>CM049931.1:0-2475176 GCA_027405835.1 Asclepias syriaca
ATTACACTGCAGACAGCTTCCTCCCAATGAAAATCGCCTCCGGGACAGATTCATTCTGGTAGCTAAAGCATTATTGCAAAGTTGCCATATAAAGATTTTCACTTTTGGCGGTGCATTGCAGTCCCAAATAATACTCCAATCCAAAATTTCCATCAAACCCAACTTGTAAGTTGACGATACAATGAATTTTCCATGTGGAGTGGGATGCCAAATCCATCTATCTATACCACCAGAAGGGTTTAAAGGGATTTTCATAATTGCTTCCCTGTCTCTGCCACAGAAAAGTACTTGAAGCAAATCCAATTTCCACTGACCATTTTCAATTAAATCTGAGACTCTAAATTGATTAGACAAAAATTGGATTGGAGTTGTGAGTTGGAAATTACCAACTCGCGGCAGCCAGGGGTCACTGAATACCTTCACCGTCGATCCATCCCCAATTCTCAACCTGATTCCTTTAATTAACAGCTCCCGTCCAAACAGAATCGATCGCCACACATATGAGGGATTTTGACCAATCCTCGCCTGCAAAAAAGATTTAGAACGAAAATATTTATAGCGCAATATCCTAGCTAGCAATGACTGTGGAAATTGGATAATTCTCCAAGCTTGCTTGGCAAGCAAGGCTTGATTAAATATTTCCATATTCTTAAAACCCATTCCACCATATGTTTTTGGCAAACACATTTTCCGCCAAGCCAGCCATGGTAAACCCCGATTTTCTAAATTTTTCTTCCAACAAAACTGTCGGATCATCGCTTTCAAATCTTTACATAACGTCATTGGCAATCGTTAAACCGAAATTAGGACCTTTCTTCCCCCTTTTGACAATAATTTTTCTTTCCAGTCATGAACTTTTTTCCATACTCTATCTTTTAAATATTAAAAAGTCCCCCTCTTTGTTCGACCAATAAGAAAAGGAAGTCCCAAATACTTTCCATTTCCTTCATTGACTGTGACTCCAAGATCTTGCAGGATTATTTGTTTTCTGGCCACCAATATATTTTTTGAAAAGAATATTGATGACTTTGAGATATTCACTTTTAGTCTAGAAACTTTTTCATAGCTCTTCAAAATAGTCATTAACATAGAACTTCCCTCATTATAATCCTTCAGAAATAAGAGGCAATCATCAGCATTGAATTCAATAAATGGAAAACTTCAGTTGCTATAATGATATTATCTGTTATCAACCGATTATTCGTAAAAGCACTTTGTAATTCCCCAATTAACCCTTGCAACACAGGTTTAATTCGATTCACTAATACTTTGGAGATGATTTTATACACCATATTACAAAGACTGATAAGTCTAAAATCAGCCATAGTTTGTACTTTTTAACCTTTGGAATTAAAATAATAAAAGTGTCATTTAAAATAGAGATAGACTCACCATTGGTAAGACAATTCAACACTGTGGAAGTTATAGCAGGTCCAATTAAACTTGTAGTTTCTGAAATACCCATGTATCGATATGCCCCCGCTGAATAACTCTGAAAAAACAGAGTAAAACAATTTCCGTTACCGGGAATCGAACCCGGGTCTCCCGATTAAAAGCTAGATATCCTAACCGCTGGACGATGAAAGAATCATATTATTTTAAATTGCAATGTTTTAAACCATTTTTTAAATCTTATTTATATTATTTTATTTTTTTCACTGATTTGTATAATACGTACATAATTAATATCACCGGTTTCTCTTTCTTACCGTATACTTTTTTTTTTCAAGTTTTATATAATATTAAATATTTATGTACACGTGTTATTATTATTATTTTAATATAATTAATTTTTTTCTTATGTACTTATTGCTATTCAACTACAAGAAACTTATCATTTATAAAATTTCTTCCTTCTAATAATAAGTTTTTTTTTTTTTTTTTTTGTCTCAAAACAAAAATTTTAATATTTTTGTTATGTTTTTATCATCTTCCTCTAATATTTATTATTATATTTTACGATTTTGTCTTTTTTTCTTCATCTTTTATTATTTAAACAGTTAACTATTTGATTTTACTTTAAACTATATTATGTAATATTTTATATTTAAATTTTGTATTCATTTCATGATTTATCCTTTTATTGTTTTATTTCAGTGAAAATTATTTTTGTTTTATTATTATTTTATTTTTAATTTCTTAATATTTTACGAAAAGGCCTAAGAATACGGTAGTATTCGACGAAATCAGATTTGAAACTTGGAAAGTTTGGGTTCAAGTCTACAACCTTCTTTTAGACTGTATACAATTGAACCATAATTTTATTGGAAATTATAGTTCAATAGTGTTTGATTAACTTTAAATATTTATGTAAAAATATAAATACAAAATAGAAATTATACATTCAACAAAAAATATAATTAAAAAAATTTAAAGCGTTTAGTGAATGTCATATAATTTTTTATTACAATTTTCAAATTTCAATCCAAGACTCCAATTTTATATACTATATTGCATTTTAAATATATATATTATATATATATTTAAATCTTTTTTATAATATTTTTTATAAATTATTAATCACCTTCACCTATAATTTGGACGTCATGAATAAAGTCATATCAAAAGTGGAGTTGGTAGAGTGGTTGATCATGGAGAAGTAGACTAATAGAGTGACAAAAGAGATAATAATAATAATAATAATAATAATAATAATAATAATAATAATAATAATAATAATAATAAATAATAATATAAAATTTAATTTATATATTACAATTAAATTTATTTAGGTTAAATTCATCAATTACTTAAAAAAAAAATGAATAATTGGTGAGTTTGATCCCAAACAAATTTATCTTTGGCAAACTGAGTCCCAAAATATTTTTTTTAACTTTTAAGGTCTCAAACTTTTTTTTGTAGAGAATAATAAGATCCTTCTTTACGGATTCTGTCAAAATTTCTAAAATTTTAACGGTTATTTATTTTTAGTTAATTAAAGACAAGGATAAAAAAGTCATTATATGTAAAAATAAAGAAAAAAAAATAATAAAAAAATATTTAAACGTAGAGATAAAAATGTCCTCATATTTTTTTAATTTTTATTTTGAAAATGTCATCATATTTAAAATTTTAAAAATAAAAAATTTATAAAAAATAGTGAGAATATCAAAAGTCGTCGTCGATCTTCTTCTTCTCCGGTTAATCTTCTTCTTCTTCTTTCTGGCACAAGATTTTTATCTTTTTCTAACATCTTTGAAGAAAGTAAAAAAAAAAAGTAATTGAAGAAGACGTCTTTATAGAAAGAAAAAACAAAAAAACGAAAAAGAGAGATTTAGGAAATTCAAATTTTAACCGAAAGAAATAAAGTTACTTTGTTTCAAGAGAAAGAGGACAGTGGTTATATTAAAATACTCAGTGAATCTTCAATCATTAAAACTCATTTGACAAATCAAAGTTGTTCTAGACGATAAGAAACGAATTCAAGTGGGAGAAAAAATGGAATGTTAAATTCAAAGACATTTGAATCGATGTTTGAGTAAGTATTTGCATTCCTTATTATGAATATATTTGAGTAAGTATTTAAAGATCTATGGGTTAGAAAAGGATGAACCAGAATTTAAACTCAGATTTATATTAGAATTTCTCTTCTTTTGTTTTTCTTTCTCTTTCTACAAAGACGTTCTTATTCTTCTCTATTTTTTTCTTTTTTCTTTCTTCAAAGTTGTCAAAATCGGATAAAAAGTTTTTAGGAAAGAAAAAGATTGACGAAAGATTTCGATATCCTTTGATAAATTTTTTATTTTTAAAATTTTAAATGTGAGGACATTTTTATTCCTTGTTTAAATATTTTTTATTTATTTTCACATGTAATGACTTTTTTATCCTTGTCTTTAATTAACTAAAGACAAACAACCTTTAAAATTTTAGAAATTTTGACAGAATCCATCAAGAAGGACCTTATTATTCTCTACAAAAAAAAGTTTGGGACCTTAAAAATTAAAAAAAATATTTTGGGACTCAACTTGCCAAAGCTAAATTTGTTTGGGATCAAACTCACCAATTATTCAAAAAACAATAATGAGAATTTACATAACAAGCTCTCAGATTTTAGTTGGAATTCTGCCATTTTTTGGCAAATATTACGGCAATTCTATTCTGATTTCTCAAAAACAAGAAGAACAAAGAAATCAGGTGCTGGCGCGGACGATTTCTTCTGCATTATTTAACGAGATGCTAAATCGGAAATTACGTTGGGAAAAAAGTACTATCATGAGTAGACATGTGAAAAGCCTTTCTATCTTCCCCTCTCCTCTTCTCTTCTTCTTTCTTTTACTTACCTCTTTTTTAACACCGCGTTCTACAATGTTCCCAGGATTAGGAGGAGAAAAAAAAAACAGCTTGATAAAAATATTACATGAAATATTTTACAACATCTTGATACTCGTGCAAATTAGTGTGAACTTAAAGTTAAAAAAATAATATATTTGCAAACTATAGCAAATCAACTTTCAGATGCATTTACCGACCTAATGAGAGTGACTAAGTCACATATACCAGCTAAAAATGCTCCTATACAGATTGATGTCGTAGAAGGATAATCTGTAAATGAAATAGCAAATCAGTCTATAACACGCCAGAAGCGTGGTAGACCAATTGGTTCAAAAGATAAAAATTCCCCTAAAAAAAAGGGAGCAAATGTTAATATTGAGTCCGAGCTTAAAATTCCAGAAGAGTCAAGAGACATAATAAATGAAATAACTCCAGAAGAAGTTCAGGTACTTAAAGATATTGAAAATATTGAAAAATTAGATAATGATGAGATCTTAATAAATTATGTCTCAACGGGGAAGCCATTGAACCGAGAAGAAATAACTATCGATAGTGTTTTTGTATATAATATAACATCAACTATTATAAATCAAAATGATTATAATGAGCTTACATCCGTTGATGAATGTCGACGTAGAAGTGATTGACTGAAATGGAAAGATGCAATTCAAGCATAATTAAACTCACTTGCAAAACGTAAAGTTTTTTGACCCATAGCCCTGACACCTGAAGATGTTATACCTGTTAGGTACAAATGGGTATTTGTACGGAGAAAAATGAGAAAAATAAAATTGTGAGATATAAAGCACGTCTTGTTGCACAAGATTTTTCTCAAAGACCGAAAATTGGCTATGAGGTCACTTATTCTTCTTTGGTGGATGCAATTACTTTTCGTTATCTCCTTAGTCTGGTAGCTAACGAGAAACTTGATATGCGTCATATGGATGTAGTTACAACCTACTTATATGGCTCACTTGAGAGTGATATGTATATGAAAATCTCTGAAGGATTTAAAATGCCTGAAGCATATAAATCTGATTCTGGAGAATTATTTTCAATAAAATTACAAGGATCTTTGTATGGTTTAAAATCGTCTGGACGAATGTGGTACAATCGTCTTAGTGAATATTTATTGAAAGAAGGTTATCAAAATAACTAAATTTGTCTATATGTAATTATCAAGAAAGAAAATTCAGGGTTTGCTATAATAGTTGTATATGTTGATAATTTAAAGTTTATTGGAACCCTTGAAGAAATTTTAAAAGCAGTAGATTCTTTGAAGAAAGAATTTGAGATGAAAGATCCCAGAAAAACAAAGTTTTGTCTTAGCCTGCAGATCGAGCATTTAAAAGATGAAATTGGAATTTTTGTTCATCAATCAAATTATACTGAAAAGGTCCATAAAAGATTCTACACGGACAAGGCATGTCCATTGAGTACCCCAATGGTTGTTAGATCATTTGATGTGAAAAAGGATATTTTTCGACCTCGTGAGGATAATGAAGAAGTTCTTGGTCCTGAAGTACCATATCTTAGTGCAATAGGTGCACTAATGTATCTTGCTAATAATACAAAACCTGATATAGTTTTTGCTGTTAATCTGTTAGCAAGGTTTAGTTCATGTCCAATTAGAAGACATTGGAATGGAATCAAACATGTCTTCCGATACGTTCGAGGTACAATTGATATGTGATTGTTATATCCTTGTAGTTCTAAACCACAACTTGTTGGTTATGCTGATGTTGGTTACTTGTCTGATCCACATAAAGCCAAATCTCAAACAGGTTATGTTTTTACATGTGGAAGAACTGCTGTTTCATGGCGTTCTACAAAGCAAACGTTAGTTGCTACTTCTTCGAATCATGCAAAAATTATAACAATCCATTAAGTAAGTCGTGAATGTGTTTAGTTAAGATCCATGTTTCAACATATTCGAGAGACATGTGGTTTATTTTTAGGCAAAAAACTTCATTCAATAATTTATGAAAATAACACTGTATGTATAGCTCAATTACAAGAATAATATATCAAACAAGATCGCACAAAGCATATTTTACCAAAATATTTTTTTACACATAATCTTCAGAAAAATGGTGATATTGATGTACAACAGATTTGTTCAAGTGATAATTTGGCAGACTTATTCACAAAAGCATTATCAACTTCAACATTTGAAAGACTAGTTTATAGTATTGGAATGCGCCAGTACAAATATATTATGTAATGATCAAGGGGAGTATGGAAGAAACGGTGTACTCTTTTTCCTTCACTAGAGTTTTTTTCCTACTAGATTTTTCTCTAGTAAAGTTTAATGAAGCATATTCCTTGTATAATGGACATTCAAGGGAGAGTTTTATAAATCTCTTTGTATGTCCATTGAACTTCATTCAACTCTTATAACCCCATTTTCAATAATACATAATAACACTAGTAACCTCCTATTCATGTTAATGTTGGAGAGTTAAACAGTGTATATATATATATATATATATATATTATATATGTATATATATAATATATGTGTCTTACTCATCCTATGAATAGAGCTTATTATTTATATTTGGATATAGATGAATCATATGAAAGCTATAAAGAACAACTATCTCTTCCTATTTTTCATTAATCTCTATCTCATTTGATATTTTTAAATTTCTTTTGTTAGTTATAGTTTATAATAGTATTTTATTCTTTTTATTTATTATTTTTTATTTAATATTTTTCAGTTTGTTTTGTATCTCATATACAAAGTGTTATATTAATATTTATATATATCAATCATTTTTTCTTTTTGTAGAATTTTTTTTAACCCGAATTAAATTTGAGCCATTTGTTCTTATTATGTTTCTTTTTAAGTATTCTATAAAAAGACAATAAAGAAATTAAATTAAATGGAACTCTCATTGCATATCATATTTACAAATGTCAATTTGAAAAACCAAGATCTAGATAGAATTTTTTATTTTTTTTAATTATATATATTATTAATATTAAAAATATTTGCATTTCTTTGTAATATTTTATAATTTTTTATTTTAATGTAATTTTTTTTAAATGTGGAACCCGTATTCAAATGAGGTCTGAATAAGCCCATTTAACAACAAAAACGCTAGACAATGGCAAACAGCGGTGGCTGGTAAATACAAATGATGTACCCCAATAGTTATGATTATGATTTTGTTGTACTGTTATGTGTGTGTGTATATATATATATGTATGTATATGTATAGGAGCCATAGATTTCCTCTGCAAGTTATTCCTAGAAGCATCAAATATATACCATCTCAAATAACTCCACACTATTTATCGATGGCAAGCTTTCCAATGGCGTCCGAAACAATCAGAAGGTAAAATTTCTTGATGTTGTTTCCGGCTTCAATAATTATGTTTATTTTTTTAATTTGTTTTTTGGTTGGTGCATGAATGATTTGTAGGTTGGAAGGGAAAGTAGCACTAATCACTGGAGCAGCTAGCGGGCTTGGTGAATGCACTGCTCGACTATTTTCAAGAAATGGTGCTAAAGTGGTGATTGCAGACATTAATGAAGAATTGGGACAAAAATTATGCCAAGAATTGGATCCATCATCGTCCTCATTCGTCCACTGTGATGTAACCAAAGAAAAAGATGTTGAAAATGCAGTTGACAACACTGTTTCTCTATATGGAAAACTAGACATAATGTTGAACAATGCTGGCATAACAGGAACAGGTAAATCTACCATTATAGAGAATGAAAAGTCAGATTTCGAAAGAGTAATTGGTATTAACCTTGTGGGAGCATTTTTGGGCACTAAACATGCTGCCAGAGTGATGATCCCTTCTCGTTCCGGCAGTATAATTACAAATGCAAGTGCCTGTTCTGTTATAGGTGGCGCTGCATCTCATGCATACGTGAGCTCAAAGCACGGTGTGTTAGGTCTTATGAGGAACGCCGCTGTAGATCTCGGACGGTACGGTATTCGTGCCAATTGTGTTTCCCCATACATTGTGGCCACACCTTTGGGATTAGATTTCGTGGAAAAACATTATGGAGGTTTTAGTACGAAGGTTTACAGTCATCTTGGTGGTGCAATTCTTAAGCCGGAAGATGTTGCGAATGCAGCACTGTTTTTGGGTTCAGATGAATCCAAGTATATAAATGGACATAACCTTATAATTGATGGAGGTTTCACTATTATGAATCCCAACTTTTGTATGTTCCAAAATTTATAAGATTCAATATAATTAGTTCTAAATAAAATAAAAATTGATGTTTATTGAATTTTTTTTTTCCCTTGTAACTCTTATTTTACTTAATGATTGTGATACTTGCTAGTTTTATCTCTTCAACTTTGATTGTGTTATTAATTATTAAGAGAATAAATACAAAAACTAAGTGACCAACCTTCCACCTATAATTTTTACTTGGCTTTTAGTTTATTTAGGTGTAGATTTATATAATCTCTTTACCTCAAAAATTATTTTTTATCAAAATATTTTCTGAGTTTAAAAAAAAAAAGTGTCAATTATTTTAGCATTGCTATAGATATATTGTAATCACACTACGGGAGAGCATTATTTTAGAGACAAAATTAGATCATCATTTGTCTTCATATAGAAATATAATACTAGGATATATTGTTGTCAAATTCATTGTTGTCATAGTTGGGACCCACCCGGATTGAACGAAATTAATCTAGATGTGAATATTAGATTAAAAACTTCCTCAACTCAAAATCAACCTCTTTGATTTTGGAACATATGGAAAATAAGAAATTCTTTTCTTTTTGTTGGAAAGCCATGTAGTGCGCATGTTGTTGTTGATTCTTCTCTATCTTACCTTCACAGCATCAAAGATCTCGGTTATGGCGGTCCTGTTAATACTCGTGAAATCAGGGAGCACCCATCAAAGGGGAAACTACCGGACCCTGGTTGGTTACTACTTAACACGGATGCTTCTTTTGGATCGAGTATGAGTGGATATGAGTTTGTTCTAAGGGATCAATATGGGCATGTTATGATATCTGGAGCTGGTCCATTATTCTCGATGACCTCCGCAGAACATACTAAAGCCATGGCAATGAGATTAAGTGTGCAGGCGGTTTGACAATTCTGGCAGCAGCCCATGGTTATCGCCACAGATTGCAAAAATCTGGTGAAGTAATTAACGACAGAAGGTATCAATTTATAAGCTTTGGGTAATGTAGTTGCTGCTCTTCAGCCTATGTTAAAGCACATTCCTGTTTTTAGGATTAGTTATAATCATAGAAATAGTAATTATTTAGCTCACAGATTAACAAGCATTGGTAGTTCAATATCCCAAGATGTGGTCTGGATGTTTTCCTCACATCCAGCTGTAATGGATGCTGATTGGCAAACTAATATATCATATAACTGTGTTTTTGTTTCAAAAAAAAAAAAAAAATTACTTTCACTAATAGTTGGTGGATCAATTTCTCTAATTCATACTTTCAATATATCATTATTATAAAATATGTGATTCAAATCAATTGAATCATAATATTCACTATTATAATTACGGCATATCAAAATTTTCATTCAATCTCATATCGTAATGTGCTACCGACTAAAACATCTACTCTGAGTAGGATGTTTTTAATAAGTCATCTACCCACAGAAACTATATACATATTCATAATTAGGACAAGATGTGACTTACCGACAAGATGTGACTTACTGACAAGATGTGACTTAGGACTGATGAAGATGTTTATGTCAAAGGTTACAACTCAAAATAATTTATTCATTTTTCTCTATAAAATCTCAAATTAAATGTTAAATAATTTTAATTACTTTTTTTCGGTAATTAACTTATTTTTCTTTCCCTTATTGACTAATTAATTATAATTATTTAGTATTATAATTTTGAATCTTGTGCACTTTTATAATATATTATTTTTTCTCAATTTTTGTGTTTTTTTATTTTTTTTATTTTCACTCTTCTTTTATTTTCTCAAATCTTGTATTATTGAATTATTTTGTAAGACAGAGTCAAATCTTATGACTTTTCTTTGCAGATATTCAACCCAAATTCAACAATATAAAAATTTAAAGAAAATTTCTCAATATATATATATATATTTTATATTTTTTTCTCGAAAAGTTTCAAGAAAAAGAGAATGAGATAAAACAAAACAACTCTACTTTATGTTATATCATTAAAGATAATTAGAGGAAACTAAAAGAAAATAGAGTTAAATTTTTAGATTTCAAGAAAAAATCTAAAAAGAACCTCCCATGTCCCTAGAATCTAATGTGTAGCCCTCAAAACTATCCGATCATAGGTTAAAAACCTCTTCAACTTAGAATCAAATCTCATGTGTAGCTCTCAAAATTGTAGAATTATAGGTTAAAAACTTCTTCAACTCAAAATCAACCTCCTTACAAGATTAGTCTACATGTGAATTTGATGCCCTTCCATAATTGAGACCATCTAAGACACCCCATATTTTAAGAAAACAAATCTAGAAAGAACCTCCCATGTCCCTAGAATCTAATGTGTAGCCCTCAAAATTGTCGGATCATAAGTTTAAAAACTTCCTCAACTCAAAATCAAATCTCATGTGTAGCTCTCAAAACTATCGGATCATAGGTTAAAAACTTCCTCAACTTAGAATCAAATCTCATGTGTAGCCCTCAAAATTGTCGGATCATAGATTAAAAACTTTCTCAACTCAGAATTAAATCTCACGTGTAGCCCTCAAAACTGTCGGATCATTGGTTAAAAACTTCCTCAACTCAGAATCAACCTCCTTATTGAGCAAGTGTCGTCACTATTTTCAATAATTTTGAGGATCATCACAAAAATCGTCGTTATTAACTACAACTACTATGTTTGCCACAAAAAAAATCATAGCTATTTGCGAGGACTTCCTTGTAAAAATTATCACTACTAAAAAAATAATGTTTTTCTAGTAGTGTTCCACAAAGGTCTACCGAAAGTTGAAGATGATATCCACTTGTCATGCCAAATAGAAATCCTATTCCCATCTCTAACATTATAACTCAAACCTTCCTTAGTGGTAACCTTTGATATTGAAACACCACCATACAATCTCCATAGAAAGGCATCACTACTGAACTACCCCTCAAAAACGGTCATGACAAGCCAATGTAAACCAGTAAATATTTTTCATTAGTTTTAGGAAACTCTCGAATTTGATGTGCCATTGTCGAAAGGAACCAGCAATTCGATGTCTCGCCTCAATAATAATACACTCTCTAGGCAATCCTTGCATATGCACCCAAAATCAATCAACAAGTAAAGTCGTCTTTAGAAAGAACATGTTGTCGTGTTAAATAATTCATTTTTTTTTATTCAAAACATACAAATTAATAAAATATTTTCACTACTTAGAAGTTTAAACATTATCATCATCTGTTTTTATTCTTGGACGATAATCATGATTTGTATTGTGAGTGTGATCATAATCATCATCTCTTCGCGTCCATGTTATTCCAGCAACTGTTCCAATTACTATCTCCATCACCACTACCACCATGATGATGATTTTTACTACCACTTTAATTTTGATTTAAGATAAACGATGACAAATTTTTCTTACCTTTATCTCTTTGTTTAGAAGAATATATCTCCAATTACATTTTGTCTTCCTAAAATAAATTAGAAAATTGTAATATTCTTTGTATCATCATTTTCATTCTTGCATCAATTTCTAACTTTATCACTTTCACTAGATGAAAATTTTCTTCTCTCAAAATATGGGAGTCTTTTCTCTCAAGAAAATCTTCTTGAGATATTCTATTAGGGTGCGATTTCTTTGATTTACAGGCCGATATTTTAGGAAAGCATTTTGTGACGGTTTTTTTTTTATTTTGAGCGATTTTCTTGACGGTTCTTGACAGTTTTGGATAGGTTACTAACGGTTTTGTCCAATTTCGGTGCTGCTAGTTCATCGGTGGTGGTCTTCAATACAGTTTCTGCTCCAACATTCCGGCGACCAAATTAATTTTTCTCTATTTTTTCGATGGACGAAAGCATACTGAAGCGCCTCTGTAATGTGACTTTGAATGATAGAGAGAAGGGTTATATCCCTATTGAAGAGGCTGATATTATAGAAGGGATACATGAGGATGATTTGAGTGTGTTGATACATATATGGTGGGAGGAATATTAACTTTGATGGCTTTAAGACAGCCATGGGCAGATCATGGCGGTGCAACTCGTTTTCCATACAACGGTTTGACGAGGTATTCTATCAGGTATTTCTTGGAGCCCGAGAACCTATGGATTTTGTTTTAAATAATGGACCATGGCACTTTGAAAAATCTTTAGTATTAGTCCGCCCTAGAGTTGCAGGTAATTGTTCGAGAGCACGGTGTCTCACAAAAGAATATTTTTGGTTCATCCTTACTGGGTTACCTCGCTATTGTTACACTTGGGAGGTTGGTGTCAAGCTTTGCTCCATGTTGGATATGTGTATGGAATTGCAGTTGCGAGAAGATAAAACCCTAGGCATCAGGCATTTTTGTTTTCGCGCCTTGATTGATTTATCTAAGCCTTTTGCAACATTTGTTGGGTATTGCCACACTTGATGGCACTATGCTTGCGGGACCGATGAAGTATAAACGCATCCCGAACTTCTATTTTTGTTCTGGAATGATTGGTCACAGATATAGGGTTTGCAATGAATTACCTTCAGGGGATATTGATGTTAAAAATTTCACGTATGGTGCTTGGATGGGGGTTATTGATCACTTGCCTTCGTTCCAAATTCATTCTCAAAATTTTCTGGTGGATGATATGGCTTTTTCTATACAGGAGGGAGTGGATACTTCAGTACATATACTGACTAAGGAGGGTGTGATTGATGAATGTTTGGATATTTATATTGTTTCAGATGATCTCATGTCTAAGGGTTCTCAAGCAGCGGCTATTAAGAAAGGGCAGCAGCAAGAGGGGTTTGGATGGTGCTACGGGAGTGGAGCTACTATTAGCTTCCAAAAAAACTAAGATTTCATAAAGGGAGGTTGCTAGGCAACCTCGCCGGGCATTATGAATTGCCTCAGCCGGGATTGCCGAGGTCTGGGATCTCCTCATGCAATTCAAGAATTAAGAGGGTTGGTTAGATCTCACAAACCTGTTCTGGTTTTTTTTATTGGAAACACGTGTGTTACAATGTCATCTTTCTTTTCTTAAAATACAATTAGGTTTCTCTAATGGTTTTCTGGTGGATAGAGTTGGCTTGGGTGGAGGATTAGTTTTGCTCTGGCAGGATGACATTGATGTCTCTATTCAAAGTTATTCAGCTGAACATATTGATGCTTGGGTAATGAATTGGGTATCATGTGAAGGTTGTTTCTTTACTGGATTTTATGGTAATTCAAATACTTTGCTCCCTCATCATTCTTGGACGCTTCTCAAACGAATTGGATAGGATCGTACTGTTCCCTAGTATACTATGGGTGATTATAATGAATTACTTTATGCTTCTGAAACAACCAGTAGGCTTGGTCGATCTAGTCAAAAGATGCAAATGTTTAGGGAGGTGGTATATATATATATATATATTGTACATCATTTTACAGAAGGGCAATTTAGGAAATTCATATTATTATGTATATTATAAATACCCTCTCCGTTAATAGAAGAAGGGGATGGGTTTTTGAGATTCAAAAGCCCTAGGAATAGTTCTGAGGAAAATAATTTGGAAGATATCTAATCCGGCAACATCATATTGGGCGCGTCCACCGTGTCTTTTCTATTTTTTTTCGAAAAGATAGAAACCCTAGCCGAAGAGATTCAAATATTTCTGGAATACTCAGAGCAGTTCTTACGGATTGAAATCTCTTAACCTATCAAAGCAAGAATTTCATTTTTTCTTGGAACTGTGCTCAAGGATTCTCCTGTATACGCCAACTAGTTGTTTTCTGCTATAGTTTTGTATTCATTTTTCTCCGTAGCGTTCTGTCTGTTACCCTTCATTCTGGCTGCAGTATTATCTTTAGGGCTCGAAGTTGGTTCGGTCCTTATTTTTTATCTTAAAAAAGGTTCTATTTCAATCTAAAGGGTAGTAAGTTCTAATAAATATTTTTCTTTAAGGTTTGCTATTTTCTATTCCTTTATTCTGTTAAGTCCACTTCTGGCAGATTTTCCTTTTACACAGTAGAAAAATAAATCCAATCCTTTGAAAACTGGTATGCTATTGTTCAGCGCTTATACTTTCTTGATTTATATTCCTTTCTTATTACTGACTGCATTTGCTTGAAGGAAACATATTTGCCTCTTATTTGCTCCTTTCCTATTTCCAACTTGTAAATTATTCATAAACAGAAAGGAATACCGTTCCTTCACCATTCTATTTCTAGTCCACCATTCAATATATTATTGTGGTTTGTCATCTATGATGGGGTTTCCTGTATAATTTTTCTAGAATGGGTATAAGGACAAAACGCTATCATTTGATTAATGGAAATAAAGTTTCATCATCTGCTACCAGGAAGAATTCAGTGGATAAGGATATCAATGCGCCTATTTCTTCTAATCCATGATGAAGAATTCCTATTAGCAGTGTCAGAAATTCCATGGAATTTAGCGTCCATGTCTGGCACTCTATTCAGCATTATTCTGATAAGTCTTCCCTAACCGCCCAGTGGCCCTTCCATTTCGTCCCGCCAATCTGATTCAATCACCCCCACGTGCTCTAGAGGTTTTGAGAAGTAATCGTTGATCATCTTTTCTCAACCTAATTCTTCTTTCTTGATTAGGGTTCATCTTTCTTTTTGCGGTTAAACTCTCATGTCGAGGCATTCTACAGCTTACTTTCCAGCTTAAGCTTCTTTGACTTGCTCACTGCTTGAGGCGATAGCTCTGTATATCAAGGGATTGGTTTTTTTGGTCTTTATCCGGTCAAGTAAAGCACACAAAGAGATGATTCTCTCTGCACTCTTAACTTCAGTTGGAATCAATCTTGGTCTTTGTGTTTTATTTTTAACTCTATATTCTATATTGAGAAAGCAACCAAGCAATGCTTCTGTATATGCACCTCGCTTGCTTGCTGAAGGGGAATCCCAGGAGGGAGACTATTTCAACTTGGAGAGGTTGTTACCTTCTGCTGGTTGGGCGACAAGGGCATGGAATCTCTCCGAAGATCAGCTGTTGTCAAATTCTGGGTTGGATGCTGTAGTCTTCATGCGTATCTTTATATTCAGTTTGAAAGTGTTTGCTTTTGCTGCTGCTATTGGGATTTTTATACTTCTTCCTTTTAATTGTATGGGAAATCAGATAAGTCTCGACTTCACTGACTTTCAAAACAAATCTCTGGAGTCTTTCTCTATTTCTAATGTTGATGATGGATCAAAACGGTAATTCCTAACAACCTACAATATGCAATTTTGCTGTAATTTTGATCAATGGAATTTGATCACTGAGTAGTCTAATGGTAATGTTCATTAACAAGTCCTCACATTTGTTTATGTTTTAAAGTGACATTTGATTAAGAATCGTGCAATGTCTCACTCTGAGGGGAGTTTTTTCACTCAGATCTCACTTCCCTGATTCCATGTTCTTCTGTTCCTAATTTCCAAAAGCTTATATTAGTTTTTCCATTCCTTCAACTGCTTGATGTAATAATTCTTGACATCCATTGTCAATTTTGGAATTCTAGCATTTACTAAATGAATAAATTTAAGGCTCTCCTTTTCCCTGATATAACATAAACACATTAAGACTCATTTAGCCACAGCTTTCTAAGTTGATGGATTATTAATCTTTGAAAATTTGAACTAGAGAACGAAAATGTCTAAGAATATCTTTTACCTTCCTTTTTTAAAATTAATCTGATCATCTCTTCTTTCTGCCATAGGCTTGCTTGCTGAACTATTAAAATCCCACATTATTCTTCTGAATTTGACTGATGGTATGAAATCAATTCTCAAATTATTAAAAAGTGTACCTCTTGTACTATCTTTCTGCATTCCTTAAGTTGCATATGCTTGTAAATATATATATATATATATATATATATGCGCGAATGAGGCTATATATATTTCTACTTCTAGATATTAAGAAGATTAGAGGGAATCTCCATTTCTGGTTAGACATTCAGGCACTTGATTGTTTATGTTGGGAAAATCACCTCAATTTTCTAGCGGAAGCAATTAATAATTTTCCCGTCTTTGTCTTGTTAAAATGGGCAAAATCATATGACCGATAAAAAATAGCAAATACAACCACAAACAATTAATCAAATGATAAACGAACACCAAGATTTAACGTGGAAAACCCAAATCGGGAAAAAACCACCAAGCCTTCCACTAATCACCAAGAAAAACAGTGGGTACAATCAATAATCCTCTCTAAATCAATTAGAGGCATACACAATCATCAAGTAACAATTTGGAACATCATAACCACAATAATCTTCACTCAAAAGTGAGAAATCCACACAAAAATACAGTAAAAAACAGAGGCAGTTTTATCAACATCGAGAGGTCAAAGCAACAATCCAACCGTTAGATATGAAGAATAGAACGTTAAGAATAACATACTAAACTTTCATCCCGATCGGAGTTCGTTTGATCGTCAATCGAAGCAAAACAAAAAGCGGCTGCCTCCTCTTTTCCCCTCTTCTGCTCTCGGCTTCTCTCTCTCTCTTCTCTCTATTGTTCTGTTTTTTTTTTTCCTTCTTTATAATAATAATAATATTAAATATTATTATTATTATAGTAACCTTTTTCCTTTCCTTTTCTTTATATTATTATTATTATTATACTAATCCTTTCCATGTAAGAGGGATACCCCAACAGTTTATGTAACTGAAATGGTGAAAACTAACAGTTTTGTTTGCTCATTTTAAGGTTATGGATTCACTTTTGTGCTGTTTATGTTTTCACGGGGATTGTGTGCTGTCTTCTTTATGAATATATTTCATCAAAGAGGATGGTTTATTTCAATTCATCCAAACCGGCCACATCAGTTTACTGTTTTGGTTCGAAGTATTCCTGTAGCAAATGGCAGAAATGTTAGTGAGACTGTTGAGAGCTTTTTCTCAGAACATTATCCTTCCACATATCTTTCACATTGTGTAATTCGTCGGACAAACAAACTTAAGAAACCCATTGTACAAGTGATCCCACAACATTAATAAACAGGATAATGTGGTAACTTAGTCATGTTCAAAGACTCTCCTTAAATAATATGTTAAAAGTAGACATCCAACTTTGATGGAAGGAGTATTTCTTTGTTATGAATCTAGACTAGCTTTGGGGAAATGAAACCATTCTAGATGGTAAATATTTTTCAGAAACATATGGAACTTGCAGGTAAGGCATTAACCAGTTGAAAGGTATGCCTGAAAAGGTTTTAAGTGCTGAATATCCAGGTAGTTAGATTTCCCTGATCATTTAAAATCTAATTTGTTAGAATTACTTCATCAACATTTTGCAGGCACAATTAAAGATACAAATCAATTTTACATATCTTTAAATCAATTGCAATATATATGCCTTGCAACCTCTGTTATATGTGTATGTTCGTGTAATGTGCATGCATATATATTTGTGTACAAGATTCTATAGGTTTGGATGGGATAGAAGTTCAACAACAAAATTTTCTAGGAGATAAAGATCTATGTGCTATTATTATACATGTAATCTAATATCATTTATTTCCATCAGAACAATGCTGATGATGTGTACCATAAGCTTGTTCATCTGAGATCAGAAAAACAGACAGGACAAAGGATCAAGTGTTGGGGCTTTATGGGACTGTTTGGACGCAAAATTGATTTGCTTGATCACTATGAAAAGAAGTTAGGAGATGTGGAAGAGCATATGAGGACAGAACAATCTTCACTTGTGGTAAAGGTAGCAGGGCTTTATGGGATTGTTCGATGCTCCCGAAAGTCGAAAGACTTTATTACTAAAAAATATTCCCGAAAGTGATTTCCAACTTTAGCTATGTGCTTTCCTACAAACAAAATGCTCTGTGTTTTGGTACAAACAACAAAGCTCCGTGCTTGTTTCCTACAAACAAAAAGCTCTGCGCTTTCATCTTTTATACAAAATAAAAAGCTCTGCACTTTACAAAAAAAACAAAAAAAACAAAAAGCAAAAAAAGTTTTATGCTCCTGAAATTCGAAAGACTTTATTACTAAAAAATACCCCCGAAAGTGACTTCCGACTTCAGCTCTGTGCTTTCCTACAAACAAAAAGCTTTGTGCTTTGGTACAAACAACAAAACTCCGTGTTTGTTTCTTACAAACAAAAAGCTCTGCGCTTTCATCTTTCATACAAAATAAAAAGCTATGCGCTTTACAAAAAAATAAAAAGTAAAAAAAGTTTTATGCTCCCGAAAGTCGGAAGACTTTATTACAAAAAAAATGATCCCGAAAGTCGGAAGACTTTATTACTAAAAAAAAAATGCTCCCGAATGTCGGAAAACTTTATTACCAAAAAATGCTCCCGAAAGTGACTTCCGATTTTAGCTCTGTACTTTCTTACAATCGAAAAGCTCTGTGCTTTGGTACAAAGTACAAAGCTCCGTGCTTGTTTCCTACAAACAAAAAGCTCTGCGCTTTCATCTTTCCTGCAAATAAGCTCTGCGCTTTCATCTTTCGTGCAAAATAAAAAGCTCTGCACTTTAAAAAAAGTGTTGTTTATTACTAAAAAATGCTCCCGAAAGCGAATTTTGACTTTAGCAAAAAATGAAAGTCTCGACTTTACTTAGAAATATACATATATTCCTAAAATAAAGGCTCCAACTTTATTACTCAAAACTGCTCCGAAAGCGAACTTTCCGCTATAGTAAAAAATGAAAGTCTCGACTTTGCTTAGAAATATAAATAAATTCCTAAAATAAAGGCTCCGACTTTATTATTCAAAACTACTCTGAAAGTAACTTCCGGCTTTAGCAAAAAATGAAAGTCTCGACTTTATTTAGAAATATACATATATTCCTAAAATAAAGGTTCCGACTTTATTATTCAAAACTACTCCGAAAGTGACTTCCGCCTTTAGCAAAAAATGAAAATCTCGACTTTACTTAGAAATATACATATATTCCTAAAATAAAGGCTCCGACTTTATTATTCAAAACTACTCCGAAAGTAACTTCCGGCTTTAGCAAAAAATGAAAGTCTCGACTTTACTTAGAAATATAACATATATTCCTAAAATAATGGCTCCGACTTTATTATTCAAAACTACTCCGAAAGTGACTTCCGACTTTACTTAAATAATTTTATTACTAAAAAAAAAATCTCCCGAAAGTGACTTCCACCTTTACTAAAAAAAATGCTTATGGTATATATATATATATTGTACATCATTTTATAGAAGGGCAATTTAGGAAATTTATATTATTATGTATTGAAAGGAAAATATATCCACCAAGGACAAAAATGTCCACACAACAAATAAAACCGCCTATTGCCATGTATACTACGGTTTGACTCAAAGTCAAACCCATCAAACACAAAAAGCGGAACGGGCAAATCACTCAATCAAAACGTGGATCTCCACTCTCCCACTAACAAGGACCGTTTCTCCACAACGATAACCGCTAACAGCCCACGAGCTGAATCTACACGATCCCTCTACCGCATCCTTATAAAAAGAAAGGATCAAACGAAGGTAAGGGCAAGCCAGATATACCAAAAACAATTACCAATTCTATATTAAACTAACTTGATCGTCGGAGAGTTCTCGGGGATCCATGTCCCCTCCGAACTTCCTCTGTTTTGCAGGTCACTTCAATTCAGGGATTCTCAAAGATTCCTGGAGTCCTACTTTACCTTTTTACCCTCAAGTTATCTTTACCGAATTATGACGAATCAGTTTGGTTTCGTTACCGGGAACGAGTTTTGTTCCTTACCTTGACCTATCCTCAAAAAAGCTATAACGTCCCGACAATCAGGTAATCGCGAAAATCATCCCGACGCAACACTCCCGACGTCTCACCCTGAGATTCACCTGGCCGCCCATTCCTCAGCGCCCATTCCTCAGCGCCCGTCGATCCCCATCGCCGCTCCGCCCTGGAACGACTGGGACCCAACTGGTCACCTCGCCGGACCGCAGACCTCCGCGACCACCTAAGCGAAAAGCGAGCCATTGACAATGGGCGAGCAAAGGAAATAGAAGAGCTGCAGAGAAGGGTTGAGAAGCTCCAAAAAGAGCGGGACCTCGCAGAACAGTGGAAGCAACTCCACGCGGAGTATGCTAGAGAGGGCCTAACACCTCCGATGCTCCCGAATGGAGGAAGAGTATACTCGGAAGCTCCACCCCTGAGATCCCGCACCCTGATCAGCAAACAGACTGCAGCCACCAAAAGGACCGAAAGACACGGTAGACAGGCGAGCAGAAAATCCCGCCCGCTGGTTAGCGAAGTAGGAGAAAGCCACCATACCTCCAAACCCACTCCAAAGCTCGCCGAGAAACGGCGAGGTGTCGAGCGAAGTCCAGAAAAGGCCAAGAGTTCAACGAAAATTCCGAGGACGAGATCAATCGGACTAGGCCCGTTCACGAAGTGGATTCAGGACATAATGCCTGACCCCTCTCTCCAACTTCCAAAGTTTGTCCCGTATACTGGACAAACGCGGCCGCAAGAGCACATATGCCATTACCAAACGCTCATGAGTCTAGTCACGAGCGACGAGGCGGTCCTGTGCAAAGCATTCCCAAGCACCTTGACCAGCAAGGCGCTCACGTGGTTCACCTCCTTACAGTCGGGTACAATAGATTCCTGGAACACTCTAGAAAAGATCTTTCTGGACAAATTCAGTACAGCAGGAACGATTCCGAAAACAAGAGGGGACCTGGCGAATATCAAACAGCGAGAGGAGGAGTCTCTACTGTTGTTCCTCGAGCGATTTAAGAAGACTTATGACGAGATAGAGGGAATTAGCCAGGACACGGTCATCACATGCTTTGAGGGAGGCTTCTGCTCCAGAATGCTCTATACCGAGCTCCAATTAAGGAGGCCCGCGACCATAGGCGAAATGTTTGACGTAGCGCGAAAAGTCGCCTTGGCTGAGAGCAGCACGCCCGACTCCGCTAGAGCAAAGGATAAGCCGACCGACCTCCGGAAAAGTCCCCCGAGCTTCACGGATAAAAAAGAGAAAGTTTGGTTCAAAAAACTGGAAATGTTTACACCCTTGAACGTCTCGAAAGAGAGCCTCGTAGCAGTCATAAAGGACAAGTACGGGGTCCAAGACCCCGCACCGATGAAGCAACAATCTTACCCCGCTAGGGATAAGACCAAATTCTGTGGGTTCTACCGTGATTACAGGCATACCACAGAAGACTGCTTCCAACTAAAAAGAGCCATAGAGCGCCTCATCAAAGAAGGATGCCTGAAGGAGTACGTCGCCAACACGCAGCAACAAAAAGACAAAGGCGAGAGAGTGATTGACATGATCAATCCCGATATATCCTCAGTCCAAAAGATCAAAAAGAAAATCTATAACCTCACAAAGTCGTACCTCGTTCCTAAATACGAGTTCGAACAGCGCGAAGTTATCTCCTTCTCAAACGAGGAAATAGAACACAACGAGGAAGCAAGAATCACGCCCATTGTCCTCGAGGCACGAATGACGAAGGATGGCATCGACAAATGCACGGTGAGGAGAATTCTGGTTGATACAGGAGCTGCCAAGAACATCATGTACCTCCAGTGCTTCAAGGAAATGGGCCTAAGTGACGCCGACCTCAAAGCCAGCGGGATGGTCCTCGAGGGCTTCTCTACCCATAAGGTGCCGGTAAAAGGAACTGTCCGGATACAGGTGACTCTCGGGGAGGGAGAACGACAACGGACCGAGGAGGTCAAATTTTACGTGGTTGACCTAGATTCCCCGTACAATGCGATATGGGTACCCCCTGCCACGCGGCATTAAACCTCATAATATTCACCTCGCACCAACAAGTAAAATTCTACACTCCGCAAGGCGTAGGCTTTGTTAAAAGCCATCCTCGCAGCCTCTTAGGGCAAATCATGAAAATCAAAAGGAAGAGGGGCGGGTTGGACAGCGCCGCGACAATTAACTCAGTAGCCGACCCCAATGACCAAAGGATACTGAAAGTCCTCGAGAAGCAAATCTACGATCTGGTCATAGAAGCATCGGGTACCCGGGAGTTCGACGAGGAAATCATCAACCCGAAGTACCTACAGCAAACCGTCAAAGTCGGCAGGGAAATACCCAACGCACTCCGACAAAGTATCATCGGTTTCCTAAAAAATCACCAAGACAGCTTCGCCTGGTGCACGGAGGACATGCCCGGCATCGACGCGTCGGTAGCCGAGCACGCACTCAACATAAGTGCCAAATGCCCCCCGGTGAGACAGAAACCCCGTAAGTTCGGAGAAGAAAAGGAGCAAGGCATGAAGGAGGAAGTAGAAAAGCTACTCAAAGCGGGCTTCATCCGCGAAGTCAAATATCCCACGTGGCTGGCAAACGTGGTAATGGTCAAAAAGGCCAACGGAAAGTGGAGAATGTGCGTTGATTACACCGATCTTAACAAAGCCTGTCCCAAGGATTGTTACCCGCTACCCCGGATCGACGCCCTTGTTGACTCAACTTCGGGGTACAAACTTTTGAGTTTTATGGACGCTTTCTCGGGATACCACCAGATCAAGATGAAGCCGAGCGACCAACTCCACACTTCGTTCCGAGTTGCAGGAGCCATATACTACTACAATGTGATGCCCTTCGGCCTCAAGAATGCAGGGGCCACATACCAGCGGATGATGAATTACATCCTCCGGTGACAAATAGGGAGAAACGTGGAAGCCTACGTAGACGACATGGTAATCAAAACCAAGCGTGGGGAATCACACCTAGATGACCTGGAGGAGACATTCTCCAGCCTAGCCGAGTACAACTTGAAGTTGAACCCCATGAAGTGTGCGTTTTGGGTCAAATCTAGAAAATTCCTGGGATTCATGACATCTGAGAGGGGAATCGAGGCCAACCCGGAGAAATTGGCAGCAGTGGCACGGCTTACCGAGCCGAGATGCGTAAAGGACGTTCAACGCTTAAATGGATGCATCGCCGCCCTCGGCCGCTTTGTCTCAAAGTCGGCAGAAAGATGCTTGCCATTTTTTAAAATACTAAAGAGCTCAAAAAACGGTTTCGAATGGACTCCGGAGTGCAGCAAAGCATGGAAGGATCTTAGAGCCCACTTGGCACAATTACCTCTGCTGCGGCCACCAGATACGGGCAAAACACTATTCTTGTACCTCTCATTCTCGGACTTCGTGGTAGCCTCCGTATTGATAAAGGAGGAGGGATCGAAACAATACCCTGTTTACTTCATCAGCAAAGCCCTGAACGGAGCCGAATCCAGATACTCCAACGTAGAAAAGCTGGCGTACGCACTGATAATCTCATCCCGAAAGCTGAGACCCTACTTCGAATCCCATCCAATCATCGTTTACACCGATGCTCCGCTGAAGCAGGTCTTTCATAAGGTAGATCAAGCGGGGAGACTGCTCCGGTGGTCTATAGAGTTGTGCGGCCAGGAGGTCAGTTTCAAACCCCGGACAGCCAGCAAAGCCCAAGCCCTGGCCAACTTCCTCGCGGAAGGATCATTCACGGAGAAAAAATATGGCCAGCAGACGATGGACCCATGGGAGTTATGGGTAGATGGGGCAGTCAACGCCAGCGGAGTGGGCATCGGCGTAACCTTGATCTCGCCAAACAAAAAGTACACCGAGATGCGAGCCGCAAGACTTGATACGTATTTATCGAACAATCAGGCGGAGTACGAAGCCCTGCTCATGGGAGTAGAATGGGCCAAAACCGCGGGCATAACGGCCCTCAAGGTCTTCAGCGACTCACAGCTCATCGTTAACCAGGTGCAAGGCACATATGCTGTACACTCGGAGAACCTTCAAAATTACGCTGAACAAGCCAGGCTATGGAGGGACAAGTTTGATTTTTTCGAATTATCCCTGGTCAGCCGAAATGATAATAAAACAGCGGACCGCCTGGCGAAGATAGCCTCGGGCGAAACTACCAACGAGGAGGGGGTACCAGTAGAGATAAGGACAAGCCCCGGAGAAACGAGGATGGTGCAGCCCATACTCCGCGCGACGGAAGACTGGGTGGATGAAATAGCGAAGTACATCCAGAGCGGAACACTGCCAGAAGACGCCACCCATGCATGACAGATAAAACGACAGTCCGCCAGATATGTCCTCTACAATAATATCCTATACCGCCGATCTTTCTCCAAACCTTTACTCCGTTGCATCCCGCCATCCCAAGTGGACGACCTACTCACCGAGATGCACGAGGGGGAGTGCGGAGGACACCCAGGGGCCCGAGCCCTGGCAGAAAGAATAATCAATCAAGGATATTACTGGCCGACATTAAGGGAGGACGCCAGGCGATATGTCAAAAGCTGCAACACCTGCCAAATCTTTGGGAACATACCACAGCTACCCTCAATAGAACAAACCCCGGTCGTGGCAGCATGGCCATTTGACATGTGGGGTATGGACCTAATGGGAAAATTCCCAAAAACGAGGAATGGGTATGAATACCTTGTGGTGGCAGTTGACTACTTTTCAAAATGGATAGAGGCTAAGGCCTTGAGAAACCCCACGGAGGAAAACGTCACAAATTTCCTCAAAGAGCAAGTTATATGCCGCTTCGGAGTTCCCAGGGCAGTGGTGACCGACCACGGAGTTCAATTCTCGGCCAAATTTACCTCGGAGTGCCATCGGCTACACATCAAGCATTGGAAATCCTCAGTCGCGCATCCACAGGGTAATGGCCAAGCAGAGGCCGCAAACAAGCTAGTATTACAGGCCCTACGACGAAACTTAGAGGGGGTATCGAACAAATGGGCTGACGAGCTGCACTCCGCACCTCGATAAGGGGCCCCACAGGCGAGTCCGCGTTCGCGCTAGCATACGGTTCGGAGGCCGTCGCACCGGTCGAGGTGGCCGTACAGACAGCAAGAGTCGCGATGTACGACCAAGTCAACAACGAAAGAGCCAGAAACGTGGACCTCGACTTGTTCTAAGAGAGTCGAATCGCAAGCCGCCTAAAGTCTCAATCCTTCAAGGAAAGAATGAAGTGGACCCACGATAAGAAAGTATCCGAGCGGCCCATCAGGATCGGGGATTGGGTACTTCGGAAGATTGAAGGAACAGCGAGGCACATCCAGGTAAACAAATTAACTCCCAATTGGGAGGGCCCATACCTCGTCAACAGCGAAGTACGCCCCGGCACGTACCGCCTTGCGAACAAGGAGGGCGTTCTCTTGCCAAACCCATGGCACGCCAATCATTTGAAGAGATATTACACCTAACGCGTTCTTACTCAAGGCAAAATCGACATTGAGAAGTCTTTTTTCCTTTCATCAGCGTTAATAAAGTACCGAGTTACGGCTCGGGAAGTTTTCCAAATTTTATAAGTACCGAGCTACGGCTAGGGAAGTTATTTATGTAAGCACTGAGCTACGGCTCGGGAAGATTTCTGAATTCTACGAGTACCGAGCTACGGCTAGGGAAAATATTTGTTAATAAAAGTACCGAGCTACGGCTCGGGAAGATTTCCGAATTTTATAAGTACCAGGCTACGGCTAGGGAAAAATTTCTGCTAATATAAGCACCGAGCTACGACTCGGGAAAATTTCCGAATTTTATAAGTACCGAGCTACGGCTAGGGAAGCATTTCTATTAAAGTACCGAACTACGGTCACAAAAGGATTTCTTAATGCGCGTGACGAGGTACGGCTAGGTACCCGTTTCTAACTTTTGGCGAAGTATCTAAACTCGCCTTAGGAAACTACAAGACATTACCAAATTGAAAACTGGCCGTGGAGTAAAGACTTGGCATATTTTACGTAAGTCAGTTCGAAGTATTAAGATACATGCTCAACATATTAAGTGGTAACTTATCGGAAGACAACGTTAAATAAAATAGAGTTTCATTTCGTCAAAAAGAGAAGATACAATGTTTCCTAAAAAACTAAGCTACAAAAGGTCAAGACGAGCCAGAGCCGTCCAACAACTCCCAGAAGGTTGGAGCAGAGGGCTGAGGAGCCTCCCAAAGTGGCCTCCCTCTCTCTTCAGAGTACGGCACAAAGTCCGCTCCTTGTCTGCAGGCTTCGTTATCGAAGTTCGACTGATAGGCCCGCACCAGGACACTCTTATCCTCGAAGTGATGGTGGAGTTGACGGATCATATGAACGCAGCCCCTGTCCAAGTAAGAGCAAGCTTCACGCCCAATCTCCTCGTGAAATTCGGCCGAACTCTTGTAGTCGTCGATAATGTTCTTCTTGAACCTCGCCGACCTACAATGTCTGAGCTCTTCCTCGATAGAAAACTTGCTAGCTACCGCCTCATCCCGGGCTGTGTTCAACTCTGCATTGGCGGCCCGCAACTTCGCCATTTCCTCTTCGGCTTTCCACATCTTCTCTTTCCACTCGGACACCTCGCTGACAAGCTGCAGCTTCTCCGACTCTACTAACTCAACCCGGATAGCCTGATCCCTCACTTCGGTCTCCAGGGCGGCCAGACGGGGCTCATTGGCAGCCCGCCACTCAGCATTGGTTGCCCCCCCTTCTTCCGCCGAAAAGTAAGCTCGGGAGATGTACATGAGGAAGGCAGTAATCTGCGAGGACAAGAAAGGAGGTTAACAAAAAAAAATAATAAAAAAATCTTAAAAGAGGTTGAGTCCCTTACCCGAGCTAAGAGAGCGCCAGCCCGGTTGGTAGCCTCACCAACACTTAGCTCGCCCATGCCAAGCAGGGATTCCAAGTCCACCGCCCGGTCCAAGATAGCTCCACCGATAAACGAGGCCTCGTATCGATTGGTGAAGCGCAAATTATTGAGAGGTGGAGACCTGCGGGAGATCTCAGCGGCTAACTCCCGCAAAGCCCCCTCCTCCGTTGGCATCACGAACCCCGGTCTCAACCACGACGGACCGAGGTCCTCTCCAGCTTCTCCACCCGCGGGTGGCGGAGTGGCAGCCACCTCCTCTCGAGCCTCAGTAGGCAGATCAACATCTGGCATAATCTCTTGAGCAGGGGGACTTGGTATAATTTCCATGGAGCGAGTTGGTGACGAAGTGCGTTGACGACGACGGGGTCTGAGCCGCTCCTCGTCTATCTCTTCCACCTCATCCGTGGGCTCTCGGATGAGAGGCGGGTGGGTCCCTAATAGGGCAGAGTAGGAAGACTTAGCCCGCGATCCTTCCTTCCTTGGACGATGGGGGGACCCACCCCGACGTGTAGACTAGCCCGCGGAAGACGGGTATGACAGGGGCGTATCCCCAGAGGCACCTCCATCAATCAACCGAGGTGGAAAACGAGGAAGAGAATCCAAGTGCGATTGGAGCACACTTCTCCCTTGCTCACGTTCCCTCCAGGCCGCCTTGAAAGTAGCAGGCTCTACAAAAAAAAAAAAAAGGAGAGGGGGTTAAGTGTTCCTGCCAGATACGAAGTGAAAGAAATTGGCGAAGTAAGAGTTACCCCGGCCTGGTTGACAACCCAGAAATGAAGACGGAGGGCACAGGTCACACTGGATGGAGAAGAGGCCCCCGGGGTGTATAGTCCACTCGGCGTTGGGCACCTCGGGTGTAAAGCCTAACTCCCTTTTCCTAGACTCCAACCCCTCACCTACACCGCACCACTCTAGGCTTCGGTCACTCAACAAGTCTTTTGAAGAGTATACCCGGGACTGACCATCTAGTCTCACCCCCAAGTCACGGGTGATGAGCTCGAGGAAGGATCTCTTGGAGGGGTCCAAAGAAGAAGGGGAGACGGAAGTTAAGGGCCTACCCTCATTGACACAAGGCTGGAAGGGGAAACCTCTCTTCTACTCTACTGTCACCCACCTACTTCTAAAGTCCACTTTGTTGGGAGGGGGGTCAAAGAGTGGGACTTTACTTCTACGCGGACGGAGTGAAAGTGTGTTGTCAGACATACGAAGTGAGGAAAAGAACATCCCCAAGATGTTCATGGACAGCTCAAAGCCTAAACGGTGACCTAGACAAATCAAACAAAGAAGAGCCTGAACGGCGTTTGGGTGAAGTTGCCCGGGTTGTATACGAGCATACACAAGGAAATCCACGAAGGCGGGGTCCATAGGCAGCCTAAGTCCCACTTCGAAGTGAGCTAAAGGGATACGAATACTACAGGTGGACATCCTACCCAGTGCGAAGGGCAAGCCTAACCTATACACATTCCTATCTATACTATACTTATGGAAGATAGAGTTGAGTTGGTCCCGGGTTACTTTAGTTCTATCAAAGCAAAAATCCGTACCTAGTGGCCCTAACACCACGGGCCCTGACGAAGTGGCAGCCGGGACCTCTTCAGAAAGCACCTCGCGGACAGGCTGAGGGTCCCCAAAACCCTCGGCCATCAATGCAGATACTTCATCCCCAACAATGTCTCTTTGTTGTCCAGCCATTTCTCAAACTACAAACAGAGGTTAAAAGAATTCAAAACAGCATCAAGGAAAGACACCAACCAAGCCACATCAATCTCACACCAGCCCTAAAAACCCATACAATCCAACAATCCAACAGTCCAACAATCAAGCAAAAAGATAAACCCTCATAGCTATCAACCTAGAACGAAGAAAGAACCACAGTCCAATAGAAAATCAAGCAAGAGCGAAAGAAAAATGCTGGTAAAACAGAGGCTATCTACAGATAAAAAGGGACAAAGCATACCTTTTAAGTTATCGCAGACGTTTGGAATGTCGGGTACAAGACTGAATTCACGACCAAAGCAAAAGGATAATCTTCAGAAAACTTGTACAACAGCAATGGCAGAAAGAGTTCTTCGAAAGAAAGAGGTTAGAAGAAGACGAAGGCAAAGGGTGCATGAGGAAGAAAAGGAAAAGAAGGGTTTTGAAATGATTATGAAAAGTTTTATTACAAAGGCGCCATGATTGCTCACGAAGATCGACGCATCGGGTCTGCAAAAAGGACGCCTCGGAACTGACAGAATTAAAAACGAAGCGACAGCCGTCACCTTCACTAGCCTTAAAAGTGGCCCCACCCACGCGCGTCCACTCACTGACCGAAGCACGCCGAACCGTAGCAGGATCTCAAGGAAGCGGTCATTGGACGCCTATAATCCAAAGCCCGAAACTCGGCAACTGTCTCTCCAGCGAAGTCCGCACTAAGTCGTGCTATACTTCGCTGAGGGGCCACTGAAAGGAAAATATATCCACCAAGGACAAAAATGTCCACACAACAATTAAAACCGCCTATTGCCATGTATACTACAGTTTGACTCAAAGTCAAACCCATCAAACACAAAAAGCAGAACGGGCAAATCACTCAATCAAAACGTCGATCTCCACTCTCCCACTAACAAGGACCGTTTCTCCACAACGATAACCGCTAACAGCCCACGAGCTGAATCTACACGATCCCTCTACCGCATCCTTATAAAAAGAAAGGATCAAACGAAGGTAAGGGCAAGCCAGATATACCAAAAACAATTACCAATTCTATATTAAACTAACTTGATCGTCGGAGAGTTCTCGGGGATCTATGTCCCCTCCGAACTTCCTCTGTTTTGCAGGCCACTTCAATTCAAGGATTCTCCAAGATTCCTGGAGTCCTACTTTACCTTTTTACCCTCAAGTTATGTTTACCGAATTTTGACGAATCAGTATATTATAAATACCCTCTCCGTTGATAGAAGAAGGGGATGGGTTTTTGGGATTCAAAAGCCCTAGGAACAGTTCTGAGGAAAATAATCTGGAAGATCTCTAATCCGGCAATATCATGAGGCTTTGGAAGTAGGTGACCTTCAAGAAATTTGTATGTGGAAAGGATAATTTACTTGGTGGAATCGTAGGAAAGGAGCACAATCAGTACGTTCTAAGTTGGATAGGTGTTTTGAAAATTCATCTTTTATCAGGTTACATTCTGCATGTTGTGTAGATACTATCCCAACAATTTCTTTAAATCATCATTCTTTGCTTTTATTGTTGAATGGGTTGGATGTCGGAATTGTTCACCGGCAACAATGACCAGGAAGAATTGAGCCATGGTGGTTAGTGGATCAAGATTGTTGTGAATTGATAAAAGAACAATTGTTTGGGGTTGTTGGGGGTGGGGTTCGGGGTTTGAGTTGTGGACTGGAAGATTTGAAATTACAAATGAAGGGCTGGAGTTTTAAAAAATATGGTGTGCTTCCTAAAGAGATTAAAAAAAATAAAACAGCAGTATTCTCTTTTTGGAAGGTAAAATTGGTGAAGAAGAGAAAATTATTAAGCTGAATATTGAATTGTAGAGATTACTTGAAGTGGAGGATACATATTGGAAGCAACGTTCTAGATCAAATTGGTTAGCTAATGGTGATAGGAATACTTCCTATTTTCATCACCACGCTAGTTATAGACGAAGAGTGAATAAAATTACGAAAATTCGTAATTCTCAGGGTGAATGGAAGACAACACAAAAGCAGATCTTATAGGTAGCTGTTAATTTTTTCAATAATTTGTTTACCTCTGATCAAGGAAATGTGGATATGGATCTAATTTTTAGGAATATCACAATTCCTAAAATTTTTGAAATTGATATTGCTTCTTTATCACGTGATTTTGAGGAAGATGAGGTTTGGACACCACTTAAACAGATGCACCCTACAAAAGCTCCTGGTCCAGATGGATATCATGCAATTTTTTTCCAACAACAATGGCAGATTGTTGGAGCTGAAATCACAAGTACAATTATGAGATGTTTGAATTTGGGCGAGCTAATTACTAAACTTAATGAGACATTTATTACTTTAATTCCTAAGGTGAAGAAGGTGCAAATCATGGCTGATTTTAGGCCCATAAGTCTCTGTAATGTGTTATATAAAATCTTATCTAAGGTTTTAATTAATCGGATCAAACCTATTTTACAAAGCTTGATTGGAGAATCTTAGAGTGCTTTTGTTAGCAATAGATTGATAACAGATAGTATAATTATTGTTACAGAGGTTTTTCACTGGTTGAATTTGAGTTCCCGAAGAACAAAGGAGGGTGCCTATGCACTTAAACTTGACATGAGTAAGGCCTATGATCGTGCGGAATGGAGCTGCTTAGAATGGATTCTACAGAAAATGGATTTTCCAGACAAAATTGTTTCACTTGTGATTCAATGTGTATCTTTAGTTAGTTTTCAAATTTTGATTAATGGTGAACCATCAGTTGTTTTTAAACCTACCCGTGGCATACGACAAGGGGATCATCTTTCCCCATATTTATTCATTTTATGTGTTGAGGGGCTTTCTTGTATGATTCAGCATGCAGTTGAACAAGGGAATTGGAAAGATATCCAAATGGGTAAGAATGCACCTATCATATCACATTTATTTTTTACTGATGATTGTCTTTTGTTTTTGAGAGATTATATGAAGAGTAGTTCTATATTGATGACTATTTTGAAAAAGTATGAGGCTGTATCAGGACAAAAGGTTAATGTAACAAAATCATCAATATTTTTCTCAAAGCATACATTGAATAATAAAAAGAGGATGGTAGTACAAGAACTTGGTGTGCAATTAAATGTAGGAGATGGGAAATATTTGGGATTACCTTTTCTTATTGGCAGATCCAAGAAAGGGATTTTTTCTTATTTGAAGGATCGATTATGGAAGAAGGCTCGCGCAATTGGAAGGAGAAGTTGTTGTCAAAAGGGGGAAAGGAAGTACTCATTAAATCTGTTCTTTAGGCTATTCCCACATATGCAATGTCTGTTTATAAATTACCCTTGACTTTATGTAGGGAATTAGAATCCATCATTAGACATTTTTTGTGGAAAACTAGCAACGAGACAACAGGAATGCCTTGGTTGGCTTGGAAGAAAATTTGTGAAATGAAACTGCAAGGCGGTATGGATTTCAAAACTTTGAAATTTTTAATCAATCTTTATTGGCCAAACAAGCATGGCGCCTTTTGCAAAATCCAAATACATTGCTAGCTAAGGTATTATACCATAAATATTTTCCAAATAAATCCTTTCTACAGGCGGGTCTTGGCAGATGTTCATCCTTTGTATGGAAGTCTATATTGCATGGGAAGGAGCTGATTCATAAGGGTATAAGATTGAGAATTGGGGATGGTAGCAAAACGAAAGTATTTCAAGATCCTTGGATACCAAGAGATGGCAATTTCCGTGTTACTGTTCCATTTCAATTCTTCTCCAATCAGCTCTTAGTTTCTGATTTGATTAGCAATGGACATTGGCGAAGGGAGTTGCTGGAGGTGCTTTTTGGTGTATATGATGCAGAAGCCATTCTCCGTATCCCATTAAGTTCTTCAGGCATAGTTGACCGGTGGGTATGGCATTACACAATACATGGAAGATTCACGGTTTCCTCTGCTTATAGGTTGGGTATGGCTGAGTTTATGGTGTTGAATCCCAGCGGCTCTAGAGGGTCCTCGGACTGGAGTTTAATTTGGAAATGTGCAATGCCGCCAAAGGTTCGTATTTTCTTTTGGCAGCTCTATCACAATGCTATAGCAACGGGAGCAAATCTAGTACGTAGGCACATTCAAACTCATAGTCCTTGTTTGAGATGTCAGAAGAGTGATGAAAATGATGTCCATATCTTCCTTGAATGTGATTTTGCAAGGGTAGTATGACAACTGATGAATTTTCCTGTGTTGAAATGGGTGGCCAAAGCTTCTTCATGGCTACATCTACTGCATGTGATCAAATTGGAAAGTGATGATTCACAAGAAACCCTAACTCAGTTTATGATGTGTCTTTGGAACATATGGAAGGCAAGAAATTCTTTTCTTTTGCTGGAAAGCCAAGTAGTGCGCATGTTGTTGTTGATTCCTCCCTATCTTACCTTCACAGCATCAAAGATCTCAGTTATGGCGGTTCGGGTAGTACTCGTGAAATCAGGGAGCACCCATCAAAGTGGAAACCACCAGACCCTGGTTGGTTACTGCTTAACATGGATGCTTCTTTTGGATCTGGTATGGTGGATATAGGTTTGTTCTAAGGGACCAATATGGACATGTTATGATATCGGAGCTAATCCATTAGTCTCGGTGACCTCCGCAGAACATACTGAAGCCATGGCAATGGGATTAAGTGTGCAGGTAATTTTGGCAACAGCCCATGGTTGTCGCCACAAATTGCAAAAATCTGGTGAAGTAATTAACGACATAAGGTATCAATTTATCAACTTTGGGTAATGTAGTTGCTGCTCTTCAGTCTATGTTAAAGCACATTTCTGTTTTTAGGATTAGTTATAATCATAGAAATAGTAATTATGTAGCTCACAAATTAGCAAGCATTGGTAGTTCAATATCCCAAGATGTGGTCTGGATGTTTTCCTCACATTCTGCTGTAATGGATAATTTACATGCTGATTGGCAAGCTAAAACATGAGATAGCTGTATTTTTGTTTAAAAAAAAAAATATCACTTTCACTACTAGTTGGTGGATCAATTTCTCTAATTCATGCTTTCAATATATCATTATCATAAAATATGTGATTCAAATCAATTGAGTCATAATACTCACTATTATAATTACGGCATATCAAAATTTTCATTCAATCTCATATTGTAATTTGCTACCGACTAAAACATCTACTCTTGAGTAGGATGTTTTTAATAAGTCATCTACCCACAGAAACTATATATATATATATATATGTGTGTGTGTGTGTGTGTGTTTTTTGAATTATAAATATCAAACTTACAAAATTTCACATATATGCATTATATTATATGTTTAACTACAACATCCTTTTTTAAAATTTCTATAGAAACCAAATTTAATTAATAGAATTAGAAAATAAATTTTATAAATAATTAATTATTACAAAAAAAATACATTATATCAAATATTAAATAAATAAATAAAATTCAATTGATATTAAAAAAAACAACACACACATCAAGATTGAAGAATGCTTTCAGATAAGAAATTGCGTACTTCCTCAAAAAATTACAACTTAAATAAAATTAATAAATCATTTGAATATTTATATATTAACAACTTTGTTAAAAATTTTAAAATAACATAAAATAAAATAAAATAAAATAAAAAGAAAAGAAGAAGAAGAAGAAAACCTTACCGACAAGATGTGACTTAGGACTGATGAAGATATTAAAGGTTACAACTCAAAATAATTTATTCATTTTTCTCTATTAAATCTCAAATTAAATGTTAAATAATTTTAATTACTTTTTTCCGTAATTAACTTATTTTTCTTTCCCTTATTGACTAATTAATTATAATTATTTAGTATTATAATTTTGAATCTTGTGCACTTTTATAATATATTATTTTTCTCAATTTTTGGGTTTCTTTATTTTTTTATTTTTTTATTTTTTTAATTTTTACTCTTCTTCTATTTTCTCAAATCTTGTATTATTGAATTATTTTATAAGACAGAGTCAAATCTTATGACTTTTCTTTGCACCTATTCAACCCAAATTCAATAATATACAAATTCAAAAAAAAAATTTGATCATATATATATATATTATATATATATATATATATATATATTTTGTATATTTTATCTCGAAAAATTTCAAGACATAGATAATTCGATGGATACTTGAATTATTATACCGATACTTGAACCATGATTGATGGTAATAATAATGTGTCCATGTCACTTAGGGTTGTGATAAAACTCTACTACAATTACGAACTTCAATGATGAGGCGAATACTAGAAAAGAAAAGAAGGATCTGGAGATGAGAAGTCGATATTCCAGCGTGGAGAATTGTGGGAGCTGCTGATTGCAGGTTAACAACACCATGTTCGAGGAAAAAATCCCACTGTAAGGATGAAGCAGAAAGTGCACAGATAGCATCCAAGAAATTGTATCTGAGGAGACGGTTGCCAAAGAAGCTATCCAGAAAACAAATAATATCGCAAAAATGAAGATAAATACTTAAAAAGTAATTGAATTTCTAATATAGAGACCAAATATCATTTTTGTCATTAAGTTAAAAAGGGAATGAGATTAAACTAAACAACTCTACTTTATGTTATATCATTAAAGATAATTAGAGAAACTAAAAGAAAATAGAGTTAAATTTTATTGCTCCGGTGTAGAGACGTCAATTTTTAGTGAGGAAATGCATGTTAGTCTCCACATCAGTCTCTATCTAAATTCTGCTGTCTCTAAAACAATGTTTTAGTAGTGTTTCATGAAATAAGAATATATATATATATATTAAGAATGAGTTGCTCGATAGTAAGCACTTTTACTTCTAATTTAAAAGTCATAAGTTTAAAATATCTTAAAGACCAAATAATTGCATAGGTATTATAAAAATTAAAAAAAAGAAATATATAATTATTTTACAAATACTCTGATTTTTTTATTATTATGTATATAGTATATTATATATATTAATAAAATTATTGGTAAATAAAAATTATTTATAAAATTATTAAAAAAAGAAAAGAAAAGAAAGTTATTAGCAATAACTGAACAAGAATTCTCAAATTGCTATTAGTGACGATTATTCAATCTGTCGCAAAATTTAGTCTTTTTTTAAGACGATTAAAAAATCGATGCAAACATCCATTGCTATTAGCAACTATTACTTTGTCCGTTGTGAAAAAATTGTCGGTATTATCGTTGCAAATGTCGTAAGTATTTGTTGTAAAAAATCATGGTTATTAACCGTAATTACATGTCCATCGTAAAAATCTGTCACTATTAACAACCCTTACTTTGTCTATCGCAAAAAATCGTCACTATTAATTAAGGCTCATTGTGTACTCGTGAAATCTGTCATTATTTGTGATGACTCGGAAGGTCGTTACAAAATCGTCTCTACTAACAACGAATTGATGTGTTGTCCCTATTAGCGTCGACGCAAAGGCCGTCACTAAATTTTCATCACTAAATTAAGTTTTTCTAGTAGTAATATGTTTATATATGACTTAAACAATTTAAAAAATTAAGTCGAGTTGGGTCTTTACTGCTAAGTATCCTGCAAAACAAAGCCAAGAGCTAGAAGTGTGCACTTGGCGTTAGCTACTCGATGTTTAAGTCGGTGACAAAAGATAATAAAAGGCCTCAAGGAACCAAGCGATATGAGATTCTCAATGATTCTCCTTGAGAAAAAGGCAAAAAAATTTGAAGTGAATTTAGGTATTTGGCTTTTATTTTGTGTGTGCAAGGTGTAAATTACGGTTTTGTAGTAAAACAGAGACCAACGGAGAGTTGATACTTAGAATTGTATTGTCCCAATAATTTATGTAGTCTGACTCCGATAATGCCAAACAATGCCTATCAGATCAAGTGCATTTTAAGTTAAAGATGATAAGTATTTTTCTTCTGAGAGATCATACTCTTTACATAGTTTTGTGTGAATGCCAACCAATATTTAAGTCTCATTTGATCTCGTGGCATCAACCTGAGACTCCTTCACCAAACTTAGATTATTTAGCACTATACCTAACAATATCAAAAGTCTAGAAATATATCGAACACAACCAAGTAGACATATGTGGGGCCCATATTCAAATGAGGTCCAAATAGACCATTTAGCGACGAAATTTGGAGCCGTATATAATTATACCCTCTAAAGCTCTAAAGCTTGATATAATGGCAAACAGCTGGCTGGTATATAGAAAACATGTAACTCATGTTTTACTACTGTATATGATCTCCAATTATTTATGTGTACATATATATTATATATAGGGGCCTTAGATTTCCTCTACTAGTAGAAGAATCAAATATATACTATCTCGAATCACAACTCCACCTTATTTTGCATCAATGGCAAGCTTTCCATTGGCGTCCAAAATTATCAGAAGGTAAAATCTCTTGATGTTGTTTTATACATTTTTTTTTTCAAGATATTTTGGTTAGTGCATGAATGATTTGTAGGTTGGAAGGGAAAGTAGCACTAATCACTGGAGCAGCTAGTGGACTTGGTGAATGCACTGCTCGACTATTTTCAAGAAATGGTGCTAAAGTGGTGATTGCAGACATTAATGAAGAATTGGGACAAAAATTATGCCAAGAATTGGATCCATCATCGTCCTCATTCGTCCACTGTGATGTAACCAAAGAAAAAGATGTTGAAAATGCAGTTGACACCACTGTTTCGCGATATGGAAAACTAGACATAATGATGAACAATGCTGGCATTACAGGAACAGGTAAATCTAGCGTTATAGAGAATGACAAGTCAGATTTCGAAAGAGTAATTGGTATTAACCTTGTGGGAGCATTTTTGGGCACTAAACATGCTGCCAGAGTGATGATCCCTTCTCGTTCCGGCAGTATAATTACAAATGCAAGTGTCTGTTCGATTATCAGTGGTACTGCATCTCATGCATACGTGAGCTCAAAGCACGGTGTGCTAGGTCTTACTAGAAACACCGCTGTAGATCTCGGACGGTACGGTATTCGTGCCAATTGTGTTTCTTCATATATTGTGGACACGGCTTTGGGATTAGATTTGGTGGAAAGAAATTATGGAGGTTTCAGTAAGAAGGTTTACAGTCATTTTGGTGGTGCAATTCTTAAGCCTGAAGATGTTGCGAATGCAGCACTGTTTTTGGGTTCAGATGAATCCAAGTATGTAAATGGACATAACCTTATAATTGATGGAGGTTTCAATATTATGAATCCCAACTTTTGTATGTTCCAAAATTTATAAGATTCAATATAATTAGTTCTAAATAAAATAAAAATTGATGTTTATTGAATTTTTTTTTCCCTTGTAACTCTTATTTTACTTAATGATTGTGATACTTGCTAGTTTTATCTCTTCAACTTTGATTGTGTTATTAATTATTAAGAGAATAAATACAAAAACTACGTGACCAACCTTCCACCTATAAACTTTACTTTTACTTGGCATTTAGTTTATTTAGGTGTAGATTTATATAATCTCTGCACCTAATTTTTTTTTTTATCAAAATATTTTCTGTTTAAAAAAAAAATTGTCAATTATTTAAGCATTACTATAGATATATTGTAATCACACTACGGGAGAGCATTATTTTAGAGACAAAATTAGATCATCATTTATCTTCATATAGAAATATAATACATTTTAGGATATATTGTTGTCAAATTCATTGTTGTCTACAAATAAAGATAAATATATAATAAAGACAAATTTATTGTTGTCATAGTTGGGACCCACCCGGTTCTAACGAAATTAATCTAGATATGGATCTTAGGTTAAAAACTTCATCAACTCAAAATCAACTTCCTTACTAGATTACTCAAAATTGTCGGATCTTAGGTTAAAAACATCTTCAACTCAGAATCAACTTCCTTACGAGATTAGTCTAGATATGGATTTGGTGCCCTCTCATAGTTGAGACCCATCTAAGATACCCCGTATTCTAAGAAAAAAAAAATCTAAAAAGAACCTCCCATGTCCCTAGAATCTAATGTGTAGCCCTCAAAACTATCGGATCATAAGTTAAAAACTTTCTCAACTCAAAATCAAATCTCATGTGTAGCTCTCAAAACTATCGGATCATAGGTTAAAAACTTCCTCAACTCAGAATCAAATCTCATGTGTAGCCCTCAAAACTGTCGGATCATAGATTAAAAACTTCCTCAACTCATAATCAAATCTCATGTATAGCCCTCAAAATTGTCGGATCATAGGTTAAAAACTTCCTCAACTCAGAATCAACCTCCTTATTGAGCAAGTGTCGTCACTATTTTCAATAATTTTTAAAATTATCACAAAAATCATCGTTATTAACTACAACTACTATATTTGTCAAAAAAAAAAAAGATCATCGCTATTTGCAAGGACTTCCTTGTAAAAATTATCACTACTAGAAAAATAATATTTTTCTAGTAGTGATAAACAAAGGTCTACCGAAAGTTGAAGATGATATCCACTTGTCATTCCAAATAGAAATCTTATTCCCATCTCTAACATTATAACTCAAACCTTCCTTAGTGGTAACCTTTGATATTGAAACACCACCATGCAATCTCCATAGAAAGGCATCACTACTGAACTACCCCTCAAAAACGGTCATGACAAGCCAATATAAACCAGTAAATATTTTTCATTAGTTTTAGGAAACTCTCGAATTTGATGTGCCATTGTCGAAAGGAACCAGCAATTCGAGGTCTCGCCTCAATAATAATACACTCTCTAGGCAATCCTTGCATATGCACCCAAAATCAATCAACAAGTAAAGTCGTCTTTAGAAAGAACATGTTGTCGTGTTAAATAATTCATTTTTTTTTATTCAAAACATACAAATTAATAAAATATTTTCACTACTTAAAAGTTTAAACATTATCATCATCTGTTTTTATTCTTGGACGATAGCCATGATTTGTATTGTGAATGTGATCATAATCATCATCTCTTTGCGTCCATGTTATTCCAGCAACTGTTCCAATTACTATCTCTATCACCACTACCACCATGATGATGATTTTTACTACCACGTTAATTTTGATTGAAGATACACTAGGACAAATTTTTCTTACCTTTATCTCTTTGTTTAGAAGAATATATCTCCAATTACATTTTGTCTTCCTAAAATAAATTAGAAAATTGTAATATTCTTTGTATCATCATTTTCATTCTTGCATCAATTTCTAACTTTATCACTTTCACTAGATGAAAATTTTTTTCTCTCAAAATATGGAAGTCTTTCTCTCAAGAAAATCTTCTTGAGATATTCTATTACAGTGCGATTTTTTTTATATACAGGCCAATATTTTAGGAAAGCATTTTGTGACTGTATTTTTCGATTTTGAGCAATTTTCTTGACGATTCTTGACAGTTTTGGATAAGTTACTAACGGTTTTGTCCAGTTTAGGTGCTGCTGGTTCATCGGTGGTGGTCTTCAATAAGGTTTCTGCTCTAACTTTTCGGCTACTAGCTTAATTTTTCTCTATTTTTTTTATGGACAAAAGCATACTGAAGCGCCTCTGTAATGTGGCTTTGAATGATAGAGAGAAGAGTTATATCCCTATTAAAGAGGCTGATATTACAGAAGGGATACATGATGATGATTTGAGTGTGTTGATACATATCTATGGTGGGAGGAATATTAACTTTGATGACTTTAAGATAGCCATGGGTAGATCATGGCGGTGCGGCTCGCTTTCCATACTACAGTTTGACGAGGTATTCTATCAGGTACTTCTTGGAGTCCAAGAAACTATGGATTTTGTTTTAAATAATGGACCATGGCACTTTGAAAAATCTTTAGTGTTAGTCCGCCCTAGAGTTGCAGGTAATTGTCCAAGAGCACGGTGTCTCACAAAAGAATATTTTTGGTTCATCCTTACTGGGTTAGCTCGCTATTGTTACACTTGGGAGGTTGGTGTCAAGCTTTGCTCCATGTTGGATATGTGTATGGAATTGCAGCTGTGAGAAGATAAAACCCTAGGCACCAGGTATTTTCATTTTCGCGCCTTGATTGATTTATCTAAGCTTTTTGCAACATTTGTTGGGTATTGCCACACCTAATGGCACTATCCTTACGGGACCAATGAAGTATAAACGCATCCCAAACTTCTATTTTTGTTGTGGAATGATTGGTCAGAGATATAGGGTTTGCAATGAATTACCTTCAGGGGATATTGATGTTAAAAATTTCACGTATGGTGCTTGGATGGGGGGTATTGATCACTTGCCTTCGTTCCAAATTCATTCTCAAAATTTTCTGGTGGATGATATGGCGTTTTCTATACAAGAGGGAGTGGATACGTCAGTACCTATACCGACTAAGGAGGGTGTGATTGATGAATGTTTGGATCTTTCGATTGTTTCAGATGATCTCATGTCTAAGGGTTCTCAAGCAGCGGCTATTAAGAAAAGGCAGCAGCATGAGGGTTTGGATGGTGCTACGGGAGTGGAGCTACTATTGGCTTCCAAAAAAACTAAGATTTCATAAGGGGAGGTTGCTAGGCAACCCCGCCGGGCATTTTGAATTACCTCAGCTGGGATCGCCTAGGTCTGGGATCTCCTCGTGCAATTCAATAATTAAGAGGGTTGGTTAGATCTCACAAACCTGTTCTGGTTTTTTTTAATGGAAACGCGTTTGTTACAACGTCATCTTTCTTTTCTTAAAATACAATTAGGTTTTTCTAATGGTTTTCTGGTGGATAGAGTTGGCTTGGGTGGAGGATTAGTTTTGCTTTGGCAGGATGACATTGATGTCTCTATTCAAAGTTATTCAGCTGAACATATTGATTCTTGGGTAATGAATTGGATATCATGTGAAGGTTGTTTATTTACTAGATTTTATGGTAATTCGAATACTTTGCTCCCTCATCATTCTTGGACGCTTCTCAAACGAATTGGATAGGATCGTACTGTTCCCTGGTGTACTATGGGTGATTATAATGAATTACTTTATACTTCTGAAACAGCCAGTAGGCTTGGTCGATCTAGTCAAAAGATGCAAATGTTTAGGGAGGCTTTGGAAGCAGACGACCTTCAGGAAATTTGTATGCGGAAAGGACAATTTACTTGGTGGAATCGTAGGAAAGGAGCACAATTAGTACGTTCTAAGTTGGATAGGTGTTTTGGAAATTCATCTTTTATCAGGTTACATTCGGCATGTTGTGTAGATACTATCCCAACAGTTTCTTCATATCATCATTCTTTGCTTTTATTGTTGAATGGGTTGGATGTCGGAATTGTTCACCGGCAACAGCGACCAGGAAGAATTGAGCCATGGTGGTTAGTGGATCAAGATTGTTGTGAATTGATAAAAGAACAAATGGTTTGGGGTTGTTGGAGGTGGGGTTTGGCGTTTAGAAAATAATAGAATTGTTAGTAGATCAACATCCTTTTTTAAATTTTCTATAGAAACCAAATTTAATTAATAGAATTAGAAAATAAATTTTATAAATAATTAATTATTACAAACAAAAAAAATATATTATATCAAATATTAAATAAATAAATAAAATTCGATTGATATTAAAAAAAACACATCAAGATTGAAGAATGCTTTCAGATAAGAAATTGCGTACTTCCTAAAAAATTACAACTTAATAAAATAAATAAATCATTTTAATATTTATATATTAACAACTTTGTTAAAAATTTTAAAATAAAATAAAAATAAAAAAAAAAAAAAAGAAAAGAAAAGAAAAGAAGAAGAAGAAGAAGAAGAAAACCTTACCGACAAGATGTGACTTAGGACTGATGAAGATGTTTATGTCAAAGGTTACAACTCAAAATAATTTATTCATTTTTCTCTTTAAAATCTCAAATTAAATGTTAAATAATTTTAATTACTTTTTTCCGTAATTAACTTATTTTTCTTTCCCTTATTGACTAATTAATTATAATTATTTAGTATTATAATTTTGAATCTTGTGCACTTTTATAATATATTATTTTTCTCAATTTTTGTGTTTCTTTATTTTTTTCTTTTTTTATTTTTTTTTTATTTTCACTCTTCTTCTATTTTCTCAAATCTTATATTTTTGAATTATTTTGTAAGACAGAGTCAAATCTTATGACTTTTCTTTGCAAGTATTCAACCCAAATTCAACAATTAATATACAAATTCAAAAAAAAAATTACATCAATATATATATATATATATATATTTGTATATTTTTTCTCGAAAAGTTTTAAGACGTAGATAATTCAATGGATACTTGAACTATTATACTTTGAACCATGATTGATGGTAATAATAATGATGTCCATGTCACTTAGGGGTTGGTGATGAAAACTCTAGTACAATTACGAACTTCAATGATGAGGCGAATACTAGAAAAGAAAAGAAGGATCTGGAGATGAAGAAGTTGATATTCCAGCCGTGGAAGAATTGTAGGAGCTGCTGATTGCACGGGTTAACAACACCATGTTCGAGGAAAAATCCCAAAGCTGTAAAGGATGAAGCAGAAAGTGCACACACTGATGTTAATAGTACTCTAAATAGCATCCAAGAAATTGTATCTGAGGAGACGGTTGCCAAAGAAGCTATCCAGAAAACAAATAATATCACAAAAATGAAGAGTAAATACTTAAAAAGTAATTGAATTTCTAATATAGAGACCAAATAATCATAATTTTGTCATTAAGTTAAAAAGGGAATGAGATTAAACTAAACAACTCTACTTTATGTTATATCATTAAAGATAATTAGAGAGAAACTAAAAGAAAATAGAGTTAAATTTTATTTGCTCCGGTCTAGAGACGTCAATTTTTAGTGAGGAAAAGCATGTTAGTCTCCACATCAGTCTATCTAAATTCTGCTGTCTCTAAAACAATGTTTTAGTAGTGTTTCATGAAATAAGAAATATATATATATATATATTAAGAATGAGTTGCACGATGGTAAGCACTTTTACTTATAATTTAAAAGTTATAAGTTTAAAATATCTTAAAGACGAAAGTAATTGCATAGGTATTATAAAAAAAAAAAAAGATATATATATATATATATATATATATAATTATTCATAAATAAAAATTATTTATAAAATTATAAAAAAAAAAAGAGAAAGTTATTAGCAATAGCTAAACAAGACTTCTCAAAAACCGATTCCTATTAGTGACGATTATTTAATCCGTCTGCAAAATTTAGTCTTCTTTTAAGACGATTAAAAAGTCGATGCAAAGATCTATTGCTATTAGTAACTATTACTTTGTCTGTTGTGAAAAACTGTCGGTATTATCGTTGCAAATGTCGTAAGTATTTGTTGTAAAAATCATGGTTATTAACGGTAATTACATGTCTATCGTAAAAATCTGTCGCTATTAGCGACGCTTACTTTGTCTATCGCAAAAAATCGTCACTATTAATTAAGGCTCATTGTGTCCTCGTGAAAACTGTCATTATTTGTGATGACTCGAAAGGTTATTACAAAATCGTCTCTACTAACAACGAATTGATGTGTTGTCCCTATTAGCGTCGACACAAAGGCCGTCACTAAATTTTCATCACTAAATTAAGTTTTTCTAGTAGTAACATGTTTATATATGACTTAAACAATTTAAAAAATTAAGTCGAGTTGGGTCTTTACTGCTAAGTATCCTGCAAAACAAAACCAAGAGCTAGAAGTGTGCACTTGGCGTTAGCTCCTCCATGTTTAAGTCGGTGACAAAAGATAATAAAAGGCCTCAAGGAACCAAGCGATACTATATATAGGAGCCTTAGATTTCCTCTACTACAGTCGAAGCATCAAATATATACTCTCTGGAATAACACCTCCACCTTATTTGGTATCAATGGCAAGCTTTCCATTGGCGTCCAAAACTATCAGAAGGTAAAATCTCTTGATGTTGTTCTATACATTTTTTTTCAAGATATTTTGGTTAGTGCATGAATGATTTGTAGGTTGGAAGGGAAAGTAGCACTAATCACTGGAGCAGCTAGCGGGCTTGGTGAATGCGCTGCTCGACTATTTTCAAGAAATGGTGCTAAAGTGGTGATTGCTGACATTAATGAAGAATTGGGACAAAAATTATGCCAAGAATTGGATCCATCATCGTCCTCATTCGTCCACTGTGATGTTACCAAAGAAAAAGTTGTTGAAAATGCAGTTGACACCACTGTTTCTCTATATGGAAAGCTGGACATAATGTTCAACAACACTGGCATAACAGGAACAGGTAAATCTACCATTATAGAGAATGAAAAGTCAGATTTCGAAAGAGTAATTGGTATTAATCTTGTGGGAGCATTTTTGGGCACTAAACATGCTGCCAGAGTGATGATTCCTTCACGTTCCGGCAGTATAATTACAAATGCAAGTGCCTGTTCGGTTATAGGTGGCGCTGTATCTCATGCATACGTGAGCTCAAAGCACGGTGTGTTAGGTCTTATGAGGAACGCCACTGTAGATCTCGGACGGTACGGTATTCGTGCCAATTGTGTTTCCCCATACATTGTGGCCACACCTTTGGGATTAGATTTCGTGGAAAAACATTATGGAGGTTTTAGTAAGAAGGTTTATAGTCATCTTGGTGGTGCAATTCTTAAGCCGGAAGATGCTGCGAATGCAGCACTGTTTTTGGGTTCAGATGAATCCAAGTATGTAAATGGACATAACCTTATAATTGATGGAGGTTTCAATATTATGAATCCCAACTTTTGTATGTTCCAAAATTTATAAGATTCAATATAATTAGTTCTAAATAAAATAAAAATTGATGTTTATTGATTTTTTTTCCCCTTGTAACTCTTATTTTACTTATTGATTGTGATACTTGCTAGTTTTATCTCTTCAACTTTGATTGTGTTATTAATTATTAAGAGAATAAATACAAAAACTACGTGACCAACCTTCCACCTATAATTTTTACTTGGCTTTTAGTTTATTTAGGTGTAGATTTATATAATCTCTTTGCCTAATTTTTTTTTTATCAAAATATTTTCTGAGTTTAAAAAAAAAAAGTGTCAATTATTTTAGCATTACTATAGATATATTGTAATCACACTACGGAAGAGCATTATTTTAGAGACAAAATTAGATCATCATTTGCCTTCATATACAAATATAATACATTTTAGGATATGTGCGCATGCTGTTGTTGATTCTTCCCCATCTTACCTTCACAGCATCAAAGATCTCGGTTATGGCGGTTCTGGTAGTACTCGTGAAATCAAGGAGCACCCATCAAAGTGGAAATTATCGGACCCTGGTTGGTTACTGTTTAACATGGATGCTTCTTTTGGATCGGGTATGGGCGGATATGAGTTTGTGGTAAGGGACCAATATGGGCATGTTATGATATCTGGAGCTGGTCCATTAGTCTCGGTAACCTCCGCAGAACATACTAAAGCCATGGCAATGGGATTAAGTGTGCAGGCGGTTCGACAATTCTAGTAGCAGCCCATGGTTGTCGCCACAGATTGCAAAAATATGGTGAAGTAATTAACAACAAAAGGTAGCAATTTATCAGCTTTGAGTAATGTAGTTGCTGCTCTTCAGCCTATGTTAAAGCACATTCCTGTTTTTAGGATTAGTTATAATCATAGAAATAGTAATTATGTAGCTCACAGATTAGCAAGCATTGGTAGTTCAATATCCCAAGATGTGATCTGGATGTTTTCCTCACATCCAGTTGTAATGGATGATTTACATGCTGATTGGCAAACTAATACATGAGATAACTGTGTTTTTGTTTCAAAAAAAAATTCACTTTCACTAATAATTGGTGGATCAATTTCTCTAATTCATACTTTCAATATATTATTATTATAAAATATGTGATTCAAATCAATTGAATCATAATACTCACTATTATAATTACGGCATATCAAAATTTTCATTCAATCTGTAATGTGCTACCGACTAAAACATCTACTCTGAGTAGGATGTTTTTAATAAGTCATCTACCCACAGAAACTATATATATATTCATAATTAGGACAAGATGTGACTTACCGACAAGATGTGACTTAGGACTGATGAAGATGTTTATGTCAAAGGTTACAACTCAAAATAATTTATTAATTTTTCTCTATAAAATCTCAAATTAAATGTTAAATAATTTTAATTACTTTTTTTTGCGGTAATTAACTTATTTTTCTTTCCCTTATTGACTAATTAATTATAATTATTTAGTGAATCTTGTGCACTTTTATAATATATTATTTTCCTCAATTTTTGTGTTTTTTTATTTTTTTATTTTTTTTATTTTCACTCTTCTTTTATTTTCTCAAATCTTGTATTATTGAATTATTTTGTAAGACAGAGTCAAATCTTATGAATTTTCTTTGCAGATATTCAACCCAAATTCAACAATATACAAATTCCAAGAAAAGTTTTCAATCTATATTGATGTAGCCTGATCCTAATTACTCTAATTCCCTTCTTCTTATTCCTCTTCTTTCCTGGGCTCTTTCCAGATCTTCCTTCTTCTTCCTGGCAATTCTCTTCCTTTGGGCGTTTCTTTCTTGGTCTACTCTTTGGCGTTCTCTTTGTGTGCATATGTATGTTCTTGATTGAGTCTTTGATGACTTCTTCTCTCTCCTTAGGGGGGTATTTATCTATATTGTGTGGGCTTTTTGTGTTATGGGCCTTTCTTAGATATTATGGGTCTTTTTTAGATATTTTGGGCCTTTTTTAGATATTTTAGATGTCTCCGTTAATTTAATGGTGAGATTGTTGGGATATTTTGTATTGTGGAGATATGTTTTATGTATGGGGGTATGGTACATATACCATAAGCATTTTTTTTTGACCGATTGGGATTGGGACGGATGCGGCGGTGAGATGTGGCTGTATTGGGAGAAGGAAAGAGCGAGGGGGATGCGGAAATAGGACATGGAAAAGGATTGAGGATGAGGCGGATGGGGAACGGATGGAAAGGAGATTCGGGCAGCTGGTAGAAGGAAATGTTGTGAATGGGATTTGGGAGGGGTTTCGGGTAGAGTATTGAATAGGGGGATTCGGGGAAGAGAGTTGCTTGGGAGATGGGATGTGGATGTGGTTGGGGATGAGGTTGCGGTGTGGTGGGCAGGGATTCGGGTAACTATGATTGGCTTGGGTGTGTGTGGGAGATGATGAGACGTTTCTGACACATTGATGGGAGAGGACGCGCGTGGGGTTGGTGCGGCTGATGGCGCGTGACAGTCGCGTGTGTGTGGGAGGGTGTGCGGACGGGAGACATTATTAAATATGACTGCGCGAGTGTTTTGGGGCCCGACAGCAGAAGGGTTTTTGGCAAATAAAAAAGGGCAAATGAACAGGCAGGGGGTTTATTTTGAATTTCATTTGAGTGTTCTTCACGCCTCTGAAAAAAGATCTCCATTGATTTCGGCTTGTGAGTTTTAAACCAGTTACTGCTATTTGTCTGGGAGTGGTTCGGATTGTACGGAAAAACTTCTGGGCTGCTGTGAACGTTGCAGGTTAGTATGTTGATATTATGTAATGTTGTGGGTTTTGAAATGGGGGGGTTTTGCGAATGTGTGATAGTGTATGCTGTGTGTGTGTGTATTCTTTATAGGGTGATGAACTGTATTGGATATGGGTTTAACTAAGAGATGTATTTTTGTTGTTATTGTTGCAGTGTTTGTGTGCTATTGCTTTTGTGTGATTGTGCTTGGACATTGTGCTAAACCATGGCTCCTCGACAAATTTCAGGTACTTGTTCTATTGAGTAGCGTTTTTCTGGGTAGGGCTTGGGGGAGGATATACACGGCAGTTAGGTTAGGGTAAAAAGAAAAGATCATACGGGTATGATGAGTTCTTCGGACAGAACTAATTCTGGGGATGAGCAAGGGAGTATGTCTGGTGAATCAGTGGGGTTCGAGGAACTGGTGGAATGGATGGGGCCTGTGGGTGCGTCAGGGGATCGGGATGCAAGTGTGCGGTATAGGATGGATGGGGAGGATTTTTATTTCCCGTTGATAGATGAAAAGGACGTGAGTGCTGGGATGGCTTACCGGAGGCCGAAGGAAGAGGTGGGTCCTGTGAGGAAAGACTCCAAGGCGAAAGGGTGTGAAGAAAAAGAGAACCCGCAGGTTCCTCAGTATAAGACGGTTGTGTCCGAATCCAAGGTTTTAGAGGGCATCCGGAAAAATTACCATTTCCCTATAACATACAAGACAATTTGCCCGGATGCTAAGCAACGGATACATACGCCTCCGGCAAACTGTGTAACGACTTATGTGGCGCACTTGCGAGCAGGGTTGCGGGTTCCGTTGCATCCGCTGTTTGTGGATATTTGTAGGTATTACAAGATTCAGCTGGGTCAGCTAATGCCGAATGTTATCCGGACTACGGTTGGTTTCTTGATGGCGTGTAGGGCATTCGGGTGTGAATGTAGTTTGGAATTATGGCACAGGTTGTATTATTTGAGTCAGAAATGTACAACGACGGAGGGTCGGGGGTTTTTTTATATTGCTAGGCGGAGTGCTCGACCGATTATTCTGGGTCCTTACAGTATCAATTCTTGGAAGAATGAATTTTTTTATGTCAAGCATCATAGTTTTGGCAACAGCGACCTTATGCAGCCATGGAATAATAGGAAGAGTTTAAGTAATGATGTGCCGAATGGTTACGGGAGAGATTATCAGGATGCGAAAACGTTGATGAAGTATCGGTTTGAATTGAATGTAGGGGAGGATTGGTCTGACACCTTGATGAGGCATTCGGGGTTGGAGTGTGACTCCAGATTGGACATCTGGAAATTAAGTGGGTGCTTATGGAAGGGATGAGGGAGGGGGGCTTTTAAGTATATTCTATTTTTGTTGATTATATGTTTTACTAACTGTGTTTGCCGAAGCTGACGGGTTGTGTCTGTATTTGCAGGAAAAAACTTAGTGATGGAGATGGCGCAAAACAATCCAGATAAACGTAAAAAGAAACCATCTGGTAAAGTAAAAATTCTTTCGGTTATGCCTGACAAGGGGAGCTTTAGTTTTGTAACCGGAACTCATAGGTATTATTGTTCAGGCATGTTTCGGGGTGCTGAGAAGAAGGACGGGGTGGGTGCGGAGAAGGCGGTTCGGGGGGGAGGGTAGTTATCGGGGAGAAAAAAAGGAAGTGGTAGCCCCGGAGTTCCTAAGGATTCGGTGAAGGGGGGGGAAAGGGAATGGAATGGTGAGATTTTTGGAGGATGTGGATCGGCCTCTGAAACGATTGAGGAGGGGTCCAGGGGAAGGATGGGGAAGAAAGCGGGGTGGGAAGTTATGTTCCTCCTTGGGATATTCCTCCGAATGTAACGGAGGGGGGTCCGGGGGTGGCAATGATATTTTTCGAACATTGTTTTCCTCCGGGGTTGAAGGCGGGGTAGAGAAGGTGCCAACGGCTGCTTTGATTGGTCAGATGTACCAACAAAAATTTGAGGTAAGGAGGGGGGGTTTGGGAATAGTTTTAATATGTCTGCTGATTGTATGTGGTATTGACTTTGTGCTTTGTTTGTTTTTATATTTGGTTTCGGTAGGCCTTGCTTTCGGAGGTTGAACTTCTTCGCCGCCTCCGCTTGACTTACCATAATTATGATAGTGTGGAGGCGGAGAAGGACTTGGCTTGTAAGGCTAGGGACGAGGCTCAGTCAGCGAAGGAGGGATCCGATCGTGAGGTGGAGGTGTGGAAAGGGAGGGTCCGGGAGCAGGGGGAAGAACTAGAGGGGGTTCGGCAAGAGCTCGTGCGGGAGAGGCTCAGGTCCGGTGAACTGGAGTTGGCAAGGGAGAAATGGGAGGAGGAGGCTGCACGGTTGCGGGAGCGCTATGAGACTCCTGAAGGGTTGATAAATGCTGCTACAGAAAAGGCTGTTGTAACGGCGTTCTTTAAAGATGAATGATGTTATAGGCTCTTTTCTCGGGTAGCAGCTCCCGTGGCCGTAGATACCTTGGTTGTGCTGAGGGATCTCGTTCGGGAAAAGGATCCGTCGTTCCAGTTGCCGGAGCAGCTTGAAGGGTTGGTGCAGCGGTCAGAAAGAAATGTGTACCCTTGGGAAGGGGGTCTATTTGATTTTGACGAGCTGATTGCTCCATCTGGCCAAAACCGGGAGGAATCGGGTGAGGAGGAGGAGGAGGGGGAAATGGCTCCGGGGGAGGAGATGGCTCCGGGGGAAGGTACGGTGGGTGATGAGGGGGGGGGGGGAAAGCAATGTACTAGGGGGGGCTGACAATGTGTGATGTACATATTTGTAACTTTTTTGAGATTAATAAAAAGTGCTTGTTTTTTGTTAGTTCTGTGTTGTTGTTGCCGTTATGTGTGTGGGAATGTGATGGTATGAAATGTGTGCCTGTTGTGTTAATACGAAAGTGAAAGAAAAGAATAGTAAAAATTGGTGTGTTATTAGTATTGAAATAATTTTAATTTAATTTTTTTTTAAAAAGGAGAACAAGTGTTAATCCGGATCCGAACAGTTGTGTCTCAGAATCTAAATTTGTGGGTGTGTGTGGGTTCTATGGGTAATATTTCCGGAGGTTGGCTGCATTCCAGGTGCGGGCGAGAATATGGCCTTTGTGGTCTTTCAAATGAAAACTGCTATTTGAATTACCTTTGGCGATGATGTATGGGCCTTCCCAGTTGGCGTCTAACTTTCTGGTAGGCTCTTGATGACTAATGAAATTCTTGTGGAGGACTAGATCTCCTGTACTGAGGTTATGTGGGCGTATTCTTGCATTCTTGTGTTTTGCAAGGGATCTTTTGTAATTGTACTCACGGGTGGCTGCGCTGGATCGAATGTTGTCGACTAATGCTAAGTTTTCTGCGATTTTGAGGTCATTCCACTCGATGGAGAAATTGTCTAGTCTGGGAGAGGGGGATCCGATTTCGACTGGGAGTAATGCTTCGGTACCGAAACATAAAGAAAATGGGCTTTCGAGGGTGCGGGAATGGGGTGTTGTGTCGTGAGACCACAGGACATTCGGTAGCTCGTCAAATCCATTTGGATTTGGACGAATCTAACCATTTTTTCAAGCATTGAACGATGGTTCGGTTAGTAACTTCTGTTAAGCCGTTTGTTTGTGGGTATCCGACGGATGTTAAACGGTGGTCTATGTGTAATTCTTGGCAAAAATTCTGGAATTCTTGCGCTTCGAACTGTTTCCCGTTGTCGGTTATGAGGATGCGGGGTACGCCGAACCTAGTGATGACGTCGTGCCAGAAAAAATCTTTGACGACTTGTGCCGTGATGGAAACTACGGGTTTCGCTTCGACCCATTTGGTAAAATGGTCGATGGCTACGATAAGGAATTCCTTATTTCCCTTAGCCTTCGGAAATGGGCCAACGATGTCCATGCCCCATTGATAGAAAGGAATCGGGTTGCTGATGGATTGGAATTCGGCAGTAGGCAAGTGGTGTGTGTTGGCGTGTAGCTGGCATTTTGAACAGTATTTAATGAGCTCGGTGGCGTCGGCTTCTATCGTGGGCCAGAAGTATCCCGTCCGCATGACCTTTCGGGCTAAGCTTCGGGCTCCGATATGAGCTCCGCAAATTCCTTCGTGGATTTCGCGCAAGATGTAATTGCCTTCGGCTTCGGGTACACACTTTAATAATGGCCAGGAGTAATGGCGTCGGTATAATTGGTTGTTTATGATAACGTATCGGGCTGCGGTTTGTCTGAGTTGTTATGTTTGAACTTTGTCTTCTGGGGTGATATTGTTGGTGATGTATTGGATGATGGGTGTCATCCAGGACTGTGATTGGGAAATGTTCATAACTGGAAGGTGGTCAATGGATCTCTATGTGAGTGGCTCTATCCATGTTCCGTCTATTACGTCGGTTATGTGTGCTTTGGAGAGGGTGTCCGCTTCCATGTTTGCTTTGCGGGTGATATATTCGATGCTTATGTGTTGAAAATTTTTGAGGAATCCGGATACTAGCCTTAAATATTGTTGCATGTTTTCTTCTTTGGCTTCGAACTCGCCGTTGATTTGCCCTGCTATTAGTTGTGAGTCGGTGAATATGCGGAGGTTACGGATGTTAAGAGTGCGGGCAATCCGTAACCCTGCAATGACCGCTTCGTATTCGAATTCATTGTTGCTGATCGTGAATGTGTATTTCAGGGCGTACAATAACTTGGAGCCTTCGGGTGAAGTGATGGCTATACCGGCTCCTCGATTGGTTTCGGCTGCGGATCCATCGACGTGGATTGTCCAACAGTCTTCTGGGATGTTATCATCGGGTGATTGGTGAGGAAGGGGTGGGGGTAAATCGGTGCATTCTATGATGAAGTCCGATAATGCGTGGGCGTTGACTTGCTGCCTGCGGGTGTACTTGATGTCATACTCGGACAGTTCGATGGCCCATCGCATTAGGCGGCCGGTGATGTCAGCTTTGTATAATGACTGTTGAATGGGGGCTTGGGTGTGCATGCATATCTGGTGAGCGTGGAAATAATGTCGGAGCTTTCGTGTTGCCATGATTAAGGCAAAGATATGTTTTTCTAAGGGACAATATCAGGTCTCGGCAGGTTAGAGGACGTGGCTAACGTAGTAAACTAGATGAAAGGTATTGTTGCGATCGGCACAAAGAACGGCACTGACAACTGAAGGGGAGATTGAAATATAGAGGTGGAGGACTTCGCCTGGTTTCGGGGGGACTAGTATGGGAGGACTTTGCAAGTATTGTTTTATGGCTTGAAAGGCTTTCTCGCATTCGGGGGTCCATTCAAATTTTTTGCGGTTTCGTAAAAGTAAGAAAAACGGGAGGGATTTTTCTCCGGATTTGGAAAGAAAGCGGTTGAGTGCTGCGATTCGTCCACTGAATCGTTGAACTTCTTTGACATTTGTTGGGGGTTTCAGATTTTGTATGGCTGTTATTTTGGATGGGTTGACTTCGAGACCGCGCTGTGAGATCATAACACCCAAGAATTTGCCGGCATTTACTCCGAATGTACACTTTTCGGGGTTGAGTTTTAGACCAAAATCTTGCAAGGTTTGGAAAGTCTCCCGGAGGTCGCGGGTTATGTCTGATGCGGAAAGAGTCTTGACTAATATGTCGTCGATGTATGCCTCAATATTTCTGCCGATTTGGGATTTGAACATTCGGTTAATTTTATCTTGGAAATCGGCACCTGCGTTTTTGAGTCCGAAAGGCATGCGTTTATAGCAGAAAAGTCCTTCGGGTGTGACGAAGGCGGTTTTTTCTTCGTCGGCTTCTGCCATAAGGATTTGGTGGTATCCTCTGTGAGCGTCTAGGAATGACAATAAGTCGTATCCAGCTGTGGCGTCGGCAAGTATATCCGTTCGGGGGAGAGGATACGGTTTTTTGGGGATGGCTTTATTGAGTGAGGTGAAATCGATGCAAACTCGCCATTTGCCGCCTGGCTTTGGTACGACGACTGGGTTGGCTAGCCATTGAGGGAATTGGACTCTTCGAATGACATCGGCCTCAAGTAGCTCTGATATTTCTTTTCGGATAATGGCTTGTTTTGTGGTGTTGAAGGAGCGGGGTTTTTGGGTAACGGGTTTGGCTGTGGGAGGAATGCCTAGCTTATGTTCCATGAAGGATCGGGGAATTGCCCCGAGGTCTGTGGGCGTCCAGGCAAAGATGTTAGAAAATTCTGCCGCTAGCTCTAGGATTTGTCATTGCAGAGGATTCGGGATGGATGCGCCTATTTTGATCTTGCATTCCGGGTGTGTGGCATCTATGCCGAAGGTTTCGAATTGGTCGACGGGGGTCAGGGTTCGGTCGGGATTTTCAGGGGGAAAGGATGGAGGTTTGGGGGGTTTTATATTGGTGAGGTAGCAGGTTTGTTGAATTGGTTTGTCTCCGGGAAAAATCCAAGGGCCGGAAGGTAATGTCATTATTATGTCGTTGCGATATATGCGGATTTGTGCCTGCATCGCATTTAGCGCTGGGCGTCCAAGGATGACGTTGTAGGGGGCTGGGGAGTCGACGATGACGAAGGTGGTCGTGTGTTGCTGTGGGTGTGAAGGTGGGCCCCATTGGATTGAAAGTTGGGCGGTGCCGCGGGGGTGGGTGGTGGTACCGGAAAAGTCAATGATTGGTGTAGAATAAGGTTGGATTAGGCTGTCTTCGAGGTGTATTTTTTTCCAGGTTTCGTAGTACATGATGTTGGCGGAACTGCCGGTGTCTATTAATATACGCCGAACGAAAAAGGATTGTATGTGTAAGGAGATTGTTAGAGGGGTGTCGGTGGTATTGTCGGATTATGTGGATTTTACGCGTTTTGGAGGAGGTGGGTCGGATGTGTGGGTGGGGTCATCTATAAGGTTGATGATGTGGTGGTGGGCTGTACTGGATCTTGGGGAGTTATCGGCGGTGGTGGGGTTTGCATTCGGCATTTTAACGTATTAGCGTAATTGCCCTTTTTGAATCACGGATTCGATTGCGTTCTTCAGGGCATAGCAGTTGTCGGTTGTGTGTCCGACTTCTTTATGGAATGTGCAGAAATGTTGTTGGTTTCGGCGTTCGATTGGGGAGGGCATCTGGCGCGGAGCGGGCAATATGCCTGATGATTCTATTTTTTGCCATATGGTGGCGCTATCGGTGGTTAGGGGTGTAAATTGGGTAGTATTGTTTTTGGGGTATCGGGGTGGTCTTTGGTCGGCGGTGGGTGTTGTCATTTGTGTTCGGTAAGTGGGGTGTGAGAATCGGGTGAAAGGTTGGCTGTGGCGATCTTGGGGGTATCTGGGTCTGGCTAATGTGTTGTTTCGGGCAGTGTCTTGAGCTTGGGTAATTGCCATGGAAGTGGATAATTTTTCTGCTTTTATCAGGGCTCCGACCTGCGTTAACAATTCTTGTGTGGTTCTCGGCTCCTGGATGTTTAGTTGATGTGAGTATTAGCCTGGGACGAGACCGTTGCGGAATGCTTCGACATAGAAGGAGTCCGTGCAATCCTTGGTACGTGATACTTCTTTGTTGAAACGCTGGAGGTATGAGGATAGGGATTCTCCAGCGTTTTGACGGATTTGTAAGAGTTTGAGGCGTGTTTGTTTATCTGTCCGGAATGCTTCGAAATATTGTAGAAAACTGTTGCCAAGTTGTCAGAACGAGAGGATGGATCCTACAGGTAAACTGCCGAACCAGGTTTGTGCTTGGTCGGCGAGTGTCATCGGGAAGCACCGGCACAATAAGAAATCATCTGCGCCGTGCATTACCATTGTTGTGGTGAATTGCCGGAGGTGGGTTTCGGGATCGGAATCTCCGGTGTAATGGGTGAATGCGGGAATCTGGAACGTTGGTGGTAGTGGACCTTTTGCTTATTCTGGGGTCAGAGGGTTTTTGTCGAGTGTGTTCCAGGGGAGGATGTCATCGTTTGGTTTCAATGGAGGGGGTTCGAGGTGAATTTGGTCGCATAACGCTTGGGACTGTATGGCGGTGGGTGTGGGTCTAGCTGTAGGTTGGTCGTGTAGATGAGGTTGGTGGAGGGCTATGGTTCCGGGGGTTTGGGGGAGGTACCATGGTTGCGTTGTTGCTTGTGGGTGTTAGTATATTATAGGTTGTCCTTGGGTACCCGGAGGTGGTTGTGGTATCGGGATATGTGCTGGTGGGGTGGATGATGCGGGGGGTAATGTATTGAGTGGAGGATGAGGCAATGGTGATTGGTTGTGTTGGTGGAGTGGGGGGACTTCTTGGGTTCCGGGGGTCGTTGTTGGGACGTGCTGATACGCGAAAATCGTATCACATTTTTAGCATGTTTTTATATATGTTTCAATGTGAAATTTAGAGTAAATTGACATTAATTGTTTACTATTTACTTGATTTCACGGTTTTTATGATTTTGGAAGTGTCAGGTGAAAAGTAGACGAAAACAGCAAATTCTGGGGCAAAAACGCAATTTTTGGAAATGTTGACCCGGTCAAAGGTCCAGGACGGGCGTCCCGACCCAGTCAAACCGCCAGGACGGGCGTCCTGAACCGGGACGGGCGTCCCGAACCTGGTCAACGAATCAGGACGGGCGTCCCAATCCGGGACGGGCGTCCCAAACCGCCAGAAGCTGTCCCACATCGAATTTTTCAGAGATTTTCACTCCTGAAAGCTGCTATAAATACCCCAGGCCTCCAGCAGTTGAATTCATCCCTCTCCACTCGATCTAAGTCATTAAGTGGTTTCCAGTGTACAGTTTTCCAGTACACAACTCACTCAGAGACTCAGATCTCAGTTTTCTTTCTTATTAGTGTTTTGTTTTAGTTTCTGAGAAATAGTCTCAGATCTTAGGTTTCTATAGATAGGTTCGTTTCCGGTATTCATAGAATACCCGGGGTTTCGTTAGGAGACCCTAAGAGAGCTCTAGGCATTCGAAGAGTCAGTCTACAGGGCTGGGCTTAAGCTGGGTATTAAGGTAAAGCCCAGTTACTAGGCTGAGGAAGCGTCCTCCGAAGGTTCTGGTGAGCAGAGTCAGGGCGAGCAATACGACGTATACAGCAGTACGCTCTGTAGGCGAGACTAAAAAGGGTGATTTCTTTATGGCATCAGTCCCCATACCCCTCTCTTATATGTTTTATTGCTTTGTCCTAAAATCAATTATGAATATCAGATTATGATTTTATGAATAGTTGTTTTGTATGTTGAAGTTATTATGTTTTTCCGGAAATAGCCACCTGCTAAATAATCATTATGTCTGCATGTCTAATGTAGTTTCTTTTAAACTAAAATAGGGTTATAGACAATTCCTAACCACGGTCTATTCATAACCTGTTTAGTTTAACAGGCTTCAATTAGTATTGGTGTCTGCCATACTAGATAAAATAACATGCTGAACACCTGGCTTGTTAGAGTAGTCTAGGTAGGCTGAGTAGAGCGTTATGCCAGCGATTACGAGCCTTCAGAGTGATCCCCGAAAGTGACATAGGGCTTTCATAACTGTCTCTGTTCGTACCGTGAGTAGGGCCGTTTACCTTAATGATAGGGGGCGGTAGCATAGAGACTCAGATGTGGTACACCTTTTGATGGGGATTCCGGTTGACGTACTAAATAGGTGTTATTTTACCCTATGTCGATTATGATTAATTAAGGCGGCAGTTCAGACGCTAGGAGTAGAGGCGGAAGTTAGACGCATACTCGACGTGCCACCTTACAGTCGAGTATTCATCATCACAGAGCCCACATACCTGGAGCTGGTATGTGAGTTCTATGCATCCTTTGCATGCCACCAGGAGCAGATCACATTCCGCTTGGGCGGAATAGATCGATCGATGAGCATGGGCGAGTTCGGCGTCGCCCTGGGTATCTGGCAGAGAGATGAGCTGGATACGCCCGCATACTCCACAGCAGTTCGAGACTTCACGTCTGCAGACGTCTCCACTGCCTGGGCACATATTTGCATGACGGGTGCCCCATACCAGCACGGCTCCTCAAAGGCCACAGGTATTTATCCTACTCTTCGTTACCTGCATGCTATCATTGCACATACACTGTCAGGACGAAGGACGGCCCCTGGAACTGTCACCCAGATGGAGATTTCTCTTGGCCAACATGCATATGGGAGCCACAGTAGAGATGGCTCGACTTATCACGGTCATCATGAGGGGTTTTGCTACGGACACTCGGAAACAGTGTCTGGGGCTCGGGCCATTCATCACCAGGATAGCTCACTACCTGGAATTGGATATAGAGAGCTCAGAGCTGACCCTGGTCGCCCCGACCACCGTTCCCACTGATTTTACCATCCTACGGAACATGGGAATGGTAGTCCGGGATGCGAGCGGCCGCTACACCATCCACACGGATCAGCCAGGACAAGCATCGGCATCAGAAGCAGCTCCAGCACAGATCCCTCCATCCGAGACGTTCGTGCCACGTACTGCCTTCGAACGACACATGTCGCACGGATTGGCAGAATTATCAGCCCGATACAGTCGAGACATGGAGAGGATTGACAGACGGCTGACGATGATGGAAGAGAAGATTGACAGACGTTTGGCGATGATGGATGACAGGATCGCCATGACCACCAGCAGGATCGAGGAGATACATCAGCAGACTTCTCGAGTAGCGGAAAACTTCGAGTTGACTTAACAGACCTCGGTCCACTGGACGGCGACCCGCCGGGTTCTTAGTCTCTCTCTTTCTTTCTTTCTTTTTTTTGTTTTTCTTGTTCTATTTATAAGCATGTCTGGGCTGTATGACGTATGAATCTGTGTATAAAATTGATTTATATGAAATACAGAATTGTTTGCATCATTTTATTTTCTTATGTCTTACTTACCAATACAGAATGCTTTCTTTTCTGTTTTACTTATTTTCAAATAAGTGTGGGGTAAGACTCTTTTCTGTTTTATCTCTTGTTTTCAAATAAGTGTGGGGTAGATGTGCATGAACACTGAGGACAGTGCCAGCCTTAAGTGTGGGGTAGCAGTGCACGGTGCACTGTAGCAGTTTGCAAAATTTTTGCATGCTTTTGCTTGTTTTCCCCGTATTTTCACACCCTTCCAAAATTTTTTCAAAATCTTTCCGTCTTTCAGACTTCTAAATATAGTATGCTTGGTTAAACAACTGCTTATGTCTGTGATATGTAGGTAGTATGCTATGGTTAGTAGGAGATAGTTGATAGCTATCTTGGACTAATTGATTAGGAATAGGGAATTCCTGATAACTGAGCACAACCTTGTCTGGATTAGAGACCTCAACCAATTGCCTATTCGAGACTGAACTAGATAAAATTAGACCAGTTGTGGATATATTGACAGTTAGAATGACTAGATGAGACTCTGAGCCAAAAGTGAAAAGAAACATAAGGAAATTAATTATAATAAGGGTAGTTTGCCAGCGGCCTTCGCTACTCGAGCACCACTCCTTCGGGGAATTTAAAGCCTGATGCCCTAAGGCCGTGTAGGTCTGGGAGTCATCGGAGTGGGACTCGTTACATGGGTAGTTGAAGTTGACGTGTTCTAAGCAGACTCGAAATACCCTGAATCTATAAAGAAAATAACTAAGTGCTAAAACATTAAAAATCTTATCACCAAAGCTCAGAACTCAGAAAGTTATCTGTTGTCAGTATGTCTAGCGATAGGTCGAAGGGTTATCTGGTACAGTTAAGATAGAGCCATTGTGTTGACTATCTGGTCTGGACTAGTACACACACTACACATCAGGAAGACCTATGACTAAGAGAAAGGTTCAACCTAGTTGTTGATTTGTTTTCTGCCTATCATAACAACTACTAAAAACATCTGAGACCTTGTCATAGCAACCTAACCATCAGACTGTATTAAGATTGTCTGAAGAATTTTTGGAATAAAAACATGACTAGGAATTTAAGTGACTGCACTACGGTTTAGAATCACTAACTCCAGGTAGACCTTGCTTGAGGACAAGCAAAAAGCTAAGTGTGGGGTTATCTGATACGCGAAAATCGTATCACATTTTTAGCATGTTTTTATATATGTTTTAATGTGAAATTTAGAGTAAATTGACATTAATTGTTTACTATTTACTTGATTTCACGGTTTTTATGATTTTGGAAGTGTCAGGTGAAAAGTAGACGAAAACAGCAAATTCTGGGGCAAAAACGCAATTTTTGGAAATGTTGACCCGGTCAAAGGTCCAGGACGGGCGTCCCGAACCCGGGACGGGTGTCCCAACCCAGTCAAACCGCCAGGACGGGCGTCCTGAACCGGGACGGGCGTCCCGAACCTGGTCAACGAATCAGGACGGGCGTCCCGAACCGCCAGAAGCTGTCCCACATCGAATTTTTTAGAGATTTTCACTCCTGGAAGCTGCTATAAATACCCCAGGCCTCCAGCAGTTGAATTCATCCCTCTCCACTCGATCTGAGTCATTAAGTGGTTTCCAGTGTACAGTTTTCCAGTACACAACTCACTCAGAGACTCAGATCTCAGTTTTCTTTCTTATTAGTGTTTTGTTTTAGTTTCTGAGAAATAGTCTCAGATCTTAGGTTTCTATAGATAGGTTCGTTTCCGGTATTCATAGAATACCCGGGGTTTCGTTAGGAGACCCTAAGAGAGCTCTAGGCGTTCGAAGAGTCAGTCTACAGGGCTGGGCTTAAGCTGGGTATTAAGGTAAAGCCCAGTTACTAGGCTGAGGAAGCGTCCTCCGAAGGTTCTGGTGAGCAGAGTCAGGGCGAGCAATACGACGTATACAGCAGTACGCTCTGTAGGCGAGACTAAGTAAATGGTGATTTCTTTATGGCATCAGTCCCCATACCCCTCTCTTATATGTTTTATTGCTTTGTCATAAACATCAATTATGAATATCAGATTATGATTTTATGAATAGTTGTTTTGTATGTTGAAGTTATTATGTTTTTCCGGAAATAGCCACCTGCTAAATAATCATTATGTCTGCATGTCTAATGTAGTTTCTTTTAAACTAAAATAGGGTTATAGACAATTCCTAACCACGGTCTATTCATAACCTGTTTAGTTTAACAGGCATCAATTAGTATTGGTGTCTGCCATACTAGATAAAATAACATGCTGAACACCTGGCTTGTTAGAGTAGTCTAGGTAGGCTGAGTAGAGCGTTATGCCAGCGATTACGAGCCTTCAGAGTGATCCCCGAAAGTGACATAGGGCTTTCATAACTGTCTCTGTTCGTACCGTGAGTAGGGCCGTTTACCTTAATGATAGGGGGCGGTAGCATAGAGACTCAGATGTGGTACACCTTTTGATGGGGATTCCGGTTGACGTACTAAATAGGTGTTATTTTACCCTATGTCGATTATGATTAATTAAGGACTGTGATTGACTAATTGTCACGTTTAGTCTTATGGTGTCACTTAATCAGCCAGAATCTAAGGCAGAGTACCTATCGTGTAGCTAGTCTATTGGAAAGTATCTACGATTTTACTAAGTTGATTATCGTACTCCCAGGGAAGTGGCAACGGCTTAATAGTAACTAGCCTCTTATCCTAACTCTTATCTTATGATCCAGTTATGCAATCTTCATCAAATACTTTGATGAGAGGGTGATCCATTCTCCACTAGGTTCAAGTCCAATTAATCCTAAAAAGTGTTTTAACGATGAGTTCTGATTCTATGTTATACTGTTACTATACATTGATTGACCTATATTCGAGTATTTTAGACATGTCTTGGCCTGGATTGCAACTATGTTCTGTGTCTAAAGGTTACCACATCTGAGTTTCTACGCTACCGCCCCATCGTTAAGGGTAACGGCCCTACTCACGGCTCGGACTAAAGTCAGCAATGACCGCCCTATGTCACTTTGGGGATCATACTGCTCGTCTCATAACCGCCGGCATAATACTCAACTCAGCCTACCTAGACTACTTTCAACCAACAGGGTGTTCCGCGGATTATTTTATCTAGTATGGCAGACACCAATACTAATTGATGTCTGTTAAACTAAACAGGTTATGAATAGACCGTGGTTAGGAATTGTCTATAACCCTAATTTTAGTTTAAAAGAACGGCAATAGACATGCAGACATAATGGATATTTAAGCAGGTGGCCATTTCCAGAAAAACATAATAACTTCAACATATATCACAAATATTCATAAAAACATAATCTGGTATTCCAATCAGTATTTGGACAAACACAATAACAACATATAAGAGAGGGACAGGGGGACCAATGCCATAAAGAATTCACCCTTTACGAAGTCTCGCCGATGGAGCGTACTGCTGTATATGCCGTATTGCTTGACCCGACTCTGCTCGTCAGAACCTTCGGAGGACGCTTCCTCAGCCTAGTAGCTGGGCTTTACTTAACAACCCGGCTTAAGCCCAGCCCTGTGGACTGACTCTTCGAATGCCTCGAGCCCTCTTAGGATCTCCTAACGAAATCCCGGGTATTCTAGGAATACCAGAAACGAACCTATCTATAGAAGCCTAAGATCTGAGACTATTTCTCAGAAACTAAACAAACACTAATAAGAAAGAAAACTGAGATCTGAGTCTCTGAGTGAGTTGTGTACTAGAAATTGTACACTGGAACCACTAATGACTCAGATCGAGTGGAGAGGGATGAATTCAACTGCTGGAGGCCTGGGTATTTATAGCAGCTTCCAGGAGTGAAAATCTCTGAAAAATTCGATGTGGGACAGCTTCTGGCGGTTCGGGACGCCCGTCCCGGTTGGGACGCCCGTCCTGTTCGTTGACCAGGTTCGGGACGCCCGTCCCGGTAGGACGCCCGTCCTGGCGGTTTGACTGGGTCGGGACGCCCGTCCCGGGTTCGGGACGCCCGTCCGGACCTTTGACCGGGTCAATTTTCCAAAAATTGCGTTTTGCCCCAAATTTGCTATTTTCGTCTACTTTTCACCTGACACTTCCAAAATCATAAAAACCGTGAAATCAAGTAAATATAAACAATTAATGTCAATTTACTCTCAATTTCACATTAAAACATATATAAAAACATGCTAAAAATGTGATACGATTTTCGCGTATCAGATAACCCCACACTTAGCTTTTTGCTTGTCCTCAAGCAAAGTCTACATGGAGTTAGTGATTCTAAACCGTAGTGCAGTCACTTAAATTCCTAGTCATGTTTTTATTCCAAAAATTCTTCAGACAATTCTTAATACAAGTCTGATTGGTTAGGTTGCTATGACAAGGTCTCAGATGTTTTTAGTAGTTTGTTATGATAAGGCAGAAAACAAATCAACAACTAGGTTGAACCTTTCTCTTAGTCATAGGTCTTCCTGATGTGTAGTGTGTGTACTAGTCCAGACCAGATAGTCAACACAATGGCTCTATCTTAACTGCTACCAGATAACCCTTCGACCTATCGCTAGACATGCTGACAACAGATAACTTTCTGAGTTCTGAGCTTTGGTGATAAGATTTTTAACGTTTTAGCACTTAGTTATTTTCTTTATAGATTCAGGGTATTTCGAGTCTGCTTAGAACACGTCAACTTCAACTACCCATGTAACGAGTCCCACTCCGATGACTCCCAGACCTACACGCCTTAGGGCATCAGGCTTTAATTCCCCGAAGGAGTGGTGCTCGAGTAGCGAAGGCCGCTGGCAAACTACCCTTATTTAATTAATTTCCTTAAGTTCTTTTCACTTTTAGCTCAGAGTCTCATCTAGTCGTTCTAACTGCCAATATATCCACAACTGGTCTATTTTATCTAGTTAAGTCTCGAATAGGCAATTGGTTGAGGTCTAATCCAGACAGGGTTGTGCTCAGTTATCAGGAATTCCCTATTCCTAGTCAATCAGTCCAAGATAGCTATAACTATCTCCTACTAACCATACATACTACCTACATATCAGACATAAGCAATTTGTTTAACCAAGCATACTATTTAGAAGTCTGAAAGACGGAAAGATTTTGAAAAAAATTTTGGAAGGGTGTGAAAATACGGGGAAAACAAGCAAAAGCATACAAAAATTTTGCAAACTGCTACAGTGCACCGTGCACTGCTACCCCACACTTAAGGCTGGCACTGTCCTCAGTGTTCATGCACATCTACCCCACACTTATTTGAAAACAAGAGATAAAACAGAAAAGAGTCTTACCCCACACTTATTTGAAAATAAGTAAAACAGAAAAGAAAGCATTCTGTATTGGTAAGTAAGACATAAGAAAAAAATGATGCAAACAATTCTGTATTTCATATAAATCAATTTTATACACAGATTCATACGTCATACAGCCCAGACATGCTTATACACATAGAACAAGAAAAACAAAAACAAAAGAAAAGAAAGAAAAGAAAGAGAGACTAAGAACCCGGCGGGTCGCCGTCCAGTGGACCGAGGTCTGCTAAGTCAAACTCGAAGTTTTCCGCTACTCGAGAAGTCTGCTGATGTATCTCCTCGATCCTGCTGGTGGTCATGGCGATCCTGTCATCCATCATCGCCAAACGTCTGTCAATCTTCTCTTCCATCATCGTCAGCCGTCTGTCAATCCTCTCCATGTCTCGACTGTATCGGGCTGATAATTCTGCCAATCCGTGCGACATGTGTCGTTCGAAGGCAGTACGTGGCACGAACGTCTCGAATGGAGGGATCTGCGCTGGAGCTGCTTCTGATGCCGATGCTTGTCCTGGCTGATCCGTGTGGATGGTGTAGCGGCCGCTCGCATCCCGGACTACCATTCCCATGTTCCGTAGGATGGTAAAATCAGTGGGAACGGTGGTCGGGGCGACCAGGGTCAGCTCTGAGCTCTCTATATCCAATTCCAGGTAGTGAGCTATCCTGGTGATGAATGGCCCGAGCCCCAGACACTGTTTCCGAGTGTCCGTAGCAAAACCCCTCATGATGACCGTGATAAGTCGAGCCATCTCTACTGTGGCTCCCATATGCATGTTGGCCAAGAGAATGTCTCCATCTGGGTGACAGTTCCAGGGGCCGTCCTTCGTCCTGACAGTGTATGTGCAATGATAGCATGCAGGTAACGAAGAGTAGGATAAATACCTGTGGCCTTTGAGGAGCCGTGCTGGTATGGGGCACCCGTCATGCAAATATGTGCCCAGGCAGTGGAGACGTCTGCAGACGTGAAGTCTCGAACTGCTGTGGAGTATGCGGGCGTATCCAGCTCATCTCTCTGCCAGATACCCAGGGCGACGCCGAACTCGCCCATGCTCATCGATCGATCTATTCCGCCCAAGCGAAATGTGATCTGCTCCTGGTGGCATGCAAAGGATGCATAGAACTCACATACCAGCTCCAGGTATGTGGGCTCTGTGACGATGAATACTCGACTGTAAGGTGGTACGTCGAGTATGCGTCTGACCTCAGCCTCTACTCCCAGCGTCTGTACTGCTGCCCAATCCAATGTTCTGCCTGTCAGTATCGTGCGCCCGATGAATCCGTGGCACCTCTCCTGATATGCTGGGCTAGCGGGAAATAGCATAAACGGATGTGCCACTGAGGTCACTGTCATGGTGGATGTGGTACGAGCACGTTTGGCAGCCATTTGGGTTGAAAGGGTTCGAGAGATTTTGAGAGTTTGGAGTAGGAAGGAAGATTCGAGTTCAAATTCTGGAGGTGAATTTGAATTCAGAAGGATGAAATTAGGTTAGGGAAAGATTTCAAAATTTTTGGCGGGAAATTCGAATTTTGGAGGGAAATTCGAATTTGGAAGGAAATTTAAAATTCAAATTTTGGAGGGAATTTTGAAATTTTAAATTTGAAAAGTTTGCCAAAGGTAAGAGAGAGAGTTATTTGAGAGAGGTGGATTTTTGGAAGTGAATTTTGAGGGAAAAATGAAAAAATTGAGATTTTATAGAAGGGGCTGCCTTCGGGACGCCCGTCCCGGAGGCAGGACTCCCGTCCCGCTGGACGCCCGTCCCGGGATGTCTCGGGACGCGTGCCACTTTCGGAAAATTTTTTTTTTCTCTTCTTTTTTTTTTCGTAACTCCCTGCAAACCTCGAGATACCAAAAATAATCACAATTTTTAATAAGTCTTCATGTTTATCCATTCAATTTCAGAAGCTGTTAAAAACTCTATGCAAAAATTCCTCAATCTCACTTTTTCGAAAATCATGCCTACCTTAACATTATTCTAATTTTAAATTCAGCAAGAAAAACAAAAAATTGGGTTTATACAATTTAGTTAATAAATTGTAATTGCAAAATTTTCGTTTTTCATAGAAATAAAATGTCTGAAGAAAATTGTTGAATATAAAGGACCCATTAAAAAATTTGAAAAATAGAAAATATGGGTCAATTATTCAGGTTTAGTTCAAACGAATTATTTGCTAAAAATAAAAGTAAAAGAATCTTCCCTTTTTAACGAATTCTATCTCTGATCTCCTGTAGCTCTGTCCGAATGCTCCGCATTTCTATGCGTAATGTTCGCATCTCATCCCTCTGCCTGTTTTGCTCACTGCGTAGATCAGCCATCTCTCGGAGTAGTTGCGCACCTTGGTTCTCCTGAAGATTGACCGTGGCTCTGAGTCGGTCTACGTTAGTTGTGATGTTCAGACTGAGTTGGTCTAAATGACACAGTCTGCTGGCGATCCCTTGGTCCATCTCATAGACCCTTTGAGCTAGCGTGTCTATCTGCACGGACAACATTGAATAATAACCGTTAGTGCTCCCTGCAGATGAAGGGGTGCGCTCATTTGGTGTTGGGGTGTATGCAGGAGAGGTGGGTGAATTTTGGGTTTGGTCAGTAGGGGGTGGATTTACGGAAACTCTCTGGGCAGGAGGTTGAATTGGAGATCTCTGGGGTTCTTCTCTAGGAGGGAAGGTATCCTCAGAAGGATCTTCTTCTATGGGACTATGGGTGTTCAGGAATCGTCTCACTAGTTCACTGGCATCAGGGCTTGAGTTTACTTCCACTGGTTGTGAAGGAAGAGTCCCTCGTGGTACTTCTGGTGCAGGCCTAGAGGGGCCCTCTGGCTTTGTCTTCTTCGGTCCTGGAGTGTCAGGATTCTCGGTTTTCTTTGCCTGGTTAGTGGCTGCCCTTGTTCTTTTCATCTTTGAATGCAAAGTCTGGTTAGAAATAACAAATAGCAAAAAAAACAGAAAGGTGAAGAAAGCAAGAAAAATATTTTTATGGATTTTGAATTTTATTTAGAAAGCAGGTAAATTTCCTTAATATGGTTTTAGAATAATTTTCTAAAATTTGATTATCCTAAGTGTCTTAATTTCAGATATTATCTAAAATTAATTATTTATGATAATCCTATATTCAGGAAAGTGATTGTGTAACTAGTATAAGATAAGTGTAAATTAAAAGTCTAGGTTACTACCGTTACCTATCATAAGTTTCTAGAATTGTGGCCAATAATCCTAAATTCATTATGATATTTCCCCGGCAACGGCGCCAAAAATCTGATGGGGATTCCGGTTGACGTACTAAATAGGTGTTATTTTACCCTATGTCGATTATGATTAATTAAGGACTGTGATTGACTAATTGTCACGTTTAGTCTTATGGTGTCACTTAATCAGCCAGAATCTAAGGGAGAGTACCTATCGTGTAGCTAGTCTATTGGAAAGTATCTACGATTTTACTAAGTTGATTATCGTACTTGATGGGGATTCCGGTTGACTTACTAAATAGGTGTTATTTTACCCTATGTTGATTATGATTAATTAAGGACTGTGATTAACTAATTGTCACGTTTAGTCTTATGGTGTCACTTAATCAGCCAGAATCTAAGGCAGAGTACCTATCGTGTAGCTAGTCTATTGGAAAGTATCTACGATTTTACTAAGTTAATTATCGTACTCCCAGGGAAGTGGCAACGGCTTAGTAGTAACTAGCCTCTTATCCTAACTCTTATCTTATGATCCAGTTATGCAATCTTCATCAAATATTTTGATGAGAGGGTGATCCATTCTCCACTAGGTTCAAGTCTAATTAACCCTAGAAGTGTTTTAAAGATAAATTCTGGTTCTATGTTATACTGTTCCTATATGTTTATTGACCTATATTCGAGTGTTTTAGATATATCTTAGCCTGGAGTGCAATTATGTTCTGCGTCTAAAGGTTTACCACATCTGAGTCTCTATGCTACCGCCCCCTATCATTAAGGTAAACGGCCCTACTCACGGTACGAACAGAGACAGTTATGAAAGCCCTATGTCACTTTCGGGGATCACTCTGAAGGCTCGTAATCGCTGGCATAACGCTCTACTCAGCCTACCTTGACTACTTTAACAAGCCAGGTGTTCAGCATGTTATTTTATCTAGTATGGCAGACACCAATACTAATTGATGCCTGTTAAACTAAACAGGTTATGAATAGACCGTGGTTAGGAATTGTCTATAACCCTATTTTAGTTTAAAAGAAACTACATTAGACATGCAGACATAATGATTATTTAGCAGGTGGCTATTTCCGGAAAAACATAATAACTTCAACATACAAAACAACTATTCATAAAATCATAATCTGATATTCATAATTGATGTTTAGGACAAAGCAATAAAACATATAAGAGAGGGGTATGGGGACTGATGCCATAAAGAAATCACCCTTTACTTAGTCTCGCCTACAGAGCGTACTGCTGTATACGTCGTATTGCTCGCCCTGACTCTGCTCACCAGAACCTTCGGAGGACGCTTCCTCAGCCTAGTAACTGGGCTTTACCTTAATACCCAGCTTAAGCCCAGCCCTGTGGACTGACTCTTCGAACGCCTAGAGCTCTCTTAGGGTCTCCTAACGATACCCCGGGTATTCTATGAATACCGGAAACGAACCTATCTACAGAACCTAAGATCTGAGACTATTTCTCAGAAACTAAAACAAAACACTAATAAGAAATAAAACTGAGATCTGAGTCTCTGAGTGAGTTGTGTACTGGAAAACTGTACACTGGAAACCACTTAATGACTCAGATCGAGTGGAGAGGGATGAAATCAACTGTTGGAGGCCTAGGGTATTTATAGCAGCTTCCCGGAGTGAAAATCTCTGAAAAATTCGATGTGGGACAGCTTCTGGCGGCTTGGGACGCCCGTCCCGGTTCGGGACGCCCGTCCTGATTCGTTGACCAGGTTCGGGACGCCCGTCCTGGTTCAGGACGCCCGTCCTGGACCTTTGACCGGGTCAACTTTTCCAAAAATTGCGTTTTTGCCCCAAAATTTGCTATTTTCGTCCACTTTTCACCTGACACTTCCAAAATCATAAAAACCGTGAAATCAAGTAAATAGTAAACAATTAATGTCAATTTACTCTCAATTTCACATTAAAACATATATAAAAACATGCTAAAAATGTGATACGATTTTCGCGTATCAGTACTCCCAGGGAAGTGGCAACGGCTTAGTAGTAACTAGCCTCTTATCCTAACTCTTATCTTATGATCCAGTTATGCAATCTTCATCAAATACTTTGATGAGAGGGTGATCCATTCTCCACTAGGTTCAAGTCCAATTAATCCTAAAAAGTGTTTTAACGATGAGTTCTGATTCTATGTTATACTGTTACTATACATTGATTGACCTATATTCGAGTATTTTAGACATGTCTTGGCCTGGATTGCAACTATGTTCTGTGTCTAAAGGTTACCACATCTGAGTTTCTACGCTACCGCCCCATCGTTAAGGGTAACGGCCCTACTCACGGCTCGGACTAAAGTCAGCAATGACCGCCCTATGTCACTTTGGGATCATACTGCTCGTCTCATAACCGCCGGCATAATACTCAACTCAGCCTACCTAGACTACTTTCAACCAACAGGGTGTTCCGTAGATTATTTTATCTAGTATGGCAGACACCAATACTAATTGATGTCTGTTAAACTAAACAGGTTATGAATAGACCGTGGTTAGGAATTGTCTATAACCCTAATTTTAGTTTAAAAGAACGGCAATAGACATGCAGACATAATGGATATTTAAGCAGGTGGCCATTTCTAGAAAAAACATAATAACTTCAACATATATCACAAATATTCATAAAAACATAATCTGGTATTCCAATCAGTATTTGGACAAACACAATAACAACATATAAGAGAGGGACAGGGGGACCGATGCCATAAAGAATTCACCCTTTACGAAGTCTCGCCGATGGAGCGTACTGCTGTATATGCCGTATTGCTTGACCCGACTCTGCTCGTCAGAACCTTCGGAGGACGCTTCCTCAGCCTAGTAGCTGGGCTTTACTTAACAACCCGGCTTAAGCCCAGCCCTGTGGACTGACTCTTCGAACGCCTCGAGCCCTCTTAGGATCTCCTAACGAAATCCCGGGTATTCTAGGAATACCAGAAACGAACCTATCTATAGAAGCCTAAGATCTGAGACTATTTCTCAGAAACTAAAACAAACACTAATAAGAAAGAAAACTGAGATCTGAGTCTCTGAGTGAGTTGTGTACTAGAGAATTGTACACTAGGAACCCCTTAATGACTCAGATCGAGTGGAGAGGGATGAATTCAACTGCTGGAGGCCTGGGGTATTTATAGCAGCTTCCAGGAGTGAAAATCTCTGAAAAATTCGATGTGGGACAGCTTCTGGCGGTTCGGGACGCCCGTCCCGGATTGGGACGCCCGTCCTGATTCGTTGACCAGGTTCGGGACGCCCGTCCCGATTCAGGACGCCCGTCCTGGCGGTTTGACTGAGTCGGGACGCCCGTCCTGGACCTTTGACCGGGTCAACTTTTCCAAAAATTGCGTTTTTGCCCCAAAATTTGCTATTTTCGTCTACTTTTCACCTGACACTTCCAAAATCATAAAAACCGTGAAATCAAGTAAATAGTAAACAATTAATGTCAATTTACTCTTAATTTCACATTAAAACATATATAAAAACATGCTAAAAAGGTGATACGATTTTCGCGTATCACCTTTAGACACAGAACATAGTTGCATTCCAGGCTAAGATATATCTAAAACACTCGAATATAGGTCAATCAACATATAGGAACAGTATAACATAGAATCAGAACTTATCTTTAAAACACTTCTAGGGTTAATTAGACTTGAACCTAGTGGAGAATGGATCACCCTCTCATCAAAGTATTTGATGAAGATTGCATAACTGGATCATAAGATAAGAGTTAGGATAAGAGGCTAGTTACTACTAAGCCGTTGCCACTTCCCTGGGAGTACGATAATTAACTTAGTAAAATCGTAGATACTTTCCAATAGACTAGCTACACTATAGGTACTCTGCCTTAGATTCTGGCTGATTAAGTGACACCATAAGACTAAACGTGACAATTAGTCAATCACAGTCCTTAATTAATCATAATCGACATAGGGTAAAATAACACCTATTTAGTACGTCAACCGGAATCCCCATCACGTGCCATGCGGTTATTGGGGCTTGTGGTTGCAGTGGGGGGTGTTTGTATGATATGAGATGTGCTGTATTATCCGGAAGTGTCTGGGGAAACGGTTGTTGCTGTGGAGGAGCGTGTGGGTCTGACTGGGTTATATAATTTTGAGGGTGCAGGTGTGGTTGTTTAACATAGTGTTTGGCTTGTTTGGAGGGTTGTATGGTAGGGTGGTCGTGATGTTTTGGTGGAGAAGACTCTCAGTGGCGCTTTGGGGGTATCGGGGCGTTGGTTGAGGATCCGGTGGCATGGTGTTTGGCTTGTTTGGAGGGTTGTGTGGTAGGGTGGTCGTGATGTTTTGGTGGAGAAGACTTTCGGTGGAGCTTTGGGGGTATCGGGGCGTTGGTTGAGGATCCGGTGGCATGGTGTTTGGCTTGTTTAGAGGGTTGTGTGGTAGGGTGGTCGTGGTGTTTTGGTGGAGAAGACTTTCGGTGGCGCTTTAGGGGTATCGGGGCGTTGGTTGAGGATCTGGTGGCTTCGGGAAAGGATGAAGTGGCATCGGCTGTTAATTCTGGATCGGGTCTTGGTCTTTTTTGCCGCATGTAGTTGGCGATATTTCTTAGGTTTTGCATAATGTCCTCGTATGGTACATCGACATTTGGGTGATCACGTTGAATAGATAAGGAATACGAACGGCGGGTGGGTTTCTTGCCAATGCGGCGCGATGTGGATTGATTTTGGGCATCTTGTGGTGGTTGTGCGGATGGGGAGGGTTGATGCTGGTTGGCGTTAGCGAGTGCAGAGGCGGTTGTCAAGGGTTGATGGGTACTGGTGGGAACGGGGAGAGGGATGCCCAGGGATGTGGTGGGGACTTCTGGAGGGTTATTAAGGTTTTTAGAATCATGGCCGTGGGTTGTCATGGTCTTTTTCGTCAATCTAATTGTACGAAAAAGCACGGTGGGCGCCAATATGATGTAGCCTGATCCTAATTACTCTAATTCCCTTCTTTTTATTCCTCTTCTTTCCTGGGCTCTTTCTAGATCTTCCTTCTTCTTCCTGGCAATTCTCTTCCTTTGGGCGTTTCTTTCTTGGTCTACTCTTTGGCGTTCTCTTTGTGTGCGTATGTATGTTCTTGATTGAGTCTTTGATGACTTCTTCTCTCTCCTTAGGGGGGTATTTATCTATATTGTGTGGACTTTTTGTGTTATAGGCCTTTCTTAGATATTATGGGCCTATTTTAGATATTTTAGATGTCTCCGTTAATTTAATGGTGAGATTATTGGGATATTTTATGTTGTGGATATATGTTTTATGTATGGGGTATGGTACATATACCATATATATATATATATTATATATATATATATATATATATATATATTATATTTATCTCGAAAAGTTTCAAGAAAAAGAGAACGAGATAAAAACAAAACAACTCTACTTTATGTTATATCATTAAAGATAATTAGAGGAAAACTATAAGAAAATAGAGTTAAATTTTATTTGTCTATATAGTTAGAGACAAATCAAAAGTTTGTCTCCGGTCTAGAGACGTGAGGAAATGCTGTTAGTCTCCACATCAGTCTCTATCTATATTTAGAGACAAATTTGGTGCTGTCTCTAAAACAATGTTTTAGTAGTGTGATGAAAAAAGAAATATAATATATATATATATTATAATATATATTAATTAATTTATTTATTTATTTATATATGTTAAGAATGAGTTGTTCGATGGTAAGTACTTTACTTATAATTTAAAAGTCATGAGTTTGAGATATCTTAAAGACGAAAGTAATCGTATAGGTATTATAAAAAAAATTTAAAAAAAGAAAAAAAAAAAAAATATATATATATAATATTACAATACTCTGATTTTTTTATTATTATGTATATATAGTAAATATTTTATATATATATATATATATATATATATTATAGATTATTAATAGCTAGAAAAATACCTCAGGGGCAAAATCGTATTTCTACCACGTAATAACTACCCCTGATCTCACCGGACGTCATAAGTCCAAATTCATGGGCTTCATAAAGAGCAGACGTTACCACTCTTTAAATATCATATTCAAAGCCCGTTTCATACAACGGTCAAAACGGCCCAAAAAACTCCAACGGGAAGTTCATGAATAAATGAGACCCTCAAGACTAACTCCTATAAGAGGGGGATCTGAACAAAAGGTAAGAAATGTTCTAGATATCCAAAATACTCACATAATACTCTACTGACTTAAGTATCGGAGAGTTCACGGGGAACAAACCCCCCATTGAAGTTACTTGTTTTGTAGGTACTCGGCATCGCGAAGTATAGTTATCCAAACGACGCTCCGCGAAGTTCCGCTTCTATACTTGTAGCTCGTCAAGGGGCCACTACCCGAAGTATCCATTTCATTGACTTTGACTAATTCAAAATCTCCTAAAGACCAATCCATTCAAACGTTTCCTGAATTCCCGTCCTCTCATATTACCTGTTTACCTCTGACAGATTTTTGCAAAATCAGTTTGGTTCTGTTACCAGAAACTCTCAGCCAGGATATTCATCTTCCCTTCACAAATAAAAAATGTCTAGGCATTCAGGAGAGGGACGCACTGTCCGACAATCATCATTCCGAGGCACTGGGACAAGAATATCACATTCTTCGTCCTCACCTAGTTCCAGTCGTCGTCCCATCTCGGAAAGATTGGGACCACAACCAGAAGCCTCCAGACGTTCTCAAGATCTGAGAGAACAACTCAATTCAAAAAGAATTGAGGAAACAAAAAAAGAGTTGCAGAGGTTGCAAAGAGAAAATGAACAATTAAAACAGGATCAAGAGCTTTCACGACAATGATTAAAATTAAGGGTAGATTTTCGGAAGGCAGGCGCAGATCTAATCCCTCCAAGATTCTCAGGGGATCCCTCCGAACTTCCACAACAAACACAAACAGCCACAAAAAAAGATGAAAGGCGTGGAACACGGACTGACAGAAAGCAAACGGTCAGCTAAGTAGGAGAAAGTCATCATTCCTCGAAACTTGTTCATAAAAGAGGAACAAAAAAGAGTTCCCCCGAATATAGTCCTGAGAAAGGCAAGAACACGACTAAAGTTCATAAATCAAGGTCGATTGAATTAGGACCTTTCGCAAAGTGGATCCAAAATGTCTCCCCCGATCCAAGCCTCAAAATTCCACAGTTCGTCCTATATTCACGGCTATCTCGACCCCTCGAGCACGTGTGCCGCTACAGATCGGCCATGGGGCTAGTCACAAATGACGAAGCCATCCTATGCAAAGCATTCTCGAGCACTCTGTCCGACAAAGCTCTGACCTGGTGATGGGTTTCCGACCGACGTGCTAAATAGGTGTTATTTTACCCTATGTTGATTATGAATAATTAAGGACTATGATTGACTAATTGTCACATTTAGTCTCTATGGTGTCACTTAATCAGCCAGAACCTAAGGCAGAGTACCTATCGTGTAGCTAGTCTATTGGAAAGTATCTACGATTTTATTAAGTTAAATATCGTATTCCCAGGGAAGTGGCAACGGCTTAGTAGTAACTAGCCTTTTATCCTAACTCCTATCTTATGATCCAGTTATGCAATCTTCATCAAATACTTTGATGAGAGGGTGATTCATTCTCCACTAGGCTTAAGTCTAATTAATCCTAGAAGTGTTTTATAGATGAGTTCTGATTCTATGTTATACTGTTCCTATATGTTGAATGACCTAAATTCGAATATTTTAGACATGTCTTAGCCTGGATTGCAACTATGTTCTGTGTCTAAAGGCGTACCACATTCGAGGTTTCTAATAAACCGCCCTACCTTAATGACGGCCCTACTCACGGTTCAGGACGAAGGCATCCATGAAAGCCCTATGTCACTTAGGGGATCATACCGCTTGCCCTAGCCGCCGGCATAATCGGACTCAGCTCGGCCCCTACCTAGACTACTTTAACATGCAGGGTGTTCAGCAGGTTATTTTATCTAGCATGGCAGACACCAATACTAATTGATGCCTGTTAAACTAAACAGGTTATGATTAGACCGTGGTTAGGAATTGTCTATAACCCTAACTTTAGTTTAAAAGAGCACATTAAACATGCAGACATAATGAATATTTAGCAGGTGGCTATTTCCGGAAAAACATAACAACGTCAACATATAAACAACTATTCATAAAAATCGTAATCTCGCATTCATAATAAGTATTTAGAACAAAACAATAACAACATATAAGAGAGGGACATGCGGACTGATGCCATAAAGAAATCACCCTTTACGTAGTCTCGCCGACGGAGCGTACTACTGTATATGTCGTATTGCTCACCCTGACTCTGCTCACCAGAACCTTCGGAGGACGCTTCCTCAGCCTAGTAACTGGGCTTTACCTTAATACCCAGCTTAAGCCCAGCCCTGTGGACTGACTCTTCGAACGCCTAGAGCCCTCTTAGGATCTCCTAACGAAATCCCGGGTATTCTATGAATACCAGAAACGAACCTATCTATAGAAGCCTAATATCTGAGACTATTTCTCAGAAACTAAAACGAAACACTAATAAGAAAGAAAACTGAGATCCGAGTCTCTGAGTGGGTTGTGTACCCGAGAATTGTACACTAGGAACCACTAAATGACTCAGATCGAGTGGAGAGGAATGATTTCAACTACTGGAGGCCTGGGGTATTTATAGCAGCTTCCTGGAGTGAAAATCTCTGAAACATTCGATGTGGGACAGCATCTGGCGGTTCGGGACGCCCGTCCCGGATTGGGACGCCCGTCCTGTTCTGTTGACCAGGTCGGGATGCCCGTCCCGGATTAGGACGCCCGTCCTGATCTGTTGACCAGGTCGGGATGCCCGTCCCGAGTCCTGGACGCCCGTCCCAAGTCCTGGACGCCCGTCCCGGCGGTTTGACTGGGTCGGGACGCCCGTCCTGACCCGTTGACTAAGTCAATATTTCCAAAAATTGCGTTTTTGCCCCAAAATTTGCTGTTTTCATCTACTTTTCACCTGACACTTCCAAAATCATAAAAACTGTGAAATTAAGTGAATAATGAACAATCAAGATCAAATTACCCTCAATTTCACCCAAATTCATACATAAAAACATGCTAAAAAGGTGATACGATTTTCGTGTATCAGATAACCCCACACTTAGCTTTTTGCTTGTCCTCAAGCAAAGTCTACCTGAAGTTACTTAAATTCCTAGTCATGTTTTTATTCCAAAAATTCTTCAGACAAGTCTTAATACATGTCTGACTGGTTAGGTTGCTATGACAAGGTCTCAGATGTTTTTAGTTGCTTGTTATGATTAGGCAGACAACAAATTAACAACTAGGTTGAACTTTTTTCTTAGTCACAGGGTCTTCCTGATGTGTAGTGTGTGTACTAGTCCAGACTAGATAGTCAACACAATGTACTCTTGTCTTAACTACTACCAGATAACACTTCGACCTATCGCTAGACATATTAACAACAGACAACTTTTTGAGTTCTGAGCTTTGGTGATCAGATTTTTAATGTTTTAGCATTTAGTTGTTTTCTTTATTAGATTCAGGGTATTTTGAGTCTGCTTAGAACACGTCAACTTCAACTACCCATGTAGCGAGTCCCACTCCGATGACTCCCAGATCTACACGACCTTAGGGCATCAGGCTTTAAGTTCCCCGAAGGAGTGGTGCTCGAATAGCGAAGGCCGCTGGCAAACTACCCTTATTTGATTAACTTCCTTTAATTTCTTTTCACTTCTAGCTCAGAGTCTCATCTAGTCATTCTAACTGCCAATATATCCACAACTGATCTAATTTTATCTAGTTAAGTCTCGAACAGGTAATTGGTTGAGGTCTCTAATCCAGACAAAGTTGTGCTCAGTTATCAGGAATGCCCTATTCCTAATCAATTAGTCCAAGATAGCTATCAATTATCTCCTACTAACCATAACATACTACCTACATATCATAGACATAAGCAATTGTTTAACCAAGCATACTGCATTTAGAAGTCTGAAAGACGGAAAAATTTTGAAATTTTTTTTGGAAGGGTGTGAAAATACGGGGAAAAACAAGCAAAAGCATACAAAAACTGCTACAGTGCACCGTGCACTGCTACCCCACACTTAAGTCTGGCACTGTCCTCAGTGTTCATGCATATCTAGCTACCCCACACTTATTCGAAAATAAGAAATAAAACAGAAAAGAAAGGATTCTGTATGGGTAAGTAAGACATGAAAAATAAATAAAATAATGCAACTAATTCTGTATGTCATATAAATCAATTTTGTACATAGATTCATACGTCATACAGCCCAGACATGTTTATACACATAGAACAAGAAAAACAAAAGCAAAAGAAAGGAAAGGAAAGGAAAGAAGGGAAGAGAGACTAAGAACCCGGCGGATCGTTGTCCAGTGGACCTAAGTCTGCTAAGTCAAACTCGAAGTTTTCCGCCACTCGGGACGTCTGCTGATGTATCTCCTCAATCCGGCTGGTGTTCATGGCGATCCTGTCATCTATCATCGCCAACCGTCTGTCAATCCTGTCCTCCATCATCGTCAGCCGTCTGTCAATCCTGTCCATATCTCGACTGTATCGGGCCGATAGTTCTGCCAATCCGTGCGACATGTGTCGTTCGAAGGCAGTACGTGGCACGAACGTCTCGGACAGAGGGATATGCGCTGGAAATGCTTCCGATGCCGATGCCTGTCCTGTCTGCTCCGTGTGGATGGTGTCGCGGCCATTCGCATCCCGGACAACCATTCCCATGTTCCGTAGAATGGTAACATCTGTGGGAACGGTGGTCGGTGCGACCAGAGTAAGCTCCGAACCTTCTATGTCCAACTCCAGGTAGCGGGCTAGCCTGGTGATGTATGGTCCGAGCCCCAGACACTGTTTCCTGGTGTCTGTAGCGAATCCTCGCATGACGACCGCTATGAGTCTAGCCATCTCTACTGTAGATCCCATGTGCATGTTGGCTAGAAGGAATGTCTCCATCCGGGTGACAGTTCCGGGCGCTGTCAGTCGTCCTGACAATGTGTGTGCAATGATAGCGTGCAGGTAACGAAGAGTAGGATAAATACCTATGGCTTTTGCAAAGCCATGCTGGTATAGGACACCCGTCATGCAGATCTGAGCCCAAGCAGTGGAAACGTCTGCAGACGTGAAGTCTCGAACTGCTGTGGTGTATGCGGGCGTATCCAGCTCATCTCTCTGCCAGATACCTAGGGCGATTCCGAACTCGGCCATGCTCATCGACCGATCTATTCCGCCTAAATGGAATGTGATCTGCTCCTGGTGGCAGGTAAAAGACGCATAGAACTCACATACCAGTTCCAGGTATGTGGGCTCTGTGATGATGAATACTCGACTGTAGGGTGGCACGTCGAGTATGCGTCTGACTTCCGGCTCTACTCCCAGCGTCTGTACTGCTGCCCAATCCAGCGTTCTGCCCGTCAGTATCGTACGCCCGATGTACCCAGTGCATCTTTCTTGGTATGCTGTGCTGGAGGCAAACAACATAAAAGGATGTGCCACTGAGGTAACTGTCATGGTAGATGTGGTACGAGCACGTTTGGGAGCCATTGAAAACGTACGAGAGAGTTTAGGTGGGAGAGAAAGCTTTAAACTCAAATTCTGGAGGTGAATTTGAATTCGGAAGGATGAAATTAGGTTAGGGAAGGATTTTGAATTTTTGGCTGGAAAATCGAATTTTGGAGGGAAATTCGAATTTTTGGGTGAAGTTTAAAATTCAAATTTGAAGGGAAATTCGAATTTTTAAACTTTGAAGAGTTTGCCAAAAATTTGTAGAGAGAAGGTAGAGAGAAATATTTTGAGAGATGAATTTTTGGTTGTAGATTTGAGAGAAAATGAAAAAAATTCCTCAGTCTTTTTTCGAAACTTGTGACTACCCTAATTTTATCCCAACTTAAATTCAGCAAGAATTTCAGAGGAACAAAAACTGAGTTTGTGCAATGTAATTAGTGGAAAATAAACTGTATTTGCAAAACTCTTGTTTTTCATAGAAATTCGAAATAAAATGTCTGAAGAAAATTGTTGAATACAAAGGACCCTTAAAAAAAATGTTTGAAAAATAGAAAAATATGGGTCAATTATTCAAGTTTCAGTTCAAACGAATTATTTGTTGAGAGTAAAAGAATCTTCCCTTTTTTAACTACTCCTATCTCTGATCTCCTGTAGTTCTGTCTGAATGTTTCGCATCTCTATGCGTATGGTTCTCATCTCATCCCTCTGCCTGTTCTGCTCACTGCGTAAATCAGCCATCTCTCGGAGTAGTTGTGCGCCTTGATTCTCCTGAAGACTGACCGTGGCTCTGAGTCGGTCCACGTTAGTTGTGATATTCAGACTGAGTTGGTCTAAATGACACAGTCTGCTGGCAATCCCTTGGTCCATCTCATAGACCCTTTGAGCTAACGTGTCTATCTGCACGGACAACATTGAATAGTAACCGTTAGTACTCCCCGCAGATGAAGGTGTGCGCTCGTTAGGTGTTGGGGTGTATGCAGGAGAGGTTGGTGAATTTTGGGTTTGGTCAGTAGGGGGTGGATTTATAGGAACTCTCTGGGCAGGAGGGTGAATTGGAGATCTCTGGGGTTCTTCTCTAGGAGGGAAGGTATCCTCAGAAGGATCTTCTTCCGTGGGACTATGCTCACGGGTGTTCAGGAATCGTCTCACTAGTTCACTGGCATCAGGGCTTGAGTTTACTTCCACTGGTGAAGGAAGTGTCCCTCGTGGTACTTCTGGTGCAGGCCTAGAGGGGCCCTCTGGCTTTGTCTTCTTCAGTCCTGGAGTGTCAGGGTTTTCGGTTTTCTTTGCCTGGTTAGTAGCTGCTCTTGTTCTCTTCTTTGAGTGCAAAGTCTGGTTAGAAATAACAAATAGCAAAAGTAGGAAGTGAACAAAGCAGAAAAATATTTTTATGGATTTTGATTTTATTTAGAAAGCAGGTAAAGTTCCTCAATATGGTTTTAGAATAATGTTCTAAAATTTGATTATCCTAAGTGTCTTAATTCCAGATATTATCTAAAATTAATTAGTTATGATAATCCTATATTTAGGAAAGTGATTGTCTAACTAGTATAAGATAAGTGTAATTCAAAAGTCTAGGTTACTACCGTTACCTACCATAAGTCTCTAGAATTGTGGCCAATAATCCTAAATTCATTATGATATTTCCCCGGCAACGGCGCCAAAAATCTGATGGGGTTCCGACCGACGTGCTAAATAGGTGTTATTTTACCCTATGTTGATTATGAATAATTAAGGACTCTGATTGACTAATTGTCACATTTAGTCTCTATGGTGTCACTTAATCAGCCAGAACCTAAGGCAGAGTACCTATCGTGTAGCTAGTCTGTTGGAAAGTATCTACGATTTTATTAAGTTAAATATCGTACTCCCAGGGAAGTGGCAACGGCTTAGTAGTAACTAGCCTTTTATCCTAACTCCTATCTTATGATCCAGTTATGCAATCTTCATCAAATACTTTGATGAGAGGGTGATTCATTCTCCACTAGGTTTAAGTCTAATTAATCCTAGAAGTGTTTTATAGATGAGTTCTGATTCTATGTTATACTGTTCCTATATGTTGAATGACCTAAATTCGATATTTTAGACATGTCTTAGCCTGGATTGCAACTATGTTCTGTGTCTAAAGGCGTACCACATCCGAGGTTTCTAATAAACCGCCCTACCTTAATGACGGCCCTACTCACGGTTCGGGACGAAGGCATCCATGAAAGCCCTATGTCACTTCGGGGATCATACCGCTTGCCCTAGCCGCCGGCATAATCGGACTCAGCTCGGCCCCTACCTAGACTACTTTAACAGCAGGGTGTTCACATGTTATTTTATCTAGCATGGCAGACACCAATACTAATTGATGCCTGTTAAACTAAACAGGTTATGATTAGACCGTGGTTAGGAATTGTCTATAACCCTAACTTTAGTTTAAAAGAGCACATTAAACATGCAGACATAGTGAATATTTAGCAGGTGGCTATTTCCGGAAAAACATAACAACGTCAACATATAAAACAACTATTATAAAAATCGTAAATCTCGCATTCATAATAAGTATTTAGAACAAAACAATAACAACATATAAGAGAGGGACATGGGGACTGATGCCATAAAGAAATCACCCTTTACGTAGTCTCGCCGACGGAGCGTACTGCTGTATATGTCGTATTGCTCGCCCTGACTCTGCTCACCAGAACCTTCGGAGGACGCTTCCTCAGCCTAGTAACTGGGCTTTACCTTAATACCCAGCTTAAGCCCAGCCCTGTGGACTGACTCTTCGAACGCCTAGAGCCCTCTTAGGATCTCCTAACGAAATCCCGGGTATTCTATGAATACCAGAAACGAACCTATCTATAGAAGCCTAATATCTGAGACTATTTCTCAGAAACTAAAACGAAACACTAATAAGAAAGAAAACTGAGATCCGAGTCTCTGAGTGGGTTGTGTACCCGAGAATTGTACACTGGGAACCACTAAATGACTCAGATCGAGTGAAGAGGAATGATTTCAACTGCTGGAGGCCTGGGGTATTTATAGCAGCTTCCTGGAGTGAAAATCTCTGAAAAATTCGATGCGGGACAGCTTCTGGTTGTTCGGGACGCCCGTCCCGGATTGGGACGCCCGTCCTGATCTGTTGACCAGGTCGGGACGCCCATCCCGAGTCCTGGACGCCCGTCCCGGCGGTTTGACTGGGTTGGGACGCCCGTCCCGGGTTCGGGACGCCCGTCCTGACCCGTTGACTAAGTCAATATTTCCAAAAATTGCGTTTTTGCCCCAAAATTTGCGGTTTTCGTCTACTTTTCACCTGACACTTCCAAAATCATAAAAACTGTGAAATTAAGTGAATAATGAACAATCAAGATCAAATTACCCTCAATTTCACCCAAATTCATACATAAAAACATGCTAAAAAGGTGATACGATTTTCGCTTATCACTTGGTTCACATCTCTAAAAGAAGGTACGATTGATTCTTGGCATACCTTAGAGAAAGTGTTCCTGGACAAATTCAGTACTGTAGGAACTATACCAAAAACGAGAGGGGACTTGGCTAACATTAAACAACGAGAAGATGAAACTCTACTCTCCTTCTTGGAGCGATTCAAGAAGACCTATGATGACATCGAAGGAATCAGCCAAGACACTGTCATCACCTGTTTCGAAGGAGGATTCAGATCTAGGATGATATACACCGAGCTCTAGCTGAGAAAGCCAGAAACCATTGGTGAAATGTTCAGCGTTGCTCGAAAAGTAGCATTAGCCAAAAGCAGTGCGCTCGAATCCATCTAAAAAAGAAAGGATAAGCAACACGAGCATCCAAAGGATATCGCCTCGAGCTTCTCAGAACTAAGAGACAAAAATTGAGGTAAGTGATAACTCTAGAATAATAGAGTTATTCACATTTACTTTGCCACGTTTTGCTTTTGAAATAACTGAATTTATATGAAAATTGGAGTTAAAATGCGTTTATTTGATATTCTTTCTCTTTTTATTAAAAATGTGGTTTTATTGTCAATATGTCAATTTAATTCAATTAATTTCCAAATATTGTTACGAGTTGCAATTATTGGATTATTATTTGGGATTTAAATTGGATTGATTTATTGTAACAAGGGTAAAAAGGGAATAAGATTTCAGATTGATTATTCAGCTATTTTCAGAATTTATTTTATTTTAATTTATAAATATGTGGCAGCTGGAGCTTGAATTTCGCAGAGAATCCTACAGCATGGAGGAAAAGGACAAAGAACTCAGAAGGCAGCTAGAATTAATTTCTGGATTATTCAATTTATTTGCTGAATATTATAAGAAAATTCCAGAAATATGGACAGATGGTAGATTGAGGCTGAATCTCGGTACAAGAAGATACACTATATATACTTGAAAAACCGAGAGAAGAAAAAGCTTTTGGAGGATTAGACTCTTAGACTTTTGAAGAGAGATTGGTTTTTATTCTTTCTTAGTTAGTTCAGTAGCATTTCGGTAGTATAGTTTAGCAGTTCTTTTTAGCTTTAGATTAATTTATGTAGGAAAAAAAACTCGAGAGTAAGCAGGGTGACTTGCTGAGTGTTCATCAGCTGGGTAAAAAGACGTCGCGGCAATCAGTCAGAGGAGAATAGCACTAGGCAATCGTGATTAAACTGATTTGGGCAGTAGCGTGATCTCAGACCCGAGTAATTCTCCGCCCATTTCCTCATTATTGTTCATTGTCTTGTATAGATTCTTGCTTGAATATTGGGCATGAGTTGAAGGCGACTTTTATGAATTGATTAAACTTATTTTGTAATAGAATTATTTACCATGACGATGGGAGTATTTTTATTACATTACTTTAATTCCTGGATGTCGTTATTCTCTATACTGAACATATATTTATATAGCCTGAAGATGCTGTGACATAGTTAAGTATGAGCATGTTGAGTACACTGTTTGGAATACGATGATGAGTATGATGTAGCATTATTTTCTATTTTTATGATTACTTCTTGTATGGGGCATGCTTGGTTTATTCATGTAATTACTTAAATTGATTTAGCATCACTTGCGGTTACGACTGTCCAACGTATGAATCGAACTAGTATCTGGCCTTCTAACGGAGGGGAGCTAGTGGACATGATAATTATGTGGCACTAGATTGAGACGCATGACCGTGCGCTCAACATTACAGGGGACATGACCAAATTCACTGACTAGTGTTGTTCTAGGTCAACGGTACTTCGTACTCCATGAGACGATGTTATCGGGGATCTTGACTAGTAGATCAAGTAATCTGGGTGGCACCAGATCGCTGTACCATTAATTTGGAAACTGAAAGCATGTTCTGTATATTTAGATTCATCTCTGGTTTGTATTTACATTTTGGGCGTGAATGCCGCAGCATTGTATTACCTGTAGTACTCTTGTGGTTATTTCCAGTAGGCTGACCCTTAACTATTAGTTTAGTCTTTTCTTAAGAGTAGCATTGCCGTAGCATTAGACCAATCTCGATTCATTATTCATCATTCATCATTCTTTATTCTTTTATTCTTTTATTCTTTTATTCTTTTATTCTTTTATTCTTTTATTCTTTTAACCAATTGTACAATCGTATTTGCATTTGTAATTGGCATACTTAGTCCCTGTGGGATCGATAATCTTGTACTTAGGTACATATATTACTTGTTGACCGGTGTATACTTGCACTTGTTAAGATTGCGTTGATTTATTTCATTTCCTTATCTTTACAAATTGTGACACACGCACACAACGCAACAGTAAGAAATTCGAAACTTTCATGCCTTTGAATGTTCCAAAGGAAAGTTTGATAACAGTAATCAAAGAGAAATACGGAGTAAGGGATCCGACCCCGATGAAGTCGCATTCTTTCTCCACGCGGGACAAGACCAAGTTCTGTGGATTCCACAGAGATTATGGTCACACCACGGATGAATGTTTCCAACTGAAAAGAGCAATTGAAAGGCTCATCCAAGAAGGATGTTTGAAAGAATATGTCGTCGGTATGCAGCAGCAGAAGGATAAAGGGGAGAGGGTGATCAATATGATTAACCCAGAGTTGTCCTCTGTCAAGAAAATCAAGAAGATGATATACAATCTTACCAAATCATACCTCATACCGAAGTATGAGTTTGAACAGACGGAGGTCATAACTTTCACGAATGAGGAATTAGAGAACAATGAGGAGGCCAAAGTTACTCCTATTGTTCTTGAAATGCGCATGACACGAGAAGGAATCGACAAATGCACAGTGAAAAGAGTTTTGGTTGACACTGGAGCTACAAAAAACATCATGTACTTACGATGTTTCTAAGAAATGGGCTTGAAAGAAGAACATCTCAAGGCTAGCAGAATGGTACTGGAGGGGTTCACGCCACATAAGGTGCCAATTAAAGGAAATGTGAGAATACTAGTCACCCTCGGCGAAGGGGACAAAGCACGGACAAAGGAGATCAAGTTCTATGTTGTGGACTTGGAATCCCACTACAATGTCATAGTGGGGACACCTTTCCACGTAGCTTTTGACTTAGTAATCTCTACATCCCACCAACAAGTGAAGTTCAACACTTCGCGAGGTGTTGGGTTTGTGAAAAGCAGCCCACAAAGTCTGCTAGGGCAAATCATGAAGATAAAAAGGAAAAGGGATTCTCCCACCGAAGTCGGGTATATCAATTCAGTGACGGAAGATCACGAATTGAGGATACAAAGAATACTGGAAAAGCAAATCTGCGACCTAGTCATCGAAGTATTGCGAGAGAGCGAGTTTGACGAAGTAGCAATAAATCCAAACTATCCTCAACATCTTGTCAAAATTGGAAGGGAGATGCCGGATCAACTCCGACAAGACATCATCAAGTTCTTAAAAAGATCATCAACACAGCTTCGCCTGGTGTACAGAGGATATGCTAGGTACTGACACTTCTATTGCCGAGCACGCACTGAACATATGCCCGACGTGCTGCCCGATAAAACAAAAATCCAGACAATTCGGAGACGAGAAAATACAAGGCATGAAGGAGGAGGTAGATAAACTTTTGAAGGTAGGATTCATACGCGAAGTAAAGTACCCTACATGGTTGGCTAACGTAGTAATGGTCAAAAAATCCATTGGAAAATGGAGGATGTGCGTGGATTATACCGACCTCAACAAGGCCTGTCCTAAAGACTGCTACTCGTTGCCTCGAATTGACGCACTGGTAGATTCAACAGCGGGTTACGAGTTTCTAAGCTTCATGGACGTCTTTTCAGGATACCATCAAATAATAATGAAGCCAAGTGATCAGGTACACACTTCGTTCCGAGCTGCAGGAGCCATATATTGTTATAACGTTATGCCATTCGGATTGAAGAATGCAGGGGCCACATACCAACGGATGATGAATCACATCCTCCGAAGCCAAATCGGAAGGAACATAGAAGCATATGTCGATGATATGGTGGTCAAAACCAAACATGGTACTTCGCACCTAGAAGATCTGGAGGAAACTTTCTCCAACCTGGCGAAGTTCAACCTCAAACTCAATCCAACGAAGTGCACGTTTGGAGTGAAGTCTGGCAAATTTCTGGGTTTTATGACATCCGAGCGAGGAATCGAAGCCAATCCGAAGAGGCTATAGCTCGGCTCATCGAGCGCCGATGTGTCAAAGACATCCAGAGACTAAACGGGTGCATTGCTGCATTAGGACGTTTCATTTCAAAATCAGCAGAGAAATGTCTTCCATTCTTCAAAGCCTTGAAGAATTCGAAGAATGATTTTGTGTGGACTCAAGAGTGCAGCCATTCTTGGAAAAGTCTGAAGGACCATCTGTTAGATCTTCCCCTGCTACGACCTCCAAGCACAGGGGAAACACTCTTCCTATACTTATCCTTCTCGGATTTGATCGTGGCATCAGTATTAATAAAAGAGGAAGGGATGAAACAGTACCCTGTATACTTCGTCAGCAAAGTCCTGAATGATGCGGAGTCCAGGTATTCAAATATTGAAAAGCTAGCGTATGCATTGGTGATTTCAACACGGAAACTCAGACCATACTTTGAATCTCACCCTATTGTGGTCTACACTAATTCTCCGCTTAAGCAAATTTTTCATAAACTGGATCAATTCGGAGGAATGTTGCGATGGTCTATTGAATTATGCGGGCAAGAAATCACATTTAAGCCCTAAACGGCAATCAAGGCACAGGCTCTTGCAGACTTCCTCGTAGAGGGGTCCTTCACTGAATTGAGCATAGAAGTGGACGAGTCAACTAAAGAGCCATGGGAACTAAAAGTTGACGGAGCGGTCAACTCCAGCGGAGTTAGAGCAAGCATTGTCTTAACTTCGCCCAACAAAGAATACACAGAAATGTGGGCCATCAAATTGAGGCCCAACCTTTCGAACAATCAAGCGGAATACGAGGCGTTGCTGATTGGATTAGAGTGGGCCCATGGGGCTAATATCAAAGCTCTGAAGGTATATAGCGATTCGCAGTTTGTGGTGAATTAGGTCCAAGGGAACTATACGGTACAATCGGAGGGTCTACAGTCGTATGTGAACGAAGTAAGAAAATGGAGAGAGAAATTCTGCCCTTTCACAATATCTTTAATCAGTAGAAAAGAAAACCAGCAAGCAGACAGGCTTGCAAAAATTGCCCCCGGAGAGACTCCCAATGAAGAAGGTATCCCTGTAGAAAGAGCAGCAACAAGTATGAGAGAAACAAATTTAATTCAATGCCTACGTTCCATTTCGGAAAATTGGGATGAAGAAATAAAGAATTTCATTCAGCGAGGGAGCCTCCCTAATGACACTACTCGGGCCAGGCAAATCAGACGGTAGTCTGCCAGGTACACAGTTCATGAAGATGTATTGTATAGACAGTCTTTTTCAAGGCCTCTACTTCGTTGCATTCCTCCACCCCAAGTCAACGAGCTGCTTGCCGAGATACACGAGGGAGTATGCGGAGGACACCCCAGTGCCCTAGCTCTGGCTGAATGAGTAATCAACCAAGGGTATTATTGGCCGACGCTCAGAGAAGGTGCCAAAAAATATGTCAAGATATGCGAGACATGCCAAATTTTTGGAACCATTCCACAATTGCCTTCGATTGAACAAACCCCAGTGGTGGCAGCCTGGGCATTCGACATGTGGGGTATGGATCTAATGGAAAAGTTCCCAAAAACAAGAAATGGATATGAATACTTGGTAGTGCCGGTGGATTATTTCTCAAAATGGGTAGAAGCAAAAGCTCTCACACATCCAACAGAGGAAAATATTTCTAAGTTCTTCCGAGAAAACGTCCTATGCAGCTTCGGGATACCCAGGGTAGTAATTACTGATCACGGAGTTCAATTTTCAACCAAGTTCACTGCAGAATGTCAAAGGTTGCACATCAAACATTGGAAATCGTCAATAGCACACCATCAGGGGAACGGTCAAGCAGAAGCTGCTAACAAATTGGTATTAATGGCCCTAAGGAAAAACTTGGAAGGAAAATCCAACAAATGGGCTGATGAGTTGAACCCAGCTCTATGGGCAATCCGCACTTCGACTAGGGGCCCCACATGAGAAACAGCATACGCATTGGTGTACAGTTCCAAAGCAGTAGCTGATATGCATAAATCATATCACATTTTTAGCATGTTTTTAGGGATGATTTAGGGTGAAATTGAGGGTAAATTGGTCTTAATTGTTCATTATTAACTCAATTTCACAGTTTTTATGATTTTGGAAGTGTCATGTGAAAAGTGGAAGAAAATGGCAAATTTCGGGGTAAAAAATGCAATTTTTCAGAAGTTTGGACTTCGAGGAGGGCGTCCCGGTTTAGGACGGGCGTCCTGACCTAGTCAACAGGTCGGGACGGGCGTCCAGGACTCGGGACGGTTGTCCTGACCTGGTCAACAGACCGGGACGGGTGTCCTAATCCAGGACGGGCGTCCCGAACCAGAAAGTCAAGTCCCACATCGAATTTTTGAGAGAAAATCACTCCAGAAAGCTGCTATAAATACCCCAGGCCTTCCTCAGTTGAATTCATCCCTCTCCACTCGATCTGAGTCATTCAGTGGTTTCCAGTGTACAATTCTCTAGTACACAACTCACTCGGAGACTCATATTTCAGTATAAGTTTTCTTTCTTTCCTTTTTGTGTTTCCTTTTTCTTAGTTTCTGAGAAATAGTCTCAGATCCTAGGGTTCGATAGATAGGTTCGTTTCTGGTATTCATAGAATACCCGGGATTTCGTTAGGAGATCCTGAGAGGGCTCTAGGCGTTCGAAGAGTCAGTCCACAGGGCTGGGCTTAAGCTGGGTATTAAGGTAAAGCCCAGTTACTAGGCTGAGGAAGCGTCCTCCGAAGGTTCTTACGAGCAGAGTCGGGTCAAGCAATACGACATATACAGCAGTACGCTCCATCGGCGAGACTTCGTAAAGGGTGATTTCTTTATGGCATCGGTCCCCCTGTCCCTCTCTTATATGTTGTTATTGTGTTTGTCCAAATAGCAATTATGAATACTGGATTTTGATTGTTATGAATGTTTGTTATATATGTTGAAGTTATTATGTTTTTTCGGAAATGGCCACCTGCTAAATATTCATTATGTCTGCATGTCTAATGTAGTTTCTTTTAAACTAAAATTAGGGTTATAGACAATTCCTAACCACGGTCTATTCATAACCTGTTTAGTTTAACAGGCATCAATTAGTATTGGTGTCTGCCATACTAGATAAAATAACCTGCGGAACACCCTGTTTGTTAGAGTAGTCTAGGTAGGCTGAGTAGAGCATTTATGCCGGCGGTTATGGGCAAGCGGCATGATCCCCGAAGTGACATAAGGCTTTCATAGCTGTCTTTAGTAGTAACCGTGAGTAGGGCCATTTACCTTCGCGATGGGGCGGTATACCAGATTACTCAGATGTGGTACACCTTTAGACTCAGAACATAGTTGCATTCCAGGCTAAGATATATCTAAAACACTCGAAGATAGGTCAATCAACATATAGGAACAGTATAACATAGAATTAGAACTTTGTCTATAAACACTTTTAGGCCTGATTAGACTTAAACCTAGTGAAGAATGGATCACCCTCTCATCAAGATTATTGATGACGATTGCATAATTGGATCATAAGATAAGAGTTAGGATAAAAGGCTAGCTACTACTAAGCCGTTACCACTTTCCTGGGAGTACGATAATTATTTAATAAAATCGTAGATACTTTCCAACAGACTAACTACACGATAGGTACTCTGCCTTAGGTTCTGGTTGATTAAGTGACACCATAGAGACTAAATGTGACAATTAGTCAATCACAGTCCTTAATTACTCATAATCAACATAGGGTAAAATAACACCTATTTAGCATATCGACCGGTCGGGGAAATATCATAATGAATTTAGGATTAAAGGCCACAATTCTAGAGACTTATGATAGGTAACGGTAGTAACCTAGACCTTAGACCTAACACTTATTTTCTGCTAGTTAGACAATCAATTTCCGAAATATAGGATTATCATAACTAATTGATTTTAGATATCATCTGAAATTAAGACACTTAGGATAATCAAATTTTAGAAAATCATTCTAAAACCATATTAAGGAAATTTAACTGCTTTCGAAAAAAAAAAAGAAAATTTTTTTTTCAAAATTCAAAACCCGAAAAAAAAAATATATTTTTCTTGCTCAATGGTAAGTTGTTCTTTTCCCTATCTCTTGTTCTTTCTTAGTTGTTTTCTCAATTGCTCTTTTTTCGTGTTTTTCTATTATTTCGAAGAAATAAAAATGGAAATGAGGATAAAATATATTTTCTTCTGAGTTGTAAAATTTTGGCTTAGATTTTTTTTTGGGAAGAAATTCCATTTTAGAATTTTCTTAGAATCATACCGGCTTTATTAGGACGAGTTATGAAATAATTTTTCCTTAATAGCCAGACCTTTGAATGTTCTATTGAAAAAGGATGTTCCTTTTGTTTTGCTGATAATTGCATGAGATCTTTTAAACCAAAAGGAATTACTGCACCCATTATGGCATCACCTGATTGAAATCTGCTTTTTGAATGAATATGTGATGTAATGATGTAGTAAGAATTGTTTTAGGACAGAAACATGATAAGAAAGCTCATGTATGATAAATTCCGATCTTATCTAGTCTTGTCTAAAAATAATAAGTTACATTTGATCACTCTGAGATGTCTGTGTTCAATAAAACTGATATTGAACCATAATTGATTAAGTTAGGTTTTATTGTTACTTGAGTTTGATATAGAATGAAGGGGTAAGAAAAAGGGTTAAGAATCTAGAAAGCAAACCTTTGGTCTAGATTAGGAAACCCTGAGTTAGAGGCTATTAACGAGACAGTAGTATCTAATAAATTTATGAATGAGGATCTATTTTCATTGTTTGCTATGAGTAATGATTCTCCTCCGTGGTTTACTGATATTACTAATTATCTAGCTGCTAATTATTCCCAAGTGATATGACTTATCAGCAAAAGAAGAAATTCTTTGCTGATTTGAAATATTACTACTGGGCAGATTTCTCTTCTATTTCAAATTTTTGCAGAGTAAAGTGATCAGAGGATGTATCTCGGAAAGCGAAGGCCACATGATTCTGAAGCATTGCAGGAATCTATGGGAGACCAATTAACTGCTATCAACACTGTCCGGAAAGTGTTGGAAGTAGAATATTATTGACCCACCATATTCAAGGATTTTGTATCTCTGATACAGTCCTACGATGCTTGCCAAATAACAGGTAACACCTCTTCCAGAGATCGCCTACCCCAGCAAGGTATATAGAGTCTTAAAATCTCTTATATCTGGGGTATTGATTGAATCCTTTTCCCTTCTTCCTTTGAAAATAATTACATCATAGTAGTCGTGGAAGACTTTTCAAAAAAATGGCCTGAGCCACAGGCATTACCTTACAATGATGTTAAAGTCATGTGCAGATTCTATAAGAAGTTGTTTCCCAGATTCAGAGTGCCAATGTCTTAAGAAGAAACGTTCAGTCTGTGTATCAAATCTGTGAAGTCTGCCAAGTACCACACTTTAGCAGGGATTGCTATGGGAATGGAATAAGAATTATTCCAAAAGAGGTAGGTGTAGGTTACTGCAGAATGCTACTCCAATGGGAAATGCATACAATCCCAACTAGAAGAATCATACGGGATTTAGCTGAGGAATAATTCGGAAGCTGGAGACTTTCAGAAGATACCACCACAGCAAAACCCCTACCCGCAGAATCAACAGATGAGATACCGACAACAATTAAAGCCAGACCAATGCAAGCAAGTGATCTACCAAGTGGTATCGAAGGGTCGAAAGATATAGAGGAATTTGGCATTGTATCAGGAGCATAGCAATGGAGGAGCTTGCATCCTTTGCATACAATCAGCTGTGAGAAACCTCCCCGAGGAAGTTTCAAATACTTGGGCCCAGATCTACACCACTGGAGCCTCCTACCACCACGGCTTAGCCAAAGCTTCAGGTATCTCTTCTACCATTCAAAACTTGCATGCAATACCTTCACTGACATTGGCAGGTAGGCACACCAATCCAAAGAAGTCTCATTCCTAGACACGTTCCTTCTGGACACGTTGCTACGATTATGAGAAACTTCACAAATGATTCAAGGAAACAGTCCTTGGGGCTTGAGTCATTCCTCACATGGATATGCCACTACCTGGAGCTCGACAATGAAGGGTCGGAGCTGACGTCATCCGTTCCAGTATCTAGAGCTTGCAGAGTCAAAAACACCTCAGCAATAGCACATGGCTAAGGTGAAGAGCCAATTGACAGATCAGAGAAGATCCTTCTGCTCGCGACATGAAGGGAGTTTTTTCTAATCCTCATATTCCTTTTATTTTATTTGTTTTGTGTTCTGTTTTGCTATCCTTCTTGTTTTGTTGCCTTATTTTCTCCCTTACCCTTAGTTAGTCGAATAAGTGTGGGGTAAGAGTTCTCTGTCTTGTTCTTGAGTTCTTTGTTTTGTTTTTATTCTTGTTTTCAAATAAGTGGGGTAGTTTAGCTATGCATGAACACTGAGGACAGTGTCAGACTTAAGTGTGGGGTAGCAGTGCATATTGCACTGTAGTGAGAAAATGTTTGCATGATTTTGTTTGTTTTCCCCATATTTTCACACCCTTCCAAATTTTTTTTTCAAAATTCTCATTCTTTCAGACTTCTAAATGCAGTATGATTGGTTAAACATTGCTTATGTCTATGATATGTAGGTAGAATGTTATGGTTAGTAGGAGGCAATGTCATAGCTATCTTGAACTAATTGATTAGGAATAGGGAATTCCTGATAACTGAGCACAACTTTGTCTGGATTAGAGACCTCAGCCAATTACCTTTTCAAGACTTAACTAGATAAACTTAGACCAGTTGTGGATGTTTTGACAATTAGAATGACTAGATGAGACTCTGAGCTAAAAGTGAAAAGAAATAAAAGAAAGTTAATTAAATAAGGGTAGTTTGCCAGCGGCCTTCGCTACCCGAGCACCACTCCTTCGGGGAACTTAAAGCCTGATGCCCTAAGGTCGTGTAGGTCTGGGAGTCATCGGAGTGGAACTCGCTACATGGGTAGTTGAAGTTGACGTGTTCTAAGCAGACTCAAAACACCCTACATCTATAAAGAAAATCCATATATGCTAAATCATTAAAAATCTGATCACCAAGGCTCAGAACTCAGAAAGTTGTCTTTTGTTATTATGTCTAGCAACAGGGTCGAGATATTATCTGGTAATAGTTAAGACGAGAGTATATTGTGTTGACTATCTGGTCTAGACTAGTACACACACTACACATCAGGAAGACCTTGTGACTAAGAAAGGAGTTCAACCTAGTTGTTAAGTTGTTTTCTGCTTGACTATAACAATCTGCTAGAGACATTTGAGACCTTGTCATAGCAACCTGACCAGTCAGACCTGTGTTAAGAATTGTCTGAATAAATTTTTGGAATAAAACATGACTAGGAATTTAAGTGACTGCACTATGATTTAGAATCACTAACTTCAAGTAGACTTTGCTTGAGGACAAGCAAAAAGCTAAGTGTGGGGTTATATGATATGCATAAATCATATCACATTTTTAGCATGTTTTTAGGTATGATTTAGGGTGAAATTGAGGGTAAATTGGTCTTAATTGTTCATTATTAACTCAATTTCACAGTTTTTATGATTTTGGAAGTGTCAGGTGAAAAGTGGAAGAAAATGGCAAATTTCGGGGCAAAAACGCAATTTTTCAGAAGTTTAGACTTCGGGGAGGGCGTCCCGGTTCAGGACGGGCGTCCTGACCTGGTCAACAGGCCGGGACGGGTGTCTAGGACTCGGGACGGCCGTCCTGACCTGGTCAATAGACCGAGACGGGCGTCCCGAACCAGAAAGTCAAGTACCACATCGAATTTTTGAAAGAAAATCACTCCAGAAAGCTGCTATAAATACCCCATGCCTTCCTCAGTTGAATTCATCCCTCTCCACTCGATTTGAGTCATTCAGTGGTTTCCAGTGTACAATTCTCTAGTACACAACTCACTCGGAGACTCAGATTTTAGTATAAGTTTTCTTTCTTTCCTTTTTGTGTTTCGTTTTTCTTAGTTTCTGAGAAATAGTCTCAGATCCTAGGGTTCGATAGATAGGTTCGTTTCTGGTATTCATAGAATACCCGGGATTTCGTTAGGAGATCCTAAGAGGGCTCTAGGCATTCGAAGAGTCAGTCCACAGGGCTGGGCTTAAGCTGGGTATTAAGGTAAAGCCCAGTTACTAGGCTGAGGAAGCGTCCTCCGAAGGTTCTTACGAGCAGAGTCGGGTCAAGCAATATGACATATACTGCAGTACGCTCCATCGGCGTGACTTCGTAAAGGGTGATTTCTTTATGGCATCGGTCCCCCTGTCCCTCTCTTATATGTTGTTATTGTGTTTGTCCAAATAGCAATTATGAATACTGGATTTTGATTGTTATGAATATTTGTTATATATGTTGAAGTTATTATGTTTTTTCGGAAATGGCCACCTGCTAAATATTCATTATGTCTGCATGTCTAATGTAGTTTCTTTTAAACTAAAATTAGGGTTATAGACAATTCCTAACCACGGTCTATTCATAACCTGTTTAGTTTAACAGGCATCAATTAGTATTGGTGTCTGCCATACTAGATAAAATAACCTGCGGAACACCCTGTTTGTTAGAGTAGTCTAGGTAGGCTGAGTAGAGCATTTATGCCAGCGGTTATGGGCAAGCGGCATGATCCCCGAAGTGACATAGGGCTTTCATAGCTGTCTTTAGTAGTAACCGTGAGTATGGCCGTTTACCTTGGCGATGGGGCGGTATACCAGATTACTCAGATGTGGTACACCTTTAGACTCAAAACATAGTTGCATTCCAGGCTAAGATATATCTAAAACACTCGAAGATAGGTCAATCAACATATAGGAACAGTATAACATAGAATCAGAACTTTGTCTATAAACACTTTTAGGCCTGATTAGACTTAAACCTAGTGAAGAATGGATCACCCTCTCATCAAGATTATTGATGACGATTGCATAACTGGATCATAAGATAAGAGTTAGGATAAAAGGCTAGCTACTACTAAGCTGTTACCACTTTCCTGGGAGTACGATAATTATTTAATAAAATCGTAGATACTTTCCAACAGACTAGCTACACGATAGGTACTCTGCCTTAGGTTCTGGCTGATTAAGTGACACCATAGAGACTAAATGTGACAATTAGTCAATCACAGTCCTTAATTACTCATAATCAACATAGGGTAAAATAACACCTATTTAGCATATCGACCGGAACGCATCAGTAGCACCAGCCGAAGTCGCATTATCCACAGCAAGGGTATCGATGTACAACGAAATGTCAACAAAGAAAGAAGAGGCATGGAACTAGATCTGCTAGAGGAAAGGAGAATAGCAAGCCGCCTAAAATCGCATCCGTTCAAGAAAAAAACCAAAAAAACCCATGATAAGAAAGTATTCAAGCGACCAATAAAGATTGGGGATTGGGTACTCCGGAAGATAGAAGGCACGACGAGGCATATAAAAGCAAACAAATTGACTCCGAACTGGGAAGGACCGTACCTCGTGAAACACGAAGTAAGGCCCGACACTTATAGGCTCATGAACAAAGACGGCGTTTTCCTACCAAACCCCTGGCACGCAAATCACTTGAAAAGGTACTATGTATAAATACCACCTAGGAAGTATTGTTTTAAGTACCAAGTCATCTTGGAAATGAGTTTGTTGAACAGCTTCAGAAAGCGTCCTATTGAAATTTTGAAATAAAATATCACCACCTAGTGAAATCTCATGGTTACGAAGTACTGAGTTCAGTCGGAAGTAAAAAATATCACCACCTAGTGAAATCTCATGGTTACGAAGTACTGAGTTCAGTCGGAAGTAAAAAATATCACCACCACGAGATAGTTCGTGGTTACGAAGTAACCAAGTTAAAAGGAACTTGGAGATTTAAAATACCACGAGATAGTTCGTGGTTACAAAGTACCAAGTTAAAAGGAACTTGGAGATTTGAAATACCACGAGATAGTTCGTGGTTACGAAGTACCAAGTTAAAAGGAAACTTGGAGAAAAATCTACCACGAGTAAAAACTCGTGGTTACGAAGTACCAAGTTGGAAAAACTTGGAAGAAATTAAAATGTCATGCAATGGCTTGTGATTACGAAGTGTCGAGTTGAAGAACTTAGAGGAATTAAAATTAAGTACACAACCTTGTAATCGCGAAGAGTAAAGTTAGAAAGTTTCGACAAATGGGAAAAAATTAAACAAAGGACACAAGACAATGAGAATTCTATTAAAGCTTCCAAAAGATGAAGTACAAAGTTTACAAAAGGAAGTTTACATAAAAAAATCTCTACAAAAATTACTAAGTCAGGAAGCAGAAGATGAACCATCCAACATGTCCCAGAAATTTGGCTCAGATGGAGTACGGGGATCCCAGGCTGGTTTTCCTCTCTTCTCATCTCGCTCCCGAAGAGCGTCCATCTCCTCTGCGGTAAATGGAATGAAGTCTGCACAATGCCGACATGCCTCGTTGTCAAAGATAGACTGAAATGCACACAGAAGAACGGACTTGCCTTCAAAAAATGGATGAAGCTGGCGAATGATATGAATACAACCCTTATCTAACAAGGACCCAGCTTCGCGACCAATCTCCTCATGATAGGCAGAGGAACTCCTGAAGTCGTCAATAATATTTTTCTTGAAACCTTCCGACTTACAGTATTTGAGTTTCTCTTGAAGAGAAAGCTGAGCCTCAATAACCTCATCCCGGGCTGTATTCAAATCAGTATTAGCAGACTGCAACTCAACAACTTTCTCCTCAACATTGGCCAACTTCCCCTTTAGCTCAGCAACCTCGCTAACCAGTTGGAGCTTTTCAGAGGTAGCTAACTCCAAGCGGCTAGCCTTATCAGCAACTTCACATTCGAGGGCGGCCAGGCGAGGCTCATTAGCTGCTCGCCACTCTTCGTTGGTTGCTGCTCGACTAGCTTGCTCCGAAGAGCGAGAGTTGGAGATGTAGAGAATTAAAGACGAAACCTGCTCAAAAGGGGAAGTATTTCACGGGGGTAAGACACTTAGAAAATTATAAAAAATATTTCATAACGCTTAAGTAAAAGGAGAAACAAAAGATGAAGGATATTACTTACCCGAGCTATCAGAGCACCAACCCGGTTAGTGGCTTCCTCAACCCCCATCTCACCCATCCCGGCCAAACTCTCTGCATCATGAGTTCGGTTCAGGATGGTACCACCGAGAAAAGCTGCCGCATACATATTATTGAAACGAAGATTGTTGAGGGGAGGAGTCCTGGCAGATCATTCGGTGGAGGGGCGCCGAGGAGAACAGGAATAGGCTCAGGATTCCTTTGAGCTACCAAGGGCACAACATCCAAGGCATCCGTCGGAGGGGGTGAAGATGGCAGAGAGATTACATCACATTCGGTGGAGGGGCGCCGAGGAGAAGTCCTCTGCCTTTGACGCGGACGGAGTTGTTCTTTGTTTTCCCCTACCGAAACCTCGGGGGTTGCTTCCCGGTAAGGCTCAGGAGCAGAGCGGGGAGTCCTGCCTCTCACTCCCCTATCCCTCGCCCGACGAAGATTTCTACTTCGCCCAGATGAAGGACCGGCAGAAGATGGATAAGTGAGAGGAGTATCCCCCACTGCACTCTGATCTATCAAATGGGGAGGAAATCAGGGTAAGGAGTCCAAGTGTGATTGACGGACATCCCTACCCTCCACACGGTTTCCCCAAGCTTTGCTAAACATAGTGGGACCTGCGACAAAATAACCAAGTTAGAATCTTTACGAAGTACCAAAAAAAAAGAAAGAAAAAGACGAAAAGAAAACTTTTTACCCCGTCCGTTCCTACATCCACGGGCAGTAGAGATGCATAAGTCACATTGAAAAGAAAAAACACCCCCGGGGTGTATAGTCTAGTCCTGGTTCGGTCTCTCCTCTGCAAAACCGAACTCTTTTTTCCGCTCAGATAAATCAGCCCCTATGCCGCACCACTTCAAACTGAACTCACTAAGTAAGTCGGCAGAAGAGTATACCCGGGATTGGTTCTGGTGACTATCTCCTAAATCACGGGTAATGGTTTCTAGGAAGACTTTTTCAGAATGGCTGAGGGAAGAAAGGTTTTGGATTTGCGACCACTGGTAGTCCTCGCTAACACATGGACGGAAAGAGAAACCTATTCGGGACTCTACCACTAGCCACCTCCCTTTGAAGTCTATCTTATTGGGTGGAGAGTCAAAAAGGAGAACTTTATTTCGGTGCGGACGAAGTGAAAGAGTATTGTCCGACATCCGAAGTGAAGAAAAAATCATCCTAAGTATATTAGAGGACAGCTCAAAACCTAATCTACGGCAAAGGCAAATCAAACAAAAAATGATACGAACAGCATTTGGATGAACTTGTCCAGGCTGAACTCGGGCAAAAACTAAGAAATCTACAAAAGCAAGATCCATGGGAAGGCGAAGTCCCACTTCAAAATAAGCTAAAGGAAGGGGGATGTTGTGGAGTGACATTTTACCTACCACGGGAGCTACAAAAACCCTATAAGTCCTAGGGTCTACACTATACCTATGGGCAAAGGACTCCGCCTGTTCACGGGTAATCCTACTTAGCCCCAAAGCAAAATCTAAGGCAGGAGGAGCAAGCATGGGCGGCTGAAAGGGGACACCCTCAAGAACCTCACCCTGGTCATCCCTAACCACTACAGTAACCTCTGGTTGGGCAGGCTGAGGATCACCAAAACCCTCAGTCATAAGCTCCTCAACCTCCCTTTCATCTTCTCTCTGGGCAGCCATTTCCTACTTGCGAACGGAAGTTCAACATTTAAGAACTCCATTCAAACAAAAAGCTACCCAGTAAGAGAAACCTAAATCATGTCTAAACCCTAAACCCAGAAGAACACATGATACTACCATTACTATCCCACAGAAAAATAGAGCAAAAAAAAAACACCTTCCACACAGAGCAATCAGAGGAAGCATAAAAAGCAGTCGAAGATGGCATATCAACAATGGTGGAATAAACAAAAGCCAGACAATAAAAAGACAAAACATACCTTTTTAAGTGTCTGAATTCGAGATGGAAGTCTGAGAAAATGTGACTAAACTCGCGATGAAAATAAAGGCGAAGGAATCTTCAGAAGACGTTAATGGCAGAAAACTATAAAGCAAGGAAGCAAAAGTAAAGAAAAGGGCATATGGGAAGGAAGAGATTATTAAATAGCTGGAAAAAACTTTTGCGGAATGATTACTTGCCAGAAACGATGCATCGGGGAAGGTGAAAGGGCGCTTCTGCTGGCTGACATTCTGCCATTAATGACAGAGGCAGAAGACGAAAAGATAGCCAGTCACAATCAAAGACCCTAACTTCAGCCACAAGTCAAAGTGCTCAAGATACACCTATTCCGCCGAAGCCCCCATACTTCGTCATGTGGCCTTCGACGAGGGGCCACTGAACAGTCAGAAAAATACCTCAGGGGCAAAATCGTATTTCTACCACGTAATAACTACCCCTGATCTCACCGGACGTTATAAGTCCAAATTCATGGGCTTCATAAAGAGCAGACGTTACCACTCTGTAAATATCATATTCAAAGCCCGTTTCATACAACGGTCAAAACGGCCCAAAAAACTCCAACGGGAAGCTCATGAATAAATGAGACCCTCAAGACTAACTCCATTAAGAGGGGGATTTGAACAAAAGGTAAGAAAGGTTCCAAATATCCAAAATACTCACATAATACTCTACTGACTTAAGCATCGGAGAGTTCACGGGGAATAAATCCCCCATCGAACTTACTTGTTTTGTAGGTACTCGACATCGCGAAGTATAGTTATCCAAACGACACTCCGCGAAGTTCCGCTTCCCGACTTGTAGCTCATCAAGGGGTCACTACCCGAAGTATCCACTTCATTGACTTTGACTAATTCAAAATCTCCTAAAGACCAATCCATTCAAACGTTTCCTGAATTCCCGTCCTCTCAAATTACCTGTTTACCCCTGATAGATTTTTGCAGAATCAATATTATTATATATTATATATATATATTAATAAAATTATTCGTAAATAAAAATTATTAAAAAGAAAAGAAAAGAAAGTTATTAGCAATAACTAAACAAGAATTCTCAAAAACGGATTGCTATTAGTGACGATTATTCAATCTGTCGCAAAATGTAGTCTTCTTTTAAAGACGATTAAAAAGTCGATACAAATATCCATTGCTATTAGCAGCAATAACTTTGTTCGTTGAAAAATATTGTCAGTATTATCGATGCAAATGTCGTCGGTATTTGTAATGCTCAAAAGATTGTTGTAACTAAACAAGAATTCTCAAAAATGGATTGCTATTAGTGACAATTATTCAATCCGTCACAAAATTTAGTCTTCTTTTAAAGACGATTAAAAAGTCAATACAAATATCCATTGCTATTAGTAACAATAACTTTGTTCGTTGAAAAAAATTGTCAGTATTATCGATGCAAATGTCGTAGGTATTTGTAATGCTCAAAAGATTGTTGTAAAAATCATGGTTATTAACGATAATTACATGTCTATCGCAAAAATCTGTCGTTATTAGCAAAACTTACTTTGTCTATCGCAAAAAAATCGTCACTATTAATTAAGGTTCATTGTGAAACTGTCATTATTTGCGATGACTCGAAAGGTCATTACAAAATCGTCTCTACTAACAACGAATTGATGTGTTGTCCCTATTAGCGTCGACGCAAAGGCCGTCACTAAATTTTCATCACTAAATTAAGTTTTTCTAGTAGTAACATGTTTATTTATGACTTAAACAAATTAAAAAATTAAGTCGAGTTGGGTCTTTACTGCTAAGTATCCTGCAAAACCAAGCCAAGAGCCAGAAGTGTGCACTTGGCGTTAGCTACTCGATGTTTAAGTCGGTGACAAAAGATAATAAAAGGTCTCAAGGAACCAAGCGATATGAGATGCTCGATGATTCTCCTTAAGAAAAAGGCAAAAGAATTTAGAGTGAATTTAGGTATTTGGCTTTTATTCTGTGTGTGCCAGGTGTAAATTACGGTTTTTAGTAAAAGAGAGACTAACGGAGAGTTTATACTTAGAATTGTATTGTCCCAATAGTTTGTGCAGTCTGACTCCAGTAACGCCAAACAATGCCTATTAGATCAAGTGCATTTTAAGTTAGAGATCAGAAGTATTTTTCCTACGAGAGATCATACTCTCTACATAGTCTCATGTGAATGCCAACCTGTATTTAAGTCTCATTTGATCTCGTGGCATCAACCTCAGACTCCTTCGCCAAACTTAGATTATTTAGAACTATACCTAACAATATCAAAAGTCTAGAAATATATCGAACACAACCACGTAGACATATGTGGGACCCATATTCAAATGAGGTCCAAGTAGCCCATTTAACGACGAAATTTGGAACAGTATATAATTGTACCCTCTAAAGCTCTAAAGCTCTAAAGCTTGATATATGTAGGATTTTAACGATGCAGAATATGAATTTGATAGACGAAATCGAAAACAATAATAAAATAAGAACTCACGATTTACCCAGGTTCACCCCAATTAGGGCTACGTCCTGAAAACTGAACTCTCAATTATTATTTCTTGGTTCTCATAACATGTTACAATGATATCCCTATATATAAGCGTCTAAACCCTATCTATACATTACTGGGCCTATCTTCATATCACTGGGTCTAAACCCTATATATCACTGGGCCTAAGCCCGATTATGGCCCCGTCCCGAGGGGGGGCGGGGGCTTCGCCCCCGAAGTGTCCTCGAGATATTTACCAAACTCCAACAATATAATGGCAAACAGGTGGCAGGTATATAGAAAACATGTAACTCATGTTTTTCTACTGTATATGATCTCCAATTATTTATGTGTACATATATATTATATAAGATTTCCTCTACAAGTAGAAGAATCAAATATATACTATCTCGAATCACAACTCCACCTTATTTTGTATCAATGGCAAGCTTTCCATTGGCGTCCAAAATTATCAGAAGGTAAAATCTCTTCATGTTGTTCTATACATTTTTTTTTCAAGATATTTTGGTTAGTGCATGAATGATTTGTAGGTTGGAAGGGAAAGTAGCACTAATCACTGGAGCAGTTAGCGGGCTTGGTGAATGCGCTGCTCGACCATTTTCAAGAAATGGTGCTAAAGTGGTGATTGCAGACATTAATGAAGAATTGGGACAAAAATTATGCCAAGAATTGGATCCATCATCATCCTCATTCGTCCACTGTGATGTTACCAAAGAAAAAGATGTTGAAAATCCAGGTGACACCACTGTTTCGCTATATGGAAAACTAGACATAATGTTGAACAATGCTGGCATAACAGGAACAGGTAAATCTACCATTATAGAGAATGAAAAGTCAGATTTCGAAAGAGTAATTGGTATTAATCTTGTGGGAGCATTTTTGGGCACTAAACATGCTGCCAGAGTGATGATCCCTTCTCGTTCCGGCAGTATAATTACAAATGCAAGTGCCTGTTCGGTTATAGGTGGCGCTGCATCTCATGCATACGTGAGCTCAAAGCACGGTGTGTTAGGTCTTATGAGGAACACCGCTGTAGATCTCGGACGGTACGGTATTCGTGCCAATTGTGTTTCCCCATACATTGTGGCCACACCTTTGGGATTAGATTTCGTGGAAAAACATTATGGAGGTTTTAGTAAGAAGGTTTACAGTCATTTTGGGGGTGCAATTCATAAGCCGGAAGAAGTTGCGAATGCAGCACTGTTTATGGGTTCAGATGAATCCAAGTATATAAATGGACATAACCTTATAATTGATGGAGGTTTCAATATTATGAATCCCAACTTTTGTATGTTCCAAAATTTATAAGATTCAATATAATTAGTTCTAAATAAAATAAAAATTGATGTTTATTGAATTTTTTTTTCCCTTGTAACTCTTATTTTACTTAATGATTGTGATACTTGCTAGTTTTATCTCTTCAACTTTGATTGTGTTATTAATTATTAAGAGAATAAATACAAAAACTACGTGACCAACCTTCCACCTATTATAAACTTTACTTTTACTTGGCATTTAGTTTATTTAGGTGTAGATTTATATAATCTCTGCACCTAATTTTTTTTTTATCAAAATATTTTCTGTTAAAAAAAAAGTGTCAATTATTTTAGCATTACTATAGATATATTGTAATCACACTACGGGAGAGCATTATTTTAGAGACAAAATTAGATAATCATTTATCTTCAAATAGAAATATAATACATTTTAGGATATATTGTTGACAAATTCATTGTTATCTACAGATAAAGATAAATATATAATAAAGACAAATTCATTGTTGGCATAGTTGGGACTCACCCGGTTCGAACGAAATTAATCTAGATATGGATCTTAGGTTAAAAGCTTCATCAACTCAAAATCAACTTCCTTACGAGATTAGTCTAGATATGGATTTGGTGCCCTCTCATAGTTGAGACCCATCTAAGACACCCCGTATTCTTAGAAAAAAAAAATCTAAAAAGAACCTCCCATGTCCCTAGAATCTAATGTGTAGCCCTCAAATCTATCGGATCATAGGTTAAAAACCTCCTCAACTCAAAATCAAATCTCATGTGTAGCTCTCAAAATTGTAGGATCATAGGTTAAAAACTTCTTCAACTCAAAATCAACCTCCTTACAAGATTAGTCTACATGTGGATTTGATGCCCTCCCATAGTTGAGACCATCTAAGGCACCCCATATTCTAAGAAAAAAAATCTAGAAAGAACCTCCCATGTCCCTAGAATTTAATGTGTAGCCCTCAAAATTGTCGGATCATAAGTTTAAAAACTTCCTCAACTCAAAATCAAATCTCATGTGTAGCTCTCAAAACTATCGGATCATAGGTTAAAAACTTCCTCAACTCAGAATCAAATCTCATGTGTAGCCCTCAAAACTGTCGGATCATAGATTAAAAACTTCCTCAACTTATAATCAAATCTCATGTATAGCCCTCAAAATTGTCGGATCATAGGTTAAAAACTTCCTCAACTCAGAATCAACCTCCTTATTGAGCAAGTGTCGTCACTATTTTCAATAATTTTGAGAATTATCACAAAAATCGTCGTTATTAACTACAACTACTATGTTTGTCACAAAAAAAAAATCATCGCTATTTGCAAGGACTTCCTTGTAAAAATTATCACTACTAGAAAAATAATGTTTTTCTAGTAGTGTTCCACAAAGGTCTACCGAAAGTTGAAGATGATATCCACTTGTCATGCCAAATAGAAATCCTATTCCCATCTCTAACATTATAACTCAAACCTTCCTTAGTGGTAACCATTGATATTGAAACACCACCATGCAATCTCCATAGAAAGGCATCACTACTGAACTACCCCTCAAAGACGGTCATGACAAGCCAATGTAAACCAGTAAATATTTTTCATTAGTTTTAGGAAACTCTCGAATTTGATGTGCCATTGTCGAAAGGAACCAGCAATTCGATGTCTCGCCTCAATAATAATACACTCTCTAGGCAATCCTTGCATATGCACCCAAAATCAATCAACAAGTAAAGTCGTCTTTAGAAAGAACATGTTGTCGTGTTAAATAATTCATTTTTTTTATTCAAAACATACAAATTAATAAAATATTTTCACTACTTAAAAGTTTAAACATTATCATCATCTGTTTTTATTCTTGGACGATAGCCATGATTTGTATTGTGAATGTGATCATAATCATCATCTCTTTGCGTCCATGTTATTCCAGCAACTGTTCCAATTACTATCTCTATCACCACTACCACCATGATGATGATTTTTACTACCACTTTAATTTTGATTGAAGATACACGAGGACAAATTTTTCTTACCTTTATCTCTTTGTTTAGAAGAATATATCTCCAATTACATTTTGTCTTCCTAAAATAAATTAGAAAATTGTAATATTCTTTGTATTATCATTTTCATTCTTGCATCAATTTCTAACTTTATCACTGATGCTGCTCCGACTGATATGTTAAATAGGTGTTGATTTACCCTATGTTGATTATGAGTAATTAAGGACTGGGATTGACTAATTGTCACGGTTAGTCTTTATAGTGTCACTTAATCAGTCAGAACCTAAGGCAGAGTACCTATCGTGTAGCTAGTCTGTTGGAAAGTATCTACGATTTTACTAAGTTAAATATCGTACTCCCTGGGAAGTGGTAACGACTTAGTAGTAACTAGCCTTTTATCCTAACTCTTATCTTATGATTCAGTTATGCAATCTTCATCAATAACTTTGATGAGAGGGTGATCCATTCTCCACTAGGTTTAAGTCTAATTAAGCCTAAAAGCGTTTTATAGATAATGTCCTGATTCTATGTTATACTGTTCCTATATGTTAATTGATCTATCTTCGAGTGTTTTAGACATGTCTTGGCCTGGATTGCAACTATGTTCTGAGTCTAAAGGTGTACCACATCCGAGTTATCTGATAAACTGCCCTACCTTAATGATGTCCCTACTCACGGTTCGAGCTAAAGGCATCCATGAAAGCCCTATGTCACTTCGGGGATCATGCCGCTGGCCCTAACGCCGGCATAAACGCTCAACTCAGCCTACTTAGACTACTTTAACAAACAGGGTGTTATGTAGGTTATTTTATCTAATATGTCAGACACCAATACTAATTGATGCCTGTTAAACTAAACAGGTTATGAATAGACCATGGTTAGGAATTGTCTATAACCCTAATTTTAGTTTAAAAGAACACATTAGACATGCAGACATAATGAATATTTAAGCAGGTGGCCATTTCCAGAAAATCATAAGAAATTCAACATATAAAACAAATACTCATAAAAATCATAATCTCGTAAACATAATTAGTATTTGGACAATCACAATACAAACATATAAAGAGAGGGACAGGGGGACTGATGCCATAAAGAAATCACCCTTTACTTAGTCTCGCCGATGGAGCAACTGCTTGTATATGTCGTACTGCTTGACCCGACTCTGCTCGCCAGAACCTTCGGAGGACGCTTCCTCAGCCTAGTAACTGGGCTTTACCTTAATACCCAACTTAAGCCCAGCCATGTGCACTAACTCTTCGAACGCCTAGAGCCCTCTTAGGATCTCCTAACGAAATCCCGGGTATTCTATGAATACCAGAAACGAACCTATCTATCGAAGCCTAAGTTCTGAGACTAATTCTCAGAAACTAAGAAAACGAAACACTAACTAGAAAGAAAGAAAACTTATACTGAGCCCGAGTCTCTCAGTGACTTATGTACTCGAGGAAAGTGTACAGTCGAAGTCACTAAATAACTCAGATCGAGTGGAGAGGGATGAATTCAACTGAGGAAGGCCTGGGGTATTTATAGCAGCTTTCTGGAGTGAAAGTTTCCAAGATTTTTGATGTGGGACTTGGACCAGGCACCCGGGACGCCCGTCCTAGATTGGGACGCCCGTCCCAGTCTGTTGACCAAGGCAGGACGGCCGTCCCGAGTCCTGGACGCCCGTCCCGACCTGTTGACCAGGTCAGGACGCCCTCCCCGACTTCCGAACTTCTGAAAAATTGCGTTTTTGCCCCGAAATTTGCCATTTTCTTCTACTTTTCACCTGAAACTTCCAAAATCATAAAAACTGTGAAATTGAGTTAATAATAAACAATTAAGACCGATTTACCCTCAATTTCACCCTAAATCATGCCTAAAAACATGCTAAAAATGTGATATGATTTATGCATATCAATCACTTTCACTAGATGAAAATTTTTTTCTCTCAAAATATGGAAGTCTTTTCTCTGAAGAAAATCTTCTTGAGATATTCTATTACGGTGCGATTTTTTTGATTTACGGGCCGATATTTTAGGAAAGCATTTTGTGACTGTATTTTTCGATTTTGAGCATTTTTCTTGACGATTCTTGACAATTTTGGATAAGTTACTAACGGTTTTGTCCAGTTTAGGTGCTGCTGGTTCATCGGTGGTGGTCTTCAATAAGGTTTCTGCTCCAACTTTTCGGCTACCAGCTTAATTTTTCTCTATTTTTTTGATGGACAAAAGCATATTGAAGCACCTCTGTAATGTGGCTTTGAATGATAGAGAGAAGAGTTATATCCCTATTAAAGAGGCTGATATTACAGAAGGGATACATGAGGATAATTTGAGTGTGTTGATACATATCCATGGTGGGAGGAATATTAACTTTGATGACTTTAAGACAGCCATGGGTAGATCATGGCGGTGCGGCTCGCTTTCCATACTACAGTTTGACGAGGTATTCTATCAGGTATTTCTTGGAGCCCAAGAAACTATGGATTTTGTTTTAAATAATGGACCATGGCACTTTGAAAAATCTTTAGTGTTAGTCCGCCCTAGAGTTGCAGGTAATTGTCCAAGAGCACGGTGTCTCACAAAAGAATATTTTTGGTTCATCCTTACTGGGTTAGCTCGCTATTGTTACACTTGGGAGGTTGGTGTCAAGCTTTGCTCCATGTTGGATATGTGTATGGAATTGCAGCTGTGAGAAGATAAAACCCTAGGCACCAGGTATTTTCGTTTTCGCGCCTTGATTGATTTATCTAAGCCTTTTGCAACATTTGTTGGGTATTACCACACCTGATGGCACTATCCTTACGGGACCGATGAAGTATAAACGCATCCCAAACTTCTATTTTTGTTGTGGAATGATTGGTCAGAGATATAGGGTTTGCAATGAATTACCTTCAGGGGATATTGATGTTAAAAATTTCACGTATGGTGCTTGGATAGGGGGTATTGATCACTTGCCTTCGTTCTAAATTCATTCTCAAAATTTTCTGGTGGATGATAAGACGTTTTCTATACAAGAGGGAGTGGATACGTCAGTACCTATACCGACTAAGGAGGGTGTGGTTGATGAATGTTTGGATCTTTCGATTGTTTCAGATGATCTCATGTCTAAGGGTTCTCAAACAGCGGCTATTAAGAAAAGGCAGCAGCATGAGGGTTTGGATGGTGCTACGGGAGTGGAGGTACTATTGGCTTCCAAAAAAACTAAGATTTCATAAGGGGAGGTTGCTAGGCAACCCCGCAGGGCATTTTGAATTACCTCAGCTGGGATTGCCTAGGTATGGGATCTCTGTTGCGTTGTGTGCGTGTGTCACAAATTGAGAAGATAAGAAATAGAATAAATCAACGCAATCTTAACAAGTGCAAGTATACACCGGTCAACAAGTAATATATGTACCTAAGTACAAGATTATCGATCCCACAGAGATTTTGTATGCCAATTATACATGCAAACATGGTTTACATCTGGTTAAAAGAATAAAGAATGATGAATATTGACGGGATAATTGGAGATTAAGCTACTGCTAAGATATTGCTGCAGCATCACCAATACCGCAGCAATTCTAACTAACTACTACTACAGGGCAGCCTACTGGAAAATCACCATAAGAATACAACAGGTAATACAATGCTGTAAAAATCAAGCAAAAAATGCAAACATAAACCAGTAATGAATCCAAGAATGCTAAGCATGCTTTTCGGTTTCCAAATTAACACTACAGCGGACTGGTTCTACCCAGACTACTTAGCCTACTAGTCTAAACCCCCGATAACATCGTCTCATGGAGTACGAAGAACCGTGAACCTAGAACAACACAAGGCAGTGAAATTGGTCGTATCCCCTGGAATATTGACCGCACGGTCATGCGCCTCAAGCAAGTGCCATTCAATTAACGTGTCAACTAGACCCCTTAAGGTTAGAAAGCCAGATACTAGTTTGATACATAACTTGGACAGTCGTAACCGCAAGTTATTCCTACTCCGTTTAAGTAATTGCATGAATAAACTAAGCATGCCCCATACAAGCATCAATAAAGAAAACGATACACAAATCTTATGCATTCTATTCATCTTATGCCACATTACGTTTTTCCACATATTTATAATTTACTAGACTACAGCACCTTCAGGTTATGAATATATATTTTGCTGAAACGAATCATGAAAGACAAGGATTAAAGTAATAGGAAAAACAGACTACCTACTGCCCCTAATCTAACAGACTTGACAACAATTACAAAGGAAACATAAAACTGCTGCTAAACTACCATTCTAGCTCTAAAACATCTCCGTTTCTATCTATTGCACTCTAACCCGTCTAAGTCTCTCCAGACTGTCTAACCCTTGTTCTTCTGCTCTTCCTTGCATTTATCTCTGCCCTGGATGCTCCCCGAACTTCAGATTGGTAGTAGACAGCTGTCCCTTGCCTCCAACAAAATTTTTGTTGCTTCTGCTCGCAAGTGTACAGCTGCCGGTTCCTTGATAGTTTCTACAGCCAGCTGGATTTTCTTAACTGATTTCTGAATCTTGTAAGAGTAGCAATTCAGAAATTCCAATTTAATTCTGCAGGATTTCACCGAATGCTTAGCGTCTGGAAATTTTAGCTGCAATGTGTATATTTCTTTGTTTTATCTCCAGCTGGAATTAGTACATATATATATATATATATATTATATATATATATATATATATATATGTTTGTGAGAGTGCATGACAGCGAGGTGGACAAGAAGACAAAAGCAAGTGGGCAGAATGATTTCATATATATATATATATATATATATATATATATATATATTATATAACAAAGATTTCAGCATGTGTACTTCCTTCTGCCCTTTTTATCACTACATCAGTGAGCATTCTGCTGGTTTTAACATGCTGGAAAATTGAAATAAATTAAAAAATTAATAAAACAAATGGTCAAATAATTTCAAATTATTCCAGCCAACAATGTCATCAATTGGTCAACTTAAGTCTTTGCATTTGCCACACCACTTTCAGCCAGTAAATACTTATTCTGGCCTCGGTATTTTTTAATCACAAATTGTCATAATCCTCATAAATTTCAGACGTAAAAGTAATTGAACACAATTGCACTGAAATCTGAAATTTCTTAAATCAAATCGGTTCTTTTGGTATTCAATGCACAAAATTGAGTTGGAGAAAGGAATTAATCAATTTGGTGCATTTTAACTCAAAAACCTTTGCACAGGTCATGAAATTGGGTTCAAATTAAGGGCAAAACATATGTGAATAACTCTATTATTTTAGAGTTATCACACCCCCAAACTTAGCTCATTGCTCGTCCCGAGCAATGCTGCAGCAGATAAGATAGATCAATAAAACTCAATCAAACAATACAACAATTCATGTCCAGAATCATCCAGCAATCATAGGCAAATTTGGGATCATATTTTCAGATCAAAGATGTGAAACAAAACTCTAATATGTTCATGACCCAAGTTCCTCAAATATCAGAACATTAACTAAATCAAGCTCAAAGATCTCCTCCCGTGTGTGTGTGAATAGTCTTTCCTTTTTCAATCTCTCATTCATAAGTCAACGTATGGTAATCCTAAGATTCATTTTGCATCTTCAGACTCAATCTATTACACCACTCTCCACTAATGTAGCAAATTCAACAATAAAGATCAAAGAGGTCTTAATTTGGTTGTAATGTCGGCTAAGGCTAAGGTAGGAAAAATATAGATAAAAAGTAGGCTCAAAACTTACTCCTAGTCTGCCATGAACTTCAACCCAATGCCATCATTTTTCTCAACATTTTTTTTTCGCAACTCAAGGAGCATGAATATTTACACCCTGCTTCAGTAATAAGTGCAGCATTTAACCACAATCAATATATAGCATTTGACCACAAATAAGCATAATATGTATTTCCTTTTGCTCTTTTTGTTTTTTTTTTTTTGGTTTTTTTTTTCACACTGAGTCAAAATGATGCAGCAACAGAAATGCTGCAGCATTCCTTCACAACCCTTTTTTTGCGTAAAGATGGTTCTTTCATTTTTCACACAGATATATATTTTTTTTTCAAAACACAAATCCTCAATACTTAGAGCATTCATATCATAATTTCATAAAACAATTAACTACCACCGATCCAGTAAAAATGATACTGCTGCAGCAACACCAATGCTGCAGCAATGATAATGCTGCAGCATTTCTATGCTCTTCAATACAGCATTCTCCGCATACCCCCAAACTTATGTTCAGCAGTGTTCAGAGCAGACTAAGATCAAGTTTAGGGAAAACAAAGAATGGATACATGTAAAACATTTAGGATAAGTGGCTATTATTTAATAAGGGTGTCAAGAAATTAGGCTTAAGCTCAACTTGGTTTAACTAAGGAAATAAAATGCATTAGAGTAAGCTAGAAAGGCTCAAACGATTCAAGAACACGCCTTAATCATTTCTATATTACCAAATCTACTAGGATTTCGCCTCAAGGGATATAACAAACGAGTCTAAATATTCTGAACCTTCATACCAAAGCTAACTCTTTTTATAAACATGAAATCTCCAAGTAAGACTATGTGCAAAAATTTTGGTGGGAGCAAAAAATTTTCACTTAAATCTAGTTAATATCAACATCTTCTAAGTACTAAAGGCTCACTACCATATAAGAGTTATGAAATCATATCAACATGAATTATCATCATAAATAATCTTCCCAAATTTACATAATCCTGCTAAAATGATTCACTAGAGTATGATCATGCTAGAGAAATTCAATAGATAATGCAGGAACAATAACACATTCATTCAGCTCATTCATTCACTTTAATAACAAGAAATGCTCTTGAACTGGCAAAAGGACATCCTCCCCCAAACTGAAAAGGAGCAATGTCCTCATTGCTGTAGCAACAGGGGGGAAACATGCCATTGGACTGATCAATAAAAAGGGAAAACTAGTTCAACATGAAGCACCGGAAATGAACGGAGATAAAAACATAACAGTACAAATAAAGTCAGCGGGAAGTAGAGAAAAATAGGATAGAAACCACTCCCACAAGATCATGAGAGTTCATCATTCATCGTTTCCGTCATCCTCCATGTTCTGAGGAGTGTTCACGGAAGGGTCCGGATCAATTCTTTGGTTACACAAACTCTCCCTATTTAGTCTCCGTATGGCTGCTAGGGTAGCCGAGGGCAGTGGGTATGGTTCCTCGCCAGTTAAAATGAACTCCAAATCAGCTAGCAAGGCCCGCTCGCTGTACAATTCCTCATATCTTGTTTCAGCATCAAGGGAAGCAAATTTTTCCATAATAACAATCTTTCGTGCAACCTGTTTGATCTTTGGCATCTTTACATTATCCGAACATAAAATATATAAATGCAATGTAGGAGCATGTCAAGAAAATGTAACACAACAGCATTAGTGGCACATAAGTTCTCAATTCTCGGGTGAGAAGAAAGCAAACACAAATTTACCAACAATTCAGGCGGCATTGTTACTAAGTAAAAACATGAAGACCATTAAGACATGAAATTTGTTTTGAATCATAACCACCCTTTGCCCAACACAATAAACCGAGATACACATCAACTGGCAGATCTGTCATTTCTACAAGCATGCTCACACACAAGAACTCAAGTATAACTAGAACCCTAAATACAACCAATACAATCCTCTATCCATTGGTAATGCAAAAATTGTCCTCCATAAATTCTATACATGCTACTCAAGGACTGTATGCTCACATTAAGATAAGAGAAATGAACCAGAAATTTTTTTTCTTGCAAGTACCATACACCAACTCACATTACCGAGAAGAAATAAAAATGTAGAAAAGTGAGTACTAACCTTGAATCTTCTGGTTTGTTGAAGGCTGAAAATAAAGTTTGAAGAGAAGGAAAGTAGAAGACCGTGTGTGTAGAGAAATTTGTGTCCTTTAGATAATTCCCCACTTCTTTCTCTCTTTGTCTTTTCAATTCACACACATTCTCCACAAATAAAATATAAAAATTAAACTAACCTTTTTTTGTTTCCCAACAAGTTCTAGTTGTATGCCACCCATTGAAAATTTTGAAATTGAAAGGAACTAGGGCTGCTTGCATAAGTAATCAATTCATGGCAGTCCCTTGTTAAATTGCACCGCCTAAATTTTGAAATTGAAATTGGACTAAGGCAGCCTTGAATGGCTTTGTCGGTGTGTGGCAGCCTGTTGTCACAGCATTTCTGTCGAGAGGCAGTGGCAAGTCCCATTTCTTTAATAAAATAGCCTTGACTCCTTTTGCTCTTTGACCATAGGCATACCTGTATTAACAAGCAGAAGAGTACCGATAAGAGAGAAAGAGAACGGCAGTGCAATATGAAATTGAAGTCTCAAAACCAATTCTGAAAATTCTGAAAGAAACTTAGGAGTAAACAGCCATTAATTCCGAATTGAAGTACCTGAAAATAAAAGAACAACAATTAAAACAAAACAAGGAAAAGAAATCGAATGCTGAAAAAAAAACAAACAAGAAGAAATAAGAAAAATGAAATAAAAAGAAATGCAAAATAATAGATGAAAGCGTTCACTTATAGATTGTGCTCAATTAACTACTTAGCATCGACAAGTATTATAAGTGAAGAGTTTTGCACAATGTCTTCTTTAACCATGAAGTGACACTTCTTCCAATTGAGGACTAGGTTGGTGTCCTCACAACGTTTAAGCACCTTGGCCACATTCTCTAAGCATTTTTCAAAAGAGTCCCCAAATATGGAGAAGTCATTCATGAAAACCTCTAAATATTGCTCCACCATATCTGTAAAAATGGCCATCATATATCGTTGGAACATTGCTGGAGCATTACACAGTCTGAATGGCATTCTTCTAAATGCTAAAGTACCATAGGGACAAGTGAAGGTCGTTTTGTTCTGGTCCTCTGGTGCTACAGCAATCTGATTGTAACCAGAATACCCATCCAAAAAGTAATCAGAATCCCGTCCAGCCAACCTATCCAACATTTGATCAATGAAAGGCAGTGGGAAGTAGTCGTTTCTTGTGGCTTTGTTTATCTTCTTGTAATCCATGCAAATTCTCCATCCCCAGCGCTTTGATGTAAGCTATGGTCCAGCACATAGCTCTCTTATGTTGATGCAAAGCTCCAAGCAATTCTCCTCCTGTTCTGCACTCAGCAGTGCTAAAATGATTACTGGTAGCATTGAGTCTGCTCCTAGAAAACCATACTTCAAATACTGCGGCAATTGCTTGAATTCCAGCTGTGGTGGTTCTTCCACGGAAGGTTTTGTTATCTTGAAATCTCGAGAAGACAACTCCAAGGATTCAAATTGCGCGCGAAATTTGAACCTTTGGGGGTTTGCTTCTAACCAAGCTGAATGTGCTTCGGTCTCCATATTGCCATCATCATGTAGACTTTCCTCTGTCAATGCATCCTCTGCATCCTCATCTTGCTCTTCATCTTTTTCTGCCCGAGAATCACTGGCGGTAATTAAAAAACACTCCTCACCTTCATCATGGAATTTCATGGCTTTGAATACGTTGAATGTGACTTTATCGTCCTGGAATCTCATGGTTAGTTCCCCTTTCTGCACATCAATAAGAGTCCTTCCCGTAGCAAGGAAAGGTCTTCCTAAAATAATGGGAACTTCCCTGTCTGCTTCATAATCAAGAACAATAAAATCAGCTGGAAAAATAAACTTATCAACTCTTACCAGGACGTCCTCAATTTTTCCATCGGGGTGAGCTATAGACCTATCTGCTAATTGTAATGTTATTCGTAGGTCTTACCTTACCTATGCCCAACTGTTTGAAAACTGACATAGGCATCAAGTTGATGCTAGCACCCAAATCACATAAGGTCATACCACAATGTGAGTTTCCGATAGAGCAAGGAATATTAAAACTCCCCGAATCTTTCATTTTAGGGGGCAACTTGTCCTGCAAAAAGAAACTGCATTCTTTGGTTAATGAAACAATTTCATATTCTCCCAACTTTCTTTTCTTTGTATGGATATCCTTCATAAATTTGGCATAGTTGGGCATTTGTTCTATTGCTTCTACCAATGGAATGTTGATGTGCAGCTGCTTTAAAATATCCAAGAACTTCTTGAACTGCTCATCCTGTTTCTTTTTGGCAAACCTCTGTGGAAAATGCATTCGTGGTTGTACTAGTTTGCTCTCTGGAATATTGCAGATGCTGCAGCATTCGGCTGTTCTGGAATGCTGTTTTGCTGCAGCATTTGCGATGTTACAGCATTTGGCTCCACTGATTCTTTTTCAGCTGCTGGAATTTCTGCATTCTGGCTGGGCTCACTGGTCTTCTCAGCTGCTCCAGACTTCATTTTTGGTTCGTCCAGTATTCTGCCACTCTGCAGTGTAACTGCCTTGCAATGTTCCTTTCCTTCTCTTCTTGGATTCTCCGTATCGCTTGGAAGTGATCCTTGTGGTCTGCTCCTCATCTCCTGAGCTAACTGCCCCACTTGGCTTTCAAAGTTCCGCACAGTAGAGGATAACCCCTGTATGGTTGTTTCCGTCCTTGCCACGAAGTCTCTCATCATGCTTTCGAAAGCGTTTGAAGGTAGTTGTTGTTGTAGAGGTCTTTGTTGTTTTTGGAGTTGTTGTTGCTGCTGTTGAGGGTACTGGTGCTACTGGGGGTACTGCTGCTGCTGCTGGAGCAGTGGTCTTGGGTTCATACCTTGATTGGGGTGCATCCCTTGATCTCTCCAAGAAAAATTTGGGTGCTGCCTCCAAGTAGGGTTGTAAGTATTTGATTGAAGACCGTTACCCCTGTTTTGATTCCCCATGTAGCAGATTGATGCGGGATTGTGAACACAATCCTCAAATAGATGCCCCTCTCCACAATAAACACAGCACATGTCCTGTACCTGGCTTACATTGGGCTGGTTTGATGGTTCTGCCCCCTGCCCGCCATGTTGTTGCATACTTAGTGATTTTTGGAGCATGTTGGTCATTGTTGACATTTGGGCTGAGAGTGAAGTGAGTGGATCCAACTCCAATACTCCAGCCACCCTTTTTCCACTAGGTAGTCTTGTTGTAGGCCACTGGTAGTTGTTGTTGGCAATCCTCTCGATTAGTTCATAGGCCTCGTTATACGTCTTTGTCAAAAGTGCTCCATTTGCTGAAGCATCAACCACCATGCGTGTGTGTGCATTCAACCCATTATAAAATGTCTCCATTTGAATACAATGTGGGATTCCATGTTGTGGACATCTCCTTAACAACTCCTTGAATCTTTCCCATGCCTCATACAATGATTCATCTTCTAATTGTTGAAAAGAGGTGATTTCATTTCTCAACCTAGCATTTTTCGTTGGAGGAAAATATTTCATCAAACATTTTTCAGTGAGCTGCTGCCATGATGTTACACTACCCGGGGGTAGAGAGTTTAGCCATGCTCTCACCTTGTCTCTTAGGGAGTACGGGAATAATTTCAGCCTCAACACTTCATCTGCTACCCCTGGTATCTTAAAGCAATCACTTACTTCCATAAAGAGTCGTAGGTGCATGTGTGGATCTTCAGCCGGTAATCCACTAAACTGCCCTACCGTTTGCAATATTTGAAACATCACCGGTTTCAACTCGAACTGGGCTGCTGTAATCTCTGGTCTTACAATGCTTGGATTCAACTCGTTAAACATAGGAACTGCATACTGTCGGATAGCATGGTCCCTATCGTCCGCCAACACCACAGGATTATAGACAGGTTCAGCTTCTACAATGCGCTGCTCAGCCATGTCTACCTTATCCTTGGTTTGTTTCTTTTTCCTCAACGCCTTGGCGGTTCTCTCAATCTCTGGATCAAGTGGAAGCACTGTACCTTGAGAGCTCTTGCGCGTTTTACTCAGGCAAAACAGCACACGTTAAGGAATGAATGATACACAAGCTGAAATTTGACAAATAATTCAGATCAATAAATTCACAAAAACAGTTCAGCCTATGCATAATTTATTCGTCCCTCATACAATCATTTCAATAATCTCATAAGTTCAAGAATGAGTATAACATATAACAACAAAAGTAACCAAATGCAAACAATATTTACAAACAATTGACACCAAAATTCCCGGCAACGGCACCAAAAACTTGTTGCGTTGTGTACGTGTGTCACAAATTGAGAAGATAAGAAATAGAATAAATCAATGCAATCTTAACAAGTGCAAGTATACACCGGTCAACAAGTAATATATGTACCTAAGTACAAGATTATCGATCCCACAGAGATTTTGTATGCCAATTATACATGCAAACATGGTTTACATCTGGTTAAAAGAATAAAGAATGATGAATATTGACAGGATAATTGGAGATTAAGCTACTGCTAAGATATTGCTGCAGCATCACCAATGCCGCAGCAATTCTAACTAACTACTACTACAGGGCAGCCTACTGGAAAATCACCATAAGAATACAACAGGTAATACAATGCTGTAAAAATAAAACCAAAAATGCAAACATAAACCAGTAATGAATCCAAGAATGCTAAGCATGCTTTTCGGTTTCCAAATTAACACTACAGCGGTCTGGTTCTACCCAGACTACTTAGCCTACTAGTCTAAACCCCCGATAACATCGTCTCATGGAGTACGAAGTACCGTGAACCTAGAATAACACAAGGCAGTGAAATTGGTCGTGTCCCTTGCAATATTGACCGCACGGTCATGCGCCTCAAGCAAGTGCCATGCAATTAACATGTCAACTAGACCCCTTCCGGTTAGAAAGCCAGATACTAGTTCGATACATAACTTGGACAGTCGGAACTGCAAGTTATTCCTACTCCGTATAAGTAATTGCATGAATAAACTAAGCATGCCCCATACAAGCATCAATAAAGAAAACGATACACAAATCTTATGCATTCTATTCATCTTATGCCACATTACGTTTTTCCACATATTTATAATTTACTAGACTACAGCACCTTCAGGTTATGAATATATATTTTGCTGAAACGAATCATGAAAGACAAGGATTAAAGTAATAGGAAAAACAGTCCCTAGGTCCATAGTGACACCAGTCAATCCCAAGACGGAAAACATATCAATCCCAAAACACTTTTAATTAATCCTTGAAAACATGTAAACATTCTCATATCACAAAGAACATTTAATTACAAAACAATAGCACAATTGAAGAAATGGAGAGAGGATTACTCTGGGTCGGAGATCACCCTACTGCCCAAATCAAATTTAACCAACGTACTGCTGTCTTTTGTTCCCTCTGCGTGGTGCTGCTGCCCTCGGTTATGAACAGCCCAGAAAATTCCAGCAAAGTCGCCCCAGCCTTCTCAGGTTCGTTTCCACTCGATCTAGACTCTAAGACACTCTAAAACACACTACCTACTGCCCCTAATCTAACAGACTTGACAACAATTACAAAGGAAACATAAAACTGCTGCTAAACTACCATTCTAGCTCTAAAACATCTCCGTTTCTATCTATTGCACTCTAACCCGTCTAAGTCTCTCCAGACTGTCTAACCCTTGTTCTTCTGCTCTTCCTTGCATTTATCTCTGCCCTGGATGCTCCCCGAACTTCAGATTGGTAGTGGACAGTTGTCCCTTGCCTCCAACAAAATTTTCGTTGCTTCTGCCCGCAAGTGTACAGCTGCCGATTCCTTGATAGTTTCTGCAGCCAGCTGGATTTTCTTAACTGATTCTGAATCTTGTAAGAGTAGCAATTCAGAAATTCCAATTTAATTCTACAGGATTTCACCGAATGCTTAGCGTCTGGAAATTTCAGCTGCAATGTGTGTATTTCTTTGTTTTATCTCCAGCTGGAATTAGTACATATATATATATATATATATATATATTATATATATATATATAACAAAGATTTCAGCATGTGTACTTCCTTCTGCCCTTTTTGTCACTACATCAGTGAGCATTCTGCTGGTTTTAACCGGCTGGAAAATTGAAATAAATTCAGAAATTAATAAAACAAATGGTCAAATAATTTCAAATTATTCCAGCCAACAATGTCATCAATTGGTGAACTTAAGTCTTTGCATTTGCCACACCACTTTCAGCCAGTAAATACTTATACTGGCCTCGGCATTTTTTAATCACAAATTGTCATAATCCTCATAAATTTCAGACGTAAAAGTAATTGAACAAAATTGCACTGAAATCTGAAATTTCTTAAATCAAATCGGTTCTTTTGGTATTCAATTCACAAAATTGAGTTGGAGAAAGGAATTAATCAATTTGGTGCATTTTAACTCAAAAACCTTTGCACAAGTCATGAAATTGGGTTCAAACTAAGGGCAAAACATATGTGAATAACTCTATTATTTTAGAGTTATCAATCTCCTCGTGCAATTCAAGAATTAAGAGGGTTGGTTAGATCTCACAAACCTGTTCTGGTTTTTTTTAATGGAAACGCGTTTGTTACAACGACATCTTTCTTTTCTTAAAATACAATTAGGTTTCTCTAATGGTTTTCTGGTGGATAGAGTTGGCTTGGGTGGAGGATTAGTTTTGCTTTGGCAGGATGACATTGATGTCTCTATTCAAAGTTATTCAGCTGAACATATTGATGCTTGGGTAATGAATTGGGTATCATGTGAAGGTTGTTTATTTACTAGATTTTATGGTAATTCGAATACTTTGCTCCCTCATCATTCTTGGACGCTTCTCAAATGAATTGGATAGGATCGTATTGTTCCCTGGTGTACTATGGGTGATTATAATGAATTACTTTATACTTCTGAAACAACCAGTAGGCATGGTCGATCTAGTCAAAAGATACAAATGTTTAGGGAGGCTTTGGAAGCAGACGACCTTCAGGAAATTTGTATGCGGAAATGACAATTTACTTGGTGGAATCGTAGGAAAGGAGCACAATTAGTACGTTCTAAGTTGGATAGGTGTTTTAGAAATTCATCTTTTATTAGGTTACATTCGACATGTTGTGTAGATACTATCCCAACAGTTTCTTCATATCATCATTCTTTGCTTTTATTGTTGAATGGGTTGGATGTCGGAATTGTTCACCGGCAACAGCGACCAGGAAGAATTGAGCCATGGTGGTTAGTGGATCAAGATTGTTATGAATTGATAAAAGAACAATGGTTTGGGGTTGTTGGAGGTGGGGTTCGGGGTTTAGAAAATAATAGAATTGTTAGTGGATCAACATCCTTTTTTAAAATTTCTATAGAAACCAAATTTAATTAATAGAATTAGAAAATAAATTTTATAAATAATTAATTATTACAAACAAAAAAATATATATTATATCAAATATTAAATAAATAAATAAAATTCGATTGATATTAAAAAAACACATCAAGATTGAAGAATGCTTTCAGATAAGAAATTGCGTACTTCCTCAAAAAATTACAACTTAAATAAAATTAATAAATCATTTGAATATTTATATATTAACAACTTTGTTAAAAATTTTAAAATAAAAAAAAAAAGAAAAAGAAAAAAAGAAGAAGAAGAAAACCTTACCGACAAGATGTGACTTAGGACTGATGAAGATATTAAAGGTTACAACTCAAAATAATTTATTCATTTTTCTCTATAAAATTTCAAATTAAATGTTAAATAATTTTAATTACTTTTTTCCGTAATTAACTTATTTTTGTTTCCCTTATTGACTAATTAATTATAATTATTTAGTATTATAATTTTGAATCTTGTGCACTTTTATAATATATTATTTTTCTCAATTTTTGTGTTTCTTTATTTTTTTCTTTTTTTATTTTTTTTTCACTCTTCTTCTATTTTCTCAAATCTTATATTATTGAATTATTTTGTAAGACAGAGTCAAATCTTATGACTTTTCTTTGCAAGTATTCAACCCAAATTCAACAATATACAAATTCAAAAAAAAATTAGATCAATATATATATTTGTATATTTTTTCTCAAAAAGTTTTAAGACGTAGATAATTCGATAGATACTTGAACTATTATACTTTGAACCATGATTGATGGTAATAATAATGATGTCCATGTCACTTAGGGGTTGGTGATGAAAACTCTACTACAATTACGAACTTCAATGATGAGGCGAATACTAGAAAAGAAAAGAAGGATCTGGAGATGAAGAAGTCGATATTCCAGCCGTGGAAGAATTGTGGGAGCTGCTGATTGCACGGGTTAACAACACCATGTTCGAGGAAAAATCCCAAAGCTGTAAAGGATGAAGCAGAAAGTGCACAGATAGCATCCAAGAAATTGTATCTGAGGAGACGGTTGCCAAAGAAGCTATCCAGAAAACAAATAATATCGCAAAAATGAAGAGTAAATACTTAAAAAGTAATTGAATTTCTAATATAGAGACCAAATATCATAATTTTGTCATTAAGTTAAAAAGGGAATGAGATTAAACTAAACAACTCTACTTTATGTTATATCATTAAAGATAATTAGAGAGAAACTAAAAGAAAATAGAGTTAAATTTTATTTGCTCCGGTGTAGAGACGTCAATTTTTAGTGAGGAAATGCATGTTAGTCTCCACATCAGTCTCTATCTAAATTCTGCTGTCTCTAAAACAATGTTTTAGTAGTGTTTCATGAAATAAGAAATATATATATATATATATTAAGAATGAGTTGCTCGATAGTAAGCACTTTTACTTCTAATTTAAAAGTCATAAGTTTAAAATATCTTAAAGACCAAAATAATTGCATAGGTATTATAAAAAATTAAAAAAAAAGAAATATATATATATAATTTTTACAAATACTCTGATTTTTTTATTATTATGTATATATAGTAAATATTATATATATATTAATAAAATTATTGGTAAATAAAAATTATTTATAAAATTATTAAAAAAAGAAAAGAAAAGAAAGTTATTAGCAATAACTGAACAAGAATTCTCAAATTGCTATTAGTGACGATTATTCAATCTGTCGCAAAATTTAGTCTTCTTTTAAGACGATTAAAAAATCGATGCAAACATCCATTGTTATTAGCAATTATTACTTTGTCCGTTGTGAAAAAATTGTCGGTATTATCGTTGCAAATGTCGTAAGTATTTGTTGTAAAAATCATGGTTATTAACGGTAATTACATGTCCATCGTAAAAATCTGTCGCTATTAACAATCCTTACTTTGTCTATCGCGAAAAATCGTCACTATTAATTAAGGCTCATTGTGTACTCGTGAAAACTGTCATTATTTGTGATGACTCGGAAGGTCGTTACAAAATCGTCTCTACTAACAATGAATTGATGTATTGTCCTTACTAGCATCGAACGCAAAGGCCGTCACTAAATTTTCATCACTAAATTAAGTTTTTCTAGTAGTAATATGTTTATATATGACTTAAACAATTTAAAAATTAAGTCGAGTTGGGTCTTTACTGCTAAGTATCCTGCAAAACAAAGCTAAGAGCTAGAAGTGTGCACTTGGCGTTAGCTACTCCATGTTTAAGTCGGTGACAAAAGATAATAAAAGGCCTCAAGGAACCAAGCGATATGAGATTCTCGATGATTCTCCTTGAAAAAAAGGCAAAACAATTTGAAGTAAATTTAGGTATTTGGCTTTTATTCTGTGTGTGCAAGGTGTAAATTACGGTTTTGTAGTAAAAAAGAGACCAACGGAGAGTTGATACTTAGAATTGTATTGTCCCAATAATTTATGCAGTCCGTTCGATAACGCCAAACAATGCCTATCAAATCAAGTGCATTTTAAGTTAAAGATCATAAGTATTTTTCTTCTGAGAGATCATACTCTTTACATAGTTTCGTGTGAATGCCAACCAATATTTAAGTCTCATTTGATCTCGTGGCATCAACCTGAGACTCCTTCACCAAACGTAGATTTAGCACTATACCTAACAATATCAAAAGTCTAGAAATATATCGAACACAACCAAGTAGACATATGTGGGGCCCATATTCAAATGAGGTCCAAATAGCCCATTTAGCGACGAAATTTGGAGCCGTATATAATTATACCCTCTAAAGCTCTAAAGCTTGATATAATGGCAAACAGCTGGCTGGTATATAGAAAACATGTAACTCATGTTTTACTACTGTATATGATCTCCAATTATTTATGTGTACATATATATTATATATAGGGGCCTTAGATTTCCTCTACTAGTAGAAGAATCAAATATATACTATCTCGAATCACAACTCCACCTTATTTTGCATCCATGGCAAGCTTTCCATTGGCGTCCAAAATTATCAGAAGGTAAAATCTCTTGATGTTGTTTTATACATTTTTTTTTTCAAGATATTTTGGTTAGTGCATGAATGATTTGTAGGTTGGAAGGGAAGTAGCACTAATCACTGGAGCAGCTAGCGGGCTTGGTGAATGTACTGCTCGACTATTTTCAAGAAATGGTGCTAAAGTGGTGATTGCAGACATTAATGAAGAATTGGGACAAAAATTATGCCAAGAATTGGATCCATCATCGTCCTCATTCGTCCACTGTGATGTAACCAAAGAAAAAGATATTGAAAATGCAGTTGACACCACTGTTTCGCGATATGGAAAACTAGACATAATGATGAACAATGCTGGCATAACAGGAACAGGTAAATCTAGCATTATAGAGAATGAAAAGTCAGATTTCGAAAGAGTAATTGGTATTAACCTTGTGGGAGCATTTTTGGGCACTAAACATGCTGCCAGAGTGATGATCCCTTCTCGTTCCGGCAGTATAATTACAAATGCAAGTGTCTGTTCGATTATCAGTGGTACTGCATCTCATGCATACGTGAGCTCAAAGCACGGTGTGTTAGGTCTTACTAGAAACACCGCTGTAGATCTCGGACGGTACGGTATTCGTGCCAATTGTGTTTCTTCATATATTGTGGACACGGCTTTGGGATTAGATTTGGTGGAAAGAAATTATGGAGGCTTCAGTAAGAAGGTTTACAGTCATTTTGGTGGTGCAATTCTTAAGCCGGAAGATGTTGCGAATGCAGCACTGTTTTTGGGTTCAGATGAATCCAAGTATGTAAATGGACATAACCTTATAATTGATGGAGGTTTCAATATTATGAATCCCAACTTTTGTATGTTCCAAAATTTATAAGATTCAATATAATTAGTTCTAAATAAAATAAAAATTGATGTTTATTGAATTTTTTTTTTCCCTTGTAACTCTTATTTTACTTAATGATTGTGATACTTGCTAGTTTTATCTCTTCAACTTTGATTGTGTTATTAATTATTAAGAGAATAAATACAAAAACTACGTGACCAACCTTCCACCTATTATAAACTTTACTTTTACTTGGCATTTAGTTTATTTAGATGTAGATTTATATAATCTCTGCACCTAATTTTTTTTTTATCAAAATATTTTCTGAGTTTAAAAAAAAAAAAAAAAAGTGTCAATTATTTTAGCATTACTATAGATATATTGTAATCACACTACGGGAGAGCATTATTTTAGAGACAAAATTAGATCATCATTTATCTTCATATAGAAATATAATACCTTTTAGGATATATTGTTGTCAAATTTATTGTTGTCTACGGATAAAGATAAATATATAATAAAGACAAATTCATTGTTGTCATAGTTGGGACCCATCCGGTTCGAACGAAATTAATCTAGATATGGATCTTAGGTTAAAAACTTCATCAACTCAAAATCAATCTCCTTACCAGATTACTCAAAATTGTCGGATCTTAGGTTAAAAACATCTTCAACTCAGAATCAACTTCCTTACGAGATTAGTCTAGATATGAATTTGGTGCCCTCTCATAGTTGAGACCCATCTAAGACACCCCGTATTCTAAGGAAAAAAAAATCTAAAAAGAACCTCCCATGTCCCTAGAATCTAATGTGTAGCCCTCAAAACTATCGGATCATAGGTTAAAAACCTCCTCAACTCAGAATCAAATCTCATGTGTAGCTCTCAAAATTGTAGGATCATAGGTTAAAAACTTCTTCAACTCAAAATCAACCTCCTTACAAGATTAGTCTACATGTGGATTTGATGCCCTTCCATAGTTGAGACCATCTAAGGCACCCCATATTCTAAGAAACAAAATCTAGAAAGAACCTCCCATGTCCCTAGAATCTATTGTGTAGCCCTCAAAATTGTCGGATCATAAATTTAAAAACTTCTTCAACTCAGAATCAAATCTCATGTGTAGCTCTCAAAACTATCGGATCATAGGTTAAAAACTTCCTCAACTCAGAATCAAATATCATGTGTAGCCTTCAAAACTGTCGGATCATAGATTAAAAACTTCCTCAACTCAGAATTAAATCCACATGTAGCCCTCAAAACTGTCGGATCATAGGTTAAAAACTTCCTCAACTCAGAATCAACCTCCTTATTGAGCAAGCGTCGTCACTATTTTTAATAATTTTTAGAATTATCACAAAAATCGTCGTTATTAACTACAACTACTATGTTTGTCACAAAAAAAAAAAAAAAATCATCGCTATTTGCGAGGACTTCCTTGTAAAAATTATCACTACTAGAAAAATAATGTTTTTCTAGTAGTGTTCCACAAAGGTCTGCCGAAAGTTGAAGATGATATCCCCTTGTCATGCCAAATAGAAATCCTATTCCCATCTCTAACATTATAACTCAAATCTTCCTTAGTGGTAACCTTTGATATTGAAACACCACCATGCAATCTCCACAGAAAGGCATCACTACTGAACTACCCCTCAAAAACGGTCATGACAAGCCAATGTAAACCAGTAAATATTTTTCATTAGTTTTAGGAAACTCTCGAATTTGATGTGCCATTGTCGAAAGGAACCAGCAATTCGATGTCTCGCCTCAATAATAATACACTCTCTAGGCAATCCTTGCATATGCACCCAAAATCAATCAACAAGTAAAGTCGTCTTTAGAAAGAACATGTTGTCGTGTTAAATAATTCATTTTTTTTATTCAAAACAACAAATTAATAAAATATTTTCGCTACTTAAAAGTTTAAACATTATCATCATCTGTTTTTATTCTTGGACGATAGCCATGATTTGTATTGTGAATGTGATCATAATCATCATCTCTTTGCGTCCATGTTATTCCAGCAACTGTTCCAATTACTATCTCTATCATCACTACCACCATGATGATGATTTTTACTACCACTTTAATTTTGATTGAAGATACACGAGGACAAATTTTTCTTACCTTTATCTCTTTGTTTAGAAGAATATATCTCCAATTACATTTTGTCTTCCTAAAATAAATTAGAAAATTGTAATATTCTTTGTATCATCATTTTCATTCTTGCATCAATTTCTAACTTTATCACTTTCACTAGATGAAATTTTTTTTCTCTCAAAATATGGAAGTCTTTTCTCTCAAGAAAATCTTCTTGAGATATTCTATTACGGTACCATTTTTTTAATTTACGGGCCGATATTTTAGGAAAGCATTTTGTGACTGTATTTTTCGATTTTGAGCAATTTTCTTGACGGTTATTGACAGTTTTGGATAAGTTACTAACGGTTTTGTCCAGTTTAGGTGCTGCTGGTTCATCGGTGGAGGTCTTCAATAAGGTTTCTGCTCCAACTTTTCGGCTACCAGCTTAATTTTTCTCTATTTTTTTGATGGACAAAAGCATATTGAAGCACCTCTGTAATGTGGCTTTGAATGATAGAGAGAAGAGTTATATCCCTATTAAAGAGGCTGATATTACAGAAGGGATACATGAGGATGATTTGAGTGTGTTGATACATATCCATGGTGGGAGGAATATTAACTTTGATGACTTTAAGACAGCCATGGGTAGATCATGGCGGTGCGGCTCGCTTTCCATACTACAGTTTGACGAGGTATTCTATCAGGTATTTCTTGGAGCCCAATAAACTATGGATTTTGTTTTAAATAATGGACCATGGCACTTTGAAAAATCTTTAGTGTTAGTCCGCCCTAGAGTTGCAGGTAATTGTCCAAGAGCACGGTGTCTCACAAAAGAATATTTTTGGTTCATCCTTACTGGGTTAGCTCGCTATTGTTACACTTGGGAGGTTGGTGTCAAGCTTTGCTCCATGTTGGATATGTGTATGGAATTGCAGCTGTGAAAAGATAAAACCCTAGGCACCAAGGATTTTCTTTTTCACGCCTTGATTGATTTATCTAAGCCTTTTGCAACATTTGTTGGGTATTGCCACACCTGATGGCACTATACTTACGGGACCGATGAAGTATAAACGCATCGCAAACTTCTATTTTTGTTGTGGAATGATTGGTCAGAGATATAGGGTTTACAATGAATTACCTTCAGGGGATATTGATGTTAAAAATTTCACGTATGGTGCTTGGATGGGGGGTATTGATCACTTGCCTTCGTTCCAAATTCATTCTCAAAATTTTCTGGTGGATGATATGGCGTTTTCTATACAGGAGAGAGTGGATACGTCAGTACGTATACCGACTAAGGAGGGTGTGATTGATGAATGTTTGGATCTTTCGATTGTTTTAGATGATCTCATGTCTAAGGGTTCTCGAGCAGCGGCTATTAAGAAAAGGCAGCAGCATGAGGGTTTGGATGGTGCTACGAGAGTGGAGCTACTATTGGCTTCCAAAAAAACTAAGATTTCATAAGGGGAGGTTGCTAGGCAACCCCGCCGGGCATTATGAATTACCTCAGCTGGGATTGCCTAGGTCTGGGATCTCCTCGTGCAATTCAAGAATTAAGAGGGTTGGTTAGATCTCACAAACCTGTTCTGGTTTTTTTTAATGGAAACGCGTTTGTTACAACGTCATCTTTCTTTTCTTAAAATACAATTAGGTTTCTCTAATGGTTTTATGGTGGATAGAGTTGGCTTGGGTGGAGGATTAGTTTTGCTCTGGCAGGATGACATTGATGTCTCTATTCAAAGTTATTCAGTTGAACATATTGATGCTTGGGTAATGAATTGGGTATCATGTGAATGTTGTTTATTTACTGGATTTTATGGTAATTCGAATACTTTGCTCCCTCATCATTCTTGGACGCTTCTCAAACGAATTGGATAGGATCGTACTGTTCCCTGGTGTACTATGGGTGATTATAATGAATTACTTTATACTTCTGAAACAACCAGTAGGCTTGGTCGATCTAGTCAAAAGATGCAAATGTTTAGGGAGGCTTTGGAAGCAGACGACCTTCAGGAAATTTGTATGCGGAAAGGACAATTTACTTGGTGGAATCGTAGGAAAGGAGCACAATTAGTACGTTCTAAGTTGGATAGGTGTTTTGGAAATTCATCTTTTATCAGGTTACATTCGGCATGTTGTGTAGATACTATTCCAACAGTATCTTCATATCATCATTCTTTGTTTTTATTGTTGAATGGGTTGGATGTCGGAATTGTTCACCGGCAACAGAGACCAGAAAGAATTGAGCCATGGTGGTTAGTGGATCAAGATTGTTGTGAATTGATAAAAGAACAATGGTTTGGGGTTGTTGGAGGTGGGGTTTGGGGTTTAGAAAATAATAGAATTGTTAGTGGATCAACATCCTTTTTAAAAATTTCTATAGAAACCAAATTTAATTAATAGAATTAGAAAATAAATTTTATAAATAATTAATTATTACAAACAAAAAAAATATATTATATCAAATATTAAATAAATAAATAAAATTCGATTGATATTAAAAAAAACACATCAAGATTGAAGAATGCTTTCAGATAAGAAATTGCGTACTTCCTCAAAAAATTACAACTTAAATAAAATTAATAAATCATTTGAATATTTATATATTAACAACTTTGTTAAAAATTTTAAAATAAAAAAAAAAGAACTCTACTTTATGTTATATCGCAAAAATGAAGAGTAAATACTTAAAAAGTAATTGAATTTCTAATATAGAGACCAAATAATCATAATTTTGTCATTAAGTTAAAAAGGGAATGAGATTAAACTAAACAACTCTACTTTATGTTATATCATTAAAGATAATTAGAGAGAAACTAAAAGAAAATAGAGTTAAATTTTATTTGCTCCGGTCTAGAGACGTCAATTTTTAGTGAGGAAATGCATGTTAGTCTCCACATCAGTCTATCTAAATTCTGCTGTCTCTAAAACAATGTTTTAGTAGTGTTTCATGAAATAAGAAATATATATATATATATATTAAGAATGAGTTGCACGATGATAAGCACTTTTACTTATAATTTAAAAGTTATAAGTTTAAAATATCTTAAAGACGAAAGTAATTGTATACGTATTATAAAAAATTAAAAAATATATATATATATATATAATTATTCATAAATATAAATTATTTATAAAATTATAAAAAAAAAAAAAAGAAAGTTATTAGCAATAGCTAAACAAGACTTCTCAAAAACCGATTCCTATTAGTGACGATTATTTAATCCGTCTGCAAAATTTAGTCTTCTTTTAAGACGATTAAAAAGTCGATGCAAAGATCTATTGCTATTAGTAACTATTACTTTGTCTGTTGTAAAAAACTGTCGGTATTATCGTTGCAAATGTGTCGTAAGTATTTGTTGTAAAAATCATGGTTATTAACGGTAATTACATGTCCATCGTAAAATCTGTCGCTATTAGCGACGCTTACTTTGTCTATCGCAAAAAATCTACTATTAATTAGGCTCATTGTGTCCTCGTGAAAACTGTCATTATTTGTGTGAACTCGAAAGGTTATTACAAAATCGTCTCTACTAACAACGAATTGATGTGTTGTCCCTATTAGCGTCGACGCAAAGGCCGTCACTAAATTTTCATCACTAAATAAGTTTTTCTAGTAGTAACATATTTATTATGACTTAAACAATTTAAAAAATTAAGTCGAGTTGGTCTTTACTGCTAAGTATCCTGCAAAACAAAACCAAGAGCTAGAATGTGCACTTGGCGTTAGCTCCTCCATGTTTAAGTCGGTGACAAAAGATAATAAAAGGCCTCAAGGAACCAAGCGATACTATATTAGGATCCTTAGATTTCCTCTACTACAGTCGAAGCATCAAATATATACTCTGGAATAACACCTCCACCTTATTTGGTATCAATGGCAAGCTTTCCATTGGCGTCCAAAACTATCAGAAGGTAAAATCTCTTGATGTTGTTCTATACATTTTTTTTCAAGATATTTTGGTTAGTGCATGAATGATTTGTAGGTTGGAAGGGAAAGTAGCACTAATCACTGGAGCAGCTAGCGGGCTTGGTGAATGCGCTGCTCGACTATTTTCAAGAAATGGTGCTAAAGTGGTGATTGCAGACATTAATGAAGAATTGGGACAAAAATTATGCCAAGAATTGGATCCATCATCGTCCTCATTCGTCCACTGTGATGTTACCAAAGAAAAAGTTGTTGAAAATGCAGTTGACACCACTGTTTCTCTATATGGAAAGCTGGACATAATGTTCAACAACACTGGCATAACAGGAACAGGTAAATCTACCATTATAGAGAATGAAAAGTCAGATTTCGAAAGAGTAATTGGTATTAATCTTGTGGGAGCATTTTTAGGCACTAAACATGCTGCCAGAGTGATGATTCCTTCACGTTCTGGCAGTATAATTACAAATGCAAGTGTCTGTTCGGTTATAGGTGGCGTTGCATCTCATGCCTACGTGAGTTCAAAGCACGGTGTGTTAGGTCTTATGAGGAACGCCGCTGTAGATCTCGGACGGTACGGTATTCGTGCCAATTGTGTTTCCTCATACATTGTGTCCACACCTTTGGGATTAGACCTCGTGGAAAAAAATTATGGAGGATTTAGTGAGAAGGTTTATAGTCATCTTGGTGGTGCAATTCTTAAGCCGGAAGATGTTGCGGATGCGGCACTGTTTTGGGTTCGGATGAATCCAAGTATGTAAATGGACATAACCTTATAATTGATGGAGGTTTCAATATTATGAATCCTAACTTTTGTATGTACCAAAACTTATAACTCAACAAGAAAATTTCATCTTCATTATCATGGATATAATTAATTAATTTGTTGACTTTGGATTTATAATTTATAATTTATAATCTTTAATGTGTTGTTTGTTGTATTGTCCTTATTTTTGTGTGGCACCCCGAGTTGCATTCTATTATCTCTATTCAATTCAAAATTCAAATATGATAATTTTTTGAGAATTATTTATAGGCAACATAAAATATAAAAATAATAAATATTTGTGTAATAATTTCTATTATGAGGTTTACATATTGAAAAAGTTATGCTCTATTTAGCATTTATACAGCTTTTCTTTTACTTTTCCTTTTTCTTTTCTAAAGAGATACTAAAGTTTAAGTGCATTAATAATATTTATGCGTATAATAAAGGAGATTAAGTGCAATTACTATTCAAATGTTTTTAGATTTTTTTTTAAAACAAAGCCAAAATCACAACGGATCCTCATTATTTCTCAAAGAGTTCTTTTATCAAATTAAGGCTTACATATACTGCAAAAATAAGAGGAGAAAATATTTTCAGAGAAACTCTAATACTGTTATGAATCCCGAAGATTCATTAAATTAATGGATGTCCATCATCCCAGAAAATTACGTAAGGTGATAAATATCACAAGATATATATATTATTGGATGTAATAATTATATGTTAGTGGGTTAGTAGATGTATAGATTAATATATATATATGAGTGGGTTAGTAAAATTGTTGCCTATATATATGTTAGAAAACTCCATCAATAATAACTACTTGGATTTACATCAATTACTTTCATCTTCATACAATCTCCCGAGAATCTCCAATTCTCAATTCCCTCCTCTCTTTTCTCTCTCTCCCCTTATATATATATATATATATACATTAATATATATTATTATATATATAATCAATTTTATAAAACGTTATCAGCACGAAGCTCTACCAACCACACGATTATCTATCACCGGTACGTTATCAGACAGGTACGTTTATTATTATTATTATGGCAAACCTAACTAAACTGGAATTTGTGGCACTTGATGTCACCGGAAAAAATTATTTGTCATGGACACTAGATGCCGAGATGCATCTTGCTGCGATGGGTCTGGCAGACACCATCGTACAAAATTATATATCATCAATACAAGATGGTGCCAAAGCTATAATATTTCTCTGTCATCATCTTCACGAAGATCTGAAAAATGAATATCTTACCGTGAAAGATCCTTTTATTTTGTGGGGAAATTTGAAAGAAAGATTCGACCACCAGAAGATGGTCGTTCTCCCAAAAGCACGGTATGACTGGTTGCACCTGAGGTTGCAAGATTTCAGATCCATAAGCGAGTATAACTCCGCAATGTTTAAAATAGTTTCACAATTGAAACTATGTGGAATTGATATAACAGATGATGATATGCTGGAGAAAACATACTCCACTTTTCATGCCATGAATATTGTCCTGCAGCAACAATATCGTGAGAAAGGTTTTAAAAAATATTCTGAATTAATTTCTTGTCTTCTTGTTGCGGAACAAAATAATGAATTATTAATGAAAAATCACGAGACTCGACCTACTGGTTCTACTCCATTCCCTGAAGTGAATGCTGTTAGAAATCATGATCCCAGAAGAGATCGTGGTCGTGGCCGTGGTCATAGCCGAAAATATGATCATGGACGCCGTAATAACCACCTGAAGTGGATAAAACATAATGGGAAAAGAAATACTGTTCCGAAAAATTATGAGGACATATGTTATCGTTGTGGCATGAAAGGTCACTGGTCTCGTATTTGTCGCACTGCAAAACATCTTGTTGATTTATATCAAGCATCTATTGAAAGGAAAGGCAAAAATGTTGAGGCAAATTTTACTTCTCAAAATTTACCTCATGAAAGAAATAATGAAGATCTTGAAAATAATGATGTTGGTATAACTCATTTGGATGTTGCTGATTTTTTTGAGCATCCAGAAGGAAGAATTGATCACTTAATTGGAGATGGAAGTGTCCAAAAAAATTAGAATAAATGATATATGTTTATATTACTTTTGTAATTATATGCTTAATTTTTATTTCTGTAAATATTTGTTAATAAAACAGATGGCTGTTGTTCAATTTTCTGGTATGAACAACGATATCGAAAGTGTCTGTCTTATTGACAGTGGAACTACGCACACCATACTGAAATACGAGAAGTATTTTTCTCACCTGAATGTGGGAGAAACAAGTGTTACCACAATAAATGGTAGTGCAAAACTTATTGAAGGCTCCGGAAGAGCTAATATAATATTACCGGGAGGAACTATGATTGCTATTGATAAAGCATTATATTCCTCAAAGTCTCAAAGAAATTTATTGAGTTTTAAAGATATCCGACGGAATGGATATCATGTTGAGACAATAGAAGATAATGGTCATGAATATTTGGGTATCACGAAAATGACCTCCGGTAATAAGGTTTTGTTGGAAAAACTACCATCTCTATCCTCTGGCCTATATTATGCAAAAATAAATGCTATTGAGGCGCATCATTTAGTAAACCAGAAGTTTACTAATCCCGTTACTTTTAAAGTTTGGCATGACCGTTTGGGTCATCCGGGATCAATTATGATGCGAAAAATTATCGAGACAACGCACGGTCATCCTTTGAAAAATCAAAGGATTTTGACTTCTGATAAACTTTTGTGCTGCATGTTCCAAAGGGAAATTGATTATAAGACCAGCACCATTGAAAGTAGGAGCTGAAAGTCCTACATTTCTAGAACGGATTCATGGAGATATATGTGGACCGATTAGTCCACCATGTGGGCAATTTCGATATTTCATGGTTTGATTGATGCATCGACCCGATGGTCGCATGTTTGTTTATATCGACTCGCAACCTGGCGTTTGCGAGATTACTTGCCCAAATAATTCGCTTAAGAGCGCAATTTCCTGATTATCCTATTAAACGAATCCGTCTAGACAATGCTGGTGAATTTACTTCGCATGCATTTAATTCTTATTGCATGTCGATTGGAATAATTGTTGAACATCCTGTAGCTCATGTTCACACACAGAATGGTCTAGCTGAATCATTTATTAAAAGGCTGCAATTAATTGCTAGACCATTATTGATGAAAACAAATCTCCCTACAGCAGCCTGGGGACATGCAATTTTGCATGCTGCAGCACTTGTGCGTTTAAGGCCATCGAGTTATCATAAATTTTCTCCCATACAATTGGCTTTTGGTTCAGAGCCAAATATTTCTTATTTGAGAATTTTTGGGTGTGCTGTATATGTCCCAATTGAACCACCCCAACGGACAAAAATGGGTCCGCAAAGAAGATTGGGGATATATGTTGGGTATGACTCCCCGTCCATTATAAGGTATCTTGAACCTTTGACGGGGATGTATTTACAGCAAGATTTGCTGATTGCCATTTTGATGAAAATTTGTTTCCCAAATTAGGGGGAGAGAATAAATGGCATAAGATTGAACTTGCGTGGAAAACTTCTTTGAATCATTTAGATCCACGCACAAATATAAGTGAACTTGAAGTTCAAAAGATTATACATTTGCAACAAATTGCAAATCAACTGCCAGATTCTTTTGCTGACTCTAGCAGAGTCACTAAATCGCATCTTCCAGCTATAGATGCTCCTATACGGATAGAAGTTCCTGAAGGACAGAAAGTTAATCCTATAGCTTCGAATCAAAAACACGTCAGAAGCGTGGCCGACCCCTTGGTTCCAAAAAAAAAATCCTCGAAAGAAAAGAGGAACAAATGATCAGAAGATCATATTGATGAAACAGAAAAGGAAAACCAAGGGACAACTGATGAAAAGATTCCAACTACAAATGATGAGAGAATTCTGAAATCTCATTAATTACCAGTTCGAATCAAAGTTGGGATCGAAGAAACGTTGTTATTGATAATGCTTTTGCATACAACGTAGCCCTTGATATTTTCAAGGATAATGAGGATTTAGATCCTTTATCAGTTGAAGAATGTCGGCATAGAATTGATTGGCCTCAATGGAAAGATGCAATTCAATCGGAGTTAAATTCGCTTGCGAAGCGAGAAGTTTTTGGACCTGTAGTCCAAACGCCAAAGGATGTAAAACCTGTTGGCTATAAATGGGTGTTTGTGCGAAAACGAAATGAGAATAATGAAGTCGTAAAATATAAAGCACGACTCGTCGCACAAGGCTTTTCGCAAAAGCCAGGAATTGATTATGATCAAACTTATTCACCCGTTATTGATGCTATTACACTCCGATATCTTATAAGTATGGCAGTTCATGAAAAGGTGGACATGCGTCTAATGGATGTCATTACAGCTTATCTTTATGGAAGCCTTGAAAATGAGATTTATATGAAAATCCCTGAAGGATTCAAATTACCAAAGGCTTCTAAAGGCCCTCATGAAAATTATTCTATCAAATTACAGAATCATTATATGGGCTTAAACAGTCTGGACGCATGTGGTACAATCGCCTTAGTGAATTCTTATTGAATTCAGGATATAAGAATGACCAAATCTGTCCATGTGTTTTTATTAAGAAAACAGATTTTGGTTTTGTGATTCTTGCTATATATGTTGACGATATCAATCTCATAGGAACTCCAGAAGAGCTTCGAGAAGCTATAGATTGTTTGAAACGAGAATTTGAAGTTAAAGATTTTGGAAAAACTAAGTTTTGTCTCGGGCTTCAAATTGAACATATGAAAGATGGAATTTTTGTTCATCAGTCAACATATACAGCTAAAGTGTTGAAAAGATTTTTCATGGATAAAGTATCCATTGAGTATTCCAATGGTCGTGAGGTCGCTAGATATAAATAAAGACATATTTAGACCTCGAGAAAATGATGAAAAACTACTTGGTCCTGAAGTACCATATTTGAGTGCTATTGGTGCACTGATGTATCTTGCAAATAATACTAGACCTGATATAGCATTTGCTATAAATCTATTAGCAAGATTTAGTTCTTCACCAACACGACGACATTGGAATGGTATTAAACACGTCCTTAGATACCTCCAAGGGACAATTGACCTCGGATTATTTTATTCAAATGTAAATGATCCAGAACTGATTGGATATGCAGATGTGGGTTATCTTTCGGATCCGCATAAGGCACGTTCTCAAAATGGCTATTTATTTACATATGGTAATACTGTTATATCATGGCGCTCCACGAAACAAACAATAGCAGCAACTTCTTCTAATTATGCTGAGATAATAGCCATTCATGAAGCAAGTCGAGAATGTGTATGGTTGAGGTCAATGATACATTATATTAGAGAGAGTTGTGGTTTATCCTCCAGAAGAGAGATTCCAACTCCTCTATATGAAGATAATGCAGCTTGTATAGCTCAATTAAAAGGAGAATATATTAAGGGAGATAGGACGAAACACATTTCACCTAAATTCTTCTTTACTCATGAACTTCAAAAGAACGGTGAAATTGATGTGCTTCAAATTCGATCACGTGATAATCTTGCAGATATATTCACTAAAGCTCTTACGACAGCAACCTTTGAAAAATTGAGATATAAAATTGGTTTGCGTCAATTTAAAGATTTCGAGAAATCATCTCATCAGGGGGAGAAATCTACACATGAAGAATAGTGTACTCTTTTTCCTTCACTAGATTTTTTTTCCCACTGGGTTTTTATCTAGTAAGGTTTTAACGAGACCTATTCTTTACGTAATGGACATCCAAGGGGGAGTGTTATGAATCCCGAAGATTCATTAAATTAATGGATGTCCATCATCCCAGAAAATTACGTAAGGTGATAAATATCACAAGATATATATATTATAATATATATATATATATTATATAATAATATATATTTGGATGTAATAATTATGTTAGTGGGTTAGTAGATGTATAGATTAATATATATATATATATGAGTGGGTTAGTAAAATTGTTGCCTATATATATATGTTAGAAAACTCCATCAATAATAACTACTTGGATTTACATCAATTACTTTCATCTTCATACAATCTCCCGAGAATCTCCAATTCTCAATTCCCTCCTCTCTTTTCTCTCTCTCCCCTTATATATATATATACATTAATATATATTATTATATATATAATCAATTTTATAAAAAATACTTAATAAACAACTCAATTATTAAAATTTTTAAAAAAACAAATAGTTAATTATGTTCTTATTTGTTGGGCCCCAATAATCCTACAAAATTTAGCTACCATCATTTAACTCCACATTAGTATGATATTATCCGCTTTGATAAGCCTCACGGTTTTGCTCTTGGATAACTACCTAAAAGGTTAGTGGATATGCTAGTCAACTCGGACTTGGGTTGAAAGTCCAACAACCTCCCCTCAAATTAAGGACCATATACCTGTGGACTTCCACTAGAGGAAATCATCTTGCACCACTGTCGCTCTCCTCAAACCAAGGACCACATACCCGTAGACCTCCGTTAGACGAAATCATCTTGCACCACTACCGCTCTTTGGACAAGGCACCCGCAATCGTTAGGTCTTCACAATGAGGGCTTTTTCCCACACATCTCTTACAAAGAAGTCAATTAACCTTAAGCTCCTTGGACAATGCAACACAAGGTGTCTCCACTAGATGAAATCATCTCTTCACAATGAGGGCTTTTTCCCACACATCTCTTACAAAGAAGTCGATTAACCTTAAGCTCCTTGGACAAGGCAACACAAGGTGTCTCCACTAGATGAAATCATCTTGCACCACTACCGCTCCTTGGACAAGGCACCCGCAATCGCTAGGTCTTCACAATGAGGCCTTTTTCCCACACATCTCTTACAAAGAAGTCAATTAACCTTAAGTTTCTTGGACAAGGCGCCTCCACTAGATGAAATCATCTTGCACCACTGCTGCTCCTTGGACAAGGCGACGACACCCGCGATCGCTAGGTCTTCACAATGAGGGTTTTTTTCCCACACATCTCTTACATAGAAGTCAATTAACCTTAAGCTCCTTGGACAAGTCGCTAGATATTCACAATGAAGGCTTTTTCCCACACATCTCTTACAAAGAAGTCAATTAACCTTAAGCTCCTTGGACAAGGCCACACAAGGCGCCTCCACTAGACGAAATCATCATCTTGCACCACTACCGCTCCTTGGACAAGGCAACAGTACCCGCAATCGCTAGGTCTTCACAATGAGGGTTTTTTCTCACACATCTCTTACAAAGAAGTCAATTAACCTTAAGCTCCTTAGACAAGGCAACACAAGGTGTCTCCACTAGACGAAATCATCTTGCACCGCTGCCGTTTCTTGGATAAGGCACCCGCAATCGCTAGGTCTTCACAATGAGGGCTTTTTCCCACACATCTCTTAGAAAGAAGTCAATTAACCTTAGGTTCCTTGGACAAGGCGCCTCCACTAGACGAAATCATCTTGCACCACTGCTGCTCCTTGGACAAGGCGACGACACCCGCAATCACTAGGTCTTCACAATGAGGATTCTTTCCCACACATCTCTTACATAGAAGTCAATTAACCTTAAACTCCTTGGACAAGTCGCTAGATCTTCACAATGAGGGCTTTTTCACACACATCTCTTACAAATAAGTCAATTAACCTTAAACTCCTTAGACAAGGCGCCTCCACTAGAAGAAATCATCATCTTGCACCACTACCGCTCCTTGGACAAGGCGACGGCACCCGCAATAGCTAGGTCTTCACAATGAGGGTTTTTTCTCACACATCTCTTACAAAGAAGTCAATTAACCTTAAGCTCCTTGGACAAGGCGACACAAGGCGCCTCCACTAGACGAAATCATCTTGCATCACTGCCGCTCCTTGGACAAAGCGACAGAAGGCGCAATGAGGGCTTTTTCCCACACATCTCTTACAAAGAAGTCAATTAACCTTAAGCTTTAGGTCTCACAATGAGGGCTTTTTTCCACACATCTCTTATAAAGAAGTTAATTAATCTTAAGCTCCTTGGACAAGGCGATACAAGGCACCCGCAATCGCTAGGTCTTCACAATGAGAGCTTTTTTCCACACACATCTCTTACAAAGAAGGCGACACAAGGTACCCACAATCGCTAATCGCTAGGTCTTCACAATGAGGGCTTTTTCTCACTTTTCCCACACACATCTCTTACACTCCTTGGACAAGGCGACACAAGGCACCCGCAATCGCTAGGTCTTCACAATGAGAGTTTTTCCCACACACATCCCTTACAAAGAAGTCAATTACCTTTAAGCTCTCATACCACTTGTTGGGCTCGAATAATCCCACGAAATATGATATTGTCCGTTTTGGCCTTAAACCCTCATGGTTTTGTTCTCGGGTAACTACCCAAAACGCCTCATACTAATAGAGTTAGTTGAAGTTTTATATGATAGTCAACTCTAGCATTATTTTATGATAGTCAACTCTAGCATTATTTTATGATAGTCAACTCTAGCATTATTTTCATACGTGGAAAGTGCTTAAAATTAATTTTGGAAGAAAGAAGAGAATTCATTTATAAAAATATTTTCAACATTAAAAAAAAAAGTAAAGAACCTCTAAATATATGACATTTAATTTCTATCCACTTAGTAATAAAAGGTAATGGCATACATAGCATGCCAGGTGTGCAAGACAACTTTGCCTACTTCTCTAATCTCTCCATAACTGGTGAGCGTAAGACGTTAATCACCTTGTAAATTGATATGTGAAAGTGAAAAAAATTATAGTTAAAAAACTTATATGGTTTTTAAACTATGATTTACAAACTTTATATGTAATTGATAGAATACTTAAAAAAAATACAATATACGAACAAAGAGCCCGGAATTAGTTGGACACTTTGCATATGAGATACAAGAAAAAGTAAAAATACAAAACAAATAAATAGAAAATACAAAACGGGGAGAAGAATCGTGTTAAATAAGAAGAAGCAAAAAAAAAGAAGATGAGGAGTGAAGAAGAAGGAAGCAGTACTACGTCACTTAATTAATTTTAAACTCTATAGAGACCAAACATTTAATGCACTTATTCTTAACAGCGACAAAATACACAGTAACAGCACCTTTGTCTAAAAAGACATGATATGAATAAAGACCACCAACGAGAATTCAACCTTAAATCGTAATTATACTAATTTTAAAAATGAATATATTTCATAATAAATAATTAATAAAAAATACTAATAATGTTAGACACATAATATGAATTGAACCGCCACAAATTCCTCTCAAGGAATTAACGGAAAATCGTGGGTCAAGAAAACCCTCAATGTCATAAATACCGCTTTATGGGTCTCATAAAATGAAGACGTTACCTTCTTAATTCCCCATTTATGACCCGTTACTCATAACGGTCATAACGGTCCAAATTCACAATGGTAAATTCATTATCAGACTCCTATAAAAGAGAGATCTGAAGATGAGGTAAGGACTTTTTTCCCACTTTCCAGATATCCAACAAATACTCTACTGACTTAAGCATCAGAGAGTTCACGGGTACAGACTCCCCATTGAACCTACTTGTTTTGCAGGCTCTCGAGGGGCTAAGTAGAATATCCCGAAGTACCAAGTACACCCAGCGAAGTACCGCTTCCCAAGAGTCATACTTCGCCTTTCCGGAAAACAACTTTCTCTTACTTTAACCATCCCATCAAGCCTTCTTGATAAGTCAACTATAAAGCTCCCAGAGTTTTCGGCACTTTAATTTACTTTTTTGCCCTTTGACAGATTCGTGCAGAATCAGTTTGGTTCCGTTACCGGGAAGCCGTTTCATTTTACCTTTACAATCATCAATCATCATGTCTCGATCAGAAGAACACACCGTTCGCAATCTTCCCTCCGAGGGGAGAGGACGAGGTTGTCCGCTTCCTCTGCCTCTCCAAGTCCGGTCACCGTCCGATATCGGAAAGGTTGGGGCCACAGCCGGGAACTTCTAGGCGCTCCCCGGACTTGCGAGAACAACTCAATTCGAAACGAATAGAGGACACGGAAAGAGAATTGAGAAGATTACAAAGAGAGAACGAACAACTCAGGCAAGATCAAGAGGCGAAGCGAGATCAAGAGCTCTCCCAACAATGGCTGAAATTAAGGGACGAGTTTCGGAAAGCTGGAGCTGAGTTGCCACCCCCGAGGGTCTCAGCAAACCCATCAGAAAATCCACAACGAACTCGGACCACAGCTAAAAGGAATGAAAGATTCGTCCGAACCAACAAAAAGCAAGCGACTAGCGAGGTTGGAGAGAGCCATCATTCTTCGAGACCCGCTCACAAAGAAAGAACCCGGAAACGCTCTCCAGAACGACCGAAGGATGGAAAACATACCTCCAAATCCCGCCAGTCGAGAGCAATCGAATTGGGACCCTTCGTCAAATGGATCCAAAACGTCTCCCCGGATCCACAGCTTAAACTTCCACAGTTCATTCTATACTCAGGCTCGTCAAAGCCCATCGAACACATATGTCGGTACAAGTCGGCCATGGGACTAGTCACAAACGACGAGGTTATCCTATGCAGAGCTTTCCCGACTACTTTATCTGACAAAGCATTAACCTAGTTCACGTCTCTTAAAAAGGATACCATCGACTCATGGTATACTTTGGAAAAAATATTCATGGACAAGTTCAGCACTGCAGGAACAATCCCAAAAATAAGAGGAGATTTAGCCAACATCAAGCAACGGGAAGGCGAAACGTTGCTTTTATTTTTGGAAAGGTTCAAGAAAACCTACCAGGAAATTGAAGGGATCAGTCAAGACACAGTGATCACGTATTTTGAAGGAGGATTTAGGTCGCAGATGCTGTATACCGAGCTCCAACTCCGAAAGCCGGAGAGAATTGGGGAAATGTTCAACGTAGCCAGGTAAGTAGCCCTGGCGGAAGGCAGCACAACTGAATCAATTTCGAGAAGAAAAGATAAGCAGCCCGAGCACCACAAAGACGTTACTTCGAATTTCTCGGACCGAAAAGACAAAAATCGAGGTAAGAAATTCGAAACATTTACGCCTCTAAATGTTGCTAAAGAAAGTTTGATAACTGTGATCAAGGAAAAATATGGGGTCAAGGATCCTGCCCCAATGAGGTCTTACTCCACGAGAGACAAATCTAAGTTCTGTGGATTCCATCGCGACTATGGGCATACCACCGAAGAATGCTTTCAACTCAAGAGAGCAATTGAAAAACTAATCCAGGAGGGGTGCCTAAAGGAATACATCGCGGGGGTACAATAACAGAAAGAAAAAGGTGAAAGGGTAATCAATATGATTAACCCAGATTCCACATCCGTCAAAAAACTCAAGAAACGGATATACAATCTTACCAAGTCATACCTCATCCCGAAGTATGAACTTGAGCAGACCGAAGTCATCACTTTTTCCAATGAAGAGTTAGAGAGCAATGAAGAGGTGATACGCGAAAATCGTATCACATTTTTAGCATGTTTTTATATATGTTTTAATGTGAAATTGAGAGTAAATTGACATTAATTGTTTACTATTTACTTGATTTCACGGTTTTTATGATTTTGGAAGTGTCAGGTGAAAAGTAGACGAAAACAGCAAATTCTGGGGCAAAAAAGCAATTTTTGGAAAAGTTGACCAGGTCAAAGGTCCAGGACGGCCGTCCCGAACCCGGGACAGGCGTCCCGACCCAGTCAAACCGCCAGGACGGGCATCCCGAACCTGGTCAACGAATCAGGACAGGCGTCCCGAGCCGCCAGAAGCTGTCCCACATCGAATTTTTCAGAGATTTTCACTCCGGGAAGCTGCTATAAATACCCTAGGCCTCCAACAGTTGATTTCATCCCTCTCCACTCGATCTGAGTCATTTAGTGGTTTCCAGTGTACAGTTTTCCAGTACACAACTCACTCAGAGACTCAGATCTCAGTTTTCTTTCTTATTAGTGTTTTGTTTTAGTTTCTGAGAAATAGTCTCAGATCTTAGGTTTCTATAGATAGGTTCGTTTCCGGTATTCATAGAATACCCGGAGTTTCGTTAGGAGACCCTAAGAGAGCTCTAGGCGTTCGAAGAGTCAGTCTACAGGGCTGGGCTTAAGCTGGGTATTAAGGTAAAGCCCAGTTACTAGGCTGAGGAAGCGTCCTCCGAAGGTTCTGGTGAGCAGAGTCAGGGCGAGCAATACGACGTATACAGCAGTACGCTCTGTAGGCGAGACTAAGTAAAGGGTGATTTCTTTATGGCATCAGTCCCCATACCCCTCTCTTATATGTTTTATTGTTTTGTCCTAAACATCAATTATGAATATCAGATTATGATTTTATGAATAGTTGTTTTATATGTTGAAGTTATTATGTTTTTCCGGAAATAGCCACCTGCTAAACAATCATTATGTCTGCATGTCTAATGTAGTTTCTTTTAAACTAAAGAGTCAGGGCGAGCAATACGACGTATACAGCAGTACGCTCTGTAGGCGAGACTAAGTAAAGGGTGATTTCTTTATGGCATCAGTCCCCATACCCCTCTCTTATATGTTTTATTGTTTTGTCCTAAACATCAATTATGAATATCAGATTATGATTTTATGAATAGTTGTTTTATATGTTGAAGTTATTATGTTTTTCCGGAAATAGCCACCTGCTAAACAATCATTATGTCTGCATGTCTAATGTAGTTTCTTTTAAACTAAAATAGGGTTATAGACAATTCCTAACCACGGTCTATTCATAACCTGTTTAGTTTAACAGGCATCAATTAGTATTGGTGTCTGGCATACTAGATAAAATAACATGCTGAACACCTGGCTTGTTAGAGTAGTCTAGGTAGGCTGAGTAGAGCGTTATGCCAGCGATTACGAGCCTTCAGAGTGATCCCCGAAAGTGACATAGGGCTTTCATAACTGTCTCTGTTCGTACCGTGAGTAGGGCCGTTTACCTTAATGATAGGGAGCGGTAGCATAGAGACTCAGATGTGGTACACCTTTAGACACAGAACATAATTGCATTCCAGGCTAAGATATATCTAAAACACTCGAATATAGGTCAATCAACATATAGGAACAGTATAACATAGAATCAGAACTTATCTTTAAAACACTTCTAGGGTTAATTAGACTTGAACCTAGTGGAGAATGGATCACCCTCTCATCAAAGTATTTGATGAAGATTGCATAACTGGATCATAAGATAAGAGTTAGGATAAGAGGCTAGTTACTACTAAGCCGTTGCCACTTCCATGGGAGTACGATAATTAACTTAGTAAAATCGTAGATACTTTCCAATAGACTAGCTACACGATAGGTACTCTGCCTTAGATTCTGGCTGATTAAGTGACACCATAAGACTAAACGTGACAATTAGTCAATCACAGTCCTTAATTAATCATAATCGACATAGGGTAAAATAACACCTATTTAGTACGTCAACCGGAATCCCCATCAGATTTTTGGCGCCGTTGCCGGGGAAATATCATAATGAATTTAGGATTATTGGCCACAATTCTAGAAACTTATGATAGGTAACGGTAGTAACCTAGACTTTTAATTTACACTTATCTTATACTAGTTACACAATCACTTTCCTGAATATAGGATTATCATAAATAATTAATTTTAGATAATATCTGAAATTAAGATACTTAGGATAATCAAATTTTAGAAAATTATTCTAGAACCATATTGAGGAAATTTAACTGCTTTCGAAAAAAAAAAGAAAAAAAAATTTAAAATTTTAAAATCCAAAAAGAATGTATTTTTCTTGCTCAATGGTAAGTTGTTCTTTTCCCTATCTCTTGTTCTTTCTTAGTTGTTTTCTTAATTGCTTGTTTTGTGTTTTTCTTCTATTATTTAATTTCGAAGAAATAAAAATGGAAATGAGGATAAAATATATTTTCTTTTGAGTTGTAAAACTTTGGCTTAGATTTTTATTTTCTTCCTGTGAACTATTTACATCATAGTAGTCGTGGAACACTTTTCGAAAATAGCCTGACCCACAGGCATTACCTACTAATGATGTTAAAGTCATGTGCAGATTCTAGTTGTTTTCCAGATTCAGAGTGCCAATGTTTTAGGAAGAAATGTTCAGCCTGTGTATCAAATCTGTGAAGTCTGCTAAGTACCACACTTTAGCAGGGATTGCTATGGGAATGACTGACCATTCCAAAAGAGGTAGGAGTAGGTTACTGCAGAATGCTACTCCAATGGGAAATGCATACAATCCCAGCTAGAGGAATCATACGGGATTTAGCTGAGGAGTAATTCGGAAGCTGGAAACTTTCAGAAGATACCACCACAGCAAAACCCCTACCCGCAGAATCAACAGATGAGATACTAGCAACAATTAAAGCCAGACCAGTGCAAGCAAGTGATCTACCAAGAGGTAACGAAGGGTCAAAGGATATAGAGGAATTTGGCGTTGTATCAGGAGCATAGCAATGGAGGAGCTTGCATTCCCTGCATACCAATCAGCTGTGAGAAACTTCCCCGAGGAAGTCTCAAATACTTGGGCCCAGATCTATACAACTGGAGCCCCTACCACCACAGCTTCGCCAAAACTTCAGGTATATTTTCTTCCATTCGAGACTTGCATGCAATACCTTTACTAACATTGGCAGGAAGGCACACAAATCCCAAGAAATCTCATTCCTAGACACGTTCCTCCTGGACACGTTGCTATGATTGTGAGAAATCTTACAAATGATTCGAGGAAGCAGTCCGTGGGGCTCGAACCATTCATCAAATGAATAGGCCACTACCTAGAGCTCGACGATGAAGGATCGAAGCTGACGTGATCCGTTCTAATATCTAGAGCTTGCAGAGTCAAGAACACCTCAGCAATAGCACATGGCTAAGGTGAAGAGCCAATTGACAGATCAGAGAAAACCCTTCTGCTCGCGACATGAAGGGAGTTTTCCTAATCCTCATATTCCTTTTATTTTATTTGTTTTGTGTTCTGTTTTGCTATCCTTCTTGTTTTGTTGCTTTATTTTCTCTCTTACCCTTAGTTAGTCAAATAAGTGTGGGGTAAGAGTTTTCTATTTTGTTTTCATTTCTTCTTGTCTTCAAATAAGTGTGGGGTAGCTAGATATGCATGAACACTGAGGACAGTGCCAGCCTTAAGTGTGGGGTAGCAGTGCACGGTGCACTGTAGCAGTTTGCAAAATTTTTGCATGCTTTTGCTTGTTTTCCCCGTATTTTCACACCCTTCCAAAATTTTTTCAAAATCTTTCCGTCTTTCAGACTTCTAATTGCAGTATGCTTGGTTAAACAATTGCTTATGTCCATGATATGTAGGTAGTATGTTATGGTTAGTAAGAGGCAATGTGATAGCTATCTTGGACTAATTAATTAGGAATAGGGAATTCCTGATAACTGAGCACAACCTTGTCTGGATTAGAGACCTCAACCAATTACCTGTTTGAGACTTAACTAGATAAAATTAGACCAGTTGTGGATATATTGGCAGTTAGAATGACTAGATGAGACTCTGAGCTAAAAATGAAAAGAACTTAAGGAAGTTAATTACAATAGGGTAGTTTGCCAGCGGCCTTCGCTACTCGAGCACCACTCCTTCGGGGAATTTAAAGCCTGATGCCCTAAGGCCGTGTAGATCTGGGAGTCATCGGAGTGGGACTCGTTACATGGGTAGTTGAAGTTGACGTGTTCTAAGCAGACTCGAAATACCCTGAATCTATAAAGAAAATCACTAAATGCTGAAACATTAAAAATCTGATCACTAAAGCTCAGAACTCAGAAAGCTATCTGTTGTCAGTATGTCTAGCGATAGGTCGAAGTGTTATCTGGTAGCAGTTAAGATAGGAGTTCATTGTGTTGACCATCTGGTCTAGACTAGTACACACACTACACATCAGGAAGACCCTGTGACTAAGAAATAAAAGTCCAACCTAGTTGTTGATTTGTTTTCTGCCTGATCATAACAAACTACTAGAGACATTTGAGACCTTGTCATAGCAACCTAACCAATCAGACCTGTGTTAAGAATTGTCTGAAGAATTTTTGGAATAAAAACATGACTAGGAAATTAAGTGACTGCACTACGGTTTAAAATCACTAACTCCATGTAGACTTTGCTTGAGGACAAGCAAAAAGCTAAGTGTGGGGTTATCTGATACGCGACAATCGTATCACATTTTTAGCATGTTTTTATATATGTTTTAATGTGAAATTGAGAGTAAATTGACATTAATTGTTTACTATTTACTTGATTTCACTGTTTTTATGATTTTGGAAGTGTCAGGTGAAAAGTAGACGAAAATAGCAAATTCTGGGGCAAAAACGAAATTTTTGGAAAAGTTGACCCGGTCAAAGGTCCAGGACGGCCGTCCCGAACCCGGGACGGGCGTCCCGAGCCGCCAGAAGCTGTCCCACATCGAATTTTTCAGAGATTTTCACTCCGGGAAGCTGCTATAAATACCCTAGGCCTCCAACAGTTGATTTCATCCCTCTCCACTCGATCTGAGTCATTTAGTGGTTTCCAGTGTACAGTTTTCCAGTACACAACTCACTCAGAGACTCAGATCTCAGTTTTCTTTCTTATTAGTGTTTTGTTTTAGTTTCTGAGAAATAGTCTCAGATCTTAGGTTTCTATAGATAGGTTCGTTTCCGGTATTCATAGAATACCCGGGGTTTCGTTAGGAGACCCTAAGAGAGCTCTAGGCGTTCGAAGAGTCAGTCTACAGGGCTGGGCTTAAGCTGGGTATTAAGGTAAAGCCCAGTTACTAGGCTGAGGAAGCGTCCTCCGAAGGTTCTGGTGAGCAGAGTCAGGGCGAGCAATACGACGTATACAGCAGTACGCTCTGTAGGCGAGACTAAGTAAAGGGTGATTTCTTTATGGCATCAGTCCCCATACCCCTCTTATATGTTTTATTGTTTTGTCCTAAACATCAATTATGAATATCAGATTATGATTTTTGAATAGTTTTTTATATGTTGAAGTTATTATTTTTTCCGGAAATAGCCACCTGCTAAACAATCATTATGTCTGCATGTCTAATGTAGTTTCTTTTAAACTAAAATAGGGTTATAGACAATTCCTAACCACGGTCTATTCATAACCTGTTTAGTTTAACAGGCATCAATTAGTATTGGTGTCTGCCATACTAGATAAAATAACATGCTGAACACCTGGCTTGTTAGAGTAGTCTAGGTAGGCTGAGTAGAGCGTTATGCCAGCGATTACGAGCCTTCAGAGTGATCCCCGAAAGTGACATAGGGCTTTCATAACTATCTCTGTTCGTACCGTGAGTAGGGCCATTTACCTTAATGATAGGGAGCGGTAGCATAGAGACTCAGATGTGGTACACCTTTAGACACAGAACATAATTGCATTCCAGGCTAAGATATATCTAAAACACTCGAATATAGGTCAATCAACATATAGGAACAGTATAACATAGAATCAGAACTTATCTTTAAAACACTTCTAGGGTTAATTAGACTTGAACCTAGTGGAGAATGGATCACCCTCTCATCAAAGTATTTGATGAAGATTGCATAACTGGATCATAAGATAAGAGTTAGGATAAGAGGCTAGTTACTACTAAGCCGTTGCCACTTCCCTGGGAGTACGATAATTAACTTAGTAAAATCGTAGATACTTTCCAATAGACTAGCTACACGATAGGTACTCTGCCTTAGATTCTGGCTGATTAAGTGACACCATAAGACTAAACGTGACAATTAGTCAATCACAGTCCTTAATTAATCATAATCGACATAGGGTAAAATAACACCTATTTAGTACGTCAACCGGAATCCCCATCAAGAGGCGAAAATAACGCCCATTGTAATGGAAATGCAAATGACGCGAGATGGAATCGACAAATGCACCGTGAAAAGAGTGTTGGTTGACAGGGGGCTACTAAGAACATCATGTACCGGCGATGCTTTGAAGAAATGGGGTTAAAAAATGAACATCTCAAAACCAACAGGATGGTGTTGGAGGGATTTACACCCCATAAAGTCCCGGTCATGGGAACAGTAAGAATGCAAGTTACACTAGGCGGAGACAAGAAGCGAACTGAGGAAGTAAAATTCTATGTCGTGGACCTGGAGTCTCCATACAACTTCATCGTCGGAACCCCGTTTCATGCGGTGTTTGACCTCGTCATATCAATGTCTCACCAGCAGGTGAAGTTTCACACTTCACAAGGTGTGGGGTTCGTGAGGAGCAATCCCCGCAGTCTGCTAGGCCAGATTATGAAAATCAAAAGGAAAAGGGACCCTTCTTTCGAAGTAGGGCATATCAGAACATTAACAGAAGATCCCGACCTTAGAATACAACGAGTGCTGGAAAAGCAAATCTGCGACCTTGTTGTCGAAGTATCAAAAGGTGACGAGTTCGAGGAGGTGTTGGTAAACCCGATGTATCCCCAACAACTTGTCAAGATTGGGAAGGAACTGTCAAGTCATCTCCGGCAGGGTATCATCCAGTTCCTGAAGGAATGCCAAGATAGCTTCGCCTGGTGTACAGAGGATATGCCAGTAATCGACACTACGGTTGCCGAGCATGCTCTGAATATAAATCCGATGTGCAAGCCAATTAAGCAAAAGTCCAGACAATTCGAGGAGGACAAAATGCGAGGAATGAAAGAAGAGGTAAGCAAGCTTCTGAAAGCCGAGTTCATACGCGAAGTAAGGTACCCCACGTGGCTTGCTAATGTAGTGATGGTTAAGAAATCCACGGGAAAATGGAGAATGTGCGTGGATTACACCGATCTTAACAAAGCGTGCCCGAAAGATTGTTATCCATTACCTCGGATAGATGCATTGGTAGACTCCACCGCGGGATTTGAATTCCTGAGTTTCATGGATGCCTTCTCGGGGTATCATCAAATAAAGATGAAACCAAGCGACCAGGTACACACTTCATTCCGAGCAGCCGATGCCATATACTGTTACAATGTTATGCAATTCGGACTCAAGAATGCAGGCGCGACGTACCAGCGTATGATGAATTATGTCCTCCGAGATCAGATTGGAAGAAATATCGAGGCCTACGTGGATGACATGGTTGTCAAGACCAAGCGCGGTGTTTCACACCTGGATGATCTGAAGGAGACATTTGACAATCTGGCGAAGTATAAACTCAAGCTTAACCCGACAAAATGCACATTCGGAGTGAAATCGGGCAAGTTTTTGGGCTTTATGACTTCAGAGTGAGGTATCGAGGTCAACCCAGAGAAGTTGGAAGTCATAGCTCGACTAACCGAACCCCGGTGTGTCAAAGATATTCAAAGATTAAACGGGTGTATCGCAGCTCTGGGGCGATTTGTCTCGAAGTCAGCAGAAAAGTGTCTTCCCTTCTTTAAGGCATTAAAAAATTCAAAGAATGCCTTTGCTTGGACCCCGGAGTGCAGCCGTTCCTGGAACGACTTGAAAAATCACCTGCTGAACTTACCCTTGTTACGGCCTCCTACTGTAGGAGAAACGCTTTTCCTCTACTTATCCTTTTCTGACGCAATCGTGGCGTCTGTATTGGTAAAAGAGGAAGGAACAAAGCAGCACCCAGTGTACTTCGTCAGCAAAGTCTTAAACGATGCGGAGTCCAGGTACTCAAATATTGAAAAATTAGCATACGCATTGGTAATATCCACACGAAAACTCAAGCCATATTTTGAATCCCATCCTATTGTGGTTTATACTAATGCCCCTCTCAAGCAAATCTTCCATAAGTTAGATCAATCAGGGAGGATGTTGAGGTGGTCCATCGAACTATGTGGACAAGAAATCAAATTTCAAGCCGCGAACCGCGATTAAAGCCCAGGATTTCCTAGCAGAAGGGTCTTATACAGACACTAGTTCAACAACAGAGCCTGCCAAAGAACCATGGGAACTGAAGGTGGATGGTGCAGCCAACTCTAAAGGAGTCGGAGTAAACCTTGTGTTAACTTCGCCCAACAAGAAATACGTGGCGATGCGAGCAATCAGGCTAAAACCTCATCTCTCAAATAATCAAGCGGAGTACGAAGCACTGCTAAGAGGGCTAGAATGGGCCCACGAAGCCAACATCAAAGCACTACAAGTTTACACCGACTCACAGCTAGTGGTGAATCAAATCCAAGGGACCTATGCTGTTCAATCAGAGGGCTTACTGCCATATGTTGAAAAGGCTCAAGTATGGAGAGAAAAATTCCATCCCTTCACTTTATCGTTGCTTAGCCGAAACGAAAATCAGCAAGCAGACAGACTAGCGAAGATCGCTTCTGGAGAAACCCCAAATGATGAAGGCATTCACATAGAGGAATTCACATAAATGGATTTTATCCATTGCCTTCATCCTACCTCGGAGTCCTGGGATAAAGAAATAAAGGATTTCATTCAAAGGGGCGACCTTCCGAACGACGAAGTTCGAGTGAGGCAAGTCAGGCGACAGTCAGCTCGGTATACCGTACACGATGATGTACTGTACCGACGATCTTTACAAGGCCCTTACTTCGATGTATCCCGCCTACCCAAGTCAATGACCTCCTTGCAGAAATTCATGAAGGAGTATGTGGGGGACACCCCGGGGCCCGAGCTTTGGCCGAAAGGGTAATTAACCAAGGGTACTATTGGCCAACACTCAGAAAGGACGCAGCGGAGTATGTCAAAAAATGCGAGACTTGTCAAATTTTTGGAACGATACCTCAGCTACCCACCATCGAACAAACCCCGGTTGTAGCAGCATGGCCATTTGATATGTAGGGCATGGACCTGATGGGAAAATTCCCGAAAACCAGAAATGGATACGAATATTTGGTGGTAGCGGTTGACTATTTCTCAAAATTGGTGGAGGCAAAAGCTCTTACACACCCACAGAGGAAAGTGTTTCAAAGTTTTTCAGAGAAAATATCATATGCCGCTTCGGAATACCTAGAGCAGTGGTTACAGATCACGGGGTACAATTTTCAGCAAAATTTTCCACCGAGTGCCATCGATTACATATCAAACATTGGAAGTCATCAGTAGCTTATCCGCAGGGTAATGGCCAGGCAGAAGCCGCTAACAAGATGGTACTAATGACCCTTAGAAAAAACTTGGAAGGAAAATCCAACAAGTGGGCTGACGAGCTGAATCCAGCACTATGGGCAATCCGTACTTCGACTAGGGGCCCTACCGGTGAAACAGCATACGCACTGGTATATGGTTCTGAAGCAGTAGCACCAGCCGAAGTCGCATTACCCACAGCAAGGGTGACCATGTACAATGAAGAAACCAACAAAGAAAGGAGAAGTACAGAATTAGACCTCCTAGAAGAAAGAAGAATAGCAAGTCGCCTGAGATCAGAGTCATTCAAGCAAAAAACCAAAAGAGCTCACGACAAAAAAGTATTCAAGCGACCAATAAAAATTGGAGATTGGGTGCTTCGGAAAATAGAGGGTACTGTCAGACATATAACGGCAAACAAACTCACCCCAAACTGGGAAAGACCGTACCTCGTAGAACAAGAGATAAGACCTGGTACTTACAAACTTATGAATAAAGACGGTGTTCTATTATCGAATCTGTGGCATGCAAACCACTTGAAAAGGTATTATGTATGAATGTCTCCTAGAAAAATTTGTATAAGTACCAAATCTACAATGTCAAAACTGTCGAGTCCTTGAAATTTCACTACGAGGGTGTTCGTAGTTCCGAAGTATCTGGTCTAAAGAGTACTTAGTAAATTTTGTCGCGATGAAGTTATCATAGGATCGAAGTATCAAGTTAAAAATTATACTTGGTAAATTTTATCGCGAAGGAGTTATCGTGGGTTCGAGGTATCAAGTTAAGGATTATACTTGGTAAATGTTATCGCGATTAAGTTACTGTGTGTTCGAAGTATCAAGTTAAAGGATACGTGGAGATGAAATGTTCGTAGTTTCGAAGTGTCAAATTAGACAATACTTGGTAATAATTTAGCCATGAGTAAAGTTTCGGAATGTTAACAGGCAAAAATCAAGACAAAATTTCAACAGTTTTACAAAAATAATTCCAAGTCTATGAGGCAGCAGAGCTAGAGCCCGGGGCAGCAGAGCTCGGTCCTTCGCCCAGCATATCCCAAAAAGTAGGAGAAGAAGGCTGAGGCGGTGTCCAAAAAGGTCTTCCCCTCTTTTCATCCCTTTCACGAAGTGCTTCTAACTCCTCGGAAGTGAATGGGACGAAGTCAGCTCCTTGGCGACAAAAATCGTTGTCAAAATTAGATTTGAAGGCTTGACGGAGAACGGACTTGTCTTCAAAATAGGGATGCAGTTGCCTGATGATATGTACACATCCCTTGTCTAGAAAGGAGCCAGCTTCACGGCCAGTCTCTTTATGATACTTAGGAGAGCTTCAAAAGTCATCAATGATCTTCCTTTTAAAGTCCTCTGAGCGACAATACTCAAGCTCCTCCTGCAGGGAAATCCGACTAGCAACAGCTTCATCCCTAGCCGAGTTCAAATCCTTATTTGCAACTTTCAGTTCGGCGTTCCGCTCCTTCATATTGGCCAGCAATCTCCTCACCTCGTCTACCTCGCTGGACAGCTGTAGTTTTTCAGAGTTAAGCAATTCTATACGAGCAGCTTGCTTGGTCACTTCTTGCTCTAAGGAGAGTAGGCGAGGTTCATTGACAGATCGCCATTCTGCATCAACCGCCGCCTGATCAGTCTGCTTCGTTGTTCGGGACTTAGACACGTGAAGGACTAAGGAGGAAACCTACAAAAAAAAAAACAAGTCAAAAACTATCCCAAGGAGAAGCAAAAGAAACAAAGAAACTCACCCGAGTGAGCAAAGCCCCGATTCGATTGGTAGCTTCTTCAACCCCCATCTCGCTCATTCCTGCCAAGCTTTCCGCATCGTGAGCCCGTTCCAAAATGACTCTGCCAACCAAAGCCGCGACATAAGGATTATTAAACCGAAGATTGTTGAGAGGCGGAGTCCTTTCAAAAATCTCCAAGGCCAAGGACTTAAAAGCCTCTTCTTCGGTAGGTAGCTCGAATCCCGGTTGGAGCCAAGAGGGACCGGGAGTTCTCGAAGTTACCTCAAGCTCAGTCGCAGGAGCAGCCCCTACATCGTCAGCTGGAGAAGGCTCAGCCAGAGTAGACCTAGAGGCCTGACGAGCTGCCAGAGGAACTGCATCCAGCACATCTTCGGAAGTAGGCGAGACCGGGGGTGAAGTCGTCAAGTCCTCAACGGGCTGCCGAGGTGAGACCCTTCGTCTTTGACGAGGACGAAGTTGTTCTTCGTCCTCTCCCACCTCCGGGGTAGCATCCCGACGAGGTTCAGGGGCAGAATGAGGAGTCTTACCCCTTACCTCTTCTTGGGGTCTACGCACTACCCTACCTCATTTTGACCGTTCAGTCGAAGAGGGGTAGGTAAGGGGAGTGTCACCAACGACACCTCGGTCTATAAGGCGTGTGGGAAACTGGGGTAAAGAATTCAAGTGAGACTGACGAACGTCTCTCTCCTCCTCCTGATTTTCCCACACCGTGCTGAACATGGTCGGACCTGTGAACAACAACAAGTCAATATCGAAGTAAGATAAAACCAAAAGGAAAGAAATGTTACAAATACTGTACCCTTGCCAGTCCGACAACCCTGAGCAGTAAGAGAACATGAGTCACACTAGAAAGAAAAAACACCCCCAGGGTGTATTGTCCAGTCCCTATTCGGCTCCTCCTCTGCAAAACCTAACTCTTTCTTCCTCTCAGATAAACCAGCCCCTATTCCATACCATTTCAAGCTTGACTCACTAAGTAAATCTACAGAGGAATACACTCGGGTCTGGTTTTGACGGCTCTCTCCTAAGTCTCGAGTAATAATTTCCAAGAAAGACTTCTCAGAATGGCTAAGGGCAGAAGGATTTTGAACTTGGGGCCATTGGAAGTTCTCATTGACAGATGGGCAGAAAGGGAAACCAATATGAGACTCTACCAGTAGTCATTTCTCCTTAAAATCTACTTTGTTAGGAGGTGAATCGAAGAGCAGAACTTTATTCGTACGGGGACGGATTGAAAGTGTGTTATCCGACATCCGAAGTGAAGAGAAAAACATTCTAAGGATGTTAGAGGATAACTCAAAACCTAGCCGACGACAAAGACAAATTAAACAAAAGATAGTACGGACAGTGTTCGGATGAACTTGCCCAGGTTGGACTCGGGCAAAGGTTAAAAAATCTGCAAAAGCAGGGTCCATAGGAAGATGGAACCCCACTTCAAAATGAGTCAAAGGAACAGGGATATGACGAAGAGACATCTTCCCGGCTAAAAGGGCAACAAAGACTCTGTAAACCCTAGGGTCAAGGCTATATTTACGGGCAAAGGATATTGCTTGTTCCCTAGTGATTCTATTCCTCCCTAAGGGAAAGTCAGATGGAGATGGATCAGGCATGGGTGGTTGGAAAGAGACTCCTACCGGAACTTCACCTCGGGCTGCCCCCGTCACTACGGTAACCTTCGGTCGAGCAGGCCGAGGATTCCCAAATTCCTCATCCATTAACTCCTCAACTTCCCTATCATTTTCCCTCTGAGCAACCATATCCTACCTGCGAATGGAAGCTCAATATTTAGAACCCCACTCAAGTATAGAGCTACCTAAAACTAACATCCTAAAACCCTCAAAATCTACAAAAATGTAGAACCAATCCATCCCCAAAAACAGAGCGAATAGCTTAAATCCACATAGTAATAAACCCATAACCACAAAAAGACAAAACATACCTTTTTAAGTGTCTGAATCCGAGAAGAAATACCGAAGGAAAGTGATTAAACTATCGAATGAAAAGAAAACAGAAGAATTTATGCAAATAAGCGTAAAGGAAAAAGTATAGGAGAAGGAAGAAATTAAATACCCAGAAGAAAAAGTCTTTGAAATGATTACTTGCCAGAATCAAGACATTGGGAAGAGAAAAAGTTTTCTGCCGGCTGACATTCTGTCATTTATGGCAGAAGGAAGGTGAAAAGACAGCCAGTCTCCATCAGAAACCCTAATTCTCCCAGCACCAAAATATGCTAAGTGTCGGTATTACGCCGAAGCATCCTCCACTTTGCTTCACGATACTTCGATGAGGGGCCACTGAACCGCCACAAATTCCTCTCAAGGAATTAACGGAAAATCGTGGGTCAAGAAAACCCTTAATGTCATAAATACCGCTTTATGGGTCTCATAAAGTGAAGACGTTACCTCCTTAATTCTCCATTTATAACCCGTTACTCATAACGGTCCAAATCCACAACGGTAAATTCATTATCAGACTCTTATAAAAAAGAGATTTGAAGATGAGGTAAGGACTTTTTTCCCACTTTCCAGATATCCAACAAATACTCTACTGACTTAAGCATTGGAGTTCACGGGATACAAACTCCCCATTGAACCTACTTGTTTTGCAGGCTCTCGAGGCGCTAAGTAGAATATCCCGAAGTACCAAGTACACCCAGCGAATTACCACTCCCCAAGAGTCATACTTCGCCTTTCCGGAAAATAACTTTCTCTTACTTTAACCATCCCATAAAGCCTTCTTGATAAGTCAACTATAAAGCTCCCAGAGTTTTCGGCACTTTAATTTATTTTTTTGCCATTTGACAGATTCGTGCAGAATTAAAATATTGCTAGTCAATAAAAAAAAATGACCCACATATTTCACACAAGATAATTTTTATCCAATAATAATAAGATGGAGATGGTGTACATGGTATGCCACATGAGCAAACGGTCTTGTAAATCATTTTAAGATAAGATTTCGTACCTTTGTTTCGATCTTCCTATGCTCAATTCTCCAACTTCACAACTAGGTAATTAATGCCCCAACCTTAATAGCGGCAAAATACATTTTTTCGGCAAAATCTATGAATAAAGTAAAGACCATCCACAAATAAAAGAGCCAAATCAACAACAACTAGACTAAAAGAATTATTATATGTGTTTTCATAGGAGGAATTAATTTAGTAATGACCAAAAATTACCTGATAAATTTCCATAAATCGATATTGCAGAAAAGTTAGAATGTGAGAAGAATATATCCAAAGAAAGAATGGCTATATTTAACCAATGAACGCACAATTGAATACAATTTTTATTCCTAATACACTTCTAAGCCATACAACACCCCAGCATGTTTTCCGGGTCCTCCATTATTTACAAAATACAGATCCCTCATTCTTTTAAACGCGTGCCAAGTCAACAAGCTATCTGAACCGGCTTGGTGACATTTACCGACCGCCCGGTTCACCTTAAGAGTACTGGCAACCCGATCTAATCCACCATACAAACTCTGGCAATATCGCATCAAATGTTTCACATCATAAACTTTGTTACCGAAAAACACCCTCATCAATTCCAAAAATCCATCCAAATCCACAGGTAATTCCTTGCGCGTGATGACCTTCAGAAGGTATCCAAAATCATACGCGCTGTGAAAAGTCACCCAACTCACCGAGTCGTTACACACCAGTCCAGATCCCATCACAAACTGAGCGAAATCAGCCGAGTCAATTCCGAATTTCTTGTTCTTCTCAAACTCAATACCGTGCCTCAAAAGAAGGTCAATCGAGTCCGGCGCGTGAGGATCACGCTCCAAATCGAAATCAGAAAAGTTAAACTGCCAGATGAATTGGCAATCGCCGGTACCGAGATCTGGAAGGTTACCGTCGGAATCAGAGAGAGTCAATCCTATTTGGATAATATTCAAAACATCGACGTTTGCTTTCAGAACCTTATAGTGTTCAGACGGCTGAAGCTTCCTCCACTGATAAGGTTTTCCTTGATCCTCCGACACAGGCTTTAAAATTACACCGGGAAACTCAGTATCCATAGATATAAATGGAAAATTATCAATTATATCACGGATCAATTCAAATTCTGACTCAAGGTTATGTGCCCATACTTCTCGTACCTGAATCCGTTTCCCTGAGCCTAAATCTTCGTTTCCATCTTTCAGCTTCATCTTCAAAGCAACAGAAAATTAAAATTTGAATTTGAAATGAATATGAAATTGATTGAAAAATTCAAAAAGAAATTGATTGAAAAATTCAAAAAGAAATTGAATGGACTGAGTTGAGAGTCCTGAGTCGGAAGTCTAGAGAGATCTGAGGAGTAGAAGAAGTCCAGACAGGGGTATTTATTTGGGGAGGTTTAGATATTGCCAGGAAAGGGGAATGAATCTGTAGAGTTTGTTTTCTTTTTTTCCTTTTCCTAAATGTTATATTATTTTATTTTAATAAAACGCAAGTTCAGTGTTTTATGACTGGTCAACACGGATTGTATGAGTAATTCTTGACTTAAATTTGGAATTTTTTTTATCTTTAAAAATATTTTACGTTTTTTAGAGGAAATTAAGATAAAAAAGCAAAAAGAGTAGGTGTACTGTAGTTTTGCACAAATCCTACGTTTCGTGGAGACTATTGATTGCTATCCCTTCGGTTTTTTTTTATACCAAAAATTTATTGCATTTATATGTAAGTTTGACGTAATAGGAATTTTTTTTTTATTTTTTTTTTTGGAAAAAATATTTTCTATATAAATTAATTTAAATTTGACTTTATTTAATATTAAGTTGTAATCAATTTTAATTAGTTTAGTAATTATAACAATCTAAGTAAATAATTTATTTTATAAAATTATATTATTTAATATTAATAATAATAACAACTCAATAATTTATTGCTATTAAATAAAAGAACATTAATTTTAAAAGTTTAAAGACTAGATTTTTTATTAGATAATATTATTAATAAAAGTAAATATTTAAATTTATCAATTTTGAAAATATTTAATTAAATTTTAAATAAAATAAGTGCAATAATTATTAATAAATTAATATTAATTATAAAAGTATTAAAGACAAAAATATAATTTTTAATAAAATATATATAATTTTTATTGCATCATGAACCATAAACACCTCAATTCACTATTAATTGATTTCTAGAACTTTCATTTAGTTATATTTTGTTAAATTTTCCCATTTGAATTAATGTTTATAAATTATTGATTATTATTTAATGTAAAATTATGAGATATGTATATAGATCGTGGTTTAAAGTTTCGGAGTCGGTTACTGGTGATTACTAATTCATATCGATGTCGGTGACTCAGTCATTATATCTTTTGATACGAAATTTTTTATATTTAATTTTTAAAAAATTATATATTTTAAATAAATTATTTAAATTATAGATTATAATATATATATATATAATACTTTTAATAATAATTAATAGTTTTAAAAAAAAAAAAAATAATGATATCAAAATTTAATTAAATAATTATAAAATAATATTAATAAAAATATATAAGTTTATTAAAAAAATAAATATAAAATAAATCAATATTCTAATAAATTATAATATTATAAAGATTCCAAAAATTAAAAAAAAATTTATTTTAAAATTTTGAATTTTATTAAATATAATATTAATAACATTATATTTACTAAAATAAAATAATATAAAACTAAAAGTATACATAAATACAATATATATATATATATATATATTATTTTTAGATTTTCATGCGCTTCTTCTCTTTCCATCTCTTTCCTTCTTCTTCTTCAATGGTGGTCGAGAGTTGTGACCGATTCATATCGAGTCGGACTGAATCGGACCGAATCACACCGACGTACGAGCAATTCTGGCTGAGTTGACATCATTTCGAATTTTGTTTGTATCTTTGTGTCGGTAAACTCGGAGACGGCCGAAACTTTGAACCATGATATAGATTGAAATAAAAATTAATATAATGCTATAATGGCAGCTTCCAAATACCAAGGTTCGGGGCCGGATGACATGTAAAGTATTTTTTTTTAAAGAAAGTTTGATCTTTTATTAAAGATGTTATTCAGGTGGTTCAAAGTTTTTTGGTTTAGGAGACCTTCATTTATCAGAAATTAATTATACTTTTATAGTTTTAATTCCAATAAAATTTAGAAGGCTATCAAAATGACAAATTTTTGTTTGATTAATCTATGCAGTTTAATTTATAAATTAATTTCGAAAATTTTGTGTGACGGATTGAAGAGGGTTCTTCCTCATCTTATTGATCTGATTCAGTCCGCTTTTGTTATAATGCCATAGTGACTTTTGAGTGTTTGCATTGTTTGGATGGTACAAAGATTGGGGAACCTTCTTACATGGCGCTGAAACTGGACTATGATAGGGTGGAATGATTTTATTCGGCTTGTTCTTTTTTAAAATGAGCTTTCCTTACATCGGTTTCTTTCTCTATTTTGATCAACGGTAAGGAAACTATTTGGACTATGATAGGTTTTGTTTAGAAAGGGATGCTCGAAAATAGTTCATTTTGCCTTCCTTAAGGGTTCTTGAAGGTAATAGGAAAAGGAAGTATTTGGGGTTGCCCATTTCGATTGGACGAAACTGTCAAGCTTCTTTCCAATTTCTTGTGGATAGGGTTTGCTCAATCTTTTAGTGTTTGTGGTTAGCAAAGAATGAAGCTATGTTTTCAGGGGAAATCATCAGTTGTACAAGAAATTGTTCAATGGAGTGGATATCTCTCTCTTTCTTCAATTTCTGATTTTAATCCCTCAGGCTTCTACTTCTGTTTTGTTACCTTCTCGTTTGGACTTTGGATGGTAGTGGTGTTTATATGCACTTTAATGGAGCTCTTAGCAACACAAATGGTTTTGCTGGTCGAGTCCTCATTGGCATGACAATGTTGATTTTGTTGAGGCATTAGCTTTGTTGCATCCTTCACGGTGGACTTACTAGCATGGATACACTTGTGTTCTTTAAGGGGAGATTGCCAAAGTTTAATTCCGAAAATTGTTTGGGAATCATATTATTTATCTAATTTTTGAGGTCTTGCCTTTCTTTGAAGGGTTTTCATTATGCTTTGTTTTTCATTATGTCTCTTCGGGCACGGCCACCAGATCAGGACACTCAATTTGTATTGCCCACAGTACGTGCACGCGGTGCACACACACAAAACAGACAGATTTACTCGATATATGAATAAGTATGGGATAACATAAATAATTACGGACAAAGTTGCCCAACTTTTCTATATTATTAAATAGTAAGGACTTACAACATTTTAACACCTATGAACAAAGGTTGCTCGACCAACACAAGCCTACTGATAGAACACACCATTCTATCTATCACACACTATCCTTCTATTTTGCTCTCCCTTTGCTTTGCTCTTACTATACCAATGTTGCTCACAACTATCTTTTTTAAAATCATTTAGGGATTGGCAAAGTTTAGGGTTTCTCCACATGAGTCACGGTCCATCCATGATCTTCCAAACCATCTAGGACTCTTGTTTGAGCTTAAGATTTCAACTTATTCGGACTAGGGTTCGTCTCACTCAGACTTGTGTCATGACCTGTGCCACAATGCTCAGTCTACTGATCGCGACGTACAATATTCTATCTTTTATAAAGGGTCGACCCATAATTAAACTTAAGATCGCAGGTCACACACTATCCTGCACCTTCAAGACAAAGAGTCTTACATTAAGCTTGGCTTATCTTTAGATTCTATGCAGGAGTGGTTTGATGTCTTTCCTCTTGATGTACTTGTTTCTTCAGCGGCTAATTCTCTTCAATAAATTTTTGTTTATTCTCAAAAATAATAAATCATGAATAATAAATTAAATAAAATAACTTTTAATAATTATAATGATATTTTTATGTCAATGAAAAAATAATAATTAATATTCTGATATAAAATATCACATTTTTTTAAAAAAATATTATTAAATAGATCACATACTTTAAATTTAATAAAACTAATTTAAAATAGATCATTTTGAAGAAAATAATATTATAGTTTTTTTAAAAAAGAGAAAGATACTGAAAGCGTGTTTTTGTTGGTAAAGGAGCTTTTTGTTTTTGTTTTACCACAAAAGAGCATCTCGTGACTTAAAATGTTCAATCAAACACATACAATATATATATTCTTATAGTAAATTAATTAATTAAAGAAAAAATTACTTAAAATAACAATATTAATAAAGGATGGAATAATGGTCCACAGCGATCGAGTCTAGTTTCGCCATGAAAAGGACAGAGAACTAAGCATCCTTTTTGTTTATATATGTGGCATGTTAGAAACGTGCTAATTAATGAAGGAAACAACGTTGGAATTTCTGGATGACGGCCCCCGTGTTTCAGATATTTCCTCGTTTCTTCTGTTTCTGATTATATTTGGCTTTTAAGTCTCTTTTTTAACTCAAATTAATGACTTCACTTAATGATTGACTTTGACTTAGTCATTCAACCTTGCACGCTGAGCATATTCATTGACTCTTGACCACTTATATTAACTTGTTACACTCAACACTTTTTAAATAATCACTTAAAATTTTAATAAAAATATTACTAAATTTTATTAATCACTTAAATTTTTTTCTTTTAAGAATGACAAATTAGAATAATTTAAAAGTAATAGAAAAAACAAAAAACTATTGAGTTTTACTTTTACTTCTTAAGGGTGAAAGTAATTTTTTTTTTTTTAAGAATAATATTTGTATTATTATTGTAACAATTCAGTTTGTAGTACTGGGATCATCTCATGGGGGAATCTAGAATCCCAAACCATAGTAGCATCTAAACCAATTCCTTTCTTAGCTAATCTATGGGTTGCAGTATTGGCATTACGGGGACAGAAAACAATCAAAATATTAGGTGAAAATTGATGCAGTTCAATTTGAAAACATTCAATAATAGCATCTAACATTGGATAATTTCTTTCTTTGGCTTGAATCTCCTGAACCAACTTTTGGTAGTCTGATTCCATGATCAAAGTCGATCTGAATTCAATTGGCACCAGGTTGAAACTGCAGCGTAATCCCGCAATCTCTGCATGCATTGCAGAAGTGGGATTGTCCAGTGGGTCTACACCGGCTAACAAAGTTCGGCCTTTAAAATCACGAAAGACAAAGCCGAACCTTGCCTGTCCATCTTTAAAGGTAGCATCTGAATTTAATTTATAATATCCCATCGGCAGGGGAACCCATGTTTGCCTTGAATCGTCCCTGGTTTCTCTCGTCGTTGGCATTGTATTCAAACTGTCTCTAAATTCTTGGAGCTATAATAATCCTGACTCAACCGCCTCAAGAGCTAACATTGTTTTTACATGTAAAGACTAGAGTATTTCGGCAATTTCACAAGGCTCATAAGATAATAGCAACAATTGCAGTTATTCCAAAGTCAATTTGGTCTTGGTCATTGATAGTGTGTAAAAATTCCAGCCAAGAACTAGCTTGAGATAGTGATTTTCTCATATTTACACTTGTAGCTAATGTGAAAGTAATTAGTCAATTATTTTCCTCTAATAAATACAATATTGTATTTATTGTGTTTTTACTTTTTATTCTTCTATATTTGATATTTTACAATTAATATTATTAATTTTTTATTAGTTACTTCAATACTTTTTTAAAAGGTAAGAATGAAATGGATTGAAGTGTTAAATAATTCACACGTCGACCAAAGAATTCGAGTTGGATGTCACGTGAGGCCAAGTGAGGATCAAAAAGGCGCCAACTCCTATCTGGCAGGCGTATGCAGAGACCACGCAAAGAGCATAAATTTTGATAGATAAGCACCCGTGATCTCGAACATTAAATACATTTGACTGCACGGCCAAGTGAGAATCGAAAAGACGCCAACTCTTATCTGGCAGGCGTATGCAGAGACCACGCAAAGAGCATAAATTTTGACAGATAAGCACCCGTGATCTCGAACATTAAATACATTTGACTGCACGGTTTGATACTACCAATTACTACTATTAATAATAAACTTTTTTTAAAAAAACATTAAATGATAAGAAGATGAGATTGAATGAATTCTTTATATAAAGACTTTAAAAAATATTAATAATAAGAATAGTTATCCATATTTTAAAGAAATTGGTAAAAATACGGTTAGGGTTCTGTATTTGGTCAAAATGAAGGAACTTGAACTGATTAGCCGTGCGTAGTATATAGGAGAAAAAACAAATTGGTAAAATACGGTGACGTTTGCTACTACTGTATTTGGACAAATGAATGAACTTGAACTGATTATTCCGTAGTCATATATTCACTCCATACATAATTCGAATTATATATATTTTTTTAAAGAAAAATCTATGAATTTTGCAAGTTAGATTTTGTAAAAAATAATAATAATAATTAAAAAAATTGTTAAAATAACATTAAATTTTTTTAAATAAAAATAAAATTTATTTTGTTAAACATAAATTTATTTAATATCTTCATTTTCTTATTACATCCCTTTGCATTTCTCCTTTGGGAAACCGACTCACACCTTCTCATCTTTTATTACAAAACTTTTATTTCCCGATTCATAACAAATAGAAAATTGAAGTAATAAACAATCTTATTAATTTTTTTAAAAATAAAACCTATAAAATTGAAAGATATTTTAAAATCTTTAAAAATATTATATGTGATAAGTATAAAGAAAAAAAAAAATATGTATATAAATATTTTTTATGATGGTACGGATAAGGCATGAAGATAAGATTTGGCAGGCATTAATAATTGGGAGTGAGGAAAAGGAAGTAACGCAAGTTGACGTTGAAGTGGAGTTAGGTTGTTTTGCTGACCCCACATTTCTTTTTTATATTATAGAATAAATGTTTTGCAATACCGCTTTGCTTCAATTTCGGCTATTGTTTGTTATGCTGTGACGCCCCATGTTTCCCATTCACCAAATACACTCCAACCCGATGACGTAAGGAATTTATAAATTATAAATGTTATATGAAATTAAAAATTAAAAATTTGTTATGAGTTTTAAAATAATATTTTATTTTTTATTTTAATAAAATTTAAATTAGTTAGATATTACAAGTGATTATCAAAATTACGAATGAGTATAAGTTTAGTTTTTATTAGTAAACTCTCGACTTTTCTTTTTCTTTTTTTTTTATTCATATGAGGCTTCCGGTATTCTCATCTTTGATGAGACTATTTTGGACTCAACTTGCGAAACTTTCGCAGAGTTCAACTCTCGTTGAGGTCAGAGCTTTTTAAGCTGCAGCTATCCCCACTGAAGGAAGCATTTAAAAATTTATTTATGAACTCCTTCAAGCTACCGGGGTGTAAACTCTCAACTTTATATGATATATATATATATATATATTGAAAGGAAAATGACACCCGCCAAGGGTAGAAGCGTCATCTACACAGCGGACTAAACCGCACAATACCGCATACTTCGCGGTTTGACTCAAAGTCAAATCACAAGCGTAAAAAGTGGAGCGCATAACTCTACTCGTCCCAATCGTAGATTCCCACTCTCCCACTAACCAAGACCGTTTCCCATAACGGCAACCTCAAAAAAGCCCACGAGCGAGGTAAACACGATCCCATCCTCTCTTCCACCTCCTTCCACTAAGAAGGAAGGCTATAAAAGGAGGGCAATGGACAAAGGTAGGACATTCAATCCCAGATATCTTAAACAATTACTAATTCAATACCAAACTGACTTGATCGTCGGAGAGTTCATGGGGATCCACGTCCCCACCAAACTTCCTCTGTTTTGCAGGTTACCTATACTTTGGGATTCTCAAAGATTTCTGGAGTCACATTTACTTTTTTACCCTCAAAACACCCTCACCAATTTTTGACGAATCAGTTTGGTTCCGTTACCGGGAACGAAAGATTTCATTCCTTACTTTGATTTTCCCAAAGAGTTACAATGTCACAACAATCAGGGAATCACGAAAATCATCCTGACACGACGCTCCCAACATCTCTCCACGAGACTCACCGAGCAGCCCATTCCTCAGCACCGGCTAACCCCCAGCGGCGGTCCGTTTTAGAACGCCTGGGACCCAATGGGTCTCCCCATAGGACAGCCGACCTCCGCGATCAGCTGAGCGAGAGGCAGGCCACCGACGACGGGCGTGTAATGGAATTGGAAGAACTGCAAAGGAGAGTTGAAAAACTTCAGAGGGAGCGAGATCTCGCAAAGCAGTGGAAACAACTCCATGCAGAGTATGTCAGAGAGGGCCTAACCCCTCCGACACTCCCGAATGGAGGGAGAGTCCGCTAAGATCCCACACTATGGTCAGCAAGCAGACCATGGCCACCAAAAAGACTGAGAAGCATGGAGTACAGACGGGCAAAAAGTAGCGCCCGGCAGCCAGCGAAGTAGGGGAAAGCCACCATACTTCCAAGCCCACTTCGAAGCTAGCCGAGAGAAAGCTGTACGTCGAGCGTAGCCTAGAGAAGGTCAAAAGCTCGATGAAAATCCAGAAGACAAGGTCAACCGGGCTAGGCCCGTTCACCAAATGGATTCAAGATATAACACCTAACCCGTTTCTCCAACTACCGAAGTTTATCCTTTACTCCGAACAAATGCAGCCCCACGAGCACATATGTCGTTACCAAACGGCCATGAGCCTAGTCACGAACGATGAGGCAGTGTTGTGCAAGGCGTTCCCAAGCACCCTGTCAAACAAGGCGCTAACATGGTTCACTTCCCTAAAGTCAGGTACGATAGATTCCTGGCTCACCTTGGAGAAAATCTGTCTAGATAAATTCAGCACGGCAGGAACGATTCCCAAAACGAGGGGGGACCTGGCGAACATCAAACAACGAGATGACGAATCTCTGTTATCGTTCCTAGAGCGATTTAAAAAGACCTATGACGAGATAGAGGGGATTAGCCAAGATACGGTCATCACCTGTTTTGAAGGAGGTTTCCGCTCCAGAATGCTTTATATAGAGCTCCAGTTGAGGAGACTAGAGACCATAGGCAAGATGTTCGACGTCGCCCGGAAGGTTGCATTGGCTGAGGGTAGCACGCCAGACCTGGCCAGGGTAAAAGATAAATAATCTGAGTTCCGAAAAAACCCCTCAAGCTTTACAGAGAAAAAGGAGAAAAGCTGATTTAAGAAGCCCGAGGCGTTCACACCTTTAGACGTCTTGAAGGAAGGAAAGCCTCGTGGCAGTTATAAAAGACAAATACGGGGTTCAGGACCCCGCTCTGATGAGATCCCAATCCTATCCCGCCAGGGATAAATCCAAGTTCTGCGAGTTTCACCGTGACTACGGACATACCACAGAGGACTGTTTTCAACTAAAAAGGGCCATAGAGCGCCTCATCAGAGAAGGATGCTTGAAGGAGTATGTCGCCGACGCGCAACAACAAAAGGACAAGGGTGAAAGAGTAATCAATATGATCAATCCCAACGTCTCCTCGATCAAGAAAATCAAAAAGAGGATTTATAATCTCACAAAATCGTATCTCGTTCCTGAATACGAGTTCGTACAACGTGAGGTCATCTCCTTTTCAAACGAGGAGCTAGAGCACAACGAAGAAGCGAGAATCACACACATTGTTCTCGAAGCGTGAATGACAAAGGATGGCATCGACAAGTGCATAGTAAGGAGAATTTTGATTGATACATGAGCCGCAAAGAACATCATGTATCTCTAGTGTTTCAAGGAAATGGGCTTCAAGGATGCCGACCTCAAGGCCAGCGGAATGGTCCTCGAGGGGTTCTCCACCCACAAGGTACCGGTTAAAGGAACTATTCGAGTACAAGTAACTCTCGGAGAAGGAGAACGGCAGCGGACTGAGGAGGTCAAGTTTTACGTTGTGGATCTGGATTCACCGTACAACGCGATACTAGGTACCCCCTTTCATGCAGCATTCAACCTCGTGATATCCACCTCTCACCAGCAAGTGAAGTTCAACACTTCGCAGGGTGTGGGCTTCGTTAGAAGCAGCCCTCGGAGCCTTCTGGGGCAGATCATGAAAATCAAAAGGAAAAGAGATGGGCTAGATGATACTGCAACTATCAACCCGGTAGTCACCCATAACGACCAAAGAATACAAAAAATCCTTGAGAAACAGATTTACGACCTGGTCGTCGAAACATCTGGGACCCGAGAGTTCGATGAAGAAATCATCAACCCCAAGTACCCTCAGCAACCCGTCAAGGTCGGCAGAGAAATACCCAGTGCCCTCCGACATAAAATCATCGACTTCCTTAAAAGCCACAAGGACAGCTTCGCCTGGTGTACGGAGGATATGCCCAGCATTGACGCTTCGGTGGCAGAACACGCACTTAGCATAAACGCTAAGTGCCCGCCGGTAAGGTAGAAGATCAGACTGTTCGGGGAGGAGAAGATGCAAGGCATGAAAGAGGAAGTAGAAAAGCTACTGAAGGCAGGCTTCATCCGCGAAGTCAAATATCCCACGTGGTTAGCAAACGTCGTGATGGTTAAGAAAGCAAACGGAAAGTGGAGGATGTGCGTCGACTACACCGATCTCAACAAAGCCTGTCCCAAAGATTGTTATCCGTTACCTCGGATCGATGCTCTCGTCGACTCCACTTCGGGGTACGAGCTCTTGAGCTTCATGGACGCATTCTCAGGCTACCACCAGATCAAAATGAGACCAAGTGACCAACTCCACACTTCGTTCTGAGCTGCAGGAGCTATATACTGTTATAATGTCATGCCGTTTGGTCTTAAAAATGCAGGGGCCACATATCAACAGATGATGAACCACATCCTTCGACGCCAAATAGGAAGGAATATGGAGGTTTATGTAGATGATATGGTGATCAAAACGAAGCACGGAGCATCACACCTGGACGACCTGGAAGAAACTTTCTCAAGCTTGGCCTAGTTCAACCTTAAATTGAATCCTACGAAGTGTGCATTCGGGGTCAAATTTGGGAAATTCCTTGGGTTCATGACATCGGAGCGAGGAATCGAAGAAAACCCAGAAAAGTTGGCGGTTGTAGCCCGACTTACCGAATCACGGTGTGTAAAGGATGTCCAACGCCTAAATGGATGCATCGCCGCCCTCGACCGCTTTATTTTGAAGTCAGCGGAAAAGTGTCTCCCATTTTTCAAGACGCTGAAGGGCTCAAAGAATGGTTTCGAATGGACTCCGGAGTGCAGCAAAGCGTGGAAAGACCTCAGAGTCCACCTTTTTTAGCTACCTTTGTTGTGGTCATCAGACACGGGAGAAACATTATTCTTGTACCTCTCGTTTTTAGATTCAGTGATAGCCTCGATATTAATAAAAGAGGAGGGATCGAAACAATACCCCGTGTACTTCGTGAGCAAAGCCTTGAACAGCGCCGAATCTAGGTATTCCAACATAGAGAAGTTGGCGTACGCTTTGGTAATATCATCTCGGAAGCTAAGACCCTACTTCGAATCCCATCCAATCATCATTTACACCGATGCCCCCCTAAGGCAGGGTTTTCATAAATTAGATTAGTCGGGAAGACTGCTTCGATGGTCTATTGAGCTATGTGGACAAGACATCACTTTTAATCCTCGAACCGCCATTAAAGCCCAAGCCTTGGCCGACTTCCTCGCAGAGGGATCATTCACAGAGGACAAGCGAAGCCAGCAGACGATGGACTCGTGGGAATTATGGGTGGATGGGGCAGTCAATGCTAGCGGAGTAGGCGTTGGCGTAATTTTGATCTCCCCAAACAGATAATACACCGAGATGCGAGCTGCAAAACTGGACGCTAGTCTATCAAACAATCAAGCAGAGTATGAAGCACTGCTCTTGGGAATGGAGTGGGCTTATGCCGCGAACATAACGGCCCTTAAAGTTTTCAGTGATTCACAGCTCGTCGTAAACCAAGTCCAAGGCACATATGCTGTACATTCGGAGAATCTCCAGCCTTACGCTGAAAAGGCCAGACAATGGAGGGATAAGTTCAATCCTTTTGACCTGTCCTTGGTCAGCTTGAATGATAACAAATCTGTAGACCGTTTGGCAAAGATGGCTTCGAGTGAGACTCCCAATGAGGAGGGAGTCCCGGTAGAAACAAGGACGAGCTCCACAGAGACGCGTCTAATCCAACCCATACAACGCGCGTCAGAAGACTGGGTGGACGAAATGACGAGGTTTATTCAACACGGAGCACTACCAAACGATGTAACCCGCGCGCGGCAGATAAAGCGACAGTTTGCCAGGTACACTATCTATGGTGATGTCCTGTACCGACGATCTTTCTCCAGACCTTTACTCCGTTGCATCCCGCCGTCCCAAGCGGGCGACTTGCTCGCCGAGATGCACGATGGGACATGTGGAGGACATCCAGGGGCCTGAGCCCTGGCGGAGAGAATAATTAACCAAGGATACTACTAGCCAACGTTACGGGATGACACCAGGCGATATGTTAAAAATTGCAACACTTGCCAAATCTTCAGGAACATACCGCAGTTACCATCCATAGAGCAAACCCCAGTCATAGCAACGTGGCCATTCGACATGTGGGGCATGGACTTAATGGGAAATTTTCCAAAAACACGGAATGATTACGAGTATCTAGTGGTGGCAGTTGACTATTTTTCTTAATGGATCGAAGCTAAAGCCTTAAGGCATCCCACAGAGGAGAATGTCACGAAATTCCTCCACGAAAATATTTTATACCGCTTTGGAGTAACCAGGGCGGTGGTTACTGACCATGGAGTTCAATTTTCATCCAAGTTCACTTCAGAATGTCATCGGTTACACATCAAACATTAGAAGTCCTCAGTCGCACATCCACAGGGAAATGGCTAAGCAGAGGCCGCGAACAAACTGGTATTACGGGCTCTACGAAGGAACCTAGAAGAGATATCCAACAAATGGGCTGACGAATTGCACCCCACCCTATGGACAGTCCGCACTTCCACTAGGGGCCCTACCAGTGAAACAGCGTTTGCACTAGTATACGGTTCAGAAGCTGTTGCACCGGTCGAAGTCACGGTGCCTACGACGAGAGTGGCGATGTACGACAAAGCAAACAACGAAAGGAAGAGAAGTATGGATCTCAACTTGTTAGAGGAGCGACGAATCGTGAGCCGCCTGAAATCCCAATCATTCAAGGAAAGAATGAAATGGACTCACGATAAAAAGGTATCCTAAAGGCCAATCAGAATCTGAGACTGGTACTTTGGAAAATCAAAGGAACGGCAAGGCACATCCAGGCAAATAAATTAACCCCAAATTGGGAAGGTCCGTATCTCGTCAAGAGCGAAGTAAGGCCTGGTACGTATCGCCTCATGAATAAGGATGGCGTCCTCTTACCGAACCCGTGGCACGCAAACTATTTGAAGAAATATTACGCATAATATCCATGACGCATTTTTTGTTTTTAGTACCAAGACAACCTTGGGAAGATTCCTTTTATTTCCAAAAAATCGAGCTAGCCTCGGAAGGCATCTGCTCCATCTTTCTTACAATATTGAAATAAAGTACCGGGCTACGGCTCGGGAAGATTTTAAATTACCATAAGTAAAAATTATGGTTGAATTAGTTGAAGTACCAGGCTACGGCTCGAGAAGATTTTGTATCACCACAAGTGAAAACTGTGGTTAAACGAAGTACCGGGTTACGGCTCAGGAAGATTTTAAATTACCATAAGTGAAAACTACAGTTGAATTAGTTGAAGTACCGGGCTACGGCTCGGGAAGATTTTGTATCACCACAAGTGAAAACTGTGGTTAAACGAAGTACCAGGTTACGGCTTGGAAAGATTTTAAATTACCATAAGTGAAAACTATAGTTGAATAAATCGAAGTACCGAGCTACGGCTCGGGAAGATTTTGAATCACCACAAGTGAAAACTGTGGTTAAACGAAGTACCGGGTTACGGCTCGGAAAGAATTCTAATGTTACCACAAGTGAAAACTGTGGTTAAGCGAAGTACTGGGTTACGGCTCGGGAAGAATTCTAAAGTTACCATAAGTGAAAGCTGTGGTTAAGTTAAACGAAGTACCGGGTTACGGCTTGGGAAGAATTATAAAATTCCCATAAGTGAACTATGGTTGAATTAATCGAAATACCAGGCTACGGCTCGGGAAGATTTTGAACCACCACGAGTGAAAACTGTGGTTAAATGAGGTATCGGGTTACGGCTCGGGAAGAGTTATAAAATTACCATAAGTGAATTATGGTTGAGTTAAACGAGGTACTGGGTTACGGCTCGGGAAGAGTTATAAAACTACCATAAGTGAACTATGGTTGAGTTAAACGAGGTATCGGGTTACGGCACGAGAAGAATTCTAAAATTACCATACGCAAAAGTTATGTTTGAGTTAAACGAAGTTACGGCTCAAATTCTTGAAAATACAAGTTAAAGCGATGGTCACCCCGAAGTACGGAACTACTACTTAAAGTTTTTTACGTATCAAGTTGTAACTTGGAATATTTCACAGAAAGCAATAGATTAAACTAAATGGATCTTCTATTAATCAAAAGAAAGATACAGCGTTTTGTTTACAAAAAGAGAAGGAAAAAGCTAAGTTGAGCCAGAGCCATCTAGCATTTCCCAAAAAGTCGGAATAGAAGGTTGGGGAGTTTCCCAGTGTGGCCTTCCTCTCTTTTCATCACGTTCCCGGAGCGCCTCCAGCTCTTCGTCAGTGAATGGCACGAGGTCTGCCCCTTGTCTACAGACCTCGTTGTCAAAATTTGCTTGGTAGGCTCGCACCAGAACGCTTTTATCTTCGAAGTGAGGATGGAGTTGCAGAATAATGTGAACACAGCCTTTGTCCAAGAAAGAGCCAGCCTCACGTCCTATCTCCTCGTGATATTCAGCCGAGCTCCTGAAGTCGTCTATGATGTTCTTTTTAAAGCTCTCCGACTTACAGTACTTAAGCTCTTCCTGAATAGATATCTGGCTCACAACTGCTTCATCCCGGGCTGTGTTCAATTGAGCATTCGCAGCCTGCAACTCCGCCATCTCCTCCTCAGTCTTAAGCATTCGCTCCTTCAAATTGGAAACTTCGCTGGTCAGCTGCAGCTTCTCAGACTCAGCCAGTTCCAAACGAGTGGCCTGGTCCTTCACCTCGGACTCCAAGGCTGCCAGGTGTGGCTCGTTAGTTGCCCGCCACTCCGCATCAGCTGCCCTTCCAGCTTCCTCCGAAGAGAGGGATCGAGAGATATAAAGAAGAAGGGAGGAAACCTGAAAAGAGGAGAAAAGGGTCAAAAAAAAAAGAAGTGTTAATAGAAAGTTTCTTACCCGGGCTAGGAGAGCACCAGCCCTATTAGTTGCCTCACTAACTCCCAGCTCACCCATACCAGCTAGGGACTCGACGTCAGTAGCTCGGTCCAGTATGGCTCCCCAAAGAAAAGCAGCCGCATACCGGTTCGTGAAGCGGAGGTCGTGAAGAGGAGGAGTCATGTTGGAAATTTCAGCGGCTAACTCCCGCAGGACCCCCTCCTCTTCGGGCATCACGAACCCCGGCCTTAGCCACGACAGGCCGAAGTCCCTTCCAACCTCTTCACCTTAATTTGCCGAAGTGGACGGCACCTCCTCCCGCACCTCCACAGATAAAGTATCGCCAGGAGTGACTTCGGGAGCTGGAGGACTGGGAATTAACTCCATTGAAGGACCCGGGGATGATGTCCGTTGCCGCTAGCAGGGACGAAGTTGCTCCTCATCCACGATCAACTCCGCCTCTTCAAGGGGATCACGAATGAGAGGCCTCCGAGGTCCAACGGGAGCAGACTTGGAGGTCTTCGTTCACAACCCCTCTTCCCTTGGACGTTGGGGGGCCCCACCCCAACGTGGAGCTTGACCTGCCAAGGAAGGGTAGGTCAGGATAGTGTTTCCAGCAGCACCTCGGTCGTTCAACCACGGTGGGAAGCGGGGGAGAGAGTCCAAGTGTGATTGTCGGACGTTTCTCCCCCCTTCATGTTCCTTCCAAGCCACTTTGAACATAGTGGGCTCTACAAAAAAAACAAACAAAAGGGTTAAGTATCCTAGTAAGGCATACAGGAAATGAAGTAAAAATACAAGGCATAACAATTACCCCGGCCTGGTTGACAACCCTGGGTAGACGGAGTGCACAACTCGCACTGGAAGGCGAAGACTCCCCCAGGGTGTATGGTCCAGTCGGCGTTGGGCTCTTCGGGTCTAAAGCCTAATTCTCTCTTCCTAGGCTCCAACCCCGCCCCTATGCCACACCATTCTAAACTCCTATCACTTAACATGTCTGCCGAAGAATACACTCGGGACTGACTCTGCCGACTCTCCCCTAAGTCCCGAGTGACGAGCTCAAGAAAGGACCTCTCGGATGGATCTAAGGAGGAAGGATGGACTGGAGGCAATTGGCTATCTTCATTAACACAAGGGTGAAAGGGGAAGCCTACCTTAGACTCCACCATCACCCACCTACTTTTGAAGTCCACCTTGTTAGGAGGGGAGTCAACAAGTTGGACCCTATTCCTACGGGGTCGGAGTGAAAGGGTATTATCGGACATACGGAGTGCGGAAAAGAACATCCCCAGAATGCTCATAGAAAGTTCAAAGCCTAAGCGGCGGCCCAGGCAAATCAAAGAAAAAAGAGTTCGAACTGCGTTAGGGTGAAGTTGCCCAGGCTGTACATGGGCAAACACAAGAAAATCTATAAAGGCTGGATCCATGGGTAACCTAAGTCCCACTTCGAAGTGGGCTAAGGGAAGAGGGATACGTCTAGTGGACATCCTACCTAGTTCAAAAGCTATAGAAAGCCTATATACACTCCGATCTATACTATACCTACGGGCAATAGACTTAAGCTGGTCATAGGTAATTTTACTTCTGTAAAAGGGGAAGTCTGTACCTAAAGTCCCACACACCACGGGTCCAGAATGTAAAGGTGCATGTAGTGGGAGGTTTTGAACTTTCAATGACACTTTAAATGTAAGCATTTAAAGTGGAATGTAAAATTAATCCAACGTGATGCAATACCCAAAAAGAAACTCAAAACTCAAGTAAAAATTTTATTTATCAAATGAAATTGCAATATAGCTACAATTTCAAATTTTTTTACTCTCAGAGTGAACCCGAGAGCACATCAACACCACTTGTGAAGTGGAATGCTTCAATTTCAAATCAATTTCCAATTTAATTTTCATTAAAACTATTTTCGATGTCACCATTTCACCATTTCTTACTTCAAGTCCTCCTAATCCTCCTTCGCCGCCGGCTGAATGCCCGCCGCTACCGTCATCTGAATGTTTACCGCCGATGCCGTCTTCTGAATATCTGCCACCTCCGTTATTTGTCGCTTCAAATTTGAGATATGAAAACTTTAAGTTGAAAGGAACCAATGGGGTGGTGTTCGTGGTCGATGAATGAGAGAGAAAATAGAAAGAAAATGAGAGAGAAAGAAAGAAGAGAGAGAAAGAAGGAAGAGGAAGAGAGAGAAAAGAGGAAGAAAAAAGAGAGAAAAAATTTAAATTATTAGAGAGAAGAGAGAGAAAAAAGAAAGAGAGAAAAAAGAGGAAGAAGAAGGAGATAAAAAATTTAAGAAAAAAAATTATATATTTTTTTGGATAAATTGGACAAAAATACCCTTGACTCAATGGTGTCAAACAGTATAAAAAAAAGGTTGACTAACGGAAAAATTGAAAACGTAACTGTTTGACTTAAAGGTGCATGTAGTGGGAGGTTTTGAATTTTCAATGACACTGTAAGTGCAAAAAAAATTTGAGGTGCAAAAGCTGAATTTTAATATTTAAAATGTGCAACTAAAATATACAGTTAAGATAGTTTACGTTTAAGAAAATAACAAGTATGCATTTTGTACATTATTTAGTGAGTATTTATTTATTTATTTATTTATTTTGTTAAGAAAGAAAAATAAAGTGATATTTCAAATTTTCACTTTGATTAATTGAACAAGGATTCAAATATTATTCTTGCAAGTTGAAAATATTCTTAAATTTTAATTTTAAAAAAATTATATTTTTTTAAAATCTAAAATATTTATATAATTAAAAATTAAATAATATAAATAACATACTTATAAATTTTATTTGTTTTCGATAGAACTTTTAATTATACATTTTTAGAAATAATTTTGTCCAAAAATTATATATATATATAATTTGAAACTGAGGTGTAAAAAATTGTTGAAAGTTGATGACCGTCACGCCAGCGCGCGTGTTTAGTACAATCATGTACAATGAATAGCCTACTTTCTCCTGATAAGAACGACCTACTTTTTAAAAAATATATATATTATGTTTTTGCCTTTGCAGGAGAAATTATGGAAGGGAAAAGGTGTAGGGAATAAGGAAGGAAATTGAATCTCCATTCCAAACATTTGCTTTTGTAGCTTTGTACAACATTTTCAAGTTATAATAAATACAAAAATACAACACCCCATTATTATCAGCAAGAATTGAATAGAAAAATTGGTTATCCAGAAGAAAAATGCAATGACTGAATGAACAAGGAAAGTAAAAGTAAGGTAATATCATCTTATATAAATATATGAGTCAAAAGGAGAGCATTGAAAGAAAGATGCATCACAAACATCCACAATAATAATCTAAAGAAAACATCCACTGCAACCTGCAATTGAGAGAACTATTTACTATGGAGGGGCAGGGCAGCATTTTTTCTTTCTTTGTTTTTCTTCTTCTGTGAATTTATATAGTTAGTTTTACATTTGCATCTTTTTCAAGTTTCCCTCTCCTTCACCTTTTTAAGCTTATCAACTCAGAAAAAGGTACCCTCAGGTGGCTGAACAAGCTTCCGGTTGTATGGAGCTGCCATTTCTTTCCTCAACTGAGTCAATATGTCTTCCATGGTGAATTCCCTCTGCCAATTTGACAGCATTCCAAACTTCTTCACTTCAATCTGTAAAATGTTTACACAAACCAAATTAGGGATCAATATATTGCACTTCCAAATGCAAGCTAATCTTCTAGTAGTAGAAGCTCAAATAAAAGAAAAGGATGCTACTACATGAATAAAAACATGTTGAAACAAGAAGAGAAGTCTATGTGGCAAGATTGTGAATTTTTTAAAATACCAATTATCAAGGCTGCAACAAAACAGTATGAAGTATTTGGTCCATAGAATACCAACAGATACCATTTTCTACAGTAAAAATCAAACAGAAAATTCAAAGTAAGAACTCATTTGGTGAACATGATTCTCTTTGGATTTCTCCAACAAAAGGTGAGAACAGCTTGCACCTTTTTCTTTGTTCAGATCTCTCACATGTACCACTGTGAGCTTGTTTCTCGAGCAGATTTTGACACCCATTGAAAGTAAAACAAGCATTTTTTCCGCTTACACTGTTCAATATCCCCCTATTTGTGCTTCTCTTTTATCTATGCCTCAGTCATCACTGCGGGCCATTTCCCAGCTCCTGCCTTCCCTTCCCTCTTCGATTATGTCTCTCTTATTCTAACTACTTCAGCACTGTTGTTTCAAAGGAACCAGTTTCCTCTATATTATTGTTTCTTTCACTCATCGAGTCTCTTATTCTCTCAGTCTGCCTTCCAATCAACATATATCTTCTCTCCCTTCATATTTCTATCTGCCTCTCAATCTCCTAACCTTTCCCCCTTTTTCCAATCTCCTAACCTTTCCCCCTTTTTCCAATCTCCATAAGCTCTAGCATCCATTTCTCCCTCCTAAACCCCCCACCACACATTCACAGTTTATATGCCCAAGATCCATCTTTCCACCCTCACTCTCTTACTCGAATCACCTGCATTGGCATCCACAATGGTGATAAATGCAGTTATAGACCCTGATGAGAGTAAATCAGGGCTTCTGCTTTTGACAGAAAGCAGGTGGTGACTTTAAACTTTTGAGAAGATATCACTCTTTTCACCAATCCAAAATGAATCTTTTTTAAGAATCTTCCAGGATTATTTTCAAAAGGTCAATCATAAACATTTCACAAAAATTAAAAATTGAGTGCATGTCCAAATATTAAAATTACCATTCCGTTTTCTGGATTCACACAAGTCATGTTGATGCGTGAGTGAAAACGAACAGTAGGAGGCTTTTCAGGATAATCTTTGTCACAGAACAGCTTCAGCTGGTAAATTCGGCCTTCATGCACAGACTAAAAAGAATAGAAAATATAAATAAATCAAACACGGACGCATGACTGAAAAATACTACAGCTAAAGAGTTCAAGTACAAATTCTTTTACTTCATTCAAATTATCAACATGATAATGGAGGTTGAAATTTTAGAATAACACAAATCAGTGTATATTTCTTTCCTGGAAAGTAATTTACGAAAAGAAGCGAAAGAGTGGCAACATTAGAAACATCTTGCTTGATATGCATTGAGTATGACAACAATGCTAGATAATTGTAGTAATTCTTCAATGGAAGAAGTAGGAATCAAGAACTAGTTCGAGACAGTATCTCCATGGGTTACCAAGTATTATATGGGTTACCAAGCATTATAAGAAGGGCTGTAGATCTCTTTGCATGTTTGTCTCAATATGCGAAGCATAACAATAAAAGCTTCACCAGATATTGGAGGAACCACTATGCCTAAATTACCATAAATATTATGTCCTTTCTTGCATTTTACTCACAACTACCACAAGGATTGAATAGGACCTAAGTTTCAGTACAACATGTCATGTGTTTCATTAATTTTCCATTTTAAGATATGACCAGTAGGGTTAATTTTCATTCATCTATTTCTCTAAATATCATCTCTCTACCACTTTGTTCTTCATTCATTTCCCAAGATTTGCAATCTTCTTACATAGATTTCGAGAAGATTTCATTTTAAATAAACACAAATTACGAGGAGATAATCAAATGTTTTCTATTCATGCAATTTTACCAATGGATCGTTTCAAATCTAGATCTATATGGAAATCCAATACATCCACGATATTTAATTGATTGTAAACCCAAAAGTTACATTCATATAATTTTAAGTAATATTTCTTTTACAGGGTTTAATGAGTTCATCAATTTAACAGGATTCTTTGCTTCCTCTATGGCATAAATATTTTCATTGCCACCATTAGTTCTACATCCTTATTCTCCTTTAATTACAAAAATCTTAAACCCCAACACTCTTATTGCTGTGTTGTACCTCTAGTCACCAATACCTATACCAATATATTCTTTTCTCAACATACAAACAAGCCTCAGCATGTACATCTGGTTTTCCCACTGCACATTCACCCCACATAACAAAAAAGACTTGTACAGAAACAATCATCTCATTTTGAGAAATAAGACTTGTTCTAGATAACAATTTTGAAGAAAAAAAGTGAATGATGAGATTGGAGAGGGCTGTTAAACTTTCGTAGCAGGAATTTCAATGCCTAGAGGAGAGCAAAAAGGTGATCAATGCAGGAAGAGAAAGAGAGATGGGACAGGGAGTAGAGACAATGAGGTAATATGTAGCACATAATGGAACCAATTCGAAACTCACCAGGTTACTTCCTTTGCATCAAAGTTTCCCTTTCCCAAGGAAATTGGGAGTTGGCCATAATATCTTCCATGAATGAGACTTAGCATGCAAAGTAACATCAAACAGTAGAAAAAGAAAACTATGTAATAACTCACGTTATGAGGACCAATAATGGTGCCTGTCCAAGAACGCATGTATATATCATCAGCATCATCCATTCCATAACTCACAGAACCATCTCCAATACCCTTCTCTCCACGTTCCAGTTCTTCCAACAACCTGAAGTTTCGAGGGACTGCAGAAGAGAAAAACTTGGTTTGAGCAATGCTATGAGGAGAAAAATAATGGTACCACAGTTAATTAAAGTTCTGTAAACATATTATGTCCCTTCATGGTTTTTGTGATGAATTAGTGTAACTCAACCAGAAGTCAACAGCTAACTCCACCACATTAAGAGTAATCCATTCTAAAAAAACTCATCAAATGCAGTTTGAAAATGGTTTTTTTGACTGTAATCCAATCCCATAAGGCTGCATTGCCATATCCTTCAATCCCTTCAGAAAATAAACTTTTGTATACACTTGCAAGATGAATACACTTTTGTCTTGTTAGACCACCAAACTGTGTAGATTCATTTCATAGTTCACCAAGTAATGAAACCACTAAATGACTCAACCAATAAGCAATCAAACACCACAACAAGCCTCAACTATTCCCCACACACACAATCCTTTAGAAATTTGCTGAAATTCACTTTGACATACAGTTCAGAAATTTGATAAACTATGAAAATCAGCCCCAATTACCACCCGTACACGCACTCAATTACCTTCAAAACTGCTCTGGCCACCCGATAAACTTCATAGAAACTATCAACCAAAGTAGACAAATTCAAAGGCCTTTCTAACATCACAAACTTATCTAGGAAAAGCATGTCCTCAATCATAAAAATTCTTTTGAAAAAACTCACAAAAGAAAATCATAGTTTCAAACGCAAAAACCCTACCACATCACAGAAGCAAAAAGCAAAACACCAGATTGGAGAAACCTTTTCAGAAGCTACCAAAACAAAAAAAAAAATTAACAAGCTTTAGAGAAAAAGTCAATCAGTTGACGAACCCAGAACCCAGATAACCCATTCCAATCCTTCAAATTAAAACCAAATTCTACATATCCAACACCAAATTTTTTTTTAAAAACCCCGTTTAAAGTTTAAGAAGTCAGACAATCAAGATCCCACGACCCATAACAGTAACATCTAAATTCAATTATAAGCATCTGTGCATGTGGAGATAGAGAATTTACCAACAACCCCAGATCCTCCTGAACCGAGAGTCATTTTCTTCTTCGAGCAATCGATCAAAGGTTAGAGAAAATTCTTTCTGAAATCTAGAATGTTTACACAAATGTCTGAAGACGGCCCCGAAAAGGATATGTATATATAGAGAAAGCAATGGATTAGGGAAGTAAAATCATGTCTTTTAGGGGATGCCTTTGCAATTTTTCACTTTTTATTGAGCATAAAAATATCAAAATTTAATTTTTATATATAGTAATTATTTCTAATAGATATTATGATTTTTTGGAAAATGAAAAAAAAAAAGCCTCAAAATTAATAAAATAAAATATTTGTTATTAGTCGAGCAGTATTTGTCAAAGGCTTCGTCATTCATCAGATCATCTTTGGTTTTCAACTCTCTCGAAAATCAAATTGATTTCTTGAATTTCTACTTCATTTACAGAGCAGTAGTTGTTCCTTCTTTCTTTCTTCAATTAGACATCATATTTCCCAACCTCCTTAAATTCCAAGCTTCATTGGAAGAAGAAAAAGGAAAATTACACAAAAGGCAGTAAGGAAACCACAACTGAACCGACTACTCATTTTCCACAACCCATTTTGAAGGGATTTCCAATTTTGTCATTTCTTATGCTGTTGAAATCCGCCCCGATCTGTAAGTTTTTAGGCTACTTATCTTGTTGTTAATTATAGTAATTGCGTCAAATTTTTGTTTAATTCTTCATGGGTTTTTCTTGCTTTTCTAAAGTAATCAGCTATGAAACTAAATGGTCTTGTTTTTCTTATTCTCTTTACATTTTGGTTTTTCCCCCATTTTGTTGGAGTTGAGAAGCTGGGTTAGTTGGAAGATTGAGTGAAAGAAATGATGGGCAGTCTAATTTTGTGGGTTATTGCGAGTTATTAACATCCTGAAATAGAAAAATTGAAATAATCTTGCAAGAAAAAAGTGTTGCTTTATTGAATGTCTGTTAATCAGTAAGCCGTTTTGGAGTATCAGCTGTAAGCATGTACTTCTTTTCTTGGAAATTTTGTATTCTAATTCTGGAGTAATTGGACTTTTCTCCAAATTTATGCTTGGTTGGTTATATACGGTTGATATTGAATCCCTAAGATTTTGGTTAACTGCTATGTAATTCTTGAAATATTGATGATGAAATTGGGATGTGAATGTGATTAGGTATAGTTCAAGGAGATAGTAAACAATGTCAAGACCAATGTTACTCGTCTTCTTGTTGCTTGTTCTGATTATAACTTCTCAATTTGAGTGGAAACAACAACTGGTGAGTGATGTTGATTCAAGCCCAACTGTATCGCAAAAGCAGCAACAAATTTCAAAAAGAGAAGAAGGTGTAAAAGAGAAGGTAATCAGTGTTTTCCTTTTTATCTTTTGCTATATGTGTGCTATCTTTTACTTTCATTAAATGAAGAATACTTCTCCTGTTGTTTATTTCTATATGATAGCAATATAACTATGGTACTGATTAGTCATGCTTCTCAGTAGGGCAACCAAATATAGATTCCTAATTAGCATGCACCATGGCAAGCTAATTGGATTGCATGAATGAAGTTTATGATTTCTGTTTTCTGAGATTCAAAATAATTTGTCTTGGATGTGGCTATTAAGGAAGCAGAAAATTCCTGTTATTCTTTCCATTCTGTGGATAACTTCTTTGTCTTATTTTCAGTTTTGTTGTTTTGACAAAAAGATACTGCATGTTAGTCTATTATAGTACCCTAAAGAATCCATTTAGGACATCCTTCCTCTTCACATATTTCCATTCTGCTCATGCCAAACAAAAGGAAGTAATCATATCTCTCCCCTTTTCTTGCTTCCTCTTCTTCCAACAACCAAAGTAAGCTTTAAAGTTGTATAATTTATTAGCTTTAAAGTTGTATAATTTATTTGTCTTGGAAAACCAAAATAAGCTTTGACTACCATACATTACTACAATTTGTAAATGACCAAAAACTCTCGAGGGAAACAGTAATGTCTAGGTGGAAAAGGAGTTAGTACTGAAGTAACCAAGAAAAAGGAGTATCAAGAACTCCATTATAGCAATGCTTTTGGTTTCTATTGTTTATTTACTGTTCCTTCACAGTATATGGAGTTTGAATGTAGGTTTAAGGTTGTAGAATAAACCATTGAACACTTTCCAGGAACTACCCTAGGTTTTTCTAAGTTTTGGAGATCAAGTAGACAAAAAATGAGATTAGGTTGTAGGTAATGTAAGGACTAAAGAGATGAGTACAATAGAGAAAGAGCGAGAACTCTTAGCATCATGGGAAGAGGGGTACAGAGTCCCTTGGTGTTACACCAAGGACCTTAAGGCATGGTAGTTTGGCTTGATTGCTTCAGACTATTTCTATTTGTACAAGAATAATGTCCTGCATTTGCAGAAATCCCAAATCAAACTCGCCTGGTGAAAGTCATACACCAGTTATATGTTATTGTTTTCTAAACTACATGTCCAGAACCCATTTGACATTAAAATATCATCATCATATATAGATCTTTTAAGCTCATCATCATAAAAGAGAATCTTATGACACTTATGAACTGGAATCCAATACAGTTAGTTAACATGAGAATACCTCTTCCTGACTTGGTGTTATTGATATCCAAGCATTGTTGTGTTGAGAGCATCTATGGTTAAAGATTAAAAGATTGCTGTTCTGTTTCATTTTCAACTCTAGATCTATAATTTTGCTTGCAGCATTCACCACCAAAATCTCGCTATGCAAAAAAGATTGTCAATTGAACTTTTTTTGGTGGTCTCTATTGCTTTTGAGAATGTCATAGGAAAGATACTACTGTCATTTGCATATCGCTGATAATTAATAATTAATAATTAATGGTGATTGCAGATAATCTTATCTCAAGAGAAGAATATTCAAAAACTTAACGAGCTTGTAAGAAGTCTTAGGAAACAACTCCGGCAATGCATGATTACCAACGAGACTACAAACAACTTTAGTTCTTTGGGGGAAAATGTTATTGAACAGCAAATCTTGGAGGATTAACAGGCGCCAAATCTTGCTATATTAACTGTATAATATTTACTGTTATTGAACCATTTTGTATACATACTTAACCATGCTAATCCCTGTAGTGCTTTTTTCTTTTTGAGTAAATCATTTATGTCTCTCCTTTTATTTAAGGATTGTCATACATGTGCATTATAAATACAATCTTAGTCATTTTGAATGGCACTGCAGATTTGGGCATTTAAGCTTACTGTGATATTATCTCATACTACGGATAACAATAAATCTTAGGTTCAAATTTAAATTAGTTTTATCATTTTTATTTTTATAATATATTTTTATTTTGAAAATATTTATCTATTTTATTATTGATTCATTTATTTTTCTCTTGATTTATTAAATTTAATATTAATATATTTATTTCTTTATTCAATAATTTTCTATAATTACTCAATAATTGCTTTAATAATGATAACAATTTACCACATATCAATTATTATAATCTCAATAGAATAAAATTAAATAATTTTAAATATTAAATAAAAAACCTAGTGAAATAATAATAACAACATTATTAACATTAAAATATTATTATCATTTAGTTTTTTTTTTTTGAAATTATTAGTAATATTATTATCATCATTTGTAAAAATAAAATAAAATAAAATATTATTAAAATCAGAAATAAATGGATCTCCTAAAAATTTGCCATCAAATCATAATTCTAATATTATATATTTTTTATTTAGTTTAATATTATATATAAAGGACTCTTTTGTATAACAAAAATGCAGAGTATTCGCACCTCTTCTCCATTGTTTTCAAGAATGGATTCAACTGCTCTTATTCTATTAAATACAAGAAAAAATAATTGGAAATATTTACCCAATGATTTGTTAGATTTGATTTTACAGAAATTGGGTTCTCTCTCTTATTGCATTCGCGTCAGCGTTGTTTGTAAAGATTGGTTTCAGATAGCACTTGAATATAAACGAAAGCAAAAGCAGAACAGAGTTCATCCAATGCTCTTTATCACCAAAGTTCCGACACATTGTAGAAATTTGTTCGACATATGGAATAATAAATTTTATAATTACAAGTTTCCTGTTCCTCCTTACAGAGAAAATTGCATTGGTTTTTCTCATGGTTGGTGGGCTATAGAAGAGATGACAGAAGAGATGGATATCTCTATCACATTGATAAACATTTCTTCTTATCAAAAGATAAGTCTACCTTCTATCTCAAATTCAAATTACAATGTTGTTTTGCCTCGTGATCCTACATTAAATCCCCACAATTTTTCAAATGTTGTTTTGTCTTGTGATCCTACATTAAATCCCCATAATTACATGGTTGCTTTAATTTATAAATACTCTAAACTAGCAGTCTTAAAGTCGGAAGAACAATCATGGACTTATATAGACCAATATTTTGATGTAGTCTTAAATTCTATTTTTTATAAAGGATCATTATATTTTACAAATATGAGAAATCATGTCTTTGTTATGGACTGTAATAATTATAACTATACAAGATTTTTTGAGGAAAATCTAAAAGAGAACTCAATTTACATTCATCCGTGTGTGGTTGAATCTTTTGATGGTTCTCTCTTAGTTATTATGAGAAAATATTCAAATTTTAATAATCTAAGTGTGGGTTTTGATGTTTACAAGTACAAACTTACAAATGTAAGTAATGAGCAAAAGAAAAGAGAATGGGAGAAAATAGATGATTTGGGAAATTGTGCTTTATTTATAAATGATAATGAATCCATCTGTATTCCAGTCTCAAATCTACGGAATTGTAAACCAAATACTATATATTATACAGATTATACAAAACAATTAAGATATTATAATACAAGTTTTGTATCCAAAGATGTTGGAATGTTTAATTTGCGGACAAAAGAAATAAGAAGATTTGACCAAACTTCAGTATTTCGACGTCATATCCCAGCTGCAGTTTGGATTTTTCTGCCATGGTATTGAGCTTCAAGTTTTTATTATTATTGTTTATTTAGCACATTATTTAGACAATTTTTTTCTTTTGTTGCTCGCTACTTGGTGGGATTTTTCTCATCCTTTGTGTAAAATATTCAGGCACATATTTCTTTTCATTAATAAAATTATTTTGCAATTTTCGTTTAGTTTCGTATTATAAATTCTTTCAAATGAGTTACATATTTTTTTTAATAATTAGTTCTGACATTATTATAGTAGAACCACGTTGGCTTATGCTTTCGTTAAAAAAAAATTAAATTAAATATTTAAAATTTTATATTATATATAGATATATTATTTTTTTAAAAAAATATTATCTAAAGATGAATTATAATTTTTTATCCTTTTTTATTAATATATTTACTATTTACGAGAATGTTATATCTGATTTGAAAAGATGTAACAGTATTATTTATAATTTTAAAAAAATTATGATATTAAAACAAATTTTTTAAATTAAAAAAAAAGAAAAATGTTATATATAAATATTTATATTTATTTTTTTAAAAAAATTATAATATTTTTTAATTAGTCCAATGAAATACAAAAGAAAGTATTATCTTAACATATAATTTCTATTGAAAAAAAAAATTATCTCTTCCTACTGAAAAAATAAATTTTATGTTTAAATTTAAACTAGTTTTATCAATTTTATTTTATTTTTTATTTTAGTTTTAAATATTTATCTTCTCTATTATTGACTATTTATTTTCTTTTCTTTTTTTTTCCCCTACTTTTAAGAGCTCTGTTGCTGTTTTGATTCAAAGCACAGCTGACATTTTCGCCCTTATTATTTCTATACTTTTTTTTTTTTTGAATTATTTGTTTGGGAGCATATTTAATATATTTGTTCGTATAATTGGATATAAAAAAAAATTAAATATAAAAGTTTCTTACACGCATAAAGAATATTTATTTAAAAAATAAATTATCATAATAATTATATATATATATATATATATATATATATAAATCTCTTAGATAGGTATATTTGAGTAAATATATGAAAGATACAAACAACCATATTTCATCTTTTCTTTAAATTTTTTTTGTTAATAATAATAATCTAATTGTATTTTTTTAATTATAAAATTTTTCCAACTAAAATTTTTAACTTTACCTAATAATAAGTGAATCTCTATAATTAAAATAATCATTTATTGTCTAATTTTATTTAATTTTATATGAAGTTTAATTTGGTTTAATTTTTTAAAATTTTAAAATTTATTTGGGTTTATATTATAATTATAATAAGTTTTAGGGATGAAAGTGAAATTAGTCTTATCTCCTCTAGCGGACCCGGAAGTCTTTAAGATCCCCCAGAACCAGTACTGTTTCTGTGGTTCAAAACCGTTCCTAAGAGGACTCCTTTTCTAGTTTCCATTCAACCAGTGAGTTCCAGATTCTTCCTAGTTTATCCCTTTTTCCTTTTTTTTCTTTCTTTTTTTTTTCCCTACAGTTGGAATGTTTCGCTTGGGCAATTTTCTATTCTTGAATTTGTTTGTGGAAGTGTATTTGGATAAATGATTGCCGTGGTTGGTATAAAGACGATGGTAGATAATTTTTTTATTAGATGGTGTTTGAACTGCAAGGAGAAGAAGGTTTTCTTGCTATTTGCTATGGTTTTAGAAAGATTGTTATTTTGTGTCTGAGAAATTGGGATTTTTTTGAAGAATTTTGCCTCTACATTGGCCACTTTCTCCATTTGTCTGAAATTATCTCTCTCAAATGGCATGAAAGAAAATTGGAAATTGCATTTGCCTTCCACTTTCACAATTACCAAGATATGAGAAACTTTTCTAGTCATTTCTCTGATTCAGTTTATTACCTTCTGTGGGTATCACGGGGTGGTGTGGGAAGATGCTTTTGGATGATAAGGAATGGTCAGGTTGGGGCAGGCTGTACTTTCTCACAGTGAAGTATATGTATCTTGAAATAAAAGAAAACAATTGGAGAAGTAAATGTTTGATCTATGCTAACTTGAATTGTTTCTGCAATTGGTAGCCATTCAGCTCATTAGCTACTTTACTGAATATTTGTATCATCTGAGCCTTGCTGCAACATCTTTATGTGTTCATGTTAATAATTTGGCTTGTTCATGCAGAATTTTGTTTTGTTCTTGTTTTAGTAAGTTTGCATTCTGATGATTCTCTTCATTTTCTTGCATCAATTTGCAACAGAATTATGTTTGATGCAGATTATGACAACTGAGTTGGATTTGTTTGGAAAATATAGAAAGTAGAAGCTATGGCCAATTAATGTCTGCTACTTTTGTGTCTTGCAATTTTCATGGCTAATTGTGAGTTTCTGTTTGGATTATGTGTTGGTTTTGGTTGACAAATAACCACTTATCTTGTGGTAGCTTAATGAGGTTGATGTTACCGCAAAATGGAAAGAAATTCCACGAGTGTTTATTCTATTATCAGCTGCTTACGTAGAGATTGGGTTGTTGGTTAGGTCTACACAACCATTAAGATTATTACATAATAAAGATGAAATAAGTATTAGAATGAGATAGGATTCCAACATAAAATTGGTTAAGGTTGAAGCAGCAGCATCATGTGAAATCTGCTTTCAGTGTTTCACATATATTTTTTTAACCTTTCTATCCCTGCTCACACCACATGTTTTCAGACACTAATTGATTTTCATTTTGGCCACTTCAGTCTTCATGAAAGATGACTTCAAATATACAGACTATGTAGGGTCTCAATTTTATCTTCCTTGTCTGCAGAATTCTGTCTTACTGATTTTCTCTATAACAAGTTTCTTAAACTTGATCATGGACTGGCATTTGGATTAATAATGTCAGCTTCCCTTTCTAGATTGTGACTGTGTCAAAAAATTAACAACTTGGATCTGCAATTTTTTCTTTTTAATTGATTCCCTAACAAGAAGTTGAATTACTCAACAAAAAAGCATTTTATTTTGTATCGTAAATTTTTGTTTGTAGGATCCATAATAGAGTCTTTTTAATGTACACTTAGTTATTTAATCATAGCAAATAAGTAAAGAGCAAAAGCAAAAAGTAATGTACTTAAAGAGTTCTTTTCACTTCTAATTTAAATGTAGCTTCTTATTGCAAAATCATTATGTGTTTTTCATGTTTAATCATGTCACTATTTCAACCAAAGTGATAACACTACCTGGAAAGAGACTTATATGTAATTTTTGTTGATAATTGGTAATTCTTATTAGCCCTTTCTTTTTGTTGTTTGAAATTCTTTTCTGCCCAGTTTCTCTGGATAAGTTAATTACCTTTCGTTGAGTTAGTTAATTATATGGGGGCTGAGATACATGTATCTTGATATAAAAGAACACTTGGAGAAAGCAAGTGTTTACTTCATCCATTTTAGCTTTAATGGTTTTCTGTAATTGCCATTCATTAAGTTCTGTAACTAGTGGAACTTTCAACAAACATTAGGGTCCATGTTTGCAGCATGTTATTTTCCTTTTAGTTCTTCCGTTAGTAAGTTTGCATTCTGGTGATTATCTTAATTTCTTTCAATCTGCAAGAGAATTACGTCTGATGCAGATTATATGTTAAATATACAAAATAGATGTCACGGCTAACTAATGACTGTACTTGTGAGGCTTGCAATTTTCTTGGTTAATTATGAAACAACCACTAATATCTAATAGATCAATTAAATGGTAAGAAATTCTATGGTTGGCACTTAGTTCTGATTCTACTATCAACTTATATTTAGTGGAGATTGGTTTATTGGCTGTCTATAGTACCACCTTTCTAACTTATATTGGTAAGAAGTTTTGTTTTCTATGAAGTTCTGGGCATGCAAGTAGGATGCATATATAATTTTTTCCAGTCACTTATTGTTTTCCACTTGGGCGGCTACTTCTAAATGTTCTTGAAAGATAAACTAAATCTCAACTATGCAGACCTTGTAGAGTTTCAATTTTATCTTCTTTCTCTGTGCAAAATCCTCTGACATCTGTGCAAGGTTAACTCAGCACTGTTTTCTAGCATATTGAATCCTTGTATCAACACTGTTTTCTAGGTTGTGTCCAGAATTCATAAGGTTAATCTGCAATTATATCTGTCTTTAATTAATTCAAAATAGAGATGTTGAATCATAAATGCTTTTACACCCTCTAGTTTTTAGAGAGGCAAACTTTAAGTTATATTATAAAATTTTGGTCATAGTACAATCCTAAACAGTCTTTTTCATGCAAACTTAGCTGTTCCATGACACCTGAAAATTAAAGCTCCTAAAGAGTTCTTTGCATTCATCATATTCTTGTAGCTTCTTTTTCCAACATCATAAAGTGCTTGAAAGAAGAATCTTACATCCTACAAATACCTACAAACAATGAGCTTTTTCCTGCCTCTGTCTTTGGAAAACCATCCCGTGTTGTTTGGATTCTTTAATGCTGAACATTTTCTGAGTTTCTTTTGTTGTCTGTTATTTGTTCATAAATTTGAAATTCTTGAACTTCTTTTTCTTAGATAGGTTTGTCATGGGAAACAAGCAGTCTGTGAAATCGAAAGAAGTGGTGGCGAAAGTTGTACCTCCTATAGACCAGACATACGTGCGATGGCTTACCCGTGATCTAGAAAGGATTCATCGCTTTGCTCCAAAAAATCCCAAGGCTGTAACTCCACCAGATCATTACATTGAGTACATGCGATTATATGGATGGTTGGATCTGGACTTGAATGACCCTGATTTAGCACATTTGTTCAAGTAATTAGCTATATCATGTATAATACTCATGGAAGAGTGGCACTTAGGTTAAATTGCTTGGTTTATTTTTACGCCATTATGCATGGAAGAAATTTAGTTGCACTAATAACCTTTTGTGTTTGACTCTTGATAAGATGGCATTGTATCATGCTAGCTTTCTTTAATTATGAGTTTGTGTTATGAACATTTTTGTCTTGATATGATGTACAGAAGAGTTTTGTCATGATAAACAATTGCCTTTGGTAGATCTGTCAGAACATATAAATTCTATGCAAAAGGGCAGGCAGAAAAGTCAATCTAGCACTACTAATTTGCTTTAATCAATTAATGGTGACTACATGCAAATGCTAAGCAGTTTGGCAACTCTAAATCACAACAATCAAAAAGAGCTTCAAGCTTAAAAGAATCAACTGGAAACAGGATTGGGAAAAGGGGAAGTACCAAAGGCAATGGAGTGATCTTAAGTGCAAAGCCAAATCAGCCTGAAAATTTTTACAACAGTGTTCTCAAGTTGGGAAAACAAACTTCTGGATCTTGAAGGAAAACTGTGTCCACTTCAACCATCAGTCCCTTTAAACAGGACCAGCCACCTGACAAGAAATCAAATACTCCACCCCCCAACTTATATTCCTGTCACCAATATGACCAATATTAGTACTTGTGGAGAGGAGGCTTAAACAAGGTTTATATGAACATCATGTAACTAAAAAAGCAATCTACACAAAGTTTTGTATACCATGACAAACTAAACAATCAGTCAATAGAGCCACAACAAAATATTAAAAACAAATGTAAAAACCAGGAAAGATGTTACTTTTTTAAGGTCAAGAAAATTATAACCAATTACAATTACTCAAACTTAAAGGTTACCACATACATCAACTGCACATTATACGAAGCCAAATGAACAAGTAGACGCTTTTTTATGCCAACCATATGAAAGAACAGGGTTAAGAGGAATGGTTCCAAATCCAACCACCTGACGAGAAATAATAAGTTGCAGGTAGGAACCAACCCAAGAATGCAAATTAAAACACAGCAAAACAGAACACCACAAACATGTTGACCATATTCACACATCTAGAGGCATGCACTTAGATATCTTGCACTAAACTTTCCCAATATTGCAATTAGTACTTGCATACACTTTCTCAATCAATTCTATTAACAAAACAAAAATTGTTGAGTTGGCATTTCATGGCTCATAATTCATCAGACAAACAGATCAATGGACAATCCATAGATGTAGTCTAGCGTTAATTGCTTGCAGGAAGGTCTGACTGTTCTATTCTTTACTTCAGCTACAATAGAGAGAATTCCTTTTTTTATAAAAAAGAAAAAAAATGGTTAACAATCAAATGAAACAAAGAAAATCAGTAACAAGCTGTTGAATCACAAATAATAAAGCACTAATTACCAATATGGGGAACAATAAAGTAGATAGGTCAAAGGATGCTGGAACTAGGTGAAGAGGGAGAAGCAACAAAAGGAAAAAAAAAAAAAAAGGATAGAACGGCAGCTTTGTCTCAATAATTGAATTAGGGCACTGTGGAACAATGGAGGGATTGTACTGCAAAATATACCAGGGAGAGGGGAAAAAAAGAGAATTTCTCAGAGCTGTCCTGATGCAGGCATACTGAAGCCACTTTAAAACTTATGGGAATCAGCAATAACTTTTAAGAATTTTTATACACAGAACCCATTTAGCAAAAATGGATAAAAGAACTTTACTTTCTTATATTTAACATTGACTACACCCTGGAGCTGTAGACCACAATACAAAGAAGACATAAACAGATAAAAGGTAAGAGCAATTCAAGCTAACACAACAAGAAGAAAATGTAATAAAAAGAGGAAAAAACCATGTTCAAGAAATAAGCACTTGTTCTTCTCCTACTTCAGCAAATGCAAGCTCTTTAAAGAATATCTACAAATATGTTGATCTATCGGGCAACACTTATTCCATTCATAATGTTGGCTCATCATTACTGACAATTTCTTAGTCCACTTTTAAGATAAACTTATTTCAAGCATTTGAATTCTATTTCCACCTTTTCATTTCTTTTTACAAATTTCATCTTTTTAGATTTTATTAGTTTGATCTAAATGAATTCTGAGTGTACGAAAGATGCAACACGTGATACAAAACAGAATAGAGCAATTTCCTGCTGTTTTTTTAGCAAAGACTAACACAAAGAATTGGTAATAACCAATTACGCACACTATACTCTTCCATAACAAATAGATAACAAAACAAGAAACTCTAATCCATCAAAGTAAGAATTACTTAGGAAGAGTGTCCTAACCTCACTCTTGAGTAATATACCCTTCCTTCCTTCCCTCAAACCCAGGCCTCATTAGCTTCTTTTCCCTTTTGGCAATCTTCCTCATCTTCTTCTCATTAATTCTACCTGTTATATTCTCCTTCCTCTTCTGCTGTCTTTCCTGCTTGGATTTCTCTTGGCTTTCAACCCTATCCTTCCATTTCTCAGTGTGCTTCTCTTTCCTCTTCTTCTCCTTCTTCATTTTCTCCTTCAACAACTTTGGATCATCATGCACCTTCACTCCCATTGCCCTAATTGTAGCTGTCTTCCACCATTCCCTCTCTGCTATCTTTGGATTCTCCTTCTTTACTTCCTCCAGCCTCTTAGCTCTCTCCAACTCCTTAGTCTTAGACATTTTTCTCTTCTTTTTCATCTTCCCGTCCACCTGTTCATCACCTAGCCTCACCTTCCCATACTCTATTATTTCTTCACCCTCACTGTTCCCCAAATTCACTTCCTTTCCACTATTCTCTTCACCATCCCTCTTCCTCTTCTTCTCCCTCTCATTATTTTCATTACCCTGGCTTCTGTTACTCCTATTCCGGTTATAGAACCTTGACCCTTCCCCACGGTTACCACGTAACATCTCAATCTTCCTCCGCAATTTTTCTCGTAATTCTTCATAAGTCACTGACTTCTGATCCTCCAAATTAATCGGTTTAGACAAATTGGTGTCCTCGTCTTCATCATCAGACGCCGGTTTCTCGCTGATTTCAATCGATTTTTTCAGAAGATCGAGTGTAGACGACTCGGAAATCTTCTCGGGGTCAAGTCGGTCTCGGCGAGCAAGTTTAAGATTCTGTTTCGTTTGACGTTTTAGGGAAGCTTTGGCTGCCTTAGACAACCCATGAAAATAAGGTTTTGGTTTGCCTGAAACGTCGTCCTGAGGTGGGAGGTAGAATTTGGCCGGAATGAGTTCTACGAGCTTGTCGAAGAAAACGCTGTGAATATTAATTAGAGCTTTGAGGTCAAGCATCGGAGTAGTTGTTTCGGCCACGGCAGGGGAGGCACCGGATAGAGCCGCACCTGTCTTCTGCTTCTTCTTCATCGGAGTTGACAGTGCCAGAATATTGTTAGGGTTTTAAAAGGGAACAGGGGAATATGGTTAGGGTTTTAAAGGGGAACAGGGGAACAGGGAACAAAGTTAGGATTTTAAAGGGTTGAAATTTTCGGGCCGAGATAACAAGAGATCCTCCATTAACCTTTATAGATTACGGATTGTAATTTACTTTACAAACGTTGCCATGTGAATCTAACTAAAATTATGGTATTGTAATTTATATTATTACTTATAAGTTATAATAATCGAAATTAGAAAAAAAATCAAAGATTTTGTTACCATTTCATGCATTTTTATGGGTGAATATTATTATTTTTTTAAAAAAAATTGAGTATATTTATCTTTATCTTAGAACACATAATCTTTTAAAATTATAAACAAAGTTAACTATATTTTTTTTGAACGGTGAATAAAATTTAATGCATTTATTTTTCTTTTTCTTTTTTACTTTTTTTTTTAAAATAATTTCTAACTTTTTTTTAAAAAAAAATTCATATGGTATCTGAAGCTATTATAACTCTGACTAATTCAAATTGGGCTCAAATTATGTTTACAGAGACCAACTCTTAATGATTGAAAAAATTTAACTCAACGTTAATGCTTTTTACTATTCAAGAAAGGTAAAATATGAGTTTGTTTTATGGAATCATAATGAAAATTAAGGTTTTAGAGTCGGATGCATGATCCTTATAGTCCACTATATTAATTAAACATACTAAAGTATTGGTTGTTTGCAAATGTTGTCATGAAATACAAGACTGACTATTGGGGATGCTCGTTGTTGTTGCTACTGATTGCCAAAGCTTGATTCACCAACTAACACAAATTGAAAGAAAATTTATCGAGGGTATGTGAAATTATTGATTGTTTTTTATTACCATTGTAAAAAGCTGAACGTACGTATATACATTGATTACCTTATATACATTGGTAGGTCATCCAACAACTTATGTGAAGAAATTAATTGCAACATTTGGTAACCTACATGGCTTAATTGAGCATGCCATGTTGTTGCACTATCCCTTTGGCTTGATTTCTTTACATATGCCTCTTTTCTTTTCACTAAAAAGAACAACATTAGCCACAATATCTTTTAACATTATCAATCCCTTTATATCATTTGGACCAAACAAAACATATTTTGAGAGATTGAAATCAAATTATTCTTCAAACATGATACATAATAAATACCATTTACCTTAACATTTGCTCCACCAACAATAATCGTTCACTACACATTCTTAAAGAATATAGTTTAGAAAGCTTTGTTTATTCACTGTGTATATTTTTGGATACAATGAAAAAAGAATATATATGCCTAAATAGACCATACAAGAATTGTAAAATTGAAAACATAATATATAGTTGTCAAAATACATGGCTGTAAATAAGCATGAAAATATGCATGGATATTTGATTGAGAGAAAAATAAAGAGAGAGAAATATGCAATCTCAATAATTCTTTAACCACTTCGATATGTCGAGTTAACGACTGTAATGATAACTTATTTCTTATAATGCTGTCACAACTTTAAGAATAAAGAATCATCACTTAGTTACATGATGTGAGCAACCAAAATCCATTCATCTTTGTAATCAACATAGTTGATTTTGAGTATAATATTATCACTCTCATTATGAGCTACTTTGATTGTACCACATTGCTCCCAATTGAGTTGATTACTCTCATTATCTTCACAAGCAACATTATATGGAGTGCCAATATGAATCTTTGTATCAGAACCAACGTTCAGTTTTCATAGATCTCGACCTTTAAAATAAGCTTCTCCAATACTTGTAATTTTTTTTATTATCCACTTAAAGCGTCCAGTGTTTTTACCTTTTCATCGAAACTAATTCAAATACGACTTACGAAACACTTGCATAGTGTGAGGATTAGGACTTGACCCAATATTTGCAATTTGTACCTACGAGTTTCTCTACACCATATCATGTATTACAACCATTTCTTTAATTTACCACTTGTATGGTTAGAACTGAAATTTCTTTTACAACGGTATAATTTCCTTAAGAATCCAAAGAGACAAGAACCACTTTATACCATGCTTAAATACCATGAAACATAATAAAGGGTAATATTTATTAGTGTAACTAATACGGTAATACATGAAAAATTGGTCAAATAGAATTTGTTCGATGATAAACACCATCACTTATAACTGATATAGTCGCATAAGATTTTTTTTTAAAAAAAAAATACATAAAGATTTGAATTGCTTCTTATTCATTATAAAATATTGCATAAAATATTAAATTTATATATTAAAAACTTAAATAAATAACTTAACATTCTAAAAATTCGAGCAAAAATGCACTGGCCCTTAATTTGATTTAATATGCACTCATTTTTAAGAATTTTTTTTTAAAGATTCTATTTAAAAATGGTAAGTAAATATCAATGTGTGCGCCATTAAACTTCTTGCAAATTTAAGTAAGTAATTTATTTTAAACTATTTATATAATTTGTTTTAATAAGTGTGTTATTAATTAAAATATATTTTTAAAGAAAATAAAATATAAAATCTTAAATAAATTAAGAAATATAAAATACATAAAAATTCACGTAATAAATAGATTTATGATAAATATAATAATGTGATATGAAAATCCCTATTCCTTATCTGAAATTTTCACTTTCTATCCAATAAAAAAAAAGTTCATCCATCCATCAAAAGTGTTAAAAGTTTGTCCATAGCACTTTTACTCCATCATATTCCTTCTCCAGTTTTTATCCACACAAATAATAAATAAAACAATTATTCGGTAAGTTGCGTTATTATTTTTAATTTCCATTTATATTTTTGGTTCGTATTAAAAAAAAAGGAAAAAGAAAAGTCTTATCAAAAATGGAAAACAAAGAAAAAAAAAGAAAAAAAAAAAAGTTTCTTCCCTCCACACTATTATCTAAACCAAATTCCCTCCTCCTCCAAACCCCCTTCCTATTTCCCTCGTTTTCTCCCCCTTCTTTCCAACCCCTCTCTCTCTCTCTCTCTTCCCGCTTTTTCAATTTTTTCTCCCTCCATCTTCAGATCTCTTCTCTGAAACTCCTAAATCCCGATTACCCTGTTTTCAATTTCTTTATTTTTGTTTATTTTCGTTTTCGTGGCTTCAAATTTTAGGTAGCTGATATAACTGTCAAAAATCAGATTTTTTTTTTAATATTATATATATATCTTACTGTTATCGAATTTTCCCTCTTCTTGGAAAAATTTGAAGAAAAAGGGTTCTAAATTGTTTGTATTTTTTAGTTAATAAAAATTAGCAGATCATGCAGCAACAGCAGCAACAACAACAACAACAACAACAACAGCAGCAGCAGTCTTTGAAGCGTCAGATGCCATTTTCATCTATGAAGCCGCCTTTTGGTGACTACCACCACTTCTCCACCGACCCTCTTCGGTCCCGAGAGCCTGAAGCCATCATAGTCAAGTCTCCGCCACCTTTGGTAGTGAATTTATACAGATGATTGCTTTTTTTAAGCTATTTGTTTTGTCCTTTGTTACAATTTGGCTTCTTGAAATGGCTGGATATGATTTCATATGTTATAAAGACTGAGATCCATCTAAATTCTTAGTTGCAGTTGCAATAAGTTTCTGGAAATTCGGTTTGATCAGCTGCAAAATTTTGTTTATTTTTGTTTTTAGATTCTGCTATGAAATGGGTTTGATGTTTATTTTCATATTTTTGTATTTTTTCTGTAATATTTTGTGGCAATGCTTGAATTGAGTTAGGTGAAATTTGAAAATATGTATGCTGCAGATTGAAGCGATATATTCACTAGGGTTTAGAATGGAGTAGTGAATTTACTTACTATTTTTACTACCTTCAAGCACGAACTGCTGGTAGAAAGAATTACACAGCAAGTTGATATCTTCTGAAGTTATATCTGAGTTTTTTGCCAAACTCGAGGGGCCTAAGAAAATGGGAAAAAATTAGTGGCTGAAATGCATATTTGTGGATTATTTGAAATGATATTGAGCTGGAATTATGAAGTTTTAGAATGAAATTAGAGGATGCTTTAGATACTGCTCTAAGAAATCATCTTGATCAATGTTTTCAACTGGAAACCTGTTGAGGATCAAGTTATCATTCTGATAATCTAACAAATTCAAAGAATAAAGTTATGGAACTGGATTTAGGATGATTTTGTAGACCCTTTCTATTTATTTCTTTTAATCTTGAGATTGCTAGCTAATTTGTTTTCAGAATAGGATGAAAATGAAATCTTCTTATTCGTGGATGCCCATCAGGTTACAGGAAAATGAAATGATTTTTTTTTGTACCAGTGAGGGTGTGCCATTTCTACCAGATGATTCATCACTAGTTTCATGTGATCATTAATGACATTACTTCATTGTTACTAATTCATTTATTGGATTAGGTTACTTTTACCTTAAACTTACTGGACTTAAAGTGAAGCTGAAAGTTTTGAATTAAGCTAATTTTTGTTCTGTTGGTAGAGAAATTTCTACTGGTTCAAAATAAAACAAGAGGTTCATAGATATTTATACTCCATTAAAGAAAGACTTTGACTGTCTGTTCATTAAAACTAATGCTGGTAAATGTGCAGGGATGATCCTATATGGCAAAAGGACATTCCACAGAAAAATTTTGAAGCGTGAGAGAAAACGCCCCAAATTTCTCTTTTGATTTAGAAGAGAACATTCAGCAAAACTGTAAAGTGGAAAAGGGAGGGAAAAAAAAAAAAGAAGATTTATATATATATTCTTTTCCAGATGGCATAAAAATAACTCACATTCTAATGCATCTTTAAAGTGTCCAACAGTGGATAGTAGATGATAGAAAACAATAGATAATGTATGCATATGAAGGGTGTTACATTTTAAGATGTACGGTTTGCTCTTTACTCTCCTGATTGCTCTCCAAAGGCGCGGATTCCCATTTCTTAGTAATTAACAACAATGTAACAGTTTAGTCCTGTAAAATTGGCAGAGATGGGAAGCATGACTTTTGAATGAATAGCTTCTATTTTTTGTCAAGACACTATCAAAATTCCTAATCAGGAATTCTTTTAATGGAAGGAGTCATAATTGGGCATATGTGCTTTCTAATTTGGTGAAAATAATGCAAACTTAGTATTGTTCCTTTTCTGATATCTCGTTTGGTGATTTGTTTGCTCAACTAAAGTTTATGGTTTTAATATCTAAAGAAGTTTGTATTTTGTGCTTCACTGAACTAGATAATTCAAACTGGTTCATTTTCTCATATTATAAAGAAAGGGGTCAAATATCTCTTATCTATTTGTATTGTTTTTTATACTTTTATGGTGATTATGATTGTTAAATGTATTTTCCAGACACTAAAGCGGAAGAGTCATGCTGCAGAAGCCGAAGCCGAGTCTACTGAGCAAAAGCCTGGCCCTGGGCATTCTGATGCTGTGAGCAGTTTATTAAAGACTCCTGTGTCTGGAAAGTCTGGCAGGCCACAAAAAGCACCAAGAGTCACAAAGGCAAATAGAGCTGCGTCTCAAAACCCTGCATCAAATGTTGGTGAGGATTGATTTTGGTGATCATAGGAACTGGTTTTATGTGCCTGATCGTGTTTCTTAAAATGATTTTAGTTGTGACAAATAAGTTAGGACCAAAGGATTATCTTATTTCCCTTTCATATGATTATTATTGTTGCGTTTTCTACTTTTGGGCTATGCAGTGACATTTTTCTCTCTTCTTTTCTTGATGATGATTTGAATTAGAGAAAAATAACTTGTTATCTGTTCATTTGACTAGTTTCTTCTGTTGCATTTGCAGGTTCTCCTTCAGGCAATCATCTTGCTCTTGTTGGTCCATGTCGTTATGATAGCTCCCTAGGTAACTGCTCCCTTCTCTCTGCCTAAAATAAATAAGCAAATAAGTCTTCCTCTTCCTTTTCTGGCTCTTTTCCTTGAGGCAAATGAGTGTTGTTGGATGATTCGAATCAAATTACAATTTAAAATGAACTGTACTCAGGTCTGTTGACAAAAAAGTTCATTAATCTGATAAAACATGCTGAAGATGGGATTCTTGATCTGAATAAAGCTGCTGATACTTTGGAGGTGACTATTGCTCGATATTCATGGTGCTTTACTTGTATTATCCTTGTTAAGCTAAGAAGCCTCTTTCAATACAGGTGCAAAAGAGGCGTATATATGACATAACAAATGTCCTGGAAGGCATTGGTCTTATTGAGAAGAAACTCAAAAACAGAATACAGTGGAAGTACGGTGAAATGATTAGGCATTTAGTAGCTCTTAGTTCCAGGACTTAACATTGTTATTGCTAAGATTTTATTTATTTATAACACAAGAACTAACGAATCATCAAAGCATAATAGGTTAAAAAATTATTATTAAGTGGGGTGTACCATTGTGATCATATAAATTTTTATGATACACAAACAAACTGAGAAGTTAATCAGCAAAGTTCCCATTTGTCTTGATTATTCTTTATGAAGAATTACTTTGCAAATTTGTACTAATTCTCTTTTCCTTTGACTAGGGGTTTAGATGTATCAAGACCAGGGGAAGTTGATGAGAGTGTTGCTAGCTTGCAGGTTAGTAAAGCAAAACATTCTTTTGACTAGCTGTGCTCAGTTGTCTTCAATGCATTTCACACACTATCCATTCCACTGCAAAAAACTTTTCGCATATTCATTATTGTCTTTTTTTTAAAATAATTTATAAATTTTTTTTTTTTGTGCTTGGAGTAATTCATCTAATGTCTTATAAGATATTACCTGACCCCTCACCCCCAATCTAACAGGAGTGGCTGTGACAACAAAATATTCAAATTCACATTTTTGTTAAGTAAAAAGAATATAATGCCAGCTATGGAGAAATGAAAATTCCAAAAGTTTCAATAGCAACCTTATATAGTAGCATTGAAGTGCTTCTTCACATGAAAATTTGTCTATCAAGAATTAATTTATTACTCACCATAATCGTGTTGCCACATTAACTACATCTCAAGGAAAAAATTTGGTACCGTTTATTGGGAGTTACAAAATTTGTTTCAAACTTTTTTAGTTTTCTGATTGCAGGCAGATATAGAAAATTTATCCATGGAAGAACGGAGATTAGATGAACAAATAAGGTTTCTCATGGAGCTTCTACTATTCCGATGTTGAGTTTCCTTTTCACGACTTGGCCATGCTAATAATGCTTCTGTGTTGGTTTCTTTCAGAGAAATGCAGGAAAGATTGAGGGACTTGAGTGAAGATGAAATAATCAAAAGTAATCTCTTCCTTCTTTGTTATGGTCAATTTGTTTTCCTTCTCATTTAAACGTAGTATACTGAACTCTACTGCTTACTCAATGCTTATTTAATCTTATTCCTTTGATCAGATGGCTTTTTGTCACTGAAGAGGATATTAAGAGCTTGCCTTGCTTTCAGGTGACATTTTTTTTTTGCTTATCAGATACCTTCCTTTCAATCAAGTCTTTTGGATAACTGTTTTTTCTCTTTTTTAACCTTTTATTTGTCAGAATGAAACATTAATAGCAATTAAAGCTCCTCATGGCACTACTTTAGAAGTCCCAGATCCTGATGAGGTAATTTTGATTTGCTCTTCGCATTTTCTGAATTTAATTCAAGGACTGGAGCTTCATTAAGTGCGACAGTGTTTCTTTCCCCTCTTCATCAGGCTGTTGACTACCCTCAGAGGAGATACAGAATAGTCCTTCGGGTACCATGGGACCTATAGATGTTTACCTTGTGAGGTAAATTGTTTCTTTAGGTACAAAATAGTGTTCTTTTCATATCTATATTGATTTAAAAAATTTATCTTTTCCTAGTCAATTCGAGGAAAAGTTTGAGGAGATCAATGCTGCCGAGGCACCTTCAAACATCCCTTCAACATCAGGCTTGAACGAGAATCTTGCTTCGACTTCAGGATTGAAGGAGGGTAGAGAAAATGAAATTGAAGAGAAGACAGAAGAAGACAACAACAGAACTTGTTCAGACATAGGCACATCACAAGATTTTGTGACGGGCATCATGAGAATTGTTCCAGATGTCGATGTAAGTCCTTAAATTTGCAAACTCATGCAATTACCATATCCCACAACTGAAGCTGTCCATGATATTCAAGTAGTGATATTCTCTTTAGAAAAGTGCTTATTTGTCTACAACCTACTATTGAAAATCTCTTTTCCTTTTTCTTCTTCAGAGTGCTACAGATTACTGGCTTTTCTCGGATGCAGATGTTAGCCTCACTAACATGTGGGATTCAGAATGTATCCTTTCTAACGACTACTCTGGTTGTGTTACTTTATTCCCTCTCCTAGTGAAAATTCTTTAAAATAGGTAAACATATTCCCTAACTCTCTAGTACAGCTGGGGTTGATTGGAATGAGTTGGGCACCATTCAAACTCCTTCTGCCATGCCGAATGTCACTACTACCCCAGTAGTTAATCACTCTTCACCACGAGCAGCACAAACAGCAGAAATGCCATCCACAGCAAATCCTTCAGGAAGTTAACTAAGTGTTAGTGATAGATCTTGAGAAGGATGCTCAGATTCTCTACTTCTGAAACACTGGAAGAAAAAAAAAAAAAATGCTCCAGAATGTGATTCAAGTTTCAAATGGGAGATTTTCTAGCCACCTGCAAGCAATGCAGTCTGTCCCTCGCTGAAGCTTCCTCTTTAACTGCTTAAGGAGGTGAGACATGGAAAGCTTCTGTGACTAGCAGAGGGTGGTTGTGGTTGTTTTATTGTACAGAATATGTACTTAATATTTTGTAATAGCAAATAAATGAATAGAGGTACACATTGATCCTGTAATATATATATATATATATATAGTCTATTGTTTTATTAATTACTTCAACACTGTGTAATCATTAGTTTCACTCTTTATTCAGGATGAAGGTGGATTTATGATTTGTAAATAGTACACGCTGTTGTAAGTATCATGTAAGAGTTATTGTCGAATTTTCTGTAAAAATGTTTCTATGACTAATCTGAACATTGTCCATATTACTACATTCCAATTATCACATCTATATATATATATATATATATAATAAATTATATAATATATTAGTAGAAACATTCAAGATAGAATAATACAGGTTTACTACTTATATATGAAACAAAACAAGACAGAAAGTTTGTGAAGAATAGACAAATAAATAATAGAGGTTATTTTTCTTGATCAACTTTCTTCCAATCCAACGAGCACAATTGGAGTAAGGGCAACAGTAGGTGGAAATCTGATAGGAGATGCAGCTTTATGTGCAGCATATGCCAATGCAAAAGTTCCCACTTTTTCCCCAGTTCCGTTACTGGAAATTCCTACTTTCTGCAACAATGCCGCAACATCAACTCCAGCACTTATAAGAACATAACAAAGTGTAAAGGAAATCAATGATAGAGTAATGGAAGTTGCCAAATATGCTCCTCCATATTTTGCTAACAGTTCCTTGGCTTGGTCCCCTTTTGTTTTCTTCTCTCCATTTCCTTCTCCTTCTCCTTCTTCTTCTTCTTCTTTTGAACTGAATATCTACAACAATCAATTCCAAATTGCATTACATCAATCAAGTGTTTCAGAATCATACAAATTAGGGCTTTTATCTAAACTATTTTCACTCACAATTTCAAGTAGAAAACAGGAAAGTTGGGGATAAAAAACAAAATTTCACCAAAGTACCTTCCAAAGACCAGCTTCAAGGCCATATTTCTTGGTGATATCTTCTGCAGAAGATGGGTTCTTCTTGATTTCCTCCGTTTTCTCTTTTACAGCTCTGACTCTGAAACTACTGAAATTGGAAATTGATTTACACTTTTTATAGCTGAATTTGCCATTATTGAACAAAGTAGGAGAGAAAAGTGCTCTGTTATTGCAGAAACAATAAGAGGAAACTTGTAACTGGAAACCTGTGCTCATCTCGACTAAACTCAGCCAGGAAATAATCAGCTATCTGAACTTTTATATATATATATATATATATGTATATATATATATTTTTTGTGAGGGCATTAAGGAAGAACGCATAAACCAATTCTTGGATGGAAATTGTGACAAGTAACCCCTTTTCTCACCTTTTTCAAGTACCCACTCATTATTCAGACAAAATATAAAAAAGTATCTGGCTGCAATTACCATCTTACCCTTCTCCTTTTATTTATTTAAAATTATCTTAAAAAGTTAAATAATATTTTATTAAAAATACCATAAACCTAATATATATATATATATATTATAATTGAAAAATTGAAATCAAAATTTAAAAATTCAATTATCTTCCAAAATTAATTTTTTATATTATAAAAATAAAGTTCATTACTCAATAAAACACAATAAAAGGTTTGAATATAATTTTAGTTAGAAAATGTTTACTAGGTCTCTTTCTTCTAGATGTTTTTTAATTTTTTTTAATTATTTATTTTGTATGTACCAGGTAGACGCATATTTTTCTCATAAATTAGTTATAGTATTTGTACGGTGAAAATCAAGAATTTCTTCCCCTTCATAAATCAAACCTAAAAAATCTGATTTAGATTTCATATTCATCACATAACCAAAAGCCTTTTCTCTTTCTTCCTTTCTTTATCTCTCTCTCTCTCTCTCTCTCTTTCTCCTCCATTCTGCAGCAGTAAGAAAAAAGAAGAAAAATGGAGCCTACATTTTCATATCCGGACGTCGTAGATCCAGAAATACCCACAATAACTCGAGTTTTTCGCCGCTGCCAAAGCTCACCGGGGCTAACATTCCAAGATTCACAGCCGGAATACACATCCCTGAAAGACATAATTCAAGTCTCTTCCAATTCACCACCTTCACCGTTTTGGAAAAGAAATCGACGTAAGCCACAGCCATGCAGATGTTGGAACGGTGAAGTTTTGATCAACAAAACTACAACCAATAAAAAGAACAAAAAAAGGGTGATACCCATGTTAGATGATACTATTGATCCTGTTCCTGATCATGATTATAACGATTCACCATTCTTGACCCGCACCGGTTTTTCCTCCTCGATGTGGTATTCTTCTACTTCTTTATCTTCTTTATCGTCGGCTATAATAATTGCTGAAGCATCAGCATTATTATTGTGTCCTAACCCTATAAAGATTCAGCCAGAGAAATGCATTTCTTGGACTTCTTTAATTCCTAAGAAAATGTTAAATTTTTTTTACAAGTTAAGCCAGAGAATAAGGAAGTTTTTCTCATCAATGGTGGGGATACGTGCACCGTGATTGATTAAAGATTAAAGAGAGATTCAAGTCACGTTCCAATAATATGATTTTTTTTTTCTTTTTGGTAAATAATCCGAATCCGGTAACAAATGTTACATTGAGATTTTTTAATAGAAAATTTAGTTTCTATTAAATTTTAATTAATTAATAATTGTGTGTATTTTGAGATTTATTTATTTATTGCTTTATTTTATTTCATTGTCAAGATTGGGAAAGAGGAATTGTTGATTTTCTTGTTGTGGTCGTCCTTAATTGTATAACTCATTAATAGGAAATCAGTTTTTTTGTTTGCTCTTTATTTTTTAGTGTGAAAATTCTTTAATTGGATTAATGGATATTGATAATAAATTAATTAATAAATTTATTTTGAAGTATCTAAAATTAATCTTTATTTATATTAAAATATTTACAAAATTTTAAAATGAGTCAAAGATAATATAATTATCCATTGATTATACATGGATTTATGCTAAAATTATATATATTTCTAAAAATGTCTAGAAAATTATAATATATTATATACATATACAAAATATATTACTGTTTTGTTCCTGTGCATGTGTCTATATATATATATAAAATTATATAGTTAAAAATAGCATTATTTTTAACATCCATTATATATGGAGGAGTTATGCTAAAATTATATATATTTCTAAAAATGTTTAGAAAGTTATAATATATTATATACATATACAAAATATATTATTGTTTTGTTCTTGTGCATGTGTCTATATATATATATATATATATAATTATTTAGAAAAAATAAATAAATTCATGTAATAAAGTTTTATTGCAATAACATAAAATTTTTCAAAGGTCGAGTGTAAACGACTTGGAAAAGGCGGCAGGAGCCGTTCTGCCTTTTTGTTCATTAAAATTGATCTGCTTCTTGTTTATCATCAAAATTGATAGTACCATAATATTGTTGAAAATTTTGGGCCAGATTAACAAGAGATGATCTGTTTAGCCTTTATAGAGTACGGATTGTAATTTACTTTACCTGCCATGTGAATGATACAGGTTAGTATCAATACGCAACTATTCGAGTCGTTGCACACTCCAAAATGATAGTTTTAGCCGAACATTATTAAAGGAAAGAATAGAGTCAGAGATTACTCAACAAAGTTGAATGTTTGATTAAGAGATGATATGCATACTGAATACAGAGATAGACTATTTATAGGGCGATTCCATATACTAAGTTAACTGAATTGAAACGTGTGAAAATAGAAAAAACAGAATGATAACTAACAGCTAAACTTAAGCAAAATGCTCCTCCCACTTTCTGCACTTCTCAGCCACGAACAAACGCAACTAGTTTGGGCTTAACTTCTTCTCGCGCATCCCTCTGCGTAATCCAACAGCTTTGACCGAATCCTTCGGAACTTCGACTACGTCAACATCCGTATCAGTGAATCTAACTAAAAAGGTGATACCCATTTTAGATGATACCATTAATCCGAATCCTGATCATGATTATAACGATTCACCATTCTTGACCTTTCCTCCTAGATGTGGTATTCTTCTACTTCTTTATCTTCTTTATTGTCCGCTATAATAATTGCTGAAGCATCAGCATTATTATTGTGTCCTAACCCTATAAAGATTCAGTCGGAAAAATGCATTTCTTGGACTTCTTTTATTCCCAAGAAAATGTTAAATTTTTTTTACAAGTTAAGCCAGAGAATAAGGAAGCTTTTCTCATCAATGGCGGGGATACATGCACCGTGATTGATTAAAGATTATAGAGAGATTCAAGTCACGTTCCAATAATATGATTTTTTTTTTGGTAAATAATCCGGTAACAAATGTTACATTGAGATTTTTGAATAGAAAATTTAGTTTCTATTAAATTTTAATTAATTAATAATTGTGTGTATTTTGAGATTTATTTATTTATTGCTTTATTTTATTTTATTGTCAAGATTGGGAAAGAAGAATTGTTTATTTTATTCCTTAATTGTATAACTGATTAATAGGAAATCAGTTTTTTTTGTTTGCTATTTATTTTTTAGTGTGAAAATTCTTTAATTGGATTAATGGATATTGATAATAAATTAATTAATAAAGTTATTTTGAAGTATCTAAAATTAATCTTATGTTATTTTTATTTATATTAAAATATTCATAAAATTTTAAAATGAGTCAAAGATAATATAATTATCCATTGATTATACATGAGAGTTATGCTAAAATTATATATATTTCTAAAAATCTCTAGAAAATTATAATATATTATATACATATACAAAATATATTATTGTTTACGTGATGTTTTTGTTCCTGTGCATGTATATATATATACAAATATTTAGAAAAAATAAATAAATTCATGTAATAAAGTTTTATTACAATAAAATAATATTCAAAATATTAAAATTTAAATTTAAATTAAAAAATTAAATAATAAGTAATAGTTTAAAGGAAATTACATTAATTTTTTTGTGATTTTTAATATTGTTTTATAATTTTGTCTTTCTTTTATTAAAAAACTATATAAATATATAAAATAAATTATTAAATTACATGTATTCATGAAATAATAGGTATAGTTTCACATAAAAATATGTTTTGACTACACTATTCCACACTTAATAAATTTGTATCTATTATATATTCATTTATATTAATTAGTTGTTTTAAAAATTAATTTTAAATAGTAAATAAATTTTTTATTGAAAAATTAAAAAGAATAATAATTTAATTTTTTTAAATGAAAGGAAAACACTTTTAGATAAATTAATAGATATATTTAATATTATATTTAAAATAACAAGTAATATGTAAACTTAAATAAAGATAATGAATTACTTCACAATAAAATTTCTTCCAATTGTGAGAATAACAAGTTTGTAAAAATAAAATAAAAAAATAAAAAATATTAAAAGAAGAAAAACAAAATAATTGCATTAGAATAAATAAGTCTTATAGGATTATTTTATTATCTTTTTATTTATTTTTTAATGTATTTATAGGGTTTGCTCTCAACATTTCCCCTTGTTCGTACGGTTTAAAATCAATTAAATATTTTCCTCACTATATCAAATGAAAAGAATACTTAAAATTAATTATGAATATCTAAATTTATTTTTATAATCTATTCTTATTTATTTCCTTTATGGATGTGGGATGTGGTATGACAGTGTTCATCAACTTCAAAGGGTTTAAATCTGCAATAAAAAGAGCATGGAAATATTTCTTTTATCAAATCTTCTTCGGTACATAAGAAACATAACAAAATATGTTTATTTCTTTTTTTTGAAAAAATGACGTAATAAATTTAAAATAATCTAATTGAACAATATATATATTATATATATATATATATATATATATATATATATATATATCTAATGTTAATAAAATATAAAATTATACTTTTAAATAATGTTTTTTTCTCCAAAGTTTTTATAATTCTATGTATCGCCATCTACTTGCTTTGCTTAAGTAAAATTATAATTTTGGAGAGTGAAACTTTATTCCAACTTTTTATTTGTGGATTATATATTTTAACAGCTTAATTTATAATTTTTGATTATTTTTTAATATATTCTAACTTTGATTATTTTTTCCTTCAACCGATTTCTTTTGGTTTCCAATTTACTTTTCCATCTTTCCTTGCTTTACTCTGTTCATTCTTTTGATTCTTTTGGTTCAAGTATCAAATTAACTATAAGAAAAATTGCCTAAGAAATATCAACAAAAAATCTTAAAAAAAGTCATTTTAAGTAATAGATTTTAGCATTGTTATATTTTTAGCGATACACTTAATGATTCTTAAAAGTAACTAAAAATTAAATATATTTTAAAAAATGTTTATCTTCAAAACCCCGATTAAAATTAAGGACAAAAGAAAAGAAATAAAAGAGAGAAAAAGAAAAAAGAAACAATAAAAAATAAAAAAATAAAAAATAAAAAAAGAAAGAAGAAAAGTTTCTACTGCTTAGTTTTTTCCTTGCAAAGATGGGGTTGCTTGCTTATTGTTAAAATAGGTGTTTTCAAGTTTCAACTACTATATATATATATATATATATATATGCCAAGTTTAAGGTTTACTGCTTACCCAATATATACTGTTGATTTTGTATTTATATATATATGCCAAGTTTAAGGTTTACTGCTTACCCAATATATACTTTTGATCAAAATCAACTCTTCTTCGCAATTGATTTTACTTTGAGGTGAAATGACCATTTTATATGATGTTTTATCAAAAGTTCGCTCTAGATATTAAAATGTGTTTTTTCTTGCCATATCTAAGTACAATTTTAATACGAAACACACACACACACACACACACACACACACATATATATATATATATAAAGAATTGAGGGTACGTAAGTTATATAGACTATTATATCATTCCATCCAGAAAATCAATTATTGCAACTAAAAAGAATATATGAGAGTTCTCTCTCTCTCTCTCTCTATATATATATATATAGACTTCTTTTTTAGAGTATATATAAAAATTGCACACATAGAAAAGTTAAAGATGTTTGTTAACTTTGTTTTTGCTTTTGAGGAAATGAATTTGTTACTTAATAATAGTTGGAAGGAAGGGAGAGAACAACCATAAGATAAGTTAGCATCTTTGTTTTCACCTTTCACCTAAAAATGTCTTTATTTTTTCGTCAAGACTGCGATTGCACAACAAATTAGCCCTCTAAATGAAACATTCTAATCTTAGTAAACTTGACTTCTCCCATAGTAATAGATTTGTTGATCACATAACCTAATGTATAGCTTAGTAGTAATTCACCTCATATATATATATATAAACATAATTGTAAAGAGATATTACGTATTTAAATTTATATTTATACATTTGTCGAGTATAAAATTTAAGGTGAAAATTATTTTTTATTGACTGACTTATTCAGCTCGAATTAAAATTAGTTGTGTTTGAATTAGTATTCATAAATAAAATAATGAAACTTGGATCAATTTTTGGGGTAATCTTTAAATTAAAATTAAAGATTATTAGGATATCTTTACTTTGAATTCAGATATATAATAAATATATATATATTTTAAATAATCATTTATTTTTTGCTCATAAATGTTGTCATTAATTAATGTTTCTTCCTTGTCAAGGATTGTCATGCATGAAAGTGTGATCATGCATATTTTTATACCTAAAAGTTTCACCATATTGTAATCACTATCTTGTTAAAATACATAAAGGGTTTGTTGCATTGAATTTATCTTTATTGCATGGGATTTATTAGTCTTTTTTTTTTTTGTTAGAAATTTTAGTGTTGTACATTCTTATATGAAAAGAAAATGTGATAATCTAATTAGTTTAACTTGTTTTACTTTAGGTATTTTACTTGTCTTGTCAAATGAGAGTTGATAAGTTTAATTTGTGTATGAATTTCTCTTCAATAAGTCGATAAGAATATGAATTATAAAAAGATAAAAATTGAATATTAGACTAATATTATATATTATTGAGTAAAGAGTTTCAGATTATATGAAAAATAATTTACCATTTTTGTAATGACTTTTTAAAGGTAAGAAATGGGATATTAAAACAAAGGATAGACAAGTGCATGCAGCTTTTACTTTATCTCTCTCCATTTTAGCTTTTTCTTTTTTCCTTTCTTTTGTTCTAATACCCACTGGTTTTAGCACATGCAATATTACTATTATTATTTCTAAAAATATAAAATTTTGGGGGACATTTCCCTCAAGAACAGTCCTAAAACCACTGTATAAAAGTGTAAAATTCTATAATTTGGCAGACAGTCTATTTCCTTTCCCTTCCTTCTTTAGTACTCAAGAAATTAGACAACGCCCATAAACAAACTATCAATTAATTAGCTCAATTGTCATACATTACTTCTTTCTAATATATATGCATATTACATTTTCAGCTAAAATCATATTTTTCACCAATATATATATATATATATATATATATTAAAATAAAAAATATTTTTGTCTTTTATTATGTCTCTGTAGGATTTTAATGATGTAGAATATGAATTTGATAGATAAAATCGAAAAACAATAATAATAAAAGAACACACGATTTACCTAGATTCACCCAATTAGGGCTACGTCATGCAAACTGAATTATCAATTATTATTTCTGGGTACTTAACTTGTTAGAATCATATCCTTATATATAGGCATCTAAACCCAATTTACATATGACTGGGCCTATCTATACATTACTGGGCCTATCTTCATATCATTGGGTCTAAACCCTATATATCATTGGGCCTAAGCTCGTTAATGTCTCGGGGGCGCTGCCCCCGCGCCCCCGCCCGCTCACTGTCCGGGCAGCGAAACCCCCGAAGGGGGCCGGAGCTGCGCCCCCAAAGTGTCATGGAAATATTTACCAAACTCCTACAGTCTCAAGCTCACGAAATATATATGTTGCTCAATCTTCCTTATTTTGGACGGCAGAGTGACATCTAATAAACACTCCAAACCAAAGAAGAAAAATAGCTTTTTAAAGTACTCTCCATCTTCACCTTCTCCCACAAAATTCCTATAGCTAAATTTCTCTGCTCATCATTGCAATGCCAAATTCTTCCAGCAAGATTAAAATGCTGAAAAACCTAATCATATCCGATCACGGAACCTGTGGGTGCAGAAAATCAAAGCAAAAAGACATCTTACAGCCAAAACCAAAGCCAAAAAAACCCAATAATAATTTCTATCCATCTTCTTCTACTATTAGTTCTCCTACAAACACAACCACCACATTGTCTTTCAGATCAACAACGCGTTGTTCTGAAGAAACCGATCAGAACTCCACGACCACTAAAATGGTAAACCCTTATCCTAAACTCGGTGACAGTCTCGCCGTCGTTAAAGATTCGGATGACCCTTATGGAGATTTCCGTCAGTCAATGCTCCTGATGATTCTTGAAAGGGATATTCATTCTAAGGATGATTTACAAGAACTTCTCAACTGTTTCTTGCAGCTCAACTCTTCCGATCATCATCAGATCATCGTTCGTGCTTTCATGGAGATCTGGAATGGTGTTGCCACTTCCGCCGCCGCCGCCGGTCATTCCTTAAAAGAAGAATATTAATTCAAAGATTTATATATATAATATATATATATATATATATATTTTAGCCACGTAATTTTAGTTTTTCTCTCCTCCTTATTTTAATTTTCTCCATCAAGTTAGGGTTTCATCATAAATCATGTAATCTCGAAAGAAAAACAAGTCCATTTCATCTCTCTTTAATTAAATATATATATAATTCGTCAAGACATCTCTTTCATATATATATATATATATATATATAACTATTTAAAATTTAAATTAAAGTTTTTTTTAGAGAGAACAAATCTGTTTCAAACCAAATATTAATTTAAATGTAAATTAGCGCGAAAAAGTTAATTTTTAAAGAATATTTTTAGTATTAGGATTTTGTTTAGCATTTTATTTTCTTTACTGGTAGTAAAACATAATAATTGAAAATTTTATTGAACAAAAAATGTGTTAAAAAGATTAAATTGGTTAATTTTCCCAAGAATTTCCCAGTTCAATGGATGATGAACTCCTGAATTTTCACTGTTCTTGATAATGTGTTTATATATATATATATATATATATATATATATATATATATATATATATATTTGATAATATTTCGTGTGGGGTTTGATCGAGTAATGATCCAACAGCTACGCTTTATTTTGGTCAGGGCGGAAGGTCCCTCGAAACACACATGCAAAAGTATAATCAATACAGTGTCGACAAAAAAGATGAAAAAAAGGAAAGAAAGAAAGAAGCATTTTGCCATTTTCTTCAGCTATTAAAATTTATATGCCAAAGAAAAAGATGCAATAAATTTTGCAGAAATTAAAGGGTTTCTGGTAGTGATGTTAAAGAAAGTTTCCCATAAATTGTTTTTTTCAGAAATAATATTTTTAAAGACTTATTAGTTTTAATTTTTATATATATATATATATATATATTTGTTGCATGATATGGAAACTTGTCTGTGTGGTAACAAGTGAAAAAATAGTGAGGGAGTACTATTTAATGTGTCTGACTATTTCACAATTTCCAGTACTTTGATATATATATTTATATATATATACTAACATTTACTACAAGCTCTGAAATGTTATTATTGTTATTTATTATTAAGTGGTTGGTTGTCGATTTTCTTCATTTAGGATCACCTTCCATCAATTACAATTTATTTTTAATATATTTTTTTATTTAATATTTTTTTATTGTAAAAAGAAAGGTACATAATACACATAATATTATTATATAATTTTTTAATTGTTAGATGATTTCTACAAAAGGTATAAGACACTCTATTTATATAAGAAATAAATAAAGAATAAGGATAAGCACTAAGCGTAACACTTATCACCAAAGTCATAAGTACTAAGTGATACGTATCACCTTAGATATAGACATCAGATGACACATATCATCTTTTATTAAATACGTGTAATGATATGAGAATTAAAAGATAATAACGATTATATAATGAATATTTACTAATTTAATAAATTTTTAGGATTTATAACAAATTTTTAATATATTTACAATTTATTAATTTATTTAAAAAAAAGGGAGTTTATTAACTTCCTAATAGTAAAAGATGGAGGAAAACGAGAAACAGTATTCTATTCGAAGGGTAACAAATTAGGAATATAGTAAATTACTATTGTTACCTCAAAGTTCGTGTCCCATTATTTATTGCAAATCTAATAAATTATTACTCAATATGCAACGCCAACTATGATAAATTTTTACAAATTATTACTCATTATCTAAAAATTTTATATAATTTAATTGATAACAATTTTACTTATAATTATGATATATCATAAATTTAGATATAATATTATCATATTTTTTTTGGTTATTGAATTATTTCTACAAAAGATATAGGACACTCTATTTATAGAAAAAGTGAATAAGGAATAAGAATAAATACTAAACGTGACACTTGTCATCTGTTATTAAGTGTTAGCTAACACTTATCACCAAAGTCATAAGTATTAAGTGATATGTATCACATTAGATATAGACATCAGGTGACACATATCATCTTTTATTAAGTACGCAATGATCCAAAAATTTAAGGATAATAACGATTATACAATACACATTCGCTAATTTAATAAATCTTTGAGATTTATAATAATTTTTTAATATATTTACAATTTATTAATTTATTTTTTATTATTTTATTTTAAAGAAAAAGGGAGTTTATTAACTTCCTAATAGTAAAAGATGGAGGAAAACGAGAAACAGTATTCTATTCGAAGGGTAACAAATTAGGAATATAGTAAATTACTATTGTTACCTCAAAATTCGTGTCCCATTATTTATTGCAAATCTAATAAATTATTACTCAATATGCAACGCCAACTATGATAAACTTTTACAAATTTTTACTCATTATTTCATATAGTTTAATTAATAACAATTTTATTTATAATTCTAATAGATATAATAATATAGGTAAAATATCATTTATGCTTTGAATAAAGAAACTTTAACTATTATAGAAGAGCTGAAGAGGGTCAAAGTAAAAAAAAAATTAAAAATAAAAAATCAAGAACAAAAACCTTACTAATGGTAATACTAAAAATAACTATGTTAATTAAAAATATTTTTGAAATATTAATACAAAATAAAAATTTATCTAATTATAATAAATTTAATACACTAATATATTATATAACACACAATAAGATAAAATAATAATCTTAGAAACATGTAAACTATTACTACTACCATTATTAAAAATAAAAATACATTTATAATAGAAGGACTTAATTAAAAATGATCATGTAAAAAAGAAATTTAAAAATTGTTGTATGAATCTTACATTAATTATTTAAAATTTAATATATTTTGAAAACATAAATTAATATATTTTACAAATATTTTAAAATTATTGGATTTTTAAATAATATATATTAGTTATAAAGTAAAAAAGGTGTTGCTCTGATCACCTTCATTTATGCGTGTAAGAGATTTTTATAATTTTTATTTTTATATATAATTATAAGAACGAATATATTCAATATACAACTTAAACAAATAATTCACAGAAAAAAAATAGTAAAACAATTAAGAAAAATATTATAAAGACATAAAAATATTTTACTTATAAAATATTTATAAATAAAATAATTATAAATAATTATTGAATAAAGAAAAATATTAATAAATAAAAATAAATTAATCAATAATATAAAAGATAAATATTTTTAGAAAATTATAAAAATAAAAATGATAAAACTAGTTTAAATTTGAATAGATGAGATATAATATATATATTTTTTCTTCCAATCGAAATACTTTTTTAAATTGGTGTATACATTTCTTTGAACTAATTAAAAATATTATAATATTTTTTATGTTTTTAAAAATAAATATAAGTATTAATACACACACACACACATATATATATATATATATATATTGAAATTTGAAAATTCTTATTTCTACAATATTTTAAATTTATAATTTTTTAAAATTATAAATGAGATTATTATTAATTGTTCTATACCTTCTTATATATATTTTAAGACATTTTAAAAGTAAAAATAATAAGTATATTAATAAAGAAGGAAGAAAAATTTATGTTTCATCTTTAGAAGTTATTTTCTTTAAATAAGTTATATTTTCAATATATAACAATTATAATAATAAATTAATATAAAAAAGACTAAATAAATTAATTAATAATTTCAAAAAATATATATTAAATTAATAATTTTATCAAAATTATTGATTTTTCCATAAATAATATATATATATATATATATAAAATTATATAATATAAATTTTAGATATTAGAAACTTTTTTTATTGCGTAATTTAAGGGGATTGCATAAGTGGACATAGCTCTAATATAATAATATATAAAAACTAATTAATTAAAAAAAAATGTAACTAAATTAAGAGAATTCATAATACCAGATTAAATGAAAAATATATAAAATAATTTTATTAATGAAGAGAAAATTTTTAGGGAGCTTCAAAAGAAAAAAATTATCTAAATAATGTGCTAAATAAATACAAGTAAATAAATAATAATAAAAACTTCAAGCTCAATACCATGGCAGGAAAATCCAAACTGCAACTGAGATGTTATGTAGAAATTCTGAAATTTGATCAAATCTTCTTATTTCTTTTGTCCGCAAATTAAACATTTCAGCATCTTTGGATACAAAACTTGTATCATAATATCCGAATTGTCCTGTATCATCTGTATAATATATAGTATTTGATTGACAATTCCAAAGATTTGAGATAGGAATACAAATGGATTCATTGTGACTCACAAATAAAGCACAACTTCCCAAATCATCTATTTTCTCCCATTCTCTTTTGTTTTGCTCATTACTTATAGGTTTGTACTTGTAAACATCAAAACCCACACTTAGATCATTAAATTTTGAATATTTTCTTAAAATAACTAAGAGAGAACCATCAAAAGATTCAACCACACACGAACGAATGTAAATTGAGTTCTCCTCTACATTTTTTTCGAAAATTCTTGTAGAGTTATAATTATTATAGTCTACAACAAAGACATAATTTTTTTATATTTGTAATATATAATGATTCTTTGTAAAAAAATTGAATTTATGGATGTCGAAAAATTATGGTCTATATAAGTCCATGATTGTTTTCCGACTTAAAGACATCTAGTTTAGAGTAGTTATAAATTGCAGTAACCATGTAATTATGAGGATTTAATATAGAATCACAAGACAAAACAACCTTTGAAAAATTGTAATTTGAATTTGAGATAGGAGGTTTACTAATGTGATAGACGTATCCATCTCTCCAGTGGCCCACCAACCATGGGAACAACCAATGCACTTTTTCTTATAAGGAAGAATATGAAACTTTATAATTATAAACTTTATAATTATAAACTTTATTATTTCATATGTCGAATAAATTGCTGACACGAATGCAATCAGAGAGTGAACGCAATTTCTGTAAAATCAAATCCAACAAATCATTGAATAAATATTTTCAATTATTTCTTCTTTTATTTAATAGGATATGAATAATAGAATCCATTCTTAAAAACAACAGAGAACATGTGCAAATACACTGTATAAATATATTTATGTTTTTTGGTACGCAAAAGAGTCCTTATATATTGATTCTGCACGAATCTGTCAAAGGGCAAAAAGGTAAATTAAAGTACCGGGAACTTTGGGAGCTTTATAGTTGACTTATTAAGAAGGCTTTATGAGATGGTTAAAGTAAGAGAGAGTTGTTTTCTGGGAAGGCGAAGTATGACTCTCGGGGAGCGGTACTTCGCTGGGTGTACTTGGTACTTCGGGATATTCTACTTAGCGCCTTGAAAGCCTGCATAACAAGTAGGTTCAATGGGGAGTTTGTACTCCGTGAACTCTCCGATGCTTAAGTCAGTAGAGTATTTGTTGGATATCTGGAAAGTGGAAAAAGATTCTTACCTCATCTTCAGATCTCTCTTTTATAGGAGTCTGATAATGAATTTACCGTTATGGATTTGGACCGTTATGACCGTTATGAGTAACGGGTCATAAATGTGGAATTAAGGAGGCAACGTCTTCACTTTATGAGACCCATAAAGCGGTATTTATGTCACTGGGGGTTTTCTTGACCCACGATTCTCCATTAATTCTTTGAGGAATTTTGTGGCGGTTTAGTGGCCCCTCGTCGAAGTATCGTGAAGCAAAGTGGAAGATGCTTCGACGTAATGTCGACACTTAGCACATTTTGGTGCTGGGATAGCTAGGGTTTCTGATGGAGACTAGCTGTCGTTTCACCTTTCCTCTGCCATAAATGGCAGAATGTCAACCGTCAGAAACTTTTTATCTTCCCGATGTCTTGATTCTGGTAAGTAATCATTTCAAAGACTTTTCGTTTGGGTATTTGATTTCTTCCTCCTCCTATACTTTCTCCTTTACGCTTATTTGCATAATTCTTCTGCCATTAACACACTCTGAAGATTCCTCTATTTTCTTTTCGTTCGATAGTTTAATCACTTTCCTTCGGTCTTTCTTCTCGGATTCAAACACTTAAAAAGGTATGTTTTATTTTTTGTGGTTATGGGTTTATTACTGTGGATTTAAGCTATTCGTTCTATTTTTTGGGGATGGATTGGTTCTGCATTTTTGTAGAATTTGAGGGTTTTAGGATGTTAGTTTTGGGTAGCTCTATACTTGAGTGGGGTTCTAAATATTGAGCTTCCATTCGCAGGTAGGATATGGCTGCTCAAAGAGAAAGTGATAGGGAAGTTGAGGATTTAATGGATGAGGGTTTTGGGAATCCTCGGCTTGTTCGACCGAAGGTTACCGTAGCGACGAGGGCAGCCCAAGGTGAAATTCCAGTAGGAGTCTCCTTTCAACCACCCATGCCTGGTCCCCCTCCATCTGACTTTCCCTTAGGTAGGAATAGAATCACTAGGGAACAAGCCGTCCCCTTTGCCCGTAAATATAGCCTCGAACCTAGGGTTTATAGAGTCTTTGTTGCTCCTTTAGCTGGAAAAATGTCTCTTCATCATATTCCTATTCCTTTGGCTCATTTTGAAGTGGGGTTCCATCTTCCTATGGACCCTGCCTTTGCAGATTTTTTGACTTTTGCCCAAGTCCAACCTGGGCAAGTTCATCTGAACACTGTCAATACTATATTTTATCTAATTTGTCTTTGTCGTCGGTTGGGCTTTGAATTAACTTCTAACATCCTTAGAATGTTCTTCTCTTCACTTCGGATGTCGGATAATACACTTTCCATCCGCCCCCGCAGGAATAAAATTCTACTATTCGATTCTCCACCTAACAAAGTAGATTTTAAGGAAAGATGGCTACTGGTAGAGTCTCGTATTGGTTTCCCTTTCGCCCATATGTTAATGAGAACTTCCAATGGCCCCAAGTCCAAAATCCTTCTTCCCTTAGCCACTCTGAGAAGTCTTTCTTGGAAATTATCACTCGAGACTTAGGAGAGAGCCGTCAAAACCAAACCCGAGTGTATTCCTCTGTGGATTTACTTAGTGAGTCAAGCCTGAAATGGTGTGGAATAGGGGCTGGTTTATCTGAGAGGAAGAAGGAGTTAGGCTTTGCGGAGGAGGAGCCGAATAGGGACTGGACAATACACCCTGGGGGTGTATTTTCTTTTCAGTGTGACTCATGTTCTCTTACTGCTCGGGTTTGTCGGACTGGCAAGGGTACAATTTGTATACTTCTTTTCTTTTGGTTTTATCTTACTTCGGTATTGACTTTGTTGTTGTTTTGCAGGTTCGACCATGTTTAGCACGGCGTGGGAGAATCGGGAGGAGGAAAGAGACGTTCGTCAGTCTCACCTAAATTCTTTAGCCCGATTTCCTCCACGTCTCATAGATTGAGGTGCCTCTGGAGACACTCCCCTCACCTACCCTTCTTCAGCTGAACCTTCCAAACGAGGTAGGGGAGTACGTAGACCCCGAGAAGAGGTAAGGGGTAAGACTCCTGGTTCTGCCCCTGAACCTCGTCGGGAGGCTACCCCGGAGGTGGGAGAGGACGAAGAACAACTTCGTCCTCGTCAAAGACGAAGAACTTCACCTCGACAGCCTGTTGAGGACTTAACTTCACCCCCGTCTCGCCTCCTTCCGAAGATGTGCTGGATGCCGTTCCTCTGGCAGCTCGTCGGGCCTCTGGGTCTACTCCGGCTGACGATGTAGGGGCTGCTCCTGCGACTGAGCCTGAGGTGAGTTCGAGATCCCCCGGTCCTTCTTGGCTCCAACCGGGGTTCGAGCTGCCTACCAAAGAAGAGGGTTTTAAGTCCTTGGCCTTGGAGATTTCTGAAAGGACTCCGCCTCTCAACAATCTTCGGTTCAATAACCCTTATGTCGCGGCTTTGGTTGGTGGCGCCATTTTGGAATGGGCTCATGATGTGGAAAGCTTGGCAGGAATGAGCGAGATGGGGGTTGAAGAAGCTACCAATCGAATTGGGGGCTTTGCTCGCTCGGGTGAGTTTCTTTATTTCTTTTGCTTCTCCTTGGAACAGTTTTTGACTCGTGTTTTTTTCTTTTGGTAGGTTTCTTCCTTAGTCCTTCACCTGTCTAATGTTAGGATCAGACGGGTCACACATGAACACAAATCAACACACACACACACACACACTCAGCTCACAATTAAGAACACAAAAGTTTTAACGTGGTTCGGTCCAAAATATGACATACGTCTACAGTGGGTAACTAGAACGTTTTTATTTCTTTCTTGTGTCACACACTGATTTCAAATACAGATGGATCTCTTATATAGAGATTACATAAGAATTTGTCAAACAAAGAAATTAATGCAGCTGAAGAAATGATCAACAAACAGATGTCTTCAGCCTCTTCTTTTGACAAGCTGCAAAACATGTTTGCAGTTTTCACACACATTTTCTGCAGCTATTTTGACAAACCACAAGAGTGGCTTCACACTCAACAATCTCCCACTTGAAGCCACGGAACAATCTTCACTTGTGCTTCAACTGTGCATCTGTATAAAAAAAACTTTTGATCTTAGCTCATTCCTAGTTACCCGGACTTCTCTTTAATTATCCTGAAGGCCAGTTGAAGCTATGCAAAGCTTCAACTTCTCTAAGGTGACAACCTTAGTCAACATATCAGATGGATTTTCACTTCCTTTGATCTTCTTCAACTTCAGAGTGCCTTCACTAACTTGCTCTCTGATGAAGTGATATCTCAGCTGTAACTACCAGATAATACTTCGACCCATCGCTAGACATATTAACAGCAGACAACTTTTTGAGTTCTGAGCTTTGATGATCAGATTTTTAATGTTTTAGCATTTAGTTATTTTCTTTATAGATTCAGGGTATTTTGAGTCCGCTTAGGACACGTCAACTTCAACTACCCATATAGCGAGTCCCACTCCGATGACTCCCAGATCTACACGACCTTAGGGCATCAGGCTTTAAATTCCCAGAAGGAGTGGTGCTCGAGTAGCGAAGGCCGCTGGCAAACTATCCTCATTTGATTAACTTTCTTTTGTTTCTTTTCACTTTTAGCTCAACGTCTCATCTAGTCATTCTAACTGCCAATATATCCACAACTGGTCTAATCTTATCTAGTTAAGTCTCGAACAGGAAATTGGCTGAGGTCTCTAATCCAGACAAAGTTGTGCTCAGTTATCAGGAATTCCCTATTCCTAATCAATTAGTTCAGCAGTAGTCATCAATTTTCTCCTACTAACCATAACATACTACCTACATATCATAGACGTAAGCAATTGTTTAACCAAGCATACTGCATTTAGAAGTCTGAAAGACGAAAAAATTTTGAAATTTTTTTTGGAAGGGTTTGAAAATACGGGGAAAACAAGCAAAAGCATGCGAAAATTTTTGCAAACTGCTACAGTGCACCATGCACTGCTACCCCACACTTGAGTCTGGCACTGTCCTCAGTGTTCATGCATATCTAATTACCCCACACTTATTTGAAAACAAGAAATAAAACACAAAGATTCTTACCCCACACTTATTCAACTAACTACGGGTAAGATGGAATCTAGAAATAACAAAACAAGAAATAAAATGAAAGAGATACTCCCTTAGTCTGTGAAGTCCACAATCTGCTCGGACGAGTCAAACGACTCTTTGTAAATCTTCAGGCGTTGTCCGTTTACTTTTTGAATAATGCCGTCAGAATCCATGATGTCACATGCTCCGAAAGGTGATACTTCCGTGATCGTGAACGGTCCTGACCAACAGCTACGCAGCTTTCCTGGGAAGAATTTGAAACGTGAGTTGTACAACAATACCTTGTCTCCCGGTTCAAAATTTTTCTGGGCTCTGAGTCGTCTGTCATGCCGGAGTTTACTTGTTATTTTGAACTGATGTGAGTTCTCATAGGCTTTGAGCCTCCACTCATCCAATTCGTTGAGTTGTAGAATCCGGTGTTCCTTAGCTAAATTATCGTCGAGATTGCATTTTTGCACTGCCCAGTAAGCTCTATGTTCAAGTTCAACCGGAAGGTGGCATGCTTTTCCGTAGACTAGTCGATAGGGTGAGAACCCTGTAGTGGTCTTGTATGCTGTACGGAAGGCCCATAATGTATCATCCAGTTTATTAGCCCAATCCTTACGATTAACACCCACGGTCTTTTCTAGGATTCTCTTTATTCCCCTATTGGTTACCTCAGCCTGCCCGTTGGTTTGAGGATGGTAGGCTGTGGAAATGCGATGCTGAATTCCGTATTGCTGAAGTATCTTCTGCAATTGAGAGTTGCAGAAGTGCGTACCTCGATCACTGATTAGGGCTTTTGGACATCCAAACCTGGCGAAAATCTGCTTAAGGAATTTACATACTGCTCTAGCATCATTAGTAGGTAGGGCCTGTGCCTCAGGCCATTTTGAAAAATATTCTACGGCTACTAAGATGTACTTCATACCAAAAGAGGAAGGAAACGGACCCACGAAATCTATACCCCACATGTCAAATATTTCTACACTTTGAATTGCCTGTTGGGGTAGACTATCTGGAGAAGATATGGTTCCCGCTTTCTGACAGGCATCGCACTATCCTGTAAATGCTGCGGCGTCTTTGAATATGGTAGGCCAGTAAAAGCCTGCTTCTAATACTTTTCGGGCGGTATTAGCCGCAGCTAAGTGACCGCCTGTTGGTCCGCAGTGACAAAGTTCCAGAATTTGGAAACCTTCTTCTTGAGATACACATCTTCTGATCATCTGATCTACACATATTCGAAATAGAAAATGATCTTCCCAATAGTAATATTTCAGGTCAGTGATGCGTTACGATTGGTATGCTAAAAGATAGGCTTTATTTACCTATGTCGATTATGAGTAATTAAGGACTGAGTCTTACTAACTGTCACTTAGCATTCAATTATTGTCACTTAATCAATCAGAACCTAAGGCAGAGTACCTATCGTGTAGCTAGTCTGTTGGAAAGTATCTACGATTTTGTTAATTTAAATATCGTACTCCCAGGGAAGTGGCAACAATTTAGTAGTAACTAGCCTTTTATCCTAACTCCTATCTTATGATCCAGTTATGCAATCTTCATCAAATACTTTGATGAGAGGGTGATTCATTCTCCACTAGGTTTAAGTCTAATTAATCCTAGAAGTGTTTTATAGATGAGTCCTGATTCTATGTTATATTGTTCCTATACGTTGATTGACCTATATTCGAGTATTTTAGACATGTCTTGGCCTGGATTGCAACTATGTTCTGTGTCTAAAGCTTACCACATCTGAGTCTCTATGCTACCGCCCCATCGCCAAGGTAAACGACCCTACTCACGGCTCGAACTAAAGTCAGCAATGAACGCCCTATGTCACTTTGGGGATCATATCGCTCGTCTCATAACCGCCGGCATAAAACTCTACTCAGCCTACCTAGACTACTTTCAACCAACAGAGTGTTCCGCAAATTATTTTATCTAGTATGGCAGACACCAATACTAATTGATGTCTGTTAAACTAAACAGGTTATGAATAGACCGTGGTTAGGAATTGTCTATAACCTTAAATTCAGTTTAAAAGAACGACAATAGACATGCAGACATAATGGATATTTAAGCAGGTGGCCATTTCTAGAAAAACATAATATCTTCAACATATATCACAAATATTCATAAAAACATAATCTGGTATTCAAATCAGTATTTGGACAAATACAGTAATAACATATAAAGAGAGGGACAGGGGGGACTGATGCCATAAAGAAATCACCCTTTACGTAGTCACGCCGTTGGAGCGTACTGCTATATATGCCTTACTGCTTGATCCGACTCTGCTCGTCAGAACCTTCGGAGGACGCTTCCTCAGCCTAGTAACTGGGCTTTACTTAACAACCCGGCTTAAGCCCAGCCCTGTGGACTGACTCTTCGAACGCCTCGAGCCCTCTTAGGATCTCCTAACGAAATCCCGGGTATTCTATGAATACCAAAAATGAACCTATCTATGTAATCCTAAGATCTGAGACTATTTCTCAAAAACTAAAACAAAACACTGATAAGAAAGAAAACTGAGATCCGAGTCTCTAAGTGAGTTGTGTACTAGAGAAGAGTACACTGGAAACCACTAAATGACTCAGATCGAGTGGAGAGGAATGAATTCAACTGCTGGAGGCCTGGGGTATTTATAGCAGCTTCCCGGGGTGATTTTTCATCAAAAATTCGATGTGGGACTGGTTCTGGGGGTTCGGGACGCCTGTCCCGGATTGGGACGCCCGTCCTGACCCGTTGACTAAGTCAATATTTCCAAAAATTGCGTTTTCCCCAAAATTTGCTGTTTTCGTCTACTTTTCACCTGACACTTCCAAAATCATAAAAACCGTGAAATTGAGTAAATAACAAACAATTCAGATCAATTTGCCCTCAATTTCACCCGAAATCATACATAAAAACATGCTAAAAAAGTGATACGATTTTCGCGTATCATATAACCCCACACTTAGCTTTTTGCTTGTCCTCAAGCAAAGTCTACCTGAAGTTAGTGATTCTAAACTGTAGTGCAGTCACTTAAATTCCTAGTCATGTTTTTATTCCAAAAATTCTTCAGACAAGTCTTATCACAGGTCCGACTGGTTAGGTTGCTATGACAAGGTCTCAGATATTTTTAGTAGCTTGTTATGATCAGGCAGAAAACAAATCAACAACTAGGTTGAACTTTTTCTTAGTCACATGGTCTTCCTGAGGTGTAGTGTGTGTACTAGTCTAGACCAGATAGTCAACACAATGTACTCTCTTCTTAACTACTACCAGATAACACTTCGACCCATCGCTAGACATATTAACAGCAGACAACTTTTTGAGTTCTGAGCTTTGGTGATCAGATTTTTAATGTTTTAGCTTTTAGTTGTTTTCTTTATAGATTCAGGGTATTTTGAGTCTGCTTAGAACACGTCAACTTCAACTACCCATGTAGCGAGTCCCACTCCGATGACTCCCAGATCTATACGACCTTAGGGCATCAGGCTTTAAATTCCCCGAAGGAGTGGTGCTCGAGTAGTGAAGGCCGCTGGCAAACTACCCTCATTTGATTAACTTTCTTTTGTTTCTTTTCACTTTTAGCTCAGAGTCTCATCTAGTCATTCTAACTGCCAATATATCCACAACTGGTCTAATTTTATCTAGTTAAGTCTCGAACAGGCAATTGGTTGAGGTCTCTAATCCAGACAAAGTTGTGCTCAATTATCAGGAATTCCCCTATTCCTACCTAATCAATTAGTCCAAGATAGCTATCAATTATCTCCTACTAACCATAACATACTACCTACATATCATAGACATAAGCAATTGTTTAACCAAGCATACTGCATTTAGACGTCTGAAAGACGGAAAAATTTTGAAATTTTTTTGGAATGGTGTGAAAATACGGGGAAAACAAGCAAAAGTATGCAAAAAAAAAAAATTTGCAAACTGCTACAGTGCACTGTGCACTGCTACCCCACACTTAAGTCTGGCACTGTCCTCAGTGTTCATGCATATCTAGCTACCCCACACTTATTTGAAAATAAGAAGAAATGAAAACAAAATAGAAAACTCTTACCCCACACTTATTTGACTAACTAAGGGTAAGAGAGAAAATAAAGCAACAAAACAAGAAGGATAGCAAAACAGAACACAAAACGAATAAAATAAAAGGAATATGAGGATTAGAAAAACTCCCTTCATGTCGCGAGCAGAAGGGTCTTCTCTGATCTGTCAATTGGCTCTTCACCTTAGCCATGTGCTATTGCTGAGGTGTTCTTGACTCTGCAAGCTCTAAATATTGGAACGGATGACGTCAGCTCCGATCCTTCATTGTCGAGCTCCAGGTAGTGGCATATCCATTTGAGGAATGGCTCAATCCACACGGACTGCTTCCTCGAATCATTTGTAAGATTTCTCACAATCATAGCAACGTGTCCAAGAGGAACGTGTCTAGGAATGAGATTGCTTGGGATTTGTGTGCCGTCCTGCCAATGTTAGTAAAGGCATTGCATGCAAGTCTCGAATGGAAGAAAAGATACCTGAAGTTTTGGCGAAGCTGTGGTGGTAGAGGGTTTGGCCAAGTATTTGAGACTTCCTCAGGGAAGTTTCTCACAGCTGATTGGTATGCAGGGAATGCAAGCTCCTCCATTGCTATGCTCCTGATACAACGCCAAATTCCTCTATATCCTTCGACCCTTCGTTACCTCTTGGTAGATCACTTGCTTGCATTGGTCTGGCTTTAATTGTTGCCAATATCTCATCTGTTGATTCTGCGGGTAGGGGTTTTGCTGTGGTGGTATCTTCTTAAAGTTTCCAGCTTCCGAATTATTCCTCAGCTAAATCCCGTATGATTCCTCTAGCTGGGATTGTATGCATTTCCCATTGGAGCAGCATTCTGCATTAACCTACTGCTACCTCTTTTGATATGGTCAGTCATTCCCATAGCAATCCCTGCTAAAGTGTGGTACTTAGCAGACTTCACAGATTTGATACACAGGCTGAACATTTCTTCCTAAGACATCGGCACTCTGAATCTGGAAAACAACTAGAATTTGCACATGACTTTAACATCATTAGTAGGTAATGCCTGTGGTCCATACCATTTTGAAAAAGTGTTCCACGACTACTATGATGTAATTAGTGTCAAAGGAAGAAAGAGAAAAGGATTCGAAATACCCCTGATATCAACGGTTGCAACATTCTGTGTACGTCGCTGGGGTAGATGATCTCTGGAAGATGTGTTACCTGTTATTTGGCAAGCATCGCAGGACTGTATCAGAGATACAAAAGTCCTTGAATATGGTGGGTCAACAAGATCCTGCTTTCAACACTTTCCGGACAGTGTTGATAGCCATCAATCGGTTTCCCGTAGATTCTTTAGGGCAATGCTCCAAAATCTTGTGTCCTTCATCTTCTGAGACACATCTTCTGATCAACTGATCTGCAAAAATTTGAAATAGAAGAGAAACTGCCCGGTAGTAATATTTCAAATCAGCAAAGAATTTCTTCTTTTGCTGATAAGTCATATCACTTGGAACTTATTCAGTGACTAGATAATTTGCAATAAACCACAGATGAGAATTATTATACATAGCAAACAATGCAAATAAGTTTTCATCTAGAAATTTATCAGTATTACACTAGCCTCTAACTCGGGGTTTTCTAATCTAGACCAATGGTTTGCTTTCTAGATTTTCAACCCTTTTTCTTATCCCTTTATTCTATATCAAGTTCAAGTAACAATAAAACTTAACTTAATCAAGTATGGTTCAACATTAGTTTTATTGAACACAGATATCTTGGATTGATCAATGTCACCTATTGTTTCTAGACAAGACTAGATAAGATCGGAATTTATCATGCATGAACTTTCTTATCATGTTTCTGTCCTAAAATAATTCGTACTACAGCATTACAGCACATATTCATTCAAAAAGTATATTTCAATCAGGTGATGCCCTAATGGGTGCAGTAATTCCTTTCGGTTTAAAAGTTCTCATGAAATCATCAGCAAAACAAAAGGAACATCCTTTTTTCAATAGAACATTCAAAGGTCTGGCTATTAAGGAAAAACTATTTCATAACTCATCCTAATAAGGCTGGCATGACTCTAAGAAAATTCTAAAATAGAGTTTCTTCCTGATAAAAATCTAAGCCAACATTTTACAACTCAGAAGAAAATATATTTTATCCTCATTTCCATTTTTAGTTCTTCGAAATCAAATAAAGGAAGAAAAACACGAAAAAGAGCAACTAAGAAAACAACTAAAAAACAAGAGATAGGCAAAAGGAACAAGTCACAGTTGAGCAGGAAAGATACATTCTTTTTGGGATTTTAAATTTTTAACATTTTTTTTCTTTTTATGTTTAATTTAGAAAGCAGGTAAATTTCCTCCATATGGTTCTAGAATGATTTCTAAAATTTGATTATCCTAAATGTCTTAATTTTAGATAATGTTTAAAATTAGTTAGTTATGATAATCCTATATTTCGGAAATTGATTGTCTAACTAGTGTAAGATAAGTGTAAATCTAAGGTCTAGGTTACTACCGTTACCTATCATAAGTCTATAGAATTTTGATCAGGAATCCTAAATTCATTATGATATTTCCCCGGCAACGGCGCCAAAAATCTGATGCGATTCCGGTTGACGTGCTAAATAGGTGCTAAATTGGTATGCTAAAAGATAGGCTTTATTTACCTATGTCGATTATGAGTAATTAAGGATTGAGTCTTACTAACTGTCACTTAGCATTCAATTATTGTCACTTAATCAATCAGAACCTGAGGCAGAGTACCTATCGTGTAGCTAGTCTGTTGGAAAGTATCTACGATTTTGTTAATTTAAATATCGTACTCCCAGGGAAGTGGCAACGACTTAGTAGTAACTAGCCTTTTATCCTAACTCCTATCTTATGATCCAGTTATGCAATCTTCATCAAATACTTTGATGAGAGGGTGATTCATTCTCCACTAGGTTTAAGTCTAATTAATCCTAGAAGTGTTTTATAGATGAGTCCTGATTCTATGTTATATTGTTCCTATACGTTGATTGACCTATATTCGAGTATTTTAGACATGTCTTGGCCTGTATTGCAACTATGTTCTGTGTCTAAAGGTTACCACATCTGAGTCTCTATGCTACCGCCCCATCGCCAAGGTAAACGACCCTACTCACGGCTCGAACTAAAGTCAGCAATGAACGCCCTATGTCACTTTGGAGATCATACCTCTCGTCTCATAACCGCCGGCATAAAACTCTACTCAGCCTACCTAGACTACTTTCAACCAACAGGGTGTTCCGCAGATTATTTTATCTAGTATGGCAGACACCAATACTAATTGATGTCTGTTAAACTAAACATGTTATGAATAGACCGTGGTTAGGAATTGTCTATAACCTTAAATTCAGTTTAAAAGAACGGCAATAGACATGCAGACATAATGGATATTTAAGCAGGTGGCCATTTCTAGAAAAACATAATATCTTCAACATATATCACAAATATTCATAAAAACATAATCTGGTATTCAAATCAGTATTTGGACAAATACAGTAATAACATATAAAGAGAGGGACAGGGGGGACTGATGCCATAAAGAAATCACCCTTTACGTAGTCACGCCGTTGGAGCGTACTGCTATATATGCCTTACTGCTTGATCCGACTCTGCTCGTCAGAACCTTCGGAGGACGCTTCCTCAGCCTAGTAACTGGGCTTTACTTAACAACCCGGCTTAAGCCCAGCCCTGTGGACTGACTCTTCGAACACCTAGAGCCCTCTTAGGATCTCCTAACGAAATCCCGGGTATTCTATGAATACCAAAAATGAACCTATCTATGTAATCCTAAGATCTGAGACTATTTCTCAGAAACTAAAACAAAACACTAATAAGAAAGAAAACTGAGATCCGAGTCTCTAAGTGAGTTGTGTACTAGAGAAGAGTACACTGGAAACCACTAAATTACTCAGATCGAGTGGAGAGGAATGAATTCAACTGCTGGAGGCCTGGGGTATTTATAGCAGCTTCCTAGGGTGATTTTTCATCAAAAATTCGATGTGGGACTGGTTCTGGGGGTTCGGGACGCCTGTCCTGATCTGTTGACCAGGTCGGGACGCCCGTCCTGGCGGGTTGACTGGGTCGGGACACCCGTCCTGACCCGTTGACTAAGTCAATATTTCCAAAAATTGCATTTTTGCCCCAAAATTTGCTGTTTTCGTCTACTTTTCACCTGACACTTCCAAAATCATAAAAACCGTGAAATTGAGTAAATAACAAACAATTCAGATCAATTTGCCCTCAATTTCACCCGAAATCATACATAAAAACATGCTAAAAAAGTGATACGATTTTCGCGTATCAGTCAGCAAAGAATTTTCTTCTTTGTTGGCAGTGATATCACTAGGGAGAGTCCGGGCTGCCAAGTAATTTGTTATATCTGCAAACCAAGGGGGTGAGAAAATAGCAAATAATGCACATAGATTCTCATCCGGAAATTTATCAGATATGATTGTCTCATCAATGGCTTCTAGGGTCGGATTTTCTAACCTAGACAAATGGTATGCGGCTAAGTTTTCTGCCCCTTTCTTATCCCGAATTTCTATGTCGAATTCTTGGAGCAATAAAACCCATCTAATTAATCTTGGTTTTGCGTCGGTTTTATTGAACAGGTATTTTAATGCAGAATGATCAGTATAAACAATAGTTTTAGACAGGACTAGATAAGATCGAAACTTATCAAATGCATATACTACTGCTAATAATTCCTTTTCTGTCGTAGTGTAATTTTCCTGAGCATCAGTTAAGGTTTTACTAGCATAATATATTACATGAAATTTCTTATCATGTCTTTGTCCTAAAACTACTCCTACTGCATAGTCACTAGCATCACACATAAGCTCAAAAGGTAGACTCCAGTCTGGTGACGTCATGATAGGTGCAGTAGTTAAGAGTTCCTTAAGTCTATTAAAAGCTTTTAGACATTTCTCATCAAAGACAAATGGAACATCTTTTCCGAGTAAATTGGTCAACGGCCTGGCTATTAATGAAAAATCTTTTATAAACCTACGATAAAAGCCAGCGTGTCCCAAAAAACTTCTAACGGCTCTCACATTTTTGGGAGGAGGTAGTTTTGAAATAACTTCAATTTTTGCCTTATCTACTTCCATACCTAGGTGTGAGATCTTATGTCCTAAAACGATTCCCTCTTTTACCATGAAGTGGCATTTTTCCCAATTTAAAACCAGGTTAGATTTTATACAACGTTTCAACATTAACTCCAAGTTCTTTAGACAAACCTCAAATGAATTACCAAAAACAGAAAAGTCATCCATAAATACTTCCATAGATTTTCCTAACATGTCCTCAAAGATAGCAGTCATACAACGTTGAAATGTAGCAGGTGCATTACACAAACCAAAAGGCATCCTTCTATATGCAAATGTTCCAAAAGGGCATGTGAACGTAGTTTTATGCTGGTCCTCAGGGGAAATAGGAATTTGAAAATAACCAGAAAACCCATCAAGAAAGCAATAAAACATGTGTCCAGATAATCTTTCTAACATTTGGTCAATAAAAGGAAGGGGAAAGTGATCTTTTCGTGTGGCCGTATTTAATTTTCTATAGTCTATGCATACACGATGACCAGTTACAGTTCTTGTAGGGATTAGTTCATTATGCTCATTCCTAACAACTTTATACCGCCTTTCTTAGGTACTACCTGCACCGGGCTTACCCACTCACTATCTGAGATAGGGTAGATAAGTCCTGCATCTAACAGTTTAATGACTTCTTTCTTAACAACATCACACACATTAGGATTCAACCTCCTTTGAGGTTGCACACATGGCTTATACTCATTTTCTAGAAGAATCTTATGCGAACAAAAGCTTGGATTAATACCTGGGATATCTGCAATTTTGTAGGCAAAGGCTCTTCTATGCTTTCTGCACATGTCCACAGTCAGCTTCCTTTGTTCTGCAGTCAGATCAGCTGCAAGAATAATGGGAAGTTTCTTGTTGTCATCTAGGAATTCGTAGCACAGATGAGTGGGCAGTTCCTTCAGCTCCAAGTCTGGTGGATCTTCAAACGAGGTTCGTTCTTTCTTCATCTCATCATCACCTATCTCAGTGAAACTATCAGAAGTAATTTCATTTTCAGAAGAGCTAAGTTCAGGCTCCTCTAATTCTAGGGAGTCCTCACTTAGAACTTGATAGTTTGAGCATAGGTCTGTCACGTTAATTGCAATCAAGTGTTCCATAGCATCCACAAAAACAAGTATCATCTAAATGCATGGGATACCTAAGGGTCTCATTTAGATCAAAAGTGATGTCATCATTTCCTACCCTTAACTTGATTTGACCATTACTGACGTCTATTAATGCTTTTGAGGTAGCTAGAAATGGTCGACCTAGGATCAGGGGTACTCCTCCTTCCCCATTCATATCCATACAACAAATCCACAGGAAACACAAATTTTCCGACCTTTACTAAGAGGTCTTCAATTATTCCCTTGGGGATTTTGACTGTCCTATCTGCAAGTTGTATGCACATCCTAGTCGTTTTCAAATCATGCAATCCTAATTTATCAAATAAACTAGATGGCATAAGATTAATACTAGCTCCTAAGTCTGCTAATGCATGCATGTTAGTAATATTTCCAATTGTACATGGCAAGGTAAAACAACCAGGATCTTTCTGTTTAGACGGTAGTTTATTCAACAGAACCGCCGAACATTCTTCATTAAGAACCACCTTGTCCATGTCAAATTTTCTTTTATTACTAACAACTTCTTTTAAAAACTTAGCATACTTTGGCATTTCAGAAATAACATCAAGTAAAGGTAAATTAACATGAATCTGACTAAAATTCTAAGAAACTTTTCAAATTGCTCCTTATCTTTATTGTGCATAAGTCTGGCAGGGTAAGGTACTTTTGGCCGGTACTCAGGAATAAACTCCGTCTTCCCTTTCCTTGCTACTTCGATTTCGACATCCGTCGGCGTTGGGTCCTTGGAGCCTTCTTCTGGTTCCTGCACAAGAATAGGAGGGTCAGATGGTTTGGGTGGAGATGGAGATAGAATTTTACCAGATCTTAGAGTGATGGTCTTGCATTCAGTTTGAGGGTTGGTCTCAGTGTTGCTTGGTAGCGTTCCCTGGGACCTGTGAGAGAAATGGGTGGATAGCTGACCCATTTGCCTCTCTAAAGTTTGTATAGCAGCTTGTGTGTTTCTGATTGTTTGCTCGGTCTGCTTCTGTCTATTCTCGTTCTGCTGGATTCTTTCGCGTGAGCTTCTGATCTTTCTGTTGGACTCTATCATTTCCTTGGAGTCGGAAATGCTCTTCAGCATGTCTCTGAATTCTTGCATGGGATCAGCTGGAACGATGTAGTTCCTTGGTGCAGGCAGAGCGACTTGCTGGTTCTGCGGATATGGCAGTTGCTGGGTACTCTTTTCTGGAAGTTAGTAGTCCCGGGATTGTTTCTCCAGCTAAATCCCGGATGGTTCTTCCAAGTGGGATTGTAGGTATTTCCTATAGGAGCAGAATTCACTGCGTCCACTTGTTCCATATCTTCTGGGATAGTTAATATCCCATTACCATAACAATCCCCACTGAAATGTGGTCCTTGGCAAAATTCGCAGACTTGGTATACTGACTGAATGCTTTTCCCTTGTTGGAAAGCATTCAGCTGATTAGTAATGCTGGCCTTCAGTGCCTCAAATTGATCATCAGTGGAGGCAACGACCGCATTTACTGGTTGCTTCTTAGCTCGGCCACTTGTGCGCCAATTCTTGCTGTTCCTGTAGAGTCTCTCCAGAGCGTTTCTAGCATCTACATCACTCATTCCATTGAAACCGCTCTGGGGATTGAGTCCATCAAGAATTTGCTTACCCATGTCTGACATACCCCCGTAAAATTGCTGAATCAGCAATGCCTCGGTAAGTCCATGTTGGGGGCAGAGCCTGAGTAGCTCTTGAATCTGTCCCAAGCTTCGATCACTGTCTCATCAGCAGCTTGAGTGAAACTAGACAGAGCCCTTCGATATTCTAGGACTCTTGCTGCAGAGTAGTACTCTTCTAGGAAGGCTTTGCTTAACTCGTCCCAAGAGGTGATGGAGTTAGTAGGTAGTTGGGCCAACCATATCTTAGCTCTGTCCCTAAGTGAGTAGGGAAAAAGGTTGAGTTTAGTTACTTCTGCAGTGTGATCTCCCTTGAGGCCTTCGCAGAGAGAAGAGAAATCAGATAGGTGTTCCAGCGGATTCTCGGCTGCAGTTCCTCCAAACTGAACCCGATTTATAATCAGCTGGATCACATTCGGTTTAAGATCATAGCGAGGGTTCCCAGGGATTCAGATGGCAGATGAGACTGGGATAGTCTGTGGCTGGATGTAGGATTCAAGGGTAGGTCTTTCAGCAGCCATTTCTGTTCTTCGCCTATTAGCTGTGCAGATGATTCGTTCAGGATTTTCAACTGGTGTTTCAAGGTTAGCTTCTGAAGATCGAGTCATGCAACTACAGAGAAGAACACGTTTTAGCCTGAGCAAACTGGTTAGTGGGGTTACAGGGAGAGTGAAAACTTAAAAACTTGGAAGAAAGAGAAAATAAAACGACACAACTATTCAGAAGGAGAAAACAAAAGATAGGGAAAAGAGAACAACTTACCATTAAACAAGAAAAGTACAATTTTTTCGGATTTTTAAATTAAAATTTTTTTTTCTTTTTTTTATTTCGAAAGCAATTAAATTCCCTCAATATGGTTCTAGAATAAATTTCTAAAATTTGATTATCCTAACTGTCTTAATTCCAGATAACATCTAAAATTAATTAGTTATGAGAACCCTATATTTCGGAAATTGATTGTCTAACTGGTATAACATAAGTGTTGGGTCTAAAGGCTATGTTACTACCGTTACCTATCATAAGTCTCTAGAATTTTGATCAGGAATCCTAAATTCATTATGATATTTCCCCGGTAACGGCGCCAAAAATCTGACGCGATTCCGGTTGACGTGCTAAATAGGTGTTATTTTACCCTATGTTGATTATGAATAATTAAGGACTGTGATTGACTAATTGTCACATTTAGTCTCTATGGTGTCACTTAATCAGCCAGAACCTAAGGCAGAGTACCTATCGTGTAGCTAGTCTGTTGGAAAGTATCTACGATTTTATTAAGCTAAATATCGTACTCCCAGGGAAGTGGCAACGACTTAGTAGTAACTAGCCTTTTATCCTAACTCCTATCCTATGATCCAGTTATGCAATCTTCATCAAATACTTTGATGAGAGGGTGATTCATTCTCCACTAGGTTTAAGTCTAATTAATCCTAGAAGTGTGTCATAGATGAGTCCTGATTCTATGTTATACTGTTCCTATATGTTATGACCTAATTCGATATTTTAGACATCTTAGCCTGGATTGCAACTATGTTCTGTGTCTAAAGGCGTACCACATCCGAGGTTTCTAATAAACCGCCCTACCTTAATGACGGCCCTACTCACGGTTCGGGACGAAGGCATCCATGAAAGCCCTATGTCACTTCGGGGATCATACCGCTTGCCCTAGCCGCCGGCATAATCGGACTCAGCTCGGCCCCTACCTAGACTACTTTAACAGCAGGGTGTTCACAGGTTATTTTATCTAGCATGGCAGACACCAATACTAATTGATGCCTGTTAAACTAAACAGGTTATGATTAGACCGTGGTTAGGAATTGTCTATAACCCTAACTTTAGTTTAAAAGAGCACATTAAACATGCAGACATAGTGAATTTAGCAGGTGGCTATTTCCGGAAAAACATAAAACGTCAACATATAAAACAACTATTCATAAAATCGTAATCTCGTATTCATAATAGTATTTAGAACAAAACAATAACAACATATAAGAGAGGGACATGGGGACTGATGCCATAAAGAAATCACCCTTTACGTAGTCTCGCCGACGGAGCGTACTGCTGTATATGTCGTATTGCTCGCCCTGACTCTGCTCGCTAGAACCTTCGGAGGACGCTTCCTCAGCCTAGTAACTGGGCTTTACCTTAATACCCAGCTTAAGCCCAGCCCTGTGGACTGACTCTTCGAACGCCTAGAGCCCTCTTAGGATCTCCTAACGAAATCCCGGGTATTCTATGAATACCAGAAACGAACCTATCTATAGAAACCTAAGATCTGAGACTATTTCTCAGAAACTAAAACAAAACACTAATAAGAAAGAAAACTGAGATCCGAGTCTCTGACTGAGTTGTGTACTGGAGAAGTGTACACTAGAAACCACTTAATGACTCAGATCGAGTGGAGAGGAATGAATTCAACTGCTGGAGGCCTGGGGTATTTATAGCAGCTTCCCGGGGTGATTTTTCATCAAAAATTCGATGTGGGACTGGTTCTGGGGGTTCGGGACGCCCGTCCCGGATTGGGACGCCCGTCCTGATCTGTTGACCAGGTCGGGACGCTCGTCCCGAGTCCTGGACGCCCGTCCTGACCCTTTGACCAAGTCAACATTTCCAAAAATTGCGTTTTCCCCCCAAAATTTGCTATTTTCGTCTACTTTTCACCTGACACTTCCAAAATCATAAAAACCGTGAAATTGAGTAAATAACAAACAATTAAGATCAATTTGCCCTCAATTTCACCCGAAATCATACATAAAAACATGCTAAAAAGGTGATACGATTTTCGCGTATCAGCCTGTGATTTTAGACGGCTTGCGATTCTTCGCTCCTCTAGAAGATCTAAATCCATGTTTCTTTTTCTTTTGTTGATGTCTTTATTGTACATCGCAACTCTTGCCGTGGGAAGTGCGACTTCGGGTGGTGCTATTGCCTCTGAACAGTATATAAGTGAGTATGCCGTCTCTCCAGTGGGGCCCCTAGTCGAAGTTCGGACTGACCATAAAGCGGGATTTAGCTCGCCAGCCCACTTATTAGACTTTCCTTCTAAATTCTTCCGTAAGGCAAGTAACACTAACTTGTTTACGACTTCTACTTGACCATTCCCCTGAGGATGTGCAACTGAAGATTTCCAATGTTTAATATATAGCCTCTGGCATTCCGAGGTGAATTTGGATGAGAATTAAACTCCATGGTCGGTAATTACTGCTCTGGGGATGCTAAATTGGCAAAAAATATTTTCCCAAAAGAATTTGGAAACATTTTCCTCCATTGGATGTGTCAATGCTTTTGCTTCAATCCACTTCAAAAAGTAATCAACTGCCACAACTAAATACTCGTAGCCATTTCATGTTTTTGGGAATTTTCCCATTAAGTCCATTCCCCACATGTCGAACGGCCAAGCCGCCACAACTGGGGTCTGTGCTATAGATGGCAGTTGTGGTATGTTCCAAAAAATTTGGCAAGTGTCACAATTTTTGACATATTGCCTAACATCTTCCTGTAGCGTCGTCCAGTAGTATCCTTGGTTGATCGCCCTTTCTGCCAGTGTCAGAGCTCCAAGGTGTCCTCCGCATACACCTTCGTGCAACTCGGCGAGTAAGTCGCTTACTTGTGGCGGTGGAATGCATCGAAGTAGCGGCCTGGAAAATGAACGTCGGTATAAAATGTCAGCATGGATCATGTACCTGGCTGACTATCGGCGTATTTGTCTAGCTCGTGTGAGATCATTCGGCAAAATCCCTTGTTGGATGAATTTTACCATCTCGTTGACCCAATCAGCCGACGTTGCTTGTAAGGGTTGTATTAAACAAGCTCCCTTCGAGGATAAAATTATTTCCACCGGGATACCTTCCTCATTTTGAGCTTCCCCAGAAGCTATCTTTGCTAACCTGTCCGCCAATTGGTTGTCTTTTTGACCGACCAGAGATAAGCAGAAAAGACTGAACTTCTTTTTCCATTGTCTTGCTCTGTCTACATATGGTTGAAGGCTTTTTGAATGTACTGCATAAGTCCCTTGGACTTGCTTTACTACCAACTGTGAGTCGTTGTAGACCTTTAAAGCCATTATATTTGCTTCATGGGCCCACTCTGTCCCTAGGAGTAATGCTTCATACTCCGTCTGATTATTTGAAAGTTTGGACTCTAATTTGATAGCTCACCTCTCGGTGTATTACTTATTGGGAGAAGTTAAAATTATTCCTACGCCTACCCCGCTGGCGTTCATCGCTCCATCTACTCTTAATTCCCAAGCATCCATTATTGACTTGCCTTTGTCCAGGTTTGACTCCATAAACAATCCCTCTGCTAGGAAGTCAGCTAAAGCTTGTGCTTTAATGGCAGACTAGGGTTTGAAGGTTATGTCCTGCCCACAAAATTCGATAGACCATCGGAGCATTCTACCTGATTGATCCAATTTATGGAAAACTTGTTGTTGGGGGCATCAATGTAGACTATGACCGGATGAGATTCGAAATAGGGCCTGAGTTTTCGGGTTGTAATCACCAATGCATATGCTAGCTTTTCGATATTAGAATATCGAGACTCAGCGTCATTTAAGGCCTTGCTTACGAAGTACATGGGGTACTGTTTTAACCCTTCTTCCTTTATTAAAACTGATGCTACAATCAAGTCAGAGAAAGACAGGTATAGAAAGAGTGTCTGCCTCATGTTGGGAGATCGCAACAAAGGAAGCTCCAACAGGTGGTTCTTTAAGCTCCTCCAGGTCCGGCTGCATTCCGGAGTCCATTCAAAGTTATTCTTAGAATCTTTCAGGGCTTTAAAGAATGGTAGGCATTTTTCCGCTGACTTTGAGACAAAACGTCCTAGAGCTGCAATACATCCATTTAACCGTTGAACATCTTTGATGCATCGAGGTTCGGTTAGTCTGGCTATAGCCTCTAACTTTTCAAGGTTTGCTTTGATACCTCGCTTAGATGTCATGAAACCGAGGAATTTTCCAGATTTTACCCCGAATGTGCACTTCGTGGGATTTAACTTGAGGTTAAATTTGGTCAGGTTTTAGAATATCTCTTCAAGGTCGTCCAGGTGTGACACTTCGCGTTTAGTTTTAACGACCATGTCGTCTACGTAAGCCTCTATATTTCTTCCTATCTGGTCTCGAAGGATGTGGTTCATCATTCGTTGATAAATGGCTCCTGCATTCTTTAAGCCAAATGGCATAACATTATAACAGTATATGGCCCCTACAGCCCAAAATGAAGTGTGTACCTGATCACTTGGCTTCATTTTAATTTGATGATATCTTGAGAAAGCATCCATGAAGCTTAGGAATTCATAACCCGCGGTGGAATCCACGAGTGCATCGATCCGGGGTAGCGGGTAGCAATCCTTAGGACAGAATTTATTGAGGTCGGTATAATCAACATACATCATCCATTTTCCGTTGGTTTTCTTAACCATCACCACATTAGCCAACCATGTGGGGTATTTGACTTCGCGAATGAACCCCGTTTCAGTAACTTTTCTATCTCTTCTTTCATGCCTTGCATCTTTTCTTCTCCGAACTGTCTGGGCTTTTGCTTTATTGGGTGGTATGCAGCACTTATACTAAGTGCATGCTCGCTACCGAACTGTCGATGCCCGACATGTCCTCTGTACACCAAGCGAAGCTATTTTGATGAGCTTTAAGAAAATCAATAAGATCCTGTCGAAGAGCACTTGGCATCTCCCTACCAATTTTTATAGGTTGTTGAGGATACTTTGGATTAATAACTATCTCATCAAACTCGTTGTCTTGAGAGACTTCGGTAACTAAATCGCAAATCAGTTTTTCCAGTATCCTCTGTATCCTTTGATCATGGTTGATACTTACCAAATTAATAGAACCGATCTCAACCAGCTCCTCCCTCTTTCTCTTTATTTTCAAGATTTGTCCCAGAAGACTTCGGGGACTACTTTTGACGAAGCCTACACCTCGCTAGGTATTAAATTTTACTTGCTGATGAGATGTTAATATGACAAGATCGAAAGCCACATGAAAAGGAGTTCCCAATATCGCGTTGTAAGGTGAATCCAAATCTACCGCATAAAACTTAATCTCTTATGTTTGTACCTTTTCTCCCTCTTCAAGAGTTACTTGGACTTTTACTGTTCCCTTAACTGGTACTTTGTGAGTGGTAAACCCTTCCAAGACCATCTTAGTAGCCTTAAGGTGGTCATCTTTTAGACATATATCCTTGAAACATCGGAGATACATGATATTCTTGGTGGCCCCTGTATCGACCATAACTCTTTTTACCGTGCATTTGTCAATCTCATCTCTCGTCATTCGTACTTCGAGGACAATAGGAGTGATTTTTGCTTCCTCGTTATGCTCCAATTCTTCGTTTGAAAAGGAAATGACCTCTCGTTGTATGAGTCCGTACTCTGGGATAAGGTACGACTTGGTGAGGTTATATATTCTCTTCTTGATTTTCTTGATAGATGTTAACTCAGAGTTTATCATGTTGATAACCCTCTCACCTTTGTCTTTTTGCTGTTGAATGTCGTGTACATATTCTTTTAGACATCCATCTTGGATGAGCCGCTCAATTGCCCTTTTTAATTGGATGCAATCCTCGGTCGTGTGCCCGTAATCCTGATGAAACCCACAGAACTTCGTTTTATCCTGTGTGGGGAACGACTAGGATCTCATCGGAATAGAGTCTTTAACTCCGTATTTTTCTTTAATCACTGCTACCAGACTTTCTTTTGGGATGTTTAGAGGTGTAAACGTATCAGGCCTTTTACTTCGACCTTTATCCTTTCTTTCCAAAAAGTTTTGGAACACTTATTTCTGTGGATCGTGATGCTTATCCTTCTTTTTGTTGGTGAATTCTTGTGGGCAGCTTTCGGCTAGCGCGACTTTCCTAGCTACACTGAACATTTCTCCAATAGTTTTCGGCTTTCTCAATTGGAGTTCTGTATACAGCATTCTGGACCTAAATCCTCATTCAAAACAGGTGATGACAGTATCTTGACTGATTCCTTCTATGTCATCATATGTTTTCTTGAATCGTTCCAAGAATGATAGTAAAGTTTCATCGTCTCGCTGTTTGATATTTGCAAGATCTCCTCTCGTCTTTGGTATTGTCCCTGCGGTACTAAATTTATCTAGAAATGTCCTTCTAGAGTGTGCCAAGAATTAATCGTGCCTGCTTTAAGAGAGGTAAACCACGTTAAAGCTTTATCCGACAAAGTGCTCAAAAATACTTTGCACAATATTGCTTCGTCATTTGTGACTAAGCCCATAGCGCTTTATATCGGCAGACATGTTTGAGAGGTCGTGTTTGCCCAGAATAAAGAACAAATTGTGGAATTTTGAGAAACGGATCAGGGGCGACTCCTTGGATCCATTTAGCGAATGGGCCCAATTTGATTGCTCTCGTCCTCTGGATTTTTGTTGTACTTTTAACCTTTTCGGGGTTGTGTTCAGTATAACATTTTCTGGCCTCTCGATTTAGAGTGGGTTTCGAAGTGTGATGATTTCTCCCACTTCGCTGATAGTTTGACATTGCTTCCCACCTGTTCGCACTCTCTACTTCTCTGCTTTGGTAGCTAAAGTCGGTGTTCGTTGTGGTCGCAGTTCAGAGGGATCGTCTAAGAACATCGGCAGCGGTAATTCTTTTCCCGCTTTGCGGAACTCAGTCCTTAACTTTATCCATTGTCTCGAAAGCTCCTGCTCTTGCTTTAGAGCTCGTTCTCTTTTTGTAACTTTTGCAACAGTTCTCTTTCATCGCTTATCCTTTTAGAAGTGAGGTGATCTCTCAAATCTTGAGAGTGCCTCGAGATTTCTGGTTGTGATCCCAACCTTTCCACAGCCAGGCGACGATGTGAAAAGGGGGGAGCTGAGGATTGGGCTATCCTTGTCGCTGTCTCACGAGGTGATGCATGTCGGATGATGTGTTGATCTTCCCCTGAACGTCTAGATATTATGATTTGTGAGGGAAAAATACTCAAATTCCCGGTAATGGAACCAAACTGATTCGTCTAAAATTGGTCTAAGTAATTTAAAGGTTAAAAAAGTATAGTAATGTCAGACACTTTTCAGAAATATCGAAGTGTGGGTCAAGATAAGGTGGATATCAAGCTTTACTTGAGTGTGCTCTGCTTCCGGTTTCCTGAAGTGTGAAATACTTGCAAAATAGAGGAAGTTCGATGGGAATTTGATTCTCCGTAAACTTTTCGACGATCAAGTCAGTTTAGAGTATGACAAGTATTTTAAGATATCTGGTCTGGTCCCTTTACCTTCCATTCGATTCCCTTTTTATAGATATTTTCGATTGGGGAAAGAACCATGATGAGATCGTGGTTCTCTTGTTATGGCTGGCAATTTCCTCCATGATTTTCCGTTATGTCATATGTGGAAACAAATTTGAATCTTGGAGTTTATGAGAGAGAAAATCGCCATTGACGTAGTAGGTCATAAAGTTCATTTTTGGCGCTGATAGATTTATGGAATAATTAAAGTGAAGGGCAGTTATTCTTATGAATAATGACATTTTTACTCTTAATGGATACTTTGGCAATCAATATATAATTATATATATATATATATATATATATAATATACTTACATATGGAAACATAAATTCCGTAAAAGCGGCCAGTCACCACAGCTGTTGCCCGAAATGCTTTGCATGTGTGCAACGTGTATTACCATGCATTTATGCAGTGATTGACAATTCGAAAGATTCGAAGAGAGAAATAAAAAATAAAACACAATTTCTTAAATCATTTATTTTCTCCCATTCTCTTCTATATTTCCCCTTACTTAAATTTGTAATTTTATATTAATAAATATCGAAACTCACACTTAGATCATTAAAGGTTAAATATTTTCTTATAATAAGTAATAGAAAATCATCCAAAGATTCAAAACGAATGTAAAATCTGTTCTCCCCTGTATCCTCATCGAAATTTTTTTTGTAGATGTAATAATTATTACCGTCAAGATTCTCGTTATTTATAATATATAATAATCTTTTATAAAAAATAAAATTTATAGATATAAAAAAATTTTGATCTATATAAGTTCATGATTATTCTTCTAACTTAAAAATATTAATTTAGAGTATTTATAAATTGCAACAACCATGATAATAGATTTAATAAAGGATCACCGGACAAAATAATCTTAAATAAAAAATTGTAATTTAGATATGGGACAGAAAGTAGACTTATATTTTTTTTAAGAAAAAAGATTTACTTAAGCGTGATAGTCATATCCATCTCTCCTACGACCCACTAACCATGAATTGTGTGAATTATAATAATATTTGATAGGAGGCTGTAAAATTAGTTTAAAAATACTAATATTTTCGCACAAATTTAGACTTTTAATTGAATTTTTTAAACAATATATATTATAAAACATAAGAATAATTAAAACAACTTTGGTGTATAATCAAATCCAGCAATTCATCTGGCAGATATTTTCAATAAATTTTAAGATTTTATAAAATTAAATAAAATTAGATAATAAATGATTATTTTAATTATAGAGTTTCATTTATTATTAACTAAAGTTATAAATCTGAGTTGAAAATTTTTTATAATTTTTAAAAAATACAATTAGATTATATAATTTTTATTTTATTTGATTTAACTATACTTAGTTTTTCTATAAAAAAAAATTATAATTAAATTTTTTTTTTTGTAAAATATATTCTAAATAATTTTACTTTATAAACAAAATTAAACTAAAGTTTAGGTTAATAAAAAAAATTCAACCCCAGTGGTGCCGCAGGCGAAATCGACAAGGCATTTCTGAAGCCTCCGGCGGTGAACTTCCACAACAATTTTCCGCTGCAACGCAGATTACCAATCTGAACCTTCCTTTCTTTCTTTTTCCTGGGGTTGCAAGTACAAAAAGTTATTGTAGATGGATAAGAAATATGGATTACAATTAAGGGTTAAGCCACAGCAGCAGAGGAAACCCATTTCTCGACCTCCTGTGGTGATGACGCTGATGACGATAATGTTGAGTGAGAAATTTCTCGGCAGTCTTACAAGAATAAGTATCTGAAAGATGTTAGTAGTACAGTAGAAAGGAAATAATATTTTTGAGTTTTTGAAAATTACTGGAATTATTGATTTAGTTAATTGATATTGAGTAATTATATTTTATTGAATTTCTTTTTTAAAGTAAAAAATATATCACCTATTTATATTACATTATGAGAGTTATATAAAAAAAGAAAATATTGACAAAATCAATCACAATATCAACGATTCCTAAAGGTTAGGGATTTGATTTGCTGAAGATATGCGATTTATTCAACACTCCTCCTCAAGTTGAGTAGTGGGATCTCCAATACCCAACTTGCACAAAGATGTCTTGAACATTGTTCCGGTAACCGCCTTTGTCAATATGTCTACTAACTGATCTTCGGATCTTATGAATGAAATTTTGATTACTCCTTCCTCAAGCTTTTCTTTGATAAAGTGTCTGTCGACCTCGACATGCTTCGTCCTGCCATGTTGTACTGGATTTTCAGAGATCCTGATTGCTACTTTATTATCACACTTCATGATGCACGAAAGTTGTGGTGTGAAGCCTATCTCCATTATTAGTTTCTTGAGTCATAGGACTTCTGTTATTTCCTTTGTGATTTCTCGAAACTCAGCCTCTGCACTGGATAGGGCCACAACTTTTTGTTTTTTACTCTTCCATGTTACTAAATTTCCTCCAACCATTGCAGCATATCCTGAGGTGGATCGTCTATCATTTGGATTTCCGGCCCAATCTGCATCAGTATACACCTCTATATTGAGATGACGGCATTTTCTAAAGAAAATTCCTCTCTCAGTCATTCCTTTAAGATACCGAACTATCCTGATCACTGCTTCCATGTGATGTTCTTTGGGCTGGTGCATAAATTGGCTGACTACCCCAACGGTGTATGATATGTCTGGCCTGGTATGCGCCAAGTAGATAAGTTTCCCGACCAATCTCTGATATCTTCCTTTGTTGGCCCACCTACCACTTTCCTCCATCCGTAGGCTATGATTTACTGTCATTGGTGTCTCTACTGGTTTGCTGTCTAGTAATCCTGTTTTTGCTAGTAGATCCAAGATATACTTTCTTTGAGATATGAATATACCCCCTTTTGATCTTAATACCTCAATGCCAAGAAAGTACTTCAACCTTCCGAGATCCTTGATCTCGAATTTTTTAGACAAATTCTCCTTTAGTCTCTTAATCTCCTCTGTGTCATTTCCAGTTACGATCATGTCGTCGACATATATGATGAGACATGTGACCAAACCTTTTTGTTCTTTTAGGAATAATGTGTGATTGGCGTTGCTTTACTTGTACCCATATTTTTTCATAACTACTGTGAATCTTCCAAACCAAGCTCTGGGTGATTGTTTTAGCCTATATAATGTCCTTTTCAATTTGCACACCTGTCCTTCTTTGAGTTTTTCCTGGAGACCCGGCGGTGCATCCATGTAAACTTCTTCTCTTAGATCTCTGTGGAGGAATGCATTCTTTACATCGAACTGATGTAGTGGCCAGTCTTGATTGGTTGCAATTGTGAGCAATACTTAATTTTTGCAACGGGGGAGAACGTCTCTGAGTAGTCAATGTCGTAGGTATGTGTGTACCCCTTTGCAACTAGTCTAGCTTTGTATCTCTCGACAGTACCGTATGCTTTGTACTTGATTGTGAACACCCACTGACATCCGACTGTCTTCTTTCCACTGGGTAGAGTGCATATCTCCCATGTCTGATTTTTCTTTAGAGCTTGTATCTCTTCGTTCATGGCTTTCCTCCATTTTTCCACGGACATTGCTTCGTCAATTGTTTGTGGTATAGATTCTGTGTATAGTGCTGCTGCAAATGTTTTGGCAGTGTCGGACATACTCCTCATGGCTAAGTCTCCTACCGGGTATCTGGATGATCGGGAGATATGGTCTGGAGAGTACCTTTTAGCTGGCACTCCTCAATTACTGCGTGGTGGAAGTGTGTAATTTCCTCCTTTCTCCATGGGATCAGACTCTGCACAATCATGATTAGCGTAATCATCTACAGCCGTATGTAAATCTGGACTTCGCTTATTTTGGATATTCATTGGAGGATTCCCACTGGATGGGGTACTGGGTTCGTGAGCCTCTACCATGTCTTGATGTGGCTCATATGGTCCATTTACCAACTCTTTTGAGACTCCTCCTAGCCAGATTTGATTTTCGAGCCAACCAAGTGTGTCATCGGTACTCTCCTCCTGACTACTGGGTTGGTGAGAATAAGGAAAATCAGACTCAACGAAGTCGCAGTCCATTGTAATATAGACTCGACGTGTATCAAGATTATAACACCTATACCCCTTTTGATGTACCCCATATCCTACGAAGACACATTTTCTAGCATACGGTTCAAGTTTGTTTCGATCCGTTTTGGGAATATGGTGTAAACAGTGCATTCGAATACGCATGGTGGTAAGGTAAGGACTGATGAGATTTTGGTTTATGTGGAAAGGATTTCTAGTAGTGTTTTGTGTTCAAGCACTCTTGTAGGTAGACGGTTCATAAGGTAGACTGAGGTTGCTACTTGATATGCATAAATTATATCACATTTTTAGCATGTTTTTAGGCATGATTTAGGGTGAAATTGAGGGCAAATCGGTCTTAATTGCTCGTTATTAACTCAATTTCACAGTTTTTATGATTTTGGAAGTGTCAGGTGAAAAGTGGAAGAAAATGGAAAATTTCGGGGCAAAAACGCAATTTTTCAGAAGTTCGGACTTCGGGGAGGGCGTCCCGGTTCAGGACGGGCGTCCTGACCTGGTCAACAGGTCGGGACGGGCATCCCAATCTGGGACGGGCGTCCCGAACCAGAATTCAGAATCTCAGCTGCTATAAATACCCCAAGCCTTCCTCAGTTGAATTCATCCCCCTCCACTCGATCTGAGTCATTCAGTGGTTTCCAGTGTACAATTCTCGAGTACACAACTCACTCAGAGACTCAGATTTCAGTATAAGTTTTCTTTCTTTCCTTTTTGTGTTTAGTTTTTCTTAGTTTCTGAGAAATAGTCTCAGATCCTAGGGTTCGATAGATAGGTTCGTTTTTGGTATTCATAGAATACCCGGGATTTCTTTAGGAGATCCTAAGAGGGCTCTAGGCGTTCGAAGAGTCAGTCCACAGGGCTGGGCTTAAGCCCAGGACTTAAGGTAAAGTCGAGCTACTAGGCTGAGGAAGCGTCCTCCGAAGGTTCTGTCGAGCAGAGTCGGGTCAAGGAATACGACATATACAACAGTACGCTCCATCGGCGAGACTACGTAAAGGGTGATTTCTTTATGGCATCAGTCCCCCTGTCCCTCTCTTATATGTTGTTATTGTGTTTGTCCAAATATCAATTATGAATACTGGATTATGATTGTTATGAATATTTGTTATATATGTTGAAGTTATTATGTTTTTTCGGAAATAGCCACCTCCTTAAATATTCATTATGTCTGCATGTCTAATGTAGTTTCTTTTAAACTAAAATTAGGGTTATAGACAATTCCTAACCACGGTCTATTCATAACCTGTTTAGTTTAACAGGCATCAATTAGTATTGGTGTCTGCCATACTAAAAAAATAACATGCGGAACACCCTCTTTGTTAGAGTAGTCTAGGTAGGCTGAGTAGAGCGTTATTGATGCGTTCCGGTCGATATGCTAAATAGGTGTTATTTTATCCTATGTTGATTATGAATAATTAAGGACTGTGATTGACTAATTGTCACATTTAGTCTCTATGGTGTCACTTAATCAGCCAGAACCTAAGGCAGAGTACCTATCGTGTAGCTAGTCTGTTGGAAAGTATCTACGATTTTATTAAATAAATATCGTACTCCCACGGAAGTGGTAACGGCTTAGTAGTAACTAGCCTTTATTCCTAACGCTTATCTTATAATCCAGTTATGCAATCTTCATCAATAACTTTGATGAGAGGGTGATTTATTCTCCACTAGGTTTAAGTCTAACCAAACCTGAAAGTGTTTTATAGATGAGATCCTGATTTTATGTTATACTGTTACTATACGTTGATTGACCTATATTCGAGTATTTTAGACATGTCTTGGCCTGGATTGCAACTATGTTTTGAGTCTAAAGGTGTACCACATCTGAGTCTCTACGCTACCGCCCCATCGTTAAGGGTAACGACCCTACTCATGGCTCAGACAAAAGTCAGCAATGACCACCCTATGTCACTTCGGGGATCATACTGCTCATCTCATAACCGCTGACATAAAACTCTACTCAGCCTATCTAGACTACTTTCAACCAACAGGGTGTTCCGCAAATTATTTTATCTAGTATGGCCGACACCAATACTAATTGATGCCTGTTAAACTAAACAGGTTATGAATAGATACTGGTTAGGAATTGTCTATAACCCTAATTTTAGTTTAAAAGAACGGCATTAGACATGCAGACATAATGAATGTTTAAGTAGGTGGCCATTTCTAGAAAAACATAATAACTTCAACATATATCACAAATATTCATAATAATCATAATCTGGTATTCAGAACTGTTATTTGGACAAACACAATAACAACATATAAGAGAGGGACAAGGGGACCGATGCCATAAAGAAATCACCCTTTACGAAGTCTCGCCGATGGAGCATACTGATGTATATGCCGTATTGCTTGACCCGACTCTACTCGCCAGAACCTTCGGAGGACGCTTCCTCAGCCTAGTAACTGGGCTTTACCTTAATACCCAGCTTAAGCCCAGCCCTGTGGACTGACTCTTCGAACGCCTAGAGCCCTCTTAGGATCTCCTAACGAAATCCCGGGTATTCTATGTATACCATAAACGAACCTATCTATAGAAGCCTAAGATCTGAGACTATTTCTCAGAAACTAAAACAAAAGACTAACAAAAAAGAAACTGAGATCCGAGTCTCTGAGTGAGTTGTGTACTAGAGATGTGTACACTGGAAACCACTTAATGACTCAGATCGAGTGGAGAGGAATGATTTCAACTGTTGGAGGCCTGGGGTATTTATAGCAGCTTCCCGAGGTGATTTTTCCTCAAAAATTCGATGTGGGACTTGAACTGGTTTGTTGACCAAGTTGAGATGCCCGTCCCGAGTCCTGGACGCCCGTCCCGGTGCTTTGACTGGGTCGGGACGCCCGTCATGAGCCTTTGACCAAGTCAGCATTTCCAAAAATTGCGTTTTTCCCCAAAATTTGCTGTTTTCGTCTACTTTTCACCTGACACTTCCAAAATCATAAAAACTGTGAAATTAAGTAAATGATAAACAATTAAGATCAATTTACCCTCAATTTCACCCAAAATCATACATAAAAATATGCTAAAAAGGTGATACGATTTTCGCGTATCAGATAACCCCACACTTAGCTTTTTACTTGTCCTCAAGCAAAGTCTACCTGAAGTTAGTGATTCTAAACCGTAGTGCAGTCACTTAAATTCCTAGTCATGTTTTTATTCCAAAAATTTATTCAGACAATTCTTAACACATGTCTAACTGGTCAGGTTGCTATGACAAGGTCTCAAATGTCTCTAGTAGTTTGTTAGGGTTGAGCAGAAAGTAACTTAACAACTAGGTTGAACTTTTCTCTTAGTCATAAGGTCTTCCTGATGTGTAGTGTGTGTACTTTTCCAGACCAGATAGTCAACACAATAAACTCTTGTCTTAACTGTTACCAGATAACACTTTGACCTATTGCTAGACACACTGACAACAGATAACTTTATGAGTTCTGAGCTTTGGTGATCAGATTCTATTTAGCATTTATTGATTTCTTTCGTTTATAGATGTAGGGTATTTTGAGTCTGCTTATAACACGTCAACTTCAACTACCCATGTAGCGAGTCCCACTCCGATGACTCCCAGATTTACACGACCTTAGGGCATCAGGCTTTAAGTTCCCCGAAGGAGTGGTGCTCGAGTAGCGAAGGCCGCTGGCAAACTACCCTTATTTAATTAACTTTCTTTAATTTCTTTTCACTTTTAGCTCAGAGTCTCATCTAGTCTTTCTAATTGTCAAAATATCCACAACTGGTCTAATTTTATCTAGTTCAGTCTTGAAAAGGTAATTGGCTGAGGTCTCTAATCCAGACAAAGTTGTGCTCAGTTATCAGGAATTCCCTATTCCTAATCAAGTAGTCCAAGATAGCTATCACATTGCCTCCTACTAACCATAACATTCTACCTACATATCATAGACATAAGCAATTGTTTAACCAGACATACTGCATTTAGAAGTCTGAAAGACGGAAAATTTTGAAAAATTTTGGAAGGGTGTGAAAATATAGGGAAAACAAGCAAAAACATGCAAAATGTTTTTGCAAACTGCTACAGTGCACCGTGCACTGCTACCCCACACTTAATTCTGACACTGTCCTCAGTGTTCATGCATATCTAATTACCCCACACTTATTTGAAAACAGGAAATAAAACATAAAGAAAAGATTCTTACCCACACTATGGGTAAGAAAGACAAAATAAAGCAAATAATTATGTATGTCATATAGATCAATTTTGTACATAGATTCATACGTCATACAGCCCCGACATGTTTATACACATAGAACAAGAAAAACAAAAGCAAAAGAAAGGAAAGGAAAGAAGGAGAGAGAGACTAAGAACCCGGCGGGTCGTTGTCCAGTGGACCGAAGTCTGCTGTAAAGTCAAACTCGAAGTTTTCCACCAGTCGGGAAGTATGCTGATGTATCTCCTCAATCCTGCTGGTGTTCATGGCGATCCTGTCATCCATCATCGCCAGCCGTCTGTCAATCCTGTCCATGTCTCGACTGTATCGGGCCGATAGTTCTGCCAATCCGTGCGACATGTGCCGTTCGAAGGCAGTACGTGGCACGAACGTCTCGGACGGAGGGATATGCACTGGATATGCTTCCGATGCCGATGCTTGTCCTGGCTACTCCGTGTGGATGGTGTAGCAGCCATTCGCATCCCGGACAACCATTCCCATGTTCCGTAGAATAGTAAGATCAGTGGGAACGGTAGTCGGGGCGACCAGGGTCAGCTCCGAGCCCTCTATGTCCAACTCCAGGTAGCGGGCTAGCCTGGTGATGTACGGTCCGAGCCCCATACACTGTTTCCTGGTGTCTGTAGCGAATCCTCGCATGCCGACCGTGATGAGTCTAGCCATCTCTACCGTAGATCCCATGTGCATGTTGGCCAGAAGGAATGCCTCCATCTGGGTGAAAGTTCTGGGATCCGTCCGTCGTCCTGACAATGTATGTGCAATGATAGTGTGCAGGTAACGAAGAGTAGGATAAATACCTGTGGCTTTTGCAAAGCCATGTTGGTATGGGACACCCGTCATGCAGATCTGAGCCCAAGCAGTGGAGACATCTGCAGATGTGAAGTCTCGAACTGCTGTGGTGTATGCGGGCGTATCCAGCTCATCTCTCTGCCAGATACCTAGGGCGACGCCGAACTCGGCCATGCTCATCGACCGATCTATTTCGCCCAAGCGGAATGTGATCTGCTCCTGGTGGCATGTAAAAGACGCATAGAACTCACATACCAGCTCCAGGTATGTGGGCTCTGTGACGATGAATACTCGACTGTAAGGTGGCACGTCGAGTATGCGTCTGACTTCCGGCTTAGCGTCTGTACTGCTGCCCAATCCAACGTTCTGCCCGTCAGTATCGTACGCCCGATGTACCCAAGGCATCTTTCTTGGTATGCTGTGCTGGAGGGAAACAGCATAAAAGGATGTGCCACTGAGGTAACTGTCATGGTAGATGTGGTACGAGCACGTTTGGGAGCCATTAAGAACGTACGAGAGAGTTTAGGTGGGAAGGAAAGTTTTAAACTCAAATTCTGGAGGTCAATTTGAATTTAGAAGGATGAAATTAGGTTAGGGAAGGATTTTGAATTTTTTGGCGGGAAAATCGAATTTTGGAGGGAAACTCGAATTTTTAAACTTTGGAGAGTTTGCCAAAAATTTGTAGAGAGAAGGTAGAGAGAAATATTTTTAGAGAGATGAATTTTTGGTTGTAGATTTGAGAGAAAATGAAAAAAATGAATTTTTATAGAAGGGGCGGCCTTCGGGACGCCCATCCCGGAGGCAGGACTCCCGTCCCGGGTTGCTTCGGGATGCGTGCCAATTCCGAAAAATAAATTTCTGGGCAGGAGGGTGAACTGGAGATCTCTGGGGTTCTTTTCTAGGAGGGAAGGTATCCTCAGAAGGATCTTCTTCCGTGGGACTAGGCTCACGGGCGTTCAGGAATCTCCTTACTAGGTCACTGGCATCTAGGCTTGAGTTTACTTCTACCGGTTGTGAAGGAAGAGTCCCTCGTGGTATTTCTGGTGCAGGCCTAGATGATCCTTCTGGCTTTGTCTTCTTTGGTCCTGGAGTGTCAGGGATTTCTGTTTTCTTTGCCTGGTTAGTAGCTGATGCGATTCCGATTGACGTGCTAAATAGGTGTTATTTTACCCTATGTTGATTATGAATAATTAAGGACTGTGATTGACTAATTGTCACATTTAGTCTCTATGGTGTCACTTAATCAGCCAGAACCTAAGGCAGAGTACCTATCGTGTAGCTAGTCTGTTGGAAAGTATCTACGATTTTATTAAATAATTATCGTACTCCCAGGGAAGTGGCAACGGCTTAGTAGTAACTAGCCTTTTATCCTAACTCCTATCTTATGATCCAGTTATGCAATCTTCATCAAGTACTTTGATGAGAGGGTGATCCATTCTCCACTAGGTTTAAATCTAATTAATCGCAAAAGTGTTTTATAGATGAGTCCTGATTCTATGTTATACTATTACTATACGTTGATTGACCTATATTCGAGTATTTTAGACATGTCTTGGCCTGGATTGCAACTATGTTCTGTGTCTAAAGGTTACCACATCTGAGTTTCTACGCTACCGCCCCATCGTTAAGGGTAACGGCCCTACTCACGGCTCGGACTAAAGTCAGCAATGAACGGTACCCTATGTCACTTCGGTATCATGCTGCTCGTCTCATAACCGCCGGCATAACACTCTACTCAGCCTACCTAGACTACTTTCAACCAACAGGGTGTTCCGCAGATTATTTTATCTAGTATGGCAAACACCAATACTAATTGATGCCTGTTAAACTAAACAGGTTATGAATAGACCGTGGTTAGGATTTGTCTATAACCCTAATTTCAGTTTAAAAGAACGGCATTAGACATGCAGACATAATGAATATTTAAGCAGGTGGCCATTTCCGGAAAATCATAACAACTTCAACATATAAAACAGATATTCATAAGAATCGTAATCTGATATTCAAATTAATATTTAGATAAAACAATTCGTAAACATACAGAACCTCGTCTAGGGGACCCACTGTCATAAAGTAATCACCACTCTATGCAGGTCCAGCCGGCGCTGCAGCTCCTGTATGCTCCTGACTGCTCGATCCTACTCTGCTCGGCAGAGCCTTCGGAGAACGCTCCTCAGACCTAGTAGCAATTGCTTTACCTTACATCCCGGGCTTAAGCAAATTGCCCTAATCTCAAGAACACAACACGCACCCTATCTCTCTCTTAGGATCTCCTAACGAAATCCCGGTATTCTATGAATACAAAAAACGAACCTATCTATCGAAGCCTATGATCTGAGACTATTTCTCAGAATCTAAGAAAACGAAACACTAAAGAAAGAAAGAAAACTGAAACTGAAACCCGAGTCTCTCAGTGACTTGTGTACTCGAGAATTGTACACTGGAAGTCTCTGAATGACTCAGATCGAGTGGAGAGGAATGATTTCAACTCCTGGAGGCCTGGGGTATTTATAGCAGCTTTCTGGAGTGAAAAATTCCAAAAAATTCGATGTGGGACAAATTCTGGTGCTTCGGGACGCCCGTCCTGGTGGCTTGACTGGGTCGGGACGCCCGTCCCGGACCGTTGACCAAGTCAACATTTCCAAAAATTGCATTTTTGCCCCAAAATTTGTTGTTTTCGTCCAATTTGCTCCTGAAACTTCCAAAATCGAAATTTAAGCAATATTATGTCAATTTGATTCAATTAAGATCAAATACATTCAAATATGGCCCTAATTTATGTCTAAAAACATGCTAAAAAGGGTATATGATTTGTGCACATCAAATAACCCCACACTTAGCTTTTTGCTTGTCCTCAAGCAAAGTCTACCTGAAGTTAGTGATTCTAAATCATATGTGCAGTCACTTAAATTTCTAGTCATGTTTTTATTCCAAAAATTATTCAGATAATTCTTAGCACAGGTCTGACTGGTTAGGTTGCTATGACAAGGTCTCAAATGTCTCTAGCAGATTGTTACAATCAAGCAGGAAACAACTTAACAACTAGGTTGAACTTTTTCTCAGTCACAAGGTCTTCCTGATGTGTAGTGTGTGTACTAGCCTAGACCAGATAGTCAACACAATAAACTCTCGTCTTAACTACTACCAGATAATATTTCGACCCGTCGCTAGACATACTAACAACAGAATACTTTCTGAGTTCTGAGCCTTGGTGATCAGATTTTTAATTATTTAGCATTTTATTGATTTTTTCTTTTATAGATCTTTCAGGGTATTTTGAGTCTGCTTAGAACACGTCAACTTCAACTACCCATGTAGCGAGTCCCACTCCGATGACTCCCAGATCTACACGACCTTAGGGCATCAGGCTTTAAGTTCCCCGAAGGAGTGGTGCTCGAGTAGCGAAGGCCGCTGGCAAACTACCCTTATTTAATTTACTCTCTTTTGTTTCTTTTCACTTTTAGCTCAGAGTCTCATCTAGTCATTCTAATTGTCAATACATCCTCAACTGGTCTAATCTTATCTAGTTAAGTTTTGAAAAGGTAATTGGTTGAGGTCTCTAATCCAGACTAAGTTGTGCTCATTTATCAGGAATTCCCTATTCCTAATCAATAAGTTCAAAATAGTCATCACATTGTCTCCTACTAACCATAACATTCTACCTACATATCATGGACATAAGCAACGTTTAACCAATCATACTGCATTTTGAAGTCTGAAAGAATGAAAAAATTTGAAAAATTTTGGAAGGGTGTGAAAATACGGGGAAAACAAGCAAAATCATGCAAAATTTTTCTCAAACTACTACAGTGCACCATGCACTGCTACCCCACACTTATTTCTGACACTGTCCTCAGTGTTCATGCATATCTAGACTACCCCACACTTATTTGAAGACAAGAAGAAATGAAAACAAAACAAAGAACTCTTACCCCACACTTATTTGACTAATTAAGGGTAAGAGAGAAAATAAAACAAGAAGGATAATGGAAATAACAAAACATAACACATAACAAAGAAAACAAAAGTAAAGGATCATGAGGATTAGAAAAACTCCCTTCATGTCGCGAGCAGAAGGGTCTTCTCTGATCTGTCAATTGGCTCTTCACCTTAGCCATGTGCTATTTCTGAGGTGTTCTTGACTCTGTAAGCTCTAGATACTGGAATGGATGACATCAGCTTCGATCCTTCATCGTCGAGCTCTAGGTAGTGGCCTATTCATTGAATGGCTCGACCCTACGGTCTGGTTCCTCGAATCATTTGTAAGATTTCTCACAATCATAGCACCGAGTCCAGGAGTAACGTGTCTAGGAATGAGATTTCTTGGGATTTGTGTGCCTGAAGTTTTGGCAAAGCTGTGGTGGTAGGGGGCTCCAGTTGTGTAGATCTGGGCCCAAGTATTTGAGACTTCCTCGGGGAAGTTTCTCACAGCTGATTGGTATGCAGGGAATGCAAGCTCCTCCATTGCTATGCTCCTGATACAACTCCAAATTCCTCTATATCCTCCGACCCTTCGTTACCTCTTGGTAGATCACTTGCTTGCACTGGTCTGGCTTTAATTGTTGCCAGTATCTCATCTGTTGATTCTGCGGGTAGGGGTTTTGCTGTGGTGGTATCTTCTGAAAGTTTCCAGCTTCCGAATTATTCCTCAGCTAAATCCCGTATGATTCCTCTAGCTGGGATTGTATGCATTTCCCATTGGAGTAGCATTCTGTAGTAACCTACTCCTACCTCTTTTGGAATGGTTCGTATTTCATTCCCATAGCAATCCCTGCTAGAGTGTGGTACTTGGCAGACTTCACAGATTAGATACATAGACTCAACGGTTCTTCCTAAGACATTGGCACTCTGAATCTGGAAAACAATTTCTCATAGAATCTGCACATGACTTTAACATCATTAGTAGGTAATGCCTATGCTTCAGGCCATTTTGAAAAAGTGTTCCACGACTACTATGATGTAATTAGTGTCAAAGGAAGAAAGGAAAAGGATTCGAAATACCCCTGATATGAAAGGTTGCAACATTCTGTGTACGTTGCTGGGGTAGACGATCTCTGGAAGACGTGTTACCTATTATTTGGCAAGCATCGCAGGACTGTATCAAAGATACAAAATCCTTGAATATGGTGGGTCAACAAGATCCTGCTTTCAACACTTTCCGGACAGTGTTGATAGTAGTCAATTGGTCTCCCGTAGATTCTTTAGGGCAATGCTCCAAAATCTTGTGTCTTTCATCTTCTGAGACACATCTTCTGATCAACTGATCTGCAAAAATTTGAAATAGAAGAGAAACTGCCCAGTAGTAATATTTCAAATCAGCAAAGAATTTCTTCTTTTGCTGAAAAGTCATATCACTTGGAACTTATTCAGTGACTAGATAATTTGAAATAAACCACAGATGCGAATTATTATACATAGCAAACAATGCAAATAAGTTTTCATCCAAAAATTTATCAGTATTACACTAGCCTCTAACTCGGGGTTTTCTAATCTAGACTAATGGTTTACTTTCTAGATTTTCAACCCTTTTTCTTATCCCTTTATTCTATATCAAGTTCAAGTAACAATAAAACTTAACTTAATCAAGTATGGTTCAACATTAGTTTTATTGAACACAGATATCTTGGAGTGATCAGTGTCACCTATTGTTTCTAGACAAGAATAGATAAGATCGGAATTTATCATGCATGAACTTTCTTATCATCTTTCTGTCCTAAAACAATTCTTACTACATCATTATATCACATATTAATTCAAAAAGAAGATTCCAATCAGGTGATGCCATAATGGGTGCAGTAATTCCTTTTAGTTTAAAAGTTCTCATGCAATCATCAAACAAAAGGAACATCCTTTCTCATTAGAATACTCAGAGGTCTGTCTATTAAAGAAAATTTTATTTCATGATTCTGTCTAATAGACTAAGCATGACCTAAGAAACTGCACAATGATATTTCTTCCAGATTAAAACCTTAGCCAAAAATTGACAACTCAGAAAAATATTCTATCCTCATTTCCATTTTTATTTTTTCGAAAAAAAGAGCAACAAATGTACAACTAAGAAAACAACTAAGAAAGAACAAGAGATAGGGAAAAGAACAACTTACCATTGAGCAAGAAAAATACATTCTTTTTGGATTTTAAATTTTTAACATTTTTTTTCTTTTTATCTTTAATTTAGAAAGCAGGTAAATTTCCTCAATAAGGTTCTAGAATGATTTTCTAAAATTTGATTATCCTAAGTGTCCTAATTCCAGATAACATCTAAAATTAATTAGTTATGATAATCCTATATTTCGGAAACTGATTGTCTAACTAGTGTAAGATAAGTGTAGGTCTAAGGTCTAGGTTACTACCGTTACCTATCATAAGTCTCTAGAATTTTGATCAGGAATCCTAAATTCATTATGATATTTCCCCGGCAACGGCGCCAAAAATCTGATGCGATTCCGGTTGACGTGCTAAATAGGTGTTATTTTACCCTATGTTGATTATGAATAATTAAGGACTGTGATTGACTAATTGTCACATTTAGTCTCTATGGTGTCACTTAATCAGCCAGAACCTAAGGCAGAGTACCTATCGTGTAGCTAGTCTGTTGGAAAGTATCTACGATTTTATTAAATAATTATCGTACTCCCAGGGAAGTGGCAACGGCTTAGTAGTAACTAGCCTTTTATCCTAACTCCTATCTTATGATCCAGTTATGCAATCTTCATCAAGTACTTTGATGAGAGGGTGATCCATTCTCCACTAGGTTTAAATCTAATTAATCCCAAAAGTGTTTTATAGATGAGTCCTGATTCTATGTTATACTATTACTATACGTTGATTGACCTATATTCGAGTATTTTAGACATGTCTTGGCCTGGATTGCAACTATGTTCTGTCTAAAGGCTACCACATCTGAGTTTCTACGCTACCGCCCCATCGTTAAGGGTAACGGCCCTACTCACGGCTCGGACTAAAGTCAGCAATGAACGGTACCCTATGTCACTTCGGTATCATGCTGCTCATCTCATAACCGCCGGCATAACACTCTACTCAGCCTACCTAGACTACTTTCAACCAACAGGGTGTTCCACAGATTATTTTATCTAGTATGGCAAACACCAATACTAATTGATGCCTGTTAAACTAAACAGGTTATGAATAGACCGTGGTTAGGAATTTCTATAACCCTAATTTCAGTTTAAAAGAACGGCATTAGACATGCAGACATAATGAATATTTAAGCAGGTGGCCATTTCCGGAAAATCATAACAACTTCAACATATAAAACAGATATTCATAAGAATCGTAATCTGATATTCAAATTAATATTTAGATAAAACAATTCGTAAACATACAGAACCTCGTCTAGGGGACCCACTGTCATAAAGTAATCACCACTCTATGCAGGTCCAGCCGGCGCTGCAGCTCCTGTATGCTCCTGACTGCTCGATCCTACTCTGCTCGGCAGAGCCTTCGAGAACGCTCCTCAGACCTAGTAGCAATTGCTTTACCTTACATCCCGGGCTTAAGCAAATTGCCCTAATCTGACTAAGAACACGCACCCTATCTCTCTCTTAGGATCTCCTAACGAAATCCCGGTATTCTATGAATACCAAAACGAACCTATCTATCGAAGCCTAAGATCTGAGACTATTTCTCAGAATCTAAGAAAACGAAACACTAAAGAAAGAAAGAAAACTGAAACTGAAACCCGAGTCTCTCAGTGACTTGTGTACTCGAGAATTGTACACTGGAAGTCTCTGAATGACTCAGATCGAGTGGAGAGGAATGATTTCAACTCCTGGAGGCCTGGGGTATTTATAGCAGCTTTCTGGAGTGAAAAATTCCAAAAAATTCGATGTGGGACAAATTCTGGTGCTTCGGGACGCCCGTCCTGGTGGCTTGACTGGGTCGGGACGCCCGTCCCGGACCGTTGACCAAGTCAACATTTCCAAAAATTGCATTTTTGCCCCAAAATTTGGTGTTTTCGTCCAATTTGCTCCTGAAACTTCCAAAATCGAAATTTAAGCAATATTATGTCAATTTGATTCAATTAAGATCAAATACATTCAAATATGGCCCTAATTTATGTCTAAAAACATGCTAAAAAGGGTATATGATTTGTGCACATCAGTAGCTGCTCTTGTTCTCTTCATCTCTGAGTGCAAAGTCTGGTTAGAAATAACAAATAACAAAAAAATAGGAGGTAAAATAGAAAAGCAAGAAGAAGAGAAAAAATATTTTTAGGGATTTTGAATTTTATTTAGAAAGCAGGTAAATCTCCTCAATATGGTTTTAGAATAATTTTCTAAAATTTGATTATCCTAAGTGTCTTAATTTCAGATAACATCTAAAATTAATTAGTTATGATAATCCTATATTTAGGAAAGAATTTTGTCTAACTAGTATAAGATAAGTGTAAATCATAAGTCTAGGTTACTATCGCTACCTATCATAAGTCTCTAGAATTGTGGCCAATAATCCTAAATTCATTATGATATTTCCCTGGCAACGGCGCCAAAAATCTGATGCGTTCCGGTCGATATGCTAAATAGGTGTTATTTTATCCTATGTTGATTATGAATAATTAAGGACTGTGATTGACTAATTGTCACATTTAGTCTCTATGGTGTCACTTAATCAGCCAGAACCTAAGGCAGAGTACCTATCGTGTAGCTAGTCTGTTGGAAAGTATCTACGATTTTATTAAATAAATATCGTACCCCCATGGAAGTGGTAACGACTTAGTAGTAACTAGCCTTTATTCCTAACGCTTATCTTATAATCCAGTTATGCAATATTCATCAATAACTTTGATGAGATGGTGATTCATTCTCCACTAGGTTTAAGTCTAACCAAACCTGAAAGTGTTTTATAGATGAGATCCTGATTTTATGTTATACTGTTACTATACGTTGATTGACCTATATTCGAGTATTTTAGACATGTCTTGGCCTGGATTGCAACTATGTTCTGAGTCTAAAGGTATATCACATCTGAGTCTCTACACTACCGCCCCATCGTTAAGGGTAAAGGCCCTACTCATGGCTCGGACAAAAGTCAGCAATGACCGCCCTATGTCACTTCGGGGATCATACTGCTCGTCTCATAACCGCCGGCATAAAACTCTACTCAGCCTACCTAGACTACTTTCAACCAACAGGGTGTTCCGCATATTATTTTATCTAGTATGGCAGACACCAATACTAATTGATGCCTGTTAAACTAAACAGGTTATGAATAGACCATGGTTAGGAATTGTCTATAACCTAATTTCAGTTTAAAAGAACGGCATTAGACATGCAGACATAATGAATATTTAAGCAGGTGGCCATTTCTAGAAAAACATAATAACTTCAACATATATCACAAATATTCATAATAATCATAATCTGGTATTCAGAACTGTTATTTGGACAAACACAATAACAACATATAAGAGAGGGACAAGGGGACCGATGCCATAAAGAAATCACCCTTTACGAAGTCTCGCTGATGGAGCGTACTGCTGTATATGACGTATTGCTTGACCCGACTCTACTCGCCAGAACCTTCGGAGGACACTTCCTCAGCCTAGTAACTGGGCTTTACCTTAATACCCAGCTTAAGCCCAGTCCTGTGGACAGACTCTTCGAACGCCTAGAGCCCTCTTAGGATCTCCTAACGAAATCCCGGGTATTCTATGAATACCAGAAACGAACCTATCTATAGAAGCCTAAGATCTGAGACTATTTCTCAGAAACTAAAACAAAACACTAACAAGAAAGAAACTGAGATACGAGTCTCTGAGTGAGTTGTGTACTAGAGAAGTGTACACTGGAAACCACTTAATGACTCAGATCGAGTGGAGAGGAATGATTTCAACTGTTGGAGGCCTGGGGTATTTATAGCAGCTTCCCGGGGTGATTTTTCCTCAAAATTTCGATGTGGGACTTGAACTAGGGGTTCGGGACGCCCGTCCTGGTCTGTTGACCAAGTCGGGACGCCCGTCCCAAGTCCTGGATGCCCGTCCCGGTGCTTTGACTGGGTCGGGACGCCCGTCCTGAGCCTTTGACCAAGTCAACATTTCCAAAAATTGCGTTTTGCCCCAAAATTTGCTGTTTTCGTCTACTTTTCACCTGACACTTCCAAAATCATAAAAACTGTGAAATTAAGTAAATAATAAACAATTAAGATCAATTTACCCTCAATTTCACCCAAAATCATACATAAAAACATGCTAAAAAGGTGATACGATTTTCGCGTATCAGTTATGCCGGCGGTTATGGGCCAGCGGCGTGATCCCCGAAGTGACATAGGGCTTTCATAGCTGTCTTTTGTTCGAACCGTGAGTAGGGTCGTTTACCTTAGCGATGGGATGGTAGCATAGAGACTCAGATGTGGTACACCTTTAGACTCAGAACATAGTTGCATTCCAGGCTAAGATATATCTAAAACACTCGAAGATAGGTCAATCAACATGTAGGAACAGTATAACATAGAATCAGGACTTTGTCTATAAACACTTTTAGGCTTAACTAGACTTAAACCTAGTGGAGAATGGATCACCCTCTCATCAAAGTTATTGATGAAGATTGCATAACTGGATCATAAGATAAGAGTTAGGACAAAAGGCTAGTTACTACTAAGTCGTTACCACTTTCCTGGGAGTACAATAATTATTTAATAAAATCGTAGATACTTTCCAACAGACTAGCTACACGATAGGTACTCTGCCTTAGGTTCTGGCTGATTAAGTGACACCATAGAGACTAAATGTGACAATTAGTCAATCACAGTCCTTAATTACTCATAATCAATATATGGTAAAATAACACCTATTTAGCATATCAGTCGGGAACGCATTAGATTTTTGGCACCGTTGCCGGGGAAATATCATAATGAACTTAGGATTATTGGCCACAATTCTAGAGACTTATGATAGGTAGCGGTAGTAACCTAGACTTTAGAGTTACACTTATGTTATACTAGTTAGACAATCACTTTCCGAAATATAGGATTATCATAACTAACTAATTTTAGATATAATCTGAAATTAAGACACTTAGGATAATCAAATTTTAGAAAATTATTCTAAAACCATATTGAGGAAATTTATCTGCTTTCAAAATTTTAAAATTTAAAATCCCTAAAAATATTTTTCTTGTTTTTTTTTATTTTACGTTCCTATTTTTGTTAGTTGTTATTTCTAACCAGACTTTGCACTTAGAGATGAAGAGAACAAGAGCAGCTACTAACCAAGCAAAGAAAACAGAAATCCCTGACACTCCAGGACCAAAGAAGACAAAGCCAGAAGGACCATCTAGGCCTGAACCAGAAATACCACGAGGGAACCTTCCTTCACACCCGGTAGTAGTAAACTCAAGCCTAGATGCCAGTGACCTAGTGAGAAGATTCCTGAACGCCCGTGAGCCTAGTCCCACAGAAGAAGATCCTTCTGAAGATACCTTCCCTCCTAGAGAAGAACCTCAAAGATCTCCAGTTCACACTCCTACCCAGAGAGTTCCTATAAATCCACCACCCCTTGACCAAACCCAAAACTCACCAACATCTCCTGCATACACTCCAACACCTAACGAGCACACCCCTTCATCCGGGGGAAGTACTAACGGTTTTCACTCAGTGTTGTCCGTGCAGATAGATACCTTGGCTCGATAGATCTATGAGATGGATCAAGGAATTGCAAGCAGATTGTGTCATTTAGACCAAATCAGTCTGAATATCACAACCAACATGGATCGACTCAGAGCCACGGTCGGCCTCCAGGAGAACCAAGGTGCACAACTACTCCGGGAGATGGCGGACATACGAAGTGAGCAGGGCAGGAAAAGGGATGAGATGAGAGCCATGCGCATAGAGATGCGAAACATTCAGGCAGAGCTATGTGAGATCAGAGATAAGGGTCGTTGAAAAAGGGAAGATTCTTTTACTTTTATTCTCACCAAATAAATTGTTTGAACTAAAACTGAATAATTGACCCCTATTTTCTAATCTCAAACGTTTTAAAGGGTCCTTTATTTTATTCAACAATTTTCGTCAGACATTTTATTTTCAAATTTCTATGAAAAACAAAAGTTTTGCAAATGCAGTTTATTTTTCACTAATTAATTGCATAAACTCAGTTTTTTTCTTTTTCTGAAATTCTTGCTGAATTCAAGTTAGGATAAGATTAGGGTAGTCGTGATTTTCGAAAAAAGGTTGAGGAATTTTTACACAGAGTTTTTAACAGCTTCTGAATTTGATTGAATAAACATGAAGACTTGTTAAAAGTTATAATTATTTTTGGTGTACTGAGATTTGCAGGGAATTACGAAAGAAAAAAAATTCGGATTTGGCACGCATCCCGAAGCAACCCGGGACGGGCGTCCCTATTCTGGACGGGTGTCCAGCGGGATGGGAGTCCTGTCTCCGGGACCTCCTACAAATATGCCATTTTTCTCATTTTTCCTCAAATCAACTTCCAAAAAAAATCATCTCTCTACAAATTTTCTCTCTACCTTCTTTCTACAAATTTTTGGCAAACTTCCCAAAGTTCAAAATTCAAATTTCCCTCCAAAATCTGAATTTTAAACTTCCTTCCAAAATTCAAATTTCCCGCCAAAAATTCAAAATCATTCCCTAACCAAAATCCATCCTCCCGAATTCAAATTCACCTCCAGAATTCGAATTCGAATCTTCCTTCCTGCCTAAATTCTCAAAACCTCTCAAACGCTCTTAACCCAAATGGCTCCCAAACGCGCCCGTATCACATCTACCATGACCGTCACTTCAGTGGCACATCCTTTTATGCTGTTTCACTCCAGCCCAGCATACCAGGAGAGATGTCACGGATACATCGGACGCACCATACTGACGGGCAGAACACTTGACTGGGCAACAGTACAGACACTAGAAGTTGAGCAGGAAGTCAGACGCATGCTCGACGTACTACCCTATAGTCGAGTATTCATCGTCACTGAGCCGACATACCTAGAGTTGGTACGTGAGTTCTATTCGTCGTTTACGTACCTTCAGGAGCAGATCACGTTCCGCTTGGGCGGAATAGATCGATCGATGAGCTTGGCCGAGTTCGGCATTGCCTTGGGTATCTGGCAGAGAGACAAGCTGGATACGCCCGCCTACACCACGGTAGTTCGAGACTTCACGTCTGCAGACGTCTCCACTGCTTGGACTCAGATCTGTATGACGGGTGTCCCCTACCAGCATGGCTTTGCGAAAGCCACATGTATTTATCCTGCTCTTCGCTACCTACATGTCATTATCGCACACACATTGTCAGGACGACGGACGGCCCCCGGGAATGTCACCCAAATGGAGACATTCCTCTTGGCCAACATGCACATGTGATCCACAGTAGAGATGGCTCGACTTATCACGGTCATCATGCGGGGTTTCGCTACGGACACTCGGAAACAGTGTCTGGGGCTCGGGTCATTCATCACCAGGATAGCTCACTACCTGGAGTTGGACATCGAGGGCTCGGATCTGACCCAGGTTGCCCTGACCACCATTCCTACATATCTCACCATTCTACGGAACATGGGGATGGTCGTACGGAATGCAAATGGGCGCTACTCCATCCACACGGAGCAACCAGGACAGGCCTTGGCACCAGGAGCAGTTCCAGCACACATACCTCCTTCCGAGACGTTTGTTCCACGCACTGCCTTCGAACAATACATGTCGCACGGATTGGCAGAACTCTCAGCCTGATATAGCCGAGATATGGATAGGATCGAGAGACGGTTGGCGTTGATAGAGGACAGAGTCGCTATGAACACCAGCAGGATCGATGAGATTCATCAGCATACCTCCCACCTGGTGGAAAACTCTGAGGTCTACTTTCTGGCAGACTTCGGTCCACCTAACGACGGTGAGCCGGGTTCTTAGTTTTTCTTTCCTTTTCTTTTGTTGTTTTCATTCTATGTGTGTGATCATGTCTGGGCTGTATGAAATATGAATCTATGTATAACATTGATTGATATGACATAACATCATTGTTTCTTTTATGATATCTTGTTATCTCTGTTATTGCTTACCCATAGTTCTTCGAATAAGTGTGGGGTAAGAGCCTTTTCTGTTTATTTTTGTTTCTTGTTTTCAAATAAGTGTGGGGTAGTTAGAAATGCATGAACACTGAGGACAATGTCAGACTTAAGTGTGGGGTAGCAGTGCACAGTGCACTGTGAAAACTTTTGCATGATTTTGCTTGTTTTCCCCATATTTTCACACCCTTCCATAATTTTTTCAAAATTTTTCACTCTTTCAGAATTCTAAATGCAGTATGATTGGTAAACATTTGCTGATGTCTATGATATGTAGGTAGAATGTTATGGTTAGTAGGAGACAATTGAGAACTATTTTGAACTAATTGATTAGGAATAGGGAATTCCTGATAACTGAGCACAGCTTAGTCTGGATTAGAGACCTCAGCCAATTACCTTTTCGAGACTCAACTAGATAAAATTAGACCGGTTGTGGATGCATTGACAATTAGAATGACTAGATGAGACTCTGAGCTAAAAGTGAAAAGAGACAGAAGAAAGTTAATCAAATTAGGGTAGTTTGCCAGCGGCCTTCGCTACTCGAGCACCACTCCTTCGGGGAACTTAAAGCCTGATGCCCTAAGGTCGTGTAGGTCTGGGAGTCATCGGAGTGGGACTCGCTACATGGGTAGTTGAAGTTGACGTGTTCTAAGCAGACTCAAAATACCCTGAATCTATAAAGAAAAAAAAATCAATAAATGCTAAATCATTAAAAATCTGATCACCAAGGCTCAAAACTCAGAAGTTGTCTATTGTTAGTATGTCTAGCGACATGGTCGAAGTATTATCTGGTAATAGTTAAGACAAGAGTAAATTGTGTTGACTATCTGGTCTAGACTAGTACACACACTACACATCAGGAAAACCTTGTGACTAAGAAAAGAGTACAACCTAGTTGTTAAGTTGACAACTACTTGACTATAACAATCTGCTAGAGACATTTGAGACCTTGTCATAGCAACCTAACCAGTCAGACCTGTGCTAAGAATCGTCTGAATAATTTTTGGAATAAAAACATGACTAGGAAATTTAAGTGACTGCACTATGATTTAGAATCACTAACTTCAAGTAGACTTTGCTTGAGGACAAGCAAAAAGCTAAGTGTGGGGTTATCTGATATGCATAAATCATATCACATTTTTAGCATGTTTTTAGGCATGATTTAGGGTGAAATTGAGGGCAAATCGGTCTTAATTGCTCGTTATTAACTCAATTTCATAGTTTTTATGATTTTGGAAGTGTCAGGTGAAAAGTGGAAGAAAATGGCAAATTTCGGGGCAAAAATGCAATTTTCAGAAGTTCGGACTTCGGGGAGGGCGTCCCGGTTCAGGACGGGCGTCCAGGACTCGGGACGGCCGTCCTGACCTAGTCAACAGACCGGGACCGAACTAGAATTCAGAATCCTACATCGAATTTTTGAGAGAAAATCACTCCAGAAAGCTGCTATAAATACCCCAGGCCTTCCTCAGTTGAATTCATCCCTCTCCACTCGATCTGAGTCATTCAGTGGTTTCCAGTGTACAATTCTCGAGTACATAACTGAGTCTAGGCGTTCGAAGAGTCAGTCCACAGGGTTGGGCTTAAGCCCAGGACGTAAGGTAAAGTCCAGCTACTAGGCTGAGGAAGCGTCCTCCGAAGGTTCTGTCGAGCAGAGTCGGGTCAAGCAATACGACATATACAGCAGTACGCTCCATCGGCGAGACTACGTAAAGGGTGATTTCTTTATGGCATCAGTCCCCCTGTCCCTCTCTTATATGTTGTTATTGTGTTTGTCCAAATATCAATTATGAATACTGGATTATGATTGTTATGAATATTTGTTATATATGTTGAAGTTATTATGTTTTTTCGGAAATAGCCACCTGCTTAAATATTCATTATGTCTGCATGTCTAATGTAGTTTCTTTTAAACTAAAATTAGGGTTATAGATAATTCCTAACCACGGTCTATTCATAACCTGTTTAGTTTAACAGGCATCAATTAGTATTGGTGTCTGCCATACTAGATAACATAACCTGCGGAATACCCTGTTTGTTAGAGTAGTCTAGGTAGGCTGAGTAGAGCGTTATGCTGTCTTTCATAGGGCCAGCGGCGTGATCCCCGAAGTGACATAGGGCTTTCATAGCTGTCTTTTGTTCGAACTGTGAGTAGGGCCGTTTACCTTAGCGATGGGGCGGTAGCATAGAGACTCAGATGTGGTACACCTTTAGACTCAGAACATAGTTGCATTCCAGGCTAAGATATATCTAAAACACTCGAAGATAGGTCAATCAACATGTAGGAACAGTATAACATAGAATCAGGACTTTGTCTATAAACACTTTTAGGCTTAACTAGACTTAAACCTAGTGGAGAATGGATCACCCTCTCATCTAAGTTATTGATGAAGATTGCATAACTGGATCATAAGATAAGAGTTAGGACAAAAGGCTAGTTACTACTAAGCCATTACCACTTTCCTGGGAGTACGATAATTATTTAATAAAATCGTAGATACTTTCCAACAGACTAGCTACACGATAGGTACTCTGCCTTAGGTTCTGGCTGATTAAGTGACACCATAGAGACTAAATGTGACAATTAGTCAATCACAGTTCTTAATTACTCATAATCAACATAGGGTAAAATAACACCTATTTAGAATATCAGTCGGGAACGCATCACTACTGCTTCGGGCCAGAAGGTTTTTTGGGACTTGGGATTCGAACATTATGACTCGGGTCATTTCAAGTATAATTCAGTTTTTTTCGTTCTGCAACTCTGTTTTGTTGTGGTGTATAGGGGCAGGTGGTTTGATGTATAATTCCGTTGTCGTTGCAAAAAACTTTCATAGTATCAGCAATATACACTCCTCCATTGTCATATCGTAAGGTTTTTATTTTTTTTTGTCAAACTGAGTGAGGATCATATTATAGAAACTAACAAAATTTTCATGTACTTCCGACTTATTTTTCAGAAAGTATACCCAGGTCATCCTTGAAAAATCATCAATGAATAGCACAAAATAACGAAATTGACAACTATTGGTGTATGGGGCAGGTCCCCACACATCATAATATACTAAAGTAAAAGGAGTTTGAACACGATTATTGGAAAGACGAAAGTTGTACGATGGTTTTTTGCTAAAATGCATGTTTCACAACTAAAGGAATTATTACTACGAAATAGATTTGGGAATAATACTCTCAGATACCTAAACGGCGGGTGACCTAAACGACGGTGCCATAACCAAATCTTCCTGTCGGGTGTCCCGTGAGCTAGCATGGCAGTCCCGTGGTGAGCTACTTCGTCCACATGATAAAGACTTCATTGCTCGGTACCACGCCCAATGATCTCCTTCGTATGAATATCCTGCAAGAGGCAAAAATGGGATTACATTAGTACCACACAGTTTAATTCCCTCGTGACTTGACTTAGCAATTTATAAGACAGTGAAAGAACATATAGATAGTTGGACAGTTTAATTGTTGGAGAGATCGCCACTGATCCAGCTCCCCTGACCTCAGATAAGTCCCCATTCGCTGATTGTACATGCATTTTTTTCGAAAATTTTGGATTAATAATGTCGGTAAGGTCATGTGTCATTGTGTTCGTGGCCTCGTAATCGAATATCCATCTGGACTCTTTTTTATTTGACCGGGTACGAGTGTTTATTGTTTGGGTATTAAATATCTTCGCTGGTGGGCCGGGTTCATCAATTTTAAATGCAACTGGCCCAGTTTGGGAGTGTAAGCCAATTTCCTCCAAAAATTGGCACATTATCTTCACACGCTGAGCCCGACTTCAAAACAAGGATCCACCCATGTTCTTCAAAACACGAAGGCTCATCTCCCTTAATTGGCGTCCTCAAGTTCTTCACATGAGTCTGCCCTAAAGAACACTCCGTCGTCGTCTCCTATAAAGAAAAATTTGATCTAAGGTTTTCCCAAGGAATGCTACCTGAGTTATCCTCTTCCTGTCGTATGGCTGCGGCGGCGATTCCTTTCTCAGGGATGCCCGTCATAGTAGCAGCTCTAATTTTCCCGATTCGATTTCCAGGCAGTTTCCGGTCGTCATCCCACTAGTCGAGATAACCGACTAGCTCGAAGCATGTTTCTTTCGTATGTCTTGCTTTTCCACAGTGGGTGCAGGTCAAGTTTGATTTGTCCTCGTGCGATGACGATCCTCGATTCGAGCGTTGTCCATTTCGTAGGTCCTCGCGTGATGATGACCCACGGTCTGAGCGCTATCCATTTTATGGTGGTCCAGATCGCCCTCTCCCCCTGTCACTGGAAAACCATGTCGCGAGTCCCATCCCAATTTCGCCCAATGATGTCGTCGGAAACATGGAGTTGGTTGTTGGTTTCATGATGTGGAGCCTGGAGGCCTCTCGTTTGACGGTCAAAAAGGCCATTTCCGCTGAGGGCTTGGTATATTGTTTCAGGACATGTCGGCGGATTCTATCGTATTTGTCGTCGAGGCCGGACAGGAATTGATACAGTCGGCGAGTCTCTTTTATTCGATAGTAGACATTAATCCCTTTTTTGCAACAATCGACTGGATTTGATTCCATTCTATCAATATTCATCTAGATGGCAAGCAATTCGTTCCAATATTCTTCGAGATTTTGTTCTTTTTGAACGATTATTCTGGTCTCCAAATTGTTATTTGGAGAGGATCGGATCCATTGCCGAACATTACGGCTAGGCTATTCCCAAGGGCCAAGGCTGTCGGGTGTTGTGCTAGGTTGCGCTGTAATTTGGGATCGATGTTGTGATTGAGCCATGAGAACACTACCATGTCCCATTCTTCCCATTCTGGAAAGCCTGGGTCAGCAGTAGGTGGTAGTGGTGGAGTTCCGGTGATGTGATGTGTTTTTCGGTGGGAGGCGATGGTGACTCTCATCAGCCTTGCCCATAACGGATAATCTCTGTTATTAATTAGTTTGAAGCCCAGATTTGGGGGGTCGGTATTAGGGGACTGGTTTATTGGGACAATTACCATCTTAGTTTTTATTGTTTGGTTGGATTTGTAGGCTGAGGTTAGGGACGATGATGAGTTTTTTGAGTCCCAGAATTTCCTGCTCTGATACCAAGTTGAATTGGTATCGAGTAATTATATTTCATTGAATTTCTTTTTTAAGGTGAAAACTATATCACCTATTTATATTACATCATGGGAGCTATGTAAGGAAAGAAAATAAAGACAAAATCAATCACAATATCAACGATTCCTAAAGTGTAGGGATTTGATTTGCTGAAGATTTGCGATTTATTCAACAGATTTTCCCCACTCTTTTTGGAATGATTTTATTGTAGGTTGAAGAGCAGCATAAGAAGGCACTTGAGGAGGATCCCTCAGCCTTCTATTATGATGGAGTCTATGATGAAATGAAGCAGAAAGTGGGCCGTCCTGTTATTGATGATCGACATGAAAGAAAGGTTAGCACTTTTATAAAGCTAAATTTTACTTTCTACTTATCATTTAAAATCCTAATTTTGTTAAGCTATAAAAGAAGGAATGAGATTTACACGATGAATGAAAGTTTTGATAATAGGTTAACTTGGAAAGCCAACATTCTCTACTGAAGTTGAGGACTTAGGTTCTAGATGTTGTTAAGGCGAATCAATGGAGTAACTGTTTAGGAATTTCTTTGGATATTTTCCTTGGAATTAGTTGTTGTATGTATTTTTGAGTATTGTGGGGGAGAACACAAGATTGAAACAGCTCTCTTAAAAGAATGATCATCATTTTCATCTCCAATTTTCTTAGGGCATTTAAATGCAAAGTGTCATATGTCACCACAATTGAAACACTTCAAAGGTAGTTTTCCTTTGTATTTTCCTCTTTTACTTTTAAAGTTTCTTGAGATAAAAACCATTGCTCTTTCAAACTCATCATCATCAACATCAGGTTCATTCTCTTTAATTTTAAGAGACTTCATAGTCTTGAAAGCAGCCTCTTTTGATGACCTAGTTGTTTGTTCTCTTTTGCTATTTGTTCTCATTTCATATGCAATGAGAGTACTTTGTAGATCATCCATGGACACAAAATCAAGGTCTCTTTCTTCAATGGTTGAAACTTTAGCATCATATCAATCAGGAGGGATCTCAAAATCTTCTTCACAACTGTAGAGTCCTCAACCTTTTCTCCAAGTCCAGTCATGGAACTTACAATGTCAATACCTTGTTAAAATAATCTTCAATGGTCTCATCGTTTGTCATACTTAGAGCCTCAAATCTACTTCTGTAAATTTGTAGTTTAGCTTCCTTTATCTTTGAGTCTCCTTCATAAATATTCCTCAGATGTTCCCATATATCATGTAATGTCTTGCAATTTATAACTTTGGCAAGTTCTTTTTTAGTCAAGGCAACATATAAGGCATTGATTGCCTTCCCATCAAGCTCAAGATTTTTAATATCAGCTGCTGCCATAGAACCATCTTCTTCAACTTTTATATATCCATCTTTAACAATTTTTTGAACAGCAAGACCCATGGATAGAAAATATGCATTCATTCTTGCTTTCCAAAACTAAAAATTCTGACCATCAAAGATAGGAACTCCTTTGTTGTTTACCACACTTGAACCCATACTCCAATAGAGAGAATATGCACAATAAACACTCAAATAACGTTGCTCAAATTCAGGACAAATAGCAGCAATATAATATCAACAATTGCTTCAAGAACAATGAGAATAAACCAGCTAGCAATCAAGATAAATCTCAGCATGCACAGAATAGGTGTTTAAACCAAATAACAATCAAACCAAGCTCTGATACCAATTGTTATGCCCAAGGAATCAGTGCTTAACTCTTTTCAAAAATTCAGCATACTGTTTTTGTAGATTTTAGCACCCCAACAAAGATTAATACAAAATTTCAGCAACACAAGCAATTGTTTGTGTGTAATTCAACTATTGTGGTCCATTTCTTGAGAGATATTCTTTTAGTTAATATATCAATGTTAACACACACACTTGCATAAAAGTAAAGAGACAATCAGTTTATGTGGTTCACCACCAACAAGGTAGGCTACATCCACGATGATAGGGTTCACTGCCCTTTCACTTCAACTTCACTAGTTACTTGTTTATCACAATGCTTTTCACTAGAGCTACAAAGAAGGCTCACTCCCTTACTCACACAATTACAATTTCTTAAGATAAAGAGTATAATCACTTCCTACTCTACCTAATAGAAACCATGCATTCCCTATCACTTACCTTAGGCAACTTCAAAACATACTCCAAAGATATGACCAGAAATTTAATGTTCAAAATCATATTGCAAACTATTTCAAGAAACACATAGTTTCCTTACATAGTATAATACATTTAAAGAAAAATGAGGAATGATATGTCACCTCCAAGTTGATGTATCTTCCAAAACTATTCTTCAAAAGCTTCAAGAATGAGTGATAAGAATAGACCTTTTCTCCAAGATTTGAGAGGATTGTTGTGGAGTGTTTTTCTTGAATTTTCTCTCAAAACTCTCTACTGTCTATGTTTTTCTTGAATTTTCTCTCAAAAATCTCTACTGCCCACCAGAGTTTTTCTCTTACTTTTTTCTTTTTCTTTTTTTCAAAAAAAAATCTTTCTTAAAAAAAATCTTGTTTCTAACGTGAATATCTAGATATTCGTATATTTGCATTTACACAAAAACCCTACAATCTTGACCATTGATGCTTTTAATGAATGTGTAATCTTCACCCTCGATATATATATATATATATATATATATATATATATATATATATATATATATCAAAATGATCACACGATGAATACACCAAAATTATCATCATTAATCATGTATACTATTCCAGCCAAGTATTTCATTTCATCCATTCCATGTCATTAGTAAGAATGCCAATATATCACAAATGCATTAAGTTCCAACAATTACATCACAAGCATTAACCAAAAGGACTCAGCACTCATTACTTACATTTGTAAGTTTGTACTTGTATACATCAAAACCCACACTTAGATTATTAAATTTTGAATATTTTCTTATAATAACTAAGAGAGAACCACCAAAAGATTCAACCACACACGAACGAATGTAAATTGAGTTCTCCTCTACATTTTTTTCGAAAATTCTTGTAGAGTTATAATTATTATAGTCTACAACAAAGACATGATTTTTTATATTTGTAATATATAATGATCCTTTGTAAAAAAAATTGAATTTATGGATGTCGAAAAATTATGATTTATATAAGTCCATGATTGTTTTCCGACTTAAAGACGGCTAGTTTAGAGTAGTTATAAATTGCAGCAACCATATAATTATGGGGATTTAATATAAGATCACAAGACAAAACAACTTTTGAAAAATTGTAATTTGAATTTGAGATAGAAGGTTTACTAACGTGATAGATATATCCATCTCTCCTATGGCCCATCAACCATGGGAACAACCAATGCACTTTTTCTTATAAGGAGGAATAGGAAATTTTATAATTATAAATTTTATTATTTTATATGTCGAATAAATTGTTGACACGAATGCAGAGGACGAATGCAATTTCTGTAAAATCAAATCTAACAAATCATTGGATAAATATTTCCAATTATTTCTTCTTTTATTTAATAGGATATGAATAATAGAATCCATTCTTAAAAACAACAGAAAAGATGTGCAAATAGAAAGTATAAATATATTTATCTTTTTTGGTACCAAAAGAGTCCTTTTTATTTATATATATATATATATATATATATATATATATATATATATATATATATAAAGTATTAAACCAAATAAAAAAGATTTGATCATGTAATATTAGGATTATGATTTGAATTTCCATTTTTAAATAGAAGATAGATTTATTTATAATTTCAGTAGTATTGTTTTATTTTTTTAAATGTTGATAATAATATTACTATTAATTTCAAAAAAAAAATTATTAATGATGATAATAATATTTTAATATTGATAATGTTGTTATTATTATTTTACTAGGTTTATTCATTTACTTTTTAAAACTATTGAATTGTGTGTGAAATTATAATAATATGATAGGAGGCAGTAAAATTACTTAAAAAAAAAACTAATATTTTCGGAGAAATTTAAGGCTTTTAATTGATCTTTTTTTAAGAAAAACAATATATATTATAAAACATAAGAATAATTCATACAAGTTTGGTCTATAATCAAATCCAGCAATTTATCTGGCAGATATTTTCAAAAAAATTTAAGATTTTAAGATTTTAAAAAATTAAACCAAATTAAAGATAATAAATGATTATTTTAATTATAGAGTTTCATTTATAATCTGGAGATCAAAGATAGGAAGGGTATTGAAAATCCAATTGCTAATCACTTATCTAGGCGCGAAAATCGAGAAGATACAAACCAAAGTAAGCCTATTAACGAGCATTTTTATGATGAACAAGCGCTGAAGTTTAATGAAATTGTTGTTGGGAAATATTCCTTCTACATGGAGGAAATGTCCAATTCTATTTGGATAATATATTTTTTTCCTATATTTTGTATTCAGCTTTTTTTTGGGCATCACTTTATTTGGCCCATGAAGAATTATTTTTTTTAGGGTATGTTCAATACCAGAGAAGTGAGAACGGGGAAAAAGAAAAAGGAGAAGAAAGAAAGTGGAGCAGCAAACTGTTTCGGGCTCGGCTCAGATCGAAGATCAAACGAAGTCCAATCATGCTCAAATTTTTGTATGTTATTCCTCACATTCTCCTCTTCAAATCCTACGGTTAGATTCTTGTTTTGATGTCTAGAAGGTGTTTTTTAGGCTGCTTTGTCAGACCTGCATTTTTTTGGTTATTTATTTATGTTTACGGTGAATTGTTGATTGTTGTGGTGCCAAGGAGATTCTTTGATGATTGTATTTACCTCTAGTGCTTACTAGAGAGGAGAACTGGTTATACGCTCTTGGTTATTTTTGATTAGTGGAAGTTTTGGTACCGTTGTTATACGGTCCAGTGGTTTTTACCCGATTTTGGATTTTCCACGTAAATAGTGTGCTCTCTATTTTATTGTCATTGTGTTTTGTTTGGGGTGGTGCTGTTTTTTGTGGACTTTATTTTTAGCTTTGTTGCCTATCTTGATCATTGCTTGGAGAAAAGGTTTTATTGCTTCCGTTGCGTTTTCTGTTTGTGCTTCTCCAACAAAGTGGTATCAGAAGCAGTCAATGATGGATGATAAAGTAATTGTTCAGAGAATTTTTACTTCAGCTTGGCTAGGGTAACCAGACTCTTTCCTCCTAGCCCCTTCATTTAGAAGACTAGCCTTGACCATATCCATAGTCATTTTTCCATCCGGAGCAGAGTTGCTAAGTGAAACTACTAAGGTATCCCAACTGTCGGGCAATGAGGAAAGTAACAACAAGGCTTGGAGTTCATCCTCCAACTTCATTTTCATTCCGACTAGCTGATTTACCACACCCTGAAACTCATTCATATGCACTACAATGCTATCACCATCTTTATATTGCAACTTAACAAGTTTCCTTATTAGGGAAGCTTTACCCATAGCATTGTTTCTCTCATACATGGATTCAAGTTTCTGCCACATCTCAAAAGCATTAGTTTCATTAGCAACATATTGCAACACACTCAAAGAAACAAACTGTCTGATAGAGGCAACAACTTTCCGGTTCAAGCTGGTCCAATCTTTCTCACCAACACCTGTTGGACGCTCTTTATACAAAATTGGGTCCAGCAAGTCTTTAGAACACAAATAATCTTCAATACGAATTTTCCATATAGAATAATTTATGGAGTCCAAGCTAACCATTCCCTGAACAATTACTTTATCATCCATCATTGACTACTCTGATACCACTTTATTGGAGAAGCACAAACAGAAAACACAACGGAAGCAATAAAACTTTTTCTCCAAGCAATGATCAAGATAGAAAACAAAGCTAAAAATAAAGTCCACAAAAAACAGCACCACACCAAACAAAACACAATGACAATAAAATAGAGAACACACTATTTACGTGGAAAACCCCAAATCGGGTAAAAACCACGGGACAGTATAACAACAGTACCAAAACTTCAACTAATCAATATTAACCAAGTGGATACAACCAGTTCTCCTCTCTAGTAAGCACTAGAGGTAAATACAATCATCAAGGAATCTCCTTGGCACCACAACAATTAACAATTTTACCATAAACATAAATAAATAACTAAAAAACGCAGGTCTGACAAAGCAGCCTAAAAAACACATTCTAGGCATCAAAACGAGAATCTGACCGTAAGATTAGAAGAGAAGGATGTGAGGAATAACATACTAAAATTTGAGCATGATCGGACTTCGTTTGATCTTCGATCTGAGCCGGAAATAGTTTGCTGCTCTACTCTCTTTCTTCTCCTTTGTCTTTTTCTCCGTTTTCACTTCTCTGGTATTGAATATACCCTAAAAAAATAATTCTTCATGGGCCAGAATAAAATGATGCCCAAACAAAAGCCCAATACAAAATATAGAAAAAAAATATTGTCCAAATAGAATTGGACACTTCCTCCATGTAGGAGGGATATTTCCCAACAAATCTCCCCATCATTCCTGCATGGAGTGAGTAAACAAACCAGCCTTCTCTCGACAAAATACAAGCTTCTCCTTTGGCAAGGTCTTTGTCAACATATTTGAACAATTTTGACTTGTGTGAATCTTCACAAGCACAAAAGACTTGTCCTCCAAAGCTTCTCGAATCCAATGATATCTTCTCTTAATATGTTTGGTTCGAGAATGAAAAATGGCATTCTTGGCAAGGTGGATGGCGCTCTGAGAATCACAATGAAGAAGATAATTTTCTTGTTCCAAACCAAGCTCTTCAAGAAAATCTCTCATCCACAACAACTCCTTACCTACCTCAACAACAGCTATATACTCTGCCTCAGTAGTGGATAGAGCAACACACTTCTGCAATTTTGATTGCCATGAAACTGCAGCTCCAGCAAATATCATCAAGTATCCTGAAGTGGACTTTGCAGTATCAACATCCCCAGACATATCTGCATCTGTGTACCCATCTAACACAGGCTGTCTAGTACCAAAACATAAATAACCTTTGGAGGTACCTCTAAGATATCTGAGAATCCACTTCACAACTGCCCAATGCTCTTTGCCCGGATTTGACATGTGGCGGCTAACAACCCCAACTGAGTGTGCTATATCTGGTCTTGTACAAACTATGGCATACATCAAACTACCCACAGCCGATGCGTAGGGCATATTCTTCATCTCTTGTTTATCTTTCTCACTTGTAGGACACTGCTGCACACTCAATTTCATGTGGCCTGCAAGTGGAGAGCTCACGGATTTAGCCTTGCTCATGTTAAATCTGTCAAGCACCTTCTCAATGTATCTTTCCTGTGATAGCCAAAGCTTCTTGTTCTTTCTATCACGAGTGATCTTCATGGCTAATATCTCTTTAGCAGGTCCTAAATCCTTCATTGCAAAGGACTTACTCAATGACTTCTTCAAGCTAGTAATTTTTATGGTGTCCTGGCCAACAATCAGCATATCATCTACATATAAAAGGAGAATAAGAAAATCACCTTCGGAGTAGTTCTTCACAAAGACACAATGATCACAATTTGTTTTGTGGAAGTCATGATCAACCATAAATGATTCAAATTTCTTGTACCACTGTTGAGGTGCCTGTTTCAAACCATACAAACTCTTCTTCAGTCGGCACACCAAGTTCTCATTTCCCTTAACCTGAAAACCTTCAGGTTACTCCATGTAGATCTCCTCATCAAGGTCACCATGAAGAAATGTTGTTTTCACATCAAGTTGCTCAATCTCCAAATTCTTGCTAGCAACTAAACCAAATATAACTCGAATAGAGGATATATTCACAACAGGAGAGAATATTTCATCAAAATCTATACCCTTCTTTTGACTAAACGCCTTCACAACCAGCCTTGCCTTGTACCTTGGTTGTGAGCCATTCGCGTCAGACTTTAATCTATATACCCACTTGTTCTTGAGTGCTCTCTTGCCCTTAGGCAGCTCCATAAGCTCATATGTGTGGTTCTCATGTAATGATGTTATTTCATCTTGCATTGCATCAAGCCACTTCTCATGGTGCACATGTGACAGAGCCTCATCAAATATCTCTGGCTCTCCTCCATTAGTGACTAACACATAATCATCCTTTGAAAATCTTTTGGATGGTTTCCTGACTCTAGTAGACCTTTTCAACTGAGGTGGTGGAGGCTGTGTATGTGGCTGTGGCTCTAGAGCATCATCATCACCATTGTCATGATGGTCATCTTCAGGAGTTTCATTTGTCTGATCATGGGTTTCTCCCCCATGATCATCAGGCACTGTGACATGAGGAAGAGATGGAACAAGATCAACAGTGATGTATGGAGAAGAATTTGTCTGCTTCTTCTCACAATCTTCAATGGTCTAATCTTCAAAGAAAACCAAAATCGCCACTAGTGTATGATGAGAAGTACTCCATGTGTGAAGTGATATGATAAGATGCACCAGAATCAATCACCCAAATACATTCATCACATGCTACATTTAATAGTTCATGATCACCGATAATAAACAAATCATCCTCACTAGATGCTAAGGTTGTAGTGTTCTTCTCTTCTGGCTTTTGCTCAGAATTCTCATTTTCTCTTTTCTCTCCCTGGACATATCTCTCTTTTTCTTTCTGCAGAATCTTTCAATGTGACTCGGCTTCTGACAATAATGGCAAATGAAATCTCTTTTCCTTGATTTCGATCTCCCCTTGGACTTGTCTATGTTTTGAGAATTTTTACTCTTGCTTCTCCCCCTGTTAAATTCTGGAATCACATTTGCTTCACAAACAATTGTGAAGTGTTGTGGTATGCTGATCTAGCAAATTACTTAGCGAGTGAAATCATACCCTCTGAGTTTTCATATCATCAAAGAAAAAAGTTTCTATATGAGTCAAAGAATTATTTTTGGGAGGAACCTTACTTATTCAAACAATGTAACGATCAGATGATTCATAAATGTGTAGCTAACAAGGAAATTGAGGGAATTCTGTATCATTGCTACAAGGAATTCTGTATCATTGCCACAATTCACTTGTGGAGGCCATTTTGGAGGTTCAAGAATTGCAACAAAGGTACTACAATCAAGATTCTACTGGCCGGCACTATTCAAGGATTCACACAAATATGTAAGCAATTGTGATACATGTCAAAGAGTGGGACGACACTATTCAAGGATTCACAAGAATATGTAAGCAATTATGATACATGTCAAAGAGTGGCAAGATTCTACTGGCTGACACTATTCAATGTTTCACACAAATATGTAAGCAATTGTGATACATGTCAAAGAGTGGAACGACACTATTCAAGGATTCACATGAATATGTAAGCAATTGTGATACATGTCAAAGAGTGGGACGACATTATTCAAGGATTTACATGAATATGTAAGCAATTGTGATACATGTCAAAGAATGGGAAATGCTTCTAGAAGAAACGAGAGATGTCACTGAACAACATCATTGAGGTTGAATTATTTGACGTTTGGGACATTAACTTCATGAGACCTAAAGCATCTATTTTACCCATAAAGTATTATTCTAACAGAGTTAGAAAAAGAGATTAAGAGAGAGCAAGTGATAGTGGTAGTTATGATTGAAAATAAGAGTAAGAATCAGAGAGTTGGAGTAAGAGGAGTAAAAGATTGAGAGAGAGTTGGACAATTGGAGAGAGAGAAGATTAAGAGTTAGAGAGAAAGAGAGAGAGGGCTGAGAGAGGAGTGATTAAGATGTGTAAGAGAAAGTAGATTAAGAGTAAGTGTTGGAGAAAGTGTAAAAGAGAACTTGAGAGTTGGAGCTACAAAGGAGAGAGAGTTGGGGAGGCGAAGTAGTAGTAAAGAATTAGATTGTGAGAGAGAGAGAGAGTGAGAGTGTAAGGATAACTCATGAGAGTTGAAGTCAACGATGAGAGAGTTGTAGAGTTGTAAAGAGAAAGAGAAAGAGAAAAAGAGTGAGATTTATAAGAGAATGGATTGAAGTAAGAGACTAAGAGTTAGAGAGAGAGAGAGAGAAAGAGAGTGAGAGTAATAAGAGTAAGACTTGAATTGAAGAGTGAGGGAGAGAGAGATTGAGAGAGAGCAAGTGGGAGTACAAGTAAGAAGAGAAAGAGTTAGACTTGGGGAGGTGAGTAGGAGTAAGAATTTAAGAGTTGGAGAGATAGAGCTACTAAGACTAAGAGTTAAAGTCAAAGTTGGGGTCAAAGAGGAGAGAGAATTGGAGAGTTTGAGAAAGATAGACTTAAAGAAGAAAAAGAGAGTCAATGAGAGTTGGAGTTAGAGATCGAGGAGAGAGAGTTGGGGAAGCGGAGTTAAAACATTAGAGTGTTAGACAGAGAGAAAGAGAGTGAGAGTTTGAGTTGGAGAGGAGAGAGAGTTGGAGAGGAGAAAAATAGAGAGAGAGCACGAGTGAGAGTGTAAGAAATAAGACTCATGAAAGTTTAAGTAAGAGTTGAGAGTCAACGTAGAGAGTTGGAAAGAGAGAGAGTGAGAGTAATAAGAATAAGAATTCTGAGAGTTGAAAGTAATATAGTAAGAGTTAGAGAGAGAGAGCAATTGGAAGTACGAGGAGTAAGACTCATAAGAGAAAGAAGAGTGTGAGAGTGAGTGTGAGAGGTGAGCAAGAGTAAGAATTGGAGAGAGAGAGAGTGAGAGAGAGATACAAAGACTTAACCGAGAGGAAAGAGAATTGGAGAGTTTGAGAAAGATAGAGAGTTGAAGAAGAAGAGAGAGAGGGAGGGAGAGGGAGAGTTGGAGAAAGAGAGTAAGAGTTAGAGTTATAGAGGAGAGAGAATTGGAGAGTCAAAGAGAAAGAGAGTGAGTGAGAGTGTAACAATAAGACTTGTGAGAGTTGAAGTAAGAGTAAACAAAAAGAGAGAGTTGGAGAGAGAGAAAGAGAGTGAGAGTAATAAGAGTAAGAGTTGTGATAGTTGAAGAGAGTAAGAGTTAGAGAGAGATTGAGAGAGAACAAGTGGAAATATGAGGAGTAAGACTCAACTCGTAAGAGAAAGAAGAGTGAGAGTGAGAGTGAGAGTAGGAGTTGGGAGATGAGTAGAAGTAAGAATTGGAGAGTTCAAGAGAGAGAGCCACTAAGACCAAGAGTTAGCATTGGAGTCAAAGAGGAGAGAGAATTGGAGAAAGAGAGAGAGAGAGAGAAATAGAGTTTGAGTTGGATTAGAGATCGAGATGAGAGAGTTGGGGAGGCAGAGTAATAGTAAAGAATTAAAGGGTTGGAGAGAGAGAGAGAAAAAGAGAAAGAGAAAGCGAGTGAGAGTTGGAGTTATAGACTAGTGAGAATTGGAGAGTCAAAGAGAGAAAAAGAGAGAGCAAGTGAGAGTGTGTAAGAAGAATAAGATCCGTGAGAGTTGAAATAAGAGTAAGAGTTGAAATCAACAAAGAGAGAGAGAGTTAGAGAGATAAAAAGAGAGTGAGAGTAATAAAAGTAAGAATTGTTAGAGTAAGAGTTAGATAAAAAGAGATTGAGAGGGAGCAAGTGAAAGTACGAGGAGTAAGAGTTAGAGAGAGAAATGGAGAGAGAGCAAGTGGAAGTACGAGGAATAAGACTCATAAGAGAAAGAAGAGTGAGAGTGGTAGATGAGTAGGAGTAAGAATTGGAGAGTTCAAGAGAGAGAGCTACTAAGACTTAAGAGTCAAAGTTGGAGTCAAATAGGAGAGAGTATTGGAGAGTTTGAAAAAGATAGACGGTTGAAGAAGATAGAGAAATAGAGTTTGAGTTGGATTAGAGATCGAGATGAGAGAGTTGGGGAGGTGGAGTAACAATAACGAATTAGAGTGTTGGAAAGAGAGAAAGAGAAAGAGAGGAGAGAAAATTGGAGAGTCAAAGAGAGATAGAGAGAGCGAGTGAGAGTTAAGATATACTCATGAGAGTTGAAGTGAAGTAGAAGAAGATTGGAAAGAAAGGGAAAGAAAGAGAAAGAGAGTGAAAGTAATAAGAGTAAGAAATGTGAAAGTTGAAATAAGAGAGTAAGAGTTAAGAGAGAGAGATTGAAAGAGAGCTAGTTGACACGATCTAGAAGGTTCCGGCCTATTCCAAGCCTCATAGAGGCTTGCCCTTTTGAAGGAACATTCTAGAATATGATAGGGGATTCTTGTACATATAAAATTCCTTTCCCTTCCTTGTATATTCTAAGTTATGGTATAAGTTTCTAGAATAGTGTAGGTGATAGAGAGAGACCTAGAAGGCTCTCCTTTTCTTGAGGGACCTAGAAGGTTCCCTCCCTTGTATAAATAGGGCCTTTGGCCTTCCATTTGTAACCATCAAGTATTCAAGCAATAAAAGTAATATTCTCTCCAAGCTATCAAAGTTCCCTTTCTTTCAAAGTTCTCTTGCATACTTAGTCATTCTCAAGTAGGCTTACTAGCTAGCATTGAGGCAATCTAGTCTAGTGCCACACGGGGTCGAAGCAGTCGAGTGCTCAAGTTCTAGCCCGTGACAAGTGGTATTAGAGCCAGGTTTGTGGCAAGCTTGGTATCTTGTTAGAAGAAGAGTTCGTGCAAGAGAAGATGGAGTCCGGTTCTAACGTCACCGTTGTTGCGGCCAAGAGTGAGAGTCAAAGTTGGAGTCAAAGAGTAGAGATAATTGGAGAGTAGGAGAAAGATAAAGAGTTGAAGAAGAGAGAAACAGAGAGAGAGCGGGTGAAAGTTGGAGAATGAGTAAGAGAGCGAGATGTCACGAGCTAGAACTTGAGCACTCGACTTGCTTCGACCACGTGCGACACTAGACTAGATTGCCTCAATGCTAGCTAGTAAGCCTACTTGAGAATGACTAAGTATGCAAGAGAACTTTAAAAGAAGAGAACTTTGATAGCTTGGAGTATATTACTTTTATTGCTTGAATGCTTGATGATTACAAATGGAAGGCCAAAAACCCTATTTATACAAGGGAGGAAACCTTCTAGGTCCCTCAAGAAAAGGAGAGCATTCTAGGTCTCTCTCTATCACCTACACTATTCTAGAAACTTCTATCATAACCTAGAATATACAAGGAAGTGAAAGGAATTTTATATGTACAAGAATCCCCTACCATATTCTAGAATGTTCCTTCAAAAGGGCAAGCCTCTATGAGGCTTGGAATAGTGCAAAACCTTCTAGAGGTATTTTGGAGTAGCCGTCGATGAATCTCCAGTAGTAATTAGCCAAGCCAAGGAAAGACCAGAGTTGGGGCACACTTTTGGGTGTCTCCCATTCTCGAATGGCACGAACCTTGCCCTCCTTCCATCTTTTACATGATGACCTAGGAAGGATACCTCATGTTGGGCGAACGAGCACTTTTCCAGCTTTGCATATAACTCATGCTTGCGCAAAGCCTGGAAAACCAACCTCAAATGCTCCACATGCTCATGCAATGTGGATGAGTACACAACTATATCGTCAAGATATACAACGACAAATTTATCTAGATATGGGTGGAAAACCTTGTTCATGAGCGTGCAAAATGTGGCTGGGGCATTAGTAAGCCCAAAAGGCATAACAAGAAATTCATACGACTCATACCTTGTGACCATGGCGGTCTTTGGCTCGTCTCCTTTAGCTATCCGCACTTGCCAATATTCAAACCGCAAGTCTATCTTTGAAAACTACTTGGCTCCCCCAAGTTGGTCATACAACTCGCCAATGAGCGGGATCGGGTACTTGTTGCGAACCGTCAACTTGTTTAGTGCCCTATAGTCCACGCACATGCGAAGGGATATGTCGTGCTTCTTTTGGAATAGAACCGGTGCACCATAAGGGGATTTGGAGGGCTGAATCATCCCCACATCAAGCAACTCCTTCAATTGTTTCTGTAACTCCTTGAGCTCGGGTGGTGCTATCCTGTAGGGTGTGCGTGAGGGTGGCATGGCATCGGTCATCAACTCGATCTTATGATCCACGTCCCACCTAGGAGGTAACATCTTAGGGAGTTTTTCTGGCATCACGTCCTTGAACTCTTCTAGAACGTCCTTCACTTATGTGGGTACCTCGGCTTTCCCCACGAAGCCCTCGTCATCATCGGGCATTGAAAAGGCGGCAAAGGTCTCCTCGCATTGCTTGAGGCCTCAGCTGAATTGGATGGCTGACAGCATCCCGGCCCCCTTAGACTCCCTCCTTGTGGTATCGCGCTAGTCTTATCATGATCTAAAATAATTAGTGAGTCAGAATAAGGAACGATGCAAGCGCGTACCTGATTGAACCATTGTAATTCCAACACTACATCGTAATCATCCATAGGTCCTACCGTAAAGGAGACCATTCCCTGCCAATCTCCTATGCGCGTCCTTATTCCTCTGGCCTCTCTGGCCACCGGCTTGGCCAAGGTGTTGACGGACTTGATTGAGCCTTTTGTTGGATTAACGGGTAGGCCCAATGCCTTGGCTACCCCTTCCCGCATGAAATTATGAATTACCCCCATATCAACTAGGACATTAAGGTGCCTTCCCCCGATCAAGGCCCTTACGAACATCGAGCCCCTCTTTGTTCCCTTGACCGGCTTCACCACGTTGGCTTTGACGGTACTAAGTAATTTGAGGGACCCCATTTGTGTCCCTTCTTCCTCGTCGGAAGACTCGAACCCTTGCACTGCTGCAACTTTCTTTCCTTTGAACAGGCAAGTATATTTTAAGTGGTTAGTAGCACCACATATATGACAAGATCTAGGCTTACCCGATTCGTCAGTTGGCTTCCCCGGAGTGTTGCCTTGTTGTCCTAGCCTAGGCGGGCGGTCTCCCCCGCCTTTCTCCTTGCCATCCTTCCGAAACTTCGGCTTGTCTCCGGATGGCTTTAACTCGATCAGCCGCTCCGCTACCGCAATGGCCTCAGACACAATCTGTGCCTTGGCCCTTTGAATCTCGAGCTTGGCTCATGGTCTTAGACCATCAATAAATGCAAACAGTGTATCTTGCTTCATAAGGCTGGGAAACTCGAGCACGATCTCTTAGAACTCCTTTACGTACTCCTTAATCATCTAGTTGTGCACGAGTTGCTTGAGCCTGATCCAGACCTCAAATTCTACATTCTCCGGGTAGAATTGACGCTTGAACTCGGCCTTAAAATCGTCCCACGTCTCCATTCGCAATGTGCCTCGTTCAACGTCGCCCTCGCGCCTTCTCCACCATAGAAGTGCCATGTCCGTCAAGAAAAAAGGGGTGGTCTGCAACTTTGTGGCGTCATCTCGTATGTTGGACGCTGTGAAGTACCGCTCCACGTTCCATAGGAAGTCACCCACTTCCCGTGCATTGCTCGAGCCCTTAAACAAACTAGGCCTGGGAACTTCCATTCGATGAGGTGTCGCACCTCGTTGTTCCCCTCCGTTGGCCATGGCTCTCTCGTACAGGGTCGGCCTCCCTTCAATTGCCTCTATTCTCCCCACGATCTCCCTTCGAAATCCCTCAATCATGGTCTGGACCTCCCCGCGGACCACCTCAAGCACCTCCTCTCAAATCCCCCAATTCATGGTGTTGAGCGTCTCTAGCACCCGATTCTCCAACTCTTCACCCGCCTCTTCCACAGCTATTAACTTGTCGGCCACCTTGTCCACGACCTCAAGAGCCTCGCGGTGTTTGGCCATGATCTGCTCAAGCTAGGCCACCCGCGCTTCCATGGCAGCACCTCTCTGGATGGATTTTCCCCTCTTGGGCTTCTCGGTCGCAGCAACGGTGACGTTAGAATCAGACTCCATCTTCTCTTACACGAACTCTTCTTCTAACAAGATACCAAGCTTGCCACAAACCTAGCTCTGATACCACTTGTCACGGGTTATGATATGCATAAATCATATCACATTTTTAGCATGTTTTTAGGCATAATTTAGGGTGAAATTGAGGGTAAATCGGTCTTAATTGTTTGTTATTAACTCAATTTCACAGTTTTTATGATTTTGGAAGTGTCAGGTGAAAAGTAGAAGAAAATGGCAAATTTCGGGGCAAAAACACAATTTTCAGAAGTTCGGAAGTCGAGGTGGGCGTCCTGACCAAGTCAACAGGCCAGGACGGGCGTCCCAATCCAGGACGGGCGTCCTGGATGCCTGGTCCAAGTCCCACATCGAAATTCTTGGAAAAATTCACTCCAGAAAGCTGCTATAAATACCCCAGGCCTTCCTCAGTTGAAATCATTCCTCTCCACTCGATCTGAGTCATTTAGTGACTTCAAATGTACATTTTTCTCGAGTACATAAGTCACTTAGAGACTCGAATTCAGTAGAAGTTTATTTTTCTTAGATAGTGTCTCGTTTTCTTTGTTTCTGAGAATTAGTCTCAGATCCTAGGATACGATAGATAGGTTCTTTTCTGGTATTCATAGAATACCCGAGATTTCGTTAGGAGATCCTAAGAGGGCTCTAGGCTTTCGAAGAGTCAGTCCACAGGGCTGGGCTTAAGCTGGGTATTAAGGTAAAGTCCAGCTACTAGGCTGAGGAAGCGTCCTCCGAAGGTTCTGTCGAGCAGAGTCGGGTCGAGCAGTACAACATATACAAGTAGTTTCTCCATCGGCGAGACTAAGTAAAGGGTGAATTCTTTATGGCATCAGTCCCCCTGTCCCTCTCTTTATATATTTGTATTGTGATCGTCCAAAAATTAATTATGTTTATTGGATTATGATTCTATGAGTATTTGTTATACATGTTGAAGTTCTTATGATTTTCCGGAAATGGCCACCTGCTTAATATTCATTATGTCTGCATGTCTAATGTAGTTTCTTTTAAACTAAATTTAGGGTTATAGACAATTCCTAACCACGGTCTAATCATAACCTGTTTAGTTTAACAAGCATCAATTTAGGACTCATTGGTGTCTGCCATGTTAGATAAAATAAGCTACAGAACACCCTGTTTGTTAGAGTAGTCTAAGGAGGCTGAGTTGTGTTTTTATGCCGGCGTTAGGGCGAGCGGCATGATCCCCGAAGTGACATAGGGCTTTCATGGATACCTTTAGCTCGAACCGTGAGTAGGGCCGTCATTAAGGTAGGGCGGTTTATTAGGTGACTCAGATGTGGTACGCCTTTAGACTCAGAACATAGTTGCAATACAGGCCAAGACATGTTTAAAATACTCGAAGATAGGTCAATCAACATGTAGGAACGACATAACATAGAATCAGGACATTATCTGTAAAACACTTTTAGGCTTAAAAAGACTTAAACCTAGTGGAGAATGAATCACCCTCTCATCAAAGTTATTGATGACGATTGCATAACTGGATCATAAGATAAGAGTTAGGGTAAAAGGCTAGTTACTACTAAGCTGTTACCACTTCCCTAGGAGTACGATATTTAATTCAATAAAATCGTAGATACTTTCCAACAGACTAGCTACACGATAGGTACTCTGCCTTAGGTTCTGGCTGATTAAGTGACAGCATAGAGACTAAAAGTGACAATTAGTCAATCTAAGTCCTTAATTACTCATAATCAACATAGGGTAAAACAACACCTATTTAGCATATCAGTCGGAGCAGCATCAGGTTAGAACTTGAGCACTCGACTTGCTTCGATCCCGTGCGGTACTAGACTAGATTGCCTCAATGCTAGATAGTAAGCCTACTTGAGAATGACTAAATATGCAAGAGAACTTTGAAAAAAAGGGAACTTTGATAGCTTGGAGATAATATTACTTTTATTGCTTGAATGGTTGATGATTACAAATGGAAGGCCAAAGGCCCTATTTATACAAGGGAGGGAACCTTCTAGGTCCCTCAAGAAAAGGAGAGCCTTCTAGGTCTCTCTCTATCACCTACACTATTCTAGAAACGTCTACCATAACCTCGAATATACAAGGAAGTGAAAGGAATTTTATATGTACAAGAATCCCCTATCATATTCTAGAATGTTCCTTCAAAAGGGAAAACCTCTATGGAGTTGAAAGTTGGAGTTGAAAAGGGGAAAGAATTGGAGAGTTGGAGATAGATAGAGAGTTGAAGAAGAGAGAGAGAGAGAGTAAGAGTATGACTCGTGAGAGTTAAAGAGCAAGAGTTAGAGAGAGAAAGTAAATGAGAGTAAGAGTAGTCAAGATTGAAAATAAGAGTGAGAGAGTTGGAGTGAGAGAGAAAGTAGGATTTAGAGTTGGAGTATGAGTAAGAGTGAATTGGAGTCCGTATGAGTAAAAAGTAATAGATGTCTAGTAAATGTAAAAATTGGGGGTTCTAGTAAAAGAGAGAGAAACTAAGTGAGAGTTGGACTAAGCAAAGTAAGAGTTAGAGAGTTTTAAGATAGAAAGGGTAAAGAGTTGGGAGTTGGAGTTGGAAAGAATGAGAGCAAGTGAGAGTAAAAGCTCTATTGAAGTAGGATTAAAAGAGTAAGAGAAGAGAGAGAGCTTAAGTGAGACTATGAGTCATAAGAGTGAGAGAGTAAGTAGTAAGAGTTGGAGTAAAAGTAGAAGTTGGAGGCCGATATAAAGTCAAAATCAAACTTCAAAGACGAGTTAAAATCGAAGTCTAAGTCACATAATCGAAGTTTGAGTAGTTCTAATTCATGTTAAGTCGAAGTTGGAGTAGTTCTAATTCATGTTGAGTCTAAGTTGGAGTAGTTCTAATTCATGTTGAGTCGAAGTTGGAGTAGTTCTAATTCATGTTAAGTCGAAGTTTGAGTAGTTCTAATTCATGTTCAGTCGAAGTTGGAGTAGTTCTAATTCATGTTGAGTCGAAGTTGGAGTAGTTCTAATTCATGTTCAGTCGAAGTTGGAGTAGTTCTAATTCATGTTCAGTCGAAGTTGGAGTAGTTCTAATTCATGTTGAGTCGAAGTTGGAGTAGTTCTAATTCATGCTGAGTCGAAGTTGGAGTAGTTCTAATTCATGTTCAGTCGAAGTTGGAGTAGAGTAGTTCTAATTCATGTTGAGTCGAAGTTGGAGTAGAGTAGTTCTAATTCATGTTGAGTCGAAGTTGGAGTAATTCTAATTCATGTTGAGTCGAAGTTGGAGTAGTTCTAATTCATGTTCAGTCGAAGTTGGAGTAGTTTCAAATTCATGTTGAGTCGAAGTTGGAGTAGTTCTAATTCATGTTGAGTCGAAGTTGGAGTAGTTTCTAATTCATGTTGAGTCGAAGTTGGAGTAGTTCTAATTCATGTTGAGTCGAAGTTGGAGTAGTTCTAATTCATGTTGAGTCGAAGTTGGAGTAATTCTAATTGATATGCATAAATCATATCACATTTTTAGCATGTTTTTAGGCATGATTTAGGGTGAAATTGAGGGCAAATTGGTCTTAATTGTTTATTATTAACTCAATTTCACAGTTTTCATAATTGTGGAAGTGTCAGGTGAAAAGTAAAAGAAAATGGTAAATTTCGGGGCAAAAACGCAAATTTTCAGAAGTTCGGACTTCAGGGAGGGCGTCCAAGTTCAGGACGGGCGTCCAGGACTCGGGACGGACGTCCGAACCTGGTCAACAGACCGGGACGGGCATCCCGAACCAGAATTCAGAATCACACATCGAATTTTTGAGAGAAAATCACTCCAGAAAGCTGCTATAAATACCCCAGGCCTTCCTCAGTTGAAATCATCCCTCTCCACTCAATCTGAGTCATTTAGTGACTTCTAGTGTACATCTTTCGAGTACATAAGTCACTAAGAGACTCGGGTTCACTATAAGTTTTCTTTCTTTCTAGTTAGTGTTTTCGTTTTCTTAGTTTTTGAGAAATAGTCTCAGATCTTGGGCTTCTGATACGCGAAAATCGTATCACCTTTTTAGCATGTTGTTATGTATGAATTTGGGTGAAATCGAGGGTAATTTGATCTTGATTGTTCATTATTCACTTAATTTCACAGTTTTTATGATTTTGGAAGTGTCAGGTGAAAAGTAGACGAAAACAACAAATTTTGGGGTAAAAACGCAATTTTTGGAAATGTTGACCCGGTCAAAGGGTCGGGACGGGCGTCCCGAGCCGCCAGAAGCTGTCCCACATCGAATTTTTCAGAAATTTTCACTCCGGGAAGCTGCTATAAATACCCCAGGCCTCCAGCAGTTGAATTCATTCCTCTCCACTCGATCTGAGTCATTTAGTGGTGTCCAGTGTACAATTCTCTAGTACACAACTCACTCAGAGACTCGGATCTCAGTTTTCTTTCTTATTAGTGTTTTGTTTTAGTTTCTGAGAAATAGTCTCAGATCTTAGGTTTCTATAGATAGGTTCATTTCTGGTATTCATAGAATACCCGAGATTTCGTTAGGAGATCCTAAGAGGGCTCTAGGCGTTCGAAGAGTCAGTCCACAGGGCTGGGCTTAAGCTGGGTATTAAGGTAAAGCCCAGTTACTAGGCTGAGGAAGCGTCCTCCGAAGGTTCTGGTGAGCAGAGTCAGGGCGAGCAATACGACATATACAGCAGTACGCTCTATCGGCGAGACTAAGTAAAGGGTGATTTCTTTATGGCATCAGTCCCCATACCCCTCTCTTATATGTTGTTATTGTTTTGTCCTAAATACTTATTATGAATATCAGATTACGATTTTTATGAATAGTTGTTTTATATGTTGACGTTATTATGTTTTTCCGGAAATAGCCACCTGCTAAATATTCACTATGTCTGCATGTTTAATGTGCTCTTTTAAACTAAAGTTAGGGTTATAGACAATTCCTAACCAAGGTCTAATCATAACCTGTTTAGTTTAACAGGCATCAATTAGTATTGATGTCTGCCATGCTAGATAAAATAACATGTTGAACACCCTGCCTGTTAAAGTAGTCTAGGTAGGGAAGAGCTGAGTCCGATTATGCCGGCGGCTAGGGCAAGCGGTATGATCCCCGAAGTGACATAGGGCTTTCATGGATGCCTTCGTCCCGAACCGTGAGTAGGGCCGTCATTGAGGTAGGGCGGTTTATTAGAGACCTCGGATGTGGTACGCCTTTAGACACAGAACATAGTTGCAATCCAGGCTAAGATGCATCTAAAATACTCGAAGATAGGTCAATCAACATATAGGAACAGTATAACATAGAATCATGACTCATCTATAAAACACTTCTAGGATTAATTATACTTAAACCTAGTGGAGAACGGATCACCCTCTCATCAAAGTATTTGATGAAGATTGCATAACTGGATCATAAGATAGGAGTTAGGATAAATGGCTAGTTACTACTAAGTCGTTGCCACTTCCCTGGGAGTACGATATTTATTTAATAAAATTGTAGATACTTTCCAACAGACTAGCTACACGATAGGTACTCTGCCTTAGGTTCTGGCTGATTAAGTGACACCATAGAGACTAAATGTGACAATTAGTCAATCACAGTCCTTAATTATTCATAATCAACATAGGGTAAAATAACACCTATTTAGCACATCGGTCGGAAACCCATCAGCTTCGATAGATAAGTTAGTTTCTGGTATTCATAGAATACCCAGGATTTCGTTAGGAGATCCTAAGAGGGCTCGAGGTGTTCGAAGAGTCAGTCCACAGGGCTGGGCTTAAGCTAGGTATTAAGGTAAAGTCCAGCTACTAGGCTGAGGAAGCGTCCTCCGAAGGTTCTGGCGAGCAGAGTCGGGTCAAGCAATACGACATATACAGCAGTACGCTCCATCGGCGAGACTAAGTAAAGGGTGATTTCTTTATAGCATCAGTCCCCCTGTCCCTCTCTTATATGTTGTTATTGTGTTTGTCCAAAGAATGATTTGAATACTGGATTATGATTTCTATGAATATTTGTTTTATATGTTGAAGTTATTATGTTTTCCAGAAATGGCCACCTGCTTAATATACATTATGTCTGCATGTCTAATTTAGTTTCTTTTAAACTAAATGTAGGGTTATAGACAATTCCTAACCACGGTCTATTCATAACCTGTTTAGTTTAACAGGCATCAATTAGTATTAGTGTCTACCATACTAGATAAAATAACCTGCGGAACACCCTATTTGTTAGAGTAGTCTAGGTAGGCTGAGTAGAGCGTTATGCCGGCGGTTATGGGCCAGCGGCATGATCCCCGAAGTGACATAGGGCTTTCATAGCTGTCTTTTGTTCGAACCGTGAGTAGGGTCATTTACCTTGGCGATGGGGCGGTAGCATAGAGACTCAGATGTGGTACACCTTTAGACTCAGAACATAGTTGCAATCCAGGTCAAGACATGTCTAAAACACTCGAATATAGGTCAATCAACATGTAGGAACAATATAACATAGAATCAGGACCTTTTCTATAAAACACTTGTAGGATTAATTAGACTTAAACCTTAGTGGAGAATGGATCACCCTCTCATCAAAGTTATTGATGAAGATTGCATAACTGGATCATAAGATAAGAGTTAGGATAAAGGGCTAGCTACTACTAAGCCGTTACCACTTCCCTAGTAGTACGATATTTATTTAATAAAATCGTAGATACTTTCCAACAGACTAGCTACACGATAGGTACTCTTCCTTAGGTTCTGATTGATTGAGTCACAACATTTGAATGCTAAAGTGACAGTTAGTAAGACTCAGTCCTTAATTACTCATAATCGACATAGGTAAATAAAGCCTATCTTTTAGCATACCAATCGGAACGCATCAGATTTTTGGCGCCGTTGCCGAGGAAATATCATATTGAATGTAGGATTATTGGCCACAATTCTAGAAACTTATGATAGGTAGCGGTAGTAACCTAGACTTTAGACCTACACTTATCTTATACTAGTTAGACAATCACTTTCCGAAATATAGGATTATCATAACTAACTAATTTTAGATATTATCTGAAATTAAGACATTTAGGATAATCAAATTTTAGAAAATTATTCTAAAACCATACTGAGGAAATTTATCTGCTTTCTAAATATAATATAAAAGAAAAAAATTGTTAAAATTTAAAATCCCTAAAAATATTTTTCTTGCTTTCCTATATTTCTTTTCTTCATATTTTTGTTATTTGTTATTCCTAACCAGACTTCGCACTCAGAGATGAAGAGAACAAGAGCAGCTACTAACCAAGCAAAGAAAACGGAAATCCCTGACACTCCAGGACCAAAGAAGACAAAGCCAGAAGTACCATCTAGGCCTGAACCAGAAATACCACGAGGGAACTGATATGCACAAATCATATACCCTTTTTAGCATGTTTTTAGACATACATTAGGGCAATATTTGAATGAATTTGATCTTAATTGAATCAAATTGACATAAAATTGCTTAAATTTTGATTTTGGAAGTTTCAGGAGCAAATTGCACGAAAACAGCAAATTTTGGGCCAAAAATGCAATTTTTGGAAATGCTGAGTTCGGGACAGGCGTCCTGACCCAGTCAAAGCACCAGGACTGCCGTCCCAAGCTCAGGACGGGCGTCCCGAGCACCAGAAGTTGTCCCACATCGAAATTTTTGGAGATTTTCACTCCAGGAAGCTGCTATAAATACCCCAGGCCTCCAAGAGTTGAAATCATCCCTCTCCACTCGATCTGAGTCATTTAGTGACTTCGATTGTACATTTTTCTCGAGTACATAAGTCATTGAGAGACTCGGGCTCAGTATAAGTTTATTTCTATTCTTAGAGAGTTTCTCGTTTTCTTTGTTTTCTGAGAGTCTGTCTCAGAATCTTAGACTACGACTAGATAGGGTTTGTTTTTGGTTTCATAGAATACCGGGATTTCGTTAGGAGATCCTAAGAGAGAGATAGGGTGCGTGTTCTTAGTCAGATTAGGGCAATTTGCTTAAGCCCGGGATGTAAGGTAAAGCAATTGCTACTAGGTCTAAGGAGCGTTCTCCGAAGGCTCTGCCGAGCAGAGTAGGATCGAGCAGTCAGAAGCATACAGGAGCTGCAGCACCGGCTGGACCTGCATAAAGCGGTGACTACTTTATGATAGTGGGTCCCCTAGACGAGGTTCTGTATGTTTACTAATTGTCTTATCTGAATATTAATTTGATACTGAATTTATTATCATACATGTTTTACAATTTGAGATACTGTTCATTTTCCCGGGAAGATCATAGAGCTAGAATTATCATTATGAATGTTGAACTGTCGTGTCCTTTTAAATTAAACTAGGGTTATAGACAACTCCTAACCAATGTCTGAATCATAACCGGTTTAGTTTAACAGACTGTAAAAGGTCTGCCAGATTAGGAAGAAATAACAAAACAGATCACCATGTTTGTTAGAGTACCCTAATAAAGCTGAGTTTGTACGCTAGGCCAATCCTAGGGTTAAGTGACATGATACCGAAGTGACATAGGGTACCGTTCATGGATACTTTAATCCGACAGATGAGAAGGATCATCCCAATGTAGGGGTGAATACACTAGGTAACTCGGATATGGTAAACAGTTTGTTACATTTCATAATTGCCTTAGAGATCAAGATATATCTAAAATGTTCGAAGATTAGGTCAAACAAGTTGTAATAACTGAGCTTAAACTGATGAATGCCTGTCTAATCTTGAATACTATTTGCTTGTTATGGGTGAGTGGGATCACCAATCAATCTCAAAGTATTGATTATCGATTGTCTGATTAGATTAGGATTAAGGGATAGTTACTACTAAGCCGTTACCAGTTCCCTAGGAGTACGATCGTAGATACTTTCCAAGAACTAGCTACACGATAGGTACTCTGCCTTAGGTTCTGATTGATTAAGTGACAATAATTGAATGCTAAAGTGACAGTTAGTAAGACTCAGTCCTTAATTACTCATAATCGACATAGGTAAATAAAGCTTATCTTTTAGCATACCAATCGGAACGCATCAGGAAGCTTCCTTCACAACCGGTAGAAGTAAACTCAAGCCTAGATGCCAGTGACCAAGTGAGAAGATACCTTCCCTCCTAGAGAAGAACCTCAAGGATCTCCAGTTCACACTCCTGCCCAGAGAGTTCCTATAAATCCACCACCCCTTGACCAAACCCAGAATTCACCAACATCTCCTGCATACACTCCAACACCTAACGAGCACACCCCTTCATCCGGGGGAAGTACTAACGGTTTTCACTCAGTGTTGTCTGTGCAGATAGACACCTTGGCTCAACAGATCTATGAGATTGATCAAGGAATTGCAAGCAGATTGTGTCATTTAGACCAAATCAGTCTAAATATCACAACCAACATGGACCGACTCAGAGCCACGGTCGGTCTCCAGGAGAACCAAGGTGCACAACTACTCCGGGAGATGGCTGACGTACGAAGTGAGTAGGGCAAGCAAAGGGATGAGATGAGAGCCATGCGCATAGAGATGCGAAACATTCAGGCAGAGCTACGTGAGATCAGAGATAAGGGTCGTTGAAAAAGGGAATATTCTTTTACTCTTATTCTCAGCAAATAAATTGTTTGAACTAAAATTAAATAATTGACCCCTATTTTCTATTTTCAAACTTTTTAAAGGGTCCTTTATTTTATTCAACAATTTTTCTTCAGACATTTTATTTTTCAAATTTCTATGAAAAACAAAGGTTTTGCAAATGCAGTTTATTAATTAAATTGTATAAACTCAGTTTTTGTCTTTCTGAAATTCTTGCTGAATTTAAGTTAGGATAAGACTAGGGTAGTCATGATTTTCGAAAAAAGAGATTGAGGAATTTTTGCATAGTGTTTTTAACAGCTTCTGAATTTGATTGGATAAACATGAAGACTTGTTAAATGTTTTTTTTGGTGTACTGAGATTTGCAGGGAATTACGAAAAAAAAAATTCGGAATTAGCACGCATCCCGAAGCAACCTGGGACGGGCATCCAGCAGGACGGGAGTCCTGCCTCCGGGACGGGCGTCCCGAAGGCCGTCCCTCCTACAAATATTCCATTTTTCTCATTTTCCCTCAAATCAACTTCCAAAAATTCATCTCTCTAAAAATTTTCTCTCTACCTTCTCTCTACAAATTTTTGGCAAACTTCCCGAAGTTCAAAATTCGAATTTCCCTCCAAAATTTGAATTTTAAATTTCCTTCCAAATTCGAATTTCCCTCCAAAATTTGAATTTCCCGCCAAAAATTCAAAATCATCCCCTAACCAAAATCCATCCTCCCGAATTCAAATTCACCTCCAGAATTCGAATTTGAATCTTCCTTCCTGCCTAAATTCTCAAAATCTCTCAAACGCTCTCAACCCAAATGGCTCCCAAACGCGCTCGTATCACATCTACCATGACCGTCACAGCGGTGGCACATCCTTTCATGCTGTTTCACTCCAGCCCAGCATACCAGGAGAGATGTCATGGGTATATCGGACGCACCATATTGACTGGCAGAACACTTGACTGGGCAGCAGTACAGACGCTAGAGGTTGAGCAGGAAGTCAGACGCATACTCGATGTACTACCATACAATCGAGTCTTCATCGTCACTGAACCGACATACCTAGAGCTGGTATGTGAGTTCTATGCGTCGTTTACGTACCATCAGGAGCAGATCACATTCCGCTTGGGCGGAATAGATCGATCGATGAGCATGGCCGAGTTCGGCATCGCCTTAGGTATCTGGCAGAGACACGAGCTGGATATGCCCACCTACACCACAACAGTTCGGGACTTCACTTCTGCAGACGTCTCCACTGCTTGGGCTCAGATCTGTATGACGCGTGTTCCCTACCAGCATGGCTTTGCGAATGCCACAGGTATTTATCCTGCCCTTCGTTACTTACATGCCATTATCGCACACACTCTGTCAGGACAACGGACGGCCCCCGGGAATGTCACCCAAATGGAGACATTCCTCTTGGCCAACATGAACATGGGATCTACAGTGGAGATGGCTCGACTCATCACGGTCATCATGCGGGGTTTCGCTATGGACACTCGGAAACAGTGTTTGGGACTCGGGCCATTCATTACCAGGATAGCATACTACTTGGAGTTGGACATCGAGGGCTCGGAGCTGACCCAGGTCGCCCCGACCACCATTCCTACGGACCTCACCATTCTACGGAACATGGGGATGGTCATACGGGATGCAAATGGACGCTACTCCATCCACACGGAGTAGCCAGGACAGGCCTCGGCACCAGGAGTAGTTCCAGCGCATATACCTCCGACCGAGACATTCGTTCCACGCACTGCCTTTGAACGACATATGTCGCACGGATTGACAGAACTCTCAGCCCGATATAGCCGAGATATGGATAGGATCGAGAGACGGTTGACGATGATGGATGACAGAATCGCTATGAACACCAGCAGGATCGAGGAGATTTATCAGCATACCTCCCAACTGGTGGAAAACACCGAGGTCTACTTTCCAGCAGACTTCGGTCCACCTGATGACGGCGAGCCGGGTTCTTAGCTTTTCTTTCCTTTTCTTTTTCCTGTTGTTTTTATTCTATGTGTGTGATCATGTCTGGGCTGTATGAAATATGAATCTCTGTGTAACATTGATTGATATGACATAGTTATTTCTCTATGTTATCTTGTTATTTCTTTTATTGCTTTATTTCTTACCCATAGTTATTCAAATAAGTGTGGGATAAGAGTCTTTTCTGTTTTTGTTTCTTGCTTTCAAATAAGTGTGGGGTAGTTTAGAAATGCATGAACACTGAGGACAGTGTCAGACTTAAGTGTGGGGTAGCAGTGCACAATGCACTATAGTAGTTTGAAAATTTTTGCATGATTTTTGCTTGTTTTCCCCGTATTTTCACACCCTTCCAAAAATTTTCAAAATGTTTCCCTCTTTCAGACTTCTAAATGCAGTATGATTGGTTAAACATTTGCTTATATCTATGATATGTGTGTAGAAGTTATGTTTAGTAGGAGACGGTTTATGACTATTTTGAACTAATTGATTAGAAATAGGGAATTCCTGATAACTGAGCACAACTTAGTCTGGATTAGAGACTTCAGCCAATTACCTTTTCAAGACTTAACTAGATAAGATTAGACCAGTTGTGGATGTATTGACAATTAGAATGACTAGATGAGACTCTGAGCTAAAAGTGAAAAGAAACAAAAAAGAGCAAATTAAATAAGGGTAGTTTGCTAGCGGCCTTCGCTACTCGAGCACCACTCCTTTGGGGAACTTAAAGCCTGATGCCCTAAGGTCGTGTAGGTCTGGGAGTCATTGGAGTGGGACTCGCTACATGGGTAGTTGAAGTTGACGTGTTCTAAGCAGACTCAAAATACCCTGAATCTATAAAGAAAATCAATAAATGCTAAATCATTAAAAATCTGATCACCAAGATTCAGAACTCAGAAAGTTGTCTATTGTTATTATGTGTAGCGACAGGGTCGAAGTATTATCTGGTAGTAGTTAAGACGAGAGTATATTGTGTTGACTATCTGGTCTAGACTAGTACACACTACACATCAGGAAGACCTTGTGACTAAGAGAGGAGTTCAACCTAGTTGTTAAATTGTTTTCTGCTTGATTATAACAAACTACTAAAGACATTTGAGACCTTGTCATAGCAACCCAACCAGTCAGACCTGTGTCAAGAATTATCTGAATAATTTTTGGAAAAAAAACAAGGCTAGGAAATCTAAGTGATTGCACAATGATTTAGAATCACTAACTTCAGGCAGACTTTGCTTGAGGATAAGCAAAAAGCTAAGTGTGGGGTTATCTGATATGCATAAATCATATCACATTTTTAGCATGTTTTTAGGCATGATTTAGGGTGAAATTGAGGGCAAATTGGTCTTAATTGTTTATTATTAACTCAATTTCACAGTTTTCATGATTTTGGAAGTGTCAAGTGAAAAATAGAAGAAAATGGCAAATTTCGAGGCAAAAATGCAATTTTTCAAAAGTTCGGACTTCGGGGAGGGAGTTCCGGTTCAGGACGGGCGTCTTGACCTAGTCAACAGGTTGGGGCGGGCGTCCAGGACTTGGGACGGCCATCCGGACCTGGTCAACAGACCGGGTCGGACGTCCCAATCCGGGACGGGCGTCCCGAACCAGAATTCAGAATCCCACATCGAATTTTTGAGAGAAAATCACTCCAGAAAGCTGCTATAAATACCCCAGGCCATCCTCAGTTGAAATCATCCCTCTCCACTCAATCTGAGTCAATTAGTGACTTCTAGTGTACATCTTTCGAGTACATAAGTCACTGAGAGACTCGGGTTCACTATAAGTTTTCTTTCTTTCTAGTTAGTGTTTTCGTTTTCTTAGTTTCTGAGAAATAGTCTCAGATCTTGGGCTTCGATAGATAGGTTCGTTTCTGGTATTCATAGAATACCCGGGATTTCGTTAGGAGATCCTAAGAGGGCTCGAGGCGTTCGAAGAGTCAGTCACATGCTGGGCTAAGTTGGGTATTATAAATCCAGCTACTAGCTGGAGGAAGCGTCCTCCGAAGGTTCTGGCGAGCAGAGTCGGGTCAAGCAATACGACATATACAGCAGTACGCTCCATCGGCGAGACTAAGTAAGGTGATTTCTTTATGGCATCAGTCCCCCCTGTCCCTCTCTTATATGTTGTTTATTGTTTGTCCACAGAATGATTTGAATACTGGATTATGATTTCTATGAATATTTGTTTTATATGTTGAAGTTATTATGTTTTCCGGAAATGGCCACCTGCTTAATATACATTATGTCTGCATGTCTAATTTAGTTTCTTTTAAACTAAATGTAGGGTTATAGGCAATTCCTAACCACGTCTATCATAACCTGTTTAGTTTAACAGACATCAATTAGTATTGGTGTCTGCCATACTAGATAAAATAACCTACGGAACATCCTGTTTGTTAGAGTAGTCGAGGTAGGCTGAGTAGAGCGTTATGCCGGCAGTTATGGGCCAGCGGCGTGATCCCCGAAGTGACATAGGGCTTTCATAGCTATCTTTTGTTCGAACCGTGAGTAGGGCCGTTTACCTTGGTGATGGGGCGGTAGCATAGAGACTCGTATGTGGTACACCTTTAGACTCAGAACATAGTTGCAATCCAGGCCAAGACATGTCTAACACTCGAATATAGGTCAATCAACATGTAGGAACAATATAACATAGAATCAGGACCTTATCTATAAAACACTTGTAGGCTTAATTAGACTTAACCTTTTGGAGAATGATCACCCTCTCATCAAAGTTATTGATGAAGATTGCATAACTGGATCATAAGATAAGAGTTAGGATAAAGGGCTAGCTACTACTAAGCCGTTACCACTTCCCTAGGAGTACGATATTTATTTAATAAAATCGTAGATACTTTCCAATAGACTAGCTACACGATAGGTACTCTGCCTTAGGTTCTGATTGATTAAGTCACAACATTTGAATGCTAAAGTGACAATTAGTAAGACTCAGTCCTTAATTACTCATAATAGACAAAGGTAAATAAAGCCTATCTTTTAGCATACCAATCGGAACGCATCACTAATATATGTTGAGTCGAAGTTGGAGTAGTTCTAATTCATGTTGAGTCGAAGTTGGAGTAGTTTCTAATTCATGTTGAGTCGAAGTTGGAGTAGTTTCTAATTCATGTTGAGTCGAAGTTGGAGTAATTTCTAATTCATGCTGAGTCGAAGTTGGAGTAGTTTCTAATTCATGTTGAGTCGAAGTTGGAGTAGTTCTAATTCATGTTGAGTCGAAGTTGGAGTAGTTCTAATTCATGTTCAGTCGAAGTTGGAGTAGTTCTAATTCATGTTCAGTCAAAATTGGAGTAGTTCTAATTCATGTTAAGTCGAAGTTGGAGTAGTTCTAATTCATGTTGAGTCGAAGTTGGAGTAGTTGTAATTCATGTTGAGTCTAAGTTGGTGTAGTTCTAATTCATGTTGAGTCGAAGTTGGAGTAGTTCTAATTCATGTTGAGTCGAAGTTGGAGTAGTTTCTATTTCATGTTGAGTCGAAGTTGGAGTAGTTATAATTCATGTTGAGTCGAAGTTGGAGTAGTTCTAATTCATGTTCAGTCGAAGTTGGAGTAGTTCTAATTCATGTTGAGTTGAAGTTGGAGTAGTTCTAATTCATGTTCAGTCGAAGTTGGAGTAGAGTAGTGATAACTCTAAAATAATAGAGTTATTCACATCTAATTTGACACATTTTATTTGGGAATTAATTGACTTTATTTGGAAAATGGAATAAAAATGTGTTGATTTGATATTTTCTCTCTTTTTACCTAAATATGTGGATTTATTGTTAAAAGTCAATTTAATTGATTTAATTTCTCAAAATGTGGACTAGTTGTAGTATTTGTTATTATTTGGGAATTAATTTGAATTGATTTATTGTGACAAGGGTAAAAAGGGAAAATTGATGGTTGAAATTGGTGAAAGAAAGTTGGATAAAGGTTGACCGAGAAGAAAGTGAAGTATGTGTGGATAATTTGCATCTATACATATATATATATATAATATACACCCACACACTATTTGTCACTTAAAAATCCAGTTGGGCATATTAAAGGTGAACTTGCGGTACTATGCATTTATTTCTTTTGTCCTATCCATTTTACATATATATATATATATATATTATATATATATATATATATATGTGTGTGTGTGTGTGTGTGTGTGTTTGTTTAAGTGCATGGCGACAAGGGGGACAAAAAAGTAGAAGAAAAGGTCAAGAATTTCAGAAAAGCAGCTGGAATGTTGCTGCTGACCCTGCAGCCGTCAGAGGAAAAAGACAAAACTCCTGCAGAAAGTTCTGAAATTCTGCTGCAGATCATGCGGCTGTCAGAAGAAAAAGACAAAAACTCTACTGCAAATGCTACAACATCAGAGGAAAACGACAAAGATCACATAAAGCGGCGGGAGACCGGCTGCAAATGCTGCAGCATTCAGAGGAAGAAGACAACAACTCCAGAAAAGCAGTTGGAACTTATTTTGACTATTTGCTGGAATTTTTGGAGAAAATTCCAGAATTATGGACAGATGGCAGCTTGGTAATGGCTCTCGGTACACAAAGAGGCTATATGTATGTGAAGAACCAAGAGGAATGAGGTTGGCTAGTCTTGGAGAGTTTGAGAGCTAGTCTTTGTTAGAGTTTAGGAGGCTTTTGGCCGACATAGAGAGATTAGTTTTTCTTCTTACTTTTCTTAGATAGTTTAGTAGTGTTTCTTCTTAGTTCTAGACTAACTTTTAGTAGGGAAAGAACCCGAGAGTGAGCAGGGTGACTTGCTGAAGCATTCATAGCTGAGCAGTAGAGACGCAGCAGCATCAAGCAGAGGAAACGAAGGGCAGCAGTACGTTGATTAAACCGATTTGGGCAGTAGGGTGATCTCCGACCCAGAGTAATCCTCTCTCCATTTCCTCAATTTACTACTGTTTTGTGACCAAATGATCTTTGTAATATGAGAATGTTTACATGGGTTCAAGGATTGATTAACAATGTTTTGGGAATGATATGTTTTCCGTCTTAGGATTGACTCCGTTGATTGGTGTCACTATGGACCTAGGGACTATTTTTCCTATTACGTTAGTCCTTGTCTTTCATGATTCTTGGTTCAAGGATTGATTAAAAATATTTTGGGAGTGATATGTTTTCCGTCTTAGGATTGACTCCGTTGATTGGTGTCACTATGGACCTAGGGACTATTTTTCCTATTACGTTGATCCTTGTCTTCCATGATTCGTTTCAGCAAAATATATATTTTTAACCTGAAGATGTTGTGATGTAGTTAAGTATGAGCATGTTGAATACACTGTCTTGATTATGATGACGAGTATGTTGCAGCATTGCTTTCTGTTTTTATGTTTAATGCTTGTATGGGGCGATGCTTGGTTTATTCATGTAATTACATTAAATTGATTTAACATCACTTGCGGTTACGACTGTCCAATGTATGAATCGAGCTAGTGTCTGGCCTTCTAGCGGAGGGGAACTAGTGGACGTGATAATTCTGTGGCCCTAGATTTGAGAACTGCGTAACCAGCGGTAAAGACACGAGAGTGCACTCAATATTGCAGTGGAGATGACCAAATTCACTGACTAGCGTTGCGCTAGGTCCACTGTACTTCGTACTCCATGAGACGATGTTATCGGGGATCTAGACTAGTAGATCAAGTAGTCTGGGTGGAACCAGACATGCCGTAGCATTGATATGGAAACTGAAAGCATGCTTTGTATATTTAGATTCATCTTTGGTTTGTACTTACATTTTTTGCGTGAATGCTGCAGCATTGTATAACCTGCAGTACTCTTGTGGTTATTTCCAGTAGGCTAACCCTTAACTGTTAGTGTAGTTAGGAGTAGGAATGCCGTAGCATTAGACCAATCTCTATTCATGATTTATCATTCTTTATTCTTTTATTCTTTTATGATTCATTATTCTTTTAACCATTTGTACAATCATATTTGCTTTTGTAATTGGCATACATAGTCCCTGTGGGATCGATAATCTTGTACTTAGGTACATATATTACTTGTTGACCGGTGTATACTTGCACTTGTTAAGATTGCATTGATTTATTATATATTCTTTATCTTTACAAATTGTGACACACGCACACAACGCAACAAGTTTTTGGCGCCGTTGCCGGGGACTTTGGAGTCAATTTGATTGTAAATATTGATTGTTTGCATTTGGTTACTTTTATTTTTCACTGTATTTTTATACTCATTCCTGAGCTTATGAGATTATTGAAATGATTGTATGAGGGACAAATAAATTATGCATGGGCTGAACTGTTTTGTGGATTTATTGATCTGAATTATTTGCTAAATGTCAGCTTGTGTATCATTCATTCCTTAACGTGTGCTGTTTTGCATGAGTAAAACGCGCAAGGGCAGTTAGCCCAAGAGATGAGGAGCATACCACAAGGATCACTTCCAAGCGATACAGAAAATCCAAGAAGAGAAGGAAAAGAACATTGCAAGGCGGTAACACTACGAAGTGGCAGAATACTGGACGAGCAAAAAATGAAGTCTGGAGTAGCTGAGTCGACCAGTGAGTCCAGCCAGAATGCAGAAATTCCAGTAGCTACAAAAGACTTAGTGGAGCCAAATGCTGCAGCATCGCAAATGCCGCAGCAAAGCACCATTCCAGAACATCCGGATGCTGCAGCATCAGCACCACCAATGCCGCAGCAATGCAATATTCCATAGAGCAAACCAGTACAACAAAGAATGCCTTTTCCACAGAGGTTTGCCAAAAAGAAACAAGATGAACAGTTCAAGAAGTTCTTGAACATTTTAAAACAGCTGCACATCAATATTCCATTGGTGGATGCCATAGAACAAATGCCCAACTATGCAAAATTCATGAAGGATATCCTTACAAAGAAGAGAAAGTTGGGAGAATATGAAATAGTTTCACTAACCAAAGAATGCAGTTTCTTTTTGCAGGATAAGTTGCCCCCTAAAATGAAAGATCCAGGGAGCTTTAATATTCCTTGTTTTATTGGAGACTCATATTGTGGTATGGCCTTATGTGATCTTGGTGCTAACATAAATTTGATGCCTATGTCATTTTTTAAGCAATTGGGCATAGGAAAGGTAAGACCTATGACGGTAACATTGCAATTGGCGTATAGGTCTATAGCTCACCCCGATGGAAAAATTGAGGATGTCCTGGTAAGAGTTGATAAGTTTATTTTTCCAGCTGACTTTATTGTTCTTGATTATGAAGCAGACAGGGAAGTTCCCATTATTTTAGGAAGACATTTCCTAGCTACGGGAAGGACTCTTATTGATGTGCAGAAAGGGGAGCTAACCATGAGATTCCAGAACGAGAAAGTCACATTCAACGTATTCAAAGCCATGAAATTCCATGATGAAGGTGAGGAGTGTTTTCAGATCACCATCCGTGATTCTTGGGAAGAAAAAGATGAAGAGCAAGGTGAGGATGCCACGGATGCATTGATGGAGGAAAGTTTACATGGTGATGGCAATATGGAGACCAAAGCACATTCATCTTGGGTAGAAGAAAACCCCCAAAGGTTCAGATTTCAAGCTCAATATGAATCCTTGGAGCTGTCTTCTAGAAATTTCAAGATAACAAAACCTTCAATTCAAGAACCACCACAACTGGAATTGAAGCAATTGCCGCAGCATTTGAAGTATGGGTTCCTAGGGGCAGACTCAACACTGCCAGTGATCATTTCAGCCTTCCTTGATGTTGAACAGGAGGAGAAATTGCTTGGAGTACTAAGGCAGCATAAGAGAGCTATGGGCTGGACCATAGCTGACATTAATGGTATAAGTCCAACCTTATGCATGCACAAAATCAGTTTGGAAGAAGCTTCCAAAAATTCCATAGAAGGGCAGCGAAGATTGAATCCAATTATGAAGGAAGTGGTGAAGGAACAAATCATCAAGTGGCTGGATTTTGGCATCATCTACCCCATCTCTGACAGTTCTTAGGTAAGTCCTATCCAATGTGTGCCCAAGAAAGGAGGAATCACAGTGGTAACAAATGAATACAACGAGTTGATTCCTACCAGAACAGTCACGGGATGGCGCATATGCATTGATTATAGGAAACTCAACAAAGCCATGAGGAAGGACCACTTTCCATTGCCTTTCATTGACCAAATGTTGGACAGGTTAGCTGGACATGAGTATTATTGTTTTCTGGATGGTTATTCAGGGTACAACCAAATTGCTGTAGCAACAGGGGACCAGGACAAAACTACTTTCACTTGTCCCTATGGTACATTTGCTTTCAGAAGGATGCCATTCGGACTTTGCAATGCTCCAGCAACATTCCAACGCTGCATGATGGCCATTTTCACTAATATGGTAGAGCAGTATTTAGAAGTGTTTATGGATGACTTTTCCATATTTGGGGATTCTTTTGATAATTGTTTAGAAAATTTGGCCAATGTACTTAAACGTTGTGAGGAAACTAATTTAGTCCTCAATTGGGAGAAGTCTCACTTTATGGTTAGAGAAGGAATTGTGTTGGGTCACAGGATTTCAAAGAAAGATCTTGAAGTAGACCGAGCAAAGATAGAAGTGATTGAAAAGCTACCAACCCTAACAACCGTGAAACACATTCGAAACTTCTTGGGACATGCGGGCTTCTACCAGAGATTCATCAAGGACTTTTCTAAGGTATCTACGCCTTTATGTCAATTATTAGAAAAAGATAATGTGTTTTCTTTTGATGCAGCCTGTGCCGCAGCATTTGAGGAGATCAAACAAAAGATTATTTCAGCCCCCGTTATCATAGCACCTGACTGGAGTTTACCATTTGAGCTAATGTGTGATGCAAGTGACTATGCAGTAGGTGCTGTTTTGGGGCAGCGATATAACAAAATTTTTCATTCCATCTATTACGCTAGCAAGGCACTCACGGAGGCTCAGGTAAATTACACTGTTACTGAAAAAGAATTACTTGTTGTTGTGTTTGCCTTTGATAAATTCAGGTCCTATTTGGTGGGCACGAAAGTGATAGTCTACACCGATCATTCTGCCATCAAATATTTACTTGCAAAGAAGGACTCAAAACCAAGGCTCATTAGATGGATTCTACTGCTACAAGAATTTGATGTGGAAATCAAGGACAAGAAGGGAGTGAAAAATCAAGTGGCTGATCATTTGTCTCGATTGGAGCAACAAGGGGGATTTCAAATCCCAATTAATGAACATTTTCCTGATGAACAATTGCTGGAAATTTCAGAAGACATGAAAATGCCATTGTATGTTGATTTTTCTAACTTTCTAGCCAGTGGTGCAATACTGATGGGTTTCCGACCGATGTGCTAAATAGGTGTTATTTTACCCTATGTTGATTATGAATAATTAAGGACTGTGATTGACTAATTGTCACATTTAGTCTCTATGGTGTCACTTAATCAGCCAGAACCTAAGACAGAGTACCTATCGTGTAGCTAGTCTGTTGGAAAGTATCTACGATTTTATTAAATGAATATCGTACTCCCAGGGAAGTGGCAACGACTTAGTAGTAACTAGCCTTTCTTCCTAACTCTTATCTTATAATCCAGTTATGCAATCTTCATCAATAATTTTGATGAGAGAGTGATTCATTCTCCACTAGGTTTAAGTCTAGCTAAACCTGAAAGTGTTTTAAAGATTAGATCCTGATTTTATGTTGTACTATTACTATACGTTGATTGACCTATATTCGAGTATTTTAGACATGTCTTGGCCTGGATTGCAATTATGTTCTGTGTCTAAAGGCTACCACATCTGAGTTTCTACGCTACCGCCCCATCGTTAAGGGTAACGGCCCTACTCACGGCTCGGACTAAAGTCAGCAATGACCGCCCTATGTCACTTTGGGGATCATACTGCTCGTCGCATAACCGCCGACATAAAACTCTACTCAGCCTACCTAGACTACTTTCAACCAACGGGGTGTTCCGCGGATTATTTTATCTAGTATGGCAGACACCAATACTAATTGATGCCTGTTAAACTAAATAGGTTATGAATAGACCGTGGTTAGGAATTGTCTATAACCCTAATTGCAGTTTAAAAGAACGACAATAGACATGCAGACATAATGGATATTTAAGCAGGTGGCCATTTCTAGAAAAACATAATACTTCAACATAAATAACAAATATTTATAAAAACATAATCTGGTATTCAAACAGTTATTTGGACAAACACAATAACAACATATAAGAGAGGGACAGGGGGACCGATGCCATAAAGAATTCACCCTTCACGAAGTCTCGTCGATGGAGCGTACTGCTGTATATGCCGTATTGCTTGACCCGACTCTGCTCGCCAGAACCGTCGGAGGATGCTTCCTCAGCCTAGTAACTGGGCTTTACCTTAATACCCAGCTTAAGCCCAGCCCTGTGGACTGACTCTTCGAACGCCTAGAGCCCTCTTAGGATCTCCTAACGAAATCCCGGGTATTCTATGAATACCAAAAACGAACCTATCTATAGAAACCTAAGATCTGAGACTATTTCTCAGAAACTAAAACAAAACACTAACAAGAAAGAAAACTGAGATCCGAGTCTCTGAGTGAGTTGTGCATTAGAGAATTGTACACTGGACACCACTTAATGACTCAGATCGAGTGGAGAGGAATGAATTCAACTGCTGGAGGCCTGGGGTATTTATAGCAGCTTCCTGGAGTGAAAATCTCTGAAAAATTCGATGTGGGACAACTTCTGGCGGCTCGGGACGCCCGTCCCGGGTTCGGGACGCCAGTCCCGAACCTTTGACCGAGTCAACATTTCCAAAAATTGCGTTTTTGCCCCAAAATTTGCTGTTTTCATCTACTTTTCACCTGACACTTCCAAAATCATAAAAACTGTGAAATTAAGTGAATAATGAACAATCAAGATCAAATTACCCTCGATTTCACCCAAATTCATACATAAAAACATGCTAAAAAGGTGATACGATTTTCGCGTATAAGATAACCCCACACTTAGCTTTTTGCTTGTCCTCAAGCAAAGTCTACCTGAAGTTACTTAAATTCCTAGTCATGTTTTTATTCCAAAAATTCTTCAGACAAGTCTTAATACAGGTCTGTCTGGTTAGGTTACTATGACAAGGTCTCAAATGTCTCTAGTAGCTTGTTATGATCAGACAGAAAATAAATCAACAACTAGGTTGGACTTTTTTCTTAGTCACAGGGTCTTCCAGATGTGTAGTGTGTGTACTAGTCCAGACCAGATAGTCAACACAATGTACTCTTGTCTTAACTACTACCAGATAACACTTCGACCTATCGCTAGACATATTAACAACAGACAACTTTTTGAGTTCTGAGCTTTGGTGATCAGATTTTTAATGTTTTAGCATTTAGTTATTTTATAGATTCAGGGTATTTTGAGTCTGCTTAGAACACGTCAACTTCAACTACCCATGTAGCGAGTCCCACTCCGATGACTCCCAGATCTACACGGCCTTAGGGCATCAGGCTTTAAATTCCCCAAAGGAGTGGTGCTCGAGTAGCGAAGGCCGCTGGCAAACTACCCTTATTTGATTAACTTTCTTTTGTTTCCTTTCACTTTTAGCTCAGAGCCTCATCTAGTCTTTCTAACTGCCAATATGTCCACAACTGGTCTAATTTTATCTAGTTAAGTCTCGAACAGGTAATTGGTTGAGGTCTCTAATCCAGACAAAGTTGTGCTCAGTTATCAGGAATTCCCTATTCCTAATCAATTAGTCCAAGATAGCTATCAATTATCTCCTACTAACCATAGCATACTACCTACATATCATAGACATAAGCAATTGTTTAACCAAGCATACTGCATTTAGAAGTCTGAAAGACGGAAAAAATTTGTGGAAGGGTGTGAAAGTACGTGAAAACAAGCAAAATCATGTGAAAAATTTTGCAAACTGCTACAGTGCACCGTGCACTGCTACCCCACACTTAAGTCTGGCACTGTCCTCAGTGGTCATGCATATCTAATTACCCCACACTTATTTGAAAACAAGAAATAAAACACAAAGATTCTTACCCCACACTTATTCAACTAACTACGGGTAAGATGGAATCTAGAAATAACAAAACAAGAAATAAAATGAAAGAGATACTCCCTTAGTCTATGAAGTCCACAATCTGCTCGGACGAGTCAAACGGCTCTTTGTAAATCTTCAGGCGTTGTCCGTTTACTTTTTGAATAATGCCGTCAGAATCCATGATGTCACATGCTCCGAAAGGTGATACTTTCGTGATTGTGAATGGTCCTGACCAACAGCTACGCAGCTTTCCTAGGAAAAATTTTAAACGTGAGTTGTACAATAATACCTTGTCTCCTGGTTCAAAATTTTTCTAGCCTCTGAGTCGTCTGTCATGCCGGAGTTTACTTGTCATCTTGAACTGATGTGAATTTTCATAGGCTTTGAGCCTCCACTCATCCAATTCATTCAGTTGTAGAATCCGGTGTTCCTTAGTTAAATTTTCATTGAGATTACATTTTTGTACTGCCCAATAAACTCTATGTTCGAGTTCAACTGGAAGGTGGCATGCTTTTCCATAGACAAGTCGATAAGGTGAGAATCCCGTAGTGGTCTTGTATGCTGTACGGAAGGCCCATAATGCATCCTCCAGCTTATTGGCCCAATCCTTACGGTTAACACCCACAGTCTTTTCTAAGATTCTCTTTATTCTCCTATTGGTTACCTCAGCCTGCCCATTGGTTTGGGTGGTAGGCTGTGGAAATGCGATGCTGAACTCCGTACTGCTGGAGTACCTTCTGCAATTGAGAGTTGCAGAAGTGCGTACCTCGATCACTGATTAGGGCTTTTGGACATCCAAACCTGGCGAAAATCTGCTTAAGGAATCTGCATACGGCTAGAATCATTAGTAGGTAGGGCCTGTGCCTCAGGCCATTTTGAAAAATATTCTACAGCTACTAGATGTACTTCATACCAAAAGAGGAAGGAAACGGACCCATGAAATCTATACCCCATATGTCAAATATTTCTACACTTTGATTACCTGTTGGGGTAGATTGTCTCGAGAAGATATGGTTCCCGCTTTCTGACAGGCATCGCACGATCCTGTAAATGCTGCGGCGTCTTTGAATATGGTAGGCCAGTAAAAGCCTGCTTCTAATACTTTTCGGGCGGTATTAGCTGCAGCTAAGTGACCGCCTGTTGGTCCGCAGTGACAATGTTCCAGAATTTGGAAACCTTCTTCTTGAGATACACATCTTCTGATCATCTGATCTGCACATATTAAATAGAAAAGGATCTTCCCAATAGTAATATTTCAGGTCAGCAAAGAATTTTTTCTTTGTTGAGCAGTGATATCACTAGGGAGAGTCCGGGCTGCCAAGTAATTTGCTATATCTGCAAACCAAGGGGGTGAGAAACAGCAAATAATGCACATAGATTCTCATCCGGAATTTATCAGATATGATTGTTCATCAATGGCTTCTAGGGTCGGATTTTCTAACCTAGACAAGTGGTCTGCGGCTAAGTTTTCTGCCCCTTTCTTATCCCGAATTTCTATGTCAAATTCTTGAAGCAATAAAACCCATCTAATCAATCTTGGTTTTGCGTCGGTTTTATTGAACAAGTATTTTAGTGCCGAATGATCAGTATAAACAATAGTTTTAGACAGGACTAGATAAGATCGAAACTTATCAAATGCATATACTACTGCTAATAATTCCTTTTCTGTCGTAGTGTAATTTTCCTGAGCATCAGTTAAGGTTTTACTAGCATAATATATTACATGAAATTTCTTATCATGTCTTTGTCCTAAAACTACTCCTACTGCATAGTCACTAGCATCACACATAAGCTCAAAAGGTAGACTCCAGTCTGGTGACGTCATGATAGGTGCAGTAGTTAAGAGTTCCTTAAGTCTATTAAAAGCTTTTAGACATTTCTCATCAAAGACAAATGGAACATCTTTTCCGAGTAAATTGGTCAACGGCCTGGCTATTAATGAAAAATCTTTTAAACCTACGATAAAAGCCAGCGTGTCCCAAAAAACTCCTAACGGCTCTCACATTTTTGGGAGGAGGTAGTTTTGAAATAACTTCAATTTTTGCCTTATCTACTTCCATACCTAGGTGTGAGATCTTATGTCCTAAAACGATTCCCTCTTTTACCATGAAGTGGCATTTTTCCCAATTTAAAACCAGGTTAGATTTTATACAACGTTTCAACATTAACTCCAAGTTCTTTAGACAAACCTCAAATGAATTACCAAAAACAGAAAAGTCATCCATAAATACTTCCATAGATTTTCCTAACATGTCCTCAAAGATAGCAGTCATACAACGTTGAAATGTAGCAGGTGCATTACACAAACCAAAAGGCATCCTTCTATATGCAAATGTTCCAAAAGGGCATGTGAATGTAGTTTTATGCTGGTCCTCAGGGGAAATAGGAATTTGAAAATAACCAGAAAACCCATCAAGAAAGCAATAAAACATGTGTCCAGATAATCTTTCTAACATTTGGTCAATAAAAGGAAGGGGAAAGTGATCTTTTCGTGTGGCCGTATTTAATTTTCTATAGTCTATGCATACACGATGACCAGTTACAGTTCTTGTAGGGATTAGTTCATTATGCTCATTCCTAACAACTGTTTATACCGCCTTTCTTAGGTACTACCTGCACCGGGCTTACCCACTCACTATCTGAGATAGGGTAGATAAGTCCTGCATCTAACAGTTTAATGACTTCTTTCTTAACAACATCACACACATTAGGATTCAACCTCCTTTGAGGTTGCACACATGGCTTATACTCATTTTCTAGAAGAATCTTATGCGAACAAAAGCTTGGATTAATACCTGGGATATCTGCAATTTTGTAGGCAAAGGCTCTTCTATGCTTTCTGCACATGTCCACAGTCAGCTTCCTTTGTTCTGCAGTCAGATCAGCTGCAAGAATAATGGGAAGTTTCTTGTTGTCATCTAGGAATTCGTAGCACAGATGAGTGGGTAGTTCCTTCAGTTCCAAGTCTGGTGGATCTTCAAACGAGGTTCGTTCTTTCTTCATCTCATCATCACCTATCTCAGTGAAACTATCAGAAGTAATTTCATTTTCAGAAGAGCTAAGTTCAGCTCCTCTAATTCTAGGGAGTCCTCACTTAGAACTTGATAGTTTGAGCATAGGTCTGTCACGTTAATTGCAATCAAGTGTTCCATGGCATCCACACAAAAACAAGTATCATCTAAATGCATGGGATACCTAAGGGTCTCATTTAGATCAAAAGTGATGTCATCATTTCCTACCCTTAACTTGATTTGACCATTACTGACGTCTATTAATGCTTTTGAGGTCTAGAAATGGTCGACCTAGGATCAGGGGCACTCCTCCTTCCCCATTCATGTCCATGACAACGAAATCCACAGGAAATACAAATTTTCCGACCTTTACTAAGAGATCTTCAATTATTCCCTTGGGGATTTTGACTGTCCTGTCTGCAAGTTGTATGCACATCCTAGTCGTTTTCAAATCATGCAATCCTAATTTATCAAATAAACTAGATGGCATAAGATTAATACTAGCTCCTAAGTCTGCTAATGCATGCATGTTAGTAATATTTCCAATTGTACATGGCAAGGTAAAACAACCAGGATCTTTCTGTTTAGACGGTAGTTTATTCAACAGACCGCCGAACATTCTTCATTAAGAACCACCTTGTCCATGTCAAATTTTCTTTTATTACTAACAACTTCTTTTAAAAACTTAGCATACTTTGGCATTTCAGAAATAACATCAAGTAAAGGTAAATTAACATGAATCTGACTAAAATTCCTAAGAAACTTTTCAAATTGCTCCTTATCTTTATTGTGCATAAGTCTGGCAGGGTAAGGTACTTTTGGCCGGTACTCAGGAATAAACTCCGTCTTCCCTTTCCTTGCTACTTCGATCTCGACATCCGTCGGCGTTGGGTCCTTGGAGCCTTCTTCTGGTTCCTGCACAAGAATAGGAGGGTCAGATGGTTTGGGTGGAGATGGAGATAGAATTTTACCAGATCTTAGAGTGATGGTCTTGCATTCAGTTTGAGGGTTGGTCTCAGTGTTGCTTGGTAGCGTTCCCTGGGACCTGTGAGAGAAATGGGTGGATAGTTGACCCATTGCCTCTCTAAAGTTTGTATAGCAGCTTGTGTGTTTCTGATTGTTTGCTCGGTCTGCTTCTGTCTATTCTCGTTCTGCTGGATTCTTTCTGCGTGAGCTTCCTGAATCTTTCTGTTGGACTCTATCATTTCCTTGTTGGAGTCGGAAATGCTCTTCAGCATGTCTCTGAATTCTTGCATGGGGTCAGCTGGAACGATGTAGTTCCTTGGTGCAGGCAGAGCGACTTGCTGGTTCTGCGGATATGGCAGTTGCTGAGGTACTCTTTTCTGAAAGTTAGTAGTCCCGGGATTGTTTCTCCAGCTAAATCCCGGATGGTTCTTCCAAGTGGGATTGTAGGTATTTCCTATAGGAGCAGAATTCACTGCGTCCACTTGTTCCATATCTTCTGGGATAGTTAATATCCCATTACCATAACAATCCCCACTGAAATGTGGTCCTTGGCAAAATTCGCAGACTTGGTATACTGACTGAATGCTTTTCCCTTGTTGGAAAGCATTCAGCTGATTAGTAATGCTGGCCTTCAGTGCCTCAAATTGATCATCAGTGGAGGCAACGACCGCATTTACTGGTTGCTTCTTAGCTCGGCCACTTGTGCGCCAATTCTTGCTGTTCCTGTAGAGTCTCTCCAGAGCGTTTCTAGCATCTACATCACTCATTCCATTGAAACCGCTCTGGGGATTGAGTCCATCAAGAATTTGCTTACCCATGTCTGACATACCCCCGTAAAATTGCTGAATCAGCAATGCCTCGGTAAGTCCATGTTGGGGGCAGAGCCTGAGTAGTTCTTTGAATCTGTCCCAAGCTTCGATCACTGTCTCATCAGCAGCTTGAGTGAAACTAGACAGAGCCCTTCGATATTCTAGGACTCTTGCTGCAGAGTAGTACTCTTCTAGGAAGGCTTTGCTTAACTCGTCCCAAGAGGTGATGGAGTTAGTAGGTAGCTGGGCCAACCATCTCTTAGCTCTGTCCCTAAGTGAGTAGGGAAAAAGGTTGAGTTTAGTTATTTCTGCAGTATGATCTCCCTTGAGGCCTTCGCAGAGAGAAGAGAAATCAGATAGGTGTTCCAGCGGATTCTCGGCTGCAGTTCCTCCAAACTGAACTCGATTTATAATCAGCTGGATCACATTAGGTTTAAGATCATAGCGAGGGTTCCCAGGGATTCGGATGGCAGATGAGACTAGGATAGTCTGTGGTTGGATGTAGGATTCAAGGGTAGGTCTTTCAGCAGCCATTTCTGTTCTTCGTCTATTAGCTGTGCGAATGATTCGTTCAGGATTCTCAACTGGTGTTTCAAGGTTAGCTTCTAAAGATCGAGTCATGCAACTACAGAGAAGAACACGTTTTAGCCTGAGCAAACTGGTTAGTGGGGTTACAGGGAAAGTGAAAACTTAAAAACTTGGAAGAAAGAGAAAACAAAACAAAACTACTACTCACAAGGAGAAGACACAAAAGATAGGGAAAAGAGAATAACTTACCATTAAACAAGAAAAAATACAATTTTTTTTTTCAGATTTTTAAATTTTTAAAATTTTTTCTTTTAATATTTCGAAAGCAATTAAATTCCCTCAATATGGTTCTAGAATAATATTCTAAAATTTGATTATCCTAAGTGTCTTAATTCCAGATAACATCTAAAATTAATTAGTTATGATAACCCTATATTTAGGAAAGTGATTGTCTAACTAGTGTAAGATAAGTGAAAGTCTAAGGTCTAGGTTACTACCGTTACCTATCATAAGCCTCTAGAATTTTGATCAGGAATCCTAAATTCATTATGATATTTCCCCGGCAACGGCGCCAAAAATCTGATGGGTTTCCGACCGATGTGCTAAATAGGTGTTATTTTACCCTATGTTGATTATGAATAATTAAGGACTGTGATTGACTAATTGTCACATTTAGTCTCTATGGTGTTACTTAATCAGCCAGAACCTAAGGCAGAGTACCTATCGTGTTGCTAGTCTGTTGGAAAGTATCTACGATTTTATTAAATGAATATCGTACTCCCAGGGAAGTGGCAACGGCTTAGTAGTAACTAGCCTTTCTTCCTAACTCTTATCTTATAATCCAGTTATGCAATCTTCATCAATAATTTCGATGAGAGAGTGATTCATTCTCCACTAGGTTTAAGTCTAGCTAAACCTGAAAGTGTTTTAAAGATTAGATCCTGATTTTATGTTGTACTGTTACTATACGTTGATTGACCTATATTCGAGTATTTTAGACATGTCTTGGCCTGGATTGCAATTATGTTCTGTGTCTAAAGGCTACCACATCTGAGTTTCTACGCTACAGCCCCATCGTTAAGGGTAACAGCCCTACTCACAGCTCGGACTAAAGTCAGCAATGACCGCCCTATGTCACTTTGGGGATCATACTGCTCGTCGCATAACCGCCGGCATAAAACTCTACTCAGCCTACCTAGACTACTTTCAACCAACGGGGTGTTCCGCAGATTATTTTATCTAGTATGGCAGACACCAATACTAATTGATGCCTGTTAAACTAAACAGGTTATGAATAGACCGTGGTTAGGAATTGTCTATAACCCTAATTTCAGTCTAAAAGAACGGCAATAGACATGCAGATATAATGGATATTTAAGCAGGTGGCCATTTCTAGAAAAACATAATACTTCAACATAAATAACAAATATTTATAAAAACATAATCTGGTATTCAAACAGTTATTTGGACAAACACAATAACAACATATAAGAGAGGGACAGGGGGACCGATGCCATAAAGAATTCACCCTTCACGAAGTCTCGCCGATGGAGCGTACTGTTGTATATGCCGTATTGCTTGACCCGACTCTGCTCGCCAGAACCGTCGGAGGACGCTTCCTCAACCTAGTAACTGGGCTTTACCTTAATACCCAGCTTAAGCCCAGCCTTGTGGACTGACTCTTCGAACGCCTAGAGCCCTCTTAGGATCTCCTAACGAAATCCCGGGTATTCTATGAATACCAAAAATGAACCTATCTATAGAAACCTAAGATCTGAGACTATTTCTCAGAAACTAAAACAAAACACTAACAAGAAAGAAAACTGAGATCCGAGTCTCTGAGTGAGTTGTGCACTAGAGAATTGTGCACTGGACACCACTTAATGACTCAGATCGAGTGGAGAGGAATGAATTCAACTGCTGGAGGCCTGGGGTATTTATAGCAGCTTCCTGGAGTGAAAATCACTGAAAAATTCGATGTGGGACAGCTTCTGGCGGCTCGGGACGCCCGTCCCGATCTGTTGACCAGGTCGGGACACCTGTCCCGGGTCCTGGACGCCCGTCCCAGTTCCTTGACTTGGTCGGGATGCCCGTCCTGGGTTCGGGACGCCCGTCCTGAACCTTTGACCGAGTCAACATTTCCAAAAATTGCGTTTTTGCCCCAAAATTTGCTGTTTTCGTCTACTTTTCACCTGACACTTCCAAAATCATAAAAACTGTGAAATTAAGTGAATAATGAACAATCAAGATCAAATTGCCCTCGATTTCACCCAAATTCATACATAAAAACATGCTAAAAAGGTGATACGATTTTCGCGTATCAAATACCGCCGGATTTCTCATACCAAGAGCGGAAGAAGTTTCTCCATGATGTAAAGAGTTTTTTTTTGGGAGGAACCCTTTTTGTTCAAGCAATGCAAAGACCAAGTGATTCGGAGATGTGTAAACGATGATGAAATTGAGGACATCATTTTTCAATGTCACAACTCACCATGTGGAGGACATTTTGGAGGGTCAAGAACTTCAGCAAAGGTACTACAATCTGGTTTCTTTTGGCCTTCATTATTTAAAGATTGTTATGAGTTTGTGGCAAGGTGTGATCGCTGCCAAAGAGTAGGAAACATCTCAAGAAGAAACGAAATGCCTCTCACCAACATTTTGGAAGTGGAACTCTTTGATGTATGGGGCATTGATTTTATGGGACCTTTCCCACCTTCATTTGGGAATTCATATATTTTAATGGCAGTGGATTATGTGTCCAAGTGGGTGGAAGCTGCAGCATTCCCCACTAATGATTCCAAAGTGGTGATCAATTTCCTTCGAAAGAACATTTTCTCACGTTTTGGAACACCTAGAGCAATCATCAGTGATGAAGGTTCTCACTTTGTCAACAAATGGCTAGGAGTCTTGCTAGCCAAGTACCATGTTCATCACCGAGTTGCCTTGCCATACTATCCTCAAACAAATGGGCAAGTTGAATTGTCCAACCGAATCATCAAGGGTATCCTTGAGAAGGTGGTTAACCCAAACCGAAAAGATTGGTCAAGACGGTTAGATGACGCTCTATGGGCCTACAGGACAGCTTTCAAGACTTCAATAGGTATGTCTCCTTATAGACTAGTTTTTGGGAAAGCTTGTCACTTACCCGTTGAGCTAGAGCATAAAGCATACTAGGCGCTGCAGCATCTCAACATGGACATGAATGCTGCTGGAAACAAGAGAATGCTGCAGCTTTCTGAACTGGATGAGCTGAGATTATTTTCTTATGAAAATGCCAAGTTATACAAGGAGAAAACTAAGAGATGGCATGACAAACATATCCAGCCAAGAAATTTTGAAGTTGGACAACAAGTTTTGATTTTTGATTCAAGATTGAGACTATTTCCAAGCAAATTGAAGTCGAGATGGACCGGACCGTACACAATTGAACAAATTCATCCTCATGGAATGGTCTCGGTTGTGGGCAAAACGGGGACCAGTTTAAAGTCAACGGGCATAGACTAAAAATCTACAGAGATAGAGACCAAGAGCAAACAGTTGCTTCTCTATCATTGTTCAATGATGAGGAATTAGGTGGACCCCACACAAATGAAAAATTCAAGTGAACACTTTTCAATTTTATTTTTTGTTTTTCTTTTCTTTTTTTTTATTTATTTCATTTTCCGTTTTTCTTTCTTCAATGTTTATTTAATTTATTTGTTATTTTTCTTTTCTTCTTGTTTACTTATTTTTATTTTCTGTTTTTCTCTTCTTTTTATTTATTTCATTTTCCGTTTTTCTTTCTTCTCTGTTTATTTATTTTATTTGCTGATTTTTCCTGATTACTTATTTCTATTTCCTAGTTTTCGGTTATTTCTGTTTATTTATTTTCTATTTTAATTTGCTGACTGTTTAGTCATTTTATTTGCTGGTTTTTTCTTGTCTTTTTTGTTTATTTATTATTTCAGCCTCTTTTGTTTTATTATGTGTCAGGTACCCTTGTACCCGATAGCTGTTCCTTTCACTTGTTTTGTTTCTACTGCAGGTCAAAAGGAGATATACATACAGTATATATATATTTTGGGGCAGAACACTCATCCTACTTCCGGATAAGAGACAAAATGAACAAATGGGTAAGAGGAAAATTCAGTCAACTCTTTCTTTTTTATTTTCAAAGAACAAAAAGGGACCTTTTCAGTTTCCATTCTTCCCAAGGTGCGTATTCATTGCTATATGATGGGTTTCCAGCTGATATGCTAAATAGGTGTTATTTTACCCTATGTTGATTATGAGTAATTAAGGACTGTGATTGACTAATTGTCACGTTTAGTCTCTAAGGTGTCACTTAATCAGCCAGAATCTAAGGCAGAGTACCTATCATGTAGCTAGTCTGTTGGAAAGTATCTACGATTTTATTAAATAATTATCGTACTCCCAGGAAAGTGGTAACGGCTTAGTAGTAGCTAGCCTTTTATCCTAACTCTTATCTTATGATCCAGTTATGCAATCGTCATCAATAATCTTGATGAGAGGGTGATCCATTCTTCACTAGGTTTAAGTCTAATCAGGCCTAAAAGTGTTTATAGACAAAGTTCTGATTCTATGTTATATTGTTCCTATATGTTGATTAACCTATATTCGAGTGTTTTAGATATATCTTAGCCTGGAATGTAACTATGTTCTGAGTCTAAAGGTGTACCACATCTGAGTCTCTATGCTACCGCCCCATCGTTAAGGTAAACGGCCCTACTCACGGTTCGAACTAAAGTCAGGACGGCCATCCCGAGTCCTGGATGCCCGTCCCGGCCTGTTGACCAGGTCAGGACGCCCGTCCTAAACCGGGATGCCCTCCCCGAAGTCCGAACTTCTGAAAATTTGCATTTTTGCCCCGAAATTTGCCATTTTCTTCCACTTTTCACCTGACACTTCCAAAATCATAAAAACTATGAAATTGAGTTAATAATGAACAATTAAGACCAATTTACCCTCAATTTCACCCTAAATCATGCCTAAAAACATGCTAAAAATGTGATATGATTTATGCATATCATATAACCCCACACTTAGCTTTTTGCTTGTCCTCAAGCAAAGTCTACTTGAAGTTAGTGATTCTAAATCATAGTGCAGTCACTTAAAATCCTAGTCATGTTTTTATTCCAAAAATTTATTCAGACAATTCTTAACACATGTCTAACTGGTCAGGTTGCTATGACAAGTTCTCAAATGTTTCTAGCAGATTGTTATAGTCAATTAGTTCAAGATAGCTATCACATTGCTTCCTACTAACCATAACATTCTACCTACGTATCATAGACATAAGCAATGTTTAACCAATCATACTGCATTTAGAAGTTTGAAAGAATGAGAAATTTTGAAAAATTTTGGAAGGGTGTGAAATTATGGGAAAAACAAGCAAAATCATGCAAAACGTTTCTCACTACAGTGCACTGTGCACTGCTACCCCACACTTAAGTCTAACACTGTCCTCAGTGTTCATGCATTTCTAAGCTACCCCACACTTATTCGAAAACAAGAAACAAAACAGAAAAGATTCTTACCCCACACTTATTCAACTAACTACGGGTGAGCAATAACAGGGATAACAAGATATAAAAGAAACAATGTTGTTATGTCATATCAATCAATGTTATACATAGATTCATAATTCATACAGCCCAGACATGATCACACATAGAATGAAAACAACAAAAGGAAAAGAAAAGGAAAGAAAAACTAAGAACCCGGCTCGCCGTCATTAGGTGGACCGAAGGCTGCCGGAAAGTCTGTCGGAAAGTGGACCTCGGAGTTTTCCACCAGGTGGGAGGTATGCTGATGAATCTCATCGATCCTGCTGGTGTTCATAGCGACTCTGTCCTCTATCAACGTCAGCCGTCTCTCGATCCTATCCATATCTCGGCTGTATCGGGCTGAGAGTTTTGCCAATCCGTGCGACATGTGTCGTTCGAAGGCAGTGCATGGAACAAACGTCTCGGATGGAGGTATGTGTGCTGGAACTGCTCCTGGTGCCGATGCCTATCCTGGCTGCTCCGTGTGGATGGAGTAGAGTCCATTTGCCTCCCTTACGACCATTCCCATGTTCCTTAGGATAGTGAGGTCCGTAGGAGTGGTGGTCGGGGCGATCTGGGTCAGCTCCGAGCCCTCGATGTCCAACTCTAGGTAGTGAGCTATCCTGGTGATGAATGGCCCGAGTCCCAGACACTGTTTCCGAGTGTCCGTAGCAAAACCTCGCATGATGACCGTGATAAGTCGAGCCATCTCCACTGTGGATCCCATGTGCATGTTGGCCAAGAGGAATGTCTCCATTTGGGTGACATTCTCGGGGGCCGTCCGTCGTCCTGACAAAGTGTGTGCAATAATAGCATGCAAGTATCGAAGAGCAGGATAGATACTTGTGGCTTTCGCAAAGCCATGCTGGTATGGGACACCCATCATACAGATCTGAGCCCAAGCAGTGGAGACGTCTGCAGACGTGAAGTCTCGAACTGCTGTAGTGTAGGCGGGCGTATCCAGCTCGTCTCTCTGCCAGATAACCAGGGCAATGCCGAACTCGGCCATGCTCATCGACCGATCTATTCCGCCCAAGCGGAATGTGATCTGCTCCTGATGGTACGTAAATGACGCATAGAACTCACATACCAACTCTAGGTATGTTGGTTCAGTGACGATGAATACTCGACTGTAGGGTAGTACGTCGAGCATTCGTCTCACTTCCTGCTCCACCTCTAGCATCTGTACTGCGGCCCAGTCAAGTGTTTTGCCCGTCAGTATGGTGCGTCCGATGTATCCGTGACATCTCTCCTGGTATGCTGAGCTAGAGTGAAACAGCATAAAAGGATGTGCCACCGATGTGACGGTCATGGTAGATGTGATACGGGCGCGTTTGGGAGCCATTTGGGTTGAGAGCGTTTGAGAGATTTTGAGAATTTAGGCAGGAAGGAAGATTCGAATTCGAATTTTGGAGGGAAATTCGAATTCTAAAAAGAAGTTTAAAATTCAAATTTTGGAGGGAAATTTGAATTTTTGAACTTTGGGAAGTTTGCAAAAACTTTGTAGAGAGAAGATAGAGAGAATTATTTGAGAGAGATGAATTTTTTTTGAAAGTTGATTTGAGGGGAAATGAAAAAAAATGGATTATTTGTAGGAGGGGCGGCCTTCGGGACGCCCGTCCCAGAGGCAGGACTCCCGTCCCGCTGGACGCCCGTCTCGGGTTGCTTCGGGACGCGTGCCAATTCTGAAAAAAAATTTTCATAATTCCCTGCAAATCTCAGGATACCAAAAATAATCAAAATTTTTAACAAGTCTTCATGTTTATCCAATCAAATTCAGAAGCTGTTAAAAAAACTCTATGTAAAAATTCCTCAATCTCTTTTGAAAATCATGCCTACCCTAATTTTATCCCAACTTGAATTTTAGCAAGAATTTCAGAAAAACAAAAACTGAGTTTGTACAATTTAATTAGTGAAAAATAAACTGCATTTGCAAAACTTTTGTTTTTCATAGAAATTTGAAAATAAAATGTCTGAAGAAAATTGTTGAATATAAAGGACCCTTTAAAACGTTTGAAAAATAGAAAAATAGGGGTCAATTATTCAGGTTTAGTTCAAACAATTTATTTGCTGAGAATAAAAGTAAAAGAATCTTCCCTTTTTCAACGACCCTTATCTCTGATCTCCTGTAATTCTGCTCGAATGTTTCGCATTTCTATGCATATGGCTCTCATCTCATCCCTTTGCCTGCCCTGCTCACTTCGTAAGTCAGCCATCTCCCGGAGTAGTTGTGCACCTTGGTTCTCTTGGAGACTGACCGTGGCTCTGAGTCGGTCCATGTTGGTTGTGATATTCAGACTGAGTTGGTCTAAATGACACAATCTGGTTGCAATTCCTTGATCCATCTCATAGATCCTTTGAGCCAGAGTATCTATCTGCACGGACAACACTGAATGATAACCGTTAGTGCTTCCCCCGGATGAAGAGGTGTGCTCGTTAGGTGTTGGGGTATATGCAGGAGATGTTGGTGAATTCTGGGTTTGGTCAATGGGTGGTGGGTTTATAGGAACTCTCTGGGCAGGAGTGTGAACTAGAGATCTTTGAGGTTCTTCTCTAGGAGGGAAGGTATCCTCAGAAGGATCTTCTTCCGTGGGACTAGGCTCACGGGTGTTCAGGAATCTTCTCACTAGGTCACTGGCATCTAGGCTTGAGTTTACTTCTACCGGTTGTGAAGGAAGAGTCCCTCTTGGTATTTCTGGTTCAGGCATAGATGGTCCTTCTGGCTTTGTCTTCTTTGGTCCTGGAGTGTCAGGGATTTCTGTTTTCTTTGCTTGGTTAGTAGCTGCTCTTGTTCTCTTCATCTCTGAGTGCAAAGTGTGGTTAGAAATAACAAATAATAGGAATAGGAGGAAAAGTAAAATAGAAAAGCAAGAAAACATTTTTTTCTTTTATATTTTATTTAGAAAGCAGATAAATTTCCTCAATATGGTTTTAGAATAATTTTCTAAAATTTGATTATCCTAAGTGTCTTAATTCCAGATAACATCTAAAATTAGTTAGTTATGATAATCCCATATTTCGGAAAGTGATTGTCTAACTAGCATAAGATAAGTGTAAATCAAAAGTCTAGGTTACTACCGCTACCTATCATAAGTCTCTAGAATTGTGGCCAATAATCCTAAATTCATTATGATATTTCCCCGACAACGGCGCCAAAAATCTGATGGGTTTCCAGCTGATATGCTAAATAGGTGTTGTTTTACCATATGTTGATTATGAGTAATTAAGGACTGTGATTGACTAATTGTCACGTTTAGTCTCTAAGGTGTCACTTAATCAGCCAGAATCTAAGGCAGAGTACCTATCGTGTAGCTAGTCTGTTGGAAAGTATCTACGATTTTATTAAATAATTATCGTACTCCCAGGAAAGTGGTAACGGCTTAGTAGTAGCTAGCCTTTTATCCTAACTCTTATCTTATGATCCAGTTATGCAATCGTCATCAATAATCTTGATGAGAGTGTGATCCATTCTTCACTAGGTTTAAGTCTAATCAGGCCTAAAAGTGTTTATAGACAAAGTTCTGATTGTATGTTATATTGTTCCTATATGTTGATTGACCTATATTCGAGTATTTTAGATATATCTTAGCCTAGAATGCAACTATGTTCTGAGTCTAAAGGTGTACCACATCTGAGTCTCTATGCTACCGCCACATCGTTAAGGTAAACGGCCCTACTCACGATTCGAACTAAAGTCAGCTATGAAAGCCCTATGTCACTTCGGGAATCACGCCGCTGGCCCATAACCGCCGGCATAACACTCTACTCAGCCTACCTAGACTACTCTAACAAACAGGGTGTTCTGCAGGTTATTTTATCTAGTATGGCAGACACCAATACTAATTGATGCATGTTAAACTAAACAGGTTATGAATAGACCGTGGTTAGGAATTGTCTATAACCCTAATTTTAGTTTAAAAGAAACTACATTAGACATGCAGACATAATGAATATTTAAGCAGATGGCCATTTCCGGAAAAACATAATAACTTCAACATATATAACAAATATCCATAATAATCATAATCCAGTATCCACAATTACTATTTGGACAAACACAATAACAACATAAAAGAGAGGGATATGGGGACCGATGCCATAAAGAAATCACCCTTTACGAAGTCTCGCCGATGGAGCGTACTGCTGTATATGTCGTATTGCTTGACCTGACTCTGCTCGCCAGAACCTTCGGAGGACGCTTCCTCAGCCTAGTAACTGGGCTTTACCTTAATACACAGCTTAAGCCCAGCCCTGTGGACTGACTCTTCGAACGCCTAGAGCCCTCTTAGGATCTCCTAATGAAATCCCGGGTATTCTATGAATACCAAAAACGAACCTATCTATCGAACCCTAGGATCTGAGACTATTTCTCAGAAACTAAGAAAAACGAAACACAAAAAGGAAGGAAAGAAAACTTATACTGAAATCTGAGTCTCCGAGTGAGTTGTGTACTCGAGAATTGTACACTGAAAACTACTGAATGACTCAGATCGAGTGGAGAGGGATGAATTCAACTGAGGAAGGCCTGGGGTATTTATAGCAGCTTTGGAGTGATTTTCTCTCAAAAATTCGATGTGGGACTTGACTTTCTGGTTCGGGACGCCCGTCCCGGATTGGGACGCCTGTCCCGGTCTGTTGACCAGGTCAGGACGGCCATCCCGAGTCCTGGACGCCCGTCCCGACTTGTTGACCAGGTCAGGACGCCCGTCCTGAACCGGGACGCCCGTCCTGAACCGGGACGCCCTCCCCGAAGTCCGAACTTCTAAAAAATTGCGTTTTTGCCCCCGAAATTTGCCATTTTCTTCCACTTTTCACCTGACACTTCCAAAATCATAAAAACTGTGAAATTGAGTTAATAATGAACAATTAAGACCGATTTACCCTCAATTTCACCCTAAATCATGCCTAAAAACATGCTAAAAATGTGATATGATTTATGCATATCACTATATTTTATATTTAATTTTCCAAAGAGATTGAATGTCCCTTAGTTAAAGAAACCAAAAGACACCAACATTCCCTTCATTTGTTTTCACTCACCCAACTAAAAGCACTTCCCATTTAAAAACAAGGAAACATACAGAACACCCATCCCATTTCTCTCACTGCACTCACTTCTTACCGAAAGAAAAAAAACAAAAAGGGGAAAGGATAAAACCTTATGTTCTTCTTCTAACCGACGTTCTCAAGCTAAATCCGACGCAAACAACACACCGAAGGTATGTTTTCTTGCTTTAATCTAAAGATAAAACTGTGAAGTTGCGGCCTGAATTTTTTGATTTTTCTGGGTCAGCCGAAGAGCATGGGTTTCCTTTCTTCCTTGACTGATTTTGCGAAACAATGTTTGAATCTGGATGTCTTTTTCTTTCTAGTCGAAAATATGGAAATATTTATATACAGTGAGTGGGCGGTGGATTTATGCTTAATATTTTCAAATTTACTATGATAAATGTGGAAAAAATGGGTTTTTCTGTGTGAATGTTGTGGTTGTAGTCTTTTTGTTTCGAAGCATGCTGTTCTTGCTAACGATTGGATTTTCTGCATTTTTGCGCTAAATGATGGGTTCCGCATTCTGGGTTTACTGAAAAATCTACGTTTTATTTTCTGGGTTCAAGTTGAATTTTCAAAAAACAAAGTTCTATTTTGAAATGGGTATTATATTGTCCATTTATTTCTGATAAAAAGGGGTTGAAGTTTTCTTTTTTGTTGAATGACTTTGAACGGCGGGAGACATTCTGATCTCCTGGCAGTTTTTGAAATTTCTTTCTGATTGACAGTATGCTCCTTCACTGATATTATTCTGATATTTTCTGTTGAGAGTCCCGGATACATGTTGATATTTTCCTTAACTGATACTGGTCCCCCGGGAATTTTGCAATTATTTCTTGTTGGGTAATTACTGATTTGCAGAAGGGAATAACTATGATTATCTTGCTGGTCTTTGAACTCTTATTTTCTGTCGGGTAAACCAGCACGTACTGAATACATTTTGACTAAACTTTCTGAAATTAGGACTGATTTTTCTGGTTGGATATGCTGACTAAAATTGTGCTTAATTTGTTCTTGTGTGCGTGTGTCACAATTTGTAAAGATAAAGAAAATAGAATAAATCAACGCAATCTTAACAAGTGCAAGTATACACCGGTCAACAAGTAATATATGTACCTAAGTACAAGATTATCGATCCCACAATGACTATGTATGTCAATTACAAATGCAAATATGATTGTACAAATGGTTAAAAGAATGAAAGAATAAAGAATAATGAATCATGAAGAATAAAAGAATAAAGAATGATAAATCATGAAAGGCGAGTGGTTTAATGCTACGACATTCCTACTCCTAACTAAACTAACAGTTAAAGGTTAGCCTACTTGAAATAACCACAAGAGTACTGTAGGTAATACAATGCTGCGGCATTCACGCTAAAAATGTATGTACAAACCAGAGATGAATCTAAATATACAGAGCATGCTTTCAGTTTCCACATCAATGCTACAGCATGTCTAGTTCCACCCAGACTACTTGATCTATTAGTCTAGATCCCCGATAACATCGTCTCATGGAGTACGAAGTACCGTGGACCTAGTGCAACGCTAGGCAGTGAATTTGGTCATTTCCACTGTAATATTGAGTGCACTCTCGTGTCTTACCGCTGGTTACGCAGTCTCAATCATAGCGCCATGTAATTATCACGTCCACTAGTTCCCCTCCGCTAGAAGGCCAGATACTAGCTCAATTCATACATTGGACAGTCTTAACCGCAAGTGATGTTAAATCAATTTAATGTAATTACATGAATAAAACAAGTATCGCCCCAAACAAGCACCAAACATAAAAACAGAAAGCAATGTTGCAGCATACTCGTCATCATAATCAAAACAGTGTATTCAACATGCTCATACTTAACTACACCACAACATCTTCAGGTTAAAAATATATATTTTGCTGAAACGAATCATGAAAGACAAGGATTAACGTAATAGGAAAAATAGTCCCTAGGTCCATAGTGACACCAATCAACGGAGTCAATCCCAAGACGGAAAACATATCACTCCCAAAACATATTTAATCAATCCTTGAACCCATGTAAACATTCTCATATTACAAAGAACATTTAGTCACAAAACAGTAGCAAATTGAAGAAATGGAGAGAGGATTACTCTAGGTCGGAGATCACCCTACTGCCCAAATCGGTTTAATCAACGTACTGCTGCCCTTCGTTCCCTCTGCTTGATGTTGCTGCGTCTCTACTGCTCAACTGATGAATGCTTCAGCAAGTCACCCTGCTCACTCTTGGGTTCTTCCCTCCTAAAAGTTAGTCTAAAACTAAGAAGAAAAGCTAAACTATCCTATCAAAACACTACTAAACTATCTAAGAAAACTAAGAAGAAAAACCAATCTCCCTAAGATGGCCAAAAGCCAAGCTAAACTAACAACAAAAACTCGCCTAGACTAGCCAACCTCATTCCTCTCGGTTCTTCACATACATATAGCCTCTTTGTGTACCGAGAGCCATTACCAAGCTGCCATCTGTCCATAATTCTGGAATTTTCTCCAAAAATTCCAGCAAATAGTCAAAATAAGTTCCAGCTGCTTTTCTGGAATTGTTGTCTTCTTCCTCTGAATGCTGCAGCATTTGCAGCCGATCTCCCGCCGTTTTCTGTGATCTTTGTCGTTTTCCTCTGATGCTGCAGCATTTGCAGCAGAGTTTTTATCTTTTTCTTCTGACAGCCGCAGGATCTGCAGCAGAATTTCAGAACTTCTGTAGGAGTTTTGTCTTTTTCCTCTGACGGCTGCAGGGTCATCAGCAACATTCCAGCTGCTTTTATGAATTTCTTGACCTTTTCTTCTACTTTTTTGTCCCCCTTGTCGCCATGCACTTAAACAAACACACACACACACAGATATATATATATATATAATATATATATATATATATGTAAAATGGATAGGACAAAAGAAATAAATGTATAGTACCGCAAGTTCACCTTTATATGTCCAGCTGGATTTTTAAGTGACAAATAGTGTGGGTGTATATTTATTATTTATATATCTAATATATATATATATATATATATAATATATATTATATTATAAATATATATATATATATATATATATTATATATGCAATTATCCATACATACTTCACTTTCTTCTTGGTCAACCTTTATCCAACTTTCTTTCACCAATTTCAACAATCAAAATTCCCTTTTTACCCTTGTTACAATAAATCAATTCAAATTAATTCCCAAATAATAACAAATACTACAGCTCGTCCACATTTTAAGAAATTAATTCAATTAAATTGACTTTTAACAATAAATCCACATATTTAGGTAAAAAGAGAGAAAATATCAAATCAACACATTTTTATTTCATTTTTCAAATAAAGTCAATTAATTCCCGAATAAAATATGGTAAATTAGATGTGAATAACTCTATTATTTTAGAGTTATCACACCCCCAAACTTAGGTCATTGCTTGTCCCTAGCAATGTTGCAGCAATGCGAAAGCAACAGGAATATACATACCCACATAAACTTCGTTCAGCAAGTTCAGTTAAACCTGGGACCAATGATTTTAGAGAGAAAAATGCAAAATTTAAGTAGACATAACGTTCCATTCTTAGTGAATAACCAAGTATTGACTAACCCAAGTTCAAAGAACTCCTACTCCAATGTGTGAGTGTGAATAGTCTTTTCTTTTCAATCTCTCATTCATAAGTCAACATATGGTAATTCTAAGGTTCATTTTGTATCCTCAAACTCAATCTATTACACCCATCTCCACTAATGTAGCAAATCCAGCAATAAAGATCAAAGAGGTCTTAATTTAGTTGTAATATAGGCTAGGGCTAAGGTAGGAAAAATATGGATGAAAGGTAGAACCCAATGCTATCACTTCCCAAAAAATTTTTATTTTTTATTTTTTTTGAGTCAATCCCAAGGAGCATAAAAAATTATACCCTGTTTTAGAAATACGTGCGACATTTAACCACAATCAGTATATAACATTTGACCTCAAAGAAGCATAACACGTATTTCCTTTTTGCTCTCTTTTTGTTCTTCTTTTTCTTTTTAAAGTAAAGAGGGTGCTTTCATTTTTTCACACATGTTTTCATACATAAACCCTCAATACGTAGAGCATTTATATCAGATGTTCAAAATTTCCTTAAATGTCACTAATCCCATAAAAATTGATAATGTTGTAACATTGATCTGCAGCATTTCTATGTTCCTTACCATAGCATTCTCAGCATACCCCCAAACTTATGTTCAACAATGTTCACAGCAGACTAAGATCAAGTTTTAGGGAAGGCAAAGAATGGATACATGCAAATCATTTAGGATAAGTGGCTCTTTGATAATGGTGTCAAGAAATTAGGCTTAGGCTCAACTTGGGCTAACTAAGGAAGCAAAATACATTAGGGTAGGCTAGAAAGGCTCAAACGATTCAAGAACATACCTCAATCATTTCTATATCACCAAATCTACTAGGATTTCACCTCAAGAACTATAATATAGGAGTCTAAAAATTCTGAACCTTCATACCAAAGTGACTCTTTTTATAAATATGAAATCTACAAGTAAGACTATGTGCAAAAGATAGGGAGTAGAAATAATTCTCACTTAGAGTCAACTAATACCTAATTATTCTAAAAAGAAGATACAAAGTCTACAAGAATAACTTTTGTTTTTAAAATAACATCATAAATCGGGTCCCAAAAGTCTATGCTAATCCTGCTGAAACTAAGGTTCTAATGGTTCATATGAAAATGCAGCCGCATTCATGCAAACAATTCTTCTATGCCAGATCAATCAATTTATAAGGCATCCTAAAACAGTTTTTCAGACAAGGCATCTATGCATTCAAATAGATCACTCAGAATTTCAGCAAATAAGATGTCATGCATTCAAAAGACAGCGGGAAATTTTTTTTAAAATTAGCACAATTTTTGAACTTTTTGCCATAAGAGGATACCCTCCCCCAAACTTAAAAAGGGAAGCAATGTCCTCATTGCTTTAATTCAGATAGCAGGCAAAGCAATGTAACAAAACAAAACAAAACAAAACAAAAGGAGTCAAAACAAAACAAAACAAAACAAAAGACAAGTAAAGTTGTTCAAGGCATGCACAACAGGCAATTAAAGTACAATCCAAAAAAAACATAAGTAAAGGAGTTTGGGTTTAGAACTACTCCCGTCTCAAGGGAGTGCATCAAGGTGTGAAGACAACATCGTCGTCCTCCATTCGGTTGGGATCCTCATTCGGTAAGAGTTCAGTCGGGAAGGCGGGCCATGGATTACCAGCATGCTGGCGGTTCCTGGGTAGAGATCTGAGGAATGCCTCGTTGTGTGCACGGGTGTACCTCCAAAAAATTTGAAGTTGATCGTACATCTGTCTGGTCATTGCTGCAGCATTGGTGGAACTTGATGCTGCAGCATCCGCTCCTGCTGAAGGAGGGATGTCAGTTGCTGCTGACATAGGTGTTGGGGCAGGGGGTGTTCTCTCAGGTGGCTGGGGATGTGGTGGCGGGGGAAGAATCCTGCGAAGATCATGGGCAGAAATTGTCCCCGTCGGATAAAAATTGTTGTCTTCAATGTCCACATCTACTCCCGCAGCCCTGCACAACAAACAAATTAAAGTGGGGAAGAACATCTCCCCACTTTTCTTGTTAGCGCAAACCCTTATCTGCTCACATATGAGCTTCCCCACGTTTACAGTTCTGCCGTTTATAATACAAGCTAGCAACACAACCCTCTCAATATTCAGAGTCGAAGTATGATTTGTTGGCATCAGCGAATGGCCTCACAAAGTAAAACTAGATTTTCGCCTCGTCAGTCAAAGATTCACGCTTGCATGTCTTGTTCCCACTCTTTGATAGCGTCCATTCGGTCCCAGGGACGGTCACTTCACGCAGCACTTTATTACACACCTCCGGATCGGTCAGGAAAGAATAGTAATCGTCGGTATCGTTGTCGTAGTTCATTAAATCGAACAACTGGTTGACTGCCCGCGGATTCAAGGGCACCAGCCGTTCTCTTACATTCATACACACTGTTTGACCACAAATTGGAGTAGAACTTCCGGACAACTTCAGTGTCCGGTTTGACTCGTTGGGAGCACAATTTCTCCCGGCCCAGTACTCAGATTATATGCCGGCATATGTCAGGCAGTGGGTACGGTGTCTCACCCGTTAGATCAAACCCTAAGTCCTCGAGACATTATTTCTCTGCATACAACTCAGTCATTCTGGCCTCGGCATCGGAAGAGGAGAATTTCTCTCTGGGGGGATGTTTTCGGGCTACTTGTTTGATTCTCATCTGAAAAGATTAATACCGGTGAGAATATACTACCGAGAAAGGCACAGTTAACAACAGTCTCGAAATGTAAGGCAAAAACTGAAAGTAAGTCCGAAAAAAATAAACAACAATCCGAAAAAAATAATCGTACTGCCAACATAAATAACAAGAATTGCAATACCCGCAGTATATCTCAATCAAAGCCATTTAGCAAAATGAAATGAGAGCAAATTAAGCACATTTTTAGTCAACAGATCCAACCAGAAAAATCAGTCCTGATTTCAGAAATTGCAGTCAAAATGTATTCAGTACGTGCTGGTTTACCCGACAAAAAACAAGAGTTCAAAGACCCGCAAGATAATCATAGTTATTCCCTTCTGCAAATCAGTAATTACCCAACAAGAAATAATTGCAAAATTCCCGGGGGACCAGTATCAGTTAAGGAAAATATCAACATGTATCCGGGACTCTCAACAGAAAATATTAGAATAATATCAGTGAAGGAGCATACGACAATCAGAAAGAAATTTCAAAAACCGCCAGGAGATCAGAATGTCTCCCGCCGTTCAAAGTCATTCAGCAAAAAAGAAAACTTCAACCCCTTTTCATTTTGCTAAATGGCTTTGATTGGGATATACTGCGGGTATTGCAATTCTTGTTATTTCTGTTGGCAGTACGATTATGTGGTGACCAAGTAAAAATAGTCTGTGACTGTTTATTTTTTTCAGACTTACTTTCAGTTTTTGCCTTACATTTCGAGACTGTTGTTAATTGTGCCTTTCTCAGTGTTCAGATGAGAATCAAACAAGTAGCCCGAAAACTTCCCCCCAGAGAGAAATTCTCCTCTTCCGATGCCGAGGCCAAAATGACTGAGTTGTATGCAAAGAAACAATGTCTCGAAGACTTAGGGTTTAATCTAATGGGTGAGACACCGTACCCACTGCCTGACACATGCCGGCATATAATCCGAGTACTGGACTGGGAGAAATTGTGCTTCCAACGAGTCAAACCGGACACTGGAGTTGTCCGGGAGTTCTACTCCAATTTGTGGCCAAACAGTGTGTATGCTGTATTTGTAAGAGAGCGGCTGGTGCCCATGAATCCGCGGGCAGTCAACCAGTTGTTCGATTTAATGAACTACGACAACGATACCGACAATTACTATTCCTTCCTGACCGATCCGGAGGCGTGTGATAAAGTGTTGCGTGAAGTGACCGTCCCTGGGACCGAATGGATGCTATCAAAGAGTGGGAACTCATGCAAGCGTGAATCTTTGACTGACGAGGCAAAAATCTAGTTTTATTTTGTGAGGCATTCGCTGATGCCAACAAATCATACTTCGACTCTGAATATTGAGAGGGTTGTGCTGCTAGCTTGTATTATAAACGGCAAAATTGTAAACGTGGGGAAGCTCATATGTGAGCAGATAAGAGCTTGCGCTAACAAGAAAAGTGGGGAGATGTTCTTCCCCACTTTAATTTGTTTATTGTGCAGGGCTGCGGGAGTAGATGTGGACATTGAAGATGACAATTTTTATCCAGCGGGGACAATTTCTGCCCATGATCTTCGCAGGATTCTTCCCCCGCCACCTGAGAGAACACCCCCTGCCCCAACACCTATGTCAGCAGCAACTGACATCCCTCCTTCAGCAGCAGCGGATGCTGCAGCATCAAGTTCCATCGATGCTGCAGCAATGACCAGACAGATGTACGCTCAACTTCAAATTTTCTGGAGGTACACCTGTGGACACAACGAGGCCTTCCTCAGATCTCTACCCAGGAACCGCCAACATGCTAATAATCCATGCCCACCTTCCCGACTGAACTCTTACCGAATGAGGATCCCAACTGGATGGAGGACGACGATGTTGTCTTCACACCTTGATGCACTCCCTTGAGACGGGAGTAGTTCTAAACTCAAACTCCTTTACTTTTATGTTTTTTTTTGGATTGTACTTTAATTGCCTGCTGTGCAGGCCTTGAACAACTTTACTTGTAAAGTTTTGTTTTGTTTTAATTTATTTTGACTCCTTTTGTTTTGTGTTGTTTTGTTTTGACTCCTTTTGTTTTGTTTTGTTCTATTTTGTTACATTGCTTTGCCTTCTATCTGAATTAAAGCAATGAGGACATTGCTTCCCTTTAAGTTTGGGGGAGGGTGTCCTCTTATGGCAAAAAGTTCAAAAATGGTGCTAATTTAAAAAAAAAAATTTCCCGCTGTCTTTTGAATGCATGACATCTTATTTGCTGAAATTCTGAGTGATCTATTTGAATGCATAGATGCATTGTCTGAAAAACTATTTTAGAATACCTTATAAATTGATTGATCTGGCATAGAAGACCTGTTTGCATGAATACGACTGCATTTTCATATGACCCATTAGAACCTTAGTTTCAGCATGATTAGCATAGACTTTTGGGACCCGATTTACGATGTTATCTTAAAAACAAAAGTACATTCTTGTAGACTTTGTACCTTCTTTTTAGAATAATTAGGTATTAGTTGACTCTAAGTGAGAATTATTTCTACTCCCTATCTTTTGCACATAGTCTTACTTGTAGATTTCATGTTTATAAAAAGAGTCACTTTGGTATGAAGGTTTAGAATTTTTAGACTCATTTATTATATTCCTTGAGGCGAAATCCTAGTAGATTTGGTGATATAGAAATGATTGAGGCATGTTCTTGAATCGTTTGAGCCTTTCTAGCCTACCCTAATGTATTTTGCTTCCTTAGTTAACCCAAGTTGAGCCTAAGCCTAATTTCTTGACACCCTTATCAAAGAGCCACTTATCCTAAATGATTTGCATGTATCCATTCTTTGCCTTCCCTAAAACTTGATCTTAGCATGTTGTGAACATTGTTGAACATAAGTTTGGGGGTATGCTGAGAATGCTATGGTAATGAACATAGAAATGATGCAGCTCAATGCTGCAGCATTATCAATTTTTATGGGATTAGCGGCATTTAAGGAAATTTTGAACTTCTGATATAAATGCTCTACGTATTGAGGGTTTGTGTATGAAAACATGTGTGAAAAAATGAAAGCACCCTCTTTACTTTAAAAAGAAAAAGAAGAACAAAAAGGAAATACGTGTTATGCTTCTTTGAGGTCAAATGTTATATACTGATTGTGGTTAAATGTCGCACGTATTTCTGAAACAGGGTATAATTTTTTATGCTCCTTGGGATTGACTCAAAAAAATTTTGGGAAGTGATAGCATTGGGTAGAAGCTCATGGCAGACTAGGACTAAGTTTTGAGCCTACCTTTCATCCATATTTTTCCTACCTTAGCCCTAGCCTACATTACAACCAAATTAAGACCTCTTTGATCTTTATTGTTGGATTTGCTACATTAGTGGAGAGGGTGGTAATAGATTGAGTTTGAGGATACAAAATGAACCTTAGGATTACCATATGTTGACTTATGAATGAGAGATTGAAAAGAAAAGACTATTCACACTCACACATTGGAGTAGGAGTTCTTTGAACTTGGGTTAGTCAATACTTGGTTATTCACTAAGGATGGAACATTATGTCTACTTGAATTTTGCATTTATCTCTCTAAAATCACTGGTCCCAGGTTTAACTGAACTTGTTGAACGAAGTTTATGTAGGTATATGTATATTCCTGTTGCTTCCGCATTGCTCGGGACGAGCAATGACCTAAGTTTGGGGGTGTGATAACTCTAAAATAATAGAGTTATTCACATCTAATTTGCCACATTTTATTCGGGAATTAATTGACTTTATTTGAAAAATGAAATAAAAATGTGTTGATTTGATATTTTCTCTCTTTTTTATTGTTAAAAGTTAATTTAATTGAATTAATTTCTCAAAATGTGGACGAACTGTAATATTTGTTATTATTTGGGAATTAATTTGAATTGATTTATTGTGACAAGGGTAAAAAGGGAATTTTGATGATTGAAATTGGTGAAAGAAAGTTGGATAAAGGTTGACCGAGAAGAAAGTGAAGTATGTGTGGATAATTTGCATATATATATATATATATATATATAATATACACCCACACACTATTTTTTACTTAAAAATCCAGCTGGGCATATTAAAGGTGAACTTGCGGTACTATGCATTTATTTCTTTTGTTCTATCCATTATATATATATATATATGTGTGTGTGTGTGTGTGTGTGTTTGTTTAAGTGCATGGCGACAAGGAGGACAAAAAAGTAGAAGAAAATGTCTTGAATTTCAAAAAAGCAGCTGGAATGTTGCTGCTGACCCTGTAGGAGGAAAAAGACAAAACTCCTGCAGAAAGTTCTGAAATTCTGCTACAGATCATGCGGCTGTCAGAAGAAAAAGACAAAAACTCTGCTGCAAATGCTGCAGCATCAAAGGAAAACAACAACGATCACAGAAAGCGGCGGGAGACCAGCTGCAAATGCTGCAGCATTCAGAGGAAGAAGACAACAACTCCAGAAAAGCAGCTGGAACTTATTTTGACTATTTGCTGGAATTTTTGGAGAAAATTCCAGAATTATGGACAGATGGCAACTTGGTAATGGCTCTCGGTACACAAAGAGGCTATATGTATGTGAAGAACCGAGAGGAATGAGGTCGGCTAGTCTTGGAGAGTTTGAGAGCTAGTCTTTGTTAGAGTTTAGGAGGCTTTTGGCCGACATAGATAGATTAGTTTTTCTTCTTAATTTTCTTAGATAGTTTAGTAGTGTTTCTTCTTAGTTCTAGACTAACTTTTAGTAGGGAAAGAACTCGAGAGTGAGCAGGGTGACTTGCTGAAGCGTTCATAGCTGAGCAGTAGAGACGCAGCAGCATCAAGCAGAGGAAACGAAGGGCAGCGGTACGTTGATTAAACCGATTTGGGCAGTAGGGTGATCTCCGACCTAGAGTAATTCTCTCTCCATTTCTTCAATTTACTACTGTTTTTGTGACCAAATGTTCTTTGTAATATGAGAATGTTTACATGGGTTCAAGGATTGATTAAAGTTGAAATTCAACTCAAAGCTCAACTCAAAGTTGAAAATCAATTGAAAGTTCCAAGTTCAAGGAAGTTTTGAGTCAATTTCAAATTGTACTCAAAGGCAAAGTCAAAGTCAAAGTCAACCGATTTGGGCAGTATGGTGATCTCCGACCCAGAGTAATCCTCTCTCCATTTCCTCAATTTACTACTGTTTTTGTGACGAAATGTTCTTTGTAATATGAGAATGTTTATATGGGGTTCAAGGATTGATTAAAGTTGAAATTCAATTGAAAGTTCCAAGTTCAAGGAAGTTTTGAGTCAATTTCAAATTGTACTCAAAGGCAAAGTCAAAGTCAAAAATCTAACTTCAAAGACAAATTGAAGTCAAACTCCAAGTCACAAAGTCAAACTCCAAGTCAAAGTAGAGCTAGAGATACCTAATGAGTTTAAAGCATCTATCTTATTCTCAATATCAAAATCTAACAAGAAACAGAAATGTGTTCATAAAGAATGAAAATATAAGAGTTTAAGAAATACTAACATGGTTATATATATTCCCAAGCTTTCTTTTGGCACTAGAAATACTAGTGGCACCAAGTGAAATTGTGGCCAATTGCAGGAGCAGCAGCATATGAACACTACAAATGCAACAGTTGGAAGGAGAGTCAATGTCAATATAAACTACTACTACATATGTTTATCATTAAAATGAAGAATAAAAAAAAGGAAAATAAATAATAACTCACATTTTTTTCCTATCATCAATTCAAAAAGGATTTTAGGCAAAACACAGAACACAATCATCAAGGAATTAGAACAAATATCACTTGATTACCAAAAAAAAAGAAGACAGTGAAATTTTCAAACAAAAAAAAAAAATGCATCAAAAGAAATTAAAAGAAAAAAAAAGGAAGTAGTTGAACACACACAAGGAAAAATAAGTAAAATCTTTGCAGAACTGCAATTCTCTCAATCATCAATACCAACAAAAAAACATTTGCACAAAATTATTGGCTTTAAAACTGCCACATTCTTCAAAGAAAATATTGCCATAGAATCAAGAAACTCTTCTTTGAAAGAGCCAAAATATTGCCTAACGGTCAGATTATCTATCACGTGCTATTGACCGTTTTTCAGATTTTGGTACATTTTCAAATCATATTTTCTTTCTCCTTTGTTTAAAATTACAAAAATGTCCTTATTATCTGTGTTTGGAACTTCATTTTACTAATTGAAAATCGAAAAAAATAAAAAATGACAAAAAGAATTTTTTAGTCCGAACTAAACTAAATATATAAATAATAATAATAATAATAATAGGTGCATTTTTTTATCTTTCTCTCTTTGCAAGCAAAGAAAAAAAAAATCTCCCTCTGCTAGCACTCAAAGAACAAAGATTAAAAAAAAATTAAAGAACAAAGTAAAAAACCCTCTTTTTCTGTTAGAAATTCTTTATTATATTTAAAGAAATCACGATCAAACCTATTTATATAGTATTTATAATTTATTTATTTTATTATATTAAACCACAGAGTTATTTATTATTATATTTTTAAAAATCAAACTTACAATTATTTTTGTATTTATGTTTAAATAAAAAATAAAAAATAATTATATTATTTGATCAAAATTTATTCATCACTTATTTAATAATAATTTTTAATTAAGTATACAACAATTTGTAACAATTAAAAAATTTAATTAATAATAATCTCATTTATTATTTAAATAAATCGTAAATTTAACACATAAACATAAAAAATATCTTAAATAAAAAATTACATTTATATATATATATATATATATATATATATATATATATATATTGATTCGTCTAAAATTGGTCTAAATAATTTAAAGGTTAAAAAAGTATAGTAATGTCGGACACTTTTCGGAATTATCGAAGTGTGGGTCAAGATAAGGTGGATTTTCAAGCTTTACTTGAGTGTGCTCTGCTTCCAGTTTCCCGAAGTGTGAAATACTTACAAAACAGAGGAAGTTCGGTAGGGATTTGATTCCCTGTGAACTCTCTGACAATCAAGTCAGTTTAGAGTATGACAAGTATTTTAAGATATCTAGCCTGGTCCCTTTACCTTCCATTCGATTCTCTTTTTATAGATATTTTTGATTGGGGAAAGAACCATGATGAGATCGTGGTTCTCTTGTTATGGCCGGCAGTTTCCTCCATGATTGTCCGTTATGTGGAAATAGATTTGAATCCTGGAGTTTATGGGAGAGAAAACTGCCATTGACGTAGTGGGTCATAAAGCCCATTTTTTGCGCTGATGGATTTATGGAATAATTGAAGTGCAGGGCGGTTATTCTTATGAATAATGATGCTTTTGCCCTGATGGGTACTTTTGGCGATTCAGTGGCCCCTCAGCGAAGTACCACATGGCGAGGTATGTGGACTTCGTTGATTGGTTGAAGTTTGGCAGTCTGTCTAGTGCGTGACTCCGTATATAGGAAAGAAGTTAGGGTTTTGATGGTGACCTGCTATCTCTTCACCTTCTGTATCTGTCATTAATGGTAGAATATCAGCTGACAGAAAAACTTTTTCACCTTTCCCGACGCGTTGATCCTGGCAAACAATCATATCTGTTTGTAAGACTTCTTTTACGGCCATTTAAGGCCCCTTTCTCATATACATATTTATTTTTCAGTATCTTTTGCTTTCCTGCTTCCATAGTTTTCTGCTATTACTACCTCTGCATCCTTCTGAAGATTCCTTCATCCTTGTTTTCGTCGCAAGTTCGATCACATTTTTTAGATTTCCGTCTCAACTACTAAAAAAGGTATGTTTTGTCTTCTTCTTGACGATTGGTTTTCATTTTCTGCCATTGTTGACTTGTATGTGAGCTTTAAATACTTTTATGTTTATCCCTTTTGGTTTTTGTAAGGAAAATGTGGCTTTGCTTTACTCTTTTTCGGGGATGTTGCCGTGAAAATGATATTTTTCTGTATATGTTTGTAAACTAGCGTAAAGTAAAACTAGTTCTGTCTTTATGTAATCCCTTCGTCGTTTTTCTGGGTTAGACTTTTAGAAATAGTTTAGGTTTCTTTCTAAGTAGCTTTTTGAATGGGGTTCTAAACATTGAACTTCTGTTCGTGGGTAAAAATGGCTGCCTAGGAAGAACATGTTAGGGAGGTTGAGGGTCTCATGGCTGAAGGTTTTGGAGATCCTCAGCTTGATCAACCAGAGGACGAAGTTTCAGTGGCGGTTAGGGATGGCCGGACTGTAGCTCCTGTCGGTATTCCCTTCCAGCCACCTATGCTTGAGCCCCTTGCTACCAACTTCTCTTTTTGGTGAAGTAGGCTTACTCTGGAACAGGTTGAATCTTTTGCTCGTAGTTATAGCATAGATCCTCAAACATATAGGATTTTTGTAGTTCCTGGGGTGGGTAGGATGTCACTTCACCATATCCCCCTTCCCTTAGCCCATTTTGAAGTAGGACTTAGGCTTCCTATGGATCCTGCTTTTGTAGACTTTCTAATTTTTGCCCGGGTTCAGCCTGGGCAGATTCACCCAAATGCAGTTCGTACTCTTTTCTGTTTGATTTGACTTTGCTTTAGGTTAGGTTTTGAACTTTCAATGAACATCCTTAGGATGTTTTTTTCTTCACTTCGTATGTTAGACAACACTCTTTCACTTCATCCGCGTCGAAATAAAATCCAGCTCTTTGATTCTCCGCCCAACAAAATAGATTTCAAAGGGAGATGGATAATGGTAAAGTCCAAAGTGGGTTTTCCTTTTCGTTCGTGCGTTAGTGAGGATTATCAGTGGTCTCAAATCCAACATTCTACTACTTCCCTTAACCACTCTGAGAAATCTTTTTTAGAGACTGTTACTCGGGACTTAGGAGATAGCCGCCAGCATCAGTCCCGAGTATATTCTTCTACCGATTTGCTAAGTGAGGCTAGTCTGCGGTGGTGCGGTATAGGGGCTGGATTGAATGCTCGTAAGTAGGAATTGGGTTTTAGATGTGGAAGGTCCTAACTACGACTGGACTATACACCTTGGGGGTGCATTTTTAACTCAATGTGATTCGTGCACTTCGTCTACTAGGGGTTGTCGTACTGGCCGAGGTATCTACCTTTAAAAAATTTATCCTTTTTTTAACAAACTTTTTTTTGCAGAACCTACTATGTTCGAGATTGCCTGGGGAAATCGTGAGGAGAGTAGAAACGTGAGGCAATCTCACTTAGATTCCTTACCTCGTTTTCCTCCAAGGTTGGTAGATCAGGGAGCATTAGGCGACACGCCATTATCATATCCTTCTTCTGCCGGTCGGACCTTGCATCGGGGTAGGAACCCCCGACGTCCCCGGGATAGAGGACCAAGGGTTAGAACTCCTCAATCTGCTCCTGCTGAATCTCGAAGGGAGGTGACTCTTGGTCCTGTTGAAATCACCCAGTCTGATGATGAGGATGAAGAGGAGCAACTTCATCCTCGTCAGAGGGGAAGGACTTCACATCGCCGTCCTTCTACCTCGACTGAGGTGGTTGTTGCTGACTCTACCCCCTCAAACCCTGATGAAGCTCCAGAAGAAAATTTTCTGATGGAGGCTCAAGAAGAAGCCCCTTTGACCCCTGCTGCTGAAGTCGGGGATGAAGCCCCCACGGAGGGATCTGGACCTTCGTGGCCACGATCGGGTTTTGAAATGCCGCATGAGGAGGAGGCTCTAAGGGAGTTAGCGTCTGAGATTACAACTAGGACTCCTCCTCTTAACATTATCCACTTTACTAACCGGTACGCGGCTTCCTTCATTGGTGGTGCAATTTTGAACCGGGCTGCCGATGCGGAGTCTTTGGCCTCAATGGGGGAGATGGGGGTAGATGAAGCCACTAACCGAGTTGGTACCCTTCTTGCTCGGGTAAGCCTCTTTAAACTTTACTTTCTTCTAAGTGTTCTTCTTTCTTCCCTTTTTTATAACATATTTTCTTGGCAGCTGTCTTCCTATGTTCTTTATATCTCTAGTTCACGATCTACTGAGGCAGAGGAGCGAGCTGCCGCCAACGCAGAGTAGCGAGCTGCAAATGAGCCTCGCCTTTCTTCATTGGAGGCAACAGTTACCGATCAAGTTGTTCGTTTGGAGCTAGCAGTGGGTGAAAAATCCCAGATGCTAAGTGAGACAGCTGATCTAAAGGAGAAGCTTCTTAAGGCCGAGGAGAGGATAGCGGAGTTGGAGGCTGCGAACTCCGCACTGAACACTGCCCGGGACGAGGCCATCGCGAGTCGCATCTCCACTCAAGAAGAGTTGAACTTTTGTAGGTCGGACGCTTCCAAGAAAAATATCATTGACGACTTCAAGAGTTCAACCGAATATTACAAGGAGATCGGCCGTGAAGCGGGGTCATTTTTTGACAAGGGTTGTGTCCATATTATCCGTCATCTCCACCCACATTTCAAAGATAAATATGTTCTTTTGAGGGCCTTTTATGCTAACTTTGATAACTAAGCATGTAGGAAGGGTGCTAATTTTGTTCCCTTCACTTCAGAAGAAATGGATGCATTGAGGGAGCGGGATGAGAAGAGAGGTCGCCCTTTTTGGAATCCTCCAACTTCGTCTGAGCCGACTTTTTGGGATATGCTCGATGACTCGAGCTCTGCCCCTTAACTTTATATATATACATTTATTTGTAACATTTTTGTATGGACTTTGTCTATTTTCTTGAACTTCAATGAATTTCTATTTGCCATTTCCTTGCGTATTTATCACAATGTTTCCTTACGCTGTAATATATGACTTCAAAAATTTCACAAGTTAAATGCAGTACTTCAAAACTAGAAGGCGAGTAACTTACAACTTTCTAAGCTTTAACTTGGTATTTCGGAACCACGAGATTAACTCAATGGTACTTTTCATAATTTTTCCAAGTCTAACTCGATACTTTGGAACCATGAGATTAACTCAATGGTAATTTTCATAATTTTTCCCAAGTCTAACTCGGTACTTCGGAACCACGAGATTAACTCAATGGTAATCTTCATAATTCTTTCCAAGTCTAACTTGGTACTTCGAAGCCATGAGATTTGAGTTATGATAATTTAATAATTTTTTGAGATTTAACTCAGTACTTTAAACCACAAGGTTTATCTCAATGGTAATTTAATAACTTTCCCAAGTTGCATTTGGTACTCTTATTTCCAAATTAACTCAAAATGTAAATAAACTGATACTCCCCGAGGTTAACTCGGTACTTGACACAGTTTAAAATCTTCCCAAGGTGAACTTGGTACTTGACTCACAGGTACTAGTCTATACATAGTACCTTTTCAAATGATTCGCATGCCAAGGATTCGGAAGGAGAATACCATCTTTGTTCATGAGTTTGTATGTTCCGGGTCTTACTAAATCCTTGATGAGATACGGGCCTTCCCAATTTGGGGTTAGCTTGTTTGTTGTTATGTGCCTTGATGTTCCTTCAATTTTTGGGAGTACCCAGTCTCCAATCTTGATTGATCTCTTTAACACTTGTTTATCATGAGCTTTCTTGGTTCTTTCCTTGAATGCCTGTGATTTTAGACGGTTTGCGATTCTTTGCTCCTCTAGCAGATCTAAATCCATGTTTCTTTTTCTTTTGTTGATGTCTTTATTGTACATCGCAACTCTTGTCGTGGGAAGTGCGACTTCGGGTGGTGCTATTGCCTCTGAACAGTATATAAGTACGTATGCCGTCTCTCTAGTGGGGCCCCTAATCGAAGTTCGGACTGACCATAAAGCGGGATTTAGCTCGCCAGCCCACTTATTAGACTTTCCTTCTAAATTCTTCCGTAAGGCAAGTAACACTAACTTGTTTACGACTTCTACTTGACCATTCCCCTGAGGATGTGCAACTGAAGATTTCCAATGTTTAATATATAGCCTCTTGCATTCCGAGGTGAATTTGGATGAGAATTAAACTCCATGGTCGGTAATTACTGCTCTGGGGATGCTAAATCGGCACAAAAATATTTTCCCAAAAGAATTTGGAAACATTTTCCTCCATTGGATGTGTCAATGCTTTTGCTTCAATCCACTTCAAAAAGTAATCAACTGCCACAACTAAATACTCGTAGCCATTTCATGTTTTTGGGAATTTTCCCATTAAGTCCATTCCCCACATGTCGAACGGCCAAGCCGCCACAATTGGGGTCTGTGCTATAGATGGCAGTTGTGGTATGTTCCAAAACATTTGGCAAGTGTCACAATTTTTGACATATTGCCTAGCATCTTCCTTTAGCGTCGTCCAGTAGTATCCTTAGTTGATCGCCCTTTCTGCCAGTGTCCGAGCTCCAAGGTGTCCTCCACATACACCTTCGTGCAACTCGGCGAGTAAGTCGCTTACTTGTGGCGGTGGAATGCATCGAAGTAGCGGCCTGGAAAATGAACGTCGGTATAAAATGTCATCATGGATCATGTACCTGGCTGACTATCGGCGTATTTGTCTAGCTCGTGTGAGATCATTCTGCAAAATCCCTTGTTGGATGAATTTTACCATCTCGTTGACCCAATCAGCCGACGTTGCTTGTAAGGGTTGTATTAAACAAGCTCCCTTCAAGGATAAAATTATTTCCACCGAGATACCTTCCTCATTTTGAGCTTCCCCAGAAGCTATCTTTGCTAACCTGTCCGCCAATTGGTTGTCTTTTTGACCGACCAGAGATAAGCAGAAAAGACTGAACTTCTTTTTCCATTGTCTTGCTCTGTCTACATATGGTTGAAGGCTTTTTGAATGTACTGCATAAGTCCCTTGGACTTGATTTACTACTAACTGTGAGTCGTTGTAGACCTTTAAAGCAGTTATATTTGCTTCGTGGGCCCACTCCATCCCTAGGAGTAATACTTCATACTCCGTCTGATTATTTGAAAGTTTGGACTCTAATTTGATAGTTCACCTCTCGGTGTATTACTAGGGTTTGAAGGTTATGTCCTGCCCGCACAATTCGATAGACCATCGGAGCATTCTACTTGATTGATCCAATTTATGGAAAACTTGTTGTAGGGGGGTATCAGTGTAGACTATGACCGGATGAGATTCGAAATAGGGCCTGAGTTTTTGGGTTGTAATCACCAATGCATATGCTAGCTTTTCGATATTAGAATATCGAGACTCGGCGTCATTTAAGGCCTTGCTTACGAAGTACATGGGGTATTGTTTTAACCCTTCTTCCTTTATCAAAACTGATGCTACAATCAAGTCAGAGAAAGACAGGTATAGAAAGAGTGTCTCCCTCATGTTGGGAGATCGCAGCAAAGGAAGCTCCAACAGGTGGTTCTTTAAGCTCCTCCAGGCCCGGCTGCATTCCGGAGTCCATTCAAAGTTATTCTTAGAATCTTTCAGGGCTTTAAAGAATGGTAGGCATTTTTCCGCTGACTTTGAGACAAAACGTCCTAGAGCTGTAATACATCCATTTAACCGTTGAACATCTTTGATGCATCGAGGTTCGGTTAGTCTGGCTATGGCCTCTAACTTTTCAAGGTTTGCTTTGATACCTCGCTCAGATGTCATGAAACCGAGGAATTTTCCAGATTTTACCCCGAATGTGCACTTCGTGGGATTTAACTTGAGGTTAAATTTGGTCAGGTTTTAGAATGTCTCTTCAAGGTCGTCCAGGTGCGACACTTCGCGTTTAGTTTTAACGACCATGTCGTCTACGTAAGCCTCTATATTTCTTCCTATCTGGTCTCGAAGGATGTGGTTCATCATTCGTTGATAAGTGGCTCCTGCATTCTTTAAGCCAAATGGCATAACATTATAATAGTATATGGCCCCTACAGCCCAAAATGAAGTGTGTACCTGATCACTTGGCTTCATTTTAATTTGATGATATCCTGAGAAAGCATCCATGAAGCTTAGGAATTCATAACCCGCGGTGGAATCCACGAGTGCATCGATCCGGGGTAGCGGGTAGCAATCCTTAGGACAGACTTTATTGAGGTCGGTATAATCAACACACATCATCCATTTTCCGTTGGTTTTCTTAACCATCACCACATTAGCCAACCATGTGGGGTATTTGACTTCGCGAATGAACCCCGTTTCAATAACTTTTCTATCTCTTCTTTCATGCCTTGCATCTTTTCTTCTCCGAACTGTCTGGGCTTTTGCTTTATTGGGTGGTATGCAGCACTTATACTAAGTGCATGCTCGCTACCGAACTGTCGATGCCCGGCATGTCCTCTGTACACCAAGCGAAGCTATTTTGATGAGCTTTAAGAAAATCAATAAGATCCTGTCGAAGAGCACTTGGCATCTCCCTACCAATTTTTATAGGTTGTTGAGGATACTTTGGATTAATAACTATCTCATCAAACTCGTTGTCTTGAGAGACTTCGGTAACTAAATCGCAAATCTATTTTTCCAGTATCCTCTGTATCCTTTGATCATGGTTGATACTTACCAAATTAATAGAACTGATCTCAACCAGCTCCTCCCTCTTTCTCTTTAGTTTCAAGATTTGTCCCAGAAGACTTCGGGGACTACTTTTGACGAAGCCTACACCTCACTAGGTATTAAATTTTACTTGTTGATGAGATGTTAATATGACAAGATCGAAAGGCACGTGAAAAGGAGTTCCCAATATCGCGTGTAAGGTGAATCCAAATCTACCGCATAAAACTTAATATCTTATGTTCGTACCTTTTCTCCCTCTTCAAGAGTTACTTGGACTTTTACTGTTCCCTTAACTGGTACTTTGTGAGTGGTAAACCCTTCCAAGACCATCTTAGTAGCCTTAAGGTGGTCATCTTTTAGACATATCTCCTTGAAACATCGGAGATACATATCGACCAGAACTCTTTTTACCGTGCATTTGTCAATCTCATCTCTCGTCATTCGTACTTCGAGGACAATAGGAGTGATTTTTGCTTCCTCGTTATGCTCTAATTCTTCGTTTGAAAAGGAAATGACCTCTCGTTGTATGAGTCCGTACTCTGGGATGAGGTACGACTTGGTGAGGTTATATATTCTCTTCTTGATTTTCTTGATAGATGTTAACTCAGGGTTTATCATGTTGATAACCCTCTCACCTTTGTCTTCTTGCTGTTGAATGTCGTGTACATATTCTTTTAGACATCCATCTGGAATGAGCCGCTCGATTGCCCTTTTTAATTGGATGCAATCCTCGGTCGTGTGCCCGTAATCCTGATGAAACCCACAGAACTTCGTTTTATCCTGTGTGGGGAACGACTAGGATCTCATCGGAATAGAGTCTTTAACTCCGTATTTTTCTTTAATCACTGCTACCAGACTTGCTTTTGGGATGTTTAGAGGTGTAAACGTATCAGGCCTTTTACTTCGACCTTTATCCTTTCTTTCCAAAAAGTTTGGGAACACTTATTTCTGTGGATCGTGATGCTTATCCTTCTTTTTGTTGGTGAATTCTTGTGCGCTGCTTTCGGCTAGCGCGACTTTCCTAGCTACACTGAACATTTCTCCAATAGTTTTCGGCTTTCTCAATTGGAGTTCAGTATACAGCATTCTGGACCTAAATCCTCATTCAAAACAGGTGATGACAGTATCTTGACTGATTCCTTCTATGTCATCATATGTTTTCTTGAATCGTTCCAAGAATGATAGTAAAGTTTCATCGTCTCGCTGTTTGATATTTGCAAGATCTCCTCTCGTCTTTGGTATTGTCCCTGCGGTACTGAATTTATCTAGAAATGTCCTTCTAGAGTGTGCCAAGAATTAATCGTGCTTGCTTTAAGAGAGGTAAACCACATTAAAGCTTTATCCGACAAAGTGCTCAAAAATACTTTGCACAATATTGCTTCGTCATTTGTGACTAAGCCCATAGCGCTTTATACTGGCAGACATGTTTGAGAGGTCGTGTTTGCCCAGAATAAAGAACAAATTGTGGAATTTTGAGAAACGGATCAGGGGCGACTCCTTGGATCCATTTAGCGAATGGGCCCAATTTGATTGCTCTCGTCCTCTGGATTTTTGTTGTACTTTTAACCTTTTCGGGGCTGTGTTCAGTATAACATTTTCTGGCCTCTCGATTCAGAGTGGGTTTCGAAGTGTGATGATTTCTCCCACTTCGCTGATAGTTTGACATTGCTTCCCACCTGTTCGCACTCTCTACTTCTCTGCTTTGGTAGCTAAAGTCGGTGTTCGTTGCGGTCGCAGTTCAGAGGGATCGTCTAAGAACATCGACAACGGTAATTCTTTTCCCGCTTTGCGGAACTCAGTCCTTAACTTTATCCATTGTCTCGAAAGCTCCTGCTCTTGCTTTAGAGCTCGTTCTCTTTTTGTAACTTTTGCAACAATTCTCTTTCATCGCTTATCCTTTTAGAAGTGAGGCGATCTCTCAAATCTTGAGAGTGCCTCGAGATTTCTGGTTGTGATCCCAACCTTTCCACAGCCGGGCTACGATGTGAAAAGGGGGGAGCTGAGGATTGGGCTATCCTTGTCGCTGTCTCACGAGGTGATGCATGTCGGAGGATGTGTTGATCTTCCCCTGAACGTCTAGACATTGTGATTTGTGAAGGAAAAACACTCAAATTTCCGGTAATGGAACCAAACTGATTCGTCTAAAATTGGTCTAAGTAATTTAAAGGTTAAAAAAGTATAGTAATGTCAGACACTTTTTAGAAATATCGAAGTGTGGGTCAAGATAAGGTGGATATCAAGCTTTACTTGAGTGTGCTCTGCTCCCGGTTTCCTGAAGTGTGAAATACTTGCAAAACAGAGGAAGTTCGATGGGGATTTGATTCTCCGTAAACTTTTCGACGATCAAGTCAGTTTAGAGTATGACAAGTATTTTAAGATATCTGGCCTGGTCCCTTTACCTTCCATTCAATTCCCTTTTTATAGATATTTTCGATTGGGGAAAGAACCATGATGAGATCGTGGTTCTCTTGTTATGGCTGGCAATTTCCTCCATGATTTTCCGTTATGTCATATGTGGAAACAGATTTGAATCTTGGAGTTTATGAGAGAGAAAATCGCCATTGACGTAGTAGGTCATAAAGTTCATTTTTGGCGCTGATAGATTTATGGAATAATTAAAGTGAAGGGCAGTTATTCTTATGAATAATGACATTTTTACTCTTAATGGATACTTTTGGCGATTCAATATATATATATATATATATATATATATATATATATATATATATATATATATAATACTTACATATGGAAACATAAATTCCGTAAAAGCGGCCAGTCACCACAGCTGTTGCCCGAAATGCTTTGCATGTGTGCAACGTGTATTACCATGCATTTATGCAGTGATTGACAATTCAAAAGATTCGAAGAGAGAAATAAAAAATAAAACACAATTTCTTAAATCATTTATTTTCTCCCATTCTTTTCTATATTCCCCGTTACTTAAATTTGTAATTTTATATTAATAAATATCGAAACTCACACTTAGATCATTAAAGGTTAAATATTTTCTTATAATAAGTAATAGAAAATCATCCAAAGATTCAAAACGAATGTAAAATCTGTTCTCCCCTGTATCCTCATCGAAATATTTTTGTAGATGTAATTATTACCGTCAAGATTCTCGTTATTTGTAATATATAATAATCTTTTATAAAAAATAAAATTTATAGATATAAAAAAATTATGATCTATATAAGTTCATGATTGTTTTTCTAACTTAAAAGTATTAATTTAAAGTATTTATAAATTGCAACAACTTAATAAAGGATCACCGGACAAAATAATCTTAAATAAAAAATTGTAATTTAGATATGGGACAGAAAGTAGACTTATATTTTTTTTAAGAAAAAAGATTTACTTAAGCGTGATAGTCATATCCATTTCTCCTACGACCCACTAACCATGAATTGTGTGAATTATAATAATATTTGATAGGAGGCTGTAAAATTAGTTTAAAAATACTAATATTTTCGCAGAAATTTAGACTTTTAATTGAATTTTTTAAACAATATATATTATAAAACATAAGAATAATTAAAACAACTTTGGTGTATAATCAAATTCAGCAATTCATCTGGCAGATATTTTCAATAAATTTTAAGATTTTATTAAATTAAATAAAATTAGATAATAAATGATTATTTTAATTATAGAGTTTCATTTATTATTAACTTAAGTTATAAATCTGAGTTGAAATATTTTTATAATTTTTTAAAAATACAATTAGATTATATAATTTTTATTTTATTTGATTTAACTATACTTAGTTTTTCTATAAAAAAATTATAATTAAATTTTTTTTTTGTAAAATATATTCTAAATAATTTTACTTTATAAACAAAATTAAACTAAAGTTTAGGTTAATAAAAAACATTCAACCCCAGTGGTGCCGCAGGCGAAATCGACAAGGCATTTCTGAAGCCTCCGGCGGTGAACTTCCACAACAATTTTCCGCTGCAACGCAGATTACCAATCTGAACCTTCCTTTCTTTCTTTTTCCTGGGGTTGCAAGTACGAAAAGTTATTGTAGATGGATAAGAAATATGGATTACAATTAAGGGTTAAGCCACAGCAGCAGAGGAAACCCATTTCTCGACCTCCTGTGGTGATGACGCTGATGACGATAATGTTGAGTGAGAAATTTCTCGGCAGTCTTACAAGAATAAGTATCTGAAAGATGTTAGTAGTACAGTAGAAAGGAAATAATATTTTTGAGTTTTTGAAAATTACTGAAATTATTGATTTAGTTGAATTGATATCGAGTAATTATATTTTATTGAAATTTTTTTTAAGTGAAAAATATATCACCTATTTATATTACATTATGAGAGCTATATAAGAAAAGAAAATATTGATAAAATCAATCACAATATCAACGATTCCTAAAGGTTAAGGATTTGATTTGCTGAAGATATGCGATTTATTCAACACTCCTCCTCAAGTTGAGTAGTGGGATCTCCAATACCCAACTTGCACAAAGCTGTCTTGAACATTGTTCCGGTAACCGCCTTTGTCAATATGTTTGCTAACTGATCTTCGGATCTTATGAATGGAATTTTGATTACTCCTTCCTCAAGCTTTTCTTTGATAAAGTGTCTGTTGACCTCGACATGTTTCGTCCTGCCATGTTGTACTGGATTTTCAAAGATCCTGATTGCTGCTTTATTATCACACTTCATGATGCACGAAAGTTGTGGTGTGAAGCCTGATACGCTAAAATCGTATCACATTTTTAGCATGTTTTTATGTATGTTTTAATGTGAAATCGAGAGTAAATTGACATTAATCGTTTACTATTTACTTGATTTCACGGTTTTTATGATTTTGGAAGTGTCAGGTGAAAAGTAGACGAAAACAGCAAATTCTGGGGCAAAAACGCAATATTTGGAAATATTGACCCGGTCAAAGGTCCGGGACGGGAGTCCCGAGCCGCCAGAAGCTGTCCCACATCGAATTTTTCAGAATTTTTCACTCCGGGAAGCTGCTATAAATACCCCAGGCCTCCAGCAGTTGAATTCATCCCTCTCCACTCGATCTGAGTCATTAAGTGGTTTCCAGTGTACAGTTTTCCAGTACACAACTCACTCAGAGACTCGGATCTCAGTTTTCTTTCTTATTAGTGTTTTGTTTTAGTTTCTGAGAAATAGTCTCAGATCTTAGGTTTCTATAGATAGGTTCGTTTCTGGTATTCATAGAATACCCGGGGTTTCGTTAGGAGACCCTAAGAGAGCTCTAGGCGTTCGAAGAGTCAGTCCACAGGGCTAGGCTTAAGCCCAGGACGTAAGGTAAAGTCTAGCTACTAGGCTGAGGAAGCGTCCTCCGAAGGTTCTGGCGAGCAGAGTCAGGGCGGGCAATACGACGTATACAGCAGTACGCTCTGTAGGCGGCGAGACTAAGTAAAGGGTGATTTCTTTATGGCATCAGTCCCCATACCCCTCTCTTATATGTTTTATTGCTTTGTCCTAAACATCAATTATGAATATCAGATTATGATTTTATGAATAGTTGTTTTGTATGTTGAAGTTATTATGTTTTTCCGGAAATAGCCACCTGCTAAATAATCATTATGTCTGCATGTCTAATGTAGTTTCTTTTAAACTAAAATAGGGTTATAGACAATTCCTAACCACGGTCTATTCATAACCTGTTTAGTTTAACAGGCATCAATTAGTATTGGTGTCTGCCATACTAGATAAAATAACATGCTGAACACCTGGCTTGTTAGAGTAGTCTAGGTAGGCTGAGTAGAGCGTTATGCCAGCGATTACGAGCCTTCAGAGTGATCCCCGAAAGTGACATAGGGCTTTCATAACTGTCTTTGTTCGTACCGTGAGTAGGGCCGTTTACCTTAATGATAGGGGGCGGTAGCATAGAGACTCAGATGTGGTACACCTTTAGACACAGAACATAGTTGCATTCCAGGCTAAGATATATCTAAAACACTCGAATATAGGTCAATCAACATATAGGAACAGTATAACATAGAATCAGAACTTATCTTTAAAACACTTCTAGGGTTAATTAGACTTGAACCTAGTGGAGAATGGATCACCCTCTCATCAAAGTATTTGATGAAGATTGCATAACTGGATCATAAGATAAGAGTTAGGATAAGAGGCTAGTTACTACTAAGCCGTTGCCACTTCCCTGGGAGTACGATAATTAACTTAGTAAAATCGTAGATACTTTCCAATAGACTAGCTACACGATAGGTACTCTGCCTTAGATTCTGGCTGATTAAGTGACACCATAAGACTAAACGTGACAATTAGTCAATCACAGTCCTTAATTAATCATAATCGACATAGGGTAAAATAACACCTATTTAGTACGTCAACCGGAATCGCATCAGATTTTTGGCGCCGTTGCCGGGGAAATATCATAATGAATTTAGGATTATTGGCCACAATTCTAGAGACTTATGATAGGTAACGGTAGTAACCTAGACTTTTGATTAACACTTATGTTATACCAGTTAGACAATCACTTTCCTGAATATAGGATTATCATAACTAATTAATTTTAGATAATATCTGGAATTAAGAGACTTAGGATAATCAAATTTTAGAAAATTATTCTAAACCATATTGAGGAAATTTACCTGCTTTCTAAATAAATTTTAAAATCCATAAAAATATTTTCTTCTTTCTTGTTCACTTTCCTATGTTTGTTATTTGTTATTTCTAACCAGACTTTGCACTCAGAGATGAAGAGAACAAGAGCAGCTACTAACCAGGCAAAGAAAACAGAAAACCCTGACACTCCAGGACCAAAGAAGACGAAACCAGAAGGCCCCTCTAGACCCGCACCAGAAGTACCACGAGGGACTCCCTCACAACCAGTAGAAGTAACTCGAGCCCTGATGCCAGTGAACTAGTGAGACGATTCCTGAACACCCGTGAGCATAGTCCCACGGAAGAAGATCCTTCTGAGGATACCTTCCCTCCTAGAGAAGTACCCCAGAGATCTCCAATTCACCCTCCTACCCAGAGAGTTCCTCTAAATCCACCCCCTACTGATCAAACCCAGAATTCACCGACCTCTCCTGCATACACCCCAACACCTCACGAGCGCACCCCTTCATCTGCGGGGAGTACTAACGGTTATTATTCATGTTGTCCGTGCAGATAGACACACTAACTCAAAGGGTCTATGAGATGGACCAAGGGATTGCCAGCAGACTGTGTCATTTAGACCAACTCAGTCTGAACATCACAACTAACGTAGACCGACTCAGAGCCACGGTCAATCTCCAGGAGAACCAAGGTGCACAACTACTCCGAGAGATGGCTGATCTACGCAGTGAGCAAAACAGGCAGAGGGATGAGATGCGAACAATACGCATAGAAATGCGAAGCATTCGGACAGAACTACAGGAGATCAGAGACAGGATTCGTTAAAAAGGGAAGATTCTTTTACTTTTATTTTCAGCAAATAATAAGTTTGAACTGAAACTTGAATAATTGACCCATATTTTTCTATTTTTCAAACATTTTTAAAGGGTCCTTTATTTTCAACAATTTTCTTCAGACATTTTATTTCTATGAAAAACGAAAATTTTGCAATTGCAGTTTATTTTTCATTAACTAAATTGTATAAATTCAAATTTTTGTTTTTCTTGCTGAATTTAAATAGGAATAAAATTAGGGTAGTATGATTTTCGAAAAAGTGAGACTGAGGAATTTTTGCATAGAGTTTTTTTTAACAACTTCTGAATTTCATTGGATAAACATGAAGCCTTGTTAAAAATTATGATTATTTTTGGTATACTGAGATTTGCAGGAATTAGAAAAAATAAATAAAAATTTCAGAATTGGCACGCGTCCCGATGCAACCCTGGACGGGCGTCCCGAAGGCCTCCCCTTTTATAAAATCTCAATTTTTTCATTTTTCCCTCAAAATTCACTTCCAAAAATCCACCTCTCTCAAATAACTCTCTCTTTACCTTTGGCAAACTTTTCAAATTTAAAATTTCAAATTTCCCTCCAAAATTTAAATTTTAAATTTCCTTCCAAATTCGAATTTCCCTCCAAAATTCGAATTTCCCGCCAAAAATTTCGAAATCTTTCCCTAGCCTAATTTCACCCTTTTGAATTCAAATTCACCTCCAGAATTCGAATTCGAACCTTCCTTCCTACCTAAAACTCCCAAAAGTCTCTCAAACACTTTCAAACCAAATGGCTGCCAAACGTGCTCGTACCCCATCCACTATGACAGTTACCTCAGTGACACATCCTTTTATGCTGTTTCCCTCCAGCACAGCATATCAGGAGAGATGCACTGGGTACATCGGACGCACGATACTGACGGGCAGAACGCTGGATTGGGCAGCAGTACAGACACTGGGAGTAGAGGCTGAGGTCAGACGCATACTCGATGTACTACCCTACAGTCGAGTATTCATCGTCACAGAGCCCACGTACCTGGAGCTGGTATGTGAGTTCTATGCATCCTTTGCATGCCATCAGGAGCAGATCACATTCCGCTTAGGCGGAATAGATCGGTCGATGAGCATGGCCGAGTTCGGCATCGCTTTGGGTATCTGGCAGAGAGAGGAGCTGGATACGCCCGCCTACACCACAGCAGTTCGGGACTTCACTTCTGCAGATGTCTCCACTGCTTGGGCTCAGATCTGTATGACGGGTGTTCCCTACCAGCATGGCTTTGCGAAAGCCACAGGTATCTATCCTGCTCTTCGCTACTTACATGCCATTATTGCACACACTTTGTCAGGACGACGGACGGCCCCCGGGAATGTCACCCAGATGGAGACATTCCTCTTGGCCAACATGCATATGGGATCCACAGTAGAGATGGCTCGACTTATCACAGTCATCATGCGGGGTTTTGCTACGGACACTCGGAAACAGTGTCTGGGGCTCGGGCCATTCATCACCAGGATAGCCCGCTACCTGGAGTTGGACATAGAGGGCTCGGAGCTTACTCTGGTCGCCCCAACCACTATTCCCACAGACGTTACCATCCTACGGAACATGGGAATGGTTGTCCGGGATGCGAGCGGCCGCTACACCATCCACACAGAGCAGCCAGGACAGGCTTCGGCATCAGAAGCAGCTCCACCGCATATCCATCCATCCGAGACGTTCGTGCCACGTACTGCCTTCGAACGACACATGTCGCACGGATTGGCAGAACTATCGGCACGATACAGTCGAGACATGGACCGGATCGACAGACGGCTGGCATGATGGATGACGGATTGACAGACGACTGGCGGTGATGGATGACAGGATCGCCATGATCACCAGTAGGATTGAGGAGATACATCAGCAGACTGCCCGAGTAGCGGAGAACTTCGAGTTTGACCTAACAGACCTCGGTCCACTGGATGGCGACCCGCCGGGTTCTTAGTCTCTCTCTCCCTTCTTTTTTCTTTTTCTTTTGTCTTTTGTTTATCTTGTTCTTTGTGTATGTCTGGGCTGTATGACTATGAATCTTTGTACAAAATTGATTTATATGACATACAGAATTGTTGCATTATTTGTTTTTTTTTTTTTTATGTTTTATTTCTTGTTTCAAATAAGTGTGGGGTAATTAGCTATGCATGAACACTGAGGACAGTGCCAAACTTAAGTGTGGGGTAGCAGTGCACGGTGCACTGTAGCAGTTTGAAGCAGTTTGAAAATTTTCGCATGCTTTTGCTTGTTTTCCCTGTATTTTCACACCCTTCCAAAATTTTCAAAATTTTTCCGTCTTTCAGACTTCTAAATGCAGTATGCTTGGTTAAACAAATTGCTTATGTCTATGATATGTAGGTAGTATGTTATGGTTAGTAGGAGATAGTGATAGCTATCTTGGACTAATTGATTAGGAATAGGGAATTCCTGATAACTGAGCACAACCTTGTCTGGATTAGAGACCTCAACCAATTGCCTATTCGAGACTTAACTAGATAAAATTAGACCAGTTGTGGATATATTGGCAGTTAGAATGACTAGATGAGACTCTGAGCTAAAAGTGAAAAGAACTTAAGGAAGTTAATTACAATAGGGTAGTTTGCCAGCGGCCTTCGCTACTCGAGCACCACTCCTTCGGGGAACTTAAAGCCTGATGCCCTAAGGTCGTGTAGATCTGGGAGTCATCGGAGTGGGACTCGCTACATGGGTAGTTGAAGTTGACGTGTTCTAAGCAAACTCGAAATACCCTGAATCTATAAAGAAAATAACTAAGTGCTAAAACATTAAAAATCTGATCACCAAAGCTCAGAACTCAGAAAGTTATCTGTTGTCAGTATGTCTAGCGATAGGTCGAAGTATTATCTGGTAGCAGTTAAGATAAGAGTTCATTGTGTTGACTATCTGGTCTAGACTAGTACACACACTACACATCAGGAAGACCCTGTGACTAAGAAAAAAGTCCAACCTAGTTGTTGATTTGTTTTCTGCCTGATCATAACAAACTACTAGAGACATTGAGACCTTGTCATAGCAACCTAACCAATCAGACCTGTGTTAAGAATTGTCTGAAGAATTTTTGGAATAAAAACATGATTAGGAATTTAAGTGACTGCACTACGGTTTAAAATCACTAACTCCATGTAGACTTTGCTTGAGGACAAGCAAAAAGCTAAGTGTGGGGTTATCTGATACGCGAAAATCGTATCACATTTTTAGCATGTTTTTATGTATGTTTTAATGTGAAATGAGAGTAAATTGACATTAATTTTTACTATTTACTTGATTTCACGGTTTTTATGATTTTGGAAGTGTCAGGTGAAAAGTAGACGAAAACAGCAAATTCTGGGGCAAAAACGCAATTTTTGGAAATGTTGACCCGGTCAAAGGTCCGGGACGGGCGTCCCGACCCGGTCAAACCGCCAGGACGGGCGTCCTGAACCGGGACGGGCGTCCCGAACCTGGTCAACGAATCAGGACGGGCGTCCCGAACCGGGACGGGCGTCCCGAGCCGCCAGAAGCTGTCCCACATCGAATTTTTCAGAATTTTTCACTCCGGGAAGCTGCTATAAATACCCCAGGCCTCCAGCAGTTGAATTCATCCCTCTCCACTCGATCTGAGTCATTAAGTGGTTTCCAGTGTACAGTTTTCCAGTACACAACTCACTCAGAGACTCGGATCTCAGTTTTCTTTCTTATTAGTGTTTTGTTTTAGTTTCTGAGAAATAGTCTCAGATCTTAGGTTTCTATAGATAGGTTCGTTTCCGGTATTCATAGAATACCCGGGGTTTCGTTAGGAGACCCTAAGAGAGCTCTAGGCGTTCGAAGAGTCAGTCCACAGGGCTAGGCTTAAGCCCAGGACGTAAGGTAAAGTCTAGCTACTAGGCTGAGGAAGCGTCCTCCGAAGGTTCTGGCGAGCAGAGTCAGGGGGGCAATACGACGTATACAGCAGTACGCTCTGTAGGCGAGACTAAGTAAAGGGTGATTTCTTTATGGCATCAGTCCCCATACCCCTCTCTTATATGTTTTATTGCTTTGTCCTAAACATCAATTATGAATATCAGATTATGATTTTATGAATAGTTGTTTGTATGTTGAAGTTATTATGTTTTTCCGGAAATAGCCACCTGCTAAATAATCATTATGTCTGCATGTCTAATGTAGTTTCTTTTAAACTAAAATAGGGTTATAGACAATTCCTAACCACGGTCTATTCATAACCTGTTTAGTTTAACAGCATCAATTAGTATTGGTGTCTGCCATACTAGATAAAATAACATGCTGAACACCTGGCTTGTTAGAGTAGTCTAGGTAGGCTGAGTAGAGCGTTATGCCAGCGATTACGAGCCTTCAGAGTGATCCCCGAAAGTGACATAGGGCTTTCATAACTGTCTTTGTTCGTACCGTGAGTAGGGCCGTTTACCTTAATGATAGGGGGCGGGTAGCATAGAGACTCAGATGTGGTACACCTTTAGACACAGAACATAGTTGCATTCCAAGCTAAGATATATCTAAAACACTCGAATATAGGTCAATCAACATATAGGAACAGTATAACATAGAATCAGAACTTATCTTTAAAACACTTCTAGGGTTAATTAGACTTGAACCTAGTGGAAAATGGATCACCCTCTCATCAAAGTATTTGATGAAGATTGCATAACTGGATCATAAGATAAGAGTTAGGATAAGAGGCTAGTTACTACTAAGCCGTTGCCACTTCCCTGGGAGTACGATAATTAACTTAGTAAAATCGTAGATACTTTCCAATAGACTAGCTACACGATAGGTACTCTGCCTTAGATTCTGGCTGATTAAGTGACACCATAAGACTAAACGTGACAATTAGTCAATCACAGTCCTTAATTAATCATAATCGACATAGGGTAAAATAACACCTATTTAGTACGTCAACCGGAATCTATGTCTGGCCTGGTATGCGCCAAGTAGATAAGTTTCCCGACCAATCTCTGATATCTTCCTTTGTTGGCCCACCTACCACTTTCCTCCATCCGTAGGCTATGATTTACTATCATTGGTGTCTCTACTGGTTTGCTATCTAGTAATCCTGTTTCTGCTAGTAGATCCAAGATATACTTTCTTTGAGATATGAATATACCCCCTTTTGATCTTAATACCTCAATGCCAAGAAAGTACTTCAACCTTCCAAGATCCTTGATCTCGAATTTTTTAGACAAATTCTCCTTTAGTCTCTTAATCTCCTCTGTGTCATTTCCAGTTACGATCATGTCGTCGACATATATGATGAGACATGTGACCAAACCTTTTTGTTCTTTTAGGAATAATGTGTGATCGGCGTTGCTTTGCTTGTACCCCATATTTTTTCATAACTACAGTGAATCTTCCAAACCAAGCTCTGGGTGATTGTTTTAGCCCATATAATGTTCTTTTCAATTTGCACACCTATCCTTCTTTGAGTTTTTCCGGGAGACCCGGCGGTGCATCCATGTAAACTTCTTCTCTTAGATCTCCGTGGAGGAATGCGTTCTTTACATCGAACTGATGTAGTGGCCAGTCTTGATTGGTTGCAATTGTGAGCAATACTCTGATGGTGTCAATTTTTGCAACGGGGGAGAACATCTCTGAGTAGTCAATGCCGTAGGTCTGTGTGTACCCCTTTGCAACTAGTCTAGCTTTGTATCTCTCGACAGTACCGTATGCTTTGTACTTGATTGTGAACACCCACTGACATCCGACTGTCTTCTTTCCACTGGGTAGAGTGCATATCTCCCATGTCTGATTTTTCTTTAGAGCTTGTATCTCTTCGTTCATGGCTTTCCTCCATTTTTCCACGGACATTGCTTCGTCAATTGTTTGTGGTATAGATTCTGTGTATAGTGATGCTGCAAATGTTTTGGTAGTATCGGACATACTCCTCCTGGCTAAGTCTCCTACCGGGTATCTGGATGATCGGGAGATATGGTCTGGAGAGTACCTTTTAGCTGGCACTCCTCGATTACTGCGTGGTGGAAGTGTGTAATTTCCTCCTTTCTCCATGGGATCAGACTCTGCACAATCATGATTAGCGTAATCATCTACAGCCGTATGTAAATCTGGACTTACCTCATTTTGGATATTCATTGGAGGATTCCCACTGGATGGGGTACTGGGTTCGTGAGCCTCTACCATGTCTTGATGTGGCTCATATGGTCCATTTACAAGCTCTTTTGAGACTCCTCCTGGCCAGATTTGATTTTCGAGCCAACCAAGTGTGTCATCAGTACTCTCCTCCTGACTACTGGGTTGGTGAGAATAAGGAAAATCAGACTCAACGAAGTCGCAGTCCATTGTAATATAGACTCGACGTGTATCAAGATTATAACACCTATACCCCTTTTGATGTACCCCATATCCTACGAAGACACATTTTCTAGCACACGGTTCAAGTTTGTTTCGATCCGTTTTGGGAATATGGATGTAAACAGTGCATCCGAATACGCATGGTGGTAAGGTAAGGACTGATGAGATTTTGGTTTATGTGGAAAGGATTTCTAGTGGTGTTTTGTGTTCAAGCACTCTTGTAGGTAGACGGTTCATAAGGTAGACTGAGGTTGCTATTGCTTCGGGCCAGAAGTTTTTTGGGACTTGGGATTCGAACATTATGACTCGGGTCATTTCAAGTATAATTCAGTTTTTTCGTTCTGCAACTCTGTTTGATGTATTGACGTATAATTCCACAAGGGCATGTGGTTTGATGTATAATTCCGTTGTCGTTGCAAAAAAATTTCATAGTATCAGCAATATACACTCCTCCATTGTCAGATCGTAAGGTTTTTATTTTTTTGTCAAACTGAGTGAGGATCATATTATAGAAACTAACAAAATTTTCATGTACTTCCGACTTATTTTTCAGAAAGTATACCCAGGTCATCCTTGAAAAATCATCAATGAATAGCACAAAATAACGAAATTGACAACTATTGGTGTATGGGCCAGGTCCCCACACTTCAGAATATACTAAAGTAAAAGGAGTTTGAACACGATTATTGGAAAGACGAAAGTTGTACGATGGTTTTTTGCTAAAATGCATATTTCACAACTAAAGGAATTATTACTACGAAATAGATTTGGGAATAATACTCTCAAATACCTGCCGGTCGGGTGTCCCGTGAGCTAGCATGGCAGTCCCGTGGTGAGCTACTTCATCCACATGATAAAGACTTCATTGCTCGGTACCACGCCCAATGATCTCCTTCGTATGAATATCCTGCAAGAGGCAAAAATGGGGATACATTAGTACCACACAGTTTAATTCCCTCGTGACTTGACTTAGCAATTTATAAGACAGTGAAGGAACATATAGATAGTTGGACAGTTTAATTGTTGGAGAGATCGCCACTGATCCAGCTCCCCTGACCTCAGATAAGTCCCCATTCGCTGATTGTACATGCATTTTTTCTGAAAATTTTGGATTAATAATGTCGGTAAGGTCATGTGTCATTGTGTCTATGGCCCCGTAATCGAATATCCATCTGGACTCTTTTTTATTTGACCGGGTACGAGTGTTTATTGTCTGGGTATTAAATATCTTCGCTGGTGGACCGGGTTCATCAATTTTAAATGCAACTGGCCCAGTTGGGCATCTCGGCAAGTTTGGGAGTGTAAGCCAATTTCCTCCAAAAATTGGCCCATTATCTTCACACGCTGAGCCCGACTTCAAAACACGGATCCGCCCATGTTCTTCAAAACACGAAGGCTCATCTCCCTTAATTGGCGTCCTCAAGTTCTTCACATGAGTCTGCCCGAAAGAACACTCCGCCGTCGTCTCCTGCAAAGAAAAATTTGATCTAAAGTTTTCCCAAGGAATGCTACCTGAGTTATCCTCTTCCTGTCGTATGGCTGCGGCGGCGATTCCTTTCTCCTGGGCTGTGGCGTCGGCGACCTCAGGGATGCCCATCACAGTAGCAGCTCTAATTTTCCCGGTTGGATTTCTAGGCGGTTTTCGGTCGTCGTCCCACTAGTCGGGATAACCGACTAGCTCGAAGCATGTTTCTTTCGTATGTCTTGCTTTTCCACAGTGGGTGCAAGTCAAGTTTGATTTGTCCTCGTGCGATGACGATCCTCAATTCGAGGGCTGTCCATTTCGTAGGTCCTCGCGTGATGATGACCCACGGTCTGAGCGCTATCCATTTTATGGTGGTCCAGATCGCCCTCTCCCCCTGTCACCGGAAAACCGTGTCGCGAGTCCCATCCCAATTTCACCCAATGATGTCGTCGGAAATGTGGAGTTGGTTGTTGGTTTCATGATGTGGAGCCTGGCGGCCTCTCGTTTGACGGTCAAAAAGGCCATTTCCGCTGAGGGCTTGGTATATTGTTTCAGGACATGTCGGCGGATTCTATCTTATTTGTCGTCGAGGCCAAACAGGAATTGATACAGTCGGCGAGTCTCTTTTATTCGATTGTAGACATTAATCCCTTTTTCGCAACAATCGACTGGATTTGATTCCATTCTATCAATATTCATCTAGATGGCAAGCAATTCGTTCCAATATTCTTCGAGATTTTATTCTTTTTGAACGATTATTCTGGTCTCCAAATCGTTATTTGGAGAGGATCGGATCCACTGCCGAACATTATGGCTAGGCTATTCCAAAGGGCCAAGGTTGTCGGGTGTTGTGCTAGGTTGCGCTGTAATTTGGGATCGATTTTGTGAATGAGCCATGAGAACACTACCATGTCCCATTCTTCCCATTCTGGAAAGCCTGGGTCAGCAGTAGGTGGTAGTGGTGGAGTTCCGGTGATGTGATGTGTTTTTCGGTGGGAGGCGATGGTGACTCTCATCAGCCTTGCCCATAACGGATAATCTCTGTTATTAATTAGTTTGAAGCCCAGATTTGGGGGGTCGGTATTAGGGGACTGGTTTATTGGGACAATTACCATCTTAGTTTTTATTGTTTGGTTGGATTTGTAGGCTGAGGTTAGGGACGATGATGAGTTTTCTGAGTCCCAGAATTTTCTGCTCTGATACCAAGTTGAATTGGTATCGAGTAATTATATTTCATTGAATTTCTTTTTTAAGGTGAAAACTATATCACCTATTTATATTACATCATGGGAGCTATGTAAGGAAAGAAAATAAAGACAAAATCAATCACAATATCAACGATTCCTAAAGTGTAGGGATTTGATTTGCTGAAGATCTGCGATTTATTCAACAGATTTTCCCCACTCTTTTTGGAATGATTTTATTGTAGATTGAAGAGCAGCATAAGAAGGCACTTGAGGAGGATCCCTCAGCCTTCGATTATGATGGAGTCTATGATGAAATGAAGCAGAAAGTGGCTCGTCCTGTTATTGATGATCGACAAGAAAGAAAGGCTATATTTTACTTTCTACTTATCATTTAAAATCCTAATTTTGTTAAGCTATAAAAGAAGGAATGAGATTTACACGATGAATGAAAATTTTGATAATAGGTTGACTTGGAAACCCAACATTCTCTACTGAAGTTGAGGACTTAGGTTCTAGATGTTGTTAAGGCGAATCAATGGAGTAACTGTTTAGGAATTTCTTTGGATATTTTCCTTGGAATTAGTTGTTGTATGTATTTTTGAGTATTGTGGGGGAGAACACAAGATTGAAACAGCTCTCTTAAAAGAATGATCATCATTTTCATCTCCAATTTTCTTAGGGCATTTAAATGCAAAGTGTCATATGTCACCACAATTGAAACACTTCAAAGGTAGTTTTCCTTTGTATTTTCCTCTTTTACTTTTAAAGTTTCTTGAGATAAAAATCATTGCTCTTTCAAACTCATCATCATCAACATCAGGTTCATTCTCTTTAATTTTAAGAGACTTCATAGTCTTGAAAGCAGCCTCTTTTGATGACCTGGTTGTTTGTTCTCTTTTGCTATTTGTTCTCAATTCATATGCAATGAGAGTACTTTGTAGATCATCCATGGACACAAAATCAAGGTCTCTTTCTTCAATGGCTGAAACTTTAGCATCATATCAATCAGGAGGGATCTCAAAATCTTCTTCACAACTGTAGAGTCCTCAACCTTTTCTCCAAGTCCAGTCATGGAACTTACAATGTCAATACCTTGTTAAAATATTCTTCAATGGTCTCATCGTTTGACATACTTAGAGCCTCAAATCTACTTCTGTAAATTTGTAGTTTAGCTTCCTTTATCTTTGAGTCTCCTTCATAAATATTCCTCAGATGTTCCCATATATCATGTAATGTCTTGCAATTTATAACTTTGGCAAGTTCTTTTTGAGTCAAGGCAACATATAAGGCATTGATTGCCTTCCCATCAAGCTCAAGATTTTTAATATCAGCTGCTGCCATAGAACCATCTTCTTCAACTTTTATATATCCATCTTTAACAATTTTTTGAACAGCAAGACCCATGGATAGAAGCTATGCATTCATTCTTGCTTTCCAAAACTAAAACTTCTGACCATCAAAGATAGGAACTCCTTTGTTGTTTACCACACTTGAACCCATACTCCAATAGAGAGAATATGCACAATAAACACTCAAATAAAGTTGCTCAAATTCAGGACAAATAGCAGCAATATAATATCAACAATTGCTTCAAGAACAATGAGAATAAACCAGCTAGCAATCAAGATAAATCTCAGCATGCACATAATAGGTGTTTAAACCAAATAACAATCAAACCAAGCTCTGATACCAATTGTTATGCCCAAGGAATCAGTGCTTAACTCTTTTCAAAAATTCAGCATACTGTTTTTGTAGATTTTAGCACCCTAACAAAGATTAATACAAAATTTCAGCAACACAAGCAATTGTTTGTATGTAATTCAACTATTGTGGTCCATTTCTTGAGAGATATTCTTTTAGTTAATATATCAATGTTAACACACACACTTGCATAAAAGTAAAGAGACAATCAGTTTATGTGGTTCACCACCAACAAGGTAGGCTACATCCACGATGATAGGGTTCACTGCCCTTTCACTTCAACTTCACTAGTTACTTGTTTATCACAATGCTTTTCACTAGAGCTACAAAGAAGGCTCACTCCCTTACTCACACAATTACAATTTCTTAAGATAAAGAGTATAATCACTTCCTACTCTACCCAATAGAAACCATGCATTCCCTATCACTTACCTTAGGCAACTTCAAAACATACTCCAAAGATATGACCAGAAATTTAATGTTCAAAATCATATTGCAAACTATTTCAAGAAACACATAGTTTCCTTACATAGTATAATACATTTAAAGAAAAATGAGGAATGATATGTCACCTCCAAGTTGATGTATCTTCCAAAACTATTCTTCAAAAGCTTCAAGAATGAGTGATAAGAATAGACCTTTTCTCCAAGATTTGCGAGGATTGTTGTTGAGTGTTTTTCTTGAATTTTCTCTCAAAAATCTCTATTGTCTATGTTTTTCTTGAATTTTCTCTCAAAAATCTCTACTGCCCACCAGAGTTTTTCTCTTACTTTTTTCTTTTTCTTTTTTTCAAAAAAAAAATCTTTCTTAAAAAAATCTTGTTTCTAACGTGAATATCTAGATATTCATATATTTGCATTTACACAAAAACCCTACAATCTTGACCATTGATGCTTTTAATGAATGTGTAATCTTCACCCTCGATATATATATATATATATCAAAATGATCACACGATGAATACACCAAAATTATCATCATTAATCATGTATATCATTTCAGCCAAGTATTTCATTTCATCAATTCCATGTCATTAGTAAGAATGCCAATATATCACAAATGCATTAAGTTCCAACAATTACATCACAAACATTAACCAAAAGGACTCAACACTCATTACTTACATTTGTAAGTTTGTACTTGTATACATCAAAACCCACACTTAGATTATTAAATTTTGAATATTTTCTTATAATGACTAAGAGAGAACCATCAAAAGATTCAATCACACACGAACGAATGTAAATTGAGTTCTCCTCTACATTTTTTTCGAAAATTCTTGTAGAGTTATAATTATTATAGTCTACAACAAAGACATGATTTTTTATATTTGTAATATATAATGATCCTTTGTAAAAAAAATTAAATTTATGGATGTCGAAAAATTATGATTTATATAAGTCCATGATTGTTTTCCGACTTAAAGACGGCTAGTTTAGAGTAGTTATAAATTGCAGCAACCATATAATTATGGGGATTTAATATAAGATCACAAGACAAAACAACCTTTGAAAAATTGTAATTTGAATTTGAGATAGAAGGTTTACTAACGTGATAGATATATCCTTCTCTCCTATGGCCCACCAACCATGGGAACAACCAATGCACTTTTTCTTATAAGGAGGAATAGGAAATTTTATAATTATAAATTTTATTATTTCATATATCGAATAAATTGCTGACACGAATGCAATTTCTGTAAAATTAAATCTAACAAATCATTGGATAAATATTTCCAATTATTTCTTCTTTTATTTAATAGGATATGAATAATAGAATCCATTCTTAAAAACAACAGAAAAGATGTGCAAATAGAAAGTATAAATATATTATGTTTTTTGGTACACAAAAGAGTCCTTTTATATTATATATATATATATATTATATATATTATATAATAAAGTATTAAACCAAATAAAAAGATTTGATCATGTAATATTAGGATTATGATTTGAATTTTCATTTTTAAATAGAAGATAGATTTATTTATAATTTCAGTAGTATTTTTTTATTTTTTTAAATGTTGATAATAATATTACTATTAATTTCAAAAAAATAATATTAATGATGATAATAATATTTTAATATTGATAATGTTGTTATTATTATTTTACTAGGTTTATTCATTTACTTTTTAAAACTATTGAATTGTGTGTGAAATTATAATAATATGATAGGAGGCAGTAAAATTACTTTAAAAAAAACTAATATTTTCGGAGAAATTTAAGGCTTTTAATTGATCTTTTTTTAAGAAAAACAATATATATTATAAAACATAAGAATAATTCATACAAGTTTGGTCTATAATCAAATCCAGCAATTTATCTGGCAGATATTTTCAAAAACATTTAAGATTTTAAGATTTTAAAAAAATTAAACCAAATTAAAGATAATAAATGATTATTTTAATTATAGAGTTTCATTTATTATCTGGAGATCAAAGATAGGAAGGGGATTGAAAATCCAATTGCTGATCACTTATCTAGGCGTGAAAATCGAGAAGATACAAACCAAAGTAAGCCTATTAACGAGCATTTTTATGATGAACAGGCGCTGAAGTTTAATGAAATTGTTGTTGGGAAATATTCCTCCTATACATGAAGGAAGTGTCCAATTTTATTTGGATAATATATATATATTTTTATTTTGTATTGGGCTTTTGTTTGGGCATCACTTTATTCTGGCCCATGAAGAATTATTTTTTTTAGGGTATGTTCAATACCAGAAAAGTGAGAACGGGAAAAAGAAAAAGGAGAAGAAAGAGAGTGGAGCAGCAAACTGTTTCGGGCTCGGCTCAGATCGAAGATCAAACGAAGTCCGATCATACTCAAATTTTAGTATGTTGTTCCTCACATCCCCCTCTTCAGATCCTACGGTCATATTCTTGTTTTGATGTCTAGAAGGTATTTTTTAGGCTACTCTGTCAGACCTGCATTGTTTTGGTTATTTATTTATGTTTATGGTGAATTGTTGATTGTTGTGGTGCCAAGGAGATTCTTTGATGATTGTATTTACCTCTAGTGCTTACTAGAGAGGAGAACAGGTTATACCCACTTGGTTATTTTTGATTAGTGGAAGTTTTGGTACCGTTGTTATACGGTCCAGTAGTTTTTACCCTATTTGGGATTTTCCACGTAAATAGTGTGTTCTCTATTTTATTGTCATTGTGTTTTGTTTGGTGTGGTGCTATTTTTTGTGGACTTTATTTTTAGCTTTGTTGTCTATCTTGATCATTGCTTGGAGAAAAGGTTTTATTGCTTCCGTTGCGTTTTCTGTTTGTACTTCTCCAACAAAGTGGTATCAGAAGCAGTCAATGATGGATGATAAAGTAATTGTTCAGAGAATTTTTACTTCAGCTTGGCTAGGGTAACCAGACTCTTTCCTCCTAGCATCTTCATTTAGAAGACTAGCCTTGACCATATCCATAGTCATTTTTCCATCCGGAGCAGAGTTGCTAAGTGAAACTACTAAGGTATCCCAACTGTCGGGCAATGAGGAAAGTAACAACAAGGCTTGGAGTTCATCCTCCAACTTCATTTTCATTCCGACTAGCTGATTTACCACACCCTGAAACTCATTCATATGCACTACAATGCTATCACCATCTTTATATTGCAACTTAACAAGTTTCCTTATTAGGGAAGCTTTACCCATAGTATTGTTTCTCTCATACATGGATTCAAGTTTCCGCCACGTCTCAAAAGCATTAGTTTCATTAGCAACATGTTGCAACACACTCAAAGAAACAAACTGTCTGATAGAGGCAACAACTTTCCGGTTTAAGCTGGTCCAATCTTTCTCACCAACACCTGTTGGACACTCTTTATACAAAATTGGGTCCAGCAAGTCTTTAGAACACAAATAATCTTCAATACGAATTTTCCATATAGAATAATTTGTGGAGTCCAAGCTAACCATTCCCTGAACAATTACTTTATCATCCATCATTGACTGCTCTGATACCACTTTATTGGAGAAGCACAAACAGAAAACACAACGGAGGCAATAAAACTTTTTCTCCAAGCAATGATCAAGATAGACAACAAAGCTAAAAATAAAGTCCACAAAAAACAGCACCACACCAAACAAAACACAATGACAATAAAATAGAGAACACACTATTTGCGTGGAAAACCCCAAATCGGGTAAAAACCACGGGACCGTATAACAATAGTACCAAAACTTCCACTAATCAATAATAACCAAGTGGGTACAACCAGTTCTCCTCTCTAGTAAGCACTAGAGGTAAATAAAATCATCAAGGAATCTCCTTGGCACCACAACAATTAACAATTTTACCATAAACATAAAAAATAACTAAAAAACGCAGGTCTGACAAAGCAGCCTAAAAAACACCTTCTAGGCATCAAAATGAGAATCTGACCGTAGGATCTAAAGAGGAGGATGTGAGGAATAACATACTAAAATGTGAGCATGATTGGACTTCGTTTGATCTTCAATCTGAGCCGGAAATAGTATACTACTCTACTCTCTTTCTTCTCCTTTTTCTTTTTCTCCGTTCTCACTTCTCTGGTATTGAACATACCCTAAAAACAATTCTTCATGGGCCAGAATAAAATGATGCCCAAACAAAAGCCCAATACAAAATATAGAAAAAAAAATATTGTCCAAATAGAATTGGACACTTCCTCCATGTAGGAGGGATATTTCCCAACAAATCTCCCCATCACTCCTGCATGGAGTGAGTAAACAAACCAGCCTTCTCTCGGCAAAATACAAGCTTCTCCTTTGGCAAGGTCTTTATCAACATATCTGAACAATTTTGACTTGTGTGAATCTTCACAAGAACAAAAGACTTGTCCTCCAAAGCTTCTCGAATCCAATGATATCTTCTCTTAATATGTTTGGTTCGAGAATGAAAAATGGCATTCTTGGCAAGGTGGATGGCGCTCTGAGAATCACAATGAAGAAGATAATTTTCTTGTTCCAAACCAAGCTCTTCAAGAAAATCTCTCATCCACAACAACTCCTTACCTGCCTCAACAGCAGCTATATACTCTGCCTCAGTAGTGGATAGAGCAACACACTTCTGCAATTTTGATTGCCATGAAACTGCAGCTCCAGCAAATATCATCAAGTATCCTAAAGTAGACTTTGCAGTATCAACATCCCCAGACATATCTGCATCTGTGTACCCATCTAACACAGGTTGTCTAGTACCAAAACATAAACAAACTTTGGAGGTACCTCTAAGATATCTGAGAATCCATTTCACATCTGCCCAATGCTCTTTGCCCGGATTTGACATGTAGCGGCTACCAACCCCAACTGAGTGTGCTATATCTGGTCTTGTACAAACCATGACATACATCAAACTATCCACAGCCGATGCGTAGGGCACATTCTTCATCTCTTGTTTATCTTTCTCACTTGTAGGAGACTGCTGCACACTCAATTTCATGTGGCCTGCAAGTGGAGAGCTCACGGATTTGGCCTTGCTCATGTTAAATCTGTCAAGCACCTTCTCTATGTATCTTTCCTGTGATAGCCAAAGCTTCTTGTTCTTTCTATCACGAGTGATCTTCATGGCCAATATCTCTTTAGCAGGTCCTAAATCCTTCATTGCAAAGGACTTACTCAATGACTTCTTCAAGCTAGCAATTTTCATGGTGTCCTGGCCAACAATCAGCATATCATCTACATATAAAAGGAGAATAAGAAAATCACCTTCGGAGTAGTTCTTCACAAAGACACAATGATCACAATTTGTTTTGTGGAAGCCATGATCAACCATAAATGATTCAAATTTCTTGTACCATTGCCGAGGTGCCTGTTTCAAACCATACAAACTCTTCTTCAATCGGCACACCAAGTTCTCATTTCCCTTAACCTGAAAACCTTCAGGTTGCTCCATGTAGATCTCCTCATCAAGGTCACCATGAAGAAATGCTGTTTTCACATCAAGTTGCTCAATCTCCAAATTCTTTCTAGCAACTAAACCAAGTATAACTCGAATAGAGGACATCTTCACAACAGGAAAGAATATTTCATCAAAATCTATACCATTCTTTTGACTAAAACCCTTCACAACCAGCCTTGCCTTGTACCTTGGTTGTGAGCCATTCGCGTCAGACTTTAATCTATATACCCACTTGTTCTTGAGTGCTCTCTTGCCCTTAGGCAGCTCCATAAGCTCATATGTGTGGTTCTCATGTAATGATGTTATTTCATCTTGCATTGCATCAAGCCACTTCTCATGGTGCACATGTGATAGAGCCTCATCAAATGTCTCTGGCTCTCCTCTATCAGTGACTAACACATAATCATCCTCTGAAAATCTCATGGATGGTTTCCTGACTCTAGTAGACCTTTTCAACTGAGGTGGTGGAGGCTGTGTATGTGGCTGTGGCTCTGGAGCATCATCATCACCATTGTCGTGATGGTCATCTTCAGGAGTTTCATTTGTCTGATCATGGGTTTCTCCCCCATGATCATCAGGCACTGTGACATGAGGAAGAGATGGAACATGATCAACAGTGATGCATGGAGAAGAATTTGTCTGCTTCTTCTCACAATCTTCAATGGTCTGATCTTCAAAGAAAATCACATCTCTGCTTCTGATCACTTTACTATCACGCGGATCCCATAGTCTGTACCCAAACTCATCCTCTGAATATCCCAAGAAAATGCACTCTTTGGTCTTCTTATCAAGCTTGGATCTCTCATCTCTAGGAACATGAACAAATGCTCCACAACCAAAGACTCTCAAATGCTTGTAGGAGACATCTTTCCCGGACCAAACTCTCTGAGGTACATCACCTTTAAGAGGAACTGAAGGAGAAAGGTTAATCAGATACACTGCAGTGAACATCGTCTCTGCCCAAAAAGACTTTGGCAGCTTAGCATGAGATAGCATACATCTGATTCTCTCTACAATAGTTCTGTTCATTCTTTCTGCAACTCCATTAAGCTGAGGTGTCTTTGGAACTGTTTTCTCAAGCTTGATGCCCTGACTTTTGCAATAATTCTCAAATGGACCCATGTACTCTCCACCATTATCTGATCTAACACATTTCAATTTCCTGCCACTTTCTCTTTCAACTCTGGCATGAAACTCATTGAAAGTGTCAAGTACCTGATCTTTACTTTTCAACACAAAAGCCCACACTTTTCTAAAAATCATCAATAAATGTTACAAAATATTGTGCACCACGATGTGATTTAACATCCATAGAACAAACATCAGTGTGAACAAGATCTAAAGCATGTTTTCTTCTATATGGAGAACGTGTGTGAAATGCAACTCTATGTTGTTTTCCAGCCAAACAATCAACACAAGAGTTTAGAGGTGTACCTGAAATATTCAGGAGATAGTCTTTCCTCGAAAGAGTCCGCATGCCCTTCTCACTCATGTGGCCAAGTCTCTTATGCCACAAATCACCAGAGTCATCACCTGCTACATTGGCATCTCCCGTGCATACTTTGGCCTGCATAAAGTAAAGTGAATTCTGCTTCTTACCTCGAGCCACAATCAATTTTCCCCTGGAGAGTTTCCATTTCCCGTCACAAAAGTTGTTGGCATAACCATCATCATCAAGCAAACCAGCTGAGATCAGACTCAACTTGATATCTGGGACATGCCTGACATCCTTGAGCATCAACCTGCAACCAGTGGAAGTCACTAAGCAAACAGTACCCATACCGATAATCGTAGATGAACCATTATTTCCCATCCTCACAAAACCAAAATCGCCACTAGTGTATGATGAGAAGTACTCCATGTGTGAAGTGATATGATAAGATGCACCAGAATCAATCACCCAAATACATCCATCACATGCTACATTTAATAGTTCATGATCACCGATAATAAACAAATCATCCTCACTAGATGTTAAGGCTGTAGTGTTCTTCTCTTCTGGCTTTTGCTCAGAATTCTCATTTTTCTCTTTTCTCTCCCTGGACATATCTCTCTTTTTCTTTCTGCAGAATATTTCAATGTGACTCAGCTTCTGACAATAATGGCAAATGAAATCTCTTTTCCTTGATTTCGATCTCCCCTTGGACTTGTCTCTGTTTTGAGAATTTTTACTCTTGCTTCTCCCCCTGTTAAATTCTGGAATCACATTTGCTTCACAAACAATTGTGAAGTGTTGTGGTATGCTAATCTAGCAAATTACTTAGCAAGTGAAATCATACCCTCTGAGTTTTCATATCATCAAAGAAAAAAGTTTCTATATGAGTCAAAGAATTATTTTTGGGAGGAACCTTACTTATTCAAACAATGTAATGATCAGATGATTCATAAATGTGTAGCTAACAAGGAAATTGAGGGAATTCTGTATCATTGCCGCAAGGAATTCTGTATCATTGCCACAATTCACTTGGGAGGCCATTTTGGAGGTTCAAGAATTGCAACAAAGGTACTACAATCAAGATTCTACTGGCCGGCACTATTCAAGGATTCACACAAATATGTAAGCAATTGTGATACATGTCAAAGAGTGGGACGACACTATTCAAGGATTCACAAGAATATGTAAGCAATTATGATACATGTCAAAGAGTGGCAAGATTCTACTGGCTGACACTATTCAATGATTCACACAAATATGTAAGCAATTGTGATACATGTCCAAGAGTGGAACGACACTATTCAAGGATTCACATGAATATGTAAGCAATTGTGATACATGTCAAATAATGGGACGACATTATTCAAGGATTTACATGAATATGTAAGCAATTGTGATACATGTCAAAGAATGGGAAATGCTTCTAGAAGAAACGAGAGATGTCACTGAACAACATCATTGAGGTTGAATTATTTGACGTTTGGGACATTAACTTCATGAGACCTAAAGCATCTATTTTACCCCTAAAGTATTATTCTAACAGAGTTAGAAAAAGAGATTAAGAGAGAGCAAGTGATAGTGGTAGCTATGATTGAAAATAAGAGTAAGAATCAGAGAGTTGGAGTAAGAGGAGTAAAAGATTGAGAGAGAGTTGGACAATTGGAGAGAGAGAAGATTAAGAGTTAGAGAGAAAGAGAGAGAGGGCTGAGAGAGGAGTGATTAAGATGTGTAAGAGAAAGTAGATTAAGAGCAAGTGTTGGAGAAAGTGTAAAAGAGAACTTGAGAGTTGGAGCTACAAAGGAGAGAGAGTTGGGGAGGCGAAGTAGTAGTAAAGAATTAGATTGTGAGAGAGAGAGAGAGAGTGAGAGTGTAAGGATAACTCATGAGAGTTGAAGTCAACGATGAGAGAGTTGTAGAGTTGTAAAGAGAAAGAGAAAGAGAAAAAGAGTGAGATTTATAAGAGAATGGATTGAAGTAAGAGACTAAGAGTTAGAGAGAGAGAGAGAAAGAGAGTGAGAGTAATAAGAGTAAGACTTGAATTGAAGAGTGAGGGAGAGAGAGATTGAGAGAGAGCAAGTGGGAGTACAAGTAAGAAGAGAAAGAGTTAGACTTGGGGAGGTGAGTAGGAGTAAGAATTTAAGAGTTGGAGAGATAGAGCTACTAAGACTAAGAGTCAAAGTCAAAGTTGGGGTCAAAGCGGAGAGAGAATTGGAGAGTTTGAGAAAGATAGACTTAAAGAAGAAAAGGAGAGTCAATGAGAGTTGGAGTTAGAGATCGAGGAGAGAGAGTTGGGGAAGCGGAGTTAAAACATTAGAGTGTTAGACAGAGAGAAAGAGAGTGAGAGTTTAAGTTGGAGAGGAGAAAAATAGAGAGAGAGCACGAGTGAGAGTGTAAGAAATAAGACTCATGAAAGTTTAAGTAAGAGTTGAGAGTCAACGTAGAGAGTTGGAAAGAGAGAGAGTGAGAGTAATAAGAATAAGAATTCTGAGAGTTGAAAGTAATATAGTAAGAGTTAGAGAGAGAGAGCAATTGGAAGTACGAGGAGTAAGACTCATAAGAGAAAGAAGAATGTGAGAGTGAGTGTGAGAGGTGAGCAAGAGTAAGAATTGGCGAGAGAGAGTGAGAGAGAGATACAAAGACTTAACCGAGAGGAAAGAGAATTGGAGAGTTTAAGAAAGATAGAGAGTTGAAGAAGAAGAGAGAGAGGGAGGGAGAGGGAGAGTTGGAGAAAGAGAGTAAGAGTTAGAGTTAGAGAGGAGAGAGAATTGGAGAGTCAAAGAGAAAGAGAGTGAGTGAGAGTGTAACAATAAGACTTGTGAGAGTTGAAGTAAGAGTAAACAAAAAGAGAGAGTTGGAGAGAGAGAAAGAGAGTGAGAGTAATAAGAGTAAGAATTGTGATAGTTGAAGAGAGTAAGAGTTAGAGAGAGATTGAGAGAGAACAAGTGGAAATATGAGGAGTAAGACTCAACTCGTAAGAGAAAGAAGAGTGAGAGTGAGAGTGAGAGTAGGAGTTGGGAGATGAGTAGAAGTAAGAATTGGAGAGTTCAAGAGAGAGAGAGAGAGAGAGCCACTAAGACCAAGAGTTAGCATTGGAGTCAAAGAGGAGAGAGAATTGGAGAAAGAGAGAGAGAGAGAGAGAGAGAAATAGAGTTTGAGTTGGATTAGAGATCGAGATGAGAGAGTTGGGGAGGCAGAGTAACAGTAAAGAATTAAAGGGTTGGAGAGAGAGAGAAACAGAGAAAGAGAAAGCGAGTGAGAGTTGGAGTTATAGACGAGTGAGAATTGGAGAGTCAAAGAGAGAAAAAGAGAGAGCAAGTGAGAGTGTGTAAGAAGAATAAGACTCGTGAGAGTTGAAATAAGAGTAAGAGTTGAAATCAACAAAGAGAGAGAGTTAGAGAGATAAAAAGAGAGTGAGAGTAATAAAAGTAAGAATTGTTAGAGTAAGAGTTAGATAAAAAGAGATTGAGAGGGAGCAAGTGAAAGTACGAGGAGTAAGAGTTAGAGAGAGAAATTGAGAGAGAGCAAGTGAAAGTATGAGGAGTAAGAGTTAGTGAGAGAAATGGAGAGAGAGCAAGTGGAAGTACGAGGAATAAGACTCATAAGAGAAAGAAGAGTGAGAGTGGTAGATGAGTAGGAGTAAGAATTAGAGAGTTCAAGAGAGAGAGCTACTAAGACTTAAGAGTCAGAGTTGGAGTCAAATAGGAGAGAGTATTGGAGAGTTTGAAAAAGATAGACGGTTGAAGAAGAGAGAGAAATAGAGTTTGAGTTGGATTAGAGATCGGGATGAGAGAGTTGGGGAGGTGGAGTAACAATAACGAATTAGAGTGTTGGAAAGAGAGAAAGAGAAAGAGAGGAGAGAAAATTGGAGAGTCAAAGAGAGAGATAGAGAGAGCGAGTGAGAGTGTAAGAATAAGACTCGTGAGAGTTGAAGTGAGAGTAAGAAGAGTTGGAAAGAAAGGGAAAGAAAGAGAAAGAGAGTGAAAGTAATAAGAGTAAGAAATGTGAAAGTTGAAATAAGAGAGTAAGAGTTAAGAGAGAGAGAGATTGAAAGAGAGCTAGTTGACACGATCTAGAAGGTTCCGGCCTATTCCAAGCCTCATAGAGGCTTGCCCTTTTGAAGGAACATTCTAGAATATGATAGGGGATTCTTGTACATATAGAATTCCTTTCCCTTCCTTGTATATTCTAAGTTATGGTATAAGTTTCTAGAATAGTGTAGGTGATAGAGAGAGACCTAGAAGGCTCTCCTTTTCTTGAGGGACCTATAAGGTTCCCTCCCTTGTATAAATAGGGCCTTTAGCCTTCCATTTGTAACCATCAAGTATTCAAGCAATAAAAGTAATATTCTCTCCAAGCTATCAAAGTTCCTTTTCTTTCAAAGTTCTCTTGCATACTTACTAGCTAGCATTGAGGCAATCTAGTCTAGTGCCACACGGGGTCGAAGCAGTCGAGTGCTCAAGTTCTAGCCCGTGACAAGTGGTATTAGAGCCAGGTTTGTGGCAAGCTTGGTATCTTGTTAGAAGAAGAGTTAGTGCAAGAGAAGATGGAGTCCGGTTCTAACGTCACCGTTGTTGCGGCCAAGAGTGAGAGTCAAAGTTGGTGTTAAAGAGTAGAGATAATTGGAGAGTAGGAGAAAGATAAAGAGTTGAAGAAGAGAGAAACAAAGAGAGAGCGGGTGAAAGTTGGAGAATGAGTAAGAGAGCGAGATGTCACGAGCTAGAACTTGAGCACTCGACTTGCTTCGACCACGTGCGACACTAGACTAGATTGCCTCAATGCTAGCTAGTAAGCCTACTTGAGAATGACTAAGTATGCAAGAGAACTTTAAAAGAAAGAGAACTTTGATAGCTTGGAGATAATATTACTTTTATTGCTTGAATGCTTGATGATTACAAATGGAAGGCCAAAAACCCTATTTATACAAGGGAGGAAACCTTCTAGGTCCCTCAAGAAAAGGAGAGCATTCTAGGTCTCTCTCTATCACCTACACTGTTCTAGAAACTTCTATCATAACCTAGAATATACAAGGAAGTGAAAGGAATTTTATATGTACAAGAATCCCCTACCATATTCTAGAATGTTCCTTCAAAAGGGCAAGCCTCTATGAGGCTTGGAATAGTGCAATACCTTCAGAGGTATTTTGGAGTAGCCGTCGATGAATCTCTAGTAGTAATTAGCCAAGCCAAGGAAAGACCGGAGTTGGGGCACACTTTTGGGTGTCTCCCATTCTCGAATGGCACGAACCTTGCCCTCCTTCCATCTTTTACATGATGACCTAGGAAGGATACCTCATGTTGGGCGAACGAGCACTTTTCCAGCTTCGCATATAACTCATGCTTGCGCAAAGCCTGGAAAACCAACCTCAAATGCTCCACATGCTCACGCAATGTGGATGAGTACACAACTATATCGTCAAGATATACAACGACAAATTTATCTAGATATGGGTGGAAAACCTTGTTCATGAGCGTGCAAAATGTGGCTGGGGCATTAGTAAGCCCAAAAGGCATAACAAGAAATTCGTACGACTCATACCTTGTGACCATGGCGGTCTTTGGCTCGTCTCCTTTAGCTATCCGCACTTGCCAATATTCAAACCGCAAGTCTATCTTTGAAAACTACTTGGCTCCCCCAAGTTGGTCATACAACTCGCCAATGAGCGGGATCGGGTACTTGTTGCGAACCGTCAACTTGTTTAGTGCCCTATAGTCCACGCACATGCGAAGGGATACGTCGTGCTTCTTTTGGAATAGAACCGGTGCACCATAAGGGGATTTGGAGGGCTGAATCATCCCCACATCAAGCAACTCCTTCAATTGTTTATGTAACTCCTTGAACTTGGGTGGTGCTATCCTGTAGGGTGTGCGTGAGGGTGGCATGCCATTGGTCATCAACTCAATCTTATGATCCAAGTCCCACCTAGGAGGTAACTTCTTAGGGAGTTTGTCTGGCATCACGTCCTTGAACTCTTCTAGAACGTCCTTCACGTATGTGGGTACCTCGGCTTTCCCCACGAAGCCCTCGTCATCATCGGGCATTGAAAAGGCGGCAAAGGTCTCCTCGCATTGCTTGAGGCCTCAGCTAAATTGGATGGCTGACAGCATCCCAGTCCCCTTAGACTCCCTCCTTGTGGGTATCGCGCTAGTCTTATCATGATCTAAAATAATTAGTGAGTCAGAATAAGGAACGATGCAAGCGCGTACCTGATTGAACCATTGTAATCCCAACACTACATCCTAATCATCCATAGGTCCTACCGTAAAGGAGACCATTCCCTGCCAATCTCCTATGCGCGTCCTTATTCCTCTGGCCTCTCTGGCCAACGGCTTGGCCAAGGTGTTGACGAACTTGATTGAGCCTTTTGTTGGATTAACGGGTAGGACCAATGCCTTGGCTACCCCTTCCCGCATGAAATTATGAATTACCCCCGTATCGACTAGGGCATTAAGGTGCCTTCCCCCGATCAAGGCCCTTACGAACATCGAGCCCCTCTTTGTTCCCTTGACCAGCTTCACCACGTTGGCTTTGACGACACTAAGCAATTTGAGGGACCCCATTTGTGTCCCTTCTTCCTCGTCGGAAGACTCGAACCCTTGCACTGCTGCAACTTTCTTTCCTTTGAACATGCAAGTATATTTTAAGTAGTTAGTAGCACCACATATATGACAAGATCTAGGCTTACCCGATTCGTCGGTTGGCTTCCCCGGAGCGTTGCCTTGCTGTCCTAGCCTAGGCGGGCGGTCTCCCCCGCCTTTCTCCTTGCCATCCTTCCGAAACTTCAGCTTGTCTCCGGATGGCTTTAACTCGATCAGCCGCTCCGCTACCGTAATGGCCTCAGACACAATCTGTGCCTTGGCCCTTTGAATCTCGAGCTTGGCCCATGGTCTTAGACCATCAATAAATGCAAACAGTGTATCTTGCTTCATAAGGCTGGGCAACTTGAGCACGATCTCTTAGAACTCCTTTACGTACTCCTTAATCGTCTAGTTGTGCACGAGTTGCTTGAGCCTAATCCAGACCTCAAATTCTACATTCTCCGTGTAGAATTGACGCTTGAACTCAGCCTTAAAATCGTCCCACGTCTCCATTCGCAACGTGCCTCGTTCAACGTCGCCCTTGCGCCTTTTCCACCATAGAAGTGCTATGTCCGTCAAGAAAAAAGGGGCGGTCTGCAACTTTGTGGCGTCATCTCGTATGTTGGACGCTGTGAAGTACCACTCCACGTTCCATAGGAAGTCATCCACTTCCCGTGCATTGCTCGAGCCCTTAAACGAACTAGGCCTGGGAACTTCCATTCGATGAGGTGCCGCACCTCGTTGTTCCCCTCCGTTGGCCATGGCTCTCTCATACAGGGTCGTCCTCCCTTCAATTGCCTCTATTCTCCCCCACGATCTCCCTTCAAAATCCCTCAATCATGGTCCGGACCTCCCCGCGGACCACCTCAAGCACCTCCTCTCAAATCCTCCGATTCATGGTGTTGAGCTTCTCTAGCACCCGATTCTCCAACTCTTCACCCGCCTCTTCCACGGCTGTTAACTTGTCGGCCACCTTTTCCATGACCTCAAGAGCCTCGCGGTGTTTGGCCATGATCTGCTCAAGCTGGGCCACCCGCGCTTCCATGGCAGCACCTCTCTGGATGGATTTTCCCCTCTTGGGCTTCTCGGCCGCAGCAACGGTGACGTTAGAATCAGACTCCATCTTCTCTTGCACGAACTCTTCTTCTAACAAGATACCAAACTTGCCACAAACCTAGCTCTGATACCACTTGTCACGGGTTATGATATGCATAAATCATATCACATTTTTAGCATGTTTTTAGGCATAATTTAGGGTGAAATTGAGGACAAATCGGTCTTAATTGTTTGTTATTAACTCAATTTCACAGTTTTTATGATTTTGGAAGTGTCAGGTGAAAAATAGAAGAAAATGACAAATTTCGGGGCAAAAATGCAATTTTCAGAAGTTCGGAAGTTGAGGTGGGCGTCCCGAATCAGGATGGGTGTCCTGACCTGGTCAACAGGCCAGGACAGGTGTCCCAATCCAGGACGGGCGTCCTGGGTGCCTGGTCCAAGTCCCACATCGAAATTCTTGGAAACATTCACTCCAAAAAGCTGCTATAAATACCCCAGGCCTTCCTCAGTTGAAATTATTCCTCTCCACTCGATCTGAGTCATTTAGTGACTTCAAATGTACATTTTTCTCGAGTACATAAGTCACTTAGAGACTTGAATTCAGCAGAAGTTTATTTTTCTTAGATAGTGTCTCGTTTTCTTTGTTTCTGAGAATTAGTCTCAGATCCTAGGATACGATAGATAGGTTCCTAAGAGGGCTCTAGGCGTTCGAAGAGTCAGTCCGCAGGGCTGGGCTTAAGTTGGGTATTAAGGTAAAGTCCAGCTACTAGGCTGAGGAAGCATCCTCCGAGGTTCTGTCGAGCAGAGTCAGGTCAAGCAGTACAACATATACAAGTAGTTTCTCCATCGGTGAGACTAAGTAAAGGGTGAATTCTTAATGGCATCTGTCCCCCTGTCCCTCTCTTTATATGTTTGTATTGTGATCGTCCAAAAATTAATTATGTTTATTGGATTATGATTCTATGAGTATTTGTTATACATGTTGAAGTTCTTATGATTTTCCGGAAATGGCCACCTGCTTAATATTCATTATGTCTGCATGTCTAATGTAGTTTCTTTTAAACTAAATTTAGGGTTATAGACAATTCCTAACCACGGTCTAATCATAACCTGTTTAGTTTAACAGACATCAATTTAGGACTCATTGATGTCTGCCATATTAGATAAAATAACCTACAAAACACCCTGTTTGTTAGAGTAGTCTAAGGAGGCTGAGTTGTGTTTTTATGCCGGCGTTAGGGCGAGCGGCATGATCCCCGATGTGACATAGGCTTTCATGGATACCTTTAGCTCGAACCGTGAGTAGGGCGGTCATTAAGGTAGGGCGGTTTATTAGGTGACTCAGATGTGGTACGCCTTTAGACTCAGAACATAGTTGCAATCCAGGCCAAGACATGTTTAAAATACTCGAAGATAAGTTAATCAACATGTAGGAACAGTATAACATAGAATCAGGACATTATCTGTAAAACACTTTTAGGCTTAAAAAGACTTAAACCTAGTGGAGAATGAATCACCCTCTCATCAAAGTTATTGATGACGATTGCATAACTGGATCATAAGATAAGAGTTAGGGTAAAAGGCTAGTTACTACTAAGATGTTACCACTTCCCTGGGAGTACGATATTTAATTCAATGAAATCGTAGATACTTTCCAACAGACTAGCTACACGATTGGTACTCTGCCTTAGGTTCTGGCTGATTAAGTGACAGCATAGAGACTAAAAGTGACAATTAGTCAATCTAAGTCCTTAATTACTCATAATCAACATAGGATAAAACAACACCTATTTAGCATATCAGTCGGAGCAGCATTAGGTTAGAACTTGAGCACTTGACTTGCTTCGATCCCGTGCGGCACTAGACTAGATTGCCTCAATGCTAGATAGTAAGCCTACTTGAGAATGACTAAATATGCAAGAGAACTTTGAAAGAAAGGGAACTATGATAGCTTGGAGATAATATTACTTTTATTGCTTGAATGCTTGATGATTACAAATGGAAGGCCAAAGGCCCTATTTATACAAGGGAGGGAACCTTCTAGGTCCCTCAAGAAAAGGAGAGCCTTCTAGGTCTCTCTCTATCACCTACATTGTTCTAGAAACTTCTACCACAACCTCGAATATACAAGGAAGTGAAAGGAATTTTATATGTACAAGAATCCCCTATCATATTCTAGAATGTTCCTTCAAAAGGGCAAACCTCTATGGAGTTGAAAGTTGGAGTTGAAAAGGGGAAAGAATTGGAGAGTTGGAGATAGATAGAGTGTTGAAGAAGAGAGAGAGAGAGTAAGAGTATGACTCGTGAGAGTTAAAGAGCAAGAGTTAGAGAGAGAAAGTAAATGAGAGTAAGAGTAGTCGAGATTGAAAATAAGAGTGAGAGAGTTGGAGTGAGAGAGAAAGTATGATTTAGAGTTGGAGTATGAGTAAGAGTGAATTGGAGTCCGTATGAGTAAAAAGTAAGAGATGTCTAGTAAATGTAAAAATTGGGGGTTCTAGTAAAAGAGAGAGAAACTAAGTGAGAGTTGGACTAAGCAAAGTAAGAGTTAGAGAGTTTTAAGATATAAAGGGTAAAGAGTTGGGAGTTGGAGTTGGAAAGAATGAGAGCAAGTGAGAGTAAAAGCTCTATTGATGTAGGATTAAAAGAGTAAGAGAAGAGAGAGAGCTTAAGTGAGACTATCAGTCATAAGAGTGAGATAGTAAGTAGTAAGAGTTGGAGTAAAAGTAGAAGTTGGAGGCCGATATAAAGTCAAAATCAAACTTCAAAGACGAGTTAAAATCGAAGTCTAAGTCACGTAATCGAAGTTGGAGTAGTTCTAATTCATGTTGAGTCAAAGTTGGAGTAGTTCTAATTCATGTTGAGTCGAAGTTGGAGTAGTTCTAATTCATGTTCAGTCGAAGTTGGAGTAGTTCTAATTCATGTTCAGTCGAAGTTGGAGTAGTTCTAATTCATGTTCAGTCGAAGTTGGAGTAGTTCTAATTCATGTTCAGTCGAAGTTGGAGTAGTTCTAATTCATGTTCAGTCGAAGCTGGAGTAGTTCTAATTCATGTTCAGTCGAAGTTGGAGTAATTCTAATTCATGTTCAGTCGAAGTTGGAGTAGTTCTAATTCATGTTCAGTCGAAGTTGGAGTAGTTCTAATTCATGTTCAGTCGAAGTTGGAGTAGTTCTAATTCATGTTCAGTCGAAGTTGGAGTAGTTCTAATTCATGTTGAGTCAAAGTTGGAGTAGTTCTAATTCATGTTGAGTCGAAGTTGGAGTAGTTCTTATTCATGTTGAGTCGAAGTTGGAGTAGTTCTAATTCATGTTCAGTCGAAGTTGGAGTAGAGTAGTTCTAATTCATGTTGAGTCGAAGTTGGAGTAGAGTAGTTCTAATTCATGTTGAGTCGAAGTTGGAGTAATTCTAATTCATGTTGAGTCGAAGGTGGAGTAGTTCTAATTCATGTTGAGTCGAAGTTGGAGTAGTTTCTAATTCATGTTGAGTCGAAGTTGGAGTAGTTCTAATTCATGTTGAGTCGAAGTTGGAGTAGTTTCTAATTCATGTTGAGTCGAAGTTGGAGTAGTTCTAATTCATGTTGAGTCGAAGTTGGAGTAGTTCTAATTCATGTTGAGTCGAAGTTGGAGTAATTCTAATTGATATGCATAAATCATATCACATTTTTAGCATGTTTTTAGGCATGATTTAGGGTGAAAGTGAGGGCAAATTGGTCTTAATTGTTTATTATTAACTTAATTTCACTGTTTTCATGATTTTGGAAGTGTCATGTGAAAAGTAGAAGAAAATGGCAAATTTCGGGGCAAAAACGCAATTTTTCAGAAGTTAGGACTTCGGGGAGGGCGTCCTGACCTGGTCAACAGGTCGAGACGGGCGTCCAGGACTCGGGACGGCCGTCCGGACCTGGTCAACAGACTGGGACGGGCATCCCGAACCAGAATTCAGAATCCCATAACAAATTTTTGAGAGAAAATCACTCCAGAAAACTGCTATAAATACCCCAAGCCTTCCTCAGTTGAAATCATCCCTCTCCACTCAATCTGAGTCATTTAGTGACTTCTAGTGTACATCTTTCGAGTACATAAGCCACTGAGAGACTTGGGTTCACTATAAGTTTTCTTTCTTTCTAGTTAGTGTTTTCGTTTTCTTAGTTTATGAGAAATAGTCTCAGATCTTGGGCTTCGATAGATAGGTTCGTTTCTGGTATTCATAGAATACCCAGGATTTCGTTAGGAGATCCTAAGAGGGCTCGAGGCATTCGAAGAGTCAGTCCACGGGGTTGGGCTTAAGCTGGGTATTAAGGTAAAGTCCAGCTACTAGGCTGAGGAAGCGTCCTCTGAAGGTTCTGGCGAGCAGAGTCGGGTCAAGCAATACGACATATACAGTAGTACGCTCCATCGGCGAGACTAAGTAAAGGGTGATTTCTTTATGGCATCAGTCCCCCTGTCCCTCTCTTATATGTTGTTATTGTGTTTGTCCAAAGAATGATTTGAATACTGGATTATGATTTCTATGAATATTTGTTTTATATGTTGAAGTTATTACGTTTTCCGGAAATGGCCACCTGCTTTATATACATTATGTCTGCATGTCTAATGTAGTTTCTTTTAAACTAAATGTATGGTTATAGACAATTCCTAACCACGGTCTATTCATAACCTGTTTAGTTTAACATGCATCAATTAGTATTGGTGTCTGCCATACTAGATAAAATAACATGCGGAACACCCTGTTTGTTAGAGTAGTCTAGGTAGGCTGAGTAGAGCGTTATGCCGGCGGTTATGGGCCAGCGGCGTGATCCCCGAAGTGACATAGGGCTTTCATAGCTATCTTTTGTTCAAACCGTGAGTAGGGTCATTTACCTTGGCGATGGGGCGGTAGCATAGAGACTCGGATGTGGTACACCTTTAGACTCAGAACATAGTTGCAATCCAGGCCAAGACATGTCTAAAACACTCGAATATAGGTCAATCAACATGTAGGAACAATATAACATAGAATCAGGACCTTATCTATAAAACACTTGTAGGCTTAATTAGACTTAAACCTTAGTGGAGAATGGATCACCCTCTCATCAAAGTTATTGATGAAGATTGCATAACTGGATCATAAGATAAGAGTTAGGATAAAGGGCTAGCTACTACTAAGCCGTTACCACTTCCCTAGTAGTACGATATTTATTTAATAAAATCGTAGATACTTTCCAACAGACTAGCTACACGATAAGTACTCTGCCTTAGGTTTTGATTGATTAAGTGACAACATTTGAATGCCAAAGTGACAGTTAGTAAGACTCAGTCCTTAATTACTCATAATCGACATTGGTAAATAAAGCCTATCTTTTAGCATACCAATCGGAACGCATCAGATTTTTGGCGCCGTTGCCGGGGAAATATCATAATGAATGTAGGATTAGTGGCCACAATTCTAGAAACTTATGATAGGTAGCGGTAGTAACCTAGACTTTAGACCTACACTTATCTTATACTAGTTAGACAATCACTTTCCGAAATATAGGATTATCATAACTAACTAATTTTAGATATTATCTTAAATTAAGACATTTAGGATAATCAAATTTTAGAAAATTATTCTAAAACCATATTGAGGAAATTTATCTGCTTTCTAAATATAATATAAAAGAAAAAAATGTTAAAATTTAAAATCCCTAAAAATATTTTTCTTGCTTTCCTATCTTTCTTTTCTTCATATTTTTGTTATTTGTTATTCCTAACCAGACTTTGCACTCAGAGATGAAGAGAACAAGAGCAGCTACTAACCAAGCAAAGAAAACGGAAATCCCTGACACTCCAGGACCAAAGAAAACAAAGCCAGAAGGACCATCTAGGCCTGAACCAGAAATACCACGAGGGAACCTTCCTTCACAACCAGTAGAAGTAAACTCAAGCCTAGATGCCAGTGACCTAGTGAGAAGATACCTTCCCTCCTAGAGAAGAACCTCAAGGATCTCCAGTTCAAACTCCTGCCCAGAGAATTCCTATAAATCCACCACCCCTTGACCAAACCCAGAATTCACCAACATCTCCTGCATACACTCCAACACCTAACGAGCACACCCCTTCATCCGGGGGAAGTACTAACGGTTTTCACTCAGTGTTGTCCGTGCAGATAGACACCTTGGCTCGACAGATCTATGAGATGGATCAAGGAATTGCAAGCAGATTGTGTCATTTAGACCAAATCAGTCTAAATATCACAACAAACATGGACCGACTCAGAGCCACGGTCGGTCTCCAGGAGAACCAAGGTGCACAACTACTCCGGGAGATGGCTGACGTACGAATTGAGCAGGGCAAGCAAAGGGATGAGATGAGAGCCATGCGCATAGAGATGCGAAACATTCAGGCAGAGCTACGTGAGATCAGAGATAAGGGTCGTTGAAAAAGGGAAGATTCTTTTACTCTTATTCTCAGCAAATAAATTGTTTGAACTAAAATTAAATAATTGACCCCTATTTTCTATTTTCAAACTTTTTAAAGGGTCCTTTATTTTATTCAACAATTTTTCTTCAGACATTTTATTTTTCAAATTTCTATGAAAAACAAAGGTTTTGCAAATGCAGTTTATTAATTAAATTGTATAAACTCAGTTTTTGTCTTTCTGAAATTCTTGCTGAATTTAAGTTAGGAAAAGATTAGGGTAGTCATGATTTTCGAAAAAAGAGATTGAGGAATTTTTGCATAGAGTTTTAAACAGCTTCTGAATTTGATTGGATAAACATGAAGACTTGTTAAATGTTATTTTTGGTGTACTGAGATTTGCAGGGAATTACGAAAAAAAATTCGGAATTGGAACGCATCCCGAAGTAATCCGGGATGGGCATCCAGCGGGACGGGAGTCCTGCCTCCGGGATGAGCGTCCCGAAGGCCGTCCCTCCTACAAATATTCCATTTTTCTCATTTTCCCTCAAATCAACTTCCAAAAATTCATCTCTCTAAAAATTTTCTCTCTACCTTCTCTCTAAAAACTTTTGGCAAACTTCCCGAAGTTCAAAATTCGAATTTCCCTCCAAAATTTGAATTTTAAATTTCCTTCCAAATTTGAATTTCCCTCCAAAATTCGAATTTCCCGCCAAAAATTCAAAATCATCCCCTAACCAAAATCCATCCTCCCGAATTCAAATTCACCTCCAGAGTTCGAATTCGAATCTTCATTCCTGCCTAAATTCTCAAAATCTCTCAAACGCTCTCAACCCAAATGGCTCCCAAACGCGCCCGTATCACGTCTACCATGACCGTCACAGCGGTGGCACATTCTTTCATGTTGTTTCACTCTAGCCCAGCATACCAGGAGAGATGTCATGGGTATATCGGACGCACCATACTGACTGGCAGAACACTTGACTGGGCAGCAGTACAGACGCTAGAGGTTGAGCAGGAAGTCAGACGCATACTCGATGTACTACCATACAGTCGAGTCTTCATCGTCACTGAACTGACATACCTAGAGCTGGTATGTGAGTTCTATGGGTCGTTTACGTACCATCAGGAGCAGATCACATTCCGCTTAGGTGGAATATATCGATCGATGAGCATGGCCGAGTTCGGCATCGCCTTAGGTAACTGGCAGAGAGACAAGCTGGATACGCCCACCTACACCACAGTAGTTCGGGACTTCACTTCTGCAGACGTCTCCACTGCTTGGGCTCAGATCTGTATGACGGGTGTTCCCTACCAGCATGGCTTTGCGAAAGCCACAGGTATTTATCCTGCCCTTCGTTACTTACATGCCATTATCACACACACTCTGTCAGGACGATGGACGGCCCCCAGGAATGTCACCCAAATGGAGACATTCCTCTTGGCCAACATGCACATGGGATCTATAGTGGAGATGGCTCAACTCATCACGGTCATCATGCGGGGTTTCGCTACGGACACTCGAAAACAGTGTCTGGGACTCGGGCCGTTCATCACCAGGATAGCATACTACTTGGAGTTGGACATCGAGGGCTCGGAGCTGACCCAGGTCGCCCCGACCACCATTCCTACGGACCTCACCATTCTACGGAACATGGGGATGGTCGTACGGGATGCAAATGGACGCTACTCCATCCACACGGAGCAGCCAGGACAGGCCTCGGCACCAGGAGCAGTTCCAGCGCATATACCTCCGACTGAGACATTCGTTCCACGCACTGCCTTCGAACAACATATGTCACACGGATTGGCAGAACTCTCAGCCCGATACAGCCGAGATATGGATAGGATCGAGAGACGGTTGACGATGATGGATGACAGAATCGCTATGAACACCAGCAGGATCGAGGAGATTTATCAGCATACCTCCCAATTGGTGGAAAACACCGAGGTCTAATTTCCAGTAGACTTCGGTCCACCTGATGACGGCGAGCCGGGTTCTTAGCTTTTCTTTCCTTTTCTTTTTCCTGTTGTTTTTATTCTATGTGTGTGATCATGTCTAGGCTGTATGAAATATGAATCTCTGTGTAACATTGATTGATATGACATAACAGCATTGTTTTCTCTATGTTATCTTGTTATTTCTTTTATTGCTTTATTTCTTACCCATAGTTATTCAAATAAGTGTGGGGTAAGAGTCTTTTTTGTTTTTGTTTCTTGCTTTCAAATAAGTGTGGGGTAGTTTAGAAATGCATGAACAATGAGGATAGTGTCAGACTTAAGTGTGGGGTAGCAGTGCACAGTGCACTATATTAGTTTGAAAAGTTTTGCATGATTTTTGCTTGTTTTCCCCGTATTTTCACACCCTTCCAAAAATTTTCAAAATTTTTCACTCTTTCAGACTTCTAAATGCAGTATGATTGGTTAAACATTTGCTTATGTCTATGATATGTGTGTAGAAGTTATGTTTAGTAGGAGACGGTTTATGACTATTTTGAACTAATTGATTAGAAATATGGAATTCCTTATAACTGAGCACAACTTAGTCTGGATTAAAGACTTCAGCCAATTACCTTTTCAAGACTTAACTAGATAAGATTAGACCAGTTGTGGATGTATTGACAATTAGAATGACTAGATGAGACTCTGAGCTAAAAGTGAAAAGAAACAAAAAAGAGCAAATTAAATAAGGGTAGTTTGCCAGCGGCCTTCGCTACTCGAGCACCACTCCTTCGGGGAACTTAAAGCCTGATGCCCTAAGGTCGTGTAGGTCTGGGAGTCATCGGAGTGGGACTCGCTACATGGGTAGTTGAAGTTGACGTGTTCTAAGCAGACTCAAAATACTCTGAATCTATAAAGAAAATCAATAAATGCTAAATCATTAAAAATCTGATCACCAAGGCTCAGAACTCAGAAAGTTGTCTATTGTTATTATGTCTAGCGACAGGGTCGAAGTATTATCTGGTTGTAGTTAAGACGAGAGTATATTGTGTTGACTATCTGGTCTAGACTAGTACACACACTACACATCAGGAAGACCTTGTGACTAAGAGAGGAGTTCAACCTAGTTGTTAAATTGTTTTCTGCTTGATTATAACAAACTACTAAAGACATTTGAGACCTTGTCATAGTAACCCAACCAGTCAGACCTGTGTCAAGAATTATCTGAATAATTTTTGGAATAAAAACATGGCTAGGAAATCTAAGTGATTGCACAATGATTTAGAATCACTAATTTCAGGTAGACTTTGCTTGAGGACAAGCAAAAAGCTAAGTGTGGGGTTATCTGATATGCATAAATCATATCACATTTTTAGCATGTTTTTAGGCATGATTTAGGGTGAAATTGATGGCAAATTGGTCTTAATTGTTTATTATTAACTCAATTTCACAGTTTTCATGATTTTGGAAGTGTCAGGTGAAAAGTAGAAGAAAATGACAAATTTCGGGGCAAAAACGCAATTTTCAGAAGTTCGGACTTCGGGGAGGGCGTCCTGACCTAGTCAATAGGTCGGGACGGGCGTCCAGGACTCGGGACGGCCATCCGGACCTGGTCAACAGACCAGGACGGACGTCCCAATACGGGATGGGCATCCCGAATTAGAATTCAGAATCCCACATCGAATTTTTGAGAGAAAATCACTCCAGAAAGCTGTTATAAATACCCCAGGCCTTCCTCAGTTGAAATCATCCCTCTCCACTCAATCTGAGTCATTTAGTGACTTCTAGTGTACATCTTTCGAATACATAAGTCACTGAGAAACTCGGGTTCACTATAAGTTTTCTTTCTTTCTAGTTAGTGTTTTCATTTTCTTAGTTTCTAAGAAATTGTCTCGGATCTTGGGCTTCGATAGATAGGTTCGTTTCTGGTATTCATAGAATACCCGGGATTTCGTTAGAAGATCCTAAGAGGGCTCGAGGCATTCGAAGAGTCAGTCCACAGGGCTGGGCTTAAGCTGGGTATTAAGGTAAAGTCCATCTACTAGGCTGAGGAAGCGTCCTCCGAAGGTTCTTGCGAGCAGAGTCGGGTCAAGCAATACGACATATACAACAGTACGCTCCATCGGCGAGACTAAGTAAAGGGTGATTTCTTTATGGCATCAATCCCCATGTCCCTCTCTTATATGTTGTTATTGTGTTTGTCCAAAGAATGATTTGAATACTGGATTATGATTTCTATGAATATTTGTTTTATATGTTGAAGTTATTATGTTTTCCAGAAATGGCCACCTGCTTAATATACATTATATCTGCATGTTTAATGTAGTTTCTTTTAAACTAAATGTAGGATTATAGATAATTCCTAACCACGGTCTATTCATAACCTGTTTAGTTTAACAAGCATCAATTAGTATTGGTATCTGCCATACTAGATAAAATAACATGCGGAACACCCTGTTTGTTAGAGTAGTCTAGGTAGGCTGAGTAGAGCGTTATGTCGGCGGTTATGGGCCAGCGGCGTGATCCCCGAAGTGACATATGGCTTTCATAGCTGTCTTTTGTTCGAACTGTGAGTAGGGCCATTTACCTTGGCGATGGGGCAGTAGCATAGAGACTCAGATGTGGTACACCTTCAGACTCAGAACATAGTTGCAATCCAGGCCAAGACATGTCTAAAACACTCGAATATAGGTCAACCAACATGTAGGAACAATATAACATAGAATCAGGACCTTATCTATAAAACACTTGTAGGATTAATTAGACTTAAACCTTAGTGGAGAATGGATCACCCTCTCATCAAAGTTATTGATGAAGATTGCATAACTGGATCATAAGATAAGAGTTAGGATAAAGGGCTAGCTACTACTAAGCCGTTACCACTTCCTTGGGAGTACGATATTTATTTAATAAAATCGTAGATACTTTCCAACAGACTAGCTATACAATAGGTACTCTGCCTTAGGTTCTGATTGATTAAGTCACAACATTTGAATGCTAAAGTGACAGTTAGTAAGACTCAGTCCTTAATTACTCATAATCGACATAGGTAAATAAAGCCTATCTTTTAGCATACCAATCGGAAAGCATCACTTATTCATGTTCAGTCGAAGTTGGAGTAGTTCTAATTCATGTTGAGTCGAAGTTGGAGTAATTCTAATTCATGTTGAATCGAAGTTGGAGTAATTCTAATTCAAGTTGAGTCGAAGTTGGAGTAGTTTCTAATTCATGTTGAGTCGAAGTTGGAGTAGTTTTAATTCATGTTGAGTCGAAGTTGGAGTAGTTTTAATTCATGTTGAGTCGAAGTTGGAGTAGTTTTAATTCATGTTGAGTCGAAGTTGGAGTAGTTTCTAATTCATGTTGAGTCGAAGTTGGAGTAGTTTCTAATTCATGTTCAGTCGAAGTTGGAGTAGTTCTAATTAATGTTCAGGCGAAGTTGGAGTAGTTCTAATTCATGTTCAGTTGGAGTAGAGTAGTTCTAATTCATGTTGAGTTGAAGTTGGAGTAGAGTAGTTCTAATTCATGTTGAGTCGAAGTTGGAGTAGTTCTAATTCATGTTCTGTCGAAGTTGTAGTAGTTCTAATTCATGTTGATTCGAAGTTGGAGTAGTGTAGTTCTAATTCATGTTGAGTCTAAGTTGGAGAAGTTTCTAATTCATGTTCAGTCGAAGTTGGAGTAGTTCTAATTCATGTTCAGTCGAAGTTGGAGTAGTTCTAATTCATGTTCAGTCGAAGTTGGAGTAGAGTAGTTCTAATTCATGTTGAGTCGAAGTTGGAGAAATTCTAATTCATGTTGAGTCGAAGTTGGAGTAGTTCTAATTCATGTTGAGTCGAAGTTGGAGTAGTTTCTCATTCATGTTCAGTTGAAGTTGGAGTAGGTCTAATTCATGTTGAGTCGAAGTTGGAGTAGTTTCTAATTCATGTTGAGTCGAAGTTGGAGTAGTTCGAATTCATGTTGAGTCGAAGTTGGAGTAGTTTCTCATTCATGTTCAATTGAAGTTGGAGTAGGTCTAATTCATGTTGAGTCGAAGTTGGAGTAGTTTCTAATTCATGTTGAGTTGAAGTTGGAGTAGTTTTAATTCATGTTGAGTCGAAGTTGGAGTAGTTTCTAATTCATGTTCAGTCGAAGTTGGAGTAGTTCTAATTCATGTTCAGTCGAAGTTGAAGTAGTTCTAATTAATGTTCATTCGAAGTTGGAGTAATTCTAATTCATGTTCAGTTAGAGTAGAGTAGTTCTAATTCATGTTCAGTCGAAGTTGGAGTAGTTCTAATTCATGTTCAGTCGAAGTTGGAGTAGTTCAAATTCATGTTCAGTCGAAGTTGGAGTAGTTCAAAATAATGTTCAGTCGAAGTTGGAGTAGTTCTAATTCATGTTGAGTCGAAGTTGGAGTAGTTCTAATTCATGTTCAGTCGAAGTTGGAGTAGAGTAGTTCTAATTCATGTTGAGTCGGAGTTGGAGTAGAGCAGTTCTAATTCATGTTGAGTTGATGTTGGAGTAGAGTAGTTCTAATTCATGTTGAGTCGAAGTTGGAGTAGAGTGGTTCTAATTCATGTTGAGTCGAAGTTGGAGTAATTCTAATTCATGTTGAGTCGATGTTGGAGTAGTTCTAATTCATGTTGAGTCGAAGTTGGAGTAGTTTCTAATTCATGTTGAGTCAAAGTTGGAGTAGTTCTAATTCATGTTGAGTCGAAGTTTGAGTAGTTTCTAATTCATGTTCAGTTGAAGTTGGAGTAGTTCTAATTCATCTTGAGTCGAAGTTGGAGTAGTTCTAATTCATCTTGAGTCGAAGTTGGAGTAGTTCTAATTCATGTTGAGTCGAAGTTGGAGTAGTTTCTAATTCATGTTCAGTCGAAGTTGGAGTAGTTCTAATTCATGTTCAGTTGGAGTAGAGTAGTTCCTTCCAAAAATTCGACTTTGCTTTAGCTTCCCTCACCGTTTGGTTGGGAAAGGGCATAAGAAGATGTGAAGCAACTCATACACATCCTTCGCTTCGATTCTGTCATCTAAGTGATATCGTCAATATGAGTCCGCGCCACCTGATAGAAGGAGCAAAAAGAGAAAGATGGCTTGCAGCTGAAAGGCGGGCGAAAGCCGTCGAAGTTCCAACCTTGCTTAGTCAACAAATCCATGCCCAAGAACAATATTGAAAACTGTGGGACGAGGTGCGCAGCGAGAAGAAATAAGGGTCGAAGTTTAGAGTTTAGACCGCTCACAGTAGTTCTACCTAATAGAAAAGATCTGATGAGAGGAGACTTGGGTTTGGATTAACTAACGCCCCAGCTACCTTTCTCCTTCGGTCAGGTAGTTCTGCTAATTCATGTTCAGTCGAAGTTGGAGTAGAGTAGTTCTAATTCATGTTGAGTCGAAGTTGGAGTAGATTAGTTCTAATTCATGTTGAGTTGAAGTTGGAGTAGGTGTTATTTTACCCTATGTTGATTATGAATAATTAAGGACTGTGATTGACTAATTGTCACATTTAGTCTCTATGGTGTCACTTAATCAGCCAGAACCTAAGGCAGAGTACCTATCGTGTAGCTAGTCTGTTGGAAAGTATCTACGATTTTATTAAGTTAAATATCGTACTCCCAGGGAAGTGGCAATGGCTTAGTAGTAACTAGCCTTTTATCCTAACTCCTATCTTATAATCCAGTTATGCAATCTTCATCAAATACTTTGATGAGAGGGTGATTCATTCTCCACTGTGTTTAAGTCTAATTAATCCTAGAAGTGTTTTATAGATGAGTTCTGATTCTATGTTATACTGTTCCTATATGTTGATTGACCTAAATTTGAGTATTTTAGACATGTCTTATCCTGGATTGCAACTATGTTCTGTGTCTAAAGGCGTACCACATCCAAGGTTTCTAATAAACCGCCCTACCTTAATGACGGCCCTACTCACGGTTCGGGACGAAGGCATCCATGAAAGCCCTATGTCACTTCGCGGATCATACCGCTTGCCCTAGCTGCCGGCATAATCGGACTCGGCTCGGCTTCCCCTAGACTACTCTAACATGCAAGGTGTTCAGCAGGTTATTTTATCTAGCATGGCAGACACCAATACTAATTGATGCCTGTTAAACTAAATAGGTTATGATTAGACCGTGGTTAGGAGTTGTCTATAACCCTAACTTTAGTTTAAAAGAGCACATTAAACATGCAGACATAGTGAATATTTAGCAGGTAGCTATTTCCGGAAAAACATAATAACGTCAACATATAAAACAACTATTCATAAACATCGTAATCTCGCATTCATAATAAATATTTAGAACAAAACAATAACAACATATAAGAGAGGGACATGGGGACTGATGCCATAAAGAAATCACCATTTACGTAGTCTCGCCGACGGAGCGTACTGCTGTATATGTCGTATTGCTCGCCCTGACTCTGCTCACCAGAACCTTCGGAGGACGCTTCCTCAGCCTAGTAACTGGGCTTTACCTTAATACCCAGCTTAAGCCCAGCCCTGTGGACTGACTCTTCGAATGCCTAGAGCCCTCTTAGGATCTCCTAACGAAATCCCGGGTATTCTATGAATACCAGAAACGAACCTATCTATAGAAACCTAAGATCTGAGACTATTTCTCAAAAACTAAAACAAAACACTAATAAGAAAGAAAACTGAGATCCGAGTCTCTGAGTGAGTTGTGTATTAGAGAATTGTACACTGGACACCACTAAATGACTCAGATCGAGTGGAGAGGAATGAATTCAACTGCTGGAGGCCTGGGGTATTTATAGCAGCTTCCCGGAGTGAAAATTTCTGAAAAATTCGATGTAGGACAGCTTCTGGCGACTCGGGACGCCCGTCCCGGATTGGGACGCCCGTCCTGATCAGTTGACCAGGTCGGGACGCCCGTCCCGGGTCTTGGACGCCCGTCCAGGTGCTTTGACTTGGTCGGGACGCCCGTCCCGACCCTTTGACCGGGTCAACATTTCCAAAAATTGCGTTTTTGCCCCAAAATTTGCTGTTTTCGTCTACTTTTCACCTGACACTTCCAAAATCATAAAAACTGTGAAATTAAGTGAATAATGAACAATCAAGATCAAATTACCCTCGATTTCACCCAAATTCATATATAAAAACATGCTAAAAAGGTGATAAGATTTTTGCGTATCAGTAGTTCTAATTCATGTCGAGTTGAAGTTGGAGTAGAGTAGTTCTAATTCATGTTGAGTCGAAGTTGGAGTAGTTCTAATTCATGTTCAGTCGAAGTTGGAGTAGTTCTAATTCATGTTCAGTCTAAGTTGGAGTAGAGTAGTTCTAATTCATGTTGAGTCGAAGTTGGAGTAATTCTAATTCATGTTGAGTCGAAGTTGGAGTAGTTCTAATTCATGTTGAGTCGAAGTTGGAGTAGTTTCTAATTCATGTTGAGTCGAAGTTGGAGTAGTTCTAATTCATGTTGAGTCGAAGTTGGAGTAGTTCTAATTCATGTTCAGTCGAAGTTGGAGTAGTTCTAATTCATGTTCTCTCGAAGTTGGAGTCGTTCTAATTCATGTTCAGTCGAAGTTCGAGTAGAATAGTTCTAGTTCATATTGAGTCGAAGTTGGAGTAATTCTAATTCATGTTGAGTCGAAGTTGGAATAGTTTCTAATTCATGTTCAGTCGAAGTTGGAGTAGTTCTAATTCATGTTCAGTCGAAGTTGGAGTAGTTCTAATTCATGTTCACTCGAAGTTGGAGTAGTTCAAATTCATGTTCAGTCGAAGTTGGAGTAGTTCTTATTCATGGTCAGTCGAAGTTGGAGTAGTTCTAATTCATGTTCAGTCGAAGTTGGAGTAGAGTAGTTCTAATTCATGTTGAGTCGAAGTTGGAGTAGTTTTAATTCATGTTGAGTCGAAGTTGGAATAGTTTCTAATTCATGTTCAGTCGAAGTTGGAGTAGAGTAGTTCTAATTCATGTTGAATCGAAGTTGGAGTAGTTCTAATTCATGTTGAGTCGAAGTTGGAGTAGTTCTAATTCATGTTGAGTCAAAGTTGGAGTAGTTCTAATTCATGTTGAGTCAAAGTTGGAGTAGTTCTAATTCATGTTGAGTCGAAGTTGGAGTAGTTTTCCGACCGTTGTTCTAAATATGTGTTATTTTACCCTATGTTGATTATGAATAATTAAGGACTGTGATTGATTAATTATCACATTTAGTCTCTATGGTGTCACTTAATCAGCCAGAACCTAAGGCAGAGTACCTATCGTGTAGCTAGTCTGTTGGAAAGTATCTACGATTTTATTAAATAAATATCGTACTCCCAGGGAAGTGGCAACGGCTTAGTAGTAACTAGCCTGTATTCCTAACTCCTATCTTATGATCCAGTTATGCAATCTTCATCAAATACTTTGATGATAGGGTGATTCATTCTCCACTAGGTTTAAGTCTAATTAATCCTAGAAGTGTTTTATAGATGAGTTCTGATTCTATGTTATACTGTTCCTATATGTTGAATGACCTAAATTCGAGTATTTTAGACATGTCTTAGCCTGGATTGCAACTATGCTCTGTGTCTAAAGGCGTACCACATCCGAGGTTTCTAATAAACTGCCCTACCTTAATGATGGCCCTACTCACGGTTCGGGACGAAGGCATCCATGAAAGCCCTATGTCACTTCGGGGATCATACCGCTTGCCCTAACCGCCGGCATAATCGGACTCGGCTCGGCTTCCCCTAGACTACTCTAACATGCAAGGTGTTCAGCAAGTTATTTTATCTAGCATGGCAGACACCAATACTAATTGATGTCTGTTAAACTAAACAGGTTATGATTAGACCGTGGTTAGGAGTTGTCTATAACCCTAACTTTAGTTTAAAAGAGCACATTAAACATGCAGACATAGTGAATATTTAGCAGGTGGCTATTTTCGGAAAAACATAATAACGTCAACATATAAAACAACTATTCATAAACATCGTAATCTCGTATTCATAATATGTATTTAGAACAAAACAATAACAACATATAAGAGAGGGACATGGGGACTGATGCCATAAAGAAATCACCCTTTACGTAGTCTCGCCGACGGAGCGTACTGCTGTATATGTCGTATTGCTCGCCCTGACTCTGCTCACCAGGACCTTCGGAGGACGCTTCCTCAGCCTAGTAACTGGGCTTTACCTTAATACCCAGCTTAAGCCCAGCCCTGTGGAATGACTCTTCGAACGCCTAGAGCCCTCTTAGGATCTCCTAACGAAATCTCAGGTATTCTATGAATACCAGAAACGAACCTATCTATAGAAACCTAAGATCTGAGACTATTTCCCAGAAAGTAAAACAAAACACTAATAAGAAAGAAAACAGAGATCCGAGTCTCTGAGTGAGTTGTGTACTAGAGAATTGTACACTGGACACCACTAAATGACTCAGATCGAGTGGAGAGGAATGAATTCAACTACTGGAGGCCTGGGGTATTTATAGCAGCTTCCCGGAGTGAAAATCTCTGAAAAATTCGATGTGGGACAGCTTCTGGCGGCTCGGGACGCCCGTCCCGATCTGTTGACCAGGTCGGGACGCCCGTCCCGGGTCCTGGATGCCCGTCCCGGTGCCTTGACTTGGTCGGGACACCCGTCCCGGGTTCGTGACGCCCGTCCTGAACCTTTGACCGAGTCAACTTTTCCAAAAATTGCGTTTTTGCCCCAAAATTTGCTGTTTTCGTCTACTTTTCACCTGACACTTCCAAAATCATAAAAACTGTGAAATTAAGTGAATAATGAACAATCAAGATCAAATTACCCTCGATTTCACCCAAATTCATACATAAAAACATGCTAAAAAAGTGATATGATTTTCGCGTATCAGCATACATAGTCCTTGTGGGATCGATAATCTTGTACTTAGGTACATATATTACTTGTTGACCGGTGTATACTTGCACTTATTAAGATTTCGTTGATTTATTCTATATTCTTTATCTTTACAAATTATGACACACGCACACAACGCAACAAGTTTTTGGCGCCGTTACCGGGGACTTTGGAGTCAATTTGATTGTAAATATTGATTGTTTGCATTAGGTACATATATTACTTGTTGACCGGTGTATACTTGCACTTGTTAAGATTTCGTTGATTTATTCTATATTCTTTATCTTTACAAATTGTGACACACGCACACAACGCAACAAGTTTTTGGCGCCTTTACCGGGGACTTTGGAGTCAATTTGATTGTAAATATTGATTGTTTGCATTTGGTTACTTTTATTTTTCACTTTATTTTTATACTCATTCCTGAGCTTATGAAATTATTGAAATGATTGTATGAGGGACAAATAAATTATGCATGGGCTGAACTGTTTTGTGGATTTATTGATCTGAATTATTTGCTAAATGCCAGCTTGTGTATCATTCATTCCTTAACGTGTGCTATTTTGCATGAGTAAAACGTGCAAGGGCAGTTAGCCCAAGAGATGAGGAGCAGACCACAAGGATCACTTCCAAGCGATACAGAAAATCCAAGAAGAGAAGGAAAAGAACATTGCAAGGCGGTAACACTACGAAGTGGCAGAATACTGGACGAGCCAAAAATGAAGTCTGGAGTAGCTGAGTTGACCAGTGAGTCCAGCCAGAATGCAGAAATTCCAGTAGCTGCAAAAGAATCAGTGGAGCCAAATGCTGCAGCATCGCAAATGTCGCAGCAAAGCACCATTCCAGAACAGCCGGATGCTGCAGCATCATCACCACCAATGCCGCAGCAATGCAATATTCCAGAGAGCAAACCAGTACAGCAAAGAATGCCTTTTCCACAGAGGTTTGCCAAAAAGAAACAAGATGAGCAGTTCAAGAAGTTCTTGGACATTTTAAAACAGCTGCACATCAACATTCCATTGGTGGAAGCCATAGAACAAATGCCCAACTATGCAAAATTCATGAAGGATATCCTTACAAAGAAGAGAAAGTTGGGAGAATATGAAATTGTTTCACTAACCAAAGAATGCAGTTTTTTGCAGGATAAGTTGCCCCCTAAAAAGAAAGATCCGGGGAGCTTTAATATTCCTTGTTCTATTGGAGACTCATATTGTGGTATGGCCTTAAGTGATCTTGGTGCTAGCATAAATTTGATGCATATGTCAGTTTTTAAATAGTTGGGCATAGGAAAGGTAAGACCTACGACAGTAACATTGCAATTGGCGGATAGGTCTATAGCTCACCCCGATGGAAAAATTGAGGATGTCCTGGTAAGAGTTGATAAGTTTATTTTTCCAGCTGACTTTATTGTTCTTGACTATGAAGCAGACAGGGAAGTTCCCATTATTTTAGGAAGACCTTTCCTAGCTACGGGAAGGACTCTTATTGATGTGCAGAAAGGGGAGCTAACCATGAGATTCCAGAACGAAAAAGTCACATTCAATGTATTCAAAGCCATGAAATTCCATGATGAAGGTGAGGAGTGCTTTCAGATCACCACCCGTGATTCTTGGGAAGAAAAAGATGAAGAGCAAGGTGAGGATGCCACGGATGCATTGATGGAGGAAAGTTTACATGATGATGGCAATATGGAGACCAAAGCACATTCAGCTTGGGTAGAAGAAAACCCCCAAAGGTTCAGATTTCGAGCTCAATATGAATCCTTGGAGCTGTCTTCTAGAGATTTCAAGTAACAAAACCTTCAGTTGAAGAACCACCACAGCTGGAATTGAAGCAATTGCCGCAGCATTTGAAGTATGGGTTCATAGGGGCAGACTCAACACTGCCAGTGATCATTTCAGCCTTCCTTGATGTTGAACAGGAGGAGAAATTGCTTGGAGTACTAAGGCAGCATAAGAGAGCTATGGGCTGGACCATAGCTGACATTAAAGGTATAAGTCCAACCTTATGCATGCACAAAATCAGTTTGGAAGAAGCTTCCAAAAATTCCATAGAAGGGCAGCGAAGATTGAATCCAATTATGAAGGAAGTGGTGAAGGAACAAATCATCAAGTGGCTGGATTTTGGCATCATCTACCCCATCTCTGACAGTTCTTGGGTATGTCCTATCCAATGTGTGCCCAAGAAAGGAGGAATCACAGTGGTAACAAATGAAGACAACGAGTTGATTCCTACCAGAACAGTCACGGGATGGCGCATATGCATTGATTATAGGAAACTCAACAAAGCCACGAGAAAGGACCACTTTTCATTGCCTTTCATTGACCAAATGTTGGACAGGTTAGCTGGACATGAGTATTATTGTTTTCTGGATGGTTATTCAGGTACAACCAATTGCTGTAGCACCAGGGACCAGGACAAAACTACTTTCACTTGTCCCTATGGTACATTTGCTTTCAGAAGGATGCCATTCGGACTTTGCAATGCTCCAACAACATTCCAACGCTGCATGATGGCCATTTTCACAATATGGTAAGCAGTATTTAGAAGTGTTTATGGATGACTTTTCCATATTTGGGGATTCTTTTGATAATTGTTTAGAAAATTTGGCCAATGTACTTAAACGTTGTGAGGAAACTAATTTAGTCCTCAATTGGGAGAAGTGTCACTTTATGGTTAGAGAAGGAATTGTGTTGGGTCACAGGATTTCAAAGAAAGGTCTTGAAGTAGACCGAGCAAAGATAGAAGTGATTGAAAAGCTACCAACCCCAACAACCGTGAAACACATTCGAAGCTTCTTGGGACATGCGGGCTTCTACCGGAGATTCATCAAGGACTTTTCTAAGGTATCTAAGCCTTTATGTCAATTATTAGAAAAAGATAATGTGTATTCTTTTGATGCAGCATGTGCCGCAGCATTTGAGGAGATCAAACAAAAGCTTATTTCAGCCCCCGTTATCATAGCACCTGACTGGAGTTTACCATTTGAGCTAATGTGTGATGCAAGTGACTATGCAGTAGGTGCTGTTTTGGGGCAGCGGCATAACAAAATTTTTCATTCTATCTATTACGCTAGCAAGACACTCACGGAGGCTCAGGTAAATTACACTGTTACTGAAAAAGAGTTAATTGTTGTTGTGTTTGCCTTTGATAAATTCAGGTCCTATTTGGTGGGCACGAAAGTGATAGTCTACACCGATCATTCTGCCATCAAATATTTACTTGCAAAGAAGGACTCAAAACCAAGGCTCATTAGATGGATTCTACTCCTACAAGAATTTAATGTGGAAATCAAGGACAAGAAGGGAGTGAAAAATCAAGTGGCTGATCATTTGTCTCGATTGGAGCAACAAGGGGGATTTCAAATCCCAATTAATGAACATTTTCCTGATGAACAATTGCTGGAAATTTCATAAGACATGAAAATGCCATGGTATGCTGATTTTGCTAACTTTCTAGCCAGTGGTGCAATGCCACCGGATTTCTCATACCAAGAGCGGAAGAAGTTTCTCCATGATGTAAAGAGTTATTTTTGGGAGGAACCCTTTTTGTTCAAGCAATGCAAAGACCAAGTGATTCGGAGATGTGTAAACGATGATGAAATTGAGGACATCATTTTTCAATGTCACAACTCACCATGTGGAGGACATTTTGGAGGGTCAAGAACTGCGGCAAAGGTACTACAATCTGGTTTCTTTTGGCCTTCATTATTTAAAGATTGTTATGAGTTTGTGGCAAGGTGTGATCGCTGCCAAAGAGTAGGAAACATCTCAAGAAGAAACGAAATGCCTCTCACCAACATTTTGGAAGTGGAACTCTTTGATGTATTGGGCATTGATTTTATGGGACATTTCCCACCTTCGTTTGGGAATTCATACATTTTAATGGCAGTGGATTATGTGTCCAAGTGGGTGAAAGCTGCAGCATTCCCCACTAATGATTCCAAAGTGGTGATCAATTTCCTTTGAAAGAACATTTTCTCACGTTTTGGAACACCTAGAGCAATCATCAGTGATGAAGGTTCTCACTTTGTCAACAAATGGCTAGGAGTCTTGCTAGCCAAGTACCATGTTCATCACCGAGTTGCCTTGCCATACCATCCTCAAACAAATGGGCAAGTTGAATTGTCCAACCAAATCATCAAGGGTATCCTTGAGAAGGTGGTTAACCCAAACCGAAAAGATTGGTCAAGACGGTTAGAAGACGCTCTATGGGCCTACATAACAGCTTTCAAGACTTCAATAGGTATGTCTCCTTATAGACTAGTTTTTGGGAAAGCTTGTCACTTACCCGTTGAGCTAGAGCACAAAGCATACTAGGCGCTGCAGCATCTCAACATGGACATGAATGCTGCTGGAAACAAGAGAATGATGCAGCTTTCTGAACTTGATGAGCTGAGATTATTTTCTTATGAAAATGCCAAGTTATACAAGGAGAAAACTAAGAGATGGCATGACAAACACATCCAGCCAAGAAATTTTGAAGTTGGACAACAAGTTTTGATTTTCGATTCAAGATTGAGACTATTTCCAGGAAAATTGAAGTCGAGATGGACCGGACCGTACACAATTGAACAAATTCATCCTCATGGAGTGGTCTCAGTTGTGGGCAAAACGGGGACCAAGTTTAAAGTCAACGGGCATAGACTAAAAATCTACAGAGATGGAGACCAAGAGCAAACCGTTGCTTCTCTATCATTGTTCAATGATGAGGAATTAGGTGGACCCCACACAAATGAAAAATTCAAGTGAACACTTTTCAATTTTATTTTCTGTTTTTCTTTTCTTTTTTTTTATTTCATTTTCCGTTTTTCTTTCTTCAATGTTTATTTAATTTATTTGCTATTTTTCTTTTCTTCCTGTTTACTTATTTTTATTTTCTGTTTTTCTCTTCTTTTTATTTATTTCATTTTCCGTTTTTCTTTCTTCTCTGTTTATTTATTTTATTTGCTGATTTTTCCTGATTACTTATTTCTATTTCCTAGTTTTCGATTATTTCTGTTTATTTATTTTCTATTTTAATTTGCTGACTGTTTAGTCATTTTATTTGCTGGCTTTTTCTTGTCTTTTTTGTTTATTTATTATTTCTGCCTCTTTTGTTTTATTATGTGTCGGGTACCCTTGTACCCGACAGCTGTTCCTTTCACTTGTTTTGTTTCTATTGCAGGTCAAAAGGAGATATACATACAGTATATATATATTTTGGGGCAGAACACTCATCCTACTTCCAGATAAGAGACAAAATGAACAAATGGGTAAGAGGAAAATTCAGTCAACTCTTTCTTTATGATTTTCAAAGAACAAAAAGGGACATTTTCAGTTTCCATTCTTCCCAAGGTGCGTATTCATTGCTATATTTTATATTTAATTTTCCAAAGAGATTGAATGTCCCTTAATTAAAGAAAACAAAAGACACCAACATTCCCTTCATTTGTTTTCACTCACCCAACTGAAAGCACTTCCCATTTAAAAACAAGGAAACATACAGAACACCCATCTCATTTCTCTCACTGCACTCACTTCTTACCGAAAGAAAAAAAAACAAAAAGGGGAAAGGATAAAACCTTCTGTTCTTCTTCTAACCGACATTCTCAAGCTAAATCCGACGCAAACAACACACCGAAGGCATGTTTTCTTGCTTTAATCTAAAGATAAAACTGTGAAGTTGCGGCCGAAATTTTTTTTATTTTTCTGGGTCAGCCGAAGAGCATGGGTTTCCATTCTTCCTTGACTGATTTTGCGAAACAATGTTTGAATCTGGATGTCTTTTTTCTTTCTGGTCGAAAATATGGAAATTTTTATATACAGTGAGTGGGCGGTGGATTTATGCTTAATATTTTCATATTTACTGTGATAAATGTGGAAAAAAATGGGTTTCTCTGTGTGAATGTTGTGGTTGTAGTCTTTTTGTTTCGAAGCATGCTGTTCTTGCTAACGACTGGATTTTCTGCATTTTTGCGCTAAATGATGGGTTCCGCATTCTGGGTTTACTGAAAAATCTGCGTTTTATTTTCTGGGTTCAAGTTGAATTTTCAAAAAACAAAGTTCTATTTTGAAATGGGTATTATATTGTCCATTTATTTCTGATAAAAAGGGGCTGAAGTTTTCTTTTTTGCTGAATGACTTTGAACGGCGGGAGACATTCTGATCTCCTGGCGGTTTTTGAAATTTCTTTCTGATTGACAGTATGCTTCTTCACTGATATTATTCTGATATTTTCTGTTGAGAGTCCCGGATACATGTTGATATTTTCCTTAACTGATACTGGTCCCCCGGGAATTTTGCAATTATTTCTTGTTAGGTAATTACTGATTTGCAGAAGGGAATAACTATGATTATCTTGCGGGTCTTTGAACTCTTATTTTCTGGCGGGTAAACCAGCACGTACTGAATACATTTTGACTGAAATTTCTGAAATCAGGACTGATTTTTCTGGTTGGATCTGTTGACTAAAACTGTGCTTAATTTGCTCTTGTGTGCGTGTGTCACAATTTGTAAAGATAAAGAAAATAGAATAAATCAACGCAATCTTAACGAGTGCAAGTATACACCGGTCAACAAGTAATATATGTACCTAAGTACAATATTATCGATCCCATAGGGACTATGTATGCCAATTACAAATGCAAATATGATTGTACAAATGGTTAAAAGAATGAAAGAATAATGAATAATGAATCATGAAGAATAAAATAATAAAGAATGATAAATCATGAAAGGCGAGTGGTTTAATGCTACGGCATTCCTACTCCTAACTAAACTAACAGTTAAAGGTTAGCCTACTGGAAATAACCACAAGAGTACTGTAGGTAATACAATATTGCGGCATTCACGCAAAAAATGTATGTACAAACCAGAGATGAATCTAAATATACAGAGCATGCTTTCAGTTTCCACATCAATGCTACAGCATGTCTGGTTCCACCCAGACTACTTGATCTATTAGTCTAGATCCCCGATAACATCGTCTCATGGAGTACGAAGTACCGTGGACCTAGCGCAACGCTAGGCAGTGAATTTGGTCATTTCCACTGCAATATTGAGTGCACTCTCGTGTCTTACCGCTGGTTACGCAGTCTCAATCATAGCGCCACGTAATTATCACGTCCACTAGTTCCCCTCCGCTAGAAGGCTAGATACTAGCTCGATTCATACATTGGACAGTCGTAACCGCAAGTGATGTTAAATCAGTTTAATGTAATTACATAAATAAAACAAGTATCGCCCCATACAAGCACCAAACATAAAAACAGAAAGCAATGTTGCAGCATACTCGTCATCATAATCAAAACAGTGTATTCAACATGCTCATACTTAACTACACCACAACATCTTCAGGTTAAAAATATATATTTTGCTGAAACGAATCATGAAAGACAATGATTAACGTAATAGGAAAAATAGTCCCTAGGTCCATAGTGACACCAATCAACGGAGTCAATCCCAAGACGAAAAACATCACTCCCAAAACATATTTAATCAATCCTTGAACCCATGTAAACATTCTCATATTACAAAGAACATTTAGTCACAAAATAGTAGCAAATTGAAGAAATGGAGAGAGGATTACTCTGGGTCGGAGATCACCCTACTGCCCAAATCGGTTTAATCAACGTACTGCTGCCCTTCGTTCCCTCTGCTTGATGCTGCTGCGTCTCTACTGCTCAGTTGATGAATGCTTCAGCAAGTCACCCTGCTCACTCTTGGGTTCTTCCCTCCTAAAAGTTAGTCTAAAACTAAGAAGAAAAGCTAAACTATCCTATCAAAATACTACTAAACTATCTAAGAAAACTAAGAAGAAAAACCAATCTCCCTAAGATGGCCAAAAGCCAAGCTAAACTAACAACAAAAACTCGCCTAGACTAGCCAACCTCATACCTCTTGGTTCTTCACATACATATAGCCTCTTTGTGTCCCGAGAGCCATTACCAAGCTGCTATCTGTCCATAATTCTGGAATTTTCTCCAAAAATTCCAGCAAATAGTCAAAATAAGTTCCAGCTGCTTTTCTGGAGTTGTTGTCTTCTTCCTCTGAATGCTGCAGCATTTGCAGCCGGTCTCCCGCCGCTTTCTGTGATCTTTGTCGTTTTCCTCTGATGCTGCAGCATTTGCAGCAGAGTTTTTGTCTTTTTCTTCTGACAGTCGCAGGATCTGCAGCAAAATTTTAGAACTTTCTGCAGGAGTTTTGTCTTTTTCCTCTGACGGCTGCAGGGTCAGCAGCAACATTCCAGCTGCTTTTCTGAAATTCTTGACCTTTTCTTCTACTTTTTTGTCCCCCTTGTCGCCATGCACTTAAACAAACAAAGAAACACACACACACACACACACACACATATATATATATATAATAGATAAGACAAAAGAAATAAATGCATAGTACCGCAAGTTCACCTTTAATATGTCCAGCTGGATTTTTAAGTGACAAATAGTGTGTGGGTGTATATTATATATATGCAAATTATCCACACATACTTCACTTTCTTCTCGGTCAACCGTTATCCAACTTTCTTTCACTAATTTCAACCATCAAAATTCACTTTTTACCCTTGTCATAATAAATCAATTCAAATTAATTCCCAAATAATAATAAATACTACAGCTCGTCCACATTTTAAGAAATTAATTCAATTAAATTGACTTTTAACAATAAATCCACATATTTAGGTAAAAAGAGAAAAAATATCAAATCAACACATTTTTATTCCATTTTTCAAATAAAGTCAATTAATTCCCGAATAAAATGTGGCAAATTAGATGTGAATAACTCTATTATTTTAGAGTTATCACACCCCCAAACTTAGGTCATTGCTCGTCCCGAGCAATGCGAAAGCAACAGGAATATACATACCCACATAAACTTCGTTCATCATGTTCAGTCAAACCTCGGACCGTTCATTTTAGAGAGAAAAATGCAAAATTTAAGTAGACATAATGTTCCATCCTTAGTGAATAACCAAGTATTGACTAACCCAAGTTCAAAGAACTCATACTCCAATGTGTGAGTGTGAATAGTCTTTTCTTTTCAATCTCTCATTCATAAGTCAACATATGGTAATTCTAAGGTTCATTTTGTATCCTCAAACTCAATCTATTACACCACTTCCCACTAATGTAGCAAATCCAGCAATAAAGATCAAAGAGGTCTTAATTTAGTTGTAATGTAGGCTAGGGCTAAGGTAGGAAAAATATGGATGAAAAGGTAGGCTCAAAACTTAGTCCTAGTCTGCCATAAGCTTCTACCCAATGCTATCACTTCCCAAAAATTGTTTTTTTATTTTTTTTGAGTCAATCCCAAGGAGCATAAAAAATTATACCCTGTTTCAAAAATACGTGCGATATTTAACCACAATCAGTATATAACATTTGACCTCAAAGAAGCATAACACGTATTTCCTTTTTGCTCTCTTTTTGTTCTTCTTTTTCTTTTTAAAGTAAAGATGGTGCTTTCATTTTTTCACACATGTTTTCATACACAAATCCTCAATACGTAGAACATTTATATCAAAAGTTCAAAATTTCCTTAAATGCCACTAATCCCATAAAAATTGATAATGCTGCAGCATTGAGCTGCAGCATTTCTATGTTCCTTACCATAGCATTCTCAGCATACCCCCAAACTTATGTTCACAGCAGACTAATATCAAGTTTTAGGGAAGGCAAAGAATGGATACATGCAAATCATTTAGGATAAGTGGCTCTTTGATAAGGGTGTCAAAAAATTAGGCTTAGGCTCAACTTGGGCTAACTAAGGAAGCAAAATACATTAGGGTAGGCTAGAAAGGCTCAAACGATTCAAGAACATGCATCAATCATTTCTATATCACCAAATCTACTAGGATTTTGCCTCAAGGACTATAATAAATGAGTCTAAAAATTCTGAACTTTCATACCAAAGTGACTCTTTTTATAAACATGAAATCTACAAGTAAGACTATGTGCAAAAGATAGGGAGTAGAAATAATTCTCACTTAGAGTCAACTAATACCTAATTATTCTAAAAAGAAGGTACAAAGTCTACAAGAATGTACTTTTGTTTTTAAGATAACATCATAAATCGGGTTCCAAAAGTCTATGCTAATCCTGCTGAAACTAAGGTTCTAATGGGTCATATGAAAATGCAGCCACATTCATGCAAACAGTTCTTCCATGCCAGATCAATTTATAAGGCATCCTAAAACAGTTTTTCAGACAAGGCATCTATGCATTCAAATAGATCACTCAAAATTTCAGCAAATAAGACGTCATGCATTCAAAAGACAACGGGAAAGTTTTTTAAAAATTAGCACCATTTTTGAACTTTTTGCCATAAGATGACACCATCCCCCAAACTTAAAGCAATGTCCTCATTGCTTTAATTCAGATAGTAGGCAAAGCAACAAAACAAAACAAAAGACAAGTAAACTTGTTCAAGGCCTGCACAGTAGGCATAAAGTACAATCCAAAAAAAACATAAAAGTAAAGGAGTTTGGGTTTAGAACTACTCCCGTCTCAAAGGAGTGCATCAAGGTGTGAAGACAACATCGTCAGGAAAGCGGGCCATGGATTACCAACATGCTGGCGGTTCCTGGGTAGAGATCTGAGGAAGGCCTCGTTGTGTGCACGTGTGTACCTCCAAAAAATTTAAAGTTGAGCGTACATCTGTCTGGTCATTGCTGCAGCATCGGTGGAACTTGATGCTGCAGCATCCGCTGCTGCTGAAGGAGGGACGTCAATTGCTGCTGACATAGGTGTTGGGGCAGGGGGTGTTCTCTCAGGTGGCTGGGGCTGGGGTGGCGGGGGAAGAATCCTGCGAAGATCATGGGCAGAAATTGTCCCCGCCGGATAAAAATTGTTGTCTTCAATGTCCACATCTACTCCTGCAGCCCTGCACAACAAATAAATTAAAGTAGGGAAGAACATCTCCCCACTTTTCTTGTTAGCGCAAGCCCTTATCTGCTCACATATGAGCGCTTCCCCACGTTTACAGTTCTGCCGTTTATAATACAAGCTAGCAGCACAACCCTCTCAATATTCAGAGTCGAAGTATGATTTGTTGGCATCAGCGAATGCCTCACAAAGTAAAACTAGATTTTCGCCTCGTCAGTCAAAGATTCACATGCTTGCATGTCTTGTTCCCACTCTTTGATAGCGTCCATTCGGTCCAAGGGACGGTCACTTCACGCAGCACTTTATACACGCCTTCGGATCGGTCAGGAAAGAATAGTAATCGTCGGTATCGTTGTCGTAGTTCATTAAATCGAACAACTGATTGACTGCCCGCGGATTCAAGGGCACCAACCGCTCTCTTACAAATACAGCATACACACTGTTTGGCCACAAATTGGAGTAGAACTCCCGGACAACTCCAGTGTCCGGTTCGACTCGTTGGGAGCACAATTTCTCCCAGCCCAATACTCAGATTATATGCCGGCATGTGTCCTGTGGGTACGGTGTCTCACCCGTTAGATCAAACCCTAAGTCCTCGAGACAATGTTTCTCTGCATACAACTCAGTCATTCTGGCCTCGGCATCGGAAGAGGAGAATTTCTCTCTGGGAGGAAGTTTTCGGGCTACTTGTTTGATTCTCATCTGAAAAGATTAATACCGGTGAGGATATACTGCCGAGAAAGGCACAGTTAACAAGAGTCTCGAAATGTAAGGCAAAAACTGAAAGTAAGTCCGAAAAAAATAAACAAACAGTCACGGGCTGTTTTTACTTGGTCACCACATAATCGTACTGTCAACAGAAATAACAAGAATTGCAATACCGGCAGTATATCCCAATCAAAACCATTTAGCAAAATGAAAGATGAGAGCAAATTAAGCACAGTTTTAGTCAATAAATACAACCAGAAAAATTAGTCCTGATTTCAAAAATTGCAGTCAAAATGTATTCAGTACGTGCTGGTTTACCCGACAGAAAACAAGAGTTCAAAGACCCGCAAGATAATCATAGTTATTCCCTTCTGCAAATCAGTAATTACCCAACAAGAAATAATTGCAAAATTCCCGGGGGACCAATATCAGTTAAGGAAAATATCAACATGTATCAGGGACTCTCAACATAAAATATCAGAATAATATCAGTGAAGGAGCATACTGTCAATCAGAAAGAAATTTCAAAAACCGCCAGGAGATCAGAATGTCTCCCGTCGTTCAAAGTCATTCAGCAAAAAAGAAAACTTCAACTCCTTTTCATTTTGCTAAATGGCTTTGATTGGGATATACTACGGGTATTGCAATTCTTGTTATTTCTGTTGGCAGTACGATTATGTGGTGACCAAGTAAAAACAACCGGTGACTGTTTGTTTTTTTTTTCGGACTTACTTTCAGTTTTTACCTTACATTTTGAGACTGTTGTTAACTGTGCCTTTCTCGGCAATATATCCTCACCGGTATTAATCTTTTCAGATGAGAATCAAACAAGTAGCCCGAAAACTTCCCCCCATAGAGAAATTCTCCTCTTCCGATGTCGAGGCCAAAATGACTGAGTTGTATGCAGAGAAACAATGTCTCGATGACTTGAGGCAAAATCTAACGGGTGAGACACCGTATCCACTGCCTGACACATGCCGGCATATAATTTGAGTACTGGACTGGGAGAAATTGTGCTCCCAACGAGTCGAACCGAACACTGGAGTTGTCCAGGAGTTCTACTCCAATTTGTGGTCAAACAGTGTGTATGCTATATTTGTAAGAGAGCGGCTGGTGCCCTTGAATCCGCGGGCAGTTAACCAGTTGTTCGATTTAATGAACTACAACAACGATACCGACAATTACTATTCCTTCCTGACCGATCCGAAGGCATGTGATAAAGTGCTGCGTGAAGTGACCGTCCCTGTGACCGAATGGACGCTATCAAAGAGTGGGAACAAGATATGCAAGCGTGAATCTTTGATTGACGAGGCGAAAATCTAGTTTTACTTTGTGAGGCATTCGTTGATGCCAACAAATCATACTTCGACTCTGAATATTGAGAGGGTTGTGCTGCTAGCTTGTATTATAAACGGCAAAACTGTAAACGTGGGGAAGCTCATATGTGAGCAGATAAGGGCTTGCGCTAACAAGAAAAGTGGGGAGATGTTCTTCCCTACTTTAATTTGTTTATTGTGCAGGGCTGCGGGAGTATATGTGGACATTGAAGACGATGATTTTTATTTGGCGGGGACAATTTCTACCCATGATCTTCGCAGGATTCTTCCCCCGCCACCACAGCCCCAGCCACCTGAGAGAACACCCCCTGCCCCAACACCTATGTCAGCAGCAACTGACGTCCCTCCTTCAGCAGCAGCGGATGCTGCAGCATCAAGTTCCACCGATGCTGCAACAATGACCAGACAGATGTACGCTCAACTTCAAATTTTCTGGAGGTACACACGTGGACACAACGAGGCCTTCCTCAGATCTCTACCCATGAACCGCCAGCATGCTGGTAATCCATGGCCCGCCTTCCCGACTGAACTCTTACCGAATGAGGATCCCAACCGGATGGAGGACGACGATGTTGTCTTCACACCTTGATGCACTCCCTTGAGACGGGAGTAGTTCTAAACCCAAACTCATTTACTTTTATGTTTTTTTTTTTTGATTGTACTTTAATTGCCTGTTGTGCAGGCCTTGAACAACTTTACTTGTCTTTTGTTTTGTTTTGTTTTGACTCCTTTTGTTTTGTTTTGTTTTGTTTTGACTCCTTTTGTTTTGTTTTGTTTTGTTTTGACTCCTTTTGTTTTGTTTTGTTCTGTTTTGTTACATTGATTTATTACCTGCTATCTGAATTAAAGCAATGAGGACATTGCTTCCCTTTAAGTTTGGGGGAGGGTGTCCTCTCTTATGGCAAAAAGTTCAAAAATGGTGCTAATTTAAAAAAAAATTCCAGTTGTCTTTTGAATGCATGACATCTTATTTGTTGAAATTCTGAGTGATCTATTTGAATGCATAGATGCATTGTCTGAAAAACTATTTTAGAATGCCTTATAAATTGATTGATTTGGCATAGAAGACCTGTTTGCATGAATACGACTGCATTTTCATATGACCCATTAGAACCTTAGTTTCAACATGATTAGCATAGACTTTTGGGACCCGATTTATGATGTTATCTTAAAAACAAAAGTACATTCTTGTAGACTTTGTACCTTCTTTTTAAAATAATTAGGTATTAGTTGACTCTAAGTGAGAATTATTTTTACTCCCTATCTTTTGCACATAGTCTTACTTGTAGATTTCATGTTTATAAAAAGAGTCACTTTGGTATAGTCCTTGAGGTGAAATCCTAGTAGATTTGGTAATATAGAAATGATTGAGGCATGTTCTTGAATCGTTTGAGCCTTTCTAACCTACCCTAATGTATTTTGCTTCCTTAGTTAACAAGTTGAGCCTAAGCCTAATTTCTTGACACCCTTATCAAAGAGTCACTTATCATAAATGATTTGCATGTATCCATTCTTTGCCTTCCCTAAAACTTGATCTTAGCCTGCTGTGAACATTGTTGAACATAAATTTGAGGGTATGCTGAGAATGCTATGGTAAGGAACATAGAAATACTGCAGCTCAATGCTACAGCATTATCAATTTTTATGGGATTAGTGGCATTTAAGGAAATTTTGAACTTCTGATATAAATGTTCTACATATTGAGGGTTTGTGTATGAAAACATGTGTAAAAAAATGAAAGCACCCTCTTTACTTTAAAAAGAAAAAGAAGAACAAAAGGAGAGCAAAAAGGAAATACGTGTTATGCTTCTTTGAGGTCAAATGTTATATACTGATTGTGATTAAATGTCGCACGTATTTCTGAAACAAGGTATAATTTTTTATGCTCCTTGGGATTGACTCAAAAAAAATAAAAAAACAATTTTTGGGAAGTGATAGCATTGGGTAGAAGCTTATGGCAGACTAGGACTAAGTTTTGAGCCTACCTTTCATCCATATTTTTTCTACCTTAGCCTTAGCCTACATTACAACTAAATTAAGACCTCTTTGATCTTTATTGCTGGATTTGCTACATTAGTGGGAAGGGGGGTGTAATAGATTGAGTTTGAGGATACAAAATGAACCTTAGAATTACCATATGTTGACTTATGAATGAGAGATTGAAAAGACTATTCACATTGGAGTAGGAGTTCTTTGAACTTGGGTTAGTCAATACTTGGTTATTCACTAAGGATGGAACATTATGTCTACTTGAATTTTGTATTTTTCTCTCTAAAATCACTGGTCCCAGGTTTAACTGAACTTGCTTAACGAAATTTATGTGGGTATGTATATTCATGTTGCTTCCGCATTGCTGCAGCATTGCTCGAAACGAGCAATGACCTAAGTTTGGGAGTGTGATAACTCTAAAATAATATAGTTATTCACATCTAATTTGTCACATTTTATTAGGGAATTAATTGACTTTATTTGAAAAATGAAATAAAAATGTGTTGATTTGATATTTTCTCTCTTTTTTATTGTTAAAAGTCAATTTAATTGAATTAATTTCTCAAAATGTGGACGAACTGTAGTATTTTTTATTATTTGGGAATTAATTTGAATTGATTTATTGTGACAATGGTAAAAAGGAAATTTTGATGGTTGAAATTGGTGAAAGAAAGTTGGATAAAAGTTGACCGAGAAGAAAGTGAAGTATGTGTGGATAATTTGCATATATATATATATACCCACACACTATTTGTCACTTAAAAATCCAGCTGAGGCATATTAAAGGTGAACTTGCGATACTCTTTTGTCCTATCCATTTTATATATAATATACATAATATATATATATATGTGTGTGTGTGTGTGTGTGTGCGACAAGGGGGACAAAAAATAGAAGAAAAGGTCAAGAATTTCAAAAAAGCAGCTGGAATGTTGCTGCTGACCCTGCAGGAGGAAAAAGACAAAACTCCTGCAGAAAGTTCTGAAATTCTCCTGCAGATCATGCGGCTATCAGAAGAAAAAGACAAAAACTCTCCTGCAAATGCTGCAGCATAAGAGGAAAACGACAAAGATCACAGAAAGCGGCGAGAGACCGACTGCAAATGCTGCAGCATTCAGAGGAAGAAGACAACAACTCCAGAAAAGCAGTTGGAACTTATTTTGACTATTTGCTGGAATTTTTGGAGAAAATTCCAGAATTATGGACAGATGGCAACTTGGTAATGGCTCTCGGTACACAAAGAGGCTATATGTATGTGAAGAACCGAGAGGAATGAGGTTGGCTAGTCTTGGAGAGTTTGAGAGCTAGTCTTTGTTAGAGTTTAAGAGGCTTTTGGCCGACATAGAGAGATTAGTTTTTCTTCTTAGTTTTCTTAGATAGTTTAGTAGTGTTTCTTCTTAGTTCTAGACTAACTTATAAGGGAAAGAACCCGAGAGTGAGCAGGGTGACTTGCTGAAGCATTCATAGCTGAGCAGTAAAGACGCAACAGCATCAAGCAGAGGAAACGAAGGGCAGCAGTACGTTGATTAAACCGATTTGGGCAGTAGGGTGATCTCTGACCCAGAGTAATCCTCTCTCCATTTCCTCAACTTACTACTGTTTTTGTGACCAAATGTTCTTTGTTATATAAGAATGTTTACATATGGGTTCAAGGATCTTAAAGTTGAAATTCAATTGAAATTCAACTCAAAGCTCAACTCAAAGTTGAAATTCAATTGAAAGTTCCAAGTTCAAGGAAGTTTTGAGTCAATTTCAAATTGTACTCAAAGGCAAAGTCAAAGTCAAAGTCAACCGATTTAGGCAGTAGGATGATCTCCGACCCAGAGTAATCCTCTCTCTCCATTTCCTCAATTTACTACTGTTTTTGTGACCAAATGTTCTTTGTAATATGATTTGTAATATGAGAATGTTTACATTGGTTCAAGGATTGATTAAAGTTGAAATTCAACTCAAAGCTCAACTCACTTGAAATTCAATTGAAAGTTCCAAGTTCAAGGAAGTTTTGAGTCAATTTCAAATTGTACTCAAAGGTAAAGTCAAAGTCAAAAATCTGACTTCAAAGATAAATTGAAGTCAAAGTCCAAGTCACAAAGTCAAACTCCAAGTCAAAGTAGAGCTAGAGATACCTAATGAGTTTAAAGCATCTATCTTATTCTCAATATCAAAATCTAACAAGAAACAGAAATGTGTTCATAAAGAATGAAAATATAAGAGTTTAAGAAATACTAACATAGTTATATATATTCCCAAGCTTTCTTTTGGCACTAGAAATACTAGTGGCACCAAGTGAAATTGTGGCCAATTGCAGGAGCAGCAGCATATGAACACTACAAATGCAACAGTTGGAAGGAGAGTCAATGTCAATATAAACTACTACTACATATGTTTACCATTAAAATGAAGAATAAAAAAAAGGAAAATAAATAATAACTCACATTTTTTTCCTATCATCAATTCAAAAAGGATTTTAGACAAAACACAGAACACAATCATCAAGGAATTAGAACAAATATCACTTGATTACCAAAAAAAAGAAGACTGTGAAATTTTCAAACAAAAAAAAATGCATCAAAAGAAATTAAAAGAAAAAAAAAAAGGAAGTAGTTGAACACACACAAGGAAAAATAAGTAAAATCTTTGCAGAACTGCAATTCTCTCAATCATCAATACCAACAAAAAAACATTTGCACAAAATTATTGGCGTTAAAACTGCCACATTCTTCAAAGAAAATATTGCCACAGAATCAAGAAACTCTTCTTTGAAAGAGCCAACAAAAATCACTCACAAAAGAATCACACAAGTGATTTAAAAGAAAAGCCAAAAAGAATTGCACATTGAATTGAAAAAAAAAATGTATTAATGAATATTGCCACAGAATCAAGAAACTCTTCTTTGACAAAGAAGAAAATAATCACTCACAAAGGAATATTGACACAGAATCAAATCAAGAAACTGATTGACTGAGCCAAAAAAAAACACTCACAAAAGAATCACACCAAGTGATTTAAAAGAAAAGTCAAAAAGAATTGCACAATTGAAAATTGATAAAGAAAAGATCACAACAAAAAATCAATTGAATGAATGGGAAAATAGAGAAAATCAACAAAAAGAACACTAAGAGGGAAGAAAAGAAGAAACTGCCAAGTAAAGATTGCAAAAAAAATCATACACCCCAAAAAACATTGCAAAAAAACCAAAGAGAGTTAATAAACAAAAACATTACTTCTTATTTAGAAGTAATAAATAAGTTCAAGAATTACTGAAAAAGAAAAGAAAAAAAATCCCACAATAAAAAATTATTCTAAATGAGATGAAAAGAAAACAAAAATTAATCTTTCTAAACACGAATTCAAGAAAGAAAGAAACATTTTCGCTAAACACAATAAATATTCCAGGAAAAAAAAAGGAAACCTTTTTTGTTTTTATCAAACACACATATGAATTCAAAGAAAGAAAGAACGAAAACCTTTTCTTCATAATAAAACTTGAATTCAACAAGAAAAGGAAGAAAGAAAACCCTTCACACAAATTCAAGAAAGGAAGAATAAAAGAGAAATTTAAAACCCCAAATTCATGAAAACCCTTGACACAAATTTAAGAAACGTGCACCTGAAAAGATATGGATCCAAGAAATTTCGAGGCAAGTTAACCAAATTCAGCATATATACACTGCAGAATCAAGAAATTAAGAAGAGAAACTGAGAGAAGAAAGAAATGAAAATCGGTCTGAGAAAGAAGAGAGTGAGAGGGCGGAGAGAGCTGACAGAGCATTTATAAACCTCAAATTTTGGACCTAACGGTCAGATTATCTATCACGTGCTATTGACCGTTTTTCAGATTTTGATACATTTTTCAAATCATATTTTCTTTCTCCTTTGTTTAAAATTACAAAAATGTCCTTATTATCTGTGTTTGGAACTTTATTTTACTAATTGAAAATCGAAAAAAATAAAAAATGACAAAAAGAATTTTTTAGTCCAAACTAAAATAAATATATAATTAATAATAATAATAATAATAATAATAGGTGCAAAATTTTAGCTTTCTCTCTTTGCAAGCAAAGGGAAAAAAAATTAAAAAATCTCCCTCTGCTAGCACTCAAAGAACAAAGTTTTTTTAAAAAATAAATTAAAGAACAAAGTTAAAAACCCTCTTTTTTTTCTGTTAGAAATTCTTTATTATTTTTAAAGAAATCACGATCAAACCTATTTATATAGTATTTATAATTTATTTGTTTTATTATATTAAACAACAGAGTTATTTATTATTACATTTTTTTTAAATCAAACTTACAATTATTTTTGTATTTAATAAATAAAAAATAAAAATTAATTATATTATTATATATAATAAAGGATCACCCGACAGAAAGTAGATTTATCTTTTTGTAAGAAGAAAAGTTTACTTAAGCGTGATAGACATATCCATCTCTCCTACGGCCCACTAACCATGAATTGTGTGAATTATAATAATATTTGATAGGAGGCTGTAAAATTAGTTTAAAAATACAAATATTTTCCCAGAAATTTAGACTTTTAATTGAATTTTTTAAACAATATATATTATAAAACATAAGAATAATTAAAACCAGTTTGGTGTATAATCAAATCCAGCAATTCATCTGGCAGATATTTTCAATAAATTTTAAGATTTTATAAAATTAAATAAAATTAGATAATAAATTATTATTTTAATTATAGAGTTTCATTTATTATTAACTAAAGTTATAAATCTGAGATGAAATTTTTTTATAATTTTTTAAAAATACAATTAGATTATATAATTTTTATTTTATTTGATTTAACTATACTTAGTTTTTCTATAAAAAATATTATAATTCTTTTTTTTTTTTGTAAAATATATTCTAAATAATTTTACTTTATAAACAAAATTAAACTAAAGTTTAGGTTAATAAAAAAAAACTCAACCCCAGTGGTGCCGCAGGCGAAATCGACGAGGCATTTCTGAAGCCTCCGGCGGTGAACTTCCACAACAATTTTCCGCTGCAACGCAGATTACCAATCTGAACCTTCCTTTCTTTCTTTTTCCTGGGGTTGCAAGTACGTAAAAGTTATTGTAGATGGATAAGAAATATGGATTACAATTAAGGGTTAAGCCACAGCAGCAGAGGAAACCCATTTCTCGACCTCCTCTACCTAAACCAGCTCTGGGTTTTGGTGGTGATGACGATGAGGACGATAATGTTGAGCGAGAAATTTCTCGGCAGTCTTACAAGAATAAGTATCTGAAAGATGTTAGTAGTACAGTAGAAAGGAAATAATATTTTTGAGTTTTTGAAAATTACTGGAATTATTGATTTTCCCCACTCTTTTTGGAATGATTTTATTGTAGGTTGAAGAGCAGCATAAGAAGGCACTTGAGGAGGATCCCTCAGCCTTCGATTATGATGGAGTCTATGATGAAATGAAGCAGAAAGTGACCCGTCCTGTTATTGATGATCGACAAGAAAGAAAGGTTAGCACTTTTATAAGGCTAAATTTTACTTTCTACTTATCATTTAAAATCCTAATTTTGTTTAAGCTATAAAAGAAGGAATGAGATTTACACGATGAATGAAAATTTTGATAATAGGTTGACTTGGAAAGCCAACATTCTCTACTGAAGTTGAGGACTTAGGTTCTAGATGTTGTTAAGGCGAATCAATGGAGTAACTGTTTAGGAATTTCTTTGGATATTTTCCTTGGAATTAGTTGTTGTATGTATTTTTGAGTATTGTGTGGGAGAACACAAGATTGTTGATAACTTCTTAAGCACTTTTTCTGTGATGATGGGATTCTGACTAGTTTTTCTCCTTAATTTAGTTAATTTTATTAAGGATAATGAGAAATAACAGTCTGTGCTATCATCAATTTAGTTTATTTTGTTACTTGAAGAGCTATAGGAATATAACTTGATGACTAAACATGGATGGTTAAGGATCATTGGAGGTGCTGACGTAGTAGATTCCTATATTAATGATATTAGCTCAGTGGAGGTGTAAATGATCTTTGCTGGTTGGGGATCTCTCTAGATGAAAGAATTATGTTTAGGGCAAAAGAAATAAAAGATTCTAGTCACCAAACGCTTAAAGGACAGTTAAAGTAGTTAATCCTCTATGTCTTTTGGAATTTATTATTTTTTTCCTCCTTTCCAAAATATTTTTTATATGTGCTATCTATCTTTCCCATTAATGGTATCATATTTCTTGTTGTTTTACCCCTCCTCCTTTTAATATTTATGTTTCCATGGTATTGGATTTCTTTTTGAAACAAGCTCTTGGTTTTGTTCCTGTAGCCAAAGTATATTCAAGCACTAATTGAAAAGGCAAAACAAAGAGAAAGGGAACATGAGATTGTTTATGAGAGAAAAATTGCTAAAGAGAGAAGCAAAGATGACCATCTGTATGCCGAAAAAGACAAATTTGTTACAAGTGCTTACAAAAAGAAACTTGCTGAGCAGGCCAAGTGGATGGAGGAAGAGCGTCTACGCGAACTGCGAGAGGAGAGAGATGATGTATGTTTCACTTCCTTCTACTTAATTATTCTTATTGATCAAAAGTTGTTCATTGATCCTCTGGCTGTGGGGTCTGTTCCTTTAGTCTCATTCTAATGAGACTGAGGTTTTATAACATTTTTCTCTAAATCTCTATCATGAAGAGAACAGCCACGCGGTAATGTTAATAAGGATGTCTGTTTATATACTTTATGCATGATGGATATCTATCTATGAGCAAAGGGTTTGTTGCTGTTCTAGGATAGAATTGATGTTACCATCTCTATTGGATAGAGTAACCACGGCCACTCTGTCCATTTTTGGAGTATACAGAAAAAATACAAAGAGTCGTAGGTCAACCTTTTCTTATAATTGTTGCACCGTAATCAATTTGAGTAGGCTCACCTTTTCTCTTCAAGCTTCCCTGTGCTCTTCCCATGGATGAATTGTTCATAAACATCTCCAACAAAACAGAACCTCATGAATAAAGGAAATTTTCAGATCTCTTAAGAATATAAAGGAAAAGCTTCTTTCATGTTCTAATATTTGCAAACTGTATTTCTTGGTGCTACTACCTCCTTTTGTAGCCATGCAAATCTAAGAATGTATTTTGTAGCAAGGAAGTGTCTAAATCATGGCTTTTAGCAGTGACTAACTAATTTTAGATTATACCTTTTCATATACCTTTATTGAGGATCAGTTTTAGAGGTTGATTATTGATGGGGCAATTTTTTGTCTTAATGTGGTCTGACATTCATGCCAACTCAATTTACTATTGTACCATTTATATTTAGATGGCTTGGTTTTTAGGTGCAGTGAAAATGGGAAGGCCTATTTCTTAAATGCATGTATTAGGTTTACTGGAAAAAAAAAATTAGATAATCAATATAAAAAGAGTACATGCATAAAGTTGAAGATTATTTAATTGCACATGTTCAAGCCATGTGGAAAATTTTACTCTTCTTTCTGTTTTCCTTTTAGATCACGCATTCCTTTCTTTTTAGAACAAGCTCAATGCAATAGGAAGTAGAGTTTTCTTGCTTGTACAAGGAGCATCTTTCCACAAACCCATGATATTTAGTTTTTTATTACTTCCTTCCATGTTTGATTGTTAATATTTCTTATGTTATTTGTGCATTTAAAGTTAACACTCATTAACTTTGATCATCAACTTCCAATATAGCCTTTCCTTTCTGAAATTCTTGGATGAAGCATTATTTGCATTTCTTAGATTCTGGAAAGTGGAAGATAGTTCAAATATTAAGAGTGTTTCTTTATCTAAAATAAGGTTCCTTCCAGACCTAATGTAAAGAATGCAAATTCAAGTGGACTCTTGGTCTATGCTTTCATCATCTTAACTGATGGCAAAGAAACACTTTTACCACTGGAACTTGATACTCCTTATGACTTCTCTTTACAGATAAAAAATAAATAATAGAAGTTTCAACCCTATTCAGTTGATTTGATTTTGTGAATGTTGTTCAGTTAACTTTCTTTTGATGCAGAAAATGAGAATCAGCATTTTGTAAAATATACAGCAATGCTTTGCTTGGGTTTTTCTTTTTGTTTGATGAAATTTATAAAATTTTAATTTGCACGTCTATTTTTCTTCTAAAATCTGCTCAGCTCAATGCTTCCACCTCGTGACACACTTACCCTCCAGCTTAAATTTATAGTCATCTTGTGGTAATTGGACTTAAGAATTATACCGGTAAACTTCTGAAGCTTTTGTGTATGTTGTTTCTTATCCCCCTAAAATTTCTGTATGGCATCTGAGGTGTTGGCACCTTCAGGATAGAAGTAACAGAGACATAGTACAAATTGATCCATGAAACATTTTCACTATATTATGGGAGTCATATTCTACACTTGAACTCAATATTCTAAACTTGAACTCAATGGCTTATGTTAACAGATGAACTCAATTTCACTGGATTTCTTGGTTTACTCTCTGGCTTATACCTTTATAATTGTGTAAGCTATGTTATGATGCATGAAATGTCAGTTTGTATGTTTGCAAAATGTTTTACCCTTTCGGTTAGACTGAAATCTTTGGCAGGGTGCACCGTGCACCTCTTAGTGTTACTATCTTATTTCTCGGTTATCAAATTGAGTCTTGCATATCATTAACACACTTGCAAATCTAGTCGGTTTATGATAGGACATCTCCTAAGATAAGCTGTACGTTAGTATTCTGAATGAGCAATAACCTTGTTTCATGTTTTCTTCCTCCAGGTTACTAAAAAGGCTGACATTACTGATTTCTACTTCAACCTTTCAAAAAATGTTGCCTATGGTGGTAGAGAGGGAGATTTGAGAAAGGCTGACAAGCCTCGTGAAGAACTAGTGAGCAAGTCACGAGAGGCAATTGCTTCCTCGAGCAATGAATTATCTGAGTCTTCTAAGGCAATTAAGAGGCAAGAGAGTCAGGGTTCTCGTTCTCCCCGTAAACAACCTGAAGAGACAGAACGTAAACAACCTGAAGAGACAGAACGTAAACAACCTGAAGAGACAGAGGCCAAGCCTGTTCCTGATCCTTCCGAACAAGAAAAATCTGTTCATAAGCCATCAGTAACTGAGCAACCAAAAGGTGATCATCATAAAAGAAACCAAGATGCATTAGCTGCAGCCAAAGAACGATTTTTGGCAAGGAAGAAGGCAAAGTAACAGTAACATTTTCAGATGCTCAAGTTAGCCCATCTCAGGTACCATCAACTTCTGTTGTTCCTATTCTTTTCTTTCATTCCTGTTCCTGATAAGTTGGATATTTGGGTTGAAGACCAAAAGTAGGAATAGGAATCACGTTATTGCATAATCAAACTAATCAGTGTAACAGACTACAAGATGTATAGAAGTTCTTGAAGGTTTTTATTTTTCAGTCCCCAGAATTAACTTTCCAGTTACAAGGGATTTTGTTTAAAATTAATTGCAACATTTGTATAATTCAGTTATATTAATTTGATTAAGTTCAGTTATAAATTAATTTCAATTAATCACCTAAAATTTCAGTTATTTTCGCAATAGTTAAAACTACATCCTTCATTTTTTCTACAACTAAGATTTTGTTGTCTTTTGGTTCAAAGACTAAAATATATTTGGACTTAACTTAAGAATAATTAATAAGAGAAAAACATTAGTAAATGTAGCTTGATTTCATGATGTGATAAACAAAGGGAGTAATAATTAACTATTCTCTATTGTCTTATTTACTTAGAATACCACTCAACACTATCTCTCTATTATCTAATCATTTATGTATATGATTGGTATTAATAGGGAGATTATCAGTTAAAAGTAGGTGATTTGAATTTTAGTAATCACTGAGCTTGGGATTCATTTTCCTTTTCTTTTGAATATTTGTGTTCCTGATCAGTCCACATAAACTTTTTCTTCCCCAATTACAGGAGATTTTCTCTCATTCACATTGTTCTGTTCTGGTTTTCAATTCCTCTATTTCAAGGTTGTCTTCCTATGTTGCCGTTGCCTTATTGAATCAGTCATTCAGGCCTATTTGAATGCTCTTGTCTATGTCATAGTTTGTTTTCTATGTTGTTTCGAAATATCCCATCCATGTATATATACATATTTGTCAGACACACAAAGATACAAAGATTGAAACCTGTATTATATTATGATATTATTGAGAAGACTTTATTTTGTAAAAGTTAAGATTTGGCTCTTATATGATATTTTCGAGAAAGTTTTAATTGGTTCTCTTATATAGCCTTCTCACCTCGAAACATATTAAGCATACTTTTTTTGACTTGATTCGTTTCTTACTCGTTTTTTTTAATATTATTATTACTACACAGTTGAGGGGTTGTTTTTAAGGTTTAGGTCATGATGTGGTACTCTTTTATCTAGAAACAGGTCCTAAACCCAACTGGAAATGAAGCAATAAAAGAGGAAAAAGAAAATTGATTGTTTGTGATTTATATTGCATTTGTTGTAGATTGAGGGGTGTAAACGAGTCGAGTCAAACATCATATGTTGGAACTTGTTTGTTTAATTTTTTAGCATTGTCATTGTTTGAGTTCGCTCAAATAGTTTGTTTAATGTTTCGAACAGAAAAATTTGTTTGTTTGTTTAATGTTTCGAACAGAAAAATTTGTTTGTTTGTTTAATGTTTCGAACAGAAAAATTTGTTCGTTTGTTTAATATTTCGAACACAAAAATTTATTAAAGTTTCATTTGATGATTTATTTATATTACTCGAAATAGAATTTTTCCGTTTAAGTTTTAAATTTAAATTTAAATTTATTTATTAAAAAATTAAAAATAATTTGAGGTGGATTATTTGTTTATATAATTTGAGTTTGATTATTTGTTTGTATTCTTCGAATTGTTTAAGTTTCAAATTTGAATATAGATAAATTTGTTTTATTAAAAAAATTTAATTGAAATAGAATTTAAAAGTCTTTACAGTTCGGAAAGAGATTTAATTAAAATTTGAAAGAACGTTGCTATAAATTATTTTTAATAAATTAAAAGAAAAAAAATTTAATTTAAATATTATAAATTATTTTTAATAATATATATAAATATTTAGTGAAGAAGGCTTGAAAATTAATCCAGCTTAAAAAATTTGTTAGAGTTGGATTTGTTTAATAAATTTGTTAGAATTAGATCCAATGATCGAGTTTGGAATTGAAAAAAAAAACAAAAAAACAAAAAAAAGAAAGAAAGAAAGAAGCAGAAAAGGCAAAGGGGTCCCAAACCCAACTGGAAATTAAGCAATATATATATATATATAACAGATACATATATGTGCGGGTGTGTCTGCCCCCAATTCGATTCGTTGGTGACGATTCATATGATCCGACTTTGCTAAAACCCATGTGACATGTGCATGGATGTTGCCAGTACTGTTAAGTCTTCAACCACAACCCACAAAGTTTTTCTTTTTCTCTTCTTTCCTTTTCTTTTTTCTTTTTTTTTTTTTTTTTTTGTTACATTGTGGGTTTTGATGTGGCCAAAATATTTTGCATTATTGTCCTTTAATTTGTCTATTAACGAACACACACAAAAAAAAATAATAAATAAAAAATAAAATAAAAATAGCATCTTTGCTAAATGTTCATAAACATTTATAGAAAGATAAGATGGAGAATCCAATGGACTCTTCTTTTGCAAGAGTGAGAGATTCTCCCTCTCTCCTCAATAAATTCTTTAAAAGAAAAAACTCTAATTCTTTCAAAGATTATTTTTTTAAAATTATGATATACATGTATATATATATATATATATATATTTCTTGATAAAAAAGTCGAAACCTTGAAAAAAAAGTAACTGGAATAATAATGGGAAAAAAAAAAGAAAAGAAAAAAGTGTTAAAAGTAGTATTGCGAAGATGATGAAGCAAAGCATAAAGTAGTGTTTCACTACAGAAAAGAAATTGTGTTTGAAATAGTAATTTTATGGCTGAATTTGTCCAATTCCTTCCAAGAGAAGTAATAATCGGTACCGTTGCTTAAGAAAAGAAAAAGTCTAAGGAAACGTTTTGCAAAGAGACAACAAACTGGTTGTTTTCATAGTTTCAAATTTCCAAAAAGTCTTCCCTTTTAATTCTACAAAATTTTATGCAAGAAATCCACCTACCAAAATAAACTTTAAAATAATTTCACTTACAATCACAAAATTTTATTAGTTGGATTCTAAAGAAAATGTTATAACTTTATAAATAAATAAAACATGTAATTATATGGTAAATTAAAATTATAATATATGAGATTGTCTTACCTAAAAAGTATTACTTTTATTATTTCTGAATTTATAATTTCTTAAAGTCATTAATAAAAATATTATCAATTGAACTACATCTTGACTTTTTAAAATGTAAAATTTTATTTAAAGTATAGAATTAAATATATATATATATATATATAAAACACATAATTTTTCTTGTAGTCACGTTTCATAAAAGTTCTTTTTTAAAAGTTAAAAGGTAAAGAGAGAAGATTAAGCAACCCTAATTAATTTTGCTTCACAAAGAAGAGAATCAGCATCAATCCAAACCAAAAGTTATCAGTGTAAGTGAAGACTTCAAATAATTCATGAATACTTATAACCACATATCAATTTTCCCACTTTCTTTATTAAGTTAAAAAAACTAAAAGTATCCCCCCTACCCCCACCCCACCCCACCCCTAAACTTTACAAATCCATGTGAAATGTGAGTAGAGAGCAGTCACATGTGATGTAATGTATTATTAATCTTTATGAATACCTAACACTTCATGCATTGCCTCATTTCTCATGACACATAAATCCAAACTACAATTTGCAAACAACGTCCAAAGGTGAGAGTTACATTTAACCAAATGATAAGAAATTAATATTGATTGCTAAATTATATGCAAATTGTTCACCAATCACTACAAGTTATTTCTCCTTATAATATATATATATATATATATATATATATATACATTCAAACTCGAATTTTCATTTAAAGTTTTCAACTAGAAAAAAAAAGTATCAATTGACTAATATAATATTCATTATATAATAAGGTTGAATTTAGAGAAGAAACGTGTTTGTTACATATGATTTTCTTACATGAAATAAGCAAGCATCAGATGCCTTGTCACACTTTCTCTTTTATGAGATGGAGCTGTTTCCCATCTACTACCTTACTACTCCTCTGGTAATCTAAGAATTAATTGTTTTTTTAAATTATTTAATATTCGAAATAATTGTAAATTGTATTCACTCTAATTGGGAAAAAGATTTCACTCACACTTATTTATAATATATTTTGTTATTGTGTTAAATTAAAGACTTGAATTGTATCCGTGCAAATTTTATAGTCAAAATCTAAGGGTGCATTTGGATAGGCTTTATATACATTTAAATATGGAAATCTCTATTTTTTGTGTTTTCTTTATATATATATATATATATATAATTCAAGAAAGAAAGAAAAAGGAGCTAACTTTGCAACGGATACTGCTGACTCTTTGCAATAATTTAATGCTTCATTTGCCATTTTCTAAACTTCCAAAACCCCACCCATCTTACTATTTTAACTATTCTTTTCTCCCTTTCCTTCACCATATATTCATATTCATTGCCTTTGGAGGAGCTCTCTTCTCTACCACATGCAAAAATTTACTTTTATATTTCGAGATTTGAGTTAAATTCTGCAAAGTATAATTTGGTCAAATTGACTCTCATAAATGACAATACTCATCAAACCTAAGCATGCTTGTCTCTATCTGCTTCCCATTTTGCATCCTATTATTATAAAGTGTCCATAAAAATGAAGGAGTAATCACTTAAAATTTTTTTTATTAATTCTCAAAGTTGAGTCAAATTACATACATACATATATATATATATATATATATATATATATATATTGTGCCTTTGTTAAAAGATAAACTAGAACCAAAGTGGTACCTAGCATCAAAGAATCAGTACTATTTTAGGTTACTTCATCCCACCATCATTGGCACAAAGCCCAAGAGAGATAGAAAGAGAGAGAGAAAGAAAGGAAAAAGAAAAATCAATGGCATTCTCTTCTTCTTGTTGTCTCCCTTTATGTTCTCTGTTTCTTGCATTTCTTCTTCCCCTCATTTCTTCTTCACCAAGTACAATCACTATTCCACTTGCATTCTCAAATTCCAATTCACCCCAAGATCTGTACCAAAATCTTGCTAATTTAGCTTCTGTTTCTTTAGCAAGAGCTCACCGTATAAAAAACCCTGTTCAAAATGCAGCAAGTTCAACTTCAACCACTCCTCTGCTTCCACATAGCTATGGCGGATATTCAATTTCTCTCAGCTTCGGCACCCCACCTCAAACCATACCTTTTGTTTTCGATACGGGAAGTAATTTCGTTTGGTTTCCTTGTACAAAGCGTTATTTATGCAAGAACTGTTCTGCTCCTTCTACTGTTATCCCAACTTTTATTCCAAGACAATCTTCTTCAGCTAAGATTGTCGGATGCTTGAATCCCAAATGTGGTTGGATTCATAAACAAACTGATGCTCAGAACCGGTGCCAAGATTGCCAATCTGGTGATGGAAAAAAGAACTGCAAACAAATCTGTCCACCGTACATCATTATCTACGGCTCTGGCTCCACAGGTGGGATTGCTCTGCTTGATACTCTGGATTTTCCGAACAAGAAATTCAGGGACTTTCTTGTCGGATGTTCCCTTTTCTCATCCCGCGCTCCTTCTGGGATTGCTGGATTTGGTCGTGGACTTGTCTCGTTGCCTAATCAATTGGGTATCAAGAAATTCTCTTATTGCTTACTTTCTCATAGATTTGATGATTCCGGTAAAAGCACTTCGCTGTTGCTGGATTCCGATTCAAAAAAGATTGGAAATTTAAGCTACACGCCGATGCTGAAAAACCCAGAGGTGGCCGGAAAAAGTTCTTTGTCAGTCTACTACTACCTTTCTTTAAGAAAAATCAGCGTCGGAGGCAAGAAAGTGAAGATTCCGTACGAGCATTTGGTCCCAAATTCTGACGGTAAAGGTGGGACGATTGTGGATTCGGGTTCAACGTTTACATTCTTGAGTTCTCCGGTATATGAATCGGTGACCGGAGAAATCATCAATCAAGCGAAAAAATACTACCCAAGAGTCAAAAAGATTGAATCTTTCACGGGTTTAGCTCCGTGTTTCAATCTTTCTGGGCAGAAAGATGTGGTTTTGCCTGAAATGAAATTTCATTTTAAAGGTGGAGCAGAGATGAAATTGCCATTGGCGAATTATTTCTCACTTGTTGGGGACAATGAAGTGGCTTGTTTGACTATGATTACGGATGGTTTTGGTCAGATTCAAACAAGTGGACCGTCGATAATTTTGGGTAATTTTCAGATGCAGAATTTCTTTGTGGAATATGATTTGAAGAATGAAAGATTTGGGTTCAGACAACAGTTTTGCAAATAAAAGAATCAAGCTTTCTCAGTAAAAGCAAGGACAGGAAAAAGTTGATAATTATTATTACCTAGTAATTGTTTTTTTTTTTATTATTTCTTGTTCTTTGAGAATGAATAAGATTAAATTCTTGTCAGTGCACTTTCTTTTAGTAAATATGTCGGTGCAAATCTATTTTACGATCAGGGAAACCAGATTCTTCTCCCTGTCTCGTTTAGAAAATATGAAAAGATAAAAAAGGAAAAAATGAGCCCATTTTGATATGTATTATTTGTGATAGATTAACATATTTATTTATATAAATTTAACAAAAATAATAAATTTAAATATGAATCTAATTTAAAAATCTTAATTAAATCTAGGATGAATTTAGGACATGGCAAAAAGAAAAATTGAAAAAATAATGTAATTAAACAAAGGCATAGAAGAGGTTGTGTTTCAATTTTCTTTTTGGGCCTTGGAGTTCATATTTTATTGGATATTAGCCCAACAACAATCAATAAGAGATCCATTTCCATTTCGCTTCAGAGCTCGAAGGCGGAATTTTCCTCTTCTGCACGGCCATTTGCACCACTTCTGTCCGAAGATTCAAGAAAGAAATGGTTGAAACTCCCTCGTTAATCAGTTTATGTTTGGATGAAGTTGCAGAACAAATCTCGCGGGGTATTGTTTTTGAATTTTTTTCTTTTATGTGAGTGAACAAGTTAAGAAAAATTAATAGAGAGTATCCAAAAGTATGATTTCCTTTTTCCTCTTTTTATTTTGTAATTTTTAATATTATTCAGGAGATGATGATGATGATATTGTGAAGAATGTATATGAACTTCCACCGGAACTAATCGATAGTTTGTTGCCACGTCTCACCCCATTAGCTTTGGAAAGTTTACAGCAGCATATGTTAGTTTTCGTCCATTTTCAAATTTTTGTTTATATTTTCTGAAGAGCAATTTATATATATTCATCTTTTTAATTTTTCTTGTAGTATAATATCATTCCATTGATGGATAATGAATACGTTAAAATTGTTGTTTTTAAGTTTAAAATCCAGATGGGTTTTACAAATGGTGTTCAAGTAATTGAAGCTGTGGAAGTAACTTAAGAGTATGTTGACACTATACAAGGATAGTGTCTATGGAACTTCTATTTTAGGGAAAAAATGAGACTGATAACGTCAATTATCTTAAGCTTGTAATTCTTCTTGTTTGTCAGACTTTTTGACTTTTTAGGAAGAAGTTGAGGTATTGATATGTGAATCTATGGAAGCTATCTAAGATATTTCTATTTCTATGAAATAGAGACGCAGAGGAATTTTATCTGAATTCTACTTGCAATCCCTATTTCACTGGATGAGTTTGCTCCTATCATACTTAAAAAGAGATACTGATACATATCTTAACCAGCAGGAGCCCTTAAAATTTTAGGCAGAAGCTCATTCAAACTCTAAATTCTGTTGTTGTTGTTATTTGTGTGTGTATGTGTTTTTTTTCCTCCTCCTTTATTTCTGTTTAGCTGCTAACTCAAATGGATTAAGTTTACCCTTGTGTAAGGGATTTGAAAAGTGTTCATTAAAAGTAAAATAAAATAAGGTTCACAAGTAAAATCATTTTAATCTTTGGGAGATTACTGGCTCTAAAACTTCATTGTGTCATGCCAAAAGAATGCCATAAACATGAGAACACTAGAATAGCTTGAAATGTGTAACTCTAAATTATCTTATGGATGTAGTTCAACGATACAGTTTGAAACCATTTAAACATTAGGTAGAGATGACACAGGTTTCAAGGCTCAAACAAAACCTGGGAAACTTCTTAACAGCTACCAGTATGATTTTTAGGATTATCTTCCTTTGAACCCTTGTTTCTCTGTCCAGAACTATATAATCATTGCTGGCAATTTAATTTTAAAAAATAAAATTTATGCATATACAGATGTTTACTGCTTCAAAGTAACATCAAACTTCTTTTGGCAAGAATAATTGAAATTATCGTTTAACAAGTAGGACATGATCATTTTGGTTTACTGCATTATTTGTAAAAAATTACTTAATACTGTGGTGGCATCATGGATATTCTTTTCCAGGACGCTTGGTCTGCAAGAGGATTCTGGTACTGTAGATTGTTCTTCTGTACTTCAAAGAAAGCGTAAAAGGTTAGAATAAAAATGTTCTAATTCATAAATACTATATATATGTCTAGTCTTAATGCATTTCATACTGACTATTTGATCAGATGGGTGAACTTTGAGGAAGCATGGAAGAAACTGTATGAGACACGTTGGCCTAGTCTTGGCCCCAGAAGTTGTTTGACTGACTGGTTAGCTAAACAAAATGGAGAAAATGATGAATTGCAAGATGATTGGCAGCAGTTGTACTGGGAAAGACATTTACAGAAGTAGGCATATCTAATCAAATCATCTAAGTGAAAGCAACTTTTTCTTCTCCTTTTGGGGTGTATTTGTGACATTTATACAAAAAGCAGTTGCCTTGATGCAGCTGCAGAGATAGCATTGCTTCCAAATTTTGATGGCAGTATTGGGGAATTAGAGATTCCAGGTAAAGCACCTTTTTTTATTTTAAAAATTTTTCTCATTTATCTTCTCCCCTTCTTTCTGTTTATGGGGAAATAAATAGCGGTAGAAGTAATGTTATCGGGATATACTAGAGAGAACTTGGTACAGATATTGTAGCAAGTTTTATGACTTAGAGCAGAATTTATGTGTTGGAACTTCCAAAACTGAGCCCTGAGCAAAAATAGCAACAAATGGTGACAGTAACAGCATGATTAACTTTTTCAGGAAAAGAGGAACAAAAAAAAAAAAAAAAACCCAATAGTTATCTTCTAGTCCAATAAGAAAGATTATATTTATTATTACATGTGCTTAAATGAATTTCTCAACTCCATGTACCTGTGCTCTAATCAGCAAACTGCTCATTACCTATTTCCATTGTGTAGTTTCATCCTTCCTGTTTTAGATACCTCACCCAGCATTAATCCTATATCTGTTAGAAAATGTTTCTGAAGTAAACTGTCCTACTTTCTTGTCAAATGTATAAAACGTCTGCAGAAACTTGAAATATCTAGTGCCAGTGAAAAGGAAGATATTTGGTGAAATGTTTTTTCAAAAGTCTCATTAAGGTCGTGGAGATTTATTTTTTTAATTTTTTTTTCTATCTCAGGAAATGGAAATTTTTATATATTTCCGAGTAAATAGGCCATATAACAATCTTTGTGACAGTACTTCTTGGTCTTGTAGCTCCTATAGTGAGCTCCATCGGTTGTAAGGGGCAGATGAGAAAATCATTTGGTTACTCTAAGTTTTCAGATCATTGTCACCAATATGGATCATATTCCAGGTAACTTATTGCTTTAAATTTGAATTTGAATTGCTCACTCCTCTTCATTATCAAAATAAAAGTAATCATATGCTACAACATACTGGTATACATACTCACTCTAAAATTTTAATTATGTGCTTAGTGATGCTGTCATCTTTTATCCTTTGAATGTGAAAGTTCTATTTATGCTTGTGAGTAGATTACATATCTTCTTCTTCTTTTTCCTCTTTTTTCCCAGGTATATGAGGCTTCCTGGTGCGCTTTGTGGTTCAGAACTTTGTGTAAGTTTTGAATTAGTGGTTCTATTTCCTGGTAAAATAGCATAATTGGTCAATTGTTTACCTTTAACTTTTAATCTATCTTGTGTTTCTTACTTGAGTAAATTGATTGCTTTGGAGAATTCAGGCAAAACATTATCTTTGATGGATAAAGAAAAAAGGTTGATTTGGGGGCCTCATAGGGCATGTGTAAGGGTAAATGGAAGGAAAATCTGGTTTACAATGTTGGTGAAAGCTGAAATGGATCAAAGGTCAAACACATAATTGTATTTTGACAGGCTTCTAAGATTTAATATGTTTATTCTAAGAATGAAAAGAGAAGGACAAAAAAAAAAAAAAAAAAAAAAAAAAAAAAAAAAAAAAAAGAAAAGAAAAAAGAAAAAGGTATTTAGGATAAAACTTATTTAATATTTTGAGTTGGATACTTATGTTGAATCAACTAATAAACTAGTTTGATTTCCTTGCAGTATCCTACTAGATGCCATTTAAACTCTTCTTGCATACTTCCCATCATACAATCTCTTCTAATTTCCACTAAAGTTGGGGTAGGAAAAGCAGTAGAACCATAGGTTAAATTCTGTTGAGGACAGTATTGATATAGTGTTATACCTCCCTTGGATTAGTTATGTCTTCTTCAAGTTGCAATATTTTTTCAAATTTATCAAAACAGCTACCATGCTGGTTTGTATTTGTCTTCTTAACCTAGTTGGACTTTGGAAGTGGATGGCAAGGAACCAACAACATAAACAAAGATTCTGAGAAAGACTTAGTAAACATTCACCTCGTGGAAATGATTTGGTCTTTCTCATTTACTAATAGTCTCAAAACAAATGAAAAAAATTCTCAAATGATGGTGGAGTTGATCAACAATTTACTCTATAAAAATGATGGTCCCCCTGCAAATAGTAAAATAGATACTTAAACGTAGTGGCATCCCAAGCTTACATTAATCACCCTAGAGCTTTTTATGGATATTGACTTAATCCCATCATTACGAGAATAAAGAAGGATTGAGAGAGTTGATAACCTTTTCTTGGGCCTCAAGTGTTGGGAATGAAATCTTTAGATTCAAAAATGGAGAAACTGGGCAGTAGAAGCATTTACCCATCCAAGAAACCAAAAATTTCCCCAAAGCCAATACTTTCTTTTTTTTTAAAAGAAAAGTAATAACAAGGAGAAAAGTGGAAGGGGTTGGTTTAAATGCATTGCAGAACCAGAGACCCCAGTTCCAAACAATAGTTTTCTACAAGTAGGAGAAGCTTTTCTCTACAGAAAGAAGAAAAGGCTAACAGCAATCTTGTGACATGCCATCCATTCTCCATATGGATAAGTTTCAGTATATTGACTTTCTTATGTTAATGGTTGAATCTCATTGCCAGAACTTTGTGTGGGAGTCTACAAACGTTTCCTACCATTCTTAGTGCCTAGAGTCTCATATTCCTTATCCCCTGCCTTTCATATTATCAAATTATAAAAGTCATTTGTCAAGCTTTTCTTGCACTAGAATGAAAAGTTGACAGCCGTAGAAAAAAAGGTCATATTCAACAGCCAATATCGCTGAAAGAAGGTAAGACTGGCTAGCATTGGTGCTTTGTTGCCTCCCAATCCTCTAAAGCCTCAGCCACTTTTTTTTTTTTTTTTTGGGTGGGGACATCCCTTTTAATTCAGATTCTGTCTTTATCGTCAAGAAACTTGGAAGTATTCTATCTTAATTAGGACACCGATAAGTAGTATAGCATGTCTCATAAAATTGCAGAATTTCAGATTTGAGTTGATCTTGCTGTCAATAAGAACTTTTTCAGTTACAAGCCTCCCTATGTTTGATTCTGCAGATGTGAATTTGCAATTTTGTGAAAATGTCTATTATTTTGTCCTTAACAAGTAGTTATAGTGTCTCATAAAATTGTAGAATTGTGGATTTGAGTTGATCTTGCTCTCAATATGAACTTCTTCGGTTACAAGCCTCCTGTGTGTGATTCTACAGTTGTGAATTTTCAATTTTGTGAAAATGTCTATTATTTTCTCCTAAATTTGTAGCTCTCTGGGTCTGTTGTCACCATAATCAGTTTCCTTTGTGAATGCAACCCTGCTGGGATTTAACTTTGATTCCTTCTCAATATTTCAGATTCAATCAACATTCTGGATTTAGAGCCCAAAAGATTTATTACATTGCTTAGTTTCCCCTTTTCTCTTTTTCACGTAACTATTAGTCTGTTTGCAGCATTTACTGGGGAACTGCAGCCTGGAGAGACTGGAGGTGCACTGGATAAAGTCCAAAGAGCATGTGAGTTTTGATCTTTCTGTGCATGTCTGTTTGTGCTTGGTATATATGTATATGCATATTTCTAATAACTTTCATGGAAAAATCTGCTATTAAGAACTCATAATTTTAGTCTTTGTACATGTTCCTATGCCTTTTATCTTGTTCGATTAATGGAGTTGTTTTTTTTTTTATTGTTTTTTTTTGTTTTCTAAAGAGTCATTTCTGACTTTTTGAAATTAAAAAATTATTGGGAGAAGTCCAAAGGGAAAGATTATTGAAAACTTTCAGATGACTTCCAAACCTATTTTGTTACTGATAGTTTATAAGAGTGGCCTTATTATTCATGTGATGATCATATGATACTACTCAAATAGCAAACACTAAGGCTTCCTTTTCTTGCAACATCTTCCATAACCATTAAATGCACTATTACTCATCAATCTCAAGGTACCAGGGATAAGGCATCAGGTTTGAGAAGAGGGCTAATGCACAACCAGAATGTTAAATTGCTACTTGCTTAGCATAAGTTGGTAAGGAGGGTTAAATTTAATCGTTAACACACCTCTCTTGGGTGTGAGTTTAACATAAATTTTCATAACAAGGGTCTATACATGAACAACAACTAACAAATGGGGCCAGAGACGAGGATTGATATCAAGACCTCCCTAAATCTTTGTACTAATCTAAATGTGGTTACTTATTTCGGTAAGGAAGGGGGGTATATATTTCACGGAAGAAGAGCTTGAACGATTCCATATTCTCAAAAACATGGTTTTGATATTGAAATATTACTTGAGTGAAGTGTCATGATTTGATAAATCTTAGGTGTTTCCAAATATGGAGTCAGATATTTTAAAATATGGGCTTATTCAGCTCTGATATCTTTTTCAGTTTTCTACTTTATCTCACAGGTTGATGGATTGTGCAAACTTTTGAAGCAGAATGTGAAAACACTGAAGTCAATTGAGTTTATTCACTGCAAGCTTTCAACATCATTTGTCAACTGCATTTGTGAATCACTATCAGTTGAAGGTGTTAGTACTCATGGAATACATCATTTCTCAATCAAGATGTCAAGCTTTCTCGAGAGGGATTCATTTCCCTTACCCGTTGGACTTGCAACCTTTTTAGCAAGAGGGAGGTATGGACCTTTCTTGGCACAAATTTTTATTTTGATTGGGACTCGTGCAGCTAGTACAATCAATTTTTCCTTTATCATCCTCCATTTTTCTACTTGTGCTGGATTCCTTTACTTACCTATTTAAGATTTACTTGTACACTAAGTATTTGGAATTCTATTTGCATTTGTTGCCTCCTGTGCTACTTAGAATCTCTTAGATTTCTGTGTTTCTTCAGTCCTGTCATATATTATATGTTTGTTGCAGATATAATATACTATTATTATCACCTTGGGTTTTTGTTGTACATGAACTGTAAGTGGATATTAGGTCAAAACTTGCGGGTTTCTTTTTCTTTTAGTAATGTATTTATATATTTTTAGGTATTTGGATTCATTAAGGTTATGTGATGATCGTCTCCACCAAAACTTCGCAAAAATGGTTTTGGAGACCCTTCTTGATTCAGCATCCAGCATAACTCTCTTGGACCTTTCAGAAAATAATGTGAGTAGACTAAGTTATCTTTGATTTGTTTTACTTGTAACCTGTTTTTTGAACCATAAGATACATGTTGCAATGCTGCAGATTACTGGATGGCTTTCTGATCTTAAATGGGAATTTACTAAGAGCAAACAATTATCCTTTGGAATAGGCAAGTCCTTGGCATCATTGCGCTTTCTTAACTTAAGGTATCTCATTGTTCATCAACTTTCATGTGTGCAATACATTAATATGCTGACTGGAACTCCTAGATCATATGTTGACATCTCTGCAATAGGTCAATTAGAGAAGTTATGGAGAATTGAATTCTAGTTACCTAGATACAGTAAAAAATGGAGATAACCAGCTTATATTCTTTATACTCCTTCCCCCTTGCTTTTTTTTTACTTGTCATGGTGTGCTCATGTTCCTTGAAAAATACTAAAATTGTGTGTAGTTTATTTTTAAAGACTCTTTATTTTGTTGTATAAAGCTTAATTAATAAGTATTAATTGACAACATTAAGTAGAAGGGTGTAAGGGAGAAAAGGTAAAACATGTATTACAGAAGTGACTAGTAAAAGAAAATATAGGAATCTCTTTTTTCCAAAAGCAAAATCAAAATCAAAATAAAATAAAAATAAAAATAAAAATAAAAATAAAAGAAAGAGGGTTTAATAAATAAACAGACATGCATAGACGTATATATACAGACTGAAATTTCTTGAAAGCACTTTTTCTGCTCAATAAAAGAAAACAGAAACAATACTTATGTATGTTTTGGTTAAACCTTCTTTGATCAATTCTGTTTTCTTCAAAATGGTCAAGAAACAATATTTCCCTTCATTTCATTTAGAAGCAATCATGCAGTGATGAAATTGTGGATACTTCTGTGCTGTAGGACAAATTGGCACCTGATTAATGGTTCTCACAAATTTAAATGATTTCCATGAATGAATGCATGTTTCTAGAAGAAAATGAATATGAAAATTGAATTCAGCCTTATCTGATATGTATAGAATATTCCTCTGACAAGGACCATGATCATTTCTTTTGAAAAACTGTACTGTTTGAGGAAAGAGAAAAAGTGATATGACAGTAGTATCTTATTAGGAAATGCCAATACCCAGAAGATTGTGGCTTTTAGATTCAAAATAAAATTTCCTGCAGGAAAAGATAAGTGGAATAAAGCAGGTGCTGAAATATATATATGAAAAGATGGGAAAATCAGTTTTAAATAAAATGGAGCAATGACCTTCAATAAGGTGTACTCGATTTTGAGAAACCTTTTTTGTGTTGCTTAGTTTTTGTTTTTCCTTTATGATTTCAGGAATAATAATCTTCAGAAAAATGATGCTGACTATCTTAAATATGCATTGGTTCACATGCCAAAGTTGGAGATTCTGGATTTGAGTAATAATCCTATTGAGGATGATGGAATCAAGTATTTGCCTCTATGCTTTCTCCTTTGTTTGAACTTTAATAGCCTGTGTGCTGATGAAATGATTTTTACTGATGATATGATTTCATCACTTTTAGGAGTTTGATTCCTTACTTCTCTGAGATGTCTGAGACACAATATTCACTTGTTGATCTGAGGTTAGAAAATTGTGAGCTTACTTGTGATGGAGTAAGCCAACTTTTAAGGACCCTTTCAACTTGGAAGAAACAGCTCAGAGCTCTCTCAGTTGGTGAAAATGATCTTAGAAGGTTTGTATGAATATCAATTTGACTTTCGTAAAACTCTGAACAATCTGTCATGTAAAAACCTCCTGACAAGTAGGGTGAATGGTAAGCCTTTCATTTCCTTGTAGAATTGCATGTTCTATCAGGTACTATATCGTTTGTTTCTTATATTGTTTTCTTATTGTCCTTGGTTTCTGGTTGTGTATTTTATTTTATTTTTATTGTTTTGATTTGTAGTATGATTTACTTTTATCGTTCTTAATGTGCTTCAATATGAGAAAATGATTGGTTTTCCTCGTATCATTGAACAAAATAGCATTTGTTTTTCCTAGAAAAGCAACATTCATCACATATTAAATTATGTCCGCTAGTTATTTGGTTACTTCCAACTGTATCTGGTTTAAATATAAGAAAATGTTCTTGAATTCTGAAGTTCTCAACAACATTCATAACCATTTAAAATTTTCTGTCCTTTTTCTTTCTTCAGGGGCTCTTTTTTTTTATTTTTTATTTTTTATTTTTTATTTTCCTATTTGATCCTTTTATAAAACTTATTTGTTTATGATACTTCTTTATTAGTACAAATAAGACTTAGACCAGTGTTATCCTTCATTTTCTCCCTTTATTTGTTTATGATTGCATGAACGGCTAGTACCACATGTGTTCTCTGATGTCTTTTCTAACATTTATCTAATCATATTTCTCAAATCTATTTGACGTTCATTGACTATTACTGTGCAGAGAATTTGAAATGGGCATTGAACTCCATCTTTCTGTTGCTTTATGTGCATTTATAATTTCTTTTACTCCTGCTTCAGCAAAATTGGAGCAGAGCTGGGGGCCTATCTCTGTAAAGGCATCCAAACCCTTAACATTCAGGACATTGGGCTCTGTTCTTCTGGCTTCCAGGGTGCACAAAAAGAAATAAAGGGGGAGCTGATGCTTACATACATTAATATAAGGTTTGAGTGACAAATGAAGTTTTTCAGATTTTGTGATTATTTCTTCAAAATAATAACCGACATTCCTTTTACAGCAACAATCGTGGTGGGCATGAAACTGGAAACTTTTTGTCAAAGCTCATTTCATCTGCTCCAAAGCTTGTTGGAATCAATGCGGGATATAACTTCATGCCTGTGGAATCTTTATCAGTCATTTGCTCAAGCTTGAAGATTACAAAAGGTAAATAATTTTAGTGTTATCTATATCCAAATGAAGCTTGAATACATGGTGTGCTTGTACCTTGGAGTTCTACCTTATGTGCTAATTGGATAATATATGGCTTAAAGCATATAAGATTTATCTTTGTGCATATTATCTATTGATGCTAATTCTTAGTGCAGTTTGTTTCAGTCCCTTGCCATACCTCCGATTATCAGTCTTGATTACGTAACAGACATGTATAAGCATTAAAATAGGATCCACCTGACAATTGCTGTACCCCAGTTATTGTGGATCGTTGATGGTAATGGGGATGGGTTGGGGGAGATTGTAGGCACTTGCATTTCCCAAATGTTGGAACATTTTGGACCCACAAAACTTTCTTAGGACACATAAAAAATATTCACATATACTGAATCATTCATCTCTTGGCACACTATGATATGTATTGGATATGTGGACTGAGTAGCTTTATGGAATATTACTACATTCTGTGGTTGGGACTATTAGTCTAATCTATTGCAGTCCTACATCCATTAGTAATACCTAGGCATTGTTTTATCTCATCTCTTCATCCTTTATGAACTAAGATGCGCTCTTTTTTCAGTTTAAGTCTGTAATTATCTAAAACCTCTAGTATGCATCTTTAAAAATGTTTTCAATAAGGGTGGCATTAAAATTTATGAAAGTATTGATAAAGAATTGTAATGGTGGTAGGTGTCACGAAGTGTGCAGTTCACTAAAATAAACATGCCAACACTTTTTCCTAAGTGTCAAATACACAACAATGACACTTACGTGGAATACTGGCAATATAACAAAATAAGGAATTAACACAAGTTACAAGCAAATATGCCTAAACTTTCTCTATATTAACAATTAGATAAGGAATGCACGATTTTGAGCACCTATAAATAAAGGCCTGCTCGGCCAAGAACATATGACTAATGACAGAATACAATGCACACAAGTATTCTATCTACCTTACAAATGTTTACTTTCTCTATTGCCCTCTCTGCCTATGCTGCCAACAAGCTGCTCCTATTTATAGCCACAATTAGGTTTAGACAGAACAAAGGTTTAGTATGGGCCACAGGATCTTCCAAACCTTATAGGATTTCCTCTCCGACTAGGACTTCAACTCGAACTAAGATTCCAACTCCAACGTAGACTCAGACTTGTTAAAAGGGTGTCTGCTAGGGTGTCTTGTTAAAAGGGTTTTTTAATAGGATGATCTACATGAATAACCTAGAAGAGATGGAAAACATGTCTTAAGTATCAAGTTTAGGAATTTTGGAGAATGACAAATGGCTTTGATTTTCATGTATGAATTAGTTTTCAGACATAATCTTTGCCATTGAATCTATTTTCTGCCATTATTTAGGAAAACTGGAGCTACTGGACCTGACAGGAAATATTTCATGTGAACAATATGCTGACCATGATGAATTCCAAGTGAATGGGAAATGCATTCTGAGATTTGGTTCTTCATTTTCTTCAACCATACCGTATGACGATGATCCGTAGTGCTACAATTCAAACGTGGATCTTAAATATATGGTGAATAGGAAAAAATCTGGCGATGTACTGGCTGCTTGTGGTACAACTGTAAACCATTTTTTTTTAAAATTAAAATTAAAATTATTATAACTTTATGGTAACATTATGTAATCTATGTACATTATTTCTATTATTAAAGTGAGAGAATTGAATTTATTAGACTAACTATATTAGAAATTGTTTAAAGAAAATAGTTCTGATACTTATTTTATTTAAATATAAAATTTTGACTTCATGAAATAGGTAAGAAAACGGACTTGAGTTAAAAAATATAATTTTAAATTTAAATATGTGAAGATATAATATTTTAATGATATTTAAATTATTTCAAAATTTAAATTTAACATTTAAATTTTTTTGTTGCGGTGATAATATTCAAATTTTAAATTGTCCTACATTGTCATTCTATCTATATATTCGCTGTAGATAGTTAGTATTGTATTAAAATAATAATAATAATAGATAAATTGTATTAAAATAATAATAAAAGAAAAATAATAATTAGAATTAGAATTTAATTTTATTCAGAATTATAAAATTATCTTTAAAAAAATAAAAGAATTTTTTTATTAAATGATAAAAATACCTTTACCTTAAATTACATTAGAATTAAAAGGTTAAAATTATTTTAAAAAATTTTACACAGAATTTTTCAGACAAAAATAACCTTACTTGAAAATAATGAAAAAATAAAAAGTTGAAATATTAAAATTAAATTTTAAAAAAATTCAAGTGTTACTAAAATAATTTAACATGATTTAAAATTTATAACTTCTATTTTAATTATAAGTAAGATTTTAAGATTATTTTTATGAATTTTGAGTTGTCTAAGATTATTTTACAAACTCTCACAAATTTTTAATTTACTTTTGAAGTTTAATATCACATTTCATTGAAACTTGTAAGTTTGTTATTTCTTCAATAAATTCTAACTTTTTGATTTTTTTCTTCTATTGTTTGCAGGGACAATGATCACAAATATTGTTACCATATTAAGTGAGCAATATATGTATTAGGTAAATTTTATAAATTTTATATTTTTATTATAGTTTAACAATTGTAACATGTATGAATTTTTTTACTGACATTTTTTTTTTGTTTAAAAAATAAATTAAGACAATAAGTATGAAAATATATATTATATTTTATTATTAGTTGATTTTAAATAATTTTAGAAAAATTTAATAATAGTTAAATTTTTTTATTTTTTAAAATTTTGTTAATATTTTTTAATACTTGTTTTCTGTACATTAAAAAATAGTATATATAAATATAATATCTAAAGGTTTTAAATAATAATATCAAAATTTCCATCACAATATATAAACATTAAAAGCATCAAATTGATTTGATAATTTAGAGGTTAAAAAATTATAAAGAAATCATAAATTTCATTTGTAAATGGATAAACCTTAGTATTAGAAAATTTACTAAAAATATCAATTTTTTATATGGTTAAAAAGAAAAAAAAATTAAAAAAGAAAAAATAATATAAGTTGTTTGGAGCCTGAATTTTATAAATGGATCAGATTAGAAAGTTAATAAATGTGTTTTGTTTAAAATAAAGAAAAATAGTAAAAGTATGTATATATAAAATATGTATTATAAAGATTGGTTATTCAAACTGCATTAAATATATATATAAAAATTATATTATTTTGTGTTTTATTTTAACCAACAATATTATATGCATTTTTTATACATAATAATAATAATTAGATTTTTTGGGTTTTTTTTCAATTGTACATTTATACGTTAATCGTCCTTCTTTACTGGCGGGGATCGATTTTGTACTGTCTCCGCTCAAGAGAATTTGATTGTTGGAGATTTTTTATAATTTATAATGTATTGTGAAATTATATAAAAATAATAAAATAAATAAAATGAAAAGTAATTTAGAAAGTAGAAAATTGAGAGAATATATTATTTATTTTCTCTTTTAATTTTAGTTGATTTACAAAAAGCCTACGATCATCTATTTATAGGGTGAATAGGAATAAAGATAACCACTGTCACTTGATGGTATTAAGTGTTAGGTGACACTTATCAATAAATTCATAAATATTAGGTGATATGTATCACCTTACAAATAGATATCATGTGATACGTGTCACCTTTATTAAAAAAAATTCTTATGGTATATGTACAAATATACCCTGACATATGTACAAATATACCCCCACAATGATAATATCTCACACGATTATCCAATATAGCATTACAACATAAAATATCCCGAGTAACTCACATACAACATATCATCATATTTTTCCATTATGTCGTCACAATATCAAAATGTCTAAAAACGCCTATGGCATAGAAGGCGTGTGCCCATAAATAAAAACCCTTCTAAAATGAGAAAGAGATCTTTTGGGGGATTCAAAGGTCCTAAGAACAGTTATGAGAAAAATAATTTAGAAGATCTCTAATCCGGTAACATCAAGTAAAATTCTAAAATTATGTTTATGAATTTTGAGTTGTTTAAAATTATTTTACAAACTCTCACAAATTTCTAATTTATGTTTCAAGTTTAATATCAAATTACATTGAAACTTGAAAGTTTGTTATTCTTAAATAAATTCTAACTTTTTGATTTTTTTTTATTGTTTGCAGGGACAATGAGCAATATATGTATTGGGTAAATTTTATAAATTTTTTATTATAGTTTAATAAGTGTAACAAGTATTAATTTTTTTTACTGAGATTTGTTTTTCGTTTAAAATAAATTAAGACAAAAAGTATGAAAATATATATTATATTTTATTATTAGTTGATTTTAAATAATTTTAGAAAAAAATTAATTAATAGTTAAAGTTTTTTTTTTTAAAATTTTGTTAATATTTTTTAATACTTGTTTTCTGTACATTAAAAAAACAGTATATATAAATATTTAATGTCTAAAGGTTTTAAATAATAATATAATTTTTTTATCATATAAAAAAACATTAAAAGAATGAAATAATTCATATAATTAATAATCATGACAAACAAAAATTATAAATTTTTATACAGAAAAATTATGCAATAGGAAGCCATAAATTTCATGTTTAAATTTATAAATGTTAGTAATAGAAAATTTATTAAAATTATCATTGTTTTTATACAGTTAAAAAGAAAAGAAAAAAAAATGAAAAATTGGTAGAAGAAATGAATTTCGGATAGAGAGTTAACAAATGTGTTTTGTTTAAATTAAAGAAAAATATTGAAAAGTATGTATATAATAAAATATGTATTATAAACATGCAGTTATTGAAACACCTTTCAATATATTATATATAATATATAATTATATTATTTTGTGTTTTCACACGTATTTATATGTAAGATATTAGACGTTTTGGGGTTTTGTTTTTTCAATTATACATTTATACGTTAAACATATATTTTTTTTCTATTATTATTATTATTTTAAATTGCTTTTAAAATTATTTATACAATTTCATATTTTAACCAAATAAGTGGTCACAACAGAAAAATAGACTAACGTTTCTAAAAAAGATAAATATATATTGAGCCGACATAATTTCCAAGTAAAGTAACCATTTTGGAGGATCGGAAAACCTCCGGCGGTATAAATACCACTTTATGGACTCCATAAGTGGAGACGTTACACTTACTCCCCCATTGATAACCCGTTACACCTAAAACGGTTAAAACGGTAAAATCATTACTCATAACGGTCCGTAACAGCTGAAGACCATAATACCACAATCAATAATCAAGTCCCATAGAAGGGAGGTCCAAACAAAAGGTAAGGACAATTCCTATTTTCCAGATATCCATAATACACACTCTACTGACTTAAGCATCGGAGAGTTCACGGGGCACAAACTCCCCATTGAACTTATTTGTTTTGCAGGTTGATCAAAGGCTAAGTACGTTACTCCGAAGTATCACATACGCCCAGCGAAGTATCTTACCACACTTCGACTTCTCAGAAAAGCCTTCCTAGCAAACCCAACTACAAAACTCTCCGAGTTCCCGGCACCCTAAATTACTTTTTTACCCTTTGACAGATTCGTGCAGAATCAGTTTGGTTCCGTTACCGGGAAACGCTTTATTCACTCAATCTTCATTAATCTCCTATTATCATGTCTCGATCTGAAGGACATACTGTTCGTCAATCCTCTCACCGACAAGAGAGGACGAGGACAAGAATGTCCGTCTCTTCAGGTTCAAGTTCTGGCCGCCGTCCGATCTCGGAAAGGTTGGGGCCACAGCCAGGGACTTCCAGGCGTTCATCTGATTTGCGAGACCAACTCAACTCCAAACGGATAGAAGAAACGGAGAAAGAATTGAGGAGGTTGCGGCAACTCCAGCAAGATGAAGAAGCCAAGCGAGATCAGGAACTCTCTCAGAAATGGCTACAACTTAGAGCCGAATTCAGACAGGCTGGGGTAGAGCTTCCCCCACCGAGATTTCCTGGAGGTTCAGAACTTCCACAACGGACTCACACAGCAACTAAGAAAGACGATAGGCGTGGAGCACGCACGAATAGAAAACCAGCAGCTAGTGAAGTAGGGGAAAGTCACCATTCCTCTAAACCGGTGCACAAAAAGACTGCTAAGAAGCGATCCCCAGAAGGTAGCCCGGAGACCGCAAAGAATCCCACCAAGGTTCGCAAGTCCAGGTCAATTGAACTGGGGCCTTTCGTCAAATGGATCCGAGACGTTACTCCGGATTCAAATCTTAATCTTAAGCTCCCTCAGTTTGTCCTATATTCCGGCTCCACAAAACCTATTGAACATATTTGCCGATACAAGTCTGCCATGAGATTAGTCTCCAGCGACGAAGCTATTCTGTGCCGGGCTTTTCCGACTACTTTGTCGGATAAGGCAGTGACCTGGTTTACGTCCCTTAAAAAGGATTCTATCGATTCATGGGACACTTTGGAGAAAATGTTCCTCGATAAGTTCAGCACGGCGGGAACAATTCCAAAAACCAGAGGTGACTTGGCTAACATCAAGCAACGGGAAGGTGAGTCGTTGCTCTCATTCTTGGATAGGTTCAAGAAAACCTACGAAGAGATCGAAGAGATCAGCCAAGACACGGTGATCACATGTTTTGAAGGAGGGTTCCGGTCGCGAATGTTGTACACTGAACTCCAACTCCGCAGGCCGGAGACGATTGGAGAAATGTTCAACGTAGCCAGGAAAGTAGCCCTGGCTGAAAGCAGTGCGACCGAGCCTACTTGACGAAGAAAAGATAAACAGCCTGAACAACCAAAACAGGCGACCTCAAATTTCCCACCACGGAAGGACAATAATCGAGGTAAGAAATCTGAGACGTTTACACCTCTGAATGTCTCAAAAGAAAGTTTAATTGTAGTCTTGAAGGAGAAACATGGAGTTCGGGACCCCGCACCAATGAAGGCACATACATATGCTTCGCGGGACAAGACCAAGTTTTGTGGATTCCACAGAGATTATGGTCATACAATGGAGGAATGTTTCCAACTGAAGCAAGCCATCGAAAAGCTCATTCAGGAAGGATGTTTAAAGGAGTACATTGCGGGTGTACAACAACAGAAGGATAAGGGAGAAAGGGTAATCAACATGATTAACCCGGAGATAGGTTCGATGAGAAAAATAAAGAAAAGAATCTACAATCTCACCAAATCATACCTTGTCCCGAAGTATGAATTCGAGCATCAGGAGGTCATTACTTTCACCAACAAAGAGCTAGAAAGTAATGAGGAGGCCAAAATCAGTCCCATAGTCATCGAAGCAGGGATGACTCGAGAAGGGATTGACAAATGTACAGTAAAGAGGATTCTGGTCGATACTGGAGCCACAAGAAACATCATGTACTGGCGATGTTTCGAAGAAATGGGCTTGAAAGATAAACACCTCAAAACAAGCAGGATGATATTGGAGGGATTCACACCTCAGAAAGTACCGGTAAGAGGAACAATAAGATTGCATGTTACCCTCGACGAAGAGGAAAAAGCTCGAACGGAAGAGGTCAAGTTCTACGTAGTAGACTTAGAATCTCCTTACAATGTCATAATGGGAACACCTTTCCACGCGGCTTTTGATCTTGTTATCTCTACTTCCCATCAACAAGTGAAATTCAACACCTCACGAGGTGTCGGATGTGTAAGAAGCAGCCCTCGGAGTTTATTAGGGCATATAATGAGAATAAAAAGAAAGCGAGATGATCCTGAAAGGATTAAAAGAGTCAACATGGTGACAGAAGAGCGCAACTATGGAATGACTAATGATCATGAAAGGATTAAAAGAGTCAACCATGAAATGACTAATGATTGCGGTCCAGAAGCACAAAGGGATGCAGAAAACTAAGGCTCCAATCTTAATCCCGAAGTATCACGGGATAAAGAATACGACGAGGTAGAAATAAATTCCGATCATCCCAAACAACTCGTCAAAATCGGGAAAGATATGCCGGATAAACTCAGGCAAGACCTCATCAAATTCCTCAAAGAACATCAACAAAACTTCGCATGGTGCACAGAGGATATGCCTGGAATCGACCCCTCAGTCTCGAAACATGCCTTAAATATAGACCCGACGTATCGCCCAATTAAACAAAAGTCCAGACGATTTGGCGACGATAAAATACAAGGCATAAAGGAAGAGGTGAATAAGCTGTTATAGGCGAAGTTCATTCTCGAAGTAAAGTATCCAACTTGGCTGGCCAATGTAGTCATGGTTAAAAAATCCAACGGAAAATGGAGAATGTGCGTAGACTACACTGACCTCAACAAGGCCTGTCCCAAGGATTGCTATCCCCTACCTCGGATCGATGCACTGGTGGACTCGACCGCGGGATTTGAATACCTGAGCTTCATGGACGCATTCTCGGGATACCATCAAATTAAAATGAAGCCTAGTGATCAAATACATACTTCGTTCCGAGCAGCAGAAGCCGTTTACTGCTATAACGTCATGCCCTTCGGATTAAAGAATGCAGGGGCGACATACCAGCGGATGATGAATTATATCTTCCAAAGTCAAATCGGAAGAAATATGGAAGTGTACGTTGATGACATGGTGGTGAAAACGAAACACGACACTTCACATTTGGAAGATTTAGAAGAAACATTCTCCAACCTGGCGAAGTACAACCTCAAACTCAATCCCACGAAGTGCACATTTGGGGTAAAATCTGGTAAGTTTTTGGGCTTCATGACATCTGAGCGAGGGATCGAAATGTCGTGGTTGCGAAGTGCCAAGCCAAGACTTGGAAGGGCGCACATGAGCGCTAAGTTAAAAACACACTCGAAGTACTAAGGTACACAAACACCACGGTAAGTACTTAAAATAAATGTACTAGTACTGGATCTCTTACGAGGTGTTGAGTTTGAAATTTTACTTAAGTAAATTCTTATGACACAGTTTGAGATATCAAGTTCAGACCTATTACTTGGTAGATTCTATTACTAAAACTATCAAAAACAAGAAGTCAAAATAAACAACACTTAGAAAAATTCATAATATTAAAAAACCAATCTTGGTTACAAATTACAAGATTAAGGGGCAGCAGAGCTGGAGCCCGGGGCATCAGAGTTAGGCCCTTCACCCAACATGTCCCAAAAGGTAGGAGTAGAAGGCTGCGGCGGGATCCAAACAGGTTTACCTCTTTTCTCATCCCTCTCCTAAAGTGCTTCTAACTCTTCAGAGGTAAAGGGAACAAAGTCTGCTCCCTCGCGGCAGAAGCTATTGTCAAAATTGGACTTAAAGGCTTGTAGAAGAATTGACTTATCTTCAAAGAATGGATGCAGCTGCCTGATGACATGGACACATCCCTTGTCCAAGATAGAGCGGGCTTCTGCTTGATACTCAGAGGAGTTACGGAAATCCTCAATAATATTCTTTTTAAACTCCTCTGAGCGGCAATGATCAAGTTCCTTTTGCAGAGACAGACAACTCGCCACAACCTCATCTCTATCCGACTTCAATTTAGTCCTCTCTTCCAACAGCAGCCTTTTATCAACCCTCAGATCGTACGATTCCTTCTTCAAGCCTGCCATCAATCTTCTCCTTTCCTCTACTTCGTTGGCATAGTATTGCTTTTCAGCGGTCAATGTTTCCACAACCACTGCTTGCTTCTCGACCTCTTGCTCCAACGAAAGCAAACGGGGTTCATTGACACTTCTCCACTCCGCATCTGCCGCTGCTTGCTCCGTTTGCTTCATTGCTCGGGACCTGGATATATGAAGGGCTAAGGAAGAAGCCTACGAAAGAAAAAGAACAAGTTAGAAATCTTTCCCAGAAAAAACTCAAGAAACAGAAAAATAAAAGGCATACCCGAGCAAACAAAGCCCCAAGACGATTGGTAGCTTCTTCCACCGACATCTCGCTCATCCCGGCCAAGCTGCTCGGATCATGAGCACGCTCCAAAATGGCTCCGCCAACCAAAGCAGCTACGTACGAGTTGTTGAATCGAAGGTTGGTGAGTGGCGGAGTCTTCTCAGCAATCTCCAAGGCTAAGGATCTAAAACCTTCCTCTTCGGTAGGCAACTCAAATCCAGGCTGAAGCCAAGAAGGGCCGGAAGACTTAGAGCTTACCTCGGGGTCAGCAGCAGGAGCATCCCCCTTGTCACCAACTGGAGAAGGATCAGCCGGAGTAGACCCAGCCGGAGTAGACTCAGAGGCTCGACGAGCCGACAAGGGAACTGCTTCCCAGACCCCCTCGGAAGCGGGCGAAGTAGGTGAAACAGGCGGAGAAGCAGGCAAGTTTTCAATAGAATCCCATGGTAAGTCTTCAGCGGGACGCCTAGGAGAGACCCTCCGTTTCTGACGAGGATGAAGTTGCTCTTCATCCTCCCCCTCCGGAGTAACCTCCTGCGGGGTTCAGGGGCCGGATGAGGAGTCTTTTCCCTCGACTCCTCCCTGGTCCTACGCACTCCCCTGCTCTGCTTGGGAACCTCTGCAGAGGAAGTGTAAGTCAGCGGGGTATCACCTGAAGCACCCCGGTCTATAAGCCTAGGAGGAAAACGGGGCAGAGAATTCAGATGGGTCTGACGGACATCCCTCTCCTCCTCCCATTCTCCCCATATGGTCTTGAACATGGTTGGACCTGCGAGCAGAACAAAAGGTCAACACTAAAGTAAAACAAAAAACAAGGAAAACAAGTGTGCGAAGTATACCCTTGCCAGTCTGATAACCCTGACCAAGAGAACATGCATCACATTGAAATGAAAAAACACCCCCGGGGTGTATTGTCCAATCTTCATTTGGCTCCTCCTTCGGAAAGCCTAACTCCTTTTTCCTCTCCGACAAACCAGGCCCTATCCCACACCATCTTAGACTCGACTCACTAAGCAAATCGGCGGAGGAATATACTCGGGTTTGTTTCTGTCTATCATCTCCTAAGTCCCGAGTGATGATTTCTAAAAAAGATTTCTTAGAATGACTAAGTGTAGAGGGATATTGGATTTGAGGCCATTGAAAGTTTTCTTTTACACATGGGCGAAAAGGAAAGCTAATGCGAGACTCCACCATCATCCATCTCTCCTTAAATTCAACTTTATTAGGAGGGGCGTCAAAAAGTAAAATTCTATTCTTACGAGGACGAATAGTGATGCGTTCCGATTGGTATGCTAAAAGATAGGCTTTTATTTACCTATGTCGATTATGAGTAATTAAGGACTGAGTCTTACTAACTGTCTGTCACTTAGCATTCAATTATTGTCACTTAATCAATCAGAACCTAAGGCAGAGTACCTATCGTGTAGCTAGTCTGTTGGAAAGTATCTACGATTTTATTAAGTTAAATATCGTACTCCCAGGGAAGTGGCAACGACTTAGTAGTAACTAGCCTTTTGTCCTAACTCTTATCTTATGATCCAGTTATGCAATCTTCATCAATAACTTTGATGAGAGGGTGATCCATTCTCCACTAGGTTTAAGTCTAATTAATCCCAAAAGTGTTTTATAGATGAGATCCTGATTTTATGTTATACTATTACTATACGTTGATTGACCTATATTCGAGTATTTTAGACATGTCTTGGCCTGGATTGCAACTATGTTCTGAGTCTAAAGCTGTACCACATCTGAGTCTCTACGCTACCGCCCCATCGTTAAGGGTAACGACCCTACTCATGGCTCGGACAAAAGTCAGCAATGAACGCCCTATGTCACTTCGGGGAACATACTGCTCGTCTCATAACCGTCGGCATAACACTCTACTCAGCCTACCTAGACTACTTTCAACCAACAAGGTGTTCCGCATATTATTTTATCTAGTATGGCACACACCAATACTAATTGATGCCTGTTAAACTAAACAAGTTATGAATAGACCGTGGTTAGGAATTGTCTATAACCCTAATTTCAGTTTAAAAGAACGACATTAGACATGCAGACATAGTGAATATTTAGCAGGTGGCTATTTCCGGAAAATCATAACAACTTCAACATATAAAACAGATATTCATAAGAATCGTAATCTGATATTCAAATTAATATTTAGATAAAACAATTCGTAAACATACAGAACTTCGTCTAGGGGACCCACTGTCATAAAGTAATCACCACTCTATGCAGGTCCAGCCGGCGTTGCAGCTCCTGTATGCTCCTGACTGCTCGATCCTACTCTGCTCGGCAGAGCCTTCGGAGAACGCTCCTTAGACCTAGTAGCAATTGCTTTACCTTACATCCCGGGCTTAAGCAAATTGCCCTAATCTGAATAAGAACACGCACCCTATCTCCCTCTTAGGATCTCCTAACGAAATCCCGGTATTCTATGAATACCAAAAACGAACCTATCTATCGAAGCTTAAGCTCTGAGACTATTTCTCAGAAACTAAGAAAACGAAACACTAAAGAAAGAAAGAAAACTGAAACTGAAACCCGAGTCTCTCAGTGACTTGTGTACTCGAGAATTGTACACTGGAAGTCTCTGAATGTCTCAGATCGAGTGGAGAGGGATGAATTCAACTCCTGGAGGCTTGGGGTATTTATAGCAGCTTTCTGGAGTAAAAATCTCCAAAAATTTCGATGTGGGACAACTCCTGGTGCTTCGAGACGCCCGTCCTGGATTGGGACGCCCGTCCTGGTGGTTTGACTGGGTCGGGACACCCGTCCCGGACCGTTGACCAAGTCAGCATTTCCAAAAATTGCATTTTTACCCCAAAATTTGCTGTTTTCTTCTACTTTTCACCTGACACTTCCAAAATCATAAAAACTGTGAAATTGAGTAAATAACAATCAATTAAGATCGATTTCCTATTAATTTCACCCTAAATCATACATAAAAACATGCTAAAAAAGGTATATGATTTTCGCGTATCAGATAACCCCACACTTATTTTTTTGTTTGTCCTCAAGCAAAGTCTACCTGAAGTTAGTGATTCTAAATCATATGTGCAGTCACTTAAATTTCTAGTCATGTTTTTATTCCAAAAAATTCTTCAGACAATTCTTAACACATGTCTGACTGGTTAGGTTGCTATGACAAGGTCTCAAATGTCTCTAGTAGATTGTTAGGATTGGGCAGAAAACAATTTAACAACTAGGTTGAACTCTTCTCTTAGTCATAAGGTCTTCCTGATGTGTAGTGTGTGTACTAGTCCAGACCAGATAGTCAACACAATAAACTCTTGTCTTAACTATTACAAGATAACACTTCGACCTGTCGCTAGACACACTGACAACAGATAACTTTCTGAGTTCTGAGCCTTGGTGATCAGATTTTAATTATTTAGCTCTTATTGATTTCTTTCGTTTATAGATTCAGGGTATTTTGAGTCTGCTTTGAACACGTCAACTTCAACTACCCATGTAGCGAGTCCCACTCCGATGACTCCCAGACCTACACGACCTTAGGGCATCAGGCTTTAAGTTCCCCGAAGGAGTGGTGCTCGAGTAGCGAAGGCCGCTGGCAAACTACCCTATTTTTTTTCATCATCATTTTTTTCTTTTCTTTTCACTTTTAGCTCAGAGTCTCATCTAGTCATTCTAATTGTCAATGCATCCTACAACTGGTCTAATTTTATCTAGTTAAGTCTTGAAAAGGTAATTGGTTGAGGTCTCTAATCCAGACTAAGTTGTGCTCAATTATCAGAAATTCCCTACTCCTAATCAATAGGTTCAACAATAGTTATCAATTATCTCCTACTAACCACAACATACTACCTACATATCATAGACATAAGCAATTGTTTAACCAAGCATACTGAATTTAGAAGTCTGAAAGACGGAAAATTTTGAAATTTTTTTGGAAGGGTGTGAAAATATGGGGAAAACAAGCAAAAGCATGCAAAAATTTTCTCAGACTACTACAGTGCACCGTGCACTGCTACCCCACACTTAAGTCTGACACTGTCCTCAGTGTTCATGCATAGCTAAACTACCCCACACTTATTTGCAAATAAGAAGAAATGAAAACAAAACAAAGAACTCTTACCCCACACTTATTTGACTAATTAAGGGTAAGAGAGAAAATAAAACAAGAAGGATAATGGAAATAAAAAAATAGAACACAAAACAAAGAAAATAAAAGTAAAGGATCATGAGGATTAGAAAAACTCCCTTCATGTCGCGAGCAGAAGGGTCTTCTCTGATCTGTCAATTGGCTCTTCACCTTAGCCATGTGCTATTGCTGAGGTGTTCTTGACTCTGCAAGCTCTAGATATTGGAACGGATGGCGCCAGCTCCGATCCTTCATTGTTGAGCTCTAGGTAGTGGCATATCCATTTGATGAATGACTCAAGCCCCAAGGACTGTTTCCTCGAATCATCTGCAAAGTTTCTCGTAATCGTAGCAACGTGTCCAGAAGGAACGTGTCTAGGAATGAGACTTCTTTGGATTGGTGTGCCTACCTGCCAATGTTAGTGAAGGTATGGCATGCAAGTCTCGAATGGAAGAAAAGATACCTGAAGTTTTGGCAAAGCTGTGGTGGTAGGGGCTCCAGTTGTATAGATCTGGGCACAAGTATTTGAGACTTCCTCGGGGAAGTTTCTCACAGCTGATTGGTATGCAGGGAATGCAAGCTCCTCCATTGCTATGCTCCTGATATAATGCCAAATTCCTCTATATCCTTCGACCCTTCGTTACCTCTTGGTGTATCACTTGCTTGCACTGGTCTGGCTTTAATTGTTGCCAGTATTTCATCTATTGCTTCTACGAGTAGGGGCTTTGCTGTGGTGGTGTCTTAAGGAAGTTTCCAGCTTCTAAATTACTCCTCAGCTAAATCCTGTATGATTCCTCTAGTTGGAATTGTATGCATTTCCCATTGGAGCAGCATTCTGCAGTAACCTACTCCTACCTCTTTTGGAATGGTCAGTCATTCCCATAGCAATCCCTGCTAAAGTGTGGTACTTAGCATACTTCACATATTTGATACACAGGCTGAACATTTCTTCCTAAGACATCGGCACTTTGAATCTGGAAAACAACTAGAATTTGCACATGACTTTAACATCATTAGTAGGTAATGCATGTGGTTCAGGCCATTTTGAAAAGTGTTCCACGACTACTATGATGTAATTATGTTCAAAGGAAGAAAGAGAAAAGGATTCAAAATACCCCTGATATCAACAGTTGCAACATTCTGTGTACGTCGCTGGGGTAGATGATCTCTGGAAGATGTGTTACCTGTTATTTAGCAAGCATCGCAGGACTGTATCAGAGATACAAAAGTCCTTGAATATGGTGGGTCAACAAGATCCTGCTTTCAACACTTTCCGGACAGTGTTGATAGTAGTCAATTGGTCTCCCGTAGATTCTTTAGGGCAATGCTCCAAAATCTTGTGTCCTTCGTCTTCTGAGATACGTCTTCTGATCACTTACCCTGCAATGATTCAAAATAGAAAAACGGATCTCCCTAGTAGTAACATTCCAAATCAACAAAGAATTTCTTCTTTTGTTGATAAGTCATATCACTTGGGAATAATTAGCAACTAGATAATTAGTAATATCAGTAAACTACGGAGGAGAATCATTATTCATAGCAAATAATTTCTCATTCAGAAGTTTATCAGATACTACTGTCTCGTCAATAGCTTCTAACTCGGGGTTTTTTAATCTAGACCAAAGGTTTGCTTTCTAGATTTTTAGCCCTTTTTCTTATCCCGTCTTTCTATATCAAATTCAATAGAACTTAACTAATCAATCTTGGTTCATCAGTTTTATTGAACATATATCTTAGAGTAAAGTAATCAGTGTATACTATTGTTTAGACTAGGCATGGCATGAATGTATCATAGGCATATGCAATAACTAGTAATCCCTTTTCAGTGGTGGTAAGGTTCTACTAGGCATCAGTAAAAGGTCTTACTTGCATAGTGTATAATATGAAGTTCTAATCACGCCTATTTCCTAAAACAATCATTACTACATGGTCACTAGCATCACATATTAATTCACAAAGCAAATTCCAATTAGGTGATGTCATAATGGGTGCAGTAATTCCTTTTGGTTTAAACAATCTCATGCATTTATCATCAAACAAAAGGAACATCCTTTCTCATTAGAATACTCAGAGGTTTGTCTATTAAAGAAAATTTTATTTCATGATTATGTCTAATAGACTAAGCATGACCTAAGAAAATTCCACAATGATATTTCTTCCAGATTAAAACCTGAGCCAAAAATTGACAACTCAGAAAAATATTCTATCCTCATTTCCATTTTTATTTTTTTCGAAATTAAGTAATGGGGAAAAAAATGAAAAAGAGAAACAAATGTACGAAAAAAACAACTAAGAAAGAACAAGAGATAGGGAAGAAGACCAACTTACCGTTGAGCAAGAAAAATACATTCTTTTTGGATTTTAAATTTTTAACATTTTTTTCTTTTTATGTTTAATTTCGAAAGCCATTAAATTCCCTCAATATGGTTTTAGAATAATTTTCTAAAATTGGGTTATCCTAAGTGTCTTAATTCCAGATAATATCTAAAATCAATTAGTTATGATAACCCTATATTTCGGAAATTGATTGTCTAACTAGCAGAAAATAAGTGTTAGGTCTAAGGTCTAGGTTACTACCGTTACCTATCATAAGTCTCTAGAATTGTGGCCTTTAATCCTAAATTCATTATGATATTTCCCCGGCAACGGCGCCAAAAATCTGATGCGTTCCTATTGGTATGCTAAAAGATAGGCTTTTATTTACCTATGTCGATTATGAGTAATTAAGGACTAAGTCTTACTAACTGTCACTTAGCATTCAATTATTGTCACTTAATCAATCAGAACCTAAGGTAGAGTACCTATCGTGTAGCTAGTATGTTGGAAAGTATCTACGATTTTATTAAGTTAAATATCGTACTCCCAGGGAAGTGGCAACGACTTAGTAGTAACTAGCCTTTTATCCTAACTCTTATCTTATGATCCAGTTATGCAATCTTCATCAATAACTTTGATGAGAGGGTGATCCATTCTCCACTAGGTTTAAGTCTAATTAATCCCAAAAGTGTTTTATAGATGAGATCCTGATTTTATGTTATACTGTTACTATACGTTGATTGACCTATATTCGAGTATTTTAGACATGTCTTGGCCTGGATTGCAACTATGTTCTGAGTCTAAAGCTGTACCACATCTGAGTCTCTACGCTACCGCCCCATCGTTAAGGGTAACGGCCCTACTCACGGCTCGGACAAAAGTCAGCAATGAACGCCCTATGTCACTTCGGGGATCATACTGCTCATCTCATAACCGCCGGCATAACACTCTACTCAGCCTACCTAGACTACTTTCAACCAACAGGGTGTTCCGCAGATTATTTTATCTAGTATGGTAGACACCAATACTAATTGATGCTTGTTAAACTAAACAGGTTATGAATAGACCGTGGTTAGGAATTGTCTATAACCCTAATTTCAGTTTAAAAGAACGGCATTAGACATGCAGACATAGTGAATATTTAGCAGGTGGCTATTTCTGGATAATCATAACAACTTCAACATATAAAACAGATATTCATAAGAATCGTAATATGATATTCAAATTAATATTTAGATAAAATAATTCGTAAACATATAGAACCTCGTCTAGGGGACCCACTGTCATAAAGTAATCACCACTCTATGCAGGTCCAGCCGGCGCTGTAGCTCCTGTATGCTCCTGACTGCTCAATCCTACTCTGCTCGGCAGAGCCTTCGGAGAACGCTCCTTAGACCTAGTAGCAATTGCTTTACCTTACATCCCGGGCTTAAGCAAATTGCCCTAATCTGACTAAGAACACGCACCCTATCTCTCTCTTAGGATCTCCTAACGAAATCCCGTTATTCTATGAATACCAAAAATGAACCTATCTATCGAAGCCTAAGCTCTGAGACTATTTCTCAGAAACTGAGAAAACGAAACACTAAAGAAAGAAAGAAAACTGAAACTGAAACCCGAGTCTCTCAGTGACTTGTGTACTCGAGAATTGTACACTGGAAGTCTCTGAATGACTCAGATCGAGTGGAGAGGGATGAATTCAACTCCTGGAGGCATGTGGTATTTATAGCAGCTTTCTGGAGTGAAAATCTCCAAAACTTTCGATGTGGGACAACTTCTGGTGCTTCGGGACGCCCGTCCTGGTGGTTTGACGGGGTCGGGACGCCCGTCCCGGACCGTTGACCAAGTCAGCATTTCCAAAAATTGCATTTTTACCCCAAAATTTATTGTTTTCGTCTATTTTTCACCTGACACTTCCAAAATCATAAAAACTGTGAAATTGAGTAAATAACAATCAATTAAGATCGATTTCCTATCAATTTCACCCTAAATCATACATAAAAACATGCTAAAAAAGGTATATGATTTTCGCGTATCAAATAGAAAGAATGTTATCTCCCATCCGAAGAGAGCAAAAGAACATACTAAGAATATTGTCAGTAAATTGGAAGCCTAAACGACGACAAAGGCAAATTAAGCAAAACATGGTTCGGACAGTGTTCGGATGAACCTGCCCAGGTTGAACACGAGCAAAAATAAGAAAATCTACAAAAGCAGGGTCCATAGGAAGATGGAACCCCAACTCAAAATGGGCTAGAGGAACAGGAATACGATGAAGAGACATTTTCCCAACTAAGGGCTCGACAAAAACTCTATAAACCCTAGGGTCGATACTATACTTACGGGCAAAAGATTCGGCTTGTTCCCTAGTAATGCTATTTCTACTTAAAGGAAAATCAGATGGAGGAGGACTAGGCATGGGTGGTTGAAAAGGAACCCCTTCCGGAACTTCACCCGGGGGTGCCCTCCTTGCCACTGTGACTTTTGGTCTAACGGGTCGAGGGCTCCCGAAACCTTCTTCCATCAAGTCCTCAACCTCCCTATTATTTCCCTTTCGAGCAGCCATATTCTACCTGCGAATGGAAGCCCAATACTTAGAACTCCATGCAAGTACAGAGCCACCCGAAACTAACAACCTAAAGTCCCTCCAAATCTTACAAAAATACTGAGCCCATCCAAAAAAACAGAAATAAACAGTTCAAATCCTTACGATATTAAAACCATCACCATAAGCAAACAAAGCTTACCTTTTTAAAATCTCTGAAGCCGGGAAGAAAAGTCGAAGAAAAAGTGAAGATACCAGAAAAACAGAGGATTCTTCAGAGCGATAATGGCAGAAAAAGTTAAGCAAGTAAGTGTAAATGAAAAATATAGAAGAAAGAGGAGATCAAAACACTTTGGGGAAAGTCTCTGCAATGATTACTTACCAGGATCAAGGCATTGGGAAGATAAAAAGGTTTCTGCCGGCTGACATTCTGACATTTATTACTGGGTATGCACGAAAGGACGGCAAAATCAAAAAGACGGTCGACCCACGTCAGAAGCCCTAGCTTTTTCAACATCCGAAAATTGCTAAGTGTCGACATAGCGCCGAAGCATCTTTCCCTCTGTTCCTTAATACTTCGACGAGGGGCCACTGAGCCGACATAAATTTCCCAAGTAAAGTAACCGTTTTGGAGGATCGGAAAACCTCCCCGACAGTATAAATACCACTTTATGGACTCCATAAGTGGAGACGTTACACTTACTCCCCCCATTGATAACCCGTTACACCTAAAACAGTTAAAACGGTAAAATCATTACTCATAACGGTCCGTAACAGCTGAAGACCATAATACCACAATCAATAATCAAGTCCCATAAAAGGGAGGTCCAAACAAAAGGTAAGGACAATTCCTATTTTCCAGATATCCATAATACACACTCTACTGACTTAAGCATCGGAGAGTTCACGGGGCACAAACTCCCCATTGAACTTATTTGTTTTGCAGGTTGATCAAAGGCTAAGTACGTTACTCCGAAGTATCACATACGCCCAGCGAAGTATCTTACCACACTTCAACTTCTCAGAAAATCCTTCCTAGCAAACCCAACTACAAAACTCTCCGAGTTCCCGGCACCCTAAATTACTTTTTTACCCTTTGACAGATTCGTGCAGAATCAATATATTAAGATGTTTTAGTATTTTCTTAGTTTTCTTCTACCCATAATAAGCCCATCGTTGTTGTTGGCCAGAGGAAGAGGAGGAGAATTAAAATCAGTCGCTCAATTATCTAATTAACTAAGAAAATATTAGACAAACAAAAGTTTCCATTTTTAAACAACCTGAAAAGCTATTTTCTTCACAAATGCTCTTTCCTTACTATCTGATTAAGAAATCATATATATATTGAGAAGTATAAAAATATCCTATATTGACGTGGAATGAAAGATCCGACGTGTCCGTCCGCCGAGCATATCAGAACCCACAACTCCGCTAAACAAGGCACCGAAGTCCGCAATTTCGCCTCTCAAGCAACCCACTTCGCCAATATCCTAACTACCAGATTCTTCTGGAATATTCCTCGAAAAATATCTTTTGACCAACAGTTTATCTTAACATTACTCGGTTAAAAGTATCTCACAAATATCCCTATAACAGTGGGATATTTCAGAATCTGATAACTATCAGATTCTTCATTACGTACCTATTTCTCAAGGTTGTTTCTTTATTACGTACCTATTTCTCAAGGTTGTTTATTCTTATAAATACCCTGAGGATTAAAGGTAAGGCCAGATAACTCAACAAAGTCTCTGTCAAATTCATACATCTCTCTAGTCAGATATTCAGAATACTGACTTGATCTTCGGAGGGTTCATCGGAGATCCCTCACCCTCCGCTTCGAACCTCTCTGTTTTGCAGATATTCACGGAGGAAATCATCATCAAAGTACCAGCGAAACAGCCACCTAGGCGGAGATATTTTGATAGAGACCATCAGACGACGCCGGTTAATCAACACGTGGCGTCAGACCGATTTTCATCGAATCAGTTTGGTTCCGTTACCGGGAAACGAAAGTTTTTCTGTCTCTCTCCTCAGAACAGAAAATGTTAGGATGATCCGGCGAACGTGGATATCAATTTGATTCCACGTTTCCCACATCTCACCACGAAACCACCGTGATGAGCGAACACACCAGGGGCCGAAACGCCCCCTCAGAAAAAGACACTTCGCTCCATCAGCGAAATATGCTAAAGTCAACCGCCGCTGCTTACCTCTCCATCGCGGCAAGCACACCAATGTCAACCACAGCTGCTTCTAAGGAATCACCAACTTCACCTATTAATGAAGACATTTGCTCTGCTATTTTTCTTCATGCCTTCGACTTTCTAATTTCATCATTTGAGGGGAAGGATATTTTTCAGATGGTTGATGAGGAAATTCTTGAAATGCAAAATGCTGAAGAATACATTACAGAATTCAAGCATAAGTTTATGGATGAAAGTGATTCACCATTACTGAAATTACCAAAAACTCATGCAACGACTTTCCTGAGGGTTTTCTTTAGTTGCCCTAAATATTTACTTGCAATCCACTTTGAGCTCTTTGACAAAGCTGTGATAGAGGAAACTTCTCATTGCAATGGATTTTTTCTTAAACAACTGAAATACAAGTTTGGCGATGTTATTGCTCATCATTTTACTCATCAAAGTGGGGAAGATAGATCACCTACTGGTTCTTTTGGAACGAGTTGCACTGGAAAGGATGTCAAGCTTGTTTCAGAAAACAATCATGTCCTAGAAGATGCATCTGTGGCTCCTAGGAACTGTTTATTAGGATTGTCTCTTAGCAAAGACCTATCTCCAAAAAGTTGGATTCTCTTCAAGTATAGGAGGTTTTGTAACTCAGCATTGTTTCAAGATTATTTCGGATGTTACCTCTGCTATGGAGGAAAGGATAGAATCCTTACGAAACACATTAAAGGAAAAGATAATCATACAGATGGTGATAACAAGCAAATGCTTATTGGACTTTCTGATGGATCATTATATAACATATCATGGAAAGGGGAGAAGAGAACAACTCGAAAAGAAAATGGATGGTACTAGCGGCAAGTACGATGATACAGGCATTTTCAGGGACGAACTTTGATTTTTCATCGCATTCCTTAGATTACAAATCAGCTCTCAGTATATCGCAGTCTCAATTGAACTATTTGTCAATGGCATCAGATTTTGTGGCTTCTCATCTCCAACTTCATCTCTCTACCTTATTTTCTGGCATTTCTCTTGTGCTTGGTATCAGGCTGCAACATTACGTGGCTTAATACGGTCTGTTATGCTTTATGCATAAAGAATCTTTCAACAAACAGGTCATTAGCATTGTCGCTTAGTACCAGTTTCAATGGTATGAGTGCAGCTTTATATAGTCTTCTTGCCAATGCCTTTAACACTGGTAACAGTTCGTACCTTCTTCTAAATGAAGCTGTTCCTTTCATCATATCCATAATTGATGTCCTAGTATCTTTCTTCTGACAACAACCGCCTGCTGCTCCTAATATCCGCGGTTCTACAAATCTTGAAGACGCCAGGATTTTCCTCTTTTACGTTGTAGCAACATTTATTGGGTTATATATCCTATTTTTTAACTTCATCCCAATCTATGTACGAGTAGCTACCTTTTTTTTGGCTATAGTAATAGTTCTGCTGATCCCGCAATTCATGAGGTTTGGCTATTTTGATGGCTGGATACAGACAAATTCATCGTCACCATCAGGCATCCCAGTGGAAGGCACGAATGATGATGTTGAAACCCAGAATGCCCCCTTGGAAACTGAGACTTCCTCCTCTACAACCAGCGGAAACATGTCCAATCAACAAGATAGTCTGACAATGATTGGAGAAGAATATTCAGATTGGTTACTGATTTCCAGACGAGAATTCTGGCTATACTATTTCACTTACTTCTGTAGTGGAACAATTGGACTGGTTTACAGCAACAGCTTAGGACAAACTACACAGTCTCTTGGACTTAACTCGGATATTAGCACATTTGTTTCCATCTATTCTGCTTGCCCATTTTTTGGGAGCAAGTGGACACTGGCAGGAGCCACTGCCTTAATTAGACTGAGTTCTGGTTTCATATTTTCAGCAGCAACTTCACTCACATCGGAGTTGTTTGGACATCCACTCACCATATTTGACAGTCCATGAATCACTTCTTTATTCTGTCTGGATTCGTCTTCCCGGGGATATAAATACAGGAACAACGAAAGATGTTTGTGGAAGAAGTTATGGGATTAGTTGAACTTGGTTCATTGATAACCTCTCTTGTTGGACTTCCTGCTGTGGATGGTCTTTTGATTGGACAGAGAAAACGATTAACCATTGTTGTTGAATTAGTTACCAATCCATCAATCATTTTCATGGACGAACCTACTTCCGAACTTGATGCTAGAGCTGCTGCTATTATTATGCGGTTCAAAGTTGTGGAGCATGCGGAGTTCTTCGGATCTGCTTGGAACTAAATGTGGAAACCGGGGAATAGATGGAATACACATCAGGAATAGGAGCTAGAACAGATTCAACTACAGCAGCAGCAGCTACTGCCATGTGGGTTGTGACGCCGCCACCTAGCAGCGGGACCACTACTACTGGCAGCACATTTTGGATGCTACCCGTCTCCTCGTCCGTCGGTGGCGGAAACGGTCATCAGACATTGGCTAACTCTGTAGCAAGTACCACATCCGGTCCGAGTCCGTCCGAGCCACAAATATGGCCATTTCCGACTGCCGGCACCGGAAACACTCTCCAAGCGCCGATACATTTCATGCCGAGATTTAATATTCCGGCGAATCTCGATTTCCAACAAGGAAACATAGCAAGTCCTCTGCAATTCGGTTCAATGCTAATGCCGCAACAACAACCTTCTCAGCATCTGGGATTAGGAATGCCCGATTCCAATTTGGGAATGCTGACTGCTCTCAATGCTTATTCAAGAGGCGGTCTAAATATGAATTCCGATCATTACCAGAATAATCCGATGGATCATTATCAAAATGATAACCGTCAATTATCTCTGATCGAGAATCACGGCGGCTATACCAGCACGAAGCCATCAGCTCTTCTCAATTCCATATTTCTGAACACAGTAAACACAGCAGCAAAAGCCCTAGCTTCGGTAGCATCGGACGCGAGGACTCAGCAATCGGAGAAATGGAAGCAGGCAGATCACCTTTGACGACGTCGTCTTCGTCGTCGCACGGAGGGATTCTGGTCAGCAACAATAGCAGGTGGAGGAGTAGATATTCCTGTGAAATTGCTGACAACTAGACATTCAGATACGGATATAGAAAAGAAAAAATTCAATCGCCATGGCTTTTCCACAAGCGATTCCGCTCCAGTTTTCTGCTAATCCTCAGTATATGGTGGACTGCTCATTTGCTTCAAACTCAACGAGAACTGCAAATACTACTACCGAACCCAACGAAACGGAAACGACGCCGGTCAAATGTTTCTCGAGGGAATCACATTCGGATCAGCGGCTCACAACAATTTACTGTTCTGCGCACGACTCGATCATCTCCAAAACGTTTCGGCGGAGTTTTGTCGTGTAGGGCTTACAGAGTGCGAAAGCGTAATAGATTTAACTACGAGAAATTAATAAAGACAGTAAAATAGACACCAAGGTTTTTAGGTGGAAAAATCTTCTTTAAATAGAGGTAAAAAACTACCGGCGAGAGAGCCAAAAATTCCACTAATATTGATAAGAGTACAGAATATTTTCTTTAGGCTAACAAAATAAAATAGTTCGTTACAAATTCTCTACGAGTATAGAAATACTCAATTAAGAAGTAAAGAAAAGAAGAAAATATAAAAGGGAGAGAAGGAATTAGAATTCCCTCTTTGATTTTGGGCAGAGGAAGGAAATGATTGATAAAAAAACTTATGCAAACCCCTTATATATTTATAGGGGTGCGTGTCACCTACTTTATATATATATAATATATTATTATATATATATATATATATATATATATATATATATATATATTGAGAGGTATGAAAATACCCTCACGCTGACTAGGCAAGCACACTAAGCAAACGAGACCCACCAGACACACATGTCAGTCCAGCCGGCATGACGTGGCGACTCTTACTTCGCCATAGGCCAAACGGGGATCCCGAGCTTCATGGTCACTCCGCCTTGCCTCGCGTCGAAGTCACTACACTTCAACGCTCTGATCAAACTCATTGATCAGCCACATTTCTGATGGTCAACATTTGACTCAATCACGGTCAAATATCCCCCTAACAACCAGCTAAAAGGGGGGGATCTCATATCTTTTCCACGAAATCCGGTAACCATCAGATTTCACTAACGAATCACCCGAGCTACTTGACAAGGGTGACTAAACTCCTATAAATACCACCCCTGTACAGGTAACGAGGGTAAGGCCAGATTATCCTACTAATCTCTCTCTAAATCACCCATCTCACAGTCACACCACTGACTTCTCATACAGTCACGTCACTGACTTAACCATCGGAGGGTTTTACCGGAGACCTTCCACCCTCCGGTTAAACTTCACTGTTTTGCAGGCCCAGCATTGCAGGACGGTGGATCTTCTACGATACAAATTCCATCAAGAAACGGGTATCCGGTAGAGGGAGACCATCAAACGACATCGGATCACAGACACGTGGCATCAGACCGATTTTTGACGAATCAATATATATATATATATCCTCCATTTTGGCCCTTCTTTGACCAAGGAAAAGGAGAAGAGAGCAGCCACCCGCAGCATTTGTAGACGTACTGCCTTTGCTGACAACTTTGAATGTTGAAAAAGAAAGGAGAGAACAACAAATCTCCACCTTGATCTCCTTTTGACCGGAACTACTCTCTCGCCATGAAATCCTGTTAACATTTACCTCTGGAGGAAACTCTCGATGGACCCCAAAGATCTGAATGGATGTAATCCAAGGTGCCTTTGGTCCTGTAAATGACTTTTGAAAAACTAACCTTTCTCTGCTTACCAAAAATGCAATGCTCGCAGAAATCGACCTTACCGGTACAATGGTTGTCAAGATAGCATTTCTTTTTGAGAATTTGGATTCCCTTCTCACTCATGTGGCCCAACCTCAAATGCCACAACTTCGTGTTATCTTTGTTGGATGAGGCGACGGCTGCAGACCCTGTAACAGTTGAACCCTGCAGCAAATACGAACTACTAGATCGAACTGCCTTTAGTAACACAAGTGCTCCTTTGGATACTTTTAAAACTCCACCTTCAGCTGAGTATCTACACCCTTGAGATTCAAGAGTGCCTAGGGAAATGAGATTCTGTTTCAAATCAGGGACGTGTCTGACACCGGTCAAAGTTCTGACGACTCCATCATGTGTCTTGATTTTGATTGTGCCTTTGCCGACAACTTTGCATTGAGCATCGTTGCCCATTAAGACAAGACCACCATTAAGAGATTCATAAGTGGTAAACCAGTCTCTATTAGGAGACATATGAAATGTACAACCAGAATCAAGAACCCACTCATTTTGTGACCTTTGTTCAGTACCAGAAGCAATAAAACACTCCCCATCAGATTCTGTTTCTACAAAACTAGCTTCGGCAAATTTTTTGGGTTGCTTACCCTTATCTTCTCTGTTTTGCTTATTTTTCAATTTATAGCACTCAGAGATTTCATGATTCTTTTTCTTGCAATAACGACAATACTTAGAGTGTTTACCTCTAGATTTGGATCTGGATCGGTTTTTACCGCTAGCACCTATTTCGTGGTTTCTCCCTCTAACTACTAGTCCCTCACCCGAACTTTCAGAATGAATTTGGGTATCAAATTTTTCTTTGGACAGTAGGTTAGACTTGACATCATCAAAGCTCAAGGTAACATTATTACCATATAGCATAATTTCTTTGAAGTGTTTATATGAGGGTGGCAAAGAAACAATAAGTAGTACGACTTTATCCTCATCATCAACTTTAACATCTAAATTTTCCAAATCAATTATGATAGAATTAAATTCACCAAGATGAGATTGGATGGGAGTACCTTCAGACATACGAAGTGTGAAAAGTCGCTCCTTTAATCGAAGTTTATTTGCAAGAATTTTGGTCATGTACAAAGACTCCAATTTACTCCATATGCCGACTGCAGTTTTCTCGTTAATGACTTCCCGTAGCACCTCACGGGACAAACATAATTGGATTGTGGATAATGCCTTATCGCCCATCTCTTCCCACTGCTCCTCCGTTGTAGTGGCTAGCTTAGCTGATTTTCCGGACAGAACCTTCTTTAGGCCATTCTGGGTAAGAACAGCCAGCATCTGGACTCGCCAGATAGCAAAACTAATTTTACCATCAAATTTCTCGATATCGAATTTCGTCGACCATTTTAATAGAAAAATCCCGGCTGAATTATTATGGCTCTGATACCAATTTGTAGGGGTTACAGAGTGCGGAAGCGTAATAGATTCAACTACGAGAAATTAATAAAGACAGTAAAATAGACACCAAGGTTTTTAGGTGGAAAAACCTTCTTTAAATAGAGGTAAAAAACCACCGGCGAGAGAGCCAAAAATTCCACTAATATTGATAAGAGTACAAAATATTTTCTTCAGGCTAACAAGATAAAATAGTTCGTTACAAATTCTCTACAAGTATAGAAATACTCAATTAAGAAGTAAAGAAAAGAAGAAAATATAAAAGGGAGAGAAGGAATTAGAATTCCCTCTTTGGTTTTTGGCAGAGGAAGGAAATGATTGATAGAAAAACTTATGCAAACCCCTTATGTATTTATAGGGGTGCGTGTCACCTACTTTTATATATATATATATATATATATATATATATATCCTCCATTTTGGCCTTTCTTTGACCAAGGAAAAGGAGAAGAGAGCAGCCACCCGCAGCATTTGTAGACGTACTGCCTTTGGCGACAACTTTTAATGTTGAAAAAGAAAGGAGAGCACAACATGTCGAGAAGAATTATCGCTTATGCTGAATGAGGCCATCATTTTCTCCATTAACGTACATCGTTCCATCGTTCAAATGATGGAAAACGTGATTGTTTCCACCGCGAATCAACCGGAGATCGCCGCTCTCGGTCTCATTCCGGTTTTGGTCGAGATTACAATTTGGAACAGTCACGACATCACTGATTTCGTGAATGCTGGTGGCGCTGGTGGCCCACGCGCACGCTGGCGAGGACTCAGACAGCAGCAGCTCTTGAATCGAAGAACGTCGACGTCGAGATCTGTGATCGAGTGATTGCCGGAAGTGAAGATCGAAGATTTGGGTGAGGCGGCGGATTCTTCTTGCACTATATGATTGGAAGGGTTTGAGGAGACAGCCCCTGCGCCGGCAGATGCTGAAATTATCTCTATGCTGTGCAATCACCTGTTTCACCGGAAATGAATTAATCATTGGTTGTAGATTAGCAACCTTTGCCATGTCTGCCGATTTCAACTGCCAGTTGAGGAACCAAATCGTCGTAGTTTCTAGGGCAAATGTTGTTTCTAGCGGCGTCTTCTCCAAGCTGCAGAAAATAAAAATAATGGTGATAACCGATTTGAAAACATGAGCGACAACGGAAATGGACGGCGATGGCAATCACATATTGTTGTGGATCTATTGATCTATGCAGATAGCTGTAACATCAGAGTGGCTATACACGCAATTGTTGAGAGAGCAATTTCTCCGGCAGCTTCACCATTTGTTTTCAACAAGCTGATGATGGATGGTAGAGCATTTTCAAAGTCGATTTACCAGAGTATTTTGAATTTTCTGACGCTCCGTATTTGCCCCGTCAAATAATTCCACCAGGTCTGCACTGCGTCACTCCGACAGGAGTACCTAGTTAAAACTTGGGAAATCTATGAAGATCACCACAGAGTTAATCTCGTGGTTCCGGAGTACCAGAGTTAAAATTCGGAAAATTTATGTAAATTACCACTGAGCTAATCTCGTGGTTCTGAAGTCTCGGAGTTACTCATCGAATCCATGTTCACTTCTAGCCAACCTCGAAATTGGATTATTCAGGGAGTCCATACTCACTTCGAGCCCACCTCGAATTGGACTTCAGTTATTTAGGAAATCCACCCTCACTTCGAGCTAACCTCGAAATTGGATTATTCAGGGAGTCCATACTCACTTCGAGCCCACCTCGAATTGGACTTCAGTTATTTAGGAAATCCACCCTCACTTCGAGCTAACCTCGAAATTGGATTCCAGAGTTAACCATGGAAGCCCATCCTCACTTCGAGCTAACCTCAAAATTGGGCTTCAATCGTTCAAGGAATCCATGTTTACTTCGAGCTCACCTCGAAATTGGATTTCACGGAATCCATGTCTACTTCGAGCTCACCTCGAAATTGGATTTCAAATTATTCAAGGAGTCCATTTCCACTTCGAGCTAACCTCGAAATTGGACTTCGCAGAATCCATGCTTACTTCGAGCCCACCTCGAAATTGGATTTCAATTATTCAGGGAGTCCACACTCACTTCGAGCCCACCTCGAATTGAACTTCAGTTATTTAGGAAATCCATCCTCACTTCGAGCTAACCTCGAAATTGGATTTCAGTTATTCATGGAATTCATCATCACTTCGAGCCAACCTCGAAATTGGATTCCGGAGTTAATCATAGAACTTGCGAATTTCAGAGTCAGTCATGCAATCTACGCTTACTTCGAGTTAATGACAAGACAAACAGCCCGAAGAACAATGGATTTTCAGTTACGTCGAAGTAAAAGAAAGTTACTCTTCCACTTCGACGAGGGGCCACTGAGAAGTATAAAAATATCCTGTATTAACGTGGAATGAAAGATCCGACGTGTCCGTCCGCCGAGCATATCAGAACCCACAACTCCGCTAAACAAGGCACCGAAGTCCGTAATTTCGCCTCTCAGGCACTTCGCCAATATCCTGACTACCAGATTCTTCTGGAATATTCCTCGAAGAATATCTTTTGACCAACAGTTTATCTTAACATTACTCGGTTAAAAGTATCTCACAAATATCCCTATAACAGTGGAATATTTCAGAATCTGATAACTATCAGATTCTTCATTACATACATATTTCTCAAGGTTGTTTATTCCTATAAATACACCCTCGTGAGGATTAAAGGTAAGGCCAGATAACTCAACAAACTCTCTGTCAAATTCATACATCTCTCTAGTCAGATATTCAGAATACTGACTTGATCTTCGGAGGGTTCATCGGAGATCCTTCACCCTCCGCTTCGAACCTCTCTGTTTTGTAGATATTCACGGAGGAAATCATCATCAAAGTACCAGCGAAACAGCCACCTAGGCGGAGATATTTTGATAGAGATCATCAGAGGACGCCGGTTAATCAACACGTGGCGTCAGACCGATTTTCATCGAATCAATATATATATACACACACACACATATACTTCAGTGTCATTGTCTTTAGCTGTTCTAAAACGCCTTGTTCCCTGCTGATTCATCTTTGCCCGTGGAGCAACCCCATCTACATATGAGTACTCCCTCGGTGTTTCTTTTTACTTATCAAATTTAAAATAAAAAGAAATAAGTGAATATTTTACTACTTATACTTATTAATTAATTTTTTTAAAAAAAGGAAGATTGGAAGATGAAAAGTCACCTATGGCCGTGTAAAGAAGTTTCCGGGGCTTGATAATGTCGAAGAGATTATCAATGTATTTGTAGATGTTAGTGAAAACATCTTCAAAGGTTGTTGGGTGAACAATCTGGACAGAGCAAACAACTGTACCATGTTAAATTGTAATGGCTAAAGAAGGAAGGAGAAAAAAAATATATATATATATAATATAATATATAATATGTATATACATTATTGGACTCGGGTTGGAAACAGGGATGTATAATCCCATTCATGTCGAGATATAAGTTGTCAAACTCCATATCTGTATTACCAGTAGTGCTCATCCCTCTTGCTGGTTGTTGTCGGAGAATGGGTCTCTGTTGCTCAATACTGATGCTTCTTTTGCTACCATCGAAGCCGACTATGGATATGTATTACAAGATTACACTGGTAGGGTTCTTCAATCGGGAGTAGGACCCTTTTGCAACATGACCTCAGCTGAACATGCTGAAGCCATGACAATTTGGAAAGGGCTGCCAGACATTCGTGCACATTGACATTGTCCGGTGATTGTCGCGACTGACTGTCATCGCTTGGTTCTTCAACTGCAAGAGATGACTCGGAATTACTCGGTGCTTGGTGGTATTTTGGAAGGTTTACAACACTTAGGATCTCAATTACAATCACGTAATTTTTTTTGTCCAAGTGCTCTGATCGGTGCTGCTAGTCTTTTCAAAATTGATCACTCTTTAGATTTTGAAGTGATCTAGTTGCACACATCTCACCCCCATGTTCTTGAGACCCTTCATTTGGATTGGTTGTCTCTTCAATGAATACCATTTGGTTTTGGTCTAAATATATATATATATATATATATATATATTATATATATATATATATATAAACAAGGAAAGGAAAAGAAAGTTATTATTTACTTGTATTGTTGTTAAATAAACTTAAACTATTATCCATAAATTTATTAATAATATAAAAATAATTTTAAAAAATTTGGGACTCTATTTACACTCATTATTTATTTACCATCTAAAATATAATGGGAACCACAAAATTTCATATTATAATAGTGAAAGGATATAATGATAGTCGGAGTACAATGAAATCATATAATCATATACTTCGCACTTCGACTAGCCATTTGGCCCACAATAAAAGCACTGTAAGACTTCTCAGACCTACACTTCGAAGTAATGACGATAGCTTAAGAGGTAACGAAGTACCATATCCCATCACCTCCCAAAGGATGTTAGGTGTCCGAAGGGAAATGGAGATGCAGGACGACAGGTGTCCGATGACTCATCAGGTAATGATACACCCCGCAGACAGGTGTTCGATGACTTATCAAGTAATGACACACCCCGCGGACAGGTGTCCAATGACTCATCAAGTAATGATACACTCCGCGGACAGGTGTCCAATGACTCACCAAGTAATGATGAAAATAAAGTTACCACACAGGGGTAAAAAGGTAAGTTTTCCCACTATAAAGAGGAGGGAAAAAGGAGGAGAAAGGACTTTTGGACTTCTACTCCTAAAACCTTACTCCGTCAATTTTCTTGTTTATTTTCCAAAAATCACTACTCTAACAAAATTATCGGAGGGTCATCTTCGGAAATCCACCGTTGTGTGACTTTCTCTTTGCAGGTACCAAATTCAGATTCAACAACACTCAAATCTCAACCAGAACCAGATTTTTTCCCGATCAGTTTGGTTCCGTTACCGGGAAACGATTGAGAAATTTTTCTTATTCCAGATATTCAAAAATAAGAATAGTGAAAGCCAATATGAGTAATCAAAATCAAAAATCATTCCAATCAACATTTAAAGCCGCGTCCAAGGCAGCCTCAGCCTCAAAACCTCAGAAATCAAAATCTGATTTGAGAGAGTTCTTAAATGAGAAAAGAACTCAAAAATAAGTTTTTCCTGAAGTATCAACACATGTTGTACCAATTTCTGACGAAGTGCAGCGCTTACAGTCGGAAGTTGAAAGATTGCAAAAACGTCAGAAATTAATGGATGATTGGTATCGATTACAACAAGAAGCAATCAACATAGGCGAGGTATTGCCGCCTATGAATTTCCTAATCATACCACCCGCTCACGAGCATGCACACTAGCAGATGGGGAATCCACCCGTACAATCTCGTAGATTCCAAAATGATGCTGGCAATATGATGAACGTTAATCCAACCTCATATAAAATGAGAGGTGAAACGTCAAAAGCACCTCAGAGGAGTGAAGTGGGTGAATCCCGACAATATGTTCGTGATGAGAAGAGGAGACCGCAGACGAGGCTGTCCCCAAATTATTATCGTGAATTGAAGCACAACATGCTACCGGATTATCAAGCGTCATCTGCCAAGTCGATGTCGAAATTGACGCCCAAGCGAATTACACAACAAAAATCAATCAAGAAATGTAAATCAATCAAGAAAGGTGCAGAGATGATTCGAAAGGCCTTTGAGATGGGGCCGTTTGAAAAATGGATCAGAGATATTCTCCCAGATGCTAATTTGGAGCTTCCGCAATTCATTTTGTATAATGGGAGGACCAAGCCACATGAACATATTTGTCGATATAAATCGACAATGGGCCTGGTTACAAGCGACGAAGCAATCTTGTGTAAAGCCTTTCCTAGCACTCTGACCGAGAATGCTTTAACATGGTTCACTTCGCTTAAGGCCAACATCATTGACTCCTGGTATACTTTTGAAAAGAAGTTTTTGGATAAATTCAGCACTATTGGTGAACTTCCAAAAACAAGAGGAGACTTAACAAATGTCAAACAAGAGGACTGTGAACCACTTCTGGAGTATTTATAAAGATTCAAGAGAATCTATGATGAGATCGAAGGTTTGAATCAAGATACGGTTATCTCCTGTTTTGAAGGAGGATTGAGATCTCACGCACTCAAGACGGAGCTCGCACTCCGTCCCCAAACAATTGGAGAAATGTTCAAAATGGCAAAGCATGTTGGCCAAGGCAACTGAGTTGAAAGATAGTCAACTTCGACTCACGTCTATAAAAAAAAAGTGGTTGTTCTCTTAAAAAGAGAAGTACGGAGTACTGATTCGGTTGAAAAGATTATTCAATTTTTGAAAAGGAGAGAATTGCTGACGGAGTTTATAAAAGATAGATGAACAACCTTAATTTCAAATAAGATAAAATTGTTTTTTTGAGTTTCAGCTTTGACCACTTCAAAACGGTTGGCAGCTGCAACAAAATAAAATAATAATAAAAAAAAATAATAAAATGATAATTTTGAGTTTCAGCTTTGACCACTTAAAAACGGTTGGCGACTGCGCAACGGGGAATACGCTCAGCTTTGTCAGTGAAAATTCTTCCTAAATCCTTGGTACTCAGATTATTTGAAGAAATATTATGTATAACTATTGTTTACATATTTTATTCAAATATTTATGTTTTCATTAAACTTAAAACTTGGTGTGAAATTCAAGTTTTTATACTTGATCGTTAATGGCACAAGTTAATAAGTTTCATTTATAATCTTCAAGTTATTTACTTGTTCAGATTCTTCAAAAATTTTATATTTCGAAGTAATACTTAAAGTTTGTTCACGTTTAATTTATAGTTGAACATTCTTTGGTATTCGTTAATTAATCGAAGTTCAGAAGTTTTATACTTCGAAGTAATACTTAAAGTTTGTTCACGTTTTATTTATAGTTGAACATTCTTTGGTATTCGTTAATTAATCGAAGTTCAGAAGTTTTATACTTCGAAGTAATACTTTAAGTTTGTTCACGTTTAATTTATAGTTGAACATTCTTTGGTATTCGTTAATTAATCGAAGTTAAGAAGTCTTATACTTCGAAGTAATACTTTAAGTTTGTTCACGTTTAATTATAGTTGAACATTCTTGGGTATTCGTCAGTTAATCGAAGTACAAAGACTTCAAATATCCTCTGTGAGATCATCAACCGAAGTTTGGCTATCTTTAGTTGAGTGATCTCCCACAAAAGGATTTACTTCGCGTCAGATATTTGGTAAAACGGGCGGAGGTAGATTCTATATCCTTTCCTCACTCCGATTCAGATATTTGGTGAAAGGGGTGGAGGTGGATTCTATATCCTTTCCTCACTTCGATTCAGATATTTGGTGAAAGGGGTAGATGTGGATTAGATATCCTTTCCTCACTCCGATTCAGGTATTTGGTAAAATGGGTGGAGGTGGATTCTATATCCTTTCCTCACTCCAATCTGATATTTGGTGAAATGGGTGATAGATTCCATATCTTTTCCACACTCCGATCCAAATCTGATATTTCCTTCAGCTCGTCTTCAGTATGTTCTGGACTTCCGTGAAGCTCTGAACTCTGAATTTACGGATTGAGAACCAAAATCTGTTTTCTCAATCACGGGGGCCACTGAAAAGAAATAAAATTTGACACTTCGCCATATCATCGAGAGCATCAATGATTTGGCTGTACCATTAGCGGTCTCCGAGTGTTTGTACCAGAATCTCGGCGTGATTCTCCGACAATTTTTACAATGACCAAATTAGAGATTGAGATAATTATATTCATTCTCTCAATCTCGGGGGCCACCGAAAGGATATAATGATAGTCGGAGTACAATGAAATCATATAATCATATACTTCGCACTTCGACTAGCCACTTGGCGCACAATAAAAGCATCGTAAGACTTCTCAAACCTACACTCCGAAGTAATGACGGTAGCTTAAGAGGTAACGAAGTACCATATCCCATCACCTCCCAAAGGATGTTAGGTGTCCGAAGGAAAATGGAGATGAAGGACGACAGGTGTCCGATGACTCATCAAGTAATGATACACCCCGCGGACAGGTGTCCAATTACTCATCAAGTAATGATACACCATGCCGACAGGTGTCCGATGACTCATCAAGTAATGATACACCCCTCGGACAGGTGTCCAATGACTCACCAAGTAATGATGAAAATAAAGTTACCACACAGGGATAAAAATGTAAGTTTTTCCACTATAAAGAGGAGGGAAAAAGGAGGAGAAATGACTTTTAGACTTCTACTTCTAAAACCTTACTCCATCAATTTCCTTGTTTATTTTCCAAAAATCACTGCTCTAACAAAATCATCGGAGGGTCATCCTCGAAAACCCACCGTTGCATGACTTTCTCTTTGTAGGTACCAAATCCAGATTCAACAACACTCAAATCTCAACATGAACTAGATTTTTCCCGATCAAATAGGAATGGGGATTGATACCATCTTTCCTTCTTCCTAATAATTAATGGGATTTTTTATGATTTTCCAGCTCGCAACACAATCAATCAATTTTTTGTACATTTTTGCTAAAATGGATTTTTTCCTGTTTTACCAAAAGTTAATTTGAAAAACATTATGGTGCGAGAAAAATGACAAGAAATGAGAGTTCTAAATGGAAGAATGTGAAACAATGGCAAGTTAGTATATATATATATATTATTATTATTTCTCTACATGTTCATTGTATCATAAAGGTATTGTATATGACAAGTATTGTCTTTAGGAAAATAGCATATGATGATACTGACCTTGAAGTTACTATCCTTATTGTTTTTTTTTCTGTCCTAATTTTTCTAACAAGGATTGCATTATTTCTATTTCTTCTCTCTCCACTAAGATTGACAGTTTTATATAGTTCGAAATTGCCGTCAGATAATGTATTCATGAAGCAGGTTAAGTGGCGTAATGCTACCTTTGTGCACTTTGATGATGCTTTGAAAGGTACAAAATGGGCAATTGGTGTTCTCATTTCGTAATAATGATGGATCAATATTGGGGGTTTATCGGATACGTTGAATGTGGCTACACATTGTGGAAGTGGTTGAGGCTCTGGCTTTTATTCATGCCATCCGTATGGCTACTTTTCATGGACTTCATCAAGTTAATTTTATGGGGCATTGCTTGAATTTATTAGGTAAAGCTTCTCAATTCTGCTAAAATCTTTCATTTACTTCCATTTCGTTGAGCTTATTATTAAAGATTTTTTAAGTTTTTTCTCGCATTTTTCTATTCATTTTGTAAAACGTCAATTTAATAAGTCGGTCCATTTTCTCGCAAATTATGGTCTTCGCAGATCTGGTTTTTGTGAATGGAGTTTCTGTTTGCCGGATGATGTTATCTCAGCTTCTTTAGCTTGAGTCTTTTAATAAAATGAATTATTCATTATATATATATAAAATAAATAAATAAATAATTTATCTTTACATTTTGGATTATGTCAAATAAAAATGATAGCTAGAATTTTGTTGGGGTTGAAAATGGACAAAATTTGCGTCCTTTGAAAAGGAAAAGAATCAAATACAACAACTGAAATAACATTAAAAGAAAGTTGCAAGAACTGCGGGCTATTCATTTGTTTCCATTAATGCAAAACTTTAAGCATTAAAATCGACCATCTGAACATTTTTTTTTTTGATAAATTCAACAATGGGAGAGTATTCAAAACCCGTTTCGAGATGCTAATTTTTGTCCCTTTTTCTCTAAGCACGATCCTGAATTGGTGCTGTACACTCTATTTGTACCCCAAAATAAGTCCATTTTTGAGAAAAAGAAAGAAAAATCTAAGAAATGTCTAATTGCTAAAGCTATCATTTCAAACTTAAGAAAGAGAGAATGAATAAAATAAAATTGCAAAACATGCAAAAAAAAAAAAAAAAGAAGAAAGAACGAGTCTATATGTATTTGGTGGACATCTGGAAGAAAAAATAAAATAAAATTCATCACTAACAACTAAAGATCTCTGCAATGATTACGCCCTACATACATGTGTACTCATATATTGCTTTCCTCCAACGATATCTCCAAACAAAAATAACCTCCAATCCTTAAGATATCATCATTAACTTCTCAATAATTATAATATATATCTAATTTATATGACTCAATAAATATAAATATATATTGTTACGCAATTTTATTTACAATCAAAACTCTTACTTGAAATCGATGTATTTATACTGATTTGAAACATTTTTTTTAATAAGATTTTTATAATTTAAAAACATGGTTTGAATTTGGTTTAATATTACAAAGGTAGAAATACAAGTTCAGTAGTCGAAATAAAAAATAGCAGCATTTATGAGTATTTGTCATGTTCTTAAATGATAAGCATATAAAGATAAAAGAAGTGATAAATATTAGCTACAAGACAATCAATGGAGTTCAGAAGTGAATAAAGAAAAAGAACAATAGTCACCCCCTCGAGAAGAATCTCTTTATAATGAGAGATTCATTATACATATATATATATATATATACATATATTACTAAATAGGAACTAAAGTATAATCAAAATAATTAAAAAAACTAATAAATAGGAACTATAATAACAAATGTTCCTTTCTTTATATATATATATATATATGGTATACACTTTTTGATTGATTAATTAACGAACAAATACAAATTAATATACTAAAAGAGGAAAAAAAAAAAAAAAACAGAATTGCAAGAAAATGGTAAGAAATCAAGAACTCTTGAAATTGTTCAGACATCAACATGGCAAATCTGAACCAGTTGATATTTAATGGCTGGTCCAACCATAATTCCACCGCCATTGTTATTCTTGTTTCCAAGGTTTATATAAGCTGGACAATTAACATTCAAATGATATCTTCCCGAAATAAACGTACCCACTTTCCATCTAATTCTTCCGTTAACTCTGATATTAATCATAACGGTTCCGGCAAACTGATCTTGAGTTAAAGCATCAGTATAGTAAGGTGCAACGGGGACGGAGTTACCGTACACAAACGGCGACCAAACGGTGATGTCCTTGTGGCCTTGGTAAGAAGAAGGCAGCAAAGTTGGTAATGTGATTTGTTGGCCACGGTAAGAAGCGTACACGTCGACTTTGTCGTAGTATATGCCGATTCTGTCGTTAGGGTTCCGTGAAGAGAGTGTGATTTGGAAGTTTGTTGTGAGGAAATTTGGAGAGGAAACGTTGAAAGCGTAAACGGTGGCGTCTTGGAGGATAAACTTAGGTTTTGTGGGGCGGAGAATGAGCCAGACGAGGAGGATTATGAAGAGGACGAAGATGATTAGGGCTAGTATTCCGGCGAATATTCGTCGGTGGAGCTTCTTCTTCTCTTCTTCGTGGTGGCCGCAGTCCTTCGCCGACATGCTGGAAACCGTGGTGGTGGTGTGGTGTTTAATTAATTAGAAGATTCTGGAAAAGGGAGGATGTAGTGATGAGTGTGTTGGTAGGTAAATGGTTAGTTTTCTATGTGTTCATACTATGGAGACCTTTCAACTATGGTTGTGGAGTCATATATAGAGATAATTATGAAGAGGAAAGAGGGTGTGGTTGGGTGGGTGGATTTATAAATAATTCTAAAGTGGGTTAATAAAGAGTTTTTCTACTTAAATTTTAAATAAGGTTAAGAATCATATCAACTTAAATGCACATTTTATTTTCTTTGTATACATATTTTGAATTGGAATTTTCATTCCATTTATATTGTTAGTTAAAAAATGGGTAATTTTATGTGTAAGAAGTACAAAGATGGTGGGGCGGTGGAAGGAAAGGCAAAGAGTTTTTTGTTTGTAGTAGGGAGAGCAACCTTATCTTTTAGGGCATATACGTCTACGCAAAGGCTTCTTCTCTATATGGGATTCAATGAATTTTATGGTAGTGGTGGTGGGGGCACCATTGTCTTTCAACTTTTTTAACTCTTTCCTTTTTACTTTGGTTTTGAGGAAAATAGATAAGAGGGCATGCAAGAAATATACATATATATATATATATATATATATATATATATATATATATACACTAATTACAAAGTGTGTCATATTTGATACATATTTGTGTCCTTGTTTTGTTTGATACGTACGTGTGTGAAAGAGAGGGGACCCAAGTGGAGTGTAGAGAAGAAGAAAGAATTAATCAAACTTTTACATTTTTCTACCCTTTGTTAATTTTATCCTCTAAAAAAATAAAATATAATTTATTTATAATTAAAAATTAAAAATTTGAATTAATTATATGAATAAGTTCTGCTTTTTCCGTCTGTTTTTTTTTTTTTTTTTTTGAGAGTTGGTGAGTTAGTACTGTAGATAAACTTTGTCTCATAATGGTGAATCAACAATATTTTTCTAGCCCTTTCATGGACTGAAACTCGAAATATTTTTTGGGATAAATTAATGAATGTACGATGAGAGTTTAGGGTAATAAAACAAAAATATACTCATTTAATTTTTATATAATGTGGTACCGAACATTAATATTATGCATGTGAAGGGTCAACTAGGATTCAATTTCTACGTGTAATTTGGAACCACCACAATTGTAACATCCAAAGCACTTATATCTTAGGGGACAATTTGCAAGCTTTCCTATAATTCGATTTTAATTCATTTCACTCGTTTTCTTCCGTTATTCATGCTTGGAATTTTTTTTAAAATCTCTTTTTTCAATTCCAAATCTTTCCAAGTTTTACCTTTTAATTTTTAATATTATATATATTGAATCCAAAAATACAAGTGAGTTGATAAGAAAAAATGTAACCTAATAATCAATAAAATTCTATCTCTCTAAACATTTTTTCTCAGACGGTAACCCTAACTCCTTTCTCCCTTCATTCTAGCTGCCGCTGCTTTCCCATCTTCCTTTCTCCTCTTCTCCTCTTCTCTAAACTTTTTTTTTTTAACACCGTTCTCTCCCGTCAAAGGGAAATTTTAGCTCTGGCTAAAAATTTCCATTGGTTGGATCTATTCTTCTATTATTCTTTTACTGTTTTTTTTTCTTCTGATTTTTTGTCGCTCTTTTTAGCCTTTGTGTTGTAATTTTTCATTTGTTTTTGTATTTTCTATTTATTTATTTGGTATATTTGCTTTCTTTTGCATCTCATATGCAAAGTGTTACACTGATATTTAAATATCAATTTTTTTTGTAGAACAAAATTATTCTAAACCCGGACTAGATCTAGGCTTTTTATTTGTATTTTATCTTTTTTTTACTACCTACTTAGGGTGTCCAGTATTTTCACTTTTAATGAGACTTATCCGGATTTCGTCTGCGAAGCGCTTGCAGAGTCTTACTTGAGAGACAAATGTCACTAAATATTTATAATTTGGAGACTATTTATGTGAATTTGTCTATGATTAAATATATTTAAATAGTGCAGTGACATAAACACCTTTAAAATTTTTTTACTTAACGGAACGACTAATGTCACAATATTTTTATACTTTAGGAACCAATTCCATAAAAAACATTTGAGGACCAATATCATTAAACCTCTATAGTTTGAGACTATTTATGCCAATTTGCCTTAAGATTATTGTTATTTTTTAAAATTTTGTTTTTGTTGAAGGAGATGATGGATCATGCATGCATCCTGACGCTGAACCAACTCGCAACAACACCAATCATTTTAGCAACTATTTTATATTATATAAAATACATAAAAATATATTGTTACATTTATAATATTTTTTATAGTTTGTAAACTACTAAAAATAGTTTTATTTTCAAATAAAAAAAAAAAAAAAATATATATATATATATATATCTATATATATATATATATATTGAACAGTCAGAAAAATACTACAGGGGCAGAACGGTAATTTTACCACGCCTTAACTGCCCCTGATCTCACGTGACGTCATAAATACAAATTAATGGGCCTCATCAAGGCCAGACGTTATCTCTTTTAAGGCCACATTTATAGCCCGTTATCCACAACGGTCGAAACGGCCCAAATCACCAACGGTAATCTTACTAACAGACTCCTATAAAAGGAAGATCTGAATATAAGGTAAGAACTTTTGTCCTAATTTCCAGATATCCAAAATACACTCTACTGACTTAAGCATCGAAGAGTTCACGGGGTACAAAATACACATTAAACTTATTTGTTTTGCAGGCTCACTATAAGCTAAGTATAGCATCCTGAGGTACACTCTGATTACGCCCAGCGAGGTATCGCCCCAAGAGTTATACTTCGCCTCTGAGCCGCTACCCGAGATACCATCTTCCTTGACTTTGACCAGTTCAAAAGCTCTTCTTTACAAGTCAACCATAAAGTTTCCTGAATTCCCGGCATCCCAATTTACCTTTTTACCCTCGACAGATTCTTGCAGAATTAGTTTGGTTCCGTTACTGGGAACTCAGCCAAAAATTTCACCCTCACAAATCAACATGTCTAGACACTCAGGAGACAGACGCACCGTTCGACAATCTTCTTTCCGCGGGACTAGGACAAGAATATCACATTCTTCGTCCTCACCTAGTTCCAGTCGCCGTCCCATCTCAGAAAGATTGGGACCACAACCGGAGGCTTCCCGACGTTCCCAAAATCTAAGGGAACAACTCAATTCTAAGAGAATTGAGGAAACAGAAAAGGAGTTACAGCGATTGCAACGAGAGAATGAACAATTGAAGCAGGATCAAGAGCTCTCGCAGCAGTGGCTAAAGTTGAGGGCTGAATTCAGGAAGGCTAGCACGGATCTGCCCCCACCGAGATTTTCCGGAGATCCCTCGGAATTTCCACAACGAACACAAACAGCCACAAAAAAAGATGAAAGGCGTGGAACACGGACGGGCAGGAAACAGGCAGTCAGCGAAGTAGGGAAAAACCATCATTCCTCTAAATCTGTCCACAAAAGAGGGGCCAGAAAGCGTTCTCCTGAATATAGCCCGGAGAAAGGAAAAAACCCCACCAAAGTTCATAAATCCAGGTCGATCGAACTGGGACCTTTCTCCAAGTGGATTCAAAATGTCTCCCCCGATCCAAGCCTCAAAATCCCGCAGTTCGTCCTGTACTCGGGATCATCCTGACCCCTCGAACACGTGTACCGTTACAAATCGGCCATGGGGCTAGTCACAAATGACGAAGCCATTTTATGCAAGGCGTTCCCGAGCACGCTATCTGACAAAGCTCTGACCTGGTTCACATCTCTCAAAGCAGGTACCATCGACTCCTGGCACACTTTAGAGAAAATGTTCCTGGACAAATTCAGCACTGCAGGAACCATACCTAAAATAAGAGGAGATTTGGCTAATATTAAGCAGCGAGAGGATGAAACTCTCCTCTCTTTCTTGGAACGGTTCAAGAAAACTTATGATGACATCGAAGGAATTAGCCAAGATACTGTCATCACCTGCTTTGAAGGAGGATTCAGATCTAGGATGCTGTACACCGAGCTTCAGTTGAGGAAGTCGGAGACCATCGGAGAAATGTTCAGTGTTGCTCGGAAAGTAGCACTAGCAGAAAGCAGCGCACTTGAATCCACCACAAGGAGGAAAGACAAACAACTTGAGCATCCAAAGGACGTGGCCTCGAATTTCTCCGAACGAAGAGATAAAAATTGAGGTAAGAAATTCGAAACTTTTACACCTTTGAATATTTCAAAGGAAAGTCTGATTGCAGTGATCAAGGAGAAGCACGGAGTAAGGGATCATGCTCCGATGAAGTCCCAATCGTTCGCCACGTGAGATAAGACCAATTTCTGTGGATTCCAAAGAGATTACGGTCACACTACAGAGAAATGCTTCCAACTGAAGAGAGCCATTGAAAAGCTCATTCTGGAAGGATGCTTGAAAGAATACATCGCTGGCATGCAACAACAGAAAGACAAGGGAGAAAGGGTAATCAACATGATTAACCCGGAATTGAGCTCCGTGAAGAGAATTAAGAAGAGGATCTACAACCTCACCAAAGCATACCTCGTCCCGAAGTATGAATTCGAACAAAAGGAAGTCATTACTTTCTCCAATGACGAGTTAGAAAGTAATGAGGAAGCAAAAGTCAGTCCTATTATTATCGAGATGCGAATGACCAGAGAAGGGATTGACAAATGTACAGTTAGAAGGGTTCTGGTCGATACTGGAGCCACGAGGAACATTATGTACCTGAGATGTTTTGAAGAAATGGGCTTGAAGGAAGAACATCTCAAAACCAGCAGAATGGTATTGGAAGGGTTCACACCTCACAAGGTGCCCGTTAAAGGGAAAGTGAGAATACAGGTCACCCTTGGTGAAGGGGACAAAGCGAGAACTGAAGAGATCAAATTCTACGTCGTGGACCTAGAATCCCCCTACAATGTCATTGTAGGGATGCCTTTCCACGCGGCCTTCGACCTAGTCATCTCTACATCCCACTAACAAGTGAAGTTCAACACTTCGCGAGGAGTTGGTTTTGTGAAGAGCAACCCACGAAGTCTGCTGAGACAAATCATGAAAATAAAAAGAAAAAGGGATTCTCTCGACAAAGTCGGGAACATCAATGTGGTAGCATAGGACCACGACCTGAGGATACAAAGGATCATGGAAAAGCAAATCTACGACCTTGTCATCGAAGTATCGCGACAGAGCGAGTTTGACAAAGTGTCTATAAACCCAAGATATCCTCAACAACTTATCAAAATTGGAAGGGAGATGCCAAATAAACTTCGGCAAGATATCATCCAATTTTTGAAAGATCATCAAGATAGCTTTGCCTGGTGTACAGAAGATATGTCGGGCATTGACACCTCCATTGTCGAGCATGCGCTGAACATAAGCCCGACTTGCCGCCCAATAAAATAGAAATATAGGCAATTCGGTGAGGAGAAAATACAAGGCATGAAAGAGGAGGTAAATAAACTCTTGAAGGCAGGATTCATTCGCGAGATAAAATACCCCACATGGCTTGCTAATGTAGTAATGGTCAAGAAGTCCACCGGGAAATGGAGAATGTGCGTGGACTATACTGACCTCAACAAAGCTTGCCCCAAAGACTGTTACCCGCTACCCCGTATTGACGCACTGGTAGATTCAACAGCGGGGTACGAGTACCTAAGCTTCATGGACGCCTTTTCAGGATACCATCAGATAAAAATGAAGCCAAGTGATCAAGTACATACGTCGTTCCGAACGACAGGGGCCATATATTGTTATAATGTTATGCCATTCGAATTAAAGAATGCAGGAGCGACGTACCAACGAATGATGAATCATATCCTCCGAAGTCAAATCGGAAGGAACATAGAAGCGTACGTCGACGATATGGTGGTTAAGACCAAGCACGGCACTTCACACAGTTAAATGCTGTCAAAGTAGCTTTTTGTGTAAATTAATTAATTTATAATATAAGGTTGGTCATGTGTGTTTGAGTTTCGGCGAATAGTAATTGGCCTAAAGGAAAGTTATTGTTTGACATAAATTTAAACATATATGTGGTCATATCACTAGACAAAAATTATGAGACTTTGGTTAACTTCAATTTTGGTTAGGTTACTTATATTTATATTGATTAGTTGATGGAAACTTAATGTTGCCAAAGTAACTTATGTGAAAATTGATTGATCATTAAATATAAGGAAAGTTGTTTGTGGTTAATTTTTCATGTGAATAATGATTGGCCCAAAGGAAAGTTGTTATTTGATAGAAATTTTAAACACATTGTGGTAATAAATATGTGACAGTTATTCGGTTTTTTTCTTCCATGTAAATAATTCATCGGTCCAAAGAAAGGCTTATTATTTGACAGAAATTTATTGTCAATTTGATTACTACGTTGAGAGTACTACTTACAAATTGACATTTCTGTCCAAAGACTAAATATCAATGTTGTGCTAGGTATATTGTGATGGATTTGACCATTTTTTAAATTTGAATTACCTTGGTCAATTTTATTTGGATAAGTATTGTGGGTTTAATTTTTATTTTAAAGTTTGTTTTTGTTGTTCTCTGTTCAGTTAACAGTTTTCTTACTTCAATATGTACCAATTTTAATTTTATGGTTGTACTAAATGGCACAAATTATTTAAAGATTTGGAAATAAATATTTTCATATTTCATAATTGCATAAATTTTAATCTTGTTATTCAGATTGATAAACCACTTATTTATTACAGATTTTAGTTTATCTAAGTAAGAAAATTGAAAACCGTGGGAGTATTCAAATTGCATGAGTTTTATGGTAATAGAATATGTAATTTCAAAAGGATTTGGGGTATTAAGTTTAAAAAATTTATTATACACAATTATTTGGTGACAAATGAAGTTCAAGTGGGAGAATTATTGAAATTATTTATTAAATAAATAAATTATGTGAACTTATTTGTCAATGTTGATTTAGACCACTGTATGTCGTACTCCACGAGACGATAGTATATGTGCTCTGAACTAGTATATCGAGTAATTGCTGTAGCGTTGGTTTGAAAACTAGAGTCATTTTCTGGTAATTTCTGATTCACTTATGGTTTGCGCTTAATACTTTAGACTTGTAGTTCCATTATATTTTATTATCTTCATTACCCTTGAGGTCGTTTCCAGTAGGCTAACATCTAATATTTAGCTTAGATTTACTTTGCCGTAGCATTAGATCACACTTTCCATAATTGTTTGTTTGGTTCGGACATCCAGTGCACAATCACATTTACATCTTAATTGGCAAACATAGTCCCTGTGAGATCGATATTCGTGTACTTAGGTACATATATTACTTGTTGACCGGTGTATACTTGCACTTGTTAAAATTGCGTTGCATTCTATATAAACTAATAATTACATATTGTGACACACACACACAACACAACACTCCTTAGTCTGGCAGTTAATAAGAAACTTGATATGTGTCTTATGGATGTAGTTACAACGTATTTATATGGCTCACTTGATAGTGATATCTATATGAAAATTCCTGAAAGATTTAAAATGCGTGAAGCATATAAATTAGATTCTCGAGAATTATATTCAATAAAATTACAAAGATCTTTGTATAGTTTAAAACAATCTGGACGAATATGGTATAACCGTCTTAGTGAGTATTTATTGAAAGAAGGTTATCAAAATAATCAAATTTGTCCATGTTATTTATTTAGAAAGAAAAATCAGGATTTTAATATTATTAGAACCCCCAAAGAAATTTTAAAAGCTGTAAATTCTTTGAAAAAAGAATTTGAGATGAAAGTTATCAAAAAAATAGAATTTTATTTTGGCTTGCAGATTGAACATTTGAAAGATGAAATTAGAATTTTTGTTCATCAATCAAATTATATTGAGAAGGTCCTTAAAAGATCCGCGTGTCGACGCGGATGGACGTGTACGAGACCAATTTTGAACTACGATGTTAGGCTACATGGACAACGCACATCCATTGAGTACCCCGATGGTCGTTCGATCACTTGATGTGAAAAGAACATTTTTCGACCTCGTAGGGATAGAAGAAGTTCTTGGTTCTGAATACCATATCTCACTGCAATAGGTGCACCAATGTGTCTTGCTAATAATACAAGACTTGATATAACTTTTGCTATTAATCTATTAGCAAGGTTTAGTTCATGTCTAACTAGAAGACATTGAATTGGAATTAAACATGTCTTTCAATACCTTCGAGGTACAATTTATATGAGATTATTATATTGCGATAGTTCTAAATCACAACTTGTTTGATCCACATAAAGCCAAATCTCAAACAGACTATGCTTTAATATGTGGATGAACTGTTGTTTCATGGTGTTCTATAAAACAAACATTAGTTGCTACTTTTTCGAATAAGAAATTATAGCAATCTATGAAGCAAGTTTGAATGTGTCTGGTTAAGATCTATGTCTCCACACATCCAAGAGACATGTAGTTTATCTTCAGGCAAAGAACTTCCAACAATAACATGAAGATAATACTGCAAGTATTGCTCAATTAAGAATATATCAAACAAGATTGCACAAAACATATTTCACCAAAATTTTTCTTTACGCATGATCTTCAAAAAAATGATGATATTGATGTGCAACAAATACGTTCAAGTGATAATTTGACAGACTTGTTCACAAAAGTATTACCAACTTCAACATTTGAAAGACTAGTCTATAATATTAGAATTCATCGATACAAAATATTATTTAATGATTAGGGGGAATGTACTAGGAATGATGTACTGTTTTTCATTTACTAGGGTTTTTTCCCACTGAGTTTTTCTCTAGTAAGTTTTAATGAAGCATATTCCTTATACAATGGACATCCAAGTGGGAGTTTTATAAATCTTATTATTTGTATGTCCATTGAACTTTTTCCAACTCTCATAATCCCTTTTGCAATAATAAATTTCTAATAACAGTTAATTTCTAGTAACCTCTTATTCATGTTAAATGTTTAGGAGTTATATGTAACCTCTCTTATTCACAAATTATATATATATATATATATATATATATATATATATATATATATATATGTGTGTGTTACTTTATTCCTATAAATAGAGGGTTAGATATGTATATTTGTAGAGATATATAATTAATATATGGATGAATGAAAAATAATTCTTTGATCTTATTTTCTTTTATTTCTATCTTATTTCATCTTTTATAAAAAAAATTTATTAGTAATAGTTTTATAAAAAAAAAATGTATTAATTCTATGATTAATTTTCTTTTTTGTGTGTTTTATCGGTTGTTGTGGTTGTTATGTATTCTTCTTCAATTTTCAATAGTGTAAAGTACAGTCACAAAGAGAATAGTGAAGTATAGAAAGATAAATCATTGCGTCAGTTCTCTTTCTTTGATGAACTCCATGGATATATATATATATATATATATATATATATATAATATATATATATATATATATTACTTGTCATCCACGATAAGAAGATGAACTAAACGACTAGCGAGACAAACTATTTTAAGAAACAATTAACGTTGTTCGTGTTGTTGTTGCTAATGATAATTAGACATGAATAGTTATCATGTTAGGTTGAAAAAGCTAACAGAAGGATTCTTAAAAGTGACACAAATAATGCAAAATTTTATTTGGGCGTGAATAAAAATTATGCATAATTTAATTCATATTTATAACAATTTATTTTTCAGTTTAAAATTTTAAAATAAATAACAATTTATCATTTTTTTTAAAAAAAAATTGTGAGTTAAAATCCTCCTTATTACAAATTTACATAAAAATTATATTAGGCCTTCATATATATATATATATATATATATATATATATTTTTTTTTTTTTTAATTTATTGTCATTAATAAAATTAAGTTCTCGACTTACGAACAAGTCTATAATTTAACAAATAAATAAAATTACTTTGTTGGAAGTTATTTATTATTATTATTTTCTGAAAATAGTCTCTCATTATTTAAATTTTTTCTTGTATTATAATTTAGTATAATTTTATATATATATATACTTGTAGTTCCATTGCATTTTATTATCTTCATTACTCTTGAGGTCGTTTTTAGTAGGCTAACATCTAACATTTAGTTTAGATTTACTCTGTCGTAGCATTAGATCACACATTCCATCATTGTTTGTTTGGTTCGGACAACCAGTGCACAATCACATTTACATCTTAATTGGCAAACATAGTCCATGTAGGATCGATATTCGTATACTTAGGTACATATATTACTTGTTGAGCGGTGTATACTTGCACTCGTTAAAATTGCGTTGCATTCTATATTTTCTAATAATTACATATTGTGACACACACACACAACGCAACACTCTTTAGTCTGGCAGTTAATGAGAAACTTGATATGTGTCTTATGGATGTAGTTACAACCTATTTATATGGTTCACTTGATAGTGATATCTATATGAAAATTCCTGAATGATTTAAAATGCGTGAAGCATATAAGTTAGATTCTCTAGAATTATATTCAATTATATTACAAAGATCTTTGTATAGTTTAAAACAATTTGGACGAATATGGTATAACCATCTTAGTGAATATTTATTGAAAGAAGGTTATCAAAATAATCAAATTTGTCCATGTTATTTATTTAGAAAGAAAAATCAGGATTTGCTATAATTGTTGTATATGTTGATGATTTAAATATTATTAGAAGCCCCAAAGGAATTTTAAAATCTGTAAATTCTTTGAAAAAAGAATTTAAGATGAAAGTTATCAAAAAAATAAAATTTTATCTTGGCTTGCAGATTGAGCATTTGAAAGATGAAATTATAATTTTTGTTCATCAATCAAATTATACTGAGAAGGTCCTTAAAAGATTCGAGTGTCGACGCGGATGGACGTGTACGAGACCAATTTTGAACTACGAAGTTGGGCTACATGGACAACGCACATCCACTGAGTACCCTGATGGTTGTTCGATCACTTGATGTGAAAAGAACATTTTTCGACCTCGTAGGGATAGAAGAAGTTCTTGGTCCTGAATACCATATCTCACTGTAATAGGTGCACCAATGTGTCTTGCTAATAATACAAGACTTGATATAACTTTTGCTATTAATCTATTAGCAATGTTTAGTTCATGTCTAACTAGAAGGCATTGAAATGGAATTAAACATGTCTTTCGATACCTTCGAGGTACAATTTATATGAGATTATTATATTGCGATAGTTCTAAATCACAACTTGTTGGTTATGCTGATGTTAGTTACTTGTTTGATCCACATAAAGCCAAATCTCAAACAGACTATGCTTTAATATGTGGATGAACTGTTGTTTCATGGTGTTCTATAAAACAAACATTAGTTGCTACTTTTTCGAATAAGAAATTATAGCAATCTATGAAGCAAGTTTGAATGTGTCTGGTTAAGATCTATGTCTCCACACATCCAAGAGACATGTAGTTTATCTTCAGGCAAAGAACTTCCAACAATAACATGAAGATAATACTGCATGTATAGCTCAATTATAGGAAGAATATATCAAACAAGATTGCACAAAACATATTTCACAAAAAATTTTCTTTATGCATGATCTTAAAAAAAATGATGATATTGATGTACAACAAATACGTTCAAGTGATAATTTGACAAACTTGTTCACAAAAGTATTATACCATCTTCAACATTTGAAAGACTAGTTCATAATATTAGAATTGATCGATACAAAATATTATGTAATGATCAGGGGGAATGTACAAGGAACGGTGTACTGTTTTTCATTCACTAGGATTTTTCTCTAGTAAAGTTTTAATGAGACATATTCCTTATATAATGGACATCCAAGAAGGAGTTTTATAAATCTCATTATTTGTATGTCCATTGAACTTTTTCCAACTCTCATAATCCCTTTTGCAATAATAAATTTCTAATAATACTTAATTTCTAGTAACCTCTTATTCATGTTGAATGTTTAGGAGTTACATGTAACCTCTCTTATTTACAATTATATATATATATATATATATATATATTATATATATATATATATATATATATATATATATATATATATATATATATTACTTTATTTCTATAAATAGAGGGTTAAATATGTATATTTGTAGAAATATATAAATAATATATGGATGAATGAAGAATAATTCTTTGAACTTATTTTCTTTTATCTCTATCTCATTTCATCTTTTATAAAAAAAATTTATTAGTAATAATTTTATAAAAAAATGTATTAATTCTATGATTAATTTGCTTTTTTGTGTTTTATCGGTTGTTGTGGTTGTTATGTCTTCTTCTTCAATTTTCAATAGTGTAAAGTACAGTCACAAAGAGAATAGTGAAGTATAGAAAGATAAATCATTGCGTCAGTTCTCTTTCTTTGATGAACTCCATGGATATATATATATATATATTACTTGTCATCCACGATAAGAATATGAACTAAACGACTAGCGAGACAAACTATTTTAAGAAGTAATTAACGTGGTTCGTTGTTGTTGTTGTTGTTAATGATAATTAGACATGAATAGTGATCATGTTAGGTTGAAAAAGCTAAGAGAAGGATTGTTAAAAGTGACACAAATTTTATTTGGGCGTGAATAAAAATTATGCATAATTTAATTCAATTTATATTTATAAATTTTTTTTTTAGTTTAAATTTTTAAAATAAATAACAAAGTAAAAATTATGAGTTAAATCCTCTCTATTACAAATTTACATAAAAATTATTTAGGCCTTCATATATATATATATTTATTGTGATTAATAAAATTAAGTTTCGACTAAAAAAAAATGTATTGTAAATATTATATGAACAAGTCTATCTGAATACTAGGTAGTTTAACAAATAAATAAAATTACTTTGTTGAAAATTGTTTATTATATTATTTTCTGAAAATAGTCTCCCATTATTTAAATTTTTTCTTGTATTATAATTTAGTAAAATTGTATATATATATATATATATATGTATGTATATGAGGTGGGGGAAAAAGATCCGATCAACGAAGTATTCACTGGGTCCAAGAGAAGCTTCGTGGTAGTACTCAAGAATATACTCGAACCTCATCACCAAGAAAATTAGTGTACCCCAGAATCCCATCCCCCGGGAACGGAGGAAGGTCAGGGTGTAGGTTGTTTTTGAGTGTTCCTTTGTTGTTATTGCTTAGCATGTGGGCAAACGGACACCCTATATATATATATATATAATATAATATATATATATATATATATATGCATATTTATTCCTTTCCCCATAAATATGTTTGGATATTGTGAAGTGGAAGAAAATGGATTCAATGAATCATAATAAGAATATTCCCATTGAAAATTAACCTATTTTATTTATTAAAGAAGTACAAATAAAAATATTTTAAATTTTTAAAAAATTTATTCTCAATTTTTCTTTCTTTACTATAAAGAAAAAATAATTATAAACACAGTTTTAATTTGTAAAGTTGTTTTTCTTTTTGGACAAAAGCTTCTTTGGAAATGGAATAAGGCTAAACGAAAAGCAGTACATTATATATTGTATATAAAGAAAATGAGAAAAGAAGGAAAAAAGAAAGAAAGAAAGAAAAAGCTTTTAAAGAACAAAGGGAAAAAGACAACATATATTGCCGTGTTGTAGCAGTATAGTAATGGTTTATTTTCCTTTTTTCCATAATTTCTCTTCCTTTTTCTCTTTTTCTAAATTTGTTGTTTAATTAAAGAATTTTTTCAAGAAAATTCTTTTAATACAATATCATAATTGTTATTCCTTGCTTGAAATAACAAAAGGAAAGGAAAATTACATCAAAATCAAATATTTAAAATTTTTATCACCTAATTTATTTATTTTTTCCCTATCAAGTGCAAATTATATGGTAATTTTGTCATTATTGAATAGATAATATATATATATATATATATATATATATATGAACAAACAAATTGGTCCACCAAAAGAATGATGAGCAGGTAGATAGATATAACTATAGGTGTGGGAAGGAAGAAAAAGAGTGGAGTAGTGGTGGTGGGGATTAGAGAGTTAGGTACGTAATCATCACCACGGTGCTATATTAATATATATATCATGAAAAGGTTGCATGTTGGTTGTGATCAGTAGTGGTTGTTTGCTGAGATTATAAACAACCAGAAATGTACAAATTTTGCCTTAGCTTTCAAGAAAGAAATAAAAAAAAGATGTTTGATAATCATGAATTGGTGAACAATTTGTGTGGGACGATTTTGCATGGGGAAAATAGATAACATACTTTGAAAAGTCTTTTTCCATGTTCCCTTTCGTGTTTCTCATATTAGGTAACTTGTAAATTTGTTAACATTAATTTTTTTTCCTTTTGTATAAAATCTTTAATTTGATATAATGAGAAAACGTATTGTAATGTTACGTTAAAATTGATAATTCAATACCTTGCTAATAAAATTTGTTAAAACACACATAAATAAATAAATAAATATATATATATATATATATATATATATATATATATTAAACTGATAGAAAACGTTATAAACTGTAAACAAACAAACTAATAAAAAAATATTCTTTCATCGAGCTCTTACTTCTCCGCTAAAAAACCCAAAATTTCACCTTCCATAATTAATTACTTATATAAGCTCCATGAGCTAGTAGTTAGGGTTCAACATCCACATTTAAAAGAAGATTTGGGAAAATAAAAAAAAAAAATTTTGTTTTACATTTTACTCTTTTAATTAATTTTTTTATAATTTTTATTAAAATAATTTTTACTATTAATTGACCGTAAATTTAATAATAAAATAATGAACTTTACCCAACTTATTAAAATAAATGATGAAATAATATAAAATTTTTAAATAGAAATAGAATATAAAAAATTATATAATTTAATGTTAAAATTTACTAATTTAGCTTTTTTTAAAAAAAAAATTATTATTGTTAATTTTTAATATCTACTTTTAACTTATCCGAGAAATTTCATAAATAATAATTATAGAACTATTTGTTTTGGCTGGTGTTTGTGATTATAAACTTAAATCCCTAATTTTTAATATATTTCATAGACCACTGTGTTATTATTAATATTATTTTATAAAATTAAATTAAATTATATATTATTTGAGATAATATTGTAGATAAAAAATTTTATCTATCTATCTATATATATATATATATATATATATAAAAGATATTAATAGATTCAAACTATTAGATAAATAACACATGATTATATTAATAGATTCAAACTATTAGATAAATGACACATGATCCACTTAATAGGTATTGATTATTACGATCATCATCTATAAATGCTGAGCAAATTTCTTATAAAAAGGAGAAAAGTTGAAATGTAGAATCTCTGAGACAAGAAGAGCTCTAAAATAAAGAAAAATTTGAAGAATATTAAAACTCATTTAAGTTTAAAAAAAGTTTCGATGGACTTCGGTTAAGTCAAATCATTAAATCGTTAGAGTTTCAATTTTACTATTAATCAAATTTTTTTACTGTTTGACACTATTTCAACCAAGAGTATTTTTGTCAAAGCCCAAAATAAAATAAAATATAATTTTTTTTTGTCAAAGTTCTTTTTTTCTCTCTCTGCTAACTTTTTTTTTTCATTTTTTCCTCCTTTCTCTCTCTTCCTTTTTTTCTCTCTCCTTCTTTTTCTTCATTTTTTTTCCCTGTAACTTAATTTTTATTTTCTCTCTCCTTTCTCTTTCAAATGCTGAAAAGATTTATGGAAACTGGTTCCATTTTAAAGAGAAATATGAGGTGAAAAAATTCTTGTATTTTGGTATTATTTGTCTCCTTGTGGCAGCAGAAGCTTATTTTGACTGGATTGTGATTACTTCTCCTGAAGCAGGCTTGGTTTTCCTTAATGCATGGAAGTAAGCCTTCCGGAGTTCATATAAATTCTGAGATTAACTTGCATAACTTAGACAAATACTGTTCCATGAAGACTCTAGAACACAAGTTTCTTGTGAAGTTTAGTAGTGAGAGAGACTTCTCCATATATAATGACTCAAGTTTTTTAGCAGTAGATTGCCAAATATTACAATAAGAGACATCTCTCAAAATATTTATCATCCTAATCTACATATTTTAAGGAAATGTATTACATTTCTCTCTAACATTTTACTCGAAAGTTACTATTTATGGAAAGCTAAGTTACTCTGATGGAATTTAATTGGGACTGTCAATAATACGGAAAATCAATTAACCCACTATTTAAAAAGTTACACTGAACTCAATGTTGTATTCATATTAAATTATCTAATATTGTTGAAAGAACTTTCAATAATATAAGAAGATTAAAAGTTTAAATAAAATTAAATTTTAATGAATTAAAACAAGATTAAAGAAATTAACATAAATTACAATTAAGGCTAAAAATGTTTTAGAAAGATAAATATATGAAATAAAATAAAAAAAGACAAAAATATATATACACACAGGTATATATATTAAAAGAATAAAGAGAAAAATTGAGGCGGTGGATGGATCATTGAAGGATTTTGATTTAAGTACAGCAACGGGTACACGTCGGTTTCGCCTTAATAATCTCACATGCGCAACATCCCATTCTCCTACAACCATCTGCATTAGCGCACACTGCCCAATATAATACATAAATTAATTAATAATCCCAATTTCAGAAATAAAAATAAATATTCATCAGTAAAATAAAAGAAAACTGGGTTGATAACAATATGTTGATATATATATAAAAGAAAAGGAAGGAAAGGTACACCAAAATGGACGCTTTCGATTGGAAATCAGAACACGATCAGTTGCTGCTTCGGCTGGTTTGATGGACACCAGAATATGGGTAGAAAAGTACAAAAAGAAGAACACTACTAAGGTCAAATAAGTCATTTTAGATACTTTTGGACTCATTTTTGGAGTTTCTGTTTTTTCCACTTCCAAAGGTAGAGAGAGTTAGCCATATTATATAGACAAAAAAAATAATAAATCAAAATTGGTTTTGTGGTGGATACATATTATCCTCAAATTTTTTGTGATTTTTCCGATAAATATTCTTATTATTCGGCATATATATATATATATATATATATATATATTTATCTTTACCTTTGAAGATACACCACTTATACTTTTATATTTATTTATGATTGAAAAGAAAAATGAATGGTTAAGAAACATTTTCAACCATGCTATGTAAATCTTTGGGTCACTTTAAATTTTGTCTTTTTACTTTTATTCTTGTAATTAAGGTATATATTTTAATCCCCAAGAAAATGAGTAAGGGATGGGAATGAGTTGACCCAACAAGCCATTCATGACCTAAAATAATTCTCAGAGTTGTCTATAAATTAATTTGAAGATTTTTTTTTTCTTTTTCAACTAAATTATAAGAATATGGTACATTTAAATTTAAATTATCATTTTTAAAATCACTAATACAATTTAATATACTAAATATCATTATTGTATTAAATTTCAAATTATTTTTCTGAATCACAAATATATATATATATATATATATATATATATATATATATATATATATATATAGTTGAAGCGCAGTAAACTCTGAAATGGAAATGAGCAACAATTTTGATCATTATATCTTTATAATATATTACCTTTTAAATGCGGTAAGGGTTACATTTGTGCCTTCATCAAAACTTTGCTATGCTGGGATGGGAAATGATGCGGCTGTCAGTAACAAAGAGATCCGAACAGGATCCAGTGGTTCTAGGCAACATCACCCACAAAAAAAAAAAAAAAAAAAAAAACAATAATGTTGCCTTGTTTACATTTTGGCATAAGCACACAAGGAACTATAGCTAAAAATATCAGTAGCAAGAGAAGGAACATCAATATTTTCCCTACATTTCATCTTCAGAGATTGTAAAAGAAACTATGAATTGTTTCCACCCTGCATTTATGTTTTCTCAAACATACTCACTGTTCACCAAGAGCTTTTATTTCCAGCAGGAACCTTAGATACATCGCCTTCAATTACAGACTGCAACTGCAAACTATACAGAGAATTTGTTAAATAAACCTTTCATGCTTAGCATTTTCTGCTAAAAGATGCATCCATATATCCTTCCATGTTCTTTTTACCTAACACTGAGCACATCTGAAGCTAAATTACATAATCAAATGTACAGGTATTAGATAGATATTATCAACTGAATATATCAATCCAGCAAGTAAAGTGAGCTCCAAAGAACAAAAGGAAATCCCTGCAAATCAATATGGTATAATAGTTGGCTTACACTGGAAAGATCCCAATGAAGATTTTTCATTGCTTCCAGTTTAGTACAACTGTGAGATGTACTGGTTAAATTTTGTCTTCTAATCCTATCACTTTCGTACTTGAGAAGAGATATCTGTGTCTTAACCAACATGTCAAACTACAGCAAAGAGTACACAGTTTTCTTGTGACATCCATTTTTAAGCTTCAGCCTAAGAGCTTGAAGCTAGCCTTTGGATTTCTAGATTCAGCTTGTCCACATTTACTATGAAATTTACTGATTCACCATGGCAGCTTTAGGTACAAGTTGGGCAATTGGCACTCAGCAGCAAAGAACTTGAGTTTACTCCAATCTTGAGTCTTAACTTCCCAGAGTAGATATTCATATTTCTTAATAGACACTTAGACATATCCTGATGCTACAAACAAGTAATCCTGCAATTTGCCCTCAAGATGGATAAAATTTTTATACTAGTCCATCTCAAGGTTTGTCTCCACCAAATAGCATGAAACGAGTACAAATACTCGAGGAAATAGAGTTATACCCAACTATATGAAAGAGGATTAAAAATGGGAGCAAAAACAAACATTGATGGTTACAGTGAAAGCCAGTAAAAGACATAACACGCTTTTTTCACAAGATCTGAGCTGGAGAAGCCATTAATTCTATGATCTACAAAGCCAAATTTATTATTATTTTCCAAATGTCATAAATAGTGGCCAATTAAATTTATACTCATGATCTATAAAATGCAATAGTGCATAAAGAGTACCCTGCAGTAAACACAAATTGTTGTGAAGATGAACTTTGAGTTTGTAATGCTACAGTACATGTAATATCAAGGCATCTTCTCAATTGTTAAAATCTTTCTGATGCTAATTTAGAAAACAAAAAGCTCTTGGAATATGTTTCCTCATAATATTTCAAGAAAATAGTCTATTTCCTCCCCAATGTTTAGGGATTGAGCTATTATTATTTTCAAAAGAAAGGTTATTTAACAGAAAGTGTAAACTCCTATCTCCTAATGGAAGTCCTTTAATGGCTTATCATAAAAAGATTAAACAGATTAAAAGGCAAAATTAAAGTTTATGGAGAATAATGACTCAATACATGAACATTGAGGAAGAAATAGGATACTTTTCCTATTATTTTCATTCCTCAGTATATAGCAAAAAGCAAAAACTATCAGAGAAGCACTAGTAAGGTAGGGTACAAAGGAATCTAGCACTAAAACAACAATTATAGAGAAAAAGAAATGGTAAAGGGGGTTTGCAACATATTTAAGAAAAATAGAAGATTTTGTAAATTTAGTCAATCATTAGCTTGCATGCCATATCTTAGCATAGTCAATAGTCAAATACCTTAAACCAGTACTTCATGCTATCATTATGCCAATATATTTTCTCAGAAAGATCCCATAACTATGAAGGCAAACTATTATGCTTGTGTATCCTCTCATAAGATCTAATTCACTCAGTACTTGGCAAATGAAAATCACATTAAGAACCAGTGAATCTAAATTGTCATTACCTCATGAACAGACACTTGAATACTTGTCAGCTCTTTTATTTCAAAAGAATAGACACAACTTGACAGAGTTCTCATCATATGCCATAGCACCGCACTTCCAGAATTTCTTAGTTTCACTCATAAAATATGACCAAGAGTTTAAATTCATATTATCTTAATCAATTGTTTGCCTAAGCAATCACCAACATACCCTGTGTCATGCTTGAATCTGTATAAACCCAGTGGCTAACTCATGCTTAAATGCAGCAAACTGGTAAAGTAAAGGGAAACAATCAATTCCACAACATCCTAAACTATACATCAGTGGCATGCATATAGCAGTAAATGCATCTTAATTACAACTGTTTCACTATTTCAAGTTTTTAAATGAACATCACAATTAAACAAGAAGTTCTGATCCTCCATTGAAATTACATCTCAATTACAATTCTCAACAGGCAACTCATTCCAATAACCAAAAACTTCCACAATTATTTTGGTAAAACAAGTTGCCAAAGAAAAAACTTTCACAAGTAAAGAGAACTATAAAAACAAAAGTAAGACCTTTATTCATATTTCATAAGTCTATATCTGTTCAGATTTAAAATATTTCCTTCCCTTCCTAAATTATCAATATAAAGGCAGTGAAATAGATTGCATTCATTGGATCTAAATTGATCACAAATTTCAAATCAGGAGAAACTCAAATATAAAAAGATGTAAGACGGGAAACCCATACTAATATAAGAAAACTCAAAAGAATATAAACTATTCAACACCATAGCTCTGATCAAATCAAATATGCAAATAGATATCCTTTCCTACTAAACATATTAACACAAAAGAGCAGACTATATACATCAGGCAATAATCTAAATTCTTAATAAATCTTCATGAATTTAGGAGAAACCATCCCACCAATACACTATCAAATGAAAAAACATCATATCATAGGGTAAATCTGCTCAAAATACTGGTTACTAAAATATTACATTGCATCCTTCAAAGAAGGAAAAAATACATTGCTAACCATCCACTAATATGAAGCATGATAAAATTGGTCCAAAACCCAAAATATAACTAAAAGTTTTTAAATTCCTTTTCACCTCTTAGCAGTAGTTCAGTCCCCGGAAAAAAATCAAAGACCAACACGGCACTGCCTAGGCCCGCTATTTAGTGACCCGTTTTTCCCATTTGATGAAAGCGCAACTGCCAAATCTCCACAGAAGACCTTCAAAAGCCTCCTCCTAGCCCTCCATATGCCGGCCTTAAACCTAACAGTCATAAGCATCCTCACATTAAACACCACATTCCCACTTTTCCCCCTTTCACCATTTATATCGTCAGCAATACCCTTCTCGACGTAGCTCGACAAGGCCGCAAACTCTGCCCTCATCGAGGTCTCATTTCTAGTAGCTTGTGTAAAAGGCGGGAGGTTCGTCGACGAAAGCAGAGAATTTCGGTAGAACATATCGGACTCCATATTGTCATAAGCAAGGGCAATTTTCTTGTTAGGATTCCCAACAGTAAAGTGCAAATCAAAAGTTCCAGTAAGTTGATTGTTAGACAGATTAAAGGCCGAAACAGAAAGCGAGTCGACTCGGAACTCAGGAAGACGAGGGCGAAGAACGAGCCAGACAATAAACATAATGGTACCAGTAATAATCACCGCGGCAATCATAATCCCAAAGATTCGGCGGAGAAAGTTAGCGCGTCGAGCGGCGTAAGGATCATTCTGATAATTCGTCTGAGGATAATACTGTTGGTTGTAATAATGAGGTGGTGGCACAGCATAGGGATAACCGGTGTTGGAAGCCGGAGGTACGTTCCCGTTCTGATTCGGGGCAGGGTAGCCCGTCACTGGTCTATTAGCGTCAGCCATGTCGGAAACAAGGGCATCAGAAAGAGGTGAAAAGCGGCGGCGATGGTGGTGGTGGTGGGGACTACCGCTTTATAACGATTCTGCGACGTCGTGGACGATGGTGGTGCTCTTGGCAGTGCACTCAAAAGGTCGGCAAAGAATCTTAAGATAGTAATTTTGACGTTTACGATTTATGAGAAAAAAATCAACAAGCTAAATACTAAAATGGGAAATTGGGTGTTTCAGATTTAGTCCGAAATTTTATTTTCTATTTAATAAAGGTTCCTTACATTTTATAATTAGGTCCTTATATTTTTATGTTTTGGATAATTGGATCTTTATATTTTATTATAATTTTATTTTTTATTTGGAGGAATCATGAATGAGTCGAAATGAAATATAAAAGTTAAATGTCCAAATAATTAAAAAATATAAGGAATTAATTAGAATAATGAGAGAGTTTAGTTCTAAATAAATTTATGTTTAACAAATTCAGTTCTAAAATATTTTTTTTAACTTTTAAAATCTCAAACTTTTTTTATTAGAGGTAAATAAGGTATTTTTTGACGAATTCCGTAAAAAAACCTAAAAAATTCAGTGTTGTATTATTTAATTAATTAAAAAATTGGTAAAAATGTCATTATAATAAAAGAAAAAAAACACAAAGTAAATATGTGACTTAGTCACTTTTTTAAAGTTGATAAATGCATCTGCCATTTGATTTGATATATTTTGCAAATGTATTATCTTTTGAACTTAAAGTTGACACTAATTTGTACAAGTATCGAGATATTGCAGAGGATTCCGTGTAATATTTTTACCAAACTGTTTTTCTTTTTCTCTCCCTAATCACAAGAACATTGATTCATGAAAATGACAATCGACAAATCGTGCCATAAAAAGATATTCTGTTATAGGTTCGAGATATCTTATAATATAAAGAAAATAAAAACCAACATATATTTTCAATCTTCTTTGAGGACTTATTTTTGTGCGTTGGGATGAAACAATAGGAACATATACAGCAAATCTAAAAATTTTAAAATGAAAAATATTTGGCTCCCAACTAAGCTAATTGAGAATATTTATGATAATTTGTTACTCTAACACATACAAGTGTTGTTGTATGCAAAATTATATGACTCAAGCTTAAATGAGTAATTTAGTTCTATAAGTATAGGTCTAACTATCAATTAAACAAAAATATATATTTATTTTTTAATAGTATATATCGAGAACAAAAATTAGAAACAAAGTACCGGTGTATATATATTCCACAATGATGTTATATTATGTAATATTTAATTAATAATTAAATATATATTATGCCATATTATATATATATATATATATATATTAATACAATTATAAGTAAATCTTCAAGTAAAATTTAATAGAAGAACGAAAGTACAATTAATAAAAATAATAAAATTACAATACTTAAAAAAAATAACATTTATTCTTGAAAAATAACAACAATACTTAAAAATTAAACAACAATTTTTGAAAAATCATACTAAAGTAATTGATTTATATATTCTCCATACCCGATGATCTCATTGTTTTCTTGCGGGTAAAATCTGACACATCCAAGTGTGTGGTATCAATAGGATCATCAAAGAAATTTGCAAAATTTGTTTCCACGCCTTTTTCCTTTTTCTTTTATAGAGACTTTATATAGATCAAGAAGGTGTTTTGCAGTACGAAAGTATGTGCCCAATGTCCTTTCATCTCCCAACAAAAACATAAATTTTCAACTTATTTATGTCCACCTTTGTCTTCTTGTTTGTCCTCTTTAGTATACCACTTCTGGTGGTAAGTAGACACATATTTATTATTACGACCACGTCCACGGCCACGACCTCGGCCCCGACCCTGGTCCCGACCATAACCATGTTCTCGTCCTCTTCCATTATTATTTATCATAGTCACATTCACTTCAGGGAATGGAACGGAACTAGTGTGATGAACTTCATGATTTTTTAACAATAACTCGTTATTTTGTTCAACCACAAGAAGATATGAAATTAATTGTGAGTATTTTGTAAAACTTTTTTCTCGATAATGCTGCTACAAGAGCACATTTGAGCCATGAAAAGTAGAGAAAGTTTTCTCTAACATATCATTTCACTTATATTTTTCCTGCATAAATTTAGTTTAGAACATATATGAAACATAACAGAGTTATACTCACTAGCCATTTATAACAAGCTTTTGGAAGAATAACAGTTTTTTAGTGGTCATACCTTTCTTTTAGATTTTTTCCAAAGAACAAGGAGATCTTTTACTGTTAGGTATTCGGACTTTAGTCCTTCATGAAGATGATGATGGAGGAATAACATCGCCTTAGTGCGATCTTGCATTGATACTATATTTTCTTCTTTTATGGTGTCTCCAAGACCCATAGCATCAAGATGAATTTCAACATCTAGTATTCATGACAAATAATTCTTTTCAAAAATATCAAAAGCAACAAATTCGAGTTTTGAGAGATTCGACATGATAGATAAAAACGTACCTTAATAAAAAATCGCAAAATGATTCTCTTCCGAAGAGCAAACTTGTGCTGATAACGTATTATAAAATAACAAGACTAAAGATAGAGAAATAAAAATAGTATAATCTTGTATATCTCTTGATGTTCACACAAAACATACAAACTACCCCATATTTATAGAGATAAATGTATGTAACCTACACACATATACATACAAATATAAATGTATATATATGTTACAAACTTAACTTCATGGAGGTTATATGGAGACAATGAAAGTTATATGGAGTTAGTAAAAGTTATATGAAGATAGTGAAAGTAGTGAGAGGTTATAATAAATGATGAACATACAAAATAATATGATTTATAAAAACTATCAAATTTTCGAGAATTGATGGAATATAATGAAAGAAATAATGATAGTATTATTCTTTTAAAAAAACTTTACTATCATTCCTTAAAAAATTACCATAAACCATAAAGGATGGAAAACAATATAAATAAAAAAGTAAACTATTTATTAAACTACATGAGAATCCAAGTTTAACATCTAATTTTCTAAAATTTCAGAAACTACTCTTTTGTAATAGAGTATATATTAGTTGTTATTTATTATTTCTTATAAGGGTATAATTATTTCTATACATACTCTTATCTTCTCATTGTAATCTCAATTATATTATTATGAAACCTTTGTTTTATTTATTTGTTTTTTAGTTTTTTTCTTCAAATTCTATCATAGTATCAAAGCTAAGATCGTGGGATGTTTGATTGACAAATTTCTAATTGCAAATTTGATAAATTGAAGAAGGAATAAAATAGGATCAGCCAAGGGAGAGCGTGATTGGAGTTGGTTGATATGCACAAATTATATCACATTTTTAGCATATTTTTAAACATAAATTAGGGCATTATTAGAACTAATTTGATCTTAATTGATTAAAATTAATATTATTTTGCATAATTTGTGATTTTGGAAGTCTCAGGAGCAAAATGCATAAAAATAGTAAATATTGGGATAAAAGTGCAATTTTTTAAAGAGTTGAGCTCGAGGTGATCATCCCAAAGCTCAAGACGCCCACCCTGACCGAGTCAAGGCTCGGGGTGACCGTCCCAGAGGTTAGGACGCCCACCCTGACTGAGTCAAAGCTCGGGACGGGCGTCCCAAGCAGCAAATGAGAATCCCACATAAGTTTCTCAAGCAAAATCCCTCCTTTTCACCCCTATAAATACCCTAGGGTATGGAAGGTTAATAATATCCCTCAACACTCAATACAAGTCATCTAGCAACAAAGAGTGTCTCGTTTTCTCTGTTCTTTGAGTGTTTATCTCAGATTCTAGGAATTCGATTAGATAATGTTCGTCTTTAGTATTCATAGAAAACTGGGATTTCGTTAGGAGATCCTAAGAGAGCATTAGATTAGCAAAGAATTAGTCAACGGGGCATTGCTTAAGCCCAAGACGTAAGGCAAAGCAATTGCTACTAGGACAAGGAAGCGTTCTCCGAAGGTTCTGCCGATCAGAGTAGGATCGAGCAACACGAAGGATACAAGTTTGGCAACGCCGGCGGACCTCATGAAGTGATAACTACTCTATGGACATGGTTCCCTAGATCCTTTTTGTATATCTTTGAGTTTTGTTCATCTAGATATATATTTGAATACTAAATTATGATTGCTATATTATGCATGTTTTGCAAGTTGAGGTTCTGTTCATTTTTCCGGAAAGGTCACCTGCTAAATTAACATTATACCTGATTATCTGTTTGCTCTTTTAAACTAAATGAATGGTTATAGACAATTCCTAACCATGGTCTACATCATAACCTGTTTAGTTTAACAGGCCTTAAGGTCTGCCAGATTAGGTAAAATAACATACAAATCACCATGTTTATTAGAGTAACCTAATGAGGTTGAGTTTGTGCGCTATGCCAACATTAGGGTGAATGGTATGATTTCCTGGGTGACACAGGCTTTTATGGATACTTTAACCCGAAACATGAGAAGGGTCATCATTAAGGTACGGTGAATACACTAGGTAACTCATATATGGTACACAAAAAGATACAGTTTATAATTGTATTCTAGATCAAGATATATCTAAAATATTCAAAGATAGGTCAACCAAATTGTGGAAACATGAGTATACATCAGAATACATGTCTATGTGATTCCTCTTACATGCTTGATAAGTGCTTGTTATGTGTTGTTGTGATACAAAATCACTCTCCAAGATATTGATAATCGATTGACTGATTTGTGAATAAGATGATTGTTAGGATTAAGTAATAATTGCTACTAAGTCGTTGCCGGTTCCCTGAGAGTAAGATATTATTAAATTAAAATCGTAGATACTTTCCAATAACTAGCTACACGATAGGTACTCTGTATTAGGTTCTGATTGATTAAGTGACAACCAATAAATGCTAAAGTGACGATTAATAAGACTAAGTCCTTAATTATTCATAATCAATATAGGTTAATAAACTCTATCTTTTAGCATACCAATCGAAACGCATCATTGGTTTTATGAATACGGGCGAGTCTGGTTAGAACAAACGTTATGTTCATCCATTTTGTAATTCCTATTTGATTTCTCTAAATTTGATAGTTATAGGTAAATTTGCTTTTGTTTTACCGATAATAAATTTGCTTTTGTTTTGTCAACGGTAAATTTGCTTCTATTAATGTTTTTGGGGTTATAGTACTAAATTTTGGTTGTAGTGATTTGTGATTTTAGCCAATTTTAAGAAATTGAAAGGTTTCGTCAATTTGTACTTTTTTCGAGATTTGTTTCTTACAATTTTCTATTTACTTTGTTTGATTTGTATTGATATCTAATGGTTCGTCTGTTTAATCGATAATAACTACTAGAAAGGGTAAGCGCGATTTTGATTTTGATTTGGAATTGGAAAAAATAAGACTTTTTTTCTATTTTGGTATATTTGGAATTAGGGTAAATTATCCTACTAACACCTAAACTTTTCAAAAATCCAACTTTTGCACCTGTATATATTTTTGCTTTCAACTGACACTTCAACTATAAAATATCACATAATAGATTTTATTTTCAAGGGTAATTTTGTCATTTCACTTTATTATTAAAAATTTGAAAAATATTTTTTTGTAATCGCAAGATTGGATCCTACAACCACACGCCTAACTAAACCATATTTACCCACTAGGACAACTATAAATATATAAATTTATTTGGAACTTATGTTTTATATTGTAATTACAAAAATAATAAATTTGCATTTTACCTTTATATTTTATATTATAAATATCAATTATATTAAATATAAACATTCTCAAAAAAATATTATCAAATAACACAATTCAAACCACAAATTTTTGTTGTTGTCACCTTCTTCAAACCTTGCACTGAAGTTCTTCTTTAACTCTTTTGTTTCGAATTCGTCGCAGAACATGAATTTCGAAGTGTTTTTTATACAATGTCATTGCTGACACTAATAATGTAATAATGCCATTGTAAAAAATAATTCAAAATTTGTATTCTGCAACGAATTCAAAGTTTAAAAAAAATCAAGGTTTGAGGAAGAGAATGGCTGCGAAGACATATGGTTTAAATTGTGTTGTTTGGATAATAATTTTTCAGAATATTTATATTTAATCTAATTTTCAAATAATATAAATTTTAGTATTTGTGCAAGTGGTAAATGCTTATTTATTGTTTATATAGTTGTGGTTCAAATCTAGTGGTTCACAAATATAATTATGTTAAATTTATTTTGGCATCATCTAATATACAATATAAAATATAAGGTCAAAACAAGTTAACATGTTAATAGTTGCTCCAGTGGGTTAATATAATTTTACAATTTGTGTGATTGAGGGATTGAATTCCTCCAATTTAAAAAGATTTTTAAAATTTTATGAAAAGAAAAAATTATTTCTAAAAATAAAACCTTAATAATTTAAAAATATTAATGATTTAAAAAGACGAAAATGTCCCTAAGAATTGGATGGAAATGAAGTCTGATGTGCAAAAGTTAGATTTTTGAAAAGTTCAAGTATTAGTAAGATAATTTACCCGTTATCAATTGAAGTAGATTAGAATTTTGTGGTATATTTGGAATTATCAAAATTTATGGTATATTTGGAAATTTGTGGTATATTCTGATATAGTAGGAATTATTGAAATTTGTGGTATATTGGAAATTTTTGGTATTTTAATACCCTACGCTTTTGCATCTTGTTAGGTGGTTCGCTTATCTCCCAGAGAAGTAAGAAACAAGAAGTTGTTTTTCAATCTTTCAGAGAGGCTGAGTATCATGTTATGACTACTATCACAAATGAGATTGTTTGGTTGCACGATGGCTTTTGGCAGATATGGGAGTTCCTATTATGACCCCCACACTTTATTGTGATAACAAGAGTGTCATTCACATTGCTCATAATTTGGTCTTTCATGAAAGCACTAAGTATGTTGAGATTGATTGTCATGTTATGTAATAAGCACTTGTTACGTGACACGATTGCCCTGTTTTTTATTTATTCCTCCAGATACTTGACTGACTTTTTTCATAAAGTCTCAAACTCTCTCAAAATTTCGTTTCTTTGTTGACAAACTCTCGATACTTCTTGCAGCCGCATCACCTAATTATATTCTCTCTCCATTATTATTTTTCTTCTTCCACAATAGTGTAATTTACCCAAAGTCAAGCTTCCTCCACCCGCTTCGAAATGATGGATAAAATTACTTAAAACAGTAAGAAAAGAATTTATCGGAATTTTATTGACCTAATGGCAAAATTGATTAAATAACAATTTGTGAGACTTTTAAAACGAAAAGCATCAAGTACAACAAACAAAATCTTAGGTATTAAATTTCGATTTTGAGATAATTTAAGTTTTATGGAAATAGTTTACTCCAATTAAATTTTTTTATCACATTAAACTAAAACTTAACTTTTTTTTTATAAATTTTTTAATTCAAACTTAATTTAATAAATATTTTAAAAAATTAACATTTACTAAAAAAATTATTTAAAACATAGAAGTATATTAAAATTTATTAAGTTTAAATTTGAGTTTAATGTTATAAAAATTTAAAACTTTTTTATCTAATTTTTTTGTTAAATTTAAAATTTAATTACGTTGTTATTTAAAAAAATAATTTAAAATATATATAATTGAAATTTTTAAATTATATACAATAGAAAAAAATTTATAAAAATGTAGCAATATATTTTTATATATAGTATGTAATTTAAATTTAGTTACTTAAATAACAATAAAAGTCAGTTAGTTTAACAACACGATACTCGTGGAAAAAGCGTGCCGGGAGTGACCCGCAAAAAATATTTAATTTTCCAGTTTATTAAAAACCTTAAAAAAGAAAAATCTAATAAATTTTTGGATTTTTATACTCAAACTTAATTTAACGCTATAAAATCTATTTTTTTAATCCAAAGTGTTTTTTTAAAAAAATTAATAATATTGAATTATGTTGTCTAAGCAAATAGTTTAAAGTATATATATGAAATTGAAATTTTAAATCAAGTTTATTTAATATAATTTTTTAAAAAATATTATAAATTTGGTAGTCCTTCTATCCAAAATTTTGTTAAAACAACAATTAAGTTTTTTTAAAAAAATAAAAAATAAAATCTAAACAAAATTTTTGCTTAATAAACAAAAATATTCCTAATAAATAAAAAATAAAAAAAGGAAAATAAAGAAAAAGAAAATAAAGTAACAGTTTTGTTTTTTTTCAAAAAAAATTTATTCTTTTTGAAAAAAAGAAAGTGTCTTATTTCTTTGGATGAGTAACTAAGTTATTTGTCCTTTTTTTGGAGTTGATTCCTAAAGTTTTATATTAAACAAATAAGCCTCATAACAATTTTCGTGCTATTGAATTGATCCCTTATATTTTTTAAAATTTTCCAAATAAGTCCCTTAATATTTTTATTTGAAAACCAATTTTAATACTTTTTCATTAAATTCAAAATTTTTTATTTTTTATAAATATCTATGTGACTTTTTGTCATATCATGTCTCGAAAGTAAATGTGCTTACCATTATAGCAACACGACAACAAATATTTTACTTAAACATAAAAACAAAATTATATTTATAAATTTATGAATTTTAAAGTATATCTTATACAAATATTCATTCATCTTAAAAAATAAAATTTAAATTTAATGAAAAAATATAATGTTTTTTTAAAAATAATTTTTTTTTAATTTTTAGTTTTAAAAGTTTATTATATTTTTTGCTCAAAAAAAAAGTTTATTGTATTTAAATAATAGTATAAGTTATAAAAATAAAGCAATTTTTTAGTTAATAAAATAATAATATAATAATATAATATAAAAAAATTCCAGTTCAATTCTACATTACTTTTGGTTTTAAAAGTTTATTTTATTTTATTTTATTGTATTTTGTTATATCATCTCTTATTTGAAGTTCTTTCGACTTCAACTAATTCAATTCCGCCGAAATTAGGCTTCAAAGTTCAATTCATTCGGGAGAATGTCTCACCTTAGCTCTTACCTGCATTCATATCAAGTATCAAATTCTCAAACTTTAATAATATTCACAATATTTTTTTTTACTATATCAAGAAAATTTTATTAAAATTTTAATTTTTATTTAAAATACCATATGTTACTCTTCAGTCATGAAAGAAAATTGATCAATTTGATTATTAATAGCATATAATCTTTACAAGTCTTTTTTTTAGGAGTTGATCAGGGAAAACATCTCCAGTCTGCTATGCATATTGAGTTAAACCTAGACACCGGTGGTATGTTTCCCATATTTAAATTAGTAACAAAAGTCAATCCGATACTTCAGGGAATCAGGATGTTCGGAGGTATCCCATGCTTCACTCCGAAAGAACACTTAAGTAAATATTTTTGGTATCTTACCTTCACTTGTGTGTGCATGGTGCGTGTTATCATTTTGTGTTGGGAGAGAGACATACAAGAAATTGACACCTAAAATTGTACTAACCCAATAATTTGGACAATTTGAGTTAGAGGTGCCAAACAGTGTTTATCAGATAAGATGCATTTAATGTTTAGACTAGTAGTACTAGCCTATCAGAGTTTATATTTTGTGTTTAATCTTGTGTATACACCGACCAAACTAGAATTGATGCCTTCGTGAGTTTCGTTGGGCCTCATATGGCTTTCGACTCGAACTCTCTTATCAACCTGAATTATTTTACACTTTGATCCTCTCATAAATATCTTATGTAATTCAAGATTTTTTTTGTTATTAAAAATTAAAATTTAAAATAATAGACATCCTTAGTCTTTCCTACAAGAAACATATATATAATGAAAAAAATTAAAATTAACCATTTGTATTTCTTATTAATTCTTAATTAAGTTCAACATAAAATATAAATATTTAGAATTTAATTTAAAAATTGAGGGAAAAAAAATATATACAGCTAAACATAATATTTTTAGATAATATAATTGACAATATATGTAATATATATCTATATGTTATAAAGCTATAACTATCAAAAGCAAATGATTAACAAATATAATATAGAGAACAAAGAAAATCGAGCATTCTTTATCTTCTTGTATATTTCAAGTTTATCAAAACCTACAAACTAACTTTTATTTATAGGGATGAATTATATATAACTTATATTCCCACGTACATACATATATAACTATATACATAACTCTCCATTATACTAAATATGTTACAAACTTAATTCATGAAGGTTATATCAAGGCAGTGGAAGTTATATGAAGATAGTGGATATGTTATAAACTTAATTCATTGAGGCCATATGGAGGTAGTGAAAGTTATTATATGAAGATAGTGGATGTTATATTGAAGGTAGTGGATGTTATATGAAGGCAGTGGATGTTATATGAAGATAGTAGAAGTAATGGTATGTTATATGAAAACCTTACTAATGGTAATACTAAAAATGACTATGTTAATTAAAAATATTTTTGAAATATTAATACAAAATAAAAATTTATCTAATTATAATAAATTTAATATTCTAATATATTATATAACACACAATAATAAGATAAAATAATAATCTTAGAAACATATAAACTATTACTACTACCATTATTAAAAATAAAAATGCATTTATAATGGAAGGACTTACTTAAAAATGATCATGTTAAATTTTTTTTAAAAACTTGTTGTATAAATCTTACATTAATTATTTAAAATTTAATATATTTTGAAAACATAAATTAATATATCTCACAAATATTCTAAAATTATTGAATTTTTAAATAATATATATTAGTAATAGTGAAAAAAAAGTGTTGCTCTGATCACCTTCATTTATACGTGTAAAAGACTTTTATAAATTTTAGTTTTTATATATAATTATAAGAACAAATATATTCAATAAGCAATTCAAACAAATAATTTACCGAAAAAAGAAATGGTAAAAAAATATTATAACGGCATAAAAATATTTTATTTATAAAATATTCATAAATAAAGTAATTATAAATAAAATTCTAATCATTATAAATAATTATTGAATAAAGAAAAATATTAATATGAAATTTAATAAATAAAAATAAATAAAAATAAATAAAAATAAATAAAAATAAATAAAAATAAATTAATCAATACTATAAAAGATAAATATTTTCAGAAAATTATAAAAATAAAAATGATAAAACTAATTTAAATTTGAATCTAAAATTTTTTTTTTCGGTAAGATGAGATATAATATATATATTTTTTCTTTCAATCGAAATACCTTTTCAAATTGGTGTATACATTTCTTTGAACTAATTAAAAATATTATAATATTTTTTATGTTTTTAAAAATTAATATAAGTATTAATATATTATTTCTACAGTTTCTAAACACGCGATTTCTCAAATTTATATATAATATATTTTTTTTATTTTAAAATAATATAAGTATTCATATATATATATATATATATATTATATATATATATATATATATATATATATATATATATATATATATATATATATATATTGTTTTCTTTGAAATTTAAGAAATTTTATTTTTACAATATTTTAAATTTATAATTTTTTAAAATTATAAATGAGATTATTATTAATTGATTTATGTGTTCTTAAGTATATTTTAAGACGTTTTAAAAGTATAAATAATAAGTATATTAATAAAGAAGGAAGAAAAATTTATGTTTCATTTTCAGAAGTTATTTTCTTTAAACAAGTTATATTTTCAATATATAACAATTATAATAATAAATTAATATAAAAAATACTAAATGAATTAATTAATAAGTTCAAAATATATATTAAATTAATAATTTTATCAAAATTATTGATTTTTCCATAAATAATATATCTATATATAATTATATAATATAAATTTTAGATATTAGAGACTTTTTCCATTGCGTAATTTAAGGGGATTGCATAAAAACTAATTAATTAAAAAAAATGTAACTAATTTGAGAGAATTTATAATACCAGATTAAATGAAAAATATATAAAATAATTTTATTAATGAAGAGAAAAATTCTAGCGAGCTACAAAAGAAAAACCTTGTCTAAATAAAAACTTCAAGCTCAATACCATGGCTGGAAAATCCAAACTGCAGCTGGGATGTTATGTAGAAATTCTGAAATTTGGTCAAATCTTCTTATTTCTTTTGTCAGCAAATTAAACATTCTAGCATGTTTGGAATATCCGAATTGTCCTGTATCATCTGTATAATATATAGTATTTGGTTCACAATTCCTTAGATTTGAGACTGGAATACATATGGATTCTTTATCACTTATAAATAAAGCACAATTTCCCAAATCCTCTATTTTCTCCCATTCTCTTTTGTTTTGCTCATTACTTACATTTGTAAGTTTGTACTTGTAAACATCAAAACCCACATTTAGATTATTAAATCTTGAATATTTTCTTATAATAACTAAGAGAGAACCATCAAAAGATTCAACCATACACGAACGAATGTAAATTGAGCTCTCATGTACATCTTCCGCGAAAATTCCTGTAAAGTTATAATTATTACAGTAGTCTACAATAAAGACACGATTTCTTATATTTGTAAGATATAATGATCCTTTATAAAAAATAAAATTTAAGAGTAACGGTTTATTTAAGAGTAACGGAAAAATATTGGTCTATATAAGTCCATGATTGTTCTTCTGACTTAAAGACTGCTAGTTCACTAGAGTAGTTATAAAGTACAACAACCATGTAATTATGGGGATTTAATGTAGGATCACAAGACAAAACAACATTTAAAAAATTGCCATTTGAATTTGAGATAGAAGGTAGACTTATCTTTTGATAAGAAGAAATGTTTATCAATGTGATAGACATATCCATCTCTTTTGTCGTCATAGCCCACCAACCATGAGAATAACCAATGCACTGTTTTCTGTAAGGAGGAATAGGAAACTTATAATTATAAATTTTATTATTGCATATGTCCAACAAATTCCTATAATTTGTCTCCGTGTTGGTGATAAAGAGCATTGGATGAACTCTGTTCTGCTTTTGCTTTCCTTTATATTCAAGTGCTACCGAAAACCAATTTTTACAAACAATGCTGACGCGAATGCAATCAGAGAGAGAACCCAATTTCTGTAAAATCAAATCCGAATCTATTCTTGAAAACAATAGAGAAGAGGTGTGAATACTCTGCCTTTTTGTTATACAAAAGAGTCCTTTATATATTATATTAAACTAAATAAAAAATATGTAATATTAGGATTATGATTTGAAAGCAGATTTCTAGGAGATAGATTTATTTCTGATTTTAATAATATTTTATTTTATTTTATTTTTACAAATGATGATAATAATATTACTAATAATTTCAAAAATTGTTTTATTACTAAATGATAATAATATTTTAATATTAATAATGTTGTTATTATTTTTCACTAGGGTTTTTATTTAATATTTAAAATTATTTAATTTTATTCTAATGAGATTATAATAATTGATATGTGGTAAATTGTTATAATTATTAAAGCAATTATTGAGTAATTATAGAAAATTATTGAATAAAGAAATAAATATATTAATATTAAATTTAATAAATCAAGAGAAAAATAAATGAATCAATAATAAAAAAAGATAAATATTTTCAAAATAAAAATATATTATAAAAATCAAAATGATAAAATTAATTTAAATTTGAACCTAAGATTTATTGTTTTCCGTAGTATGAGATAATATCACAGTAAGCTTAAATACCCAAATCTGCAGTGCCATTGAAAATGACTAAGCTTGTATTTATAATGCACAGGTATAACAATCCTTAAATAAAAGGGGAGACATAGATGATTTACTCAAAAAAGAAACACTACAGGGATTAACATGGTTAAATATGTATACAAAATGGTTCAATAACAGTAAATATTATACAGTTAATATAGCAAGATTTGCAGCTTGTTAATCCTCCAAGATTTGCTGTGTTAGCCATATTAGCCTACCTGCTGGAGCATCTGGTCTATGTGCACCATCCGCATCTAATACACTCAACATGGGATCCCATGCACATGAGAAACAAGGACAAACACGCAGCTGTCATGCCTACTCGCAGCTGTCTCTGGATCAATCCTAGCCTCACATTTGTATAGTGTAAGATGCCTAGATGCTAGGGTTTTCAGTTATTTAAGGAAGTATCTCCATCACCTTTGTATTCATTCAGAAAAAGTTGGAAAACAATATATGAAAAACTTGCTGCTTTACACAACATTTATGGCATTTTCCTTGTTTCTTTCATGGTATCAGAGCCAACGTGGGACCTGACTCTGATTACCTCTGTTTTTTTCTTTAAAAAAATAATAATAAAGCTTCTGTTTGTTTTAAACCATGGCAGATAGCTGTGTGTCTTTCGGATCAAATGCCACTCAATCTCTTCCACAACCACAAATAAACTCTATTCAGCTTCAAAATTAGTTGATCTCAACAAAACTAAATGAGAACAACTACTTACTTTGGAAAATGCCGGTATATACTGCAGTTAGAGGCTACGACCTTGAGGGGTGCCTCATTGGAGCTACTCTTCCTCCATCAGAATTTGTTGATGGAAATATCAATCCTGAGTTTCAGATGTGGCAGAGGCAAGATCAACTCTTGGCCTCTTGGCTTCTTTCTTCACTGTGAGAGAGTCTTTTAGTGATGATGGTAGGATTGAATACCTCAAATGAAATATGGAAAACTCTTGAAGCTAACTTCTCCAGTCAAACTTCAGTAAGGAAGATGCAATATAAGCTGCAACTCTCATCCATTAAGAAGGGATCTCTAAGCATTAGGGAATATGTTAACAAAATCAAAACATGCTGTGACATGTTGGCATATACTGGTCAACCAATCTCAGAGGAAGACCAAGTAATGCATGTCTTGACAGGCTTGGGGTCAGATTATGATCCAGTTGTAGTAGCTGTTACCACCAGGAGTGAAACTCTTTCTCTCAGAGATATTTTCCCTATGCTGCTCAGTTATGAAACTAGATTGGAATCTGCTGCTACTTTCAACAATCAAGTCAACACAAAGGGATCAATGCATACTGTTAACTTGACTCAACATCAACACCAAAGGAAGAATAACTGGTCTCCTACAAATTCTTTCAACAATGGACAGAGAGGAAGAGGATAGTATGGTATGAGAGGAGCAAGAGGCCGAGGAAATAACTTTAGAGGAAGAGGTGGCAGAGGTTTTAAGCGAGGTAATAGGCTTCAATATCTAATTTTAGACTTAAACTTCCTATGCTTTAAAAATTTTTGACTCCAGCATCATCTTCATTGAAATCAATGAATCTGCTTTGAGTAAAAAGTTTAGGGTAAATTTGGATGGTCATTCTTTATTTTGAGGAAAGAATAAAAAAGAAAAAAAGAAAAAGCAAATTTGAATTAAAATAGAATATTAGATAAACAGTTATTTTCATATTCAGTTCGTAACAACTTTATTTATAATTTAAAATATAATAGAGAAAGAAAATTTAATACTATATTTTAAGATTATTTTAAAAGTGATTAACATACAAATATTTAAAAATGGACCACATAATACAGTTAGATTATTTGATTAGTACTAGATTATTGTATTGATTACAAACAAACTTGCGACAAAACCAAAGAATTAGACAACAGTTTCCTAGTGTGATGACTATTCTAATGAATATGACCGTCAATTTCGACGTGGAAAAAAATCATAAATGAAATTGAAGAAACTTTGTCCTTCAAATTCGAACCATCTGTCGCTCACAACGTGGAGTCGTGGACTGGACTTAATCAGTTGGATTAGTCTCCGCTATTATTAATTTATACTATAATTTCATTCTTTGATCTTCCGAATAAAACAAGTTTTGATTCCAATTCTGATGAAAATATATGAGAGTGATCAGAAACATGGACAGAAGATTGGTTGAGGCATGCGGGATTTCACTGACCAGCTTCGATGAAAACCCTCTTCATATTAACTTCCTTATTTGGAAATTGATGGAATAAAGTGTAAGTGCAGACATTTTATTGGATAGAAAATGATTTTACCTAAGATGATGTTTTCGGTATTTTTTGTTCGTCATTACAACAATAAGGAATGCAGCTATATATAGGACTGCTACAAGATATGAAAACATCAGAATTACAACCATGTATGAGAAGCAAGCTGTAATTCTTGACTTTCAACATGTATGAGAAGCAAGCTGTAATTCTTGAATTAATCTTGGCTGAAATTATTGACTTGACTTTCACTCCCTCTCAATTCGAACTCCGGATATCCCTTTACAGTTAGATTATTTCTCATCCGAGTGAAGAATTGCAAGCTCAGCGGTTTTGTTAAGATATCTGCTCTTTGATCAGCTGAAGGAACATAATTTACATGAACCATACCTGCTGCAACCTTTTCTCTAATGAAGTGGTAATCAAGTTCAATGTGTTTTGTTCTAGCATGCAAAATAGGATTTGAAGACAAGTAGATTGCACTTTGATTGTCAATCCAAACTTGTGGCACTTTGGTCTGTTTCACTTCAAGTTCTTCAAGTAAATGTTGCAACCAGATAATTTAAAAAATGATCTGCCCAAGGCTCCTGTACTCAGCTTCAGTGCTGGACTTTGAAACACACTGTTGCTTTTTGCTGGACCATGATATTAGATTTTCTCCCAAATAAACACAATATCCTGATGTAGACCTCCTATCATCCAAATCTGCACCCCAATCACTGTCAGAAAATCCAGTGACATTCAAGGTTTTAGGCTTCTGAAAATCTAGACCATAATCCAAGGTTCCCCCCAGATATCTTAATATCCTTTTTACAGCCTTTAAGTGTGGTTCTAGAGGATTTGCCATGTACTGGCTTACCTTGTTCACAGCAAAGCTAATCTCTGGTTTGGTAATGGTCACATAGTGTAAGGCCCCCACAATACTCCTATACATTGGTGCATCTTTAACAGGATCACCAACATATCTAGATAGGAGGTGATGTTATCATAGGGGTAGGACACTTGTTGGCATGCTGCATATTGGCCTTCTTTAACAGATTCTTTATGTACTCTTTTTGGTTCAAATGCATACCATGAGATGTTTTTCTAACTTCTATTCCCAAGAAGTGATGTATTTTTCCCAGATCCTTGAGTGAAAGTTTTTTCTCCAATCCTTTAATCAGCTTTTGCACCATTTCTTCATTGCTTCGTGTAATCAAGATATCATCTACATAAATCAAGATGAAAATCTTGACTCCATTTCTGTTGTAGATAAAAAGGGAGTTATCTGACTTGGAACTGTTGAAACCAAGACTTTCCAGTGTCTTCTTCACTTGATATACCAGGCCCTAGATGCTTGCTTAAGCCCATAAAGTGCCTTGTGCAGCCTACAAACCAATCCTTACCTTGCTCAAATCCTTTAGGCTGCCTCATATAAATCTCTTCACTTAAATCTCCATTAAGGAAAGCATTGCTAACATCTAACTGCCTTATGTTCCATGAGTAGGATAGAGCCAAGGTCAGAATGATCCTAATTGTTGTTGGTTTAACAACTAGGGAAAAGGTTTCATGGAAATCAAAACCAGCCATTTGTGTATAACCTTGAGCAACAAGCCTTGCCTTATGTCTTTCTATCCTTCCATCAGCACTTCTTTTTACTTTGAAACCCCATTTATTTCCAACAACATGTGCACCTGCTGGTAAAGGAGTCAGTGTCCATGTCTTATTCCGTAGAAGTGCATCATACTCTTCTTTCATAGCTCTTCTCCATACCACATTTTTCAAGGCTTCTTCTGCATTTTCTGGTTCATTATCTTCAGTTACCTTTGCTGTAAGAACTTTTGGTTTATGAATTCCAGCCTTTGCCCTTGTAATCATGGGATGTTGATTCATTTCTTCTCTTCTCTGAGTTACAGATTGAGGTGAATCCAGAGTGTAATTAGTTGATGTATCCACTTGTGACTGCACATCCTGTAATGGAACAGTGTCAAAGGTATTCTGGGAGTGTTGAGATGAATAAGGTGTTTGCAGCAGCTTTTCATTTTCTGGAGTCACATTGTGATTATTTTGTGAGAGGAATTTTGGGAATGTGGCTACAGTAGGTTCAGAAGAGGCAAAAACAGGAGTTAAAACTTGTTTCTGCTGATCTTGGTTTTCAACCTTTGAGAAAGGAAAAACACTTTCTTCAAAAATCACATGTCTTGTGATTATTACTTTACCAGAGGGCAATAACACTTGTAACCTTTGTATTGTAAACTATAGCCAATAAAAACTCCAGGTTGTGACCTATATTCCAACTTATGTTTGTTGTAGGGCCTTGTATAAGGATAACAAAGGCAGCCAAACACTTTTAAAGATGTGTAATCAGGCCTTTGTTTGGTTAATTTTTCATATGGAGAAACAAACTAATTCCCTTAGCAGGCACCCTATTGATGAGATAAGTTGCTGTAGTGAAAGCATCATCCCAATATTTTAAGGGCATATTAGATTCAGCAAGTAAAGACAACCCCATTTCAACCACATGTCTGTGTTTCCTCTCAGCACAACCATTTTGTTGTGGAGTATAAGGACATGACACTCTGTGTAAAATTCCCTTAGCCTTGAAAAATTCATTGAGGGGCTTGTATTCAGTACCTCCATCACTCTGGACTGATTTTATTCTAGCTTGAAACTGAGTTTCCACCATGTTATGAAAGTGTATAAAGGTTGTGTCACCTCAGATTTAAGCTTCAGTAAATAGATCCACTATACTTGGTGTGATCATCAATATAAGATACATAATATCTATTCATTAACAGACTCTACTGGTGCTGGACCCCACAAATCAGTATGCACAAGATCAAAGGGAGCTGTTGAAACATTATCAGAAGCTGCAAATGGAAGTTTATGACTTTTTGCTAACATACAAGAAGAACAAATACTTGAATCATCATTGCTTTTGAAAGAAATGTTACCACTTCTAAGGGACTTTTTAACAATCTCATAGCTAGAATGCCCAAGTCTTTTGTGCCACAATTTAATATCTAAAACAGTAGAAGCTGTAAAAATATTATGGACAAAAACATCCTTATTTCTTGAAGCAGCAACATGATCCAAATTGAACTGATATAAACCATCCTTAAGCATTCCCTTGAGTAGAGTTTCCTGAGTAGCTAGGTCCTTGACAAGGCAAAACAAGGGGTGAAACTCAAAATAAACATTATTATCCATAGCAAACTTTGATACACTAATAAGATTCCTTGTTATCCCACGCACATGAAGAAGATCATTAAGGTAAAAACGTTTATTCCTGTCAGTGGTATGTAGAATGACATTACCTATATGACTGATGCTTTCATTGTTTCCATTTCCCATATGCAGCTTGTTAGATCCACTGTATTTAGACACTGAGTGCATAGCATTAAGGTCATTGGTCACATGAGATGAAGCCCCTGAGTCTGGGAACCAACAGCCTTCTTCACTGTAACCAATGTTTTTGTTTGGAGGCAGGTGTGCCATGTTAGGAGTGGGGTTCTTGTTTGATCCATTTCCAGTCACATTGCTGTTATTATTGGGATTGCTGCCATAAGAATGATCAAACCTGTACTAACACCTATCTGCTGTGTGGCCTGGAGTGTGACACACTTGACATGTCACTCTTGCACCTTGAGTTCTTCCCCCTCTGCCTCTATAACTATTTCTGCCTCCTCTGCCTCTGTAACTATAAGAACCTCTGCCTCTGGGATTAAAGCCTCTTCTCCGGTTATTTTCTTGAGTAACATAATTTGATGTGGGTTGAGAACCATCTGAATTTATCATCCCTACATTGTTCAAATTCATAGCACTCTCCAGTCTTGCTTCAAAGGTAAGTAACAAAGCATGCACATCATTGATTCCAAAAGAACTATTTCCAGCAGTAACTGTCACAACCACAGGATCATACTCTAGACCTAATCCAGACAACACATGCATAATCTGATCTTCCTCAGAAACAATATTCCCAGTAGTAGCTAAGAGATCACAACACATTTTGATTTTTGCCAAATATTCTCTTATACTGAGGTTCCCTTTCTTAGTGGTTTGTAACTGAAGTTTATATTGCAACATTTTTGCCTTAGACTGACTAGCAAAGTTCTTTTCTAAAACAGACCAGATCTCACATGAAGAGTTCAAACCAATCATTAAGGGAAGAATGGATTCAGACAAGGATGATAAAATCCATGATGCCAAAATTTGATCTTGTCTAACCCATAATGTATAAGCGGTATTAAGTACCTGGTTTTGTGATTCATTGAGGATAAACTGATCTAGCACAGAGGGTACTGGATCTACAAACTTCTCCAAACCATAGCCCTTGATAGCAATGAAAACTTGTGTTTTCCAAATCAAAAAATTTGTTTCAGTGAGCAGCCTAACAGCTCTGATACCATGATGGAATAAAGTGTAAGTGCAGACATTTTTATTGGATAGAAAATGATTTTATCTAAGATGTTGTTTTCAGTATTTTTTGTTCGTCATTACAACAATAAGGAATGCAGCCATATATAAGACTGCTACAAGGTATGAAAACATCATAATTACAACCATGTATGAGAAGCAAGGTGTAATTCTTGACTTTCAACATGTATGAGAAGCAAGCTGTAATTCTTGACTATGTATGAGAAGCAAGCTGTAATTCTTGAATTAATCTTGGCTGAAATTATTGACTTGACTTTCAGAAATCTAGATTTTGTGACAGAAATGTTTAGTAGAAACCCTGAATTTCTTTCCAAAACAGATTCTTTAGATCAAGATGGAAGAACACCTTTCGAATTGGCGGCTTTGAATGAACAAATTGATGTCCTGACCTATTTGCTTCAAGAAAATCCTCTGCTGGCAAAGATGTCAGATTTAGACAGTAGAAAATGTACCATTTTGTACTTGAGTACTGGGCATAATTCCATTGGTTATGAATATGATCATAATTCATTGCTTCTTTGTTTTCTTTTCTTTATTACGATTCTTGTATTTGTGTTGGATTTATTTAATTTGATTAAGAATATGATGATAAATTGCTTCTTTGTTTTCTTTTCTTTATTACGATTCTTGTATTTGTGTTGGATTTATTTAATTTGATTAAGAATATGATCATAAATACGAAATAAAAGTGTGGAAATTCATTAAGAAAATATGGCATTACAATTTGAAGAAAGATCGCTTTGATCTTGTCTTCAGGAATAAGTTTTCTTATGATAAGTGGTTTTCCTCTAAATTCCAAGACATTGATGGCCCTTTGTGTCGGACCCAAATAATCTCTTAAAAAGAAGCTTACTAAGCATAAGTTCTGATACCACTTGTCGGTTAAGCTCCGATCACTTAACTCCACATTAGTATGATATTCATAAGTTCTGATACCACTTGTCGGTTAAGCTCCGATCACTTTTAACTCCACATTAGTATGATATTCTTAAGTTCTAATACCACTTGTCGGTTAAGCTCCGATCACTTAACTCCACATTAGGAGTTACTGGAATTCTTATATGCTAGTCAACTTTAGCATTATCTTTAGATGTGGGATTTGGGTTGAAACCCCAACAACCTCGTTAGGGTGCAGCCTAACTTGCAATATATTTTATTTTATGTATTGCTTTGATATTATTTTATGTGGGCTTTTATTGTGGGCTTTTTTAGGGTTTTGTATTTTAATTTATAAATATGGTCCTTGGGGATTAGGGGAATGGGCTCCCATAATTCTATCTTGTTGAACAAGAAAATAGGTGAGCAGAAAATTTGAGAGGAGGGTAGTTCTCGTGTGCAGCTTTGATCAATGGTCAAACGTGGTCTAATTTGGTTGACATTTTGACAGTTTGTTCATGAAATATTTAAATTTATTTTGGGCGGTTGGATCGTCGTTTTGAGCTTCAATTTGGTCAAAACAAATTTTTAGACATAACTGATTTCTTGGTGATTTCTACACCTTTTGTTCTCTATTTTTGATCTCTTATTGTTTGGTGTTTGTTGGTCGGTGTGTAAACCTTTTGTAGATTGAATTGGTTTTATTTTACCCCCAATTATCAATAAGAGAAGTACAGGGTGGACTCCTCTAATTGTCCTGTGGTTGTTTTACTCTTCTTGTTGAAGGGTTTTTTCACGTATAAATTATTGTTGCTTATTGATTGCAATTTTATTGGTTTTAGTTCGTGATTTAGTTGTGATAATATTGGGATTGATTAAATTATAAATTTATTGATAATATTGTGTTTGTGACATTGTGAGTCTCGTAGTGACCCCCTTTATTCCTAACAAGTGGTATCAGAGCTAGGTTAATATTGTCACTACACATAATATTGTTACATTATGGAGTCAAGTAGTAGCTCAATAATGATTAAATTAACATCAACTAATTATTCTATTTAGAGACCCATGATGGAGAATTTATTGTATTGCAAAGATTTGTTTGATCCTATTGAAATTGTCACCATTAAGGATGGTAGTTTTGATAGACCAACTAAACCTGAGAAGATAATGAAAAAGACTGCGCAAGGTTGAAAAGAAAGACTTTGGGGACTATTAGGCAATGAGTTAATATAAGTATATACAATCATGTGTCACAAGAGTCCGTCCCTTATAATATGTGGAAGAAGTTAGAAGGTTTGTAAGAAAAAAAGATTGCACATAACAAAGCTTCATTGATTAAAAGACTTGTTAATTTGAAATTGAGAAGTGGAAAGAATGTTCCTGAGCACCTTAGTGATTTTCAGGATATTATTAACAAGTTGACTATTATGAAAATTGTTCTTGATGATGAGTTGCAGGCTTTATTCTTGTTGAGTTCTTTGCCAGATAGTTGGGAGACTTTGGTTGTGACTATTAGTAACTCTGCTTCGAATGGTGTGCTATCTTTGGATGCAATTAAAGAAAGCATGTTTAATGAAGAAATTAGAAGAAAGGAGAATGAATTTAATATTTTTGATAATACACAAGCTATTGTTGTTGAGAACAGAGGAAGAAACAATAGTAGGGGTTATGAAGACTATGATAACTCAAGGCAATCAAAGTCCAATGATGAGAGAAATTTGACTATATGCAACTATTGCAAAAAGCCTGGTCATATCAAGAAGTATTGTTTCCATTTTCAAAGGGAACAAAATATAAAGCACAATTCACAAAAAGAGGGTTATGACAAAAATACTACAGCAATTGTTTATAATAGTGATGATGAGATGGTCACATTGGTTTGTGCAACTAGTGAGTGTCATCACGTTGATGGCTCAGGCGTAGAGTGGCTAGTAGATCCGTACCATTGTGTTCCTAAAAGGGAACATTTTATGAACTATCAGACTAGTAATTTTGGTAGTGTCAAGATGGGTAGTGTCAAGACTGGTAATTTTGGGTTAGGTGATATTCGTGTGAAGACAAGTGTTGGGTGCATACTTACATTGAAGAATGTGCGCCATATTCCTGATCTACGCCTTAACTTGTTGTCTGCTAATGTCCTTTATCAAGAAGGCTTCCGACATACCTTTGGATATGGTAAATGGAAGGTGTCCAAGGGTACTTTGACAGTTGCACGTGGTGAGTTATGTTGTTCTTTGTATAAGACATACTTGAGTGTATGTTTTGATGAGCTTAATGGAGTGGAAGAAAAGAATTCTCCAAACTTATGGCATCGTAGATTGGGACACATAAGTGATAAGGGGATAAAATGTTTAGCAAGTAAATCTTTTATTCCTGTTGATACTGCTATTACTCTTGACTCTTTTGATCATTGTTTGGTTGGCTATGGTAATGTAGAGTATGACTTCAAACTCTATGATCCCAAGAAACAGGAAGTAGTGAGAAGTAGAGATGTGGTATTTTTTGAGCACAAGATGAGTGCAGATATTCTGAGTGCAAGGTATAATATTAACTCAGATTTAAATATTGATACTACTGATGTTTCTCTTGTCCCTATTTCTATATCTGATGGGCAGCCAACACATATGATGTTGTTGAGGAGGTACAACTTGATAATGATGGTGATGTATCTAATAACACTCAACCAGATGAGGAAGAAGTTCATGAGTAGGGGGAGCAATTTATCTTTCCAGTGGATGATGTAGAGGTTCGAAGGTGAAACAGAGTTTGCAAACCTTCTTCAAAATATTCAAGTTTAGAGTATGATATGCACAAATCATATCACTTTTTTAGCATGTTTTTAGGCACAATTTAGGGCGAAATTGGTGTTAAATCGTTCTCAATTGACTGTTATTAACACAATTTCACAATTTTTTGCGATTTTGGAAGTGTCAGGTGAAATATGCAAGAAAGTGGCAAAATTCGGGACAAAAATGTGATTTTTGGAAGTTTGGAAGTTGGGAAGGGCATCCAGAACTCAATAGACCAAGATAGGCATCCAGGACTCGGGACGGCCATCCTGACCTGGTCAACAGGCCGGGACGGGCGTCCCAGATCCAGGACGGGCGTCCCGAATGCCTGATCAAAGTCCCACATCGATTTTTGAAGAGAATTTCACCCAGTTCCCCTGCTATAAATACCCCAAGCCTCCTCAGTTGAAATCATTCCTCTCCACTCGATCTGAGTCATTTAGTAACTTCAAGTATACAATTTTCTATAGTATACTAGTCACTTAGTGATTTCAGGTGTTTTTAGTTTATGTAGATTTATAGTTTTCGAGAGTGTCTCGTGTTCTTCGTTTCTGAGAGTCTGTCTCAAATCTTAGAATACGACTAGATATGTTCGTTTTTGGTATTCATAGAATACCCGGGATTTCGTTAGGAGATTCTAAGAGAGCACTAGGCGTTCGAAGAGTCAGTCAACAGGGCTGTGCTTAGGCCGGGTTATAAGGTAAAGCATAGCTACTAGGCTCAGGAAGCGTCCTCCGAAGGTTCTGTCAAGTAGAGTTGGGTCGAGCAGTCCAACATACACAAGCAGTTGCTCCATCAGCTGACCTAATAAAGGGTGAATACTTTATGGCGGTGGTTCCCTTGTCCCTCTCTTTATATGTATGTATTGTGTTTGTCCAAATACTTATTTTGAATATTAAATTATGATTTTATGAATATGTGTTATGCATGTTGAAGTCATTTATATTTTTCCAGAAAGGTCACCAGCTTAACTATCATTATGACTGCATGTCTACTTCCTCTTTTAAACTAGATGAATGGTTATAGACAACTCCTAACCACGGTCTAATCATAACCTGCTTAGTTTATCATGCCTTGATTTAGGACTTCCCGTTGGAAGCATTAAGGTTTGCCATATTAGATGAAATAACCTATAGATCACCTTGTTTGTTAAAGTAGTCTAAGTAGGCTGAGTTTGCGTGTTTATGCCGGTGTTAGGGCGAGCGGCGTGATCTTCTTCTAAGTGACACAGGACTTTCATGGATGCCTTTAGCTCGAACCGTGAGTAGGGCCATCAATGGCGATGAGGCGGTTTATTAGGTAACTCAGATGTGGTACACAAGTAGAATCAGTACATAATTGCAATATAGACCAAGATATATCTAAAATACTCGAAGATATGTCAATCAACATGTAGGAACAATATAGCATAAATCAGAACACTATTTGTAAAACACTCTTGTAGGCTTAAATAGACTTGAACCTAGTGGAGAATGAATCAACCTCTCATCAAAGAATTTGATGAACGATTGCATAACTGGATCATAAGATAAGAGTTAGGGTAAAAGGATAGTCACTACTAAGCCGTTACCTCTTCCCTGGAAGTACGATAAATTATTAAATTAAAATCGTAGATACTTTCCAACAGACTAGCTACACGATAGGTACTCTGCCTTAGGTTCTGATTGATTAAGTGACAACATAGAGACTAAATGTGACAATTAGTCATTCTAAGTCCTTAAGTTATTCATAATCGATATAGGATAAATAACACATATTTTAGCATATCAGTCGGAGCAGCATCAGATTTTTGGCGCCGTTGCCGGGGAAATATCATAACAAATTTAGGATTCCTGATCAAAATTCTAGAGACTTATGATAGGTAACGGTAGTAATCTATACCTTAGACCTAACACTTATTTTACGCTAGTTAGAAAATCAGTTTTCGAAATATAGGGTTATCATAACTAATTAATTTTAGACATTATCTGAAATTAAGACATTTAGGATAATTAAATTTTAGAAAATTATTCTAAAACCGTATTTAGGAAATTTAACTACTTTTGAAAAAAAAAATTAAAACTCAAAAATATTTTTCTTGTTTATCCGTATTTTGTTTTTCTTTCTGTTTTTGTTATTTGTTATTATTATCCTAACCAGACACGACACTCATAGATGAAGAGAACAAGAGCAGCTACAAACCAAGCAAAGAAAGCAGAAAATCCTGATGCTCTAGGTCGAAAGAAGACGAAACCAGAAGGACCATCTAGGCCTGAACCAGAGATACCACGGGAGAACAATCCTCCACAACCTATGAAGAGAGTGAAAGTAGTGAGAGGTTATAATAAATGATGAACATACAAAATAATATGATTTATAAAAACTATCAATTTTTAGAGAATTGATGAAATATAATGAAAGAAATAATGATAGTATTATTCTTTTAAAACACTATACTATCATTTCTTAAAAAAATACAATAAACCATAAAGGATAGAAAAGAATATAAATAAAAGAGTAAACTATTTATTAAACTACATGAGAATCGAAGTTTAACATCTAATTTTCTAAAATTTCAAAAACTACTCTTTTGTAATAGAGTATATATTAGTTGTTATTTATTATTTCTTATAAGGGTATAATTATTTCTATACATACTCTTATCTTCTCATTGCAATCTCTCAATTATATTATTATGAAACCTTTGTTTTATTTATTTTTTTAGTTTTTTTCTTCAAATTCTATCATAGTATCAAAGCCAAGATCGTGGGATGTTTGATTGACAAATTTCTAATTGCTAATTTGATAAATTGAAGAAGGAATAAAATAGGATCGGCCAAGGGAGAGCGTGATTGGAGTTGGTTGATATGTACAAATTATATCACATTTTTAGCATATTTTAAACATAAATTAGGGCATTATTAGAACTAATTTGATCTTAATTGATTAAAATTAATATCATTTTGCATAATTTATAATTTTGGAAGTCTCAGGAGTAAAATACATAAAAATAGTAAATATTGGGGCAAAAGTGCAATTTTTGAAAGAGCTGAGCTTGAGGTGCTCATCCCAAAGCTCGAGACGCCCACCCCGACCGAGTCAAGGCTCGGGGTGACCATCCCAGAGGTCAGGACGCACACCCTGACTGAGTCAAAGCTCGGGACGAGCGTCCCAAGCAGCAGAGGAGAATCCCACATCAGTTTCTCAAGCAAAAATCCCTCCTTTTCACCCCTATAAATACACCAGGGTATGGAAGGTTAAGAATATCCCTCAACACTCAATACAAGTCATCTAGCAACAAAGTGTATCTCATTTTCTCTGTTCTCTGAGTTCTTATCTCAGATTTTGGGAATTTAATTAGATAGTGTTCGTCTTTAGTATTCATAGAATACCAGGATTTCGTTAGGAGATCCTAAGAGAGCATTAGGTTAACAAAGAATTAGTCAACAAGTCATTGCTTAAGCCTAGGATGTAAGGTAAAGCAATTGCTACTAGGCCAAGGAAGCGTTCTCCGAAGGTTCTGCCGATCAGAGTAGGATCGAGCAACACGAAGGATACAAGTTTGGCAACGCCGGCAGACCTCATGAAGTGGTGACTACTCTATGGACATGGTTCCCTAGATCCTTTTTGTATATCTTTGAGTTGTGTTCATCTAGATATATATATTTGAATGCTAAATTATGATTGCTATATTATGTATGTTTTGCAAGTTGAGGTTCTGTTCATTTTTCCGGAAAGGTCACTTGCTAAATTAATATTATACCTGATTATCTGTTTGTTCTTTTAAACCAAATGAACGGTTATAGACAACTTCTAACCATGGTCTACGTCATAACCTGTTTAGTTTAACAGGCCTTAAGGTCTGCCAGATTAGGTAAAATAACATACAGATCACTATGTTTGTTAGAGTAACCTAATGAGGCTGAGTTTGTGCGCTATGCCAACATTAGGATGAGTGGTATGATTTCTTGAGTGACACATGCTTTCATGGATACTTTAACCCGAAACATGATAAGTGCTTGTTATGTGTTGTTGTGATACAAAATCACTCTCCAAGATATTGATAATCGATTGACTGATTTGTGAATAAGATGATCGTTAGGATTAAGTAATAATTGCTACTAAGTCGTTGCCAGTTCACTGGGAGTAAGATATTATTAAATTAAAATCGTAGATACTTTCCAATAACTAGCTACACGATTGGTACTCTACCTTAAGTTCTGATTGATTAAGTGACAACCAATAAATGCTAAAGTGACGGTTAATAAGATTAAGCCCTTAATTATTCATAATCAATATAGGTTAATAAACTCTATCTTTTAGCATACCAATCGGAACGCATCATTGGTTTTATGAATACGGGCGGGTCTGGTTAGAATAGACGCTATGTTCATCCATTTTGTAATTCCTATTTGATTTCTCTAAATTTGATAGTTATAGGTAAATTTGCTTTTGTTTTACCCATGATAAATTTTCTTTTGCTTTGTCAAAGGTAAATTTGCTTCTATTAAATTTTTTTTGGGGTTATCGTACTAAATTTTGGTTGCAGTGATTTGTGATTTTAGCCGATTTTAAGAAATTGAAAGGTTTCGTCAATTCGTACTTTTTTCGAGATTTGTTTCTTACAATTTTCTATTTACTTTGTTTGATTTGTATTGATATCTAATGGTTCATCTGTTTAATCGATAATAACTACTAGAAAGGCTGACATTTGAACTTTTCAAAAATCCAGCTTTTGCACATGTATTTATTTTTTGAATAATTGGTGAGTTTGATCCCAAACAAATTTATCTTTGGCATGCTGAGTCCCAAAATATTTTTTTAAACTTTTAAGGTCCCAAACTTTTTTTTGTAGAGAATAATAAGGTCCTTCTTGACGGATTCTGTCAAAATTTCTAAAATTTTAACGGTTGTTTGTCTTTAGTTAATTAAAGACAAGGATAAAAAAGCCATTACATGTGAAAATAAAGAAAGAAAATAATAATAATAATAAAATATTTAAATGCAGAGATAAAAATGTCATCATATTTTTTTAATTTTTATTTTGAAAATGTCCTCATATTTAAAATTTTAAAAATAAAAAATTTATCAAAATAGTGAGAATATCAAAAGTCGTCGTCAATCTTCTTCTTCTCTGGTTAATCTTCTTCTTCTTCTTCTTTCTGACACAAGATTTTTATCTTTTTCTAACATCTTTGAAGAAAGAAAAAAGAAAAAAAAAGTAATTGAAGAAGAGGTCTTTATAGAAAGAAAAAAGAAAAAAACGAGAAAGAGAGATTTAGGAAATTCAAATTTTAACCAATGGAAAAAAATGAAGTTACTTTGTTTCAAGAGAAAGAGGACAGTGGTGATATTGAAATACTTAGTGAATCTTCAATCATTAAAACTCATTTGACAAATGAAAGTTGTTCTAGACGACAAGAAACGAATTCAAGTGGGAGCAAAAATGGAATAGCTGAGTACACAATTATTGGATGGGTGGTGTCCGGTATCATCAATCTTTTATGAAGAATCAGTATCTTCCTTTGATGAACAGATCACAAGAACTTGAAGATCTATGAGTAAGAAGAGGATGAACAAGAATTTAAACTCAGATTGATATTATAATTTTTCTTCTCTTGTTTTTCTTTCTCTTTCTACAAAGACGCTCTTATTCTTCTCTATTTTTTTCTTTTTTCTTTCTTCAAAGATGTCAAATACGGATAAAAATTTTGTAGGAAAGAAGAAGATTGACTAAAGATTTTGATATCCTTTCATAGATTTTTTATTTTTTAAATTTTAAATGTGAGGACATTTTTATTCCTTGTTTAAATATTTCTTTATTTATTTTCACATGTAATGACTTTTTTATCCTTATCTTTAATTAACTAAAGACAAACAACCCTTAAATTTTTAGGAATTTTGACAGAATATGTCAAGAAGGACCTTATTATTCTCTACAAAAAACATTTGGGACCTTAAAAGTTAAAAATAATATTTTGGGACTAAGCTTGCCAAAACTAAATTTGTTTGGGATCAAACTCACCAATTATTCTTATTTTTTCTATGAACTTACACTTGAACTATAAAATATCACATAATTTTCCCTTTCATCCAAAATTTCTGTCATACTTCATTTTTCGTCTAATTCCTAGATACATTTTCATCTTTTTACAAGCATTTTTTAATTATTAGGATTTTATTTTCAAGAGTAATTTTGTCATTTCACTTTATTATTAAAAATCTGAAAAATATCTTTTTTGTAATCACAAGATTGGATCCTACAACCACATGCCTAACAAAACCATATCTACCCACTAGGACAACTATAAATACATAAATTTATTTGGAACTTATGTTTTATATTGTAATTACAAAAATAATAAATTCCCATTTTACCATTATATTTTATATTATAAATATCAATTATATTAAATATAAACATTCTCAAAAAAATATTATCAAATAACACAATTCAAACCACAAATTTTTGTTGTTGTCACCTTCTTCAAACCTTGCACTGAAGTTCTTCTTCAACTCTTTTGTTTCGAATTCGTCGCAGAACATGAATTTCAAGGTGTTTTTTATACAATGTCATTGCTGACACTAATAATGTAATAATGTCATTGTAAAAAAGAATTCAAAATTTGTATTCTGCAACGAATTCAAAATTTTTAAAAATCAAGGTTTGAGGAAGAGAATGGCTACGAAGACATATGGTTTAAATTGTGTTGTTTGGATAATAATTTTTCAGAATCTTTATATTTAATATAATTATCAAATAATATAAATTTTAGTATTTGTGCAAGTGGTAAATGCTTATTTATTGTTTATATGGTTGTGGTTCAAATCTAGGGGTTCACAAATATAATTATGTTAAATTTATTTTCGCATCATCTAGTATACAATATAAAATATAAGGTACATACAAGTTAATATGTTAATAGTTGCTCCAGTGGGTTAATATGATTTTGCAATTTGTGTGATTGAGGGATCGAATTCCTCCAATTAAAAAAGATTTTTCAGAGTTTTAAAAATTATATGAAAAGACAAAATTATTTCTAAAAATAAAACCTTAATAATTTAAAAGTATTAATGATTTAAAAAGACGAAAATGTCCCTAAGAATTGGATGGAAAATGAAGTCTGATATGTAAAATTGAATTTTTGAAAAGTTCAAATGTTAGTAAGATAATTTATCGGTTATCAATTGAAGTAGATTAGAATTTTGTGGTATATTTGGAATTATCGAAATTTATGGTATATTTGGAAATTTGTGGTATATTTTGATATAGTGGGAATTATTGAAATTTGTGGTATATTGGGAATTTTTGGTATTTTAATACCCTATGCTTTTGCATCTTGTTAGGTGATTCGCTTATCTCCCATAGAAGTAAGAAATAACAAGTTGTTTCTCAATCTTTCACAGAGGTTGAGTATCATGTTATGACTACTATCACAAATGAGATTGTTTGGTTGCACGATGGCTTTTGGCAGATATGGGAGTTCCTATTATGACCCCCACACTTTATTGTGATAACAAGAGTGTCATTCACATTGCTCATAATTTGGTCTTTCATGAAAGCACTAAGTATATTGAGATTGATTGTCATGTTACGTAACAAGCACTTGTTACGTGACACGATTGCCCTGCTTTTTATTTATTCCACCAGACAGTTGACTGACTTTTTTCACAAAGTCTCAAACTCTCTCAAGATTTCGTTTATTTGTTGACAAACTCTCGATACTTCTTGCAGTTGCATCACCTAATTATATTCTCTCTCCATTATTATTTTTCTTCTTCCACAATAGTGTAACTACTATATTGGTTGACGACAACGATATTAGAGCTAGAGCTCCTGAATCATATTCAAGGGATCAAATTCCAAAATATTTACCCCACTATTATTTTTCTTCTTCCACAATAGTGTAACTACTATAATGGTTGACGACAACCATATTAGAGTTAGGGCTCCTAAATCATATTCAAGGGATCAAATTCCAAAATATTCACCCCCGCTACCCAAAGTCAAGCTTGCCTGACCCACTTCGAAATGATGGACAAAATTGCTTAAAACAATAAGAAAAGAATTTAACAAATTTTATTGACCTAATGGCAAAAATTAATTAAATAACAATTTGTAAGACTTTTTAAAATGTTCGAATAGCGTCAAGGACAAGAAACAAAATCTTAGGTATTAAATTTCGATTTTGAGACAATTTAAGTTTTATCACCTTAAACTAAAACTTAACTTTTTCTATAATTTTTTTAATTCAAACTTAATTTAATAAATATTTAAAAAATTTAACATTTACTAAAAAAATTATTTAAAACTTAGAAATTTAAAACTTTGAGTTTAATGTTATAAAAATTTAAAACTTTTTTATCTAATTTTTTTAAAAATTTAAAATTTAATTGCGTTGTCATTTAAGAAAATAATTTAAAAAATATATATAATTGAAATTTTAAAATTATATACAATAGAAAAAAATAATAAAAATTTAGCAATATATTTTTATATATAGTATGTAATTTAAATTTAGTTACTTAAATAACAATAAAAGTGAGTTAGTTTAACAACACGACACTCGTGGAAAAAGCGTGCCGGGAGTGACCCGCGAAAAATATTTAATTTTCCAGTTTATTAAAAACCTTAAAAAAAGAAAAATCTAATAAATTTTTGGATTTTTATATTCAAACTTTAATTTAACGCTATAAAATCTAATTTCTTTTTATCCAAAGTGTTTTTAAAAAAAGAAATTAAAATTTAATTATGTTGTCTAAGCAAATAGTTTAAAATATATATATCAAATTGAAATTTTAAATCAAGTTTATTTAATAGAAATATATTTAAAAAATTTAGCAATATATTTTTATACATAATTTAAACTAATTACGTAAATAACAATAAAAGTAAGTTGAAAAGCCGAGATAGTTTATCCAAGATTATTTTTTCATGAATAAATTAAATTGTGGGTTTTGTTTTGCAAAATATAGTTTCTATTCCTCGTCAGATCGGTCATTTTATATAAAAATTTATTAAAATATATATTAATTCAAATATATATATATATGTCATTACGATTTTAATGTACGGAAAAATTTGCAAATTAAAAATTAAGTTTTTTTTTTTAAAAAAAATAAAATCTAAACAAAATTTTTGCTTAATAAACAAAAATATCTCTAATAAATAAAAAATAAAAAAAGGAAAAAAAAGAAAAAGAAATAAAGTAACAGTTTTGTTTTTTTAAAAACCAATTTTATCTTTTTGAAAAAAAGAAAGTATCTTATTTCTTTGTGATGAGTAACTAAGTTATTTGTCCTTTTTCTTTCTTGTTTTGTTGGAATTTATTCCTAAAGTTTTATATTAAACGAATATGCCCAATAGCAATTTTCGTGCTATTGAATTGATTTTAAATTTTTCCAAATAAGTCCCTTAATATTTTATTTGATAACCAATTTTAATACTTTTTCATTAAATTCAAAATTTTTTTATTTTTTTAACTATCTATGCGACTTTTCGTCGCATCATGTCTCGAAAGTAAATGTTCTTACCATTATAGCGACATGACAAAAAATATTTTACTTAAACATAAAAAAAATTATATTTATAAATTTATAAATTTTAAAGTATATCTTATACAAATATTCATTCATCTTAAAAAATAAAATTTAAATTTAATGAAAAAATATAATGTTTTTTTATAAATAATTTTTTTAATTTTTAGTTTTAAAAGTTTATCATATTTTTTGCTCAAAAAAAAGTTTATTGTATTTAAATAATAGTATAAGTTATAAAAATAAAGCAATTTTTTAGTTAATAAAATAATAATATAATAATATAATATAAAAAAATTCCAGTTCAATTCTACATTATTTTTTGTTTTAAAAGTTTATTTTATTTTATTTTATTATACCATCTCTTATTTGAAGTTATTTCGACTTCAACTAATTCAATTCTGCCAAAATTAGGCTTCAAAGTTCAATTCATTCGGGAGAATATCTCACCTTACCTCTTACCTGCATTCATATCAAGTATCAAATTCTCGAACTTAAATAATATTCACAATATATTTTTCACTATATCAAGAAAATTTTATTAAAATTTTCATTTTTTTTAAAAATAGCATATGTTACTCTTCAGTCATGAAAGAAAATTGATCAATTTGATTATTAATAGCATATAATCTTTACGAGTCTTTTTTTTAGGAGTTGATAAGGGAAAACTTCTGCAGTCTGCCATGCATATTGAGTTAAACCTTCACCCAAATGTCCTGCAAAACAAAGCTAGACACCGGTGGTATGTTTCCCATATTTAAATTAGTAACAAAAGTCAATCTGATACTTCAGGGAATCAGGATGTTCGGAGGTATCCCATGCTTCACTTCGAAAGAACACTTGAAGTGAATATTTTTGGTATCTTGCCTTCACTTGTGTGTGCATGGTGCGTTATCATTTTGTGTTGGGAGAGAGACATACAAGAAATTGACACCTGAAATTGTACTAACCCAATAATTTGGACAGTTTGAGTCAGAGACGCCAAACAGTGTTTGTCGGATCAGATGCATTTAATGTTTAGACCAGTAGTACTAGCCTATCAGAGTTTATATTTTGTGTTTGATCTTGTGTATACACCGACCAAACTAGAATTGATGCATTCTTGGGTTTTGTTGGGCCTCATATGGCTTTCGACTCGAACTCTCTTATCAACCTGAATTATTTTATACTTTGATCCTCTCATAAATATCTTATGTAATTCAAGAATTTTTTTGTTATAAAAATTTAAAATTTAAAATAATAGACATCCTTAGTCTTTCCTACAAGAAATATATCTGTAATGAAAACAAAATTATAAATTAACTATTTGTATTTCTTATTAATTCTTAATTAAGTTCAACGTAAAATATAAATATTTAGAATTTAATTTAAAAAATGAGAAAAAATATATATACGATTAAACATAATATTTTTCGATAATATAATTAACAATATATGTAATATATATGTATATGTTATAAAGCTATAACTACCAAAACAAATGATTAAGAAATATAATATAAAAATCAAAGGAAACAGAGCATTCTTTCTCTTCTTGTATATTTCAAGTTTATCAAAAACATACAAACTAACTTTTATTTATAGGGATGAATTATATATAACTCTCCATTATACTAAATATGTTACAAACTTAATTCATGAAAGTTATATGAAGACAGTAAAAGTTATATGAAGATAGTGGATATGTTATAAACTTAATTCATGAAGGCTATATGGAGGTACTGAAAGTTATTATATGAAGATAGTGGATGTCATATTGAAGGTAGTGGATGTCATATGAAGATAGTAAATGCTATATGAAGATAGTAGAAGTAGTGGTATGTTATATGTACATACAAAACAAAAGTAGAATTTATAAAACTATCATTTTTGAATTGATACTTTTTAAATTAATAGAAATAATTCATTAATTATATTTTTTAATTATCGTTTTGCGAAAGAGAAATTAATAAATTTGGTTTCAAACAAATTTATGTTAGATAAATTAAATCTTAAAATATATATTTATTTTTTTACTTTTTAAAATTTTAAACATTTTTACTTAAAAAACAATATAATCTTTCTTCATTCATTAAAATTTTTTAAATTTTATTTTATAATTTGTTAAATAAAAGAAAAAAATCAAATTACTTTACATGAAATATATAAAAATACCCTTTTAATAGTACCTTAAATAACCTCGTTGATTCATTATCATTGACTTGCATGGAGATGATCGTCAGAACGTTGACTTTCTATTCTTAGTAGACAGAATAGAGTAACGATATTCCCAAAGGTGCATACCGGGAATTATATATCGCCTTTTTTTATTAGTCTTCTTTATATATTATTATGATTTGGATATTATAAGCTAAAATCTTCCTCTATAAATAATTAATTTAATATATACATGCACATGTAGATAATTCTTTAGGATTATCAATATAATTATTAATAAATAAGATTATTTTCATTTTTAAATGTCATAGTCAGAAAAAGAGTTGGAAATAGATTATTCTTTAGGAAAATATAAAAGAATCTGGAAAAAATTCTTACATGAATTTTATTATCTTACATGGTTTTTTTCATGTAAAATATAAAAATTCTTTAGAAAATAAATTTTAAATTTTAAGAAAAAAAATTAATAAATTTTTATTTATTGCAACTCAAATTTCACACGGTTTATTTAGAAAATCTATGAGAATTTATTAGAAAAAGGTTTAATACATTTTACTTAGTGATTCATTTTAAAATGTAAGACTTACTTGAGAAAAAATATATGAGAAATTTTTTAAATTAATAAAAGAATTCACCAACTATATTTTTCTAATTATGCTTTTATTAACTGAAATTATTAATATTTAAGGCAATCCTTCAATTTTCATGTTTGATGATGAAATATGCCTAGAAATAAGACCAATCAAATTTCAAGGGAAAATAAGAATAATATTAATAAATGAAATGTGAAGAAACTCCCCAATTATCTATAAAAGTAAGATTTTTCCAGTTTTAGCAAGAGTTGAGACTGTATTATCCAATATTCCTATTATATATAAGTTTTTGCATACCAATTCCGGTGAGGGAGAATAGATGGACACAAGATTGGTTGAGGCAGCACTTAGTGGTAATGAAACCACCTTAAATTCTTTGATCCAAGAAGACCCTTTAATTCTTCATAGGATTTCACTCACCACCTTTGATGAAACCCCTCTTCACGTAGCTTCCTTATATAGAAATCTAGATTTTGTGACAGTAATTCTTATTAGAAAACCTGAATTTCTTACAAAAACAGATTCTTTTGGACGCTGCCCTCTTCACTTGGCTTGTGCTGAAGGCCACGTTGAGATAGTGAAAAGGTTGTTTCTAGCGTGCCCAGAAGTAGCCCAGAGACGGGATCAAGATGGCAGAACACCTCTGGAATTGGGGGCTTTAAATGAACAAATTGGTGTCTTGACGTATTTGATTCAAGAAAATCCTCAGCTTCCAAAGATGGCGGATTCAGCAGACAACAGAGAAAGTACCATTTTGCACTTGTGTATTAGGCATAACTCAATTGATACTCTAAAGTTGCTGGTGGATTGTTGGAGTAGGGATGAAGTAATCAACTTTCAAGACATAAATGGAAACAATCTCCTCCATCTTGCTGCAATCCACAAACAGATTGAAGTAATCTTTTTCTCCCTTTTCTTTCCTTTTCTTTATTATCATTCTTGCATTAGGTATATTTAAATATGTGATATTCTGTCCATATCGATAAGTGATACGTTAAGTGAATGTGTAATAATATATAAGAATGAACTTATTACTCATAACTCCGAATATCATTTTAGTATAATGAGTACAATATTAAGTTAGTATTGAATTTTTAGCAAAATCTCATTAGATTTCCATCATTTACATATGTTGATCCATGCTCTTATATATATTATTGATGCATGATAAATACATACTTTTTTTTATTTATACAGACAATAAAATATTTGCTTGAAGAGATTGGTGACGGTGAAAAATGGAATTCCATAAATAGAAATGGTTTCACAGTGATTGATGTTTTAGACCACAGCCCACACACCATCACAAGATTCATACTATTTTAATGAAATCTGGTGTTCGAAGAGCAGAAAAACTCAAGATTTTAACCCAAACACCATCACAAGATTCAATATCAGTATCTCAATCAAACAATCTCTCTGTTTCCCAAGAGACAAATAGTACTTCTTTTACACAAATACACCTTAAAGAAGTAGGAACATTCCTGAAAAAGACATGGTATAGAATTTTTGAGAATGATAATGATCAGATGGACAAAATCCGAGGTAATTTGTTGGTGGCTGCAACCCTCATAGTAAGCATTTCTTTTCAAGCAGGACTGAACCCTCCCGGCGGCGTTTGGCAAGACTCGAATAATGGCACTACTATTGTCGGAACCTCAATAGTTGCTTTTGCAGATTTTGATACTTACTTCGATTTTACCTTTTCCAACACAATTGCTATGATATTATCTTCAACACAATTGCTATGATATTATCTTCTGGAATAATCCTTTTCATGACATTTTGGTTTTCAATTTTATTCGATTTTGGTTAAAGTCAATTTATAAAATTGATATTTTAAAAAAAAATTCCTTTTCTTAAAAATTTGAAATTAAAGAATTTCGTTTGGATATTATGTTTAAAAAATTTATCATACACAATTATTTGGTGACAAATGAAGTCCAAGTAAGAGAATGATTAAATTTATTTATTAAATAAATAAATTATGTGGACTTATTTTTTAATTATTGTGTACTAAAGACTTAAAGATTATTACGAGGTAACCTCAAGTTTCTATGAGAGATAATTGTATCTCAATCAATGCCCCAATGAAGTGATTTCTTTGAAGCCAAAGAGACTTTTTAAAAAAAAAAAAAAATTATACTTCACTTATAAAGTTTTATGTACATACTTGAGTTTGTATGCATTTAGATATTGCGTACATTATCAAAGTATTTGATAGATATTTAAGAGATCCATGAACTTAAAAGTTTATGTGATATTTTAAGAGAACAAAATCAGATACTCACATACACATGTGATCAAATCAGTAGGAGATCATTAGTTATTCTGATTATGATTTCACAGGATGCCAAGATAGTTATAGATTTACTTCTGACTATATCCATCTTATTAATGGTATTGAAAGAGTGAATTTTTCAGAGAGTGTTAAACAAAACACTCACAACTCTTTCACTATGGTAACTAAGTATAACATATTATTAGGCATCCATTCATGAAATATAGCTAAGGAATATTGTCACTAAATTGAGAATTGAAAATTTTGGATAATATTTAAAGACCGCTTAAAGTTATTATATGACAATAATTTTATTATGCGATATTCTAATATATTTTAGAGTGGTTTGATGTTTATAGAATATATTGAGACAAACTCTATAATTGTGGATCCATTAATTAAAGCCTTACCATCCAAGGTTTTATATGAGTATGTTACTTGTATGGGTGTTATATGATTTATTGATATGATATATCAGTTCAGTGGGAGTTTGTATCATAACTATAGACATGCATTACAACTTTATTTGGTATTTATTACTGCAGTATTAAAGTATTAAGTAAAGTTTTGTTTACATTCTATTCATGTTCAGTATGATCTCATTAAAGACTAAGAAAGAGATTAGTTGAAAATTGGCACGTGGAGATCTAATTGCATGTAATTTTCATGCTACATACCATATTTGATCCATGTCATTTAGTTGTGTTGATGTACGTGATCATTGGTAGGTTTAGTTACGATTTTGTGATAAATGCCTCTTTGAATCTATGTTAATATGATTGATGGATTGGATTGGATAAGAATGCCTATAGTAATGATAACAAAAGATTGAGTACTCATAAAGATTAACAATACATAATTTTTTAAACACATTAAGCCCAAATAGGAGATTGTTAGATTTATTTTAATAAATTATGTGGGTTTTATGTATCAATTATATATTTAATGCTATCATATTTTATTAAGTCCTATTAAAGTAATCTAATAAAGTTTCTTAGGTTAATATGCATCAAGAATAAGTATGAACTCACATGTATACATACGCATCTGAACAAAATCAGATACTCAAATCGAAGCGTTCGTAAAGTTCGAACTCTTACTTGAGGGTAGAGCGGTTAACGAGTCGAGTCGAATCGAACATGAGATATTTTGTGTTTGTTTGACTATTATTCGAACTGTTTGAGTTTGTTCGTTTAATATTTGGAACAGAAAAAATTATTCGAGTTTGTTTGATTATTAATTTTTAATTGTTTGAGTTCGAGCTCGAGTTCGTTCGATTAAATTTTAAAAAATTTAAAATTTAAATTTAAATATTAAGTATTTTTTTCAAAATTTTAAATTTATAAAATAAAAAAAATAAATTATAATTTAAATATTTAACTATTCAATAAATTCTTATCAAAATATTGAATCACTGGAATTTTTTTTTAAATATTTCTAATTTAAATATTATATATAAATATTTATAATTTGTTAGCGAATGCTCGGTAATGTTCACGAGGGTCTAATCCAAAGCTTTTAACATAGAGCTAAACGCTTTAGAAGATATTCGAACCCCCGATTATCCAAATAAAGTATTTAGGAGTCTATTTACCAACTCTCCTAAACTATTAGGTTAAAAGTAACTTTTTATCATACCACCAAAGTTTATATAGATATCAGTGAGAGTGTTAAACCTACATCTTCGTCTTTACAAGTTGTAAATCTTTTTGAAGGATTTCTTTTCTCCAAGAGATCTTCAAATGTAATTCAAATTTCACATTTACAAATGGGTACTAATAGAAATCTGATTTTGTGTGGAAGAAGATTTCTGATCAAATTTTGGTAGAGTTGTTGAGCTGAATGAAAATTAATTTTTGGAGTTGAAAATGTCTCCAACCAAAATAAGGAAAATGATGGAATTTCTCTAACATAAGGCCAAAAAATAGATGGAAGAATATGTAATGAAATTTTTTAAAAAACACTAAAATAATTTATCATTTCAATATTTATATTTTTTATATAATTATATAATTTTTATTTTATTAGTAAAATATAATGGTAGCAGCACTAAATTAGAAATATCTTTCATACCTTTTATATATTTATATATAGCCTTGTTTTATTTCTATAACATTAATTATAATCATTATTAGCACAAAAATACGTTAATACTTTTATTCACGTTTTCTTTTATTTATTTTTTTTTTCTACCAAATATGAAAAAAGAAGTATCCTTTATCGTTTTCATAGAAGTTTGAATATGTCCTATGATAATTTTACAGCTTTTCCATAAGGCTTTAATTTTCTATTAAACGGTATATATGCATGGTATTTTCATATAGAAATATAATTCATAAAAAATATTTCTCTTTTATATTTTAAATTTTATAAAATAGGTCTTTTTTTTAAAAAGAAATTATTTTTTAAAAAATTAAATTGGTTCCTTAATTTTTAAATATTTTTTAACTCGTCTTTTTTTTTTAACCACTTAGTCTTTAAAAATAAAAAATAGAAAAATAAATTCCATATAATAAAAATATAGTAATAAAATTCTCACAACAGACTAATAATGATATATAAGAAAGATAGGCAAGAAATTAATGTATTGTAAACATTTAAAAAAAAAAAACCGATATAATTAATTAGCAGCCTCCGCCACCGCCACCGCCACCTCCTACAGCGGAGGCACCACCACAGCCACCGCCACCGCCACCGCCTACAGCGGAGGCACCGCCACAGCCACTGCCTACAGCGGAGGCACCACCAGCAGAAGCAGCACTGGCGGCACTAGCGCTGTAGTGTCCACCTCCACCACCGCCGCCGCCGTTGTCAAAGCAGTCAGCACAACCTAAGATGATGATGGAAATTACAGCAAAAGACATAACAATCATGCCAACCATGAACATCAATCCGCCTTCCACAGAAGAAAATCCATCAGTCCCACTAATAAAAATGTTCCCAGCCATTTTTCTGTTTCAGATAATATCGCTCCCCCCCCCCCCCACACACACACACACACATATATATAATATATATATATATATATATATATATATTAATATTGTAAGCATAGTTTAATAGTATTTTCATATTATAAGCACGCCATTTTTGAAGATACTGCCGTATGAAATACGTTTCCAGTATATCATTTTCAAAGGGTAATTTCCGGGTGCAATTTGGTGAATTGTTTATTATTATTATTATTTTGTCTGGACAATATTAAGAGGAAAATAAAAAAAAATCTCCCAATTTAAGTTTTTTTTTTCCTTAAAATTTAAATATGAAATTCTATAGTATAAAACTACAAAAATAATAATTTAATTCATCAGTACCGCTGAACATTAATTTTGGTAGAGTTGTTGAGGTGAGTGAAAATTAATTTTTCGAGTTGAAAATGTCTCCGACCAAAATAAGGAAAATGATGGAATTTCTCTATCATAAGGCCAAAAAATAGATGGAAGAATATGTAATGAAAATTTTTAAAAAACACTAAAATAATTTATCATTTTAATATTTATATTTTTTTATATAATTATATAATTTTTATTTTATTAATAAAATATAATGGTAGCAGCACTAAATTAGAAATATCTTTCATATCTTTTATATATTTATTATATAGCCTTGTTTTATTTCTATAACATTGATTATAATCGTTATTAGCACAAAAATACGTTAATACTTTTATTCACGTTTACTTTTTTTTTTTTTTTTTTGGTTATTTTCTACCAAATAGGACTTTTTTTAAAAAAATTATTTTTTAAAAAATTAAATTGGTTCCTTAATTTGTAAATATTTTTTAACTCGTCTTTTTTTTTGTTTTTTTAACCACTTAGTCTTTAAAAATAAAAAATAGAAAAAACAATTCCAATTAAAAACTTCGTAAATAATAACAATAATTTTGTATAACAAATTTATTGACTTTTAAATTATTTATATATCAATGTTTATTGAAAAATTATTTAGAAAAAAAAATCTTGAAAAATATAAATGATGAATATTCAAAGGAATCTTACTGTCAATTTCTAAGGAGAAAATTAAATAAATAATTGAAATGTGAAGAAACTTGGTTCACTCAATTCAAATCATCTGTGATAAGGTAGTTGACTCACGTAGTAGAGTTTCATACAAAAGAAATTAATATATAATTTGATGTTTGGAACAAAAACATAGTTTATTTTATATGCCAATACTGTTAGAGGGTTTTAGTACAATAAAAGTGATGAGAAGCATGGATACAAGGTTAGTCGAGGCAGCACTAAGTGGTAATAAAACAACCTTAGATGCCTTGATCCATGAAGACCCCTTAATTCTTCATAGAATTTCGATAACCAGCTTCGATGAAAACCCTCTTCACATAGCTTCCTTATATGGAAATCTAGATTTTGTGACAGCAATTCTCAGTAGAAACCTGATTTTCTTACCAAAACAGATTCTTCTTCCGGACGCTGCCCTCTTCACTTAGCTTGTGCTGAAGGCCACGTTGAAATAGTGAAAAGGTTGTTTCTGGCCTGCCCTGAAGTAGCCCGGAGACAGGATCAAGATGGCAGAACACCTTTGGAATTAGCGTCTTTGAATGAACAAATTGGTGTCTTGACCTATTTGCTTCAACAAAATCCTCTACTTGCAAAGATGGCAAATTCAGACACTACCATTTTGCACTTGTGTATTAGGCATAACTCCATTGAAGCTCTCAAGTTGTTGGTGGATTGTTGGAGTAGGGATGAAGTAATTAACTTAAAAGACGTAAATGGAAACAATCTCCTCCATCTTGCTGCAATCCACAAACAGATTGAAGTAATCTTTTTCTCCCTTTTCTTTCCTTTTCTTTATTATCATTCTTGCATTACATATATTTAAATATATCCACATCTATAAATAAAGTGAACATATTAGTATTATATAAATAAATACTTTTTCTTTTTTTATACAGACAATAAAATATTTGCTTGAAGTGGTTGGCGCTGGGGAAAAATGGAATTCTATAAATAGAAACGGTTTCACAGTAATTGATGTTTTAGACCACAGCCCACATGACTGGAGAACTTTGGAGCTTCATACTATTTTAAGGAAATCTGGTGTTCGAAGAGCAGAAGAACTCTAGATTTTAACACAATCACTATCACATGATTCAATATTAGTATCTGAATCAAATAATCTCTCTGTTTTCCAAGAGACTAATAATAGTTTCTTTAAACAAATATTATTGTCACTGTTACAACTTATAAGGCAAGTGGGAAAATTCTTGAAAAAGACATGGCATATGTTTTTCAAGAGCGATAATGATCGGACGGAGAAAATTCGTGGTAATTTGTTGGTGGCCGCAACTCTCATAGTCACCATCTCTTTTCAAGCAGGACTGAACCCTCCCGGTGGAGTTTGGCAAGATTCAAATGACGGCAAGAATATAGTCGGAACCTCAATAATTGCTTCTAGAAATTTTAATACTTACTTTGAATTTATTTTTTCCAACACATTGGCTATGATGTCATCTTCAGGAATAATCCTTCTCATGACAAGTGGATTCCCGCTAAATTCCAAGCCATTTATGGCTCTTTTGATGCTGGCAATGACGTCAACAATTTTTTTGATGGTGCGAACTTATAATATATCAATGCTACATGTGTTGACTCCCAATGATATTTCCCCGGATCAATATCACAAAATTGATTTGCTAGTTAATATTGCAGTGTACTTTTGGTTTGGTATTTTTCTCCTCGTTATACTCTTTTATTTTGTTCGTTTCTTGGTGTGGTTACTTACCACAATATCAAGAATCTTGAAAGGTGGAATTAGGCTAATTAAGCGGATTGGAACTTAGATTTGTGTGAGTTTACCATCAAATTCAACAATGTTAGTTAGTGCAGTAGTAGTGTGCCCTATCTTTGTACTTTATTTCTTTTTTAGTCATTTTGAATTCTAGTTAAAACAGATTCGAGCCTTGTTGAACTCCTATTGAAGGAAACTCTCCCTACACTGTTTTTCTCATAAGCAAAGTTTGAATTCGAGATCTTGCGAATGAGAAACCAAACTCCTTCAGTTTGGATCAAGAAGTGTTGGTAGCTTTTTAACTTTCACATGCATTCTTTTTTCTTGTGTACTATAATGTTGTAGTGCAACCAATCATGTATCTTTCAACTATTTGTATTATTTGTATAATAGTATCAGACAGATTTAGTAAGATTTTGTAAGCTATTATAATATTTCTTTTGATATGTTGTATATTTTATGATTTTGTATATCAATTACAATTTTGTAGGATTTCGAAAATATTTTTAAATATTTTCTTTTTATTTCTGTAACAATTAAATACTGTATATATATTTGTATAAAAAAAATGAATGAAAGGTGAAGGACCACATTCCTTCAAATAGTTACGAGATTTTAGAAACAAAGTTGATTCTCAAATGCATTTAAAGATGAAAATTAAAATTAAAATTGAGTCTTACAAATAACATCACGTTTGAATAAAAATAAATAAATAAATAAAAATCTTAAAATTATGACAATTAGTTAATTCTATGATCATATGTTTTAATGGTATCCAATTTTTCTTAGGACAATCCACCAGATCCAACATGGTTCATCACTATTTTTTTTTTTTAATCAAATAGAAATCATATTATAATAGATGCAACCAATTTGCATGTAAATAATCCATTATACGAGGATGTGATGTAAACATCCAAACAATCTTTTGATTTAAAGAGCTCCCAATTCCGGCTAGCTTGTGTGCAACCACTTTTCCTTCCCTATGGAAAAAAGTAATCTTATGTATAGGAATAGAAAACAACATTTCTTTGAGACTTGCTATGATACCTCCCAACACTGAAAGATTCAGTTTCGAGAATAAGAGCTGAGCAGTCACCCGCTAGCAATCCGAAGTAATAACAATTGGCTGATTCCAGAACTCAGATATGATTGTAATACTTTCCTATACAGCAACCGTTTCAGCGTGCTCTGCAAAGAGCATCTAGTGCAAAGGACCAACTCCTGATTTCATCACATGCCCCATCCTATCCCTCAATACAAACCCATACCTTGACTTAGTAGTGCAGTAGGAGGAATCAATGTTTAGCATTAACCATCTAGATGGATGATCCACAGTACGTCCATCGAGAAGGAGCCTCCATTGTTCTGTCAATATCTTGGAATGATTTAAGATAAGATAAAACATTATCAATCAACTCCTTTTCATGCGCGAGTATACATTTCTTATTACATTTTTTGTCTTCCATATAAATCAAAGGCACATCAGTAATTAATAAATGCATAATTGCAAATTAATTAACTAATTTTAGACTTAAACTTCCTATACTTTAAAAAATTTTGACTCCAGCATTATCTTCATTGAAATCAATGAATCTGCTTTGAGTAAAAAGTTTAGGGTAAATTTGGATGGTCATTCTTTATTTTGAGGAAAGAATAAAAAAGAAAAAAAAAAGTAAATTTGAATTAAAATAAAATATTAGATAAACAGTTATTTTCATATAGTTCTTAACAATCTTATTTATAATTCTAAATATAATAGAGAAAGAAAATTTGATACTATATTTTAAGATTATTTTAAAAGTGATTAACATACAAATATTTAGAAATGGACCACATAATACAGTTAGATTATTTGATTAGTACTAGATTATTGTATTGATTACAAACAAACTTGCGACAAAACCAAAGAATTAGACAACAGTTTCCGAGTGTGATGACTATTCTAATGAATATGACCGTCAATTTCGACGTGGAAAAAAATCATAAATGAAATTGAAGAAACTTTGTCCTTCAAATTCGAACCATCTGTGGCTCACAACGTGGAGTCGTGGACTGGACTTAATCAATTGGATTAGTCTCCGCTATTATTAATTTATACTATAATTTCATTCTTTGATCTTCCGAATAAAACAAGTTTTCATTCCAATTCTGATGAAAATATACGAGAGTGATCAGAAACATGGACAGAAGATTGGTTGAGGCATGCGGGATTTCACTGACCAGCTTCGATGAAAACCCTCTTCATATTAACTTCCATATTTGGAAATCTAGATTTTGTGACAGCAATTTTTAGTAGAAACCCTGAATTTCTTTCCAAAACAGATTCTTTAGATCAAGATGGAAGAACCCCTTTCGAATTGGCGGCTTTGAATGAACAAATTGATGTCCTCAGATTCAGACAGTAGAAAATGTACCATTTTGCACCTGAGTACTGGGCATAATTCCATTGGTTATGAATATGATCATAATTCATTGCTTCTTTGTTTTCTTTTCTTTATTACGATTCTTGTATTTGTGTTGGATTTATTAAATTTGATTAAGAATATGATCATAAATTGCTTCTTTGTTTTCTTTTCTTTATTATGATTCTTGTATTTGTGTTGGATTTATTTAATTTGATTAAGAATATGATCATAAATACGAAATAAAAGTGTGGAAATTCATTAAGAAAATATGGCATTACAATTTGAAGAAAGATGGCTTTGATCTCGTCTTCAGGAATAATATTTCTTATGATAAGTGGTTTTCCTCTAAATTCCAAGACATTGATGGCCCTTTGTGTCGGACCCAAATAATCTCACAAGATTGGGCTTCCCTAGACAAAATATTGTCGCTGCTTCAACACAAGGCAATCTCTTAAAAAGAAGCTTACTAACTTTAAGTTCTGATACCACTTGTCGGTTAAGCTCCGATCACTTTTAATTCCACATTAGTATGATATTCTTAAGTTCTGATACCACTTGTCGGTTAAGCTCCGATTACTTAACTCCACATTAGGGAGTTATTGGAATTCTTATATGGTAGTCAACTCTAGCATTATCTTTAGATGTGGGATTTGGGTTAAAACCCCAACAACCTCGTTAGGGTGCAGCCTAACTTGCAATATATTTTATTTTATGTATTGCTTTGATATTATTTTATGTGGGCTTTTATTGTGGGCTTTTTTAGGGTTTTTTATTTTAATTTATAAATATGGTCCTTGGGGATTTGGGGAATGGGCTCCCATAATTCTATCTTGTTGAACAAGAAAATAGGTGAGCAGAAAATTTGAGAGGAGGGTAGTTCTCGTGTACAGCTTTGATGAATGGTCAAACGTGGTCTAATTGGGTTGAAATTTTGACAGTTTGTTCATGAAATATTTAAATTTATTTTGAATGATTGGATCGTCGTTTTGAGCTCCAATTTGGTCATAACAAAGTTTTAGACAGAACTGATTTCTTGGTGATTTCTACACCTTTTGTTCTCTATTTTTGATCTCTTATTGTTTGGTGTTTGGTGTTTGTTGGTCGGTGTGTAAACCTTTTGTAGATTGAATTGGTTTTATTTTATCCTCAATTATCAATAAGAGAAGTACAAGGTGGACTCCTCTAATTGTCCTGTGGTTTTTTGACTCTTCTTGTTGAAGGGTTTTTTCAAGTATAAATTATTATTGCTTATTGATTGCAATTTTATTGGTTTTAGTTGGTGATTTAGTTGTGATAATATTGGGATTGATTAAATTATAAATTTATTGATAATATTGTGTTTGTGACATTGTGAGTCTCGTAGTGACCCCTTTTATTCCTAACAAGTGGTATCAGCTAGGTTAATATTGTCACTACACATAATATTGTTACATTATGGAGTCAAGTAGTAGCTCAATAATGATTAAATTAACATCAACTAATTATTCTATTTAGAGGCCTATGATGGAGAATTTATTGTATTGCAAAGATTTGTTTCATGCATCCTATTGAAATTGTCACCATTAAGGATGGTAGTTTTGATAGACCAACTAAACTTGAGAAGATAATGAAAAAGACTGCACAATGTTGAAAAGAAAGACTTTGGGGACTATTAGGCAATGGGTTAATATAAGTATATACAATCATGTGTCACAAGAGTCCGTCCCTTATAATATGTGGAAGAAGGTAGAAGGTTTGTAAGAAAAAAAGATTGCACATAACAAAGCTTCATTGATTAAAAGAGTTGTTAATTTGAAATTGAGAAGTGGAAAGAATGTTCCTGAGCATCTTAGTGATTTTCAGGATATTATTAACAAGTTGACTATTATGAAAATTGTTCTTGATGATGAGTTGCAGGCTTTATTCTTGTTGAGTTCTTTGCGAGATAGTTGGGAGACTTTGGTTGTGACTATTAGTAACTCTGCTCCGAATGGTGTGCTATCTTTGGATGCAATCAAAGAAGGCATGTTTAATGAAGAAATTAGAAGAAAGGAGAATGAATTTAATATTTTTGATAATACAAAAGCTATTGTTGTTGAGAATAGAGGAAGAAACAAGAGTAGGGGTTATGAATACTATGATAACTCAAGGCAATCAAAGTCTAATGATGAGAGAAATTTGACTATATGCAACTATTGTAAAAAGCCTGGTCATATCAAGAAGTATTGTTTCCATTTTCAAAGGGAACAAAATATAAAGCACAATTCACAAAAAGAGGGTTATGACAAAAATACTGCAGCAATTGTTTATAATAGTGATGATGAGATGGTCACATTGGTTTGTGCAACTAGTAAGTGTCATCACGTTGATGGCTCAGGCGTAGAGTGGCTAGTAGATCTGTACCATTGTGTTCCTAAAAGGGAACATTTTATGAAATATCAGACTGGTAATTTTGGTAGTGTCAAGATGGGTAACCAGAGCTCAGCAAGCATTGTTTGGTTAGGTGATATTCGTGTGAAGACAAGTGCATACTTACATTGAAGAATGTGCACCATATTCTTGATCTACGCCTTAACATGTTGTCTTCTATTGTCCTTGATCAAGAAGGCTTCCGACATACCTTTGGAGATGGTAAATGGAAGTTGTCCAAGGGTACTTTGACAGTTGCACGTGGTGAGTTATGTTGTTCTTTGTATAAGACATACTTGAGTGTATGTTTTGATGAGCTTAATGGAGTGGAAGAAAAGAATTCTCCAAACTTATGGCATCGCAGATTGGGACACATAAGTGATAAGGGGATAAAATGTTTAGCAAGTAAATCTTTTATTCCTGTTGATACTGCTATTACTCTTGACCCTTTTGATCATTGTTTGGTTGGCTATGGTAATGTAGAGTATGACTTCAAACTCTATGATCCCAAGAAACAGGAAGTAGTGAGTAGTAGAGATGTGGTATTTTTTGAGCACAAGATGAGTGCAGATATTCTGAGTGCAAGGTATAATATTAACTCAGATTTAAATGTTGATACTACTGATGTTTCTCTTGTCCCTATTTCTATATCTAATGGACAGCCAACACATATGATGTTGTTGAGGAGGTACAACTTGATAATGATGGTGATGTATCTAATAACACTCAACCAGATGAGGAAGAAGTTCATGAGTAGGGGGAGCAATTAATCTTTCCAGTGGATGATGTACAGGTTCGAAGGTGAAACAGAGTTTGCAAACCTTCTTCAAAATATTCATGTTTAGAGTATGATATGCACAAATCATATTACTTTTTTAGCATGTTTTTAGGCACAATTTAAGGTGAAATTGGTGTTAAATCGTTCTCAATTGACTGTTATTAACACAATTTCACAGTTTTTGTGATTTTGGAAGTGTCATGTGAAATATGCAGGAAAATGGCAAATTTTGGGGTAAAAACGTGATTTTCGGAAGTTCAAAAGTCGGGAAGGGCATCTAGAACCCGGGACGGGCGTCCTGACCTGGTCAACAGACCAAGACGGGCGTCCAGGACTCGGGACGGCCATCCTGACCTGGTCAATAGGCCGAAACGGGCGTCCCAGATCCAGGACGGGCGTCCTGAATGCCTAGTCAAAGTCCCACATATATTTTTGAAGAGAATTTCACCTAGTTCCCCTGCTATAAATACCCCAAGCCTTCCTCAGTTGAAATCATTCATCTCCACTCGATCTGAGTCATTTAGTAACTTCAAGTATACAATTTTCTATAGTATACAAGTCACTTAGTGATTTCAGGTGTTTTTAGTTTATGTAGATTTATAGTTTTCGAGAGTGTCTCGTGTTCTTCGTTTCTGAGAGTCTGTCTCAGATCTTAGAATACGACTAGATAGGTTCGTTTTTGGCATTCATAGAATACCCGAAATTTCGTTAGGAGATCCTAAGAGAGCACTAGGCGTTCGAAGAGTCAGTCAACAAGGCTATGCTTAGGCTTGGTTATAAGGTAAAGCATAGCTACTAGGTTGAGGAAGCGTCCTCCGAAGGTTCTGTCAAGTAGAGTCGGGTCGAGCAGTCCAGCATATACAGGCAGTTGCTCCATCAGCGGACCCAATAAAGGGTGAATACTTTATGGCAGTGGTCCCCTTGTCCCTCTCTTTATATGTCTGTACTGTGTTTGTCCAAATACTTATTTTGAACATTAAATTATGATTTTATGAATATGTGTTATGCATGTTGAAGTCATTTACATTTTTCCGGAAAGGTCACCAGCTTAACTATCATTATGACTACATGTCTACTTGCTCTTTTCAACTAGATGAATGGTTATAGACAACTCCTAATCACGGTCTAATCATAACCTGCTTAGTTTATCATGCCTTGATTTAGGACTTCCCGTTGGAAGCATTAAGGTTTGCCATATTAGATGAAATAACCTATAGATCACCTTGTTCGTTAAAGTAGTCTAAGTAGGGTGAGTTTGCGTGTTTATGCCGGCATTAGGGTGAGCGGCGTGATCTCTTGAGTAACACAGGACTTTCATGGATGCCTTTAGCTCGAACCGTGAGTAGGGCCGTCAATGGCGATGAGGCGGTTTATTAGGTAACTCAGATGTGGTACACAAGTAGAATCAGTACATAATTTCAATCTAGACCAAGATATATCTAAAATACTCGAAGAGAGGTCAATCAACATGTAGGAATAATATAGCATAAATCAGAACACTATTTGTAAAACACTCTTGTAGGCTTAAATAGACTTGAACCTAGTGGAGAATGAATCAACCTCTCATCAAAGAATTTGATGAACGATTGCATAACTGGATCATAAGATAAGAGTTAGGGTAAAAAGATAGTTACTACTAAGCCGTTACCTCTTCCCTGTGAGTACGATAAATTATTAAATTAAAACCGTAGATACTTTCCAACAGACTAGCTACACGATAGGTACTCTGCCTTAGGTTCTGATTGATTAAGTGATAACATAGAGACTAAATGTGACAATTAGTCATTCTAAGTCCTTAAGTTATTCATAATCTATATAGGATAAATAACACCTATTTTAGCATATCAGTCGGAGCAACATCAAATTTTTGGCGCCGTTGCCGGGGAAATATCATAACGAATTTATAATTCCTAATCAAAATTCTAGAGACTTATGATAGGTGTTGCGTTGTGTGCGTGTGTCACAAATTGAGAAGATAATAAAAGAGAATAAATCAACGCAATCTTAATAAGTGCAAGTATACACCGGTCAACAAGTAATATATGTAGCTAAGTACAAGATTATCGATCCCACAGAGATTTTGTATGCCAATTATACATGCAAACATGATTTACATCTGGTTAAAAGAATAAAAAAATAAAGAATGATGAATATTAGGTGGAGATTCGGAAGTTAAGCTACTGCTAAGATATTGCGGCAGCAAGGGAAATGCTGCAGCATCACCAATGCCGCACCAATTCTAACTAACTACTACTACAGGACATCCTACTGGGAAATCACCATGAGAATACAATAGGTAATACAATGCTGTAAAAATCAAGCCAAAAATGCAAATACAGACCAATAGTGAATCCAAGAATGCTAAGCATGCTTCTCGGTTTCCAAATTAACACTACAGCGGTCTGGTTCTACCCAGACTACTTAGCCTACTAGTCTAAACCCCCGATAACATTGTCTCATGGAGTATGAAGTACCGTGAACCTAGAACAACACAAGGCAGTGAAATTGGTCGTGTCCCCTGCAATATTGACCGCACGGTCATGCGCCTCAAGCAAGTGCCATGCAATTAACGTGTCAACTAGACCCCTTCCGGTTAGAAAGCCAGATACTAGTTCGATACATAACTTGGACAGTCGTAACCTCAAGTTATTCCTAATCCGTTTAAGTAATTGCATGAATAAACTAAGCATGCCCCATACAAGCATCAATAAAGAAAACGATACATAAAATTTATGCATTCTATTCATCTTATGCCACATTTCGTTTTTCCACATGTTTATAATTTACTAGACTACAACACCTTCAGGTTATGAATATATATTTTGCTGAAACGAATCATGAAAGACAAGGATTAAAGTAATAGAAAAAATAGTCCCTAGGTCCATAGTGACACCAGTCAATCCCAAGACGGAAAACATATCAATCCCAAAACACTTTTAATTAATCCTTGAAAACATGTAAACATTCTCATATCACAAAGAACATTCAATTACAAAACAGTATCAAATTGAAGAATATTCAATTACAAAATAGTAAGCAAATTGAAGAAATGGAAAGAGGGTTACTCGGGTCGGAGATCACCCTACTGCCCCAAATCGGATTTAATGAAGCTGTTGCTGCCCTTCATTCCCTCTGCGTGGTGTTGCTGCCCTCGATCATGAACAGCCCGAAAAATTCCAGCAAAGTCGCCCCAGCTTTCTCAGGTTCGTTTCCACTCAATCTAGACTCTAAAACACTCTAAAACACACTACCCACTGCCTATATTCTAAGCTGCCCGTAACTAAACACAAACATACAAAAGCTATGGTACTACTCTATTTCTCCTCCTCTCCCGTGAACTTCTTCTCTTCTCCTCTCATATATATATACATATATATATATATATAGAAAGTGCAGCTGTCACTGCCCCTTTTCTCTTGAAAACCCACCAGCTTTTGCAAAGTTATCATCATATGTATATATATATATATGGCAATTACTGCTATCACTGCCCCTTTTCTCCTAAAAACCCGCCAGCTTTTGCAAAGTTATCATCATCATACATATGTATATATATATATATACACACACACACACGTATAGATGCAAATTATCCACACATATTTCCCTTTCTTCACGATTAACTTTTATCCAACTTCTTTTCACCAATGTCAACCATCAAAATTCCCTTTTTACCCTTGTCAAAATAAATCAATTCAAATTAATTCCCAAATAGTAACAAATAATACAACTCGTCCACATTTTGAGAAATTAAATTGACTTTTAACAATAAATCCAAATTTTTAGGTAAAAAGAGAGAAAATATCAAATTAACACATTTTCATTCCATTTTCCAAATAATTTCAGTTAATTCCGGAATAAAATGTGGCTAATTAGATGTGAATAACTCTATTATTTTAGAGTTATCACACCCCCAAACTTAGGTCATTGCTCGTCCCGAGCAATGCTGCAGCAATACGGAAGCAGCAGAAATATACATACCCACATAAAAACTTTGTTCAGCAAGTTCAGTCAAACCTGGGACCAATGATTTCAGAAAGAGAAAATTCAAAATTCAAGTAGACACAATGTTCCATCCTTAGTTGAATAACCAAATATTAACTAACCCAAGCTCAATGAATTTCCACTCCAGTGTACGTGTGAATAGTCTTTCCTTTTCACTTTCTCATTCATAAGTCGACATATGGTAATCCTAAGGTTCTTTTTGTATCCTCAAACTCAATCTATTACACCCCTCTCCACTAATGTAGCAAATTTAGCAATAAAGATCAAAGAGGTCTTAAATTGGTTGTAATGTAGGCTAAGGCTAAGGTAAGAAAAATATGGATAAAAAGTAGGCTCAAAACTTAGTCCTAGTCTGCCAGGAGCTTCTACCCAATGCTATCACTTCCCAAATTTTTTTTTTCACTGAATCAAAATGATGCAGCAACACCAATGCTGCAGTAATTCTACAACATTTCTTTTTTCTTTGAATCAACTCAAGGAGCATAAACATTTATACCCTGCTTTAGAAATACGTGCAACATTTAACCACAATCAGTATTTAGCATTTGACCTCAAAGAAGCATAACACATATTTTCTTTTTGCTCTCTTTTTGTTCTTCTTTTTTTTTTCTTTTTAAAGTAAAGAGGGTGCTTTCAATTTTTTTTCACACATGTTTTCATACACATACCCTCAATACGTAGAGCATTTATATTAGAAATTCAAATTTTTCTTAAATACCACTAATCCAAAAAAAAAAATGATAATGCTGCAGCATTGTGCTGCAACATTTCTATGTTCCTCCTCATAGCATTCTCAGCATACCCCCAAACTTATGTTTAACAGTGTTCATAGCAGACTAAGATCAAGTTTAGGGAAAACAAAGAATGGATACATGCAAAACATTTAGGATAAGTGGCTATTTAATAAGGCTGTCAAGAAATTAGGCTTAGGCTCAACTTGGGTTAACTAAGGAAGCAAAATATATTAGGGTAAGCTAGAAAGGCTCAAACGGTTCAAGAACATGCCTCAATCATTTCTTTAGTACCAAATCTACTAGGATTTCGCCTCAAAGACTATAACAGATGAGTCTAAACATTCTGAACCTTCATACCAAAGTGACTCTTTTTATAAACATGAAATTTCCAAGTAAGACTATGTGCAAAAGATAGGGAGTTGAAATAATTCTCTCTTAGAGTCAACTAATACCTAATTATTATGAAAAGAAGGTACAAAGTCTACGAGAATGTACTTTTGTTTTTAAGATAACATCATAAATCGGGTCCCAAAAGTCTACGCTAATCCTGCTAAAACTAAGGTTCTAATGGGTCATATGAAAAATGCTGCCACATTCATGCAAACAGGTCTTCTATGCCAGATCAATCAATTTATAAGGCATAATAAAACAGTTATTCAGACAAGGCGTCCATGCATTCAAATAGATCACTCAGAATTTCAGCAAAGAGGATGTTTATGCATTTAAAAGACAGCAGGAAAAAAAGTTTAAAATTAGCACCATTTTGAACTTTTTGCCACAAGAGGACACCCTCCCCCAAACTTAAGAGGAGCAATGTCCTCATTGCTGTAGCAACAGGGGGAAAACAAGCCATTGGACTGATCATAAAAAGGGAAAACTAGTTCAACACGAAGCATGGAAACAACATTAGTGGCACATAAGTTCTCAATTCTCGGGTGAGAAGAAAGCAAACACAAATATACCAACAATTCAGGCGGTCATTGTTACTAAGTAAAAACATGAAGACCATTAAGACATGAAATTCGTTTTGAATCATAACCACCCTTTTGCCCAACACAATAAACCGAGATACACATCAACTGACAGATCTGTCATTTCTACAAGCATGCTTACACACAAGAACTCAAGTATAACTAGAACCCTAAATACAGCCAATACAATCCTCTATCCATTTGTAATGCAAAAATTGTACTCCATAAATTCTATACATGCTACTCAAGGAATGTATACTCACATTAAGATAATATATATATATATATATATTTTTTTTTTATTTTTTTTTTGCAAGTACCATACACCAACTCACATTACCGAGAAGAAATAAAAATGTAGAAAAGTGAGTACTAACCTGGAATCTTCTGGTTTGTTGAAGGCTGAAAAGTGAGTTTGAAGAGAAGGAAAGTAGAAGACCGTGTGTGTAGAGAAATTTGTGTCCTTTAGATAATTCCCCACTTCTTTCTCTCTTTGTCTTTTCAATTCACACACATTCTCCACAAATCAAATATAAAACTTAAACTAACCTTTTTGGTTTCCCAACAAGTTCTAGTTGAATGCCACCCATTGAAAATTTTGAAATTGAAAGGAACTAGGGCTGCTTGCATAAGTAGTCAATTCATGGCAGTCCCTTGTTGAATGGCACCGCCTGAATTTTGAAATTGAAATTGGACTAAGGCAGCCTTGAATGGCTTTGTCGGTGTGTGGCAGCTTGTTGTCACAGCATTTCTGTCGAGAGGCAGTGGCAAGTCCCATTTCTTTAATAAAGTATCCTTGACTCCTTTTGCTCTTTGACCGTAGGCATACCTGTATTAACAAGCAGAAGAGTACCGATAAGAGAGAAAGAAAATGGCAGTGCAATATGAAATTGAAGTCTCAAAACCAATTATGAAAATTTTGAAAGAAACTTAGGAGTAAACAACCATTAATTCCGAATTGAAGCACCTGAAAATAAAAGAACAACAATTAAAACGAAATAATAAGAAAAAAGAAATCGAATGCTGAAAAAACAATAAAAACAAACAAGAAGAAATAAGAAAAAAACGAAATAAAAAGAAATGCAATAAATAATAGATGAAAGTGTTCACTTATAGATTGTGCTTAATTAACTACTTAGCATCGACAAGTATTAAAGGTGAAGAGTTTTGCACAATGTCTTCTTTAACCATGAAGTGACACTTCTTCCAATTGAGGACTAGGTTGGTGTCCTCACAACGTTTAAGCACCTTGGCCACATTCTCTAAGCATTTTTCAAAAGAGTCCCCAAATATGGAGAAGTCATTCATGAGAACCTCTAAATATTGCTCCACCATATCTGTGAAAATGGCCATCATATATCGTTGGAACATTGCTGGAGCAATACACAGTCTGAATAACATTCTTCTAAATGCTAAAGTACCATAAGGACAAGTGAAGGTCATTTTGTTCTGGTCCTCTAGTGCTACAGCAATCTGATTGTAACCAGAATACATCCAGAAAGCAATAAGAATCCCGTCCAGCTAACCTATCCAACATTTGATCAATGAAAGGCAGTGGGAAGCGGTCGTTTCTTGTGGCTTTGTTTATCTTCTTGTAATCCATGCAAATTCTCCATCCCCAGCGCTGTCAGATATAGGATAAATAATGCCAAAATCTAGCCACTTGATAATTTGTTCCTTTACTACTTCCTTCGTAATTGGATTTAATCATTTCTGCCCCTCTATTAAATTTTTGGAATTGTCTTCCAAAATTATCTTATGCATGCATAAGGTTGGTCATATACCTTTGATATAAGCTATGGTCCACACATAGCTCTCTTATGCTGTTGCAAAGCTCCAAGCAATTCTCCTCCTATTCCGCACTCAGCAGTGCTGAAATAATCACTGGCAGTGTAGATTCTGCCCCTAGAAATCCATACTTCAAATGCTGCGGCAATGACTTTAATTTCAGCTTGGGTGGTTCTTTCACAGACGGTTTTGTCACTTTAAAATCCCTAGAAGACAAGTCCAAAGATTCAAATTGAGCTCTGAATTTGAAATCTTGAGAGTTTGCTTCTAGCCAAGCTAAGTATTCCTCATTCTCCTCATTGTGCTATTTATAGCATCTGAAACATCACCGGTTTCAGCTCAAATTGTGTTGCGGCAATCTCTGGCCGCATAATGCTTGGATTCAGATCATTGAACATAGGGAAAGCATACTGTCAGATAGCATGGTCCCCATCATCTGCCATTACTACAGGATTGTAGACGGGTTCAGCTTGATAACTTATTGTTCTGCCATGACCGCCTTATCTGTAGTTTGCTTCTTCTTTCTTAACGATTTAGTTGTTCTCTCAATTTCTAGATCTAGTGGCAGCAATGTAGATTGAGAGTCCTTTCGCGTTTTACTCATGCAAAAATCAGCACACGGTAAGAAATATATGATATACACAAGCTGAAAATTTGACAAATAATTCAGATCAATAAACTCACAAAAAACAGTTCAGCCCATGCATAATTTATTCGTCCCTCATACAATCATTTCAATAATCCCATAAGCTCAAGAATGAGTATAACATAAAACAACAAAAAATATAACCAAATGCAAACAATATTTACAATCAATTGACACCAAAATCCCAGGCAACGGCGCCAAAAACTTGTTGCATTGTGTGCGTGTGTCACAAATTGACAAGATAATAAAATAGAATAAATCAACGCAATCTTAACAAGTGCAAGTATACACCGGTCAACAAGTAATATATGTACCTAAGTACAAGATTATGGATCCCACAGAGATTTTGTATGCCAATTATATATGCAAACATGATTTACATCTGGTTAAAAGAATAAAAGAATAAAAAATGATGAATATTGGGTGGAGATTCGGAAGTTAAGCTACTGCTAAGATATTGCTGCAACAAGGGAAATGCTGCAGCATCACCAATGCCGCACCAATTCTAACTAACTACTACTACAGGACATCCTACTGGGAAATCACCATGAGAATACAACAGGTAATACAATGCTGTAAAAATCAAGCCAAAAATGCAAATACAAACCAATAGTGAATCCAAGAATGCTAAGCATGCTTTTCGGTTTCCAAATTAACACTACAGCGGTCTGGTTCTACCCAGACTACTTATCCTACTAGTCTAAACCCCCGATAACATCGTCTCATGGAGTACGAAGTACCGTGAACCTAGAACAACACAAGGTAGTGAAATTGGTCGTGTCCCCTAGACCCCTTCCGGTTAGAAAGTCAGATACTAGTTCGATACATAACTTGGACAGTCGTAACCGCAAGTTATTCCTAATCCGTTTAAGTAATTGCATGAATAAACTAAGCATGCCCCATACAAGCATCAATAAAGAAAACGATACACAAAATTTTTGCATTCTATTCATCTTATGCTACATTTCGTTTTTCCACATGTTTATAATTTACTAGACTACAGCACCTTCAGGTTATGAACATATATTTTGCTGAAACGAATCATGAAAGACAAGGATTAAAGTAATAGGAAAAACAGTCCCTAGGTCCATAGTGACACCAGTCAATCCCAAGACGGAAAACATATCAATCCCAAAACACTTTTAATTAATCCTTGAAAACATGTAAACATTCTCATATGACAAAGAACATTCGATTACAAAACAGTAACATATTGAAGAACATTCAATTACAAAACAGTAAGCAAATTGAAGAAATGGAAAGAGGGTTACTCGGGTAGGAGATCACCCTACTGCCCTAAATTGGATTTAATGAAGCTGTTGCTGCCCTTCGTTCCCTCTGCCTGGTGCTGCTGCCCTCGATCATGAACAGCCCGAAAAATTCCAGCAAAGTCGCCCCAGCTTTCTCAGGTTCGTTTCCACTCGATCTAGACTCTAAAACACTCTAAAACACACTACCCACTGCCTATATTCTAAGCTGCCCGTAACTAAACACAAACATACAAAAGCTATGGTACTACTCTATTTCTCCTCCTCTCCCGTGAACTTCTTCTCTTCTCCTCTCATAGATATATACATATATATATATAGAAAGTGCAGCTGCCACTGCCCCTTTTCTCCTGAAAACCCGCCAGCTTTTGCAAAGTTATCATCATATGTATGTATATATATATATATATATATATATATATATATGGCAATTGCTGCTGTCACTGCCCCTTTTCTCCTGAAAACCCGTCAGCTTTTGCAAAGTTATCATCATCATACATATGTATATATATATATATATATATATATATATATATATATATATATACCCACTATATATACTTCTTTTTTTGTATATATATATATAGCAAGTGGTGTGTGTGTGTGTGAGAATTATATATATATATATATATACACACACACGTATAGATGCAAATTATCCACACATATTTCCCTTTCTTCACGGTTAACTTTTATCCAACTTCTTTTCACCAATGTCAACCATCAAAATTCTCTTTTTACCCTTGTCAAAATAAATCAATTCAAATTAATTCCCAAATAGTAACAAATAATACTGCTCGTCCACATTTTGAGAAATTAAATTGACTTTTAACAATAAATCCACATTTTAGGTAAAAAGAGAGAAAATATCAAATCAACACATTTTCATTCCATTTTCCAAATAATTTCAGTTAATTCCCGAATAAAATGTGGCTAATTAGATGTGAATAACTCTATTATTTTAGAGTTATCAATAGGTAACGGTAGTAATCTATACCTTAGACCTAACACTTATTTTACGCTAGTTAGACAATCAGTTTCTGAAATATAGGGTTACCATAACTAATTAATTTTAGACATTATCTGAAATTAAGACATTTAGGATAATCAAATTTTAGAAAATTATTCTAAAACCGTATTTAGGAAATTTAACTGCTTTTAAAAAAAAAAATTAAAACTCAAAAATATTTTTCTTGTTTATCCATATTTTGTTTTTCTTTTTGTTATTTGTTATTATTATCCTAACCAGACTCGACACTCATAGATGAAGAGAACAAGAGCAGCTACAAACCAAGAAAAGAAAGCAGAAAATCCTGACGCTCTAGGTCGAAAGAAGACGAAACCAGAAGGACCATCTAGGCCTGAACCAGAGATACCACGGGAGAACAATCCTCCACAACCTATGAAGAGAGTGAAAGTAGTGAGAGGTTATAATAAATGATGAACATACAAAATAATATGATTTATAAAAACTATCAATTTTTCGAGAATTGATGAAATATAATGAAAGAAATAATGATAGTATTATTCGTTTAAAAAACTTTACTATCATTTCTTAAACAAATACCATAAACCATAAAGGATAAAAAACAATATAAATAAAAGAGTAAACTATTTATTAAACTACATGAGAATCGAAGTTTAACATCTAATTTTCTAAAATTTCAAAAACTACTCTTATGTAATAGAGTTTATATTAGTTGTTATTTATTATTTCTTATAAGGGTATAATTATTTCTATACATACTCTTATCTTCTCATTGTAATCTCTCAATTATATTATTATGAAACCTTTGTTTTATTTATTTTTTTAGTTTTTTTCTTCAAATTCTATCATAGTATCAAAGCCAAGATCGTGGGATGTTTGATTGACAAATTTCTAATTGCTAATTTGATAAATTGAAGAAGGAATAAAATAGGATCGACCAAGGGAGAGCGTAATTGGAGTTGGTTGATATGCACAAATTATATCACATTTTTAGCATATTTTTAAACATAAATTAGGGCATTATTAGAACTAATTTGATCTTAATTGATTAAAATTAATATCATTTTGCATAATTTATAATTTTGGAAGTCTCAGGAGTAAAATGCATAAAAATAGTAAATATTGGGGCAAAAGTGCAATTTTTGAAAGAGCTGAGCTTGAGGTGGTCATCCCAAAGCTCGAGACGCCCACCCCGACCGAGTCAAGGCTCGGGGTGACCATCCCAGAGGTCAGGACGCCCACCCTGACTGAGTCAAAGCTCGGGACGGGCGTCCCAAGCAGCAGATGAGAATCCCACATCAGTTTCTCAAGCAAAAATCTCTCATTTTCACCCCTATAAATACACCAGGGTATGGAAGGTTAAGAATATCCCTCAACACTCAATAAAAGTCATCTAGCAACAAAGTGTGTCTCATTTTCTCTGTTCTCTGAGTGCTTATCTCAGATTCTGGGAATTTTATTAGATAGTGTTCGTCTTTAGTATTCATAGAATACCAGGATTTCGTTAGGAGATCCTAAGAGAGCATTAGGTTAGCAAAGAATTAGTCAACAAGGCATTGCTTAAGCCTAGGATGTAAGGTAAAGCAATTGCTACTAGGCCAAGGAAGCGTTCTCCGAAGGTTCTGCCTATCAGAGTAGGATCGAGCAACACGAAGGATACAAGTTTGGCAACGTCGGCGGACCTCATGAAGTGGTGACTACTCTATGGACTTGGTTCCCTAGATCCTTTTTGTATATATTTGAGTTGTGTTCATCTAGATATATATATTTGAATACTAAATTATGATTGCTATATTATGTATGTTTTGCAAGTTGAGGTTCTGTTCATTTTTCCGGAAAGGTCATCTGCTAAATTAACATTATACCTGATTATCTGTTTATTTTTTTAAACTAAATGAACGGTTATAGACAACTTCTAACCATGGTCTACGTCATAACTTGTTTAGTTTAACAGGCCTTAAGGTCTGCCAGATTAGGTAAAATAACATACAGATCACTATGTTTGTTAGAGTAACCTAATGAGGCAGAGTTTGTGCGCTATGCCAACATTAGGATGAGTGGTATGATTTCCTGAGTGACACATGCTTTCATGGATACTTTAACCCGAAACATGAGAAGGCTCATCATTAAGGTGTGGTGAATACACTAGGTAACTCATATATGGTACACAAACAGATATAGTTCATAATTGCATTTCAGACCAAAATATATTTAAAATATTCGAAGATAGGTCAACCAAGTTGTGGAAACATGAGTATACATCAGAATACATGTCTATGTGATTCCTCTTACATGCTTGATAAGTGCTTGTTATGTGTTGTTGTGATACAAAATCACTCTCCAAGATATTGATAATCGATTGACTGATTTGTGAATAAGATGATTGTTAGGATTAAGTAATAATTGCTACTAAGTCGTTGCCAGTTCACTGGGAGTAAGATATTATTAAATTAAAATCGTAGATACTTTCCAATAACTAGCTACACGATTGGTACTCTACCTTAAGTTCTGATTGATTAAGTGACAACCAATAAATGCTGAAGTGACGGTTAATAAGACTAAGTCCTTAATTATTCATAATCAATATAGGTTAATAAACTCTATCTTTTAGCATACCAATCAGAACGCATGATTGGTTTTATGAATACGGGCGGGTCTGGTTAGAACAGACGTTATGTTCATCCATTTTATAATTCCTATTTGATTTCTCTAAATTTGATAGTTATAGGTAAATTTGCTTTTGTTTTACCGATGATAAATTTGCTTTTGTTTTGTCAACGGTAAATTTGCTTCTATTAAATTTCTTTTGGGGTTATCGTACTAAATTTTGGTTGCAGTGATTTATGATTTTAGCCGATTTTAAGAAATTGAAAGGTTTCGTCAATTCGTACTTTTTTCTAGATTTGTTTCTTACAATTTTCTATTTACTTTGTTTGATTTGTATTGATATCTAATGGTTCGTCTGTTTAATCGATAATAACTATTAGAAAGGCTGACACTTAAACTTTTCAAAAATCCAGCTTTTGCACATGTATTTATTTTTTCTTTGAACTTACACTTGAACTATAAAATATCACATAATTTGCCCTTTCGTCCAAAATTTCTGTCATACTTCATTTTTCGTCCAATTCCTAGATGCATTTTCTTCTTTTTACAATTAATACTTCATTTTTCGTCCAATTCCTAGATGCATTTTCGTCTTTTTACAAGCATTTTTTAATTATTAGGATTTTATTTTCAAGAGTAATTTTGTCATTTCACTTTATTATTAAAAATCTGAAAAATATTTTTTTGTAATCACAAGATTAGATCCTACAACCACACGCCTAACTAAACCATATCTACCCACTATGACAACTATAAATACATAAATTTATTTGGAACTTATGTTTTATATTGTAATTACAAAAATAATAAATTCCCATTTTACCATTATATTTTATATTATAAATATCAATTATATTAAATATAAATATTCTCAAAAAAATATTATCAAATAACACAATTCAAACCACAAATTTTTGTTGTTGTCACCTTCTTCAAACCTTGCACTGAAGTTATTCTTCAACTCTTTTGTTTCGAATTCGTCGCAGAACATGAATTTCAAGGTGTTTTTTATACAATGTCATTGCTGACACTAATAATGTAATAATGCCATTGTAAAAAAGAATTCAAAATTTATATTCTGCAACGAATTCAAAGTTTAAAAGAAATCAAGGTTTGAGGAAGAGAATGTCTACGAAGACATATGGTTTAAATTGTGTTGTTTGGATAATAATTTTTCAGAATCTTTATATTTAATATAATTATCAAATAATATAAATTTTAGTATTTGTGCAAGTGGTAAATGCTTATTTATTGTTTATATGGTTGTGGTTCAAATCTAGGAGTTCACAAATATAATTATGTTAAATTTATTTTCGCATCATCTAGTATACAATATAAAATATAAGGTACATACAAGTTAACATGTTAATAGTTACTCCAGTGGGTTAATATGATTTTGCAATTTGTGTGATTGAGGGATCGAATTAAAAAAGATTTTTCAGATTTTTAAAATTTTTATGAAAAGACAAAATTATTTATAAAAATAAAACCTTAATAATTTAAAAATATTAATGATTTAAAAAGACGAAAATGTCTCTAAGAATTGGATGGAAAAAGTCTGATGTGTAAAATTGGATTTTTGAAAAGTTCAAGTGTTAGTAAGATAATTTACCGGTTATCAATTGAAGTAGATTAGAATTTTGTGGTATATTTGGAATTATCGAAATTTATGGTATATTTGGAAATTTGTGGTATATTTTGATATAGTGGGAATTATTGAAATTTGTGGTATATTGGGAATTTTTGGTATTTTAATACCTTATGCTTTTGCATCTTGTTAGGTGGTTCGCTTATCTCCGATAGAAGTAAGAAACAACAAGTTGTTTCTCAATCTTTCACAGAGGCTGAGTATCATGTTACGACTACTATCACAAATGAGATTGTTTGGTTGCTCGATGGCTTTTGGCAGATATGGGAGTTCCTATTATGACCCCCACACTTTATTGTGATAACAAGAGTGTCATTCACATTGCTCATAATTTGGTCTTTCATGAAAGCACTAATATTGAGATTGATTGTCATGTTACGTAACAAGCATTTGTTACGTGACACGATTGTCCTGCTTTTTATTTATTCCATCAGACAATTGATTGACTTTTTTCGCAAAGTCTCAAACTCTCTCAAAATTTCGTTTCTTTGTTGACAAACTCTCGATACTTCTTGCAGTTGCATCACCTAATTATATTCTCTCCATTATTATTTTTTTTCCTCCACAATAGTGTAACTACTATAATGGTTGACGACAACGATATTAGAGCTAGGGCTCCTGAATCATATTCAAGGGATCAGATTCCAAAATATTCACCCCGCTAGCCAAAGTCAAGCTTCCCGGACCCGCTTCGAAATGATGGACAAAATTGCTTAAAACAATAAGAAAAGAATTTAACGAAATTTTATTGACCTAATGGCAAAAATTAATTAAATAACAATTTGTAAGACTTTTTAAAAAGTTCGAATAGCGTCAAGGACAACAAACAAAATCTTAGGTATTAAATTTCGATTTTGAGATAGTTTAAGTTTTATCACCTTAAACTAAAACTTAACTTTTTCTATAATGTTTTTAATTCAAACTTAATTTAATAAATATTTAAAAAATTTAACATTTACTAAAAAAATTATTTAAAACTTAGAAGTATATTAAAATTTATTAAGTTTAAATTTGAGTTTAATGTTATAATAATTTAAAACTTTTTTATCTAATTTTTTTAAAAATTTAAATTTTAATTACGTAGTCATTTAAGAAAATAATTTAAAATATATGTATAATTGAAATTTTAAAATTATATACAATAGAAAAAAAAATAATAAAAATGTAGCAATATATTTTTATATATAGTATGTAATTTAAATTTAGTTACTTAAATAACAATAAAAGTCAGTTAGTTTAACAACACGATACTCGTGGAAAAAGCGTGCCGGGAGTTACCCGCAAAAAATATTTAATTTTCCAGTTTATTAAAAACCTTAAAAATGAAAATCTAATAAATATTTGGATTTTTATATTCAAACTTAATTTAACGCTATAAAATCTAATTTTCTTTTTATCCAGAGTGTTATTTTTTAAAAAATAATAAAATTGAATTATGTTGTCTAAGCAAATAGTTTAAAGTATATATATGAAATTGAAATTTTAAATCAAGTTTATTTAATAGATTTTTTTTTTAAATATTATAATTTTGGTAGTCCTTCTATCCCAAATTTTGTTAAAATAACAATTAAGTTTTTTTTAAAACATAAAAAAAAATCTAAATAAAATTTTTGCTTAATAAAAAAAATATCTCTAATAAATAAAAAATAAAAAAAAGGAAAAAAAAAGAAAAAGAAATAAAGTAACAGTTTTGTTTTTTTTAAAAACAATTTTATCTTTTTGAAAAAAAGAAAGTATCTTATTTCTTTGTGATGTGTAACTAAGTTATTTGTCCTTTTTCTTTCTTGTTTTGTTGGAATTTATTCCTAAAGTTTTATATTAAACGAATATGCCCAATAGCAATTTTCGTGCTATTGAATTGATTTTAAATTTTTTCCAAATAAGTCCCTTAATATTTTATTTGAGAACCAATTTTAATACTTTTTCATTAAATTCAAAATTTTTGATTTTTTTAACTATCTATGCGACTTTTCAGTCGCATCATGTCTCGAAAGTAAATGTTCTTACCATTATAGCAACATGACAAAAAATATTTTACTTAAACATAAAAAAAATTATATTTATAAATTTATGAATTTTAAAGTATATCTTATACAAATATTCATTCATCTTAAAAAATAAAATTTAAATTTAATGAAAAAATATAATGGTTTTTTATAAATAATTTTTTTTAATTTTTAGTTTTAAAAGTTTATCATATTTTTTGCTCAAAAAAAAGTTTATTGTATTTAAATAATAGTATAAGTTATAAAAATAAAGCAATTTTTTTGTTAATAAATAATAAAATAATAATATAATATAAAAAATTTCCAGTTCAATTCTACATTATTTTTGGTTTTAAAAGTTTATTTTATTTTATTTTATTATACCATCTCTTATTTGAAGTTATTTCGACTTCAACTAATTCAATTTCGCCAAAATTAGGCTTCAAAGTTCAATTCATTCGGGAGAATATCTCACCTTACCTCTTACCTGCATTCATATCAAGTATCAAATTCTCGAACTTAAATAATATTCACAATATATTTTTCACTATATCAAGAAAATTTTATTAAAATTTTAATTTTTATTTAAAATAGCATATGTTACTCTTCAGACATGAAAGAAAATTGATCCATTTGATTATTAATAGCATATAATCTTTACGAGTCTTTTTTTTAGGAGTTGATAAGGGAAAACGTCTCTAGTCTGCCATGCATATTGAGTTAAACCTTCACCCAAATGTCCTGCAAAACAAAGCTAGACACCGGTGGTATGTTTCACATATTTAAATTAGTAACAAAAGTCAATCCGATACTTCAAGGAATCAGGATGTTCGGAGGTATCCCATGCTTCACTTCGAAAGAACACTTGAAGTGAATATTTTTGGTATCTTGCCTTCACTTGTGTGTGCATGGTGCGTTATCATTTTGTGTTGGGAGAGAGACATACAAGAAATTGACATCTGAAATTGTACTAACCCAATAATTTGGATAGTTTGAGTCAGATGCGCCAAACATTGTTTGTCGGATCAGATGCATTTAATGTTTAGACCAGTAGTACTAGAATTGATGCCTTCTTGGGTTTCGTTGGGCCTCATATGGCTTTGGACTCGAACTCTCATATCAACCTGAATTATTTTACACTTTAATCCTCTCATAAATATCTTATGTAATTCAAGATTTTTTTTGTTATAAAAATTTAAAATTTAAAATAATAGACATCCTTAGTCTTTCCTACAAGAAACATATATGTAATGAAAAAAAAAATAACCATTTGTATTTCTTATTAATTCTTAATTAAGTTCAACGTAAAATATAAATATTTAGAATTTAATTTAAACATTGAGAAAAAATATATATATACGGCTAAACATAATATTTTTCGATAATATAATTAACAATATATGTAATATATATCTATATGTTATATAGCTATAACTATCAAAAGCAAATAATTAAAAAATATAATATAGAGAACAAAGAAAATGGAGCATTTTTTATCTTCTTGTATATTTCAAGTTTATCAAAACCTACAAACTAACTTTTATTTATAGGGATGAATTATATATAACTTATATCCCCACGTACATACATATATAACTATATACATAACTCTCCATTATACTAAATATATTACAAACTTAATTCATGAAGGTTATATGGAGGCAGTGGAAGTTATATGAAAATAGTGGATATGTTATAAACTTAATTCATGGAGGCTATATGGAGGTAGTGGAAGTTATTATATGAAGATAGTGGATGTTATATTGAAGGTAGTGGATGTTATATTGAAGGTAGTGGATGTCATAGTTGATGTTATATGAAGATAGTAGAAGTAGTGGTATGTTATATGGACATACAAAACAAAAGTAGAATTTATAAAACTATCATTTTTTAAATGATACTTTTTAAATTAATAGAAATAATTGACTAATTATACTTTTTAAATTGTCTTTTTTTACAAAAGAGGAATTAATAAATTTGATTTCAAACAAATTTATTTTAAATAAATTAAATCTTAATATATATATATATATATTTACTTTTTAAAATTTTAAACATTTTTACTTAAAAAAATATATAATCATTCATTAAAATTTTTAAAAATTTTATTTTATAGTTTGTTAAATAAAACAAAAAAAAATCAAATTACTTTACATGAAATATATAAAAATACTCTTTTAATAATATCTTAAATAAACTCGTTGTTTCATTATCTGATTTGCATAGAGATGATCGTCAGGACGTTGACTTAATATTCTTAGTACACAGAATAGAGTAACGATATTACCAAAGGTGCATACGGGGAATTATATATGGCTTTTATTATTAGTCTTCTTTATATATTATTATGATTTGGATATTATAAGCTAAAAACTTCCTCTATAAATAATTAATTTAATATATACATGCACATGTAGATAATTCTTTAGGATTATCAATATAATTATAATAAATAAGATTATTTTATTTTTAAATGTCATAGTCAGAAAAAGAGTTAGAAATAGATTATTCTTTAGGAAAATATAAAAGAATCTGGAAAAAATTCTTACATGAATTTTATTATCTTACATGAATTTTTTCATGTAAAATATAAAAATTCTTTAGAAAATAAATTTTAAATTTTAAGAATTTTTTTTTTATTTATTGTAACTCAAATCCCACATCACTTGTTTAGAAAATTTATGAGAATTTATTAGAAAAAGGTTTAAAACATTTTATTTAGTGATTCATTTTAAACTGTTAAACGTACTTTAGAAAAAATATACGAGAAATTTTTTAAATTAATAAAAAAATTCACCAACTATATTTTTCTAATTATGCTTTTATTAACTGAAATTATTAATATTTAAGGTAATCCTTCAATTTTCATGTTTCATGATGAAATATGCCTAGAAATAAGACCAATCAAATTTCAAGGGAAAATAAGAATAATATTAATAAATGAAATGTGAAGAAACTCCCCTATTATCTATAAAAGTAAGATTTTTCAGTTTTAGTAAGAGTTAAGACTGTATTATCTATTATATATAAGTTTTTCCATACCAATTCCGGTGTGGGAGAATAGATGGACACAAGATTGGTTGAGGCAGCACTTAGTGGTAATGAAACAACCTTAAATGCTTTGATCCAAGAAGACCCTTTAATTCTTCATAGGATTTGATGAAACCCCTCTTCAAGTAGCTTCCTTATATAGAAATCTAGATTTTGTGACAGTAATTCTTAGTAGTAAACCTGAATTTCTTACAAAAACAGATTCTTTTGGACGCTGCCCTCTTCACTTGGCTTGTGCTGAAGGCCACGTTGAGATAGTGAAAAGGTTGTTTCTGGCCTGCCCAGAAGTAGCCCGGAGACGGGATCAAGATGGCAGAACACCTCTGGAATTGGCGGCTTTAAATGAACAAATTGGTGTCTTGACCTATTTGATTCAAGAAAATCCTCAGCTTCCAAAGATGGCGGATTCAGACAACAGAGAAAGTACCATTTTGCACTTGTGTATTAGGCATAACTCAATTGGTGCTCTAAAGTTGCTGGTGGATTGTTGGAGTAGGGATGAAGTAATCAACTTTCAAGACATGGAAACAATCTCCTCCATCTTGCTGCAATCCACAAACAGATTGAAGTAATCTTTTTCTCCGTTTTCTTTCCTTTTCTTTATTATCATTCTTGCATTAGATATATTTAAATATGTGATATTTTGTCCCACATCCATAAGTGATACGTTAAGTGAATGTGTAATAGTATATAAGAATGAACTTATTACTCATAATCTACTCCGAATATCATTTTAATACAATGACTAAAATATTAAGTTAGTATTGATTTTTAGCAAAATCTCATTAGATTTCCATCATTTACATATGCTGATCTATGCTCTTATATATATTATTGATGCATGATAAATACATACTTTTTTTTTATTTATACAGACAGTAAAATATTTGCTTGAAGAGGTTGGTGACGGTGAAAAATGGAATTCCATAAATAGAAATGGTTTCACAATGATTGATGTTTTAGACCACAGCCCACACACCATCACAAGATTCATACTATTTTAATGAAATCTGGTGTTCGAAGAGAAGAAAAACTCAAGATTTTAACCCAAACACCATCACAAGATTCAATATTAGTATCCCAATCAAACAATCTCTCTGTTTCCCAAGAGACTAATAGTACTTCTTTTACACAAATACACCTTAAAGAAGTGGGAACATTCCTGAAAAAGACATGGCATAGAATTTTCGAGAACGATAATGATCAGATGGACAAAATCCGAGGTAATTTGTTGGCGGTGTTGGGAAATAAGGATATTTGAATGGAGAAATTAACAATCAAAATAGAGGAGATTTTGTGATAGGCTAGTGTATCTTCAAAATGGGACGTGTGTTGGAGAAGGAAGATTTGAAAGTGGACAATTTTATTTCTCAACTTTCTTCATTGCATCCACAAAGGCTTGCTCAGCCGCCTATTTATACTACCACTATGTCGGTTTAACCGACTTAAACTTATATCTAGGCTAATCTAGATTATTCCTAAAGTACACTTAATTGCCATACATCTCTCAACCATTCTAGAATATTAAATACTCGTATTTTGCCAATTGCAAGCTTTTGATTTCTCTAGAATACTCCACAAAAGTCGGTGGAGATAATTCAACACTCCCCCTCGACACCGACTAGCTTCTTCTTTTAGTTGCTTCAATACTCCCCCTTAAACTTGATTTGTCATACCGAGCAAACTTCTGAACTTTACAAATTCCTCGTACTTGAGTGGTTTGGTGAACATGTCGGCGACTTGATCTTGCGTTTTTGTATACTCTACTTGAACCTCCTTCATTGTGATACATTCTCTGATATAATGGAAACGAGTGTCGATGTGCTTGCTTTGATTATGAAACACCGGATTTTTCGAAAGTGCAATCGCCGACTTGTTATCCACACAGATGGTCGTTGGTTCTTCTTGTGGCCATCCGAGCTCCTGCAGTAAACTTCTAAGCCAAACTGCATGGCAAACAGTAGATGTAGCAGCCACATATTCTGCTTCACAAGTTGACAGTGTAACTATGGGTTGCTTCTTCGACATCCAGGTGAATGCAGTATCTCCCATGAAGAACACGAACCCACTTGTACTTTTTCGATCATCATTATCTCCAGCCTAGTCGCTATCACTATACCCGACTAGCTTATAGTCATTAGTACTTGTATAGAATAGGCCAAAGTTAATCATACCTTTGAGATAACGAAGTATTCTTTTTGCTGCTTTGAAGTGCACCGTAGTAGGATTTTCCATATAGCGACTTACGAGCCATGTAGCATAAAGAATATCTGGTCTTGTGCATGTTAAGTACCGCAGGCTTCCAACTAAACTTTTGAATAATGTCGGGTCTACTTTTTCTCCTCCGTCATTCTTGGATAGCTTGATCCCGCACTCCGTTGGTGTGTTGACATCTTTGCAGTCCTCCATCTTGAACTTCTTGAGGATCTCCTTGGCATAACCTTCTTGTGTGATAAAGATTCCATCTTCTAGTTGCTTGACTTCCACACCAAGATAGTACGCCATGAGCCCAATGTCAGTCATCTCGAATTCTTTAGTCATGGCCTTCTTGAATTCCTCGAACATTCTTGGATTGTTTCCTGTGAAGATAAGATCGTCTACGTACAAGCACACAATTAAAATATCTTTACCCTTGATTTTAGCGTAGAGGGCATGTTCATGTGGGCATTTAGTGAAGTCATTTTCCTCCAAGTATTTATCGATCCGGCTATTCCACGCCCTTGGTGCTTGCTTTAATCCATACAGGGCCCTATTCAGCTTCAAAACTTTATCTTCTTGCCCCTTCACTGCATAGCCATCAGGCTGCTTGATGTAGACCTCTTTATCCAAAACTCCATTCAAGAAGGCTGACTTGAAATCCATTTGATATATCTTCCATTTATTTTGGGCTGCAAGAGAAATTATTAATCTAATAGTTTCTAAACGAGCGACTGGAGCGAATACCTCGTCATAGTCGATGCCAACTCTTTGGCTATATCCTTTTGCGACGAGCCTTGCTTTATATCTCTCAACTTCTCTTTTTGAGTTCTTAATTTTATACACCCAGTTGACTCCAATAGCTTTGTGCCCTTTTGGTAGTGTTGCAAGCTCCCACGTGTCATTTTTTTCTATGGCTTTTATTTCTTCATCCATTGCATCTAGCCATTTTGAACTTTGTGCAGCTTCGTGGAAACCAACAGGTTCACAGTCAGCAAATAGATAGAACAAGGTAAGATCTTCTAACCTTTCGGTGTCTTCATAGATCTCATGTAGACTCCTTGTCCGTGGTGCGACTCTTGCATCTAAGGAAGAAGGCAGTGACTCTTCAGCACCTACTACATGTGAAGTGGGTGGAGTGATAGACTCTTGTTGCACATCATCTGCTTGCTCGACCATCTCATTGTCTTCAAATTCAAGGATGAATTTAGAGTTATTGTTGGAGCCAAAATCCCATTCTCCTTCTTCGTCGAACTCCACATCTCGACTTATCACAAATTTTTGCGTGGATGGATTGTATAATTTGTAGCCTTTTGAGTTAGAATCGTACCCGATGAAGATGAAAGGCTCGCTTTTATCATCCAACTTATTCCTCCTCTGATATGGAATGTATGCATATGCTTTGCTCCCAAACACTTTGAGATGGGCAATCCCTAGCTTTCTTCCACTCCAAGCTTCTTGTGGAGTTTTTCCAAAACGCTTCGTGTTGGAGATCGATTGTTTAGATAGACCGCACACGCCACTGCTTCGGCCTAGAATTCTCTCGGTATGTTCTTCATTTTAAGCATGCTCCGCACTATCTCCACAATGGTTCTATTCTTTCTTTCTGCAACTCCGTTTTGTTGGGGAGATCTTGGAACTGTCATAGGCCGCCGAATTCCATTTTGCTTGCAAAATTCTAGAAACTCCGTGGATGTAAATTCTCCCCCTCGATCGGTCCTTAGAGATTTGATCTCTAGCCCACTCTCTTTTTCGACAACGATCTTGAACTTCTTGAAGGTTTCAAAGACTTCTGATTTCTGCTTCAAGAAGTACACCCACGTTTTTCTAGAATAATCATCAATGAAAAGTAGAAAATAATTATTTTTACCGAGGGAGCTTGGCTTGATTGGACCACAAACGTCAGCATGAATTAACTCCAATGGCTTCCGAGCTCTCGAGCTTAACTCCTTTGGGAACGACTTCCTGAACTGCTTTCCGAGTAGGCATCCTTCGCATAGTTGATCAGGATGCTTTATAGATGGTAATCCTTTCACCATCACTTTATTTGATAATAATTTTAATCCGCGAAAATTCAAGTGCCCAAACCGAAGGTGCCATAACCAAGACTTATCTTGGTAACAAGCTTTCAAGCATTTTGCCACATCATTTTGAATATTCACTGATGCGATTCTGGTTGACGTGCTAAATAGGTGTTATTTTACCCTATGTTGATTATGAATAATTAAGGACTGTGATTGACTAATTGTCACATTTAGTCTCTATGGTGTCACTTAATCAGCCAGAACCTAAGGCAGAGTACCTATCGTGTAGCTAGTCTGTTGGAAAGTATCTACGATTTTATTAAGTTAATTATCGTACTCCCAGGGAAGTGGCAACGGCTTAGTAGTAACTAGCCTTTTATCCTAACTCTTATCTTATGATCCAGTTATGCAATCTTCATCAAATACTTTGATGAGAGGGTGATCCATTCTCCACTAGGTTTAAGTCTAATTGATCCTAAAAGTGTTTTATAGATGAGTTCTGATTCTATGTTATACTGTTCCTATATGTTGATTGACCTATCTTCGAGTATTTTAGACATGTCTTGGCCTGGATTGCAACTATGTTCTGTGTCTAAAGGCTACCACATCTGAGTTTCTATGCTACCGCCCCATCGTTAAGGGTAACGGCCCTACTCACGGCTCGGACTAAAGTCAGCAATGAACGGTACCCTATGTCACTTCGGTATCATGCTGCTCGTCTCATAACCGCCGGCATAACACTCTACTCAGCCTACCTAGACTACTTTCAACCAACAGGGTGTTCCGCAGATTATTTTATCTAGTATGGCAGACACCAATACTAATTGATGCCTGTTAAACTAAACAGGTTATGAATAGACCGTGGTTAGGAATTGTCTATAACCCTAATTTCAGTTTAAAAGAACGGCAATAGACATGCAGACATAATGAATATTTAAGCAGGTGGCCATTTCCGGAAAACATAACAACTTCAACATATAAACAATATTCATAAGAATCGTAATCTGATATTCAAATTAATATTTAGATAAAACAATTCGTAAACATACAGAACCTCGTCTAGGGGACCCACTGTCATAAAGTAATCACCACTCTATGCAGGTCCAGCCGGCGCTGCAGCTCCTGTATGCTCCTGACTGCTCGATCCTACTCTGCTCGGCAGAGCCTTCGGAGAACGCTCCTAGACCTAGTAGCAATTGCTTTACCTTACATCCCGGGCTTAAGCAAATTGCCCTAATCTGACTAAGAACACGCACCCTATCTCTCTCTTAGGATCTCCTAACGAAATCCCGGTATTCTATGAATAAAAAACGAACCTATCTATCGAAGCCTAAGATCTGAGACTATTTCTCAAACAAAACAAAACACTAAAGAAAGAAAGAAAACTGAAACTGAAACCCGAGTCTCTCAGTGACTTGTGTACTCAAGAATTGTACACTGGAAGTCTCTGAATGACTCAGATCGAGTGGAGAGGAATAATTTCAACTCTTGGAGGCCTGGGGTATTTATAGCAGGTTTCTGGAGTGAAAATCTCCAAAATTTCGATGTGGGACAACTTCTGGTGCTTCGGGACGCCCGTCCTGGATTGGGACGCCCGTCCTGGTGGTCTGACTGGGTCGGGACGCCCGTCCCGAACCGTTGACCAAGTTAGCATTTCCAAAAATTGCATTTTTGCCCCAAAATTTGCTGTTTTCGTCCAATTTGCTCCTGAAACTTCCAAAATCGAAATTTAAGCAATTTTATGCCAATTTGATTCAATTAAGATCAAATACAATCAAATATTGCCCTAATTTATGTCTAAAAACATGCTAAAAAGGGTATATGATTTGTGCACATCAAATAACCCCACACTTAGCTTTTTGATTGTCCTCAAGCAAAGTCTACCTGAAGTTAGTGATTTTAAATCATATGTAGTCACTTAAATTTTCTAGTCATGTTTTTACTCCAAAATTATTCAGACAATTCTTAACACAGGTCTGACTGGTTAGGTTGCTATGACAAGGTCTCAAATGTCTCTAGCAGATTGTTACAATCAAGCAGGAAACAACTTGACAACTAGGTTGAACTTTTTCTCAGTCACAAGGTCTTCCTGATGTGTAGTGTGTGTGTACTAGCCTAGACCAGATAGTCAACACAATAAACTTCGTCTTAACTACTACCAGATAATATTTCGACCCGTCGCTAGACATACTAACAACAACTTTTGAGTTCTGAGCCTTGGTGATCAGATTTTTAATTATTTAGCATTTTATTGATTTTTTCTTTTATAGATCTTTCAGGGTATTTTGAGTCTGCTTAGAACACGTCAACTTCAACTACCCATGTAGCGAGTCCCACTCCGATGACTCCCAGATCTACACGACCTTAGGGCATCAGGCTTTAAGTTCCCCGAAGGAGTGGTGCTCGAGTAGCGAAGGCCGCTGGCAAACTACCCTTATTTAATTTACTCTCTTTTGTTTCTTTTCACTTTTAGCTCAGAGTCTCATCTAGTCATTCTAATTGTCAATACATCCTCAACTGGTCTAATCTTATCTAGTTAAGTTTTGAAAAGGTAATTGGCTGAGGTCTCTAATCCAGACTAAGTTGTGCTCATTTATCAGGAATTCCCTATTCCTAATCAATAATTCAAAATAGTCATAATGTCTCCTACTAACCATAACATTCTACCTACATATCATGGACATAAGCAACGTTTAACCAATCATACTGCATTTGAAGTCTGAAAGAATGAAAATTTTGAAAATTTTGGAAGGGTGTGAAAATACGGGGAAAACAGCAAAATCATGCAAAAATTTTTCTCAAACTACTATAGTGCACCGTGCACTGCTACCCCACACTTAAGTCTGACACTGTCCTCAGTGTTCATGCATTTCTAATTTACCCCACACTTATTTGAAAACAAGGAGAAATGAAAACAAAACATAAAAACTCTTACCCCACACTTATTCGACTAACTAAGGGTAAGAAGGGAAATAAAGCAATGAAAAAAAATAACAAAAAAAACAAAACACGAAATAAAATGAAAGAGACACTCCCTTTACTAGTTGAGCAGAAGGACTTGCTCAGATCTGTCCATTGGCTCTCGGTATGGTTTTAACCGTTGCCCGTTTACTTTTTGAGAGATGTTATCTTGATCCACGATGATGACTGCTCCAAATGGCGACACCTCTGTAATGGTAAACGGACCTGGTTCAAAATTTTTCTGGGATCTAAGTCTGTTATCATGTCGAATTTTACTCCTCATTTTAAATTGGAGAGAATTCTCATATGCATTAAACCTCTACTCATCCAATTCATTGAGTTGTAACATCCTATTTTCCTTAGACAAATTATCATCTAGATTGCATTTCTGCAAAGCCCAAAATGCTTTATGCTCTAGTTCGACAGGCAAATGGCATGCTTTTCCGTAAACCAATTTGTAAGGTGAAAATCCTGTAGAAGTTCTATATGCCGTACGAAAGGCCCATAAGGCATCATCTAATTTTATGGCCCAATCTTTACGGTTAACTCCTACAGTTTTTTCTAAAATTCTTTTGATACCTCTATTGGTTACCTCAACCTGCCCATTGGTCTGTGGGTGATAGGCCGTGGAAAAGTGATGATGAACTCCATATTGCTTGAGTGCTTTCTGCAATTGTGAGTTGCAGAAGTGCGCACCTCTGTCGCTTATGAGGGCTTTGGGACATCCAAATCTGGAAAACAATTTCTTAAGGAATCTACACACAACTATAGCATCATTAGTAGGCAATGCCTGTGCTTCAGGCCATTTTGAAAAATAATCTACAGCTACTATGATGTAATTGTTTCCAAAGGAAGAAGGAAAAGGACCCATGAAGTCAATACCCCAGATATCAAATATTTCGACACTTTGTATCACCTGCTGTGCTGGGTAGACCGTCTCTAGAAGAAATATTACCTGTTCTCTGGCAAGCATCACAGGATTGAATGTATGCTGCTGCATCCTTGAAAATAGTAGGCCAATAGAATCCTGCTTCCAACACTTTCCTGGTAGTGTTGGTGGCAGCCAGATGGCCTCCAGTAGGTCCACAATGACAATGCTCCAGGATCTTATATCCTTCTTCTTCTGAAACGCACCTTCTGATCATCTGATCTTTACAAATTCGAAATAGAAAAGGATCTTCCCAATAGTAATTTTTCAATTCAGCAAAGAATTTCTTTCTTTGCTGCTTATCCATATTACTTGGGAGGGAGTGAGCAACTAAGTAATTGGCAATGTCAGCAAACCACGGAGGAGGAGAAAGTAGTAGATAATGCAAATAAGTTCTCATCCGGAAATTTATCTGATATTACTGTTTCATCTATTGCTCCTAATCCAGGGTTTTCTAATCTAGACAGATGATTTGCAGCTAAATTTTCAGCCCCTTTCTTATCTCTTATTTCTATATCAAATTCCTGTAGCAATAAAACCCATCTAATCAATCTTGGTTTTGCATCAGTTTTATTGAACAGGTATTTCAAAGCAGAATGATCAGTGTAAACTATTGTTTTAGACAAGATTAGATAAGATCTAAATTTATCAAAAGCATATACTACAGCTAGTAATTCCTTTTCGGTAGTTGTGTAATTCTCCTGAGCATCAGTTAAGGTTTTACTAGCATAGTAAATTACATGAAATTTCTTATCACGTCTTTGTCCTAAAACAACTCCTATTGCATAATCACTAGCATCACACATCAATTCGAAGGGCAAACTCCAATCAGGTGATGTCATAATAGGTGCAGTATTTCCTTTTGGTTTAAAAGTTCTCATGCAATTATCAGCAAAACAAAAGGAACATCCTTTTTTCAATAGAACATTCAAAGGTCTGGCTATTAAGGAAAAACTATTTCATAACTCATCCTAATAAGGCCGGCATGACTCTAAGAAAATTCTAAAATAGAGTTTCTTCCCGATAAAAATCTAAGCCAACATTTTACCACTCAGAAGAAAATATATTTTATCCTCATTTCCATTTTTATTTCTTCGAAATTAAATAAAGGAAGAAAAACACGAAAAAGAGCAACTAAGAAAACAACTAAAAAAAACAAGAGATAGGGAAACGGAACAACTCACCGTTGAGCAAGAAAGATACATTCTTTTTGGGATTTTAAATTTTTAACATTTTTTTTATGTTTAATTTAGAAAGCAGGTAAATTTCCTTAATATGGTTTTAGAATAATTTTCTAAAATTGAGTTATCCTAAGTGTCTTAATTCCAGATAATATCTAAAATCAATTAGTTATGATAACCCTATATTTCGGAAATTGATTGTCTAACTAGTATAAGATAAGTGTAGGTCTAAGGTCTAGGTTACTACCGTTACCTATCATAAGTCTCTAGAATTGTGGCCTTTAATCCTAAATTCATTATGATATTTCCCCGGCAACGGCGCCAAAAATCTGATGCGATTCCGGTTGACGTGCTAAATAGGTGTTATTTTACCCTATGTTGATTATGAATAATTAAGGATTGTGATTGACTAATTGTCACATTTAGTCTCTATGGTGTCACTTAATCAGCCAGAACCTAAGGCAGAGTACCTATCGTGTAGCTAGTCTGTTGCAAAGTATCTACGATTTTATTAAGTTAATTATCGTACTCCCAGGGAAGTGGCAACGGCTTAGTAGTAACTAGCCTTTTATCCTAACTCTTATCTTATGATCCAGTTATGCAATCTTCATCAAATACTTTGATGAGAGGGTGATCCATTCTCCACTAGGTTTAAGTCTAATTGATCCTAAAAGTGTTTTATAGATGAGGTCCTGATTCTATGTTATACTGTTCCTATATGTTGATTGACCTATATTCAAGTATTTTAGACATGTCTTGGCCTGGATTGCAACTATGTTCTGTGTCTAAAGGTTACCACATCTGAGTTTCTATGCTACCGCCCCATCGTTAAGGGTAACGGCCCTACTCACGGCTCGGACTAAAGTCAGCAATGAACGGTACCCTATGTCACTTCGGTATCATGCTGCTCGTCTCATAGCCGCCGGCATAACACTCTACTCAGCCTACCTAGACTACTTTCAACCAACAGGGTGTTCTGCAGATTATTTTATCTAGTATGGCAGACACCAATACTAATTGATGCCTGTTAAACTAAACAGGTTATGATTAGACCGTGGTTAGGAATTGTCTATAACCCTAATTTCAGTTTAAAAGAACGGCAATAGACATGCAGACATAATGAATATTTAAGCAGGTGGCCATTTCCGGAAAAACATAACAACTTCAACATATAAACAAATATTCATAAGAATCGTAATCTGATATTCAAATTAATATTTAGATAAAACAATTCGTAAACATACAGAACCTCGTCTAGGGGACCCACTGTCATAAAGTAATCACCACTCTATGCAGGTCCAGCTGGCGCTGCAGCTCCTGTATGCTCCTGACTGCTCGATCTTACTCTGCTCGGCAGAGCCTTCGGAGAACGCTCCTTAGACCTAGTAGCAATTGCTTTACCTTACATCCCGGGCTTAAGCAAATTGCCCTAATTTGACTAAGAACACGCACCCGATCTCTCTCTTAGGATCTCCTAACGAAATCCCGGTATTCTATGAATACAAAAAACGAACCTATCTATCGAAGCCTAAGATCTGAGACTATTTCTCAGAAACTAAAACAAAACACTAAAGAAGAAAGAAAACTGAAACTGAAACCCAAGTCTCTCAGTGACTTGTGTACTCGAGAATTGTACACTGGAAGTCTCTGAATGACTCAGATCGAGTGGAGAGGAATGATTTCAACTCCTGGAGGCCTGGGGTATTTATAGCAGCTTTCTGGAGTGAAAAATTCCAAAACATTCGATGTGGGACAAATTCTGGTGCTTCGGGACGCCCGTCCTGGATTGGGACGCCCGTCCTGGTGGTCTGACTGGGTCGGGACGCCCGTCCCGAACCGTTGACCAAGTCAACATTTCCAAAAATTGCATTTTTGCCCCAAAATTTGCTGTTTTCGTCCAATTTGCTCCTGAAACTTCCAAAATCGAAATTTAAGCAATTTTATGTCAATTTGATTCAATTAAGATCAAATACATTCAAATATTGCCCTAATTTATGTCTAAAAACATGCTAAAAAGGGTATATGATTTGTGCACATCATTCACTATGAACATTCTATTTTGAGACATCGGCACCTTGGCAATAAGATTATTTTTGTCATCTCTTATTGAAAGGTTATAATCTCTCATGTGAATATCATAACCTTTCTCTAAGAGTTGTCCCAAGCTTAAAATATTATTTTTTATATTGGGCACATAATAGACATTTGAAATAAACTCATGATCTCCATTCTTTAGACGAATTAAAATCTTGCCTTTTCCTTTGACCGAAATCTTCGATTCATCACCAAAGGAGACATTTCCACTTACCTACTCATCAAGCTCCACGAACATGCTTCTCTTCCCACACATGTGGTTGCTTGCACCAGTGTCGAGGTACCACATATCATCTTGGTTTCCTGCTTCTCCTTTATATGCTAGAAGCACACTACCATTTGCTTCGGTAGTGTTCTCGGCATAATTAGCCTTTTCGTCAACTCTTGATTTTGCATCTCTGCACTCGGAAGCATAGTGCCCAAATCTGTGACAATTATAACACTTTATTGAAGATTTGTCGTACCTCGACTGCGAATTGCTCCCTCCTCGACCGTTCCTTGGGAACTCCTTTATTTCATAGTTGGTGAAGCCACCTCGTCCGTATCCATGTCCACGACCACGACCACGTCCTCGTCCTCGACCTCGGCCGTGATCTAGTCCTTGGCCACGACCTCTCCCTTGTTGATTTGAGCTAGAGCTTTCCTCTTTCTCCTTTTGACTTACTTGTAACTTTAAAAGTTGCTCTACGATTTCTTGTTTTTTCTTTTGTTTTTCCTCGTATGGTTGTAACGACCCCAATAAGAGATCGATAGTCATTTCTTTTAAATTTTTAGTCTCCTCTATTGTCACTACTATATGCTCAAATTTTGGAGTTAGTGACCTTAAATTTTCTCCATAATTCTTATATCCTCCAATTTTTCACCATTTCTTTTCATTTGATTTGAGACCGACAATACTCATGAAAAATAATCCAAAACCAACTCGGACTCTTTCATATGCAAAGATTCAAATTCTCCTCTTAAAGTTTGGAGGCATACCTTCTTTACTTGCTCGGCTCCTTTGCAAAAATTTTGAAGCTTCTCCCATGCTTCTTTGGTGTTGCTCGCGCATGAAATTTTCTCAAAATCGTCGGCCGCCAGTGCTTGATAGATGAGATAGAGAGATTTCTTGTCCCTCTTTCTCGCATCCCGTAACTTATCCCTTTGTTGTTGGGATAGTTCGGTGTTGTCTTGCGCATCCTTGTAACCGTTCTCGACGATATCCCACACGTCGTGGGCTCCCAATAGCGCCTTCATCTTTATGCTCCAATTGTCGAAGTTGCTCTTGTTGAGCAAAGGGACTTGGAAGGATTGCAAATTAGCTATGCCGGAGGATCAACGTGGCTCTGATACCACTTTGTTGGGAAATAAGGATATTTGAATGGAGAAATTAACAATCAAAATAGAGGAGATTTTGTGATAGGCTAGTGTATCTTCAAAATGGGACGTGTGTTGGAGAAGGAAGATTTAAAAGTGGAAAATTTTATTTCTCAATTTTCTTTATTGCATCCACAAAGGCTTGCTCAGCCGCCTATTTATACTACCACTATGTCAGTTTAACCGACTTAAACTTATATCTAGGCTAATCTAGATTGTTCCTAAAGTACACTTAATTGTCATACATCTCTCAACCATTCTAGAACATTAAATGCTCATATTTTGCCAATTGCAAGCTCTTGATTTCTCTAGAATACTCCACAAAAGTCGGTGGAGATAATTCAACAGGTGGCAGCAACCCTCATTGTAAGCATTTCTTTTCAAGCAGGACTGAACCCTCCCGGTGGAGTTTGGCAAGACTCGAATAATGGCACTACTATTGTCGGAACCTCAATAGTTGCTTTTACAGATTTTGATACTTACTTCGATTTTACCTTTTCCAACACAATTGCTATGATATTATCTTCTGGAATAATCCTGACATTTTGGCTTTCAATTTTATTCGATTTTGGTTAAGGTCAATTTATAAAATTGATATTTTAAAAAACATTTCCTTTTCTTAGAAATTCGAAATTGTAAATTTTAGTTTGGGTATTATGTTTAAAAAATTTATCATACACAATTATTTGGTGACAAATAAAGTACAAGTGAGAGAATGATTAGATTTAGTTATTAAATAAATAAATTATGTGGACTTATTTTTTAATTATTGTGTACTAAAGACTTAAAGATTATTACAAGGTAACCTCAAGTTTCTATGAGAGATAATTGTATCTCAATGAATGCCCCAATGAAGTAATTTCTTTGAAGCCAAAGAGACTTTTTTTAAAAAAAAAAAAAAAAACTTTAGTTATAAAGTTTTATGTACATACTTGAGTTTGTGTGCATTTAGATATTGCGTACATTATCAAAGTATTTGATAGATATTTAAGAGATTCATGAACTTTAAAGTTTATGTGATATTTTAAGAGAACAAAATTAGATACTCATATACACATGTGATCAAATCAGTAGGAGATCATTAGTTATTTTGATTATGATTTCACAGGATGCCAAGATAGTTATAGATTTACTCCTGGCTATATCCATCTTATTAATTGCATTGAAAGAGTGACTTTTTCAGAGAGTGTTAAACAAAACACTCACAACTCTTTCACTATGGTAACTAAGTATAACATATTATTAGGCATCCATTCATGAAATATTGCTAAGGAATATTGTCACTAAATTGAGAATTGAAAATTTTGGATAATATTTAAAGACCGCTTAAAGTTATTATATGACAATAATTTTATTATGCGATATTCTAATATATTTTAGAGTGGTTTGATGTTTATAGAATATATTGAGACAAACTCTGTAATTGTGGACCCATTAATTAAAGCCTTACCATCCAAGGTCTTATATGAGTATGTTACTTGTATGTGTGTTATATGATTTATTGATATGATATATCAGTTAAGTGGGAGTTTGTATCATAACTATAGACATGCATTACAACTTTATTTGTTATTTATTACTGCAGTATTAAAGTATTAAGTAAAGTTTTGTTTACATTCTATTCATGTTCAGTATGATCTTATTAAAGAATAAGAAAGAGATTAGTTGAAAATTGGCACGTGGAGCTCGAATTGCATGTAATTTTCATGCTACATACCATATTTGATCCATGTCATTTAGTTGTGTTGATGTATGTGATCATTGGTAGGTTTAGTTACGATTTTGTGATAAATGCGTATTTGATTCTATGTTAATATGATTGATGGATTGGATTGGATAAGAATGCATATAGTAATGATAACAACAGATTGAATACTCATAAAGATTAACAATACATAATTTTTTAAACACATGAAACCCAAATAGGAGATTGTTATATTTATTTTAATAAATCATGTGGGTTTATGTGTCAATTATGCATTTAAGGTTATCATATTTTATTAAGTTCTATTAAAGTAATCTAATAAAGTTTATTAGGTTAATATGCATCAAAAATAAGTATGAACTCACATGTATACATACACATGTGAACAAAATCAGATACTCAAATTGAAGCGTTCGTAAAGTTCGAACTCTTACTTGAGGGTAGAGCGGTTAACGAGCCGAGTCGAACCGAACATGAGATATTTTGTGTTTGTTTGATTATTATTCTAACATGTTTGAGTTTGTTCGTTTAATATTTGGAACAGAAAAAATTGTCCGAGTTTGTTCCGTTATGTTTTTTATTGTTTGAGTTCGAGTTCGAGTTCGTTCGATTAAATTTAAAAAAAAATTTAAAATTTAAATTTAAAAATTAAATTTTTTTTCAAAATTTTAAATTTATAAAATAAAACAAATAAATTATAATTTAAATATTTAACTGTTCAATAAATTCTTATCAAAATATTGAATCACTCATTTTTAGGAAAACAATTTAAAATATTTCTAATTTAAATATTATATATTATTAAAAATAATATTGAAAGGAAAATAACACCCGCCAAGGGTAGAAACGTGATTTACATAGTGGAATAAACCACATAACGCCCGATACTTTGCTATTTGACTCAAAACTCAAATTGCGGGAATAAAAAGTGGAACACACAACTCCACTCATTCCAATCGTGGATTCTCACTCTCCCACTACCGAAGACCGTTTCCCCACAACGGCACTCTCCTAACGGCAACATCAGAAAAGTCCACGAGCGGGAACAACACGATCCCATCATCTCTTCCACTTTCTTCCCCTAAGAAGGAAGGCTATAAAAGGAAGGAAATGGACAAAAGGTAGGACATTCAATCCCAGATATCCTAAACAGTTATTAATTCAATACCAAACTGACTTGATCGTCGGAGAGTTCACGTGGATCCACGTCCCCACCGACCTTCCTCTGTTTTGCAGGTTACCCATATTTCGGGATTCTCAAAGATTTCTGGAGTCACATTTATTTTTTTACCCTCAAAACACCCTTACTAATTTTTGACGAATCAGTTTGGTTCCGTTACCGGGAATGAAATTTTTCTCACACATCATCATTCAAGAGAAAGACGCACGATTCGTCAGGTTTCACCTCGAGAAACAACGACAAGGATAACACAATCCTCAGCTCCCCCCATTTTACATCAGCGTTCTGCAGTAGAGAGGCTAGGGGCCACAACCGGAAACTTCGAGACGCTCTCAAAGCCTAAGGAATCACCTCACTTCCCAAAAGGATATACGACGAAAGAGAGTTGTCGCAGAAATTACAGAAAGAAAATGAGCTTTTGAAACAAGAACAAGAGCTCTCAAAACAATGGTTAAAATTGAGGCCCGAATACCGAAAGAAGGGAGCAAAATTGCCACCACCTGTGTTCTTGGGGGAACCCTCCCAACAACTTCCCCAGCGAACGCAAACCATGGCCACCAAAAAGGCCGAGAAGCGAGGAGCGCGAGTAGGTGGAAAGCAGTGCCAAATGGTCAATGAAGTAGGAAAAGGCCGCCACACTTCGAACGATCTCCTCACGACTCTCATGACCTGCGAGAACGGTTGAATGAAAAGAGATCCAACGAGGTTGAGCTCATTAAGGAAAATATTAGGAAACTTAAAGAAAGCAGAACGTGGGCGGTATGACATCGTCATCGGACACAAATACACCATTCCATCTCTCAGGTCATCCTTATTCCTCTTATTTCTCTTTCGATAATAAACAGAAATGAAAATAGAAAAATCTCTCGACTTCCGAAACAATCGTGGATTTTATCCAAAAACCTTCCTTCGAAATTTTTAAGACCAAGATCAATTCAAACCCAACTGCCAAAGGAGAAGGATGCTTGGGTGAGTTGCGATAATTGCCACAAGTAGCGTCGTATTCCAGCTGCCCTCGCAGATGAAAATTGTAGCTAACTACAGATGGGTCTGCAAGGATAGCAAAGATACAAATTTTTGCTAAATTCACCATTCCCCAAGAAAAGTCAAATGGTGAAATTAATGCTGAGCTTGAAATCTCAGATGCATATTGTGAAGACGATTCGGGTGATATACAGTTAATCTCCAATAAACCAATGAGGAATAAGTCGCCTCGGAATCTTATAAGTGAAATCTATTTCTTTGTCGTCGCCGTTGATGCGTTCCGGTCGATATGCTAAATAGGTGTTATTTTACCCTGTGTTGATTATGAATAATTAAGGACTGTGATTGACTAATTGTCACATTTAGTCTCTATGGTGTCACTTAATCAGCCAGAACCTAAGGCAGAGTACCTATCGTGTAGCTAGACTGTTGGAAAGTATCTACGATTTTATTAAATAAATATCGTACTCCCAGGGAAGTGGTAACGGCTTAGTAGTAACTAGCCTTTATTCCTAACTCTTATCTTATAATCCAGTTATGCAATCTTCATCAATAACTTTGATGAGAGGGTGATTCATTCTCCACTAGGTTTAAGTCTAACTAAACCTGAAAGTGTTTTATAGATGAGATTCTGATTTTATGTTATACTGTTACTATACGTTGATTGACCTATATTCGAGTATTTTAGACATGTCTTGGCCTGGATTGCAACTATGTTCTGTGTCTAAAGGTGTACCACATCTGAGTTTCTACGCTACCGCCCCATCGTTAAGGGTAACGGCCCTACTCACGGCTCGGACAAAAGTCAGCAATGAACGCCCTATGTCACTTCGGGGATCATACTGCTCGTCTCATAACCGTCGACATAAAACTCTACTCAGCCTACCTAGACTACTTTCAACCAACAAGGTGTTCCGCAGATTATTTTATCTAGTATGACAAACACCAATACTAATTGATGCCTGTTAAACTAAATAGGTTATGAATAGACCGTGGTTAGAAATTGTCTATAACCCTAATTTCAGTTTAAAAGAACGGCATTAGACATGAAGACATAGTGAATATTTAAGCAGGTGGCTATTTCTAGAAAAACATAATAACTTCAACATATATCACAAATATTCATTATAATCATAATCTGGTATTCAAAACTGTTATTTGGACAAACACAATAACAACATATAAGAGAGGGACAGGGGGACCGATGCCATAAAGAAATCACCCTTTACGAAGTCTCGCCGATGGAGCGTACTGCTGTATATGCCGTATTGCTTGATCCGACTCTACTCGCCAGAACCTTCGGAGGACGCTTCCTCAGCCTAGTAACTGGGCTTTACCTTAATACCCAGCTTAAGCCCAGCCCTGTGGACTGATTTTTCGAACGCCTAGAACCCTCTTAGGATCTCCTAACGAAATCCCAGGTATTCTATGAATACCAGAAACGAACCTATCTATAGAAGCCTAAGATCTGAGATTATTTCTCAGAAACTAAAACAAAACACTAACAAGAAAGAAAACTGAGATCCGAGTCTCTGAGTGAGTTGTGTACTAGAGAAGTGTACACTGGAAACCACTTAATGACTCAAATCGAGTGGAGAGGAATGATTTCAACTACTGGAGGCCTAGGGTATTTATAGAAGCTTCCCGGGGTGATTTTTCATCAAAAATTCGATGTGGGACTTGATCTGGGGGTTCGGGACGCCTGTCCAGGTGCTTTGACTGGGTCGGGACGCCCGTCCCGGATTCGAGACGCCCGTCCTGAGCCTTTGATCAAGTCAGTATTTCCAAAAATTGCGTTTTTGCCCCAAAATTTGCTGTTTTTATCTACTTTTCACCTGACACTTCCAAAATCATAAAACCTGTGAAATTAAGTAAATAATAAACAATTAAGATCAATTTACCCTCAATTTCACCCTAAATCATATATAAAAACATGCTAAAAAGGTGATACGATTTTCGCGTATCAGATAACCCCACACTTAGCTTTTTGCTTGTCCTCAAGCAAAGTCTACCTGAAGTTAGTGATTCTAAATCATAGTGCAGTCACTTAAATTCCTAGTCATGTTTTTATTCCAAAAATTTATTCAGACAATTCTTAACACAGGTCTGACTGGTCAGGTTGCTATGACAAGGTCTCAAATGTCTCTAGTAGTTTGTTAGGGTTGAGCAGAAAGTAACTTAACAACTAGGTTGAACTTTTCTCTTAGTCATAAGGTCTTCCTGATGTGTAGTGTGTGTACTAGTGTAGACCAGATAGTTAACACAATATACTCTCGTCTTAACTATCACCAGATAATACTTCGACCCTTCGCCAGACATACTGACAACAGACAACTTTTCTGAGTTCTGAGCCTTGGTGATCAGATTTTTACTTATTTTGTGCTTATTGATGATTTTTTTCTTTTATAGCTTTTCTAGGGTATTTTGAGTCTACTTAGAACACGTCAACTTCAACTACCCATGTAGCGAGTCCCACTCCGATGACTCCCAGATCTACACGACCTTAGGGCATCAGGCTTTAAGTTCCCCGAAGGAGTGGTGCTCGAGTAGCGAAGGCCGCTGGCAAACTACCCTTATTTAATTAACTTTCTTTAATTTCTTTTCACTTTTAGCTCAGAGTCTCATCTAGTCATTCTAATTGTCAAAACGTCCACAACTGGTCTAATTTTATCTAGTTCAGTCTTGAAAAGGTAATTGGCTGAGGTTTCTAATCTAGACAAACTTGTACTAAGTTATCAGGAATTCCCTATTCCTAATCAATTAGTCCAAGATAGCTATCACATTGCCTCCTACTAACCATAACATTCTACCTACATATCATAGACATAAGCAATTGTTTAACCAGGCATACTGCATTTAGAAGTCTAAAAGACGGAAAATTTTGAAAAATTTTGGAAGGGTGTGAAAATATGGGGAAAACAAGCAAAGGCATGCAAAAAAGTTTTGCAAACTGCTACAGTGCACCGTGCACTGCTACCCCACACTTAATTCTGACACTGTCCTCAGTGTTCATGCATATCTAATTACCCCACACTTATTTGAAAACAAGAAATAAAACACAAAGAAAAGATTCTTACCCACACTATGGGTAAGAAAGACAAAAAAAAAGCAAAATAATGCAAACAATTCTGTATGTCATATAAATCAACTTTGTACATAGATTCATATGTCATACAGCCCAGACATGTTTATACACATAGAACAAGAAAAACAAAAGCAAAAGAAAGGAAAGGAAAGAAGGAGAGAGAGACTAAGAACCCGGCGGGTCGTCGTCCAGTGGACCGAAGTCTGCTGTAAAGTCAAACTCGAAGTTTTCTGCCAGTCGGGAAGTATGCTGATGTATCTCCTCAATCCTGCTGGTGTTCATGGCGATCTTGTCATCCATCATCGCCAGCCGTCTGTCAATCTTGTCCATGTCTCGACTGTATCGGGCCGATAGTTCGGCCAATCCGTGCGACATGTGTCGTTCAAAGGCAGTACGTGGCACGAACGTCTCGGACGGAGGGATATGTGCTGGACATGCTTCCGATGCCGATGCCTGTCCTGGCTGCTCCGTGTGGATGGTGTAGCGGCCATTCGCATCCCGGACAACCATTCGCATCCCGGACAACCATTCCCATGTTTCGTAGAATGGTAAGATCAGTGGGAACGGTGGTCGGGGCGACCAGGGTCTGCTCCGAGCCCTCTATGTCCAACTCCAGGTAGCGGGCTAGCCTGATGATGTACCGTCCGAGCCCCAGACACTGTTTCCTGGTGTCTGTAGCGAATCCTCGCATGACGACTATGATGAGTCTAGCCATCTCTACCGTAGATCCCATGTGCATGTTGGCCAGAAGGAATATCTCCATCTGGGTGACAGTTCTGGGAGCCGTCCGTCGTCCTGACAATGTATGTGCAATGATAGCGTGCAGGTAACAAAGAGTAGGATAAATACCTGTGGCTTTTGCAAAGCCATGCTGGTATGGGACACCCGTCATGCAGATCTGAGCCCAAGCAGTGGAGACGTCTGCAGATGTGAAGTCTCGAACTGTTGTGGTGTATGCGGGCGTATCCAGCTCATCTCTCTGTCAGATACCTAGGGCGACGCCGAACTCGGCCATGCTCATCGACCGATCTATTCCGCCCAAGCGGAATGTGATCTGCTCCTGGTGGCATGTAAAAGATGCATAGAACTCACATACCAGCTCCAGGTATGTGGGCTTTGTGACGATGAATACTCGACTGTAAGGTGGCACGTCGAGTATGCGTCTGACTTCCGGCTATACTCCTAGCGTCTGTACTGTTGCCCAATCCAACGTTCTGCCCGTCAGTATCGTACGCCCGATGTACCCAAGGCATCTTTCTTGGTATGCTGTGCTGGAGGGAAACAGCATAAAAGGATGTGCCACTGAGGTAACTGTCATGGTAGATGTGGTACGAGCACGTTTGGGGGCCATTAAGAACGTACGAGAGAGTTTAGGTGGGAAGGAATCTTTAAACTCAAATTCTGGAGGTGAATTTGAATTCAGAAGGATGAAATTAGGTTAGGGAAAGATTTTGAATTTTTTGGCGGGAAAATCAAATTTTGGAGGGAAATTCGAATTTTTGAGTGAAGTTTAAAATTCAAATTTTGGAGGGAAACTCGAATTTTTAAACTTTGGGGAGTTTGCCAAAAATTTGTAGAGAGAAGGTAGAGAGAAATGTTTTTAGAGAGATGAATTTTTGGTTGTAGATTTGAGAGAAAATGAAAAAAATGAATTTTTATAGAAGGGGCGGCCTTCGGGACGCCCGTCCCGGAGGCAGGACTCCCGTCCCGGGTTGCTTCGGGACACGTGCCAATTTTGAAAATAATAATTTTTTTTTGTAATTCCCTGCAAACCTCAAGATACAAAAAATAATCATTATTTTTAACAAGTCTTCATGCTTATTCAATCAAATTCAGAAGCTGCTAAAAACTCTATGCAAAAATTCCTTAGTCGTTTTCGAAAATCATGACTACCCTAATTTTATCCCAATCCAGCAAGAATTTCAGAAAAACTAAAATTGAGTTTGTACAATTTAATTAGTGAAAAATAAACTGTATTTGCAAAACTTTTGTTTTTCATAGGAATTTGAAAATAAAATGCCTGAAGAAAATTGTTGAATATAAAGGACCCTTTAAAACGTTTGAAAAATAGAAAAATATGGGTCAATTATTCAGGTTTAGTTCAAACGAATTATTTGCTGAGACTAAAAGTAAAAGAATCTTCCCTTTTTCAACGACCCTTATCTCTGATCTCCTGTAGCTCTATTCGAATGCTTCACATTTCTATGCGTATGGCTCTCATCTCATCCCTCTGCCTGTCCTGCTCACTGCGCAAGTCAGCCATCTCCCGGAGTAGTTGTGCACCTTGGTTCTCCTGAAGACTGACCGTGGCTCTGAGTCGGTCCATGTTAGTTGTGATATTTAGACTGAGTTGGTCTAAATGACACAATCTGCTGGCAATTCCTTGGTCCATCTCATAGACCTTTTGAGCCAACGTATCTATATGCACGGACAACATTGAATGATAACCGTTAGTACTCCCCCCGGATGAAGGGGTGCGCTCGTTAGGTGTTGGGGTGTATGTGATACGCGAAAATCGTATCACCTTTTTAGCATGTTTTTATATATGATTTAGGGTGAAATTAAGGGTAAATTGATCTTAATTGTTCATTATTTACTTAATTTCACAGTTTTTCTGATTTTGGAAGTGTCAGGTGAAAAGTAGACGAAAATAGCAAATTTTGGGGTAAAAACGCAATTTTTGGAAATGTTGACTCGGTCAAAGGTTCAGGACGGGCGTCCCGACCAAGTCAAGGCACCGGGGCGTCCAGGACCCGGTACGGGCGTCCCGACCTGGTCAATAGATCAGGACGGGCGTCCCGAACCCCCAGATCCAGTCCCACATCGAATTTTTGCTGAAAAATCACCTCGGGAAGCTGCTATAAATACCCCAGGCCTCCATCAGTTGAATTCATTCCTCTCCACTCGATCTGAGTAATTAAGTGGTTTCCAGTGTACACATCTCCAGTACACAACTCACTTAGAGACTCGGATCTCAGTTTTCTTTCTTATTAGTGTTTTGTTTTAGTTTCTGAGAAATAGTCTCAGATCTTAGTCTTCTATAGATAGGTTCGTTTCTGGTATTCATAGAATACCCGGAATTTCGTTAGGAGATCCTAAGAGGGCTCAAGGCGTTCGAAGAGTCAGTCCACAGGGCTGGGCTTAAGTTGGGTATTAAGGTAAAGCCCAGTTACTAGGCTGAGGAAGCGTCCTCCGAAGGTTCTAGCGAGCAGAGTCAGGGCGAGCAATACGGCATATACAGCAGTACGCTCCGTCGGCGAGACTACGTAAAGGGTGATTTCTTTATGGCATCAGTCCCCATGTCCCTCTCTTATATGTTGTTATTGTTTTGTTCTAAATACCTATTATGAATACGAGATTACGATTTTTATGAATAATTGTTTTATATGTTGACGTTATTATATGTTTCCGGAAATAGCCACCTGCTTAACATTCACTATGTCTGCATGTTTAATGTGCTCTTTTAAACTAAAGTTAGGGTTATAGACAATTCCTAACCACGGTCTAATCATAACCTGTTTAGTTTAACAGGCATCAATTAGTATTGGTGTCTGCCATGCTAGATAAAATAACATGTTGAACAGCCTGCTTGTTAAAGTAGTCCAGGTAGGGGCCGAGCTGAGTCCGATTATGCCGGCGGCTAGGGCAAGCAGTATGATCCCCAAAGTGACATAGGGCTTTCATGGATGCCTTCGTCCCGAACCGTGAGTAGGGCCGTCATTAAGGTAGGGCGGTTTATTAGAGACCTCGGATGTGGTACGCCTTTAGACACAGAACATAGTTGCAATCCAGGCTAAGATGCATCTAAAATACTCGAAGATTGGTCAATCAACATATAGGAACAGTACAACATAGAATCAGAACTCATCTATAAAACACTTCTAGGATTAATTAGACTTAAACCTAGTGGAGAATGAATCACCCTCTCATCAAAGTACTTGATGAAGATTGCATAACTGGATCATAAGATAGGAGTTAGGATAAAAGGCTAGTTACTACTAAGCCATTGCCACTTCCCTGGGAGTACGATATTTAACTTAATAAAATCGTAGATACTTTCCAACAGACTAGCTACACGATAGGTACTCTGCCTTAGGTTCTGGATGATTAAGTGACACCATAGAGACTAAATGTGACAATTAGTCAATCACAGTCCTTAATTATTCATAATCAACATGGGGTAAAATAACACCTATTTAGCACGCCAACCGGAATCGCATCAGATTTTTGGCGCCGTTGCTGGGGAAATATCATAATGAATTTAGGACTCCTGATCAAAATTCTAGACACTGATCAAAATTCTAGATACTTATGATAGGTAGCGGTAGTAACCTCGACCTTAGACCTAACACTTGTTTTATGCTAGTTAGACAATCAGTTTCCGAAATATAGGATTATCATAACTAATTAATTTTAGATATTATCTGCATTAAGACATTTAGGATAATCAAATTTTAGAAAATCATTCTAAAACCATATTGAGGAAATTTAACTGCTTTCGAAATTAAACATAAAAAGAAAAAAAAATGTTAAAAATTTAAAATCCAAAAAAAAAGAATGTATTTTTCTTGCTCAACGGTAAGTTGTTCTTCTTTCCCTATCTCTTGTTTTTTTAGTTGTTGCTCTTTTTCATGTTTTTCTTCCTTTATTTAATTTCGAAGAAATAAAAATGGAAATGAGGATAAAATATATTTTCTTTTGAGTTGTAAAATGTTGGCTTAGATTTTTATCGGGAAGAAACTCTATTTTAGAATTTTCTTAGAGTCATGTCGGCCTTATTAGGATGAGTTATGAAATAGTTTTTCCTTAATAGCCAGACCTTTGAATGTTCTATTGAAAAAAAGGATGTTCCTTTTGTTTTGCTGATGATTGCATGAGAACTTTTAAACCGAAAGGAATTACTGCACCCATTATGGCATCACCTGATTGAAATCTGCTTTTTGAATTAATATGTGATGTAATGATGTAGTACAAATTGTTTGATGATAAGAAAGTTCATGCATGATAAATTCCGATCTTATCTAGTCTTGTCTAAAAACAATAGGTTACACTGATCACTCTGAGATATCTGCGTTCAATAAAACTAATGATGAACTAAGATTGATTAGTTAAGTTCTATTGAATTTGATATAGAAAGAAGGGATAAGAAAAAGGGTTGAAAATCTAGAAAGCAAACCATTGGTCTAGATTAGAAAACCCCGAGTTAGAGGCTAGTGAAATACTGATAAATTTTTGGATGAAAACTTATTTGCATTGTTTGCTATGTATAATAATTCTCATATGTGGTTTATTTCAAATTATCTAGTCACTGAATAAGTTCCAAGTGATATGACTTATCAGCAAAAGAAGAGATTCTTTGCTGATTTGAAATATTACTACTGGGCAGTTTCTCTTCTATTTCAAATTTTTGCAGATCAGTTGATCAGAAGATGTGTCTCAGAAGACGAAGGCCACAAGAGTTTGGAGCATTGCCCTAAAGAATCTACAGGAGACCAATTGACTACTATCAACACTGTCCGGAAAGTGTTGAAAGCAGGATCTTGTTGACCCACCATATTCAAGGACTTTTGTATCTCTGATACAGTCATGCGATGCTTGCTAAATAACAGGTAACACATCCTTCAGAGATCATCTACCCCAACAAGGTACACAAAGTTTTACAATCTTTTTGATATCGGGGGTATTCATTAAATCCTTTCTTTTTCTTTCCTTTGAAAATAATTACATCATAGTAGTCGTGGAACACTTTTCGAAAATAGCCTGAACCACAGGCATTACCTACTAATGATGTTAAAGTCATGTGCAGATTCTAGTTGTTTTCCAGATTCAGAGTGCCAATATTTTAGGAAGAAATGTTCAGCCTGTGTATCAAATCTGTGAAGTCTGCTAAGTACCACACTTTAGTAGGGATTGCTATGGGAATGACTGACCATTCCAAAAGAGGTAGGAGTAGGTTACTGCAGAATGCTGCTCCAATGGGAAATGCATACAATTCCAACTAGAGGAATCATACGGGATTTAGCTGAGGAGTAATTTGGAAGCTGGAAACTTTCAGAAGACACCACCACAGCAAAACCCCTACTCGCAGAAGCAATAGATGAGATACTGGCAACAATTAAAGTCAGACCAGTGCAAGCAAGTGATCTACCAAGAGGTAACGAAGGGTTGAAGGATATAGAGGAATTTGGCGTTGTATCGGGAGCATAGCAATGGAGGAGCTTGCATTCCCTGCATACCAATCAGCTGTGAGAAACTTCCCCGAGGAAGTCTCAAATACTTGGGCCCAGATCTACACAACTGGAGCCCCCTACCACCACAGCTTCGCCAAAACTTCAGGTATCTTTTCTTCCATTCGAGACTTGCATGCAATACCTTTACTAACATTGGCAAGAAGGCACACAAATCCTAAGAAATCTCATTCCTAGACACTTTCCTCCTGGACACGTTGCTATGATTGTGAGAAATCTTACAAATGATTCGAGGAAGCAGTCCGTGGGGCTCGAGCCATTCATCAAATGAATAGGCCACTACCTAGAGCTCGACGATGAAGGATCGAAGCTGACGTCATCCGTTCCAGTATCTAGAGCTTACAGAGTCAAGAATGCCTCAGCAATAGCACATGGCTAAGGTGAAGAGCCAATTGACAGATTAGAGAAAACCCTTCTTCTCGAGGCAAGAAGGGAGTTTTTCTAATCTCATCTTCCTTTACTTTTATTTTCTTCATTTTTGTGTCTTGTTTTGTTGGTTGTTTTATTTTCTCTCTTACCCTTAGTTAGTCAAATAAGTGTGGGGTAAGAGTTTTCTATTTTGTTTTCATTTCTTCTTGTTTGCAAATAAGTGTGGGGTAGTTTAGCTATGCATGAACACCGAGGACAGTGTCAGACTTAAGTGTGGGGTAGCAGTGCACGGTGCACTGTAGCAGTTGACAAAACTTATGCATGATTTTGCTTGTTTTCCCCGTATTTTCACACCCTTCCAAAATTTGTTTTTCAAAATTTTTCCGTCTTTCAGACTTCTAAATGCAGTATGATTGGTTAAACAATTGCTTATGTCTATGATATGTAGGTAGTATGTTGTGGTTAGTAGGAGATAATTAATAACTATTGCTAAACCCATTGATTAGAAGTAGGGAATTCCTGATAATTGAGCACAACTTAGTCTGGATTAGAGACCTCAACCAATTACCTTTTTTAAAACTTAACTAGATAAAATTAAACTAGTTGTAGGATGCATTGACAATTGGAATGACTAGATGAGACTCTGAGCCAAAAGTGAAAAAGAAAAAAAAAAGTGAGCTAATTAAAATAGGGTAGTTTGCCAGCGGCCTTCGCTACTCGAGCACCACTCCTTCGGGGAACTTAAAGCCTGATGCCCTAAGGTCGTGTAGATCTGGGAGTCATCAGAGTGGGACTCGCTACATGGGTAGTTGAAGTTGACGTGTTCTAAGTAGACTCAAAATACCCTAGAAAATCTATAAACGAAAGAAATCAATAAATGCTAAATGATAGAATCTGATCACCAAAGCTCAGAACTCGGAAAGTTATCTGTTGTCAGTGTGTCTAGCGATAGGTCGAAGTGTTATCTGGTAATAGTTAAGACAAGAGTTTATTGTGTTGACTATCTGGTCTGGACTAGTACACACACTACACATCAGGAAGACCTTATGACTAAGAGAAGAGTTCAACCTAGTTGTTAAATTGTTTTCTGCTCAATCCTAACAATCTACTAGAGACATTTGAGACCTTGTCATAGCAACCTAACCAGTCAGACCTGTGTTAAGAATTATCTGAATAATTTTTGGAATAAAAACATGACTAGAAATTGAAGTGACTGCACATATGATTTAGAATCACTAACTTCAGGTAGACTTTGCTTGAGGACAAGCAAAAAGCTAAGTGTGGGGTTATCTGATAAGCGAAAATCGTATCACCTTTTTAACATGTTTTTATATATGATTTAGGGTGAAATTAAGGGTAAATTGATCTTAATTGTTCATTATTTACTTAATTTCACAGTTTTTCTGATTTTGGAAGTGTCAGGTGAAAAGTAGACGAAAACAGCAAATTTTGGGGCAAAAACGCAATTTTTGGAAATGTTGACTCGGTCAAAGGTTCAGGACGGGCGTCCCGACCAAGTCAAGGCACCGGGACGGGCGTCTAGGACTTGGGACGGGCGTCCAGGACCCGGGACGGGCATCCTGACCTGGTCAACAGATCAGGACGGGCGTCCCAATTCGGGACGGGCGTCCCGAACCCCCAGATCCAGTCCCACATCGAATTTTTGCTGAAAAATCACCCCGGGAAGCTACTATAAATACCCCAGGCCTCCAGCAGTTGAATTCATTCCTCTCCACTCGATCTGAGTCATTAAGTGGTTTCCAGTGTACACTTCTCCAGTACACAACTCACTTAGAAACTCGGATCTCAGTTTTCTTTCTTATTAGTGTTTTGTTTTAGTTTCTGAGAAATAGTCTCAGATCTTAGTCTTCTATAGATAGGTTCGTTTCTGGTATTCATAGAATACCCGGGATTTCGTTAGGAGATCCTAAGAGGGCTCAAGGCGTTCGAAGAGTCAGTCCACAGGGCTGGGTTTAAGCTGGGTATTAAGGTAAAGCCCAGTTACTAGGCCGAGGAAGCGTCCTCCGAAGGTTCTAGCGAGCAGAGTCAGGGCGAGCAATACGACATATACAGCAGTACGCTCCGTCGGCGAGACTACGTAAAGGGTGATTTCTTTATGGCATCAGTCCCCATGTCCCTCTCTTATATGTTGTTATTGTTTTGTTCTAAATACCTATTATGAAAACGAGATTACGATTTTTATGAATAATTGTTTTATATGTTGACGTTATTATATGTTTCTGGAAATAACCACCTGCTTAACATTCACTATCCCTGCATGTTTAATGTGCTCTTTTAAACTAAAGTTAGGGTTATAGACAATTCCTAACCACGGTCTAATCATAACCTGTTTAGTTTAACAGGCATCAATTAGTATTGGTGTCTGCCATGCTAGATAAAATAACATGTTGAACACCCTGCCTGTTAAAGTAGTCTAGGTAGGGGCCGAGCTGAGTCCGATTATGCCGACGGCTAGGGCAAGCGGTATGATCCCCGAAGTGACATAGGGCTTTCATGGATGCCTTCGTCCCGAACCGTGAGTAGGGTCGTCATTAAGGTAGGGCGGTTTATTAGAGACCTCGGATGTGGTACACCTTTAGACACAGAACATAGTTGCAATCCAGGCTAAGATGCATCTAAAATACTCGAAGATTGGTCAATCAACATATAGGAACAGTATAACATAGAATCAGAACTTATCTATAAAACACTTCTAGGATTAATTACACTTAAACCTAGTGGAGAATGAATCACCCTCTCATCAAAGTACTTGATGAAGATTGCATAACTGGATCATAAGAAAGGAGTTAGGATAAAAGGCTAGTTACTACTAAGCCGTTGCCACTTCCCTGGGAGTACGATATTTAACTTAATAAAATCGTAGATACTTTCCAACAGACTAGCTACACGATAGGTACTCTGCCTTAGGTTCTGGCTGATTAAGTGACACCATAGAGAATAATGTGACAATTAGTCAATCACAGTCCTTAATTATTCATAATAAACATAGGGTAAAATAACACCTATTTAGCACGTCAACCGGAATCGCATCAGTATGCAGGAGATGTTGGTGAATTTTGGGTTTGGTCAGTGGGTGGTGGATTTATAGGAACTCTCTGGACAGGAGGGTGAACTGGAGATCTCTGGGGTTCTTCTCTAGGAGGGAAGGTATCCTCAGAAGGATCTTCTTCCGTGGGACTAGGCTCACGGGCGTTCAGGAATCTCCTTACTAGGTCACTGGCATCTAGGCTTGAGTTTACTTCTACCGGTTGTGAAGGAAGAGTCCCTCGTGGTATTTCTGGTGCAGGCCTAGATGGTCCTTCTGGCTTTGTCTTCTTTGGTCCTGGAGTGTCAGGGATTTCTGTTTTCTTTGCCTGGTTAGTAGCTGCTCTTGTTCTCTTCATCTCTGAGTGCAAAGTCTCGTTAGAAATAACAAATAACAAAAGTAGGAAAGTAAAATAAAAAAACAAGAAAAATATTTTTAGGGATTTTGAATTTTATTTAGAAAGCAGGTAAATTTCCTCAATATGGTTTTAGAATAATTTTCTAAAATTTGATTATCCTAAGTGTCTTAATTCCAGATATTATCAAAAATTAATTAGTTATGATAATCCTATATTTAGGAAAGTGATTGTCTAACTAGCATAAGATAAGTGTAAATCAAAAGTCTAGGTTACTACCGCTACCTATCATAAGTTTCTAGAATTGTGGCCAATAATCCTAAATACATTATGATATTTCCCCGGCAACGGCGCCAAAAATCTGATGCGTTCCGGTCGATATGCTAAATAGGTGTTATTTTACCCTATGTTGATTATGAATAATTAAGGACTGTGATTGACTAATTGTCACATTTAGTCTCTATGGTGTCACTTAATCAGCCAGAACCTAAGGCAGAGTACCTATCGTGTAGCTAGTCTGTTGGAAAGTATCTACGATTTTATTAAATAAATATCGTACTCCCAGGGAAGTGGTAACGGCTTAGTAGTAACTAGCCTTTATTCCTAACTCTTATCTTATAATCCAGTTATGCAATCTTCATCAATAACTTTGATGAGAGGGTGATTCATTCTCCACTAGGTTTAAGTCTAACTAAGCCTGAAAGTGTTTTATAGATGAGATTCTGATTTTATGTTATACTGTTACTATACGTTGATTGACCTATATTCGAGTATTTTAGACATGTCTTGGCCTGGATTACAACTATGTTCTGTGTCTAAAGGTGTACCACATCTGAGTTTCTACGCTACCGCCCCATCGTTAAGGGTAACGGCCCTACTCACGGCTCGGACAAAAGTCAGCAATGAACGCCCTATGTCACTTCGGGGATCATACTGCTCGTCTCATAACCGCCGGCATAAAACTCGACTCAGCCTACGTAGACTACTTTCAACCAACAGGGTGTTCCGCAGATTATTTTATCTAGTATGGCAGACACCAATACTAATTGATGCCTGTTAAACTAAACAGGTTATGAATAGACCGTGGTTAGGAATTATCTATAACCCTAATTTCAGTTTAAAAGAACGGCATTAGACATGCAGACATAGTGAATATTTAAGCAGGTGGCCATTTCTAGAAAAACATAATAACTTCAACATATATCACAAATATTCATAATAATCATAATCTGGTATTCAAAACTGTTATTTGGACAAACACAATAACAACATATAAGAGAGGGACAGGGGGACCGATGCCATAAAGAAATCACCCTTTACGAAGTCTCGCCGATGGAGCGTACTGCTGTATATGCCGTATTGCTTGACCCGACTCTACTCGCCAAAACCTTCGGAGGACGCTTCCTCAGCCTAGTAACTGGGCTTTACCTTAATACCCAGCTTAAGCCCAGCCCTGTGGACTGATTTTTCGAACGCCTAGAGCCCTCTTAGGATCTCCTAACGAAATCCCGGGTATTCTATGAATACCAGAAACAAACCTATCTATAGAAGCCTAAGATGTGAGACTATTTCTCAGAAACTAAAACAAAACACTAACAGGAAAGAAAACTGAGATCCGAGTCTCTGAGTGAGTTGTGTACTAGAGAAGTGTACACTGGAAACCACTTAATGACTCAGATCGAGTGGAGAGGAATGATTTCAACTGCTGGAGGCCTGGGGTATTTATAGCAGCTTCCTGGGGTGATTTTTCATCAAAAATTCGATGTGGGACTTGATCTAGGGGTTCGGGACGCCCGTCCCAGATTGGGACGCCCGTCCTGGTCTGTTGACCAAGTCGGGACGCCCGTCCCGGTGCTTTGACTGGGTCGGGACGCCCGTCCTGAGCCTTTGACCAAGTCAGCATTTCCAAAAATTGCGTTTTTGCCCCAAAATTTGCTGTTTTCGCCCCAAAATTTGCTATTTTTGTCTACTTTTCACCTGACACTTCCAAAATCATAAAAACTGTGAAATTAAGTAAATAATAAACAATTAAGATCAATTTACCCTCAATTCACCCTAAATCATATATAAAAACATGCTAAAAAGGTGATACGATTTTTGCGTATCAGCTGCAAATCAGTTTTAAACTAGCAACATAGCGGACAAAGTGTCAGATCGAATTAGTTCATTGAGAGCTCTTCTGTCATGGACAGTGGACTACCCATACCTCATCTCATGGCAGGTTAATCATACTGATTATACGCACAAGATGGGCGATCAAAGAAGGGAATTGAAATGGGTTCACGCAATTTGTTCATGGGCAGAAATTAATTTTTCTTTGGAGGAATCATCGTTCATGGATAAACTCTATGATTCTCTGTACAAAAATGAAATTAAAATCCACCATTATCTTCAAAAGGTATACGAGGATGGTGGTTATTTGTTAGAAATGGACAATGATTATTGTCATGTTGTGTTCTCCACTTTCATTGATGCTCTAGATTCTCTCCAGTCTTTGTTCTTGAATACATTAATCAACAATGTTTCAAACAGAGTCTCTCCCTGGAGGAACTTTTAAACTTGATCCCACTTGTTTCAGAGGGTTCCACCATTAAAAATATTCGATACAAGCTATGATTCGTGAAGGCATTCATTTGTTTTGCTGATAACGAAGTACCGGGCTACGACTCGGGAAGAATTCTAAAATTACCATAAGTGAAAACTATGGTTAAACGAAGTACGGGGTTACGGTTCCGGAAGGATTTTTGAAATTACCATAAGTGAAAACTATGGTTAAACGAAGTACGGGGCTACGGCTTCGGAAGGATTTTTGAAATTACCATAAGTGAAAACTATGGTTAAACAAAGTACCGGGCCACGGCTCGGGAAGAATTCTAAAATTACCATAAGTGAAAACTATGGTTAAATGAAGCACCGAGATTCACAAGGCGTTTCAGAGAAGGAAATGAAGGATCTACTGGCTCACGTGAAGTTTATGTTCATCACTGCTACATTTTACTCTTATATGCCTAAAAAACCTCAAGTTAGTGTTGTTGTAGACACAACAACAAAAAGAGTAAATCAAGCTGGAATTGACCAAATGTTGTTAAAATGCATGCTAAGACAATCAAAATTTTCAAACTACAAAAGACCCCTTTGGCTCGCAAAGCTTTCCTAGCACCAGATGCTTCAACAAAACAGAAAAGGGGATTAGTTCACAAGCTTCGCGGGCATTTTGGAGAGATTTTGATGGCATCCATCTGGTTCATTTACAATGGAAAAATGCTTTAATTTATCATTGATAGAGATGATTGTACTAGAACTATTTCTTGCGCAAAAAGAGTTGATGGATTTACAACACAGCTCACCAATGGAAAAAGAGACAAAATTCTAAGCAATCTGCTTATGAATAATTCCATGCAGCTTTTGGATCTTCAGAATCTAAAGCATTAAAGAGGAATAGCTTTCTTGCTGAACCTTATCAAAAATCCAAAATCAGGTACTTCTGCCTCTAAATTCTGATCCAGCAGTATATTACTTGCCCTGATATCCCTGTGAATTATATGTGGTATACAATCATGATGAAGATAGGATATCCCTCTTGCTGCTCCTACTGCTATTTTGTATCTCGAAGGCCAGTCTAGAACCTTCTTCTTCTGCAGGGATCTTCCTATACATATATCTTGATAGAAAGACCAGTCTTTCCTTCACTTCCTTCTCAAATTGCCACAGCAGGAACTCATTTAATTGAGCTTGCGTCTGAACAAAAGAAAGAACGATAGGCAGGATCCAAGATCAGATGTGTAGCTACGGGAAAGATCCGCAAAAATCCTAACAAGCCTGGAGTTCTCGAGCTTGAGCTTTATAAGCATAAGCCATAGCTTGAGTTCAGTATTCCTCAGCTTGTTTTCGGATCTGATCAAGTCTAGGCTTCAAAGGATCCGATTTCAGAGCTAATAACCTTCCAAATAGTCCAACTCCTTCTGTATTCTGAGTGAAACCATGACTGAGATCAGAATCAGATTGATGGAAAAAAGAAATATCGAAAATGAAGAACGCATACAAAATGGAAAGAGCAAGCACCAGACAGCTCGAATTCGGGTTGAGCATGTAATTAGGGAACAGAAGATGAAGGCAGCTTATGACCTCATACTGCGAACTCATTGCAGCCCACCTAGCAATTATCGAGAGCCAAAAGAACTGTCCCATTGATCTGAAAGAAGCTATTACGAGTGTAATATTTTCATCACCAGGGTGTGGAGATATTCCTGAGCTTTTGGATATCCAGAAGCATCTTACAACAAACATGGAATTGATAGAAGGTGCCGAGGTTATTGGCAACTCTCACGAACACAACAACAACATTCATGGAAACTCAAAGCTCAGATTACCTTGCTGTGGACTTCCAGAAGGAGGATATATGTACACTGCCATTAAAGACACAACTATGCATATCAATCCAGACCAAAGATATACTAGTGTTGGAATCTTCCCCTTTCTCCCCATCATACCCTTAGCAAAAGGGTATAGATGCGACAACACCCACGTACTGAAGAAAACACCTCCGACAAGCTTGCTCCATTGAGGAAAAGGACGGTACATCGTCCTTGATACCGCCATGATAATGACAGTCATGTTCAGGAAAATAATTGTGATTGGAGGTATCATGAGACTGGTCCACCTAAACTCGTAAAGCTCTGCGAATTCTTCATCTTCATCCTCGGGAGAAGCTGATTTTGATGTCAGGATAAATGAAATCTCAATTCCGGCAATTACCTTCAATAGTCCTTGGAAAACCGCTACAGGATGAGCACTGGTTCCTCCAATCAGCCAGAATTGTTCGTTGCGCCACCAATCGTGGAGTGTGATTCCCGACCATTTGATTTCAAGCATCGCGAGCATGCATAGGGTTAGCGTGATCGCCAGTAAGAATGCTAGAAACGTGACGTTTAGGGATTGGACGATGAACTTGCCGGAGAAAAGTGAAAGTGCAGGCAAAAGGCAGTAGACGAGAAGAAACAATACATAGTGACCAGCTGTTTGACAGAGTCTTGCATATTGAATCCAGCAATTCCCAACTTGAGAACGAATGCCACCAGCACTTAAACAGGCCACCCTTGAGTCACTTGGTTACGTGTGTGAGGAGATTTCTCACCGTGATTTGGCACAGGACGAAGTAAATTCAGTTTTGACTGCTGTTGTTCAAGGCATGAGTGCTGCTGAGAAAACTTCTGCTGTAAGACTTGCTGCAATCAGGGCTTTATACAATGCCCTTGATTTTGCCCAAACTAACTTTGAAAACAAAATGGAGCTGGACTACATCATGAAGGTGATTTGTGAGGCGCCAGTTGCTAGAGAAGTGGATATAAGACAAGCAGCTTTTGAATGCCTTGTATCTAGTGCGTCAATGTACTATGGGGTGCTTGAACCGTACATGCAGGCCATTTTTTATCTTACACTAAGTGCAGTTAGAGGAGATGAGGAGGCTGCAGCTCTTCAAGCTTTAGAATTCTGGAGCTCTATTTGCTATGAAGAGATTGAACTTCTGGATTATGATATCGTTGCCAAGAGTAGTTGGGAAACGCCATATTCCCAATTCATTATGAAGGCTCTCCCTACTTTTCTAATTTCATAAGTACCGGGCTACGGCTAGGGAAAATTTCTAAATTAATGTAAGTACCGAGCTACGGCTTGGGAAGATTTCCGAATTTCATAAGTATCGGGCTATAGGGAAGATTTTTAAATTAATGTAAGTACCGAGCTACGGCTTGGGAAGATTTCCTAATTTTATAAGTATCAGGCTACGGCTAGGGAAGATTTCTAAATTAATGTAAGTACCGAGCTACGGCTTGGGAGGATTTCCGAATTTTATAAGTACCGGGCTACGGCTAGGGAAGATTTCTAAATTAATGTAAGTACCGAGCTACGGCTTTGGAAAGATTTCTTAATTTCATAAGTACCGGGCTACGACTAGGGAAGATTTCTAAGTTAATGTAAGTAATGAGCTACAACTTGGGAAGATTTCCGAATTTCATAAGTACCGGGCTACGGCTAGGGAAGATTTCCAAGTTAATGTAAGTACCGAGTTACGGCTTGGGAAAATTACAAAAATTACCATTGAGGGGCCTCCTCTTGGTTAAACGAAGTACCGAGTTACGGCTCCGAAATTTTTTTTGAATTACCATTAAGTTAATGGTTGCGAAATCCTATAGCCGCTGGAAACTTCAGAAATCAAGTTATCCAGCGAAGTACACCACGAGGCAGTGTTATACTTTGCTGAGGGGCCACTGAAAGGAAAATAACACCTGCCAAGGGTAGAAACGTGATTTACATAGCGGAATAAACCACATAACGCCCGATACTTTGCTATTGGACTCAAAAGTCAAATCGCGGGCATAAAAAGTGGAACACACAACTCCACTCATTCCAATCGTGGATTCTCACTCTCCCACTACTAAAGACCGTTTCCCCACAACGGCACTCTCCTAACGGCAACATCAGAAAAGTCCACGAGCGGGATAAACACGATCTCATCATCTCTTCCATTTTCTTCCCCTAAGAAGGAAGGCTATAAAAGGAAGGAAATGGACAAAAGGTAGGACATTCAATCCCATATATCCTAAACAGTTATTAATTCAATACCAAACTGACTTGATCGTCGGAGAGTTCACGGGGATCCACGTCCCCACTGAACTTCCTCTGTTTTGTAGGTTACCCATATTTTGGGATTCTCAAAGATTTCTGGAGTCACATTTACTTTTTTACCCTCAAAACACCCTTACCAATTTTTGACGAATCAAATATATATAAATATTTATAATTTGTTAGCGAATGCTCGGTAATATTCACGAACAGTGTTTGAATAAACTTGAAATTTATTCGAGTTTGTTCCGTTATTTTTTTTATTATTTGAGTTCGAGCTCGAGTTCGTTCGATTAAATTTTAAAAAAATTTAAAATTTAAATTTAAATATTATTTTTTTTTCAAAATTTTAAATTTATAAAAAAATAAATAAATTATAATTTAAATATTTAACTGTTCAATAAATTCTTATCAAAATATTGAATCACTCATTTTTAGGAAAAAAATTTAAAAAATTTCTAATTTAAATATTATATATTATTAAAAATAATATATATAAATATTTATAATTTGTTAGCGAATGCTCGTAATGTTCCCGAACCGTGTTTGAATAAACTTGAAATTTAATTGAACTTAAAATTTTGTTCGAGTTTGTTTGTTTAATAAATGAACGAGCCTGAACCGAGCATAAACGAGCTCAAACGAGACAGTTTGGTTTGTTAACAACTCTACTTGAGGGGAGGGTCTAATCCAAAGCTTTTAACTTGGAGCTAACCACTTTAAAAGAGATTCGAACCATCGATTATCCGGATAAAGTATTTAGGCGTCTATTTACTAACTCTCCTAAACTATTGGGTTAAAAGTAACTTTTTACCATACCACCAAAGTTTATATAAATAACAGTGAGAGTGTTAAACCTACATCTTCTTGTAAATCTTTTTGAAGGATTTCTTTTCTCCAAGAAATCTTCAAAGGTACTTCAAATTTCACATTTACAAATGGGTACTAATAGAAATCTGATTTTGTGTGGAAGAAGATTTCTGATCAAATTTTGGTAGAGTTGTTGAGCTGAATGAAAATTGATTTTTGGAGTTGAAAATGTCTCCGACCAAAATAAGGAAAATGATGGAATTTCTCTAACATAAGGCAAAAAAAAAAAATAGATGGAAGAATATGTAATGAAATTTTTTAAAAAACACTAAAATAATTTATCATTTTAATATTTATATTTTTTATATAATTATATAATTTTTATTTTATTAGTAAAATATAATGGTAGTAGCACTAAATTAGAAATATCTTTCATACCTTTTATATATTTATTATATAGCCTTGTTTTATTTCTATAACATTATAATCGTTATTAGCACAAAAATACGTTAATAGTTTTATTCACGTTTTCTTTTTTTTCTTTTTTTTGTTATTTTCTACCAAATATGAAAAAAGAAGTATCCTTTATCGTTTTCATAGAAGTTTGAATATGTCCTATGATAATTTTACAGCTTTTCCATAAGGCTTTAATTTTCTATTAAACGGTATATATATGCATGGGTAAATTTCATATAGAAATATAATTCATAAAAAATATTTCTCTCTTATATTTTAAATTTTATAAAATAGGTCTTTTTTTTATTTTTTATTTTTGATAAAAATAGGTCTTTTTTAAAAAATTAAATTGGTTCCTTAATTTTTAAATATTTTTTAACTCGTCTTTTTTTTTTAACCACTTAGTCTTTAAAAATAAAAAATAGAAAAAACAAATTCCATATAATAAAAATATAGTAATAAAATTCTCACAACAGACTAATAATGATATATAAGAAAGATAGGCAAGAAATTAATGTAATGTAAACATTAAAAAAAAAAAAAACGATTTAATTAATTAGCAGCCTCCGCCACCGCCACCGCCACCGCCTACAGCGGAGGCACCGCCACAGCCACTGCCTACAGCGGAGGCACCACCAGCAGAAGCAGCACCGGGAGCACTAGCGCTGTAGTGTCCACCTCCACCACCGCCGCCGCCATTGCCAAAGCAGTCAGCATAACCTAAGATGATGATGGAAATTACAGCAAAAGACATAACAATCATGCCAACCATGAACATCAATCCGCCTTCCACAGAAGAAAATCCATCAGTCCCACTAATAAAAATGTTCCCAGCCATTTTTCTGTTTCAGATAATATCACTCCCCCCCCCCCCCCCCCACACACACACACACACACACATATATATATATATATATATTAATATTGTAAGCATAGTTTAATAGTATTTTCATATTATAAGCACGCCATTTTTGAAGATACTGCCGTATGAAATACGTTTCCAGTATATCATTTTCAATGGGTAATTTCCGGGTGCAATTTGGTGAATTGTTTATTATTATTATTATTTTGTCTGGACAATATTAAGAGGAAAATAAAAACAAAATCTCCCAATTTAAGTTTTTTTTTCCCTTAAAATTTAAATATGAAATTCTATAGTATAAAACTACAAAAATAATAATTTAATTCATCAGTACCGCTGAACATTAATTTTGGTAGAGTTGTTGAGGTGAGTGAAAAGTAATTTTTGGAGTTGAAAATGTCTCCGACCAAAATAAGGAAAATGATGGAATTTCTCTAACATAAGGCCAAAAAATAGATGGAAGAATATGTAATGAATTTTTTTAAAAAACACTAAAATAATTTATCATTTTAATATTTATATTTTTTTATATAATTATATAATTTTTATTTTATTAATAAAATATAATGGTAGCACCACTAAATTAGAAATATCTTTCATATCTTTTATATATTTATTATATAGCCTTGTTTTATTTCTATAACATTGATTATAATCGTTATTAGCACAAAAATACGTTAATACTTTTATTCACGTTTACTTTTCTTTTTCTTTTTTTTTTTTTTGGTTATTTTCTACCAAATAGGTCTTTTTTTTAAAAAAAAATTATTTTTCAAAAAAATTAAATTGGTTCCTTAATTTGTAAATATTTTTTAACTCGTCTTTTTTTTTTTTTTTTTGTTTTTTTTAACCACTTAGTCTTTAAAAATAAAAAATAGAAAAAAAAATTCCAATTAAAAACTTCGTAAATAATAACAATAATTTTGTATAACAAATTTATTGACTTTTAAATTATTTATTATATCAATCTGTTTTATTGAAAAATTATTTAGAAAAAAAAAATCTTGAAAAATATAAATGATGAATATTCAAAGGAATCTTACTGTCAATTTCTAAGGAGAAAATTAAATAAATAAATAATTGAAATGTGAAGAAACTTGGTTCACTCAATTCAAATCATCTGTGATAAGGTAGTTGACTCACGTAGTAGAGTTTCATACAAAAGAAATTAATATATAATTTGATGTTTGGAACAAAAACATAGTTTATTTTATATGCCAATACTGTTAGAGGGTTTTAGTACAATAAAAGTGATGAGAAGCATGGATACAAGGTTAGTCGAGGCAGCACTAAGTGGTAATAAAACAACCTTAGATGCCTTGATCCATGAAGACCCCTTAATTCTTCATAGAATTTCGATAACCAGCTTCGATGAAAACCCTCTTCACATAGCTTCCTTATATGGAATCTAGATTTTGTGACAGCAATTCTCCGTAGAAAACCTGATTTTCTTACCAAAACAGATTCTTCCGGACGCTGCCCTCTTCACTTAGCTTGTGCTGAAGGCCACGTTGAAATAGTGAAAAGGTTGTTTCTGGCCTGCCCTGAAGTAGCCCGGAGACAGGATCAAGATGGCAGAACACCTTTAGAATTAGCGGCTTTGAATGAACAAATTGGTGTCTTGACCTATTTGCTTCAACAAAATCCTCTACTTGCAAAGATGGCAAATTCAGACACTACCATTTTGCACTTGTGTATTAGGCATAACTCCATTGAAGCTCTCAAGTTATTGGTGGATTGTTGGAGTAGGGATGAAGTAATTAACCTAAAAGACGGAAATGGAAACAATCTCCTCCATCTTGCTGCAATCCACAAACAGATTGAAGTAATCTTTTTCTCCCTTTTCTTTCCTTTTCTTTTTATTATCATTCTTGTATTACATATATTTAAATATGTCCCACATCCATAAATAAAGTGAACATATTAGTATTATATAAATAAATAATTTTTTTTATACAGACAGTAAAATATTTGCTTGAAGAGGTTGGTGCTGGTGAAAAATGGAATTCTATAAATAGAAACGGTTTCACAGTGATTGATGTTTTAGACCACAGCCCACATGACTGGAGAACTTTGGAGCTTCATACTATTTTAAGGAAATCTGGTTTTCGAAGAACAGAAGAACTGGAGATTTTAACACAAACACCATCCGGGTGATAGTTCCGGGCGCTGTCAGTCGTCCTGACAATGTGTGTGCAATGATAGCATGCAGGTAACGAAGAGTAGGATAAATACCTGTGGCTTTTGCAAAGCCATGCTGGTATGGGACACCCGTCATGCAGATCTGAGCCCATGCAGTGGAGACGTCTGCAGATGTGAAGTCTCGAACTGCTGTGGTGTATGCGGGCGTATCCAACTCATCTCTCTACCAGATGCCTAGGGCGATGCCGAACTCGGCCATGCTCATCGACCGATCTATTCCGCCTAAACGGAATGTGATCTGCTCCTGGTGGCAGGTAAAAGACGCATAGAACTCACATACCAGCTCCAGGTATGTGGGCTCGGTGATGATGAATACTCGACTGTAGGGTGGCACGTCGAGTATGCATCTAACTTCCGGTTCTACTCCCAGTGTCTGTACTGCTGCCCAATCCAGCGTTCTGCCCGTCAGTATCGTACGCCCGATATACCCAGTGCATCTCTCTTGGTATGCTGTGCTGGAGGGAAACAGCATAAAAGGATGTGCCACTGAGGTAACTGTCATGGTAGATGTGGTACGAGCACGTTTGGGAGCCATTGAAAACGTACGAGAGAAGTTAGGTGGGAAGGATGAAATTAGGTTAGGGAAGGAATTTTTGGCGGGAAAATCGAATTTTGGAGGGAAATTCGAGTTTTTGGGAAAATTCAAATTTTGGAGGGAAATTCGAAATTTTAAACTTTGAAGAGTTTGCCAAAAATTTGTAGAGAGAAGGTAGAGAGAAATATTTAGAGAGATGAATTTTTGGTTGTAGATTTGAGAGAAAATGAAAACAATTGAACTTTTATAGAAGGGGCGGCCTTCGGAACGCCCGTCCCGGAGGCAGGACTCCCGTCCCGGGTTGCATTGGGATGCGTGCCAATTCCGAATTTTTTTTTTCTTCGTAATTCCCTGAAAATCTCAAGATACCGAAAATAATCATAATTCTTTAAGAAGGCTTCATGTTTATCTAATGAAATTCAGAAGTTGTTAAAAACTCTATGCAAAAATTCCTCAGTCTTTTTTCGAAAATTGTGACTACCCTAATTTTATCGTAACTTAAATTCAGCAAGAATTTCAGAAAAACAAAAACCGAGTTTGTGCAATGTAATTAGTGGAAAATAAACTGTATTTGCAAAACTCTTGTTTTTCATAGAAATTCGAAATAAAATGTTTGAAGAAAATTGTTGAATATAAAGGACCCTTTAAAAATGTTTGAAAGATAGAAAAAATAAGGGTCAATTATTCAAGTTTCTGTTCAAACGAATTATTTGTTGAAAGTAAACGAATCTTCCCTTTTTAACGAATCCTATCTCTGATCTCCTGTAGTTCTGTCTGAATGTTTCACATTGCAGTTCTGCTTGTATGTTGCGCATTTCCTCCTGCTGGTTCCTTTGCTCCTTTAAGATTTCCATCATCTCTCGGAGTAATTGCACATTTTGGTGTTCTATTGTGGTTCTGAGTTGGGTTACTTCAGAACTTAAGGTTAGAACAGCCTGATATGATCGTCTTAGTCCGCCCGGTATTGTCTGAGTCATAGCGCCTATCCTGTGAGATATAGCATCTACCCGGGCAGCCAAGGCTGATTGAGAACTGTCAGTGCTATCCTCTGATGAAGGTGGTTGGTCGTTAGGTGCGGGGGATGCAGGAGTATATTCAGGAGATTTCGGGGTGTACTCGGGAGATTTAGGAGTATATTCGGGAGAAGCAGGAGTGTATTCGGGAGAAGCAGGAGTGTATTCGGGAGAAGCAGGAGTGTATTCGGGAGAAGAAGGAATTGTTTGGATTTCTGGGGAAGTGTTATGTTCTACTTCGTCCAGAATATCCTGGGCTCTTGTTCCCTTCATTTCTGAGTGCAAAGTCTGGTTAGAAATAACAAATAGCAAAAGTAGGGAAGTGAAACAAGAAAGCAAGAAAAATATTTTTATGGATTTTGATTTTTATTTAGAAAGCAGGTAAATTTCCTCAATATGGTTTTAGAATAATTTTCTAAAATTTGATTATCCTAAGTGTCTTAATTCCAGATATTATCTAAAATTAATTAGTTATGATAATCCTATATTTAGGAAAGTGATTGTCTAACTAACATAAGATAAGTGTGATTCAAAAGTCTAGGTTACTACCGCTACCTATCATAAGTTTCTAGAATTGTGGCCAATAATCCTAAATTCATTATGATATTTCCCCGGCAACGGCGCCAAAACTCTGATGGGGTTTCCGACCGATGTGCTAAATAGGTGTTATTTTACCCTATGTCGATTATGAATAATTAAGGACTGTGATTGACTAATTGTCACATTTAGTCTCTATGGTGTCACTTAATCAGCCAGAACCTAAGGCAGAGTACCTATCGTGTAGCTAGTCTGTTGGAAAGTATCTACGATTTTATTAAATAAATATCGTACTCCCAGGGAAGTGGCAACGGCTTAGTAGTAACTAGCCTTTCTTCCTAACTCTTATCTTATAATCCAGTTATGCAATCTTCATCAATAATTTTGATGAGAGGGTGATTCATTCTCCACTGGGTTTAAGTCTAGCTAAACCTGAAAGTGTTTTAAAGATTAGATCCTGATTTTATGTTATACTGTTACTATACGTTGATTGACCTATATTCGAGTATTTTAGACATGTCTTGGCCTGGATTGCAATTATGTTCTGTGTCTAAAGGCTACCACATCTGAGTTTCTACGCTACCGCCCCATCGTTAAGGGTAACGGCCCTACTCACGGCTCGGACTAAAGTCAACAATGACCGCCCTATGTCACTTTGGGGATCATACTGCTCATCGCATAACCGCCGGCATAAAACTCTACTCAGCCTACCTAGACTACTTTCAACCAACGGGGTGTTCCGCAGATTATTTTATCTAGTATGGCAGACACCAATACTAATTGATGCCTATTAAACTAAACAGGTTATGAATAGACCGTGGTTAGGAATTGTCTATAACCCTAATTTCAGTTTAAAAGAATGGCAATAGACATGCAGACATAATGGATATTTAAGCAGATGGCCATTTCTAGAAAAACATAATACTTCAACATAAAGAACAAATATTTATAAAAACATAATCTGGTATGTACTAGAGAATTGTACACTGGAAACCACTTAATGACTCAGATCGAGTGGAGAGGAATGAATTCAACTGCTGGAGGCCTGGGATATTTATAGCAGCTTCCTGGAGTGAAAATCTCTGAAAAATTCGATGTGGGACAGCTTCTGGCGGCTCGGGACACCCGTCCCGGGTTCGGGACGCCTGTCCTGAACCTTTGACCGAGTCAACATTTCCAAAAATTGCATTTTTTTGCCCCAAAATTTGCTGTTTTCGTCTACTTTTCACCTGACACTTCCAAAATCATAAAAACTATGAAATTAAGTAAATAATGAACAATTAAGATCAAATTACCCTCGATTTCACCCAAATTCATACATAAAAACATGCTAAAAAGGTGATACGATTTTCGCGTATCACCCGGTCCTTCTTGGCTCCAACCGGGATTCGAGCTGCCTACTGAAGAGGAGGCTTTTAAGTCCTTGGCCTTGGAGATATCTAAAAGGACTCTGCCTCTCAACAATCTTCGTTTTAATAATCCTTATGTCGCGGCTTTGGTTGGCGGAGTCATTTTGGAACGGGCTCATGATGCGGAAAGCTTGGCAGGAATGAGCGAGATGGGGGTTGAAGAAGCTACCAATCGAATCGGGGCTTTGCTCGCTCGGGTGAGTTTCTTTGTTTCTTTTGCTTCTCCTTGGAATAGTTTTTGACTTGTTTTTTTTTTCTTTCTTTTGGTAGGTTTCTTCCTTAGTCCTTCACGTGTCTAAGTCTCGGACAACGAAGCAGACTGATCAAGCGGCAGCTGATGCAGAATGGCGATCTGTCAATGAACCTCGTCTACTCTCCTTGGAGCAAGAAGTGACCAAGCAAGCTGCTCATATAGAATCGCTTAACTCTGAGAAACTGCAGCTGTCCAGTGAGGTAGACAAGGTGAGGAGATTGCTGGCCAATATGAAGGAGCGGAATGCCGAACTGAAAGTTGCAAATAAGGATTTGAACTCGGCTAGGGATGAAGCTGTTGCTAGTCGGATTTCCCTGCAGGAGGAGCTTGAGTATTGTCGCTCGGAGGACTTTAAAAGGAAGATCATTGATGACTTTCGAAGCTCTCCTGAATATCATGCAGAGATTGGCCGTGAAGCTGGCTCTTTTCTGGACAAGGGATGTGTACATATCATCAGGCAACTGCATCCCTATTTTGAAGACAAGTCCGTTCTCCTTCAAGCCTTCAAATCCAATTTTGACAACGATTTTTGTCGCCAAGGAGCTGACTTCATCCCATTCACTTCCGAGGAGTTAGAAGCACTTCGTGAAAGGGATGAAAAGAGGGGAAAACCTTTTTGGACGCCGCCCCAGCCTTCTTCTCCTACTTTCTGGGATATGCTGGGCAAAGGACCGAGCTCTGCTGCCCCGGGCTCCAGTTCTGCTGCCCCCTAGACTTGTAATTATTTTTGTAAAATTGTTGAAATGTTGTCTTGATTTTTGCCTGTTAATACTCCGAAACTTTACTCGGCTGAATTTTTACCAAGTATTATCTAATTTGATACTTCGAAACTACGAACATTTCATCTCCAAGTATATCTTAACTTGATACTTCGAACACACGATAACTCCATCGCGATAAAATTTACCAAGTATAATTTTTAACTTGATACCTCGAACCCACGATAACTCCATCGCGATAAAATTTACCAAGTATAATTTTTAACTTGATACCCGAACCCACGATAACTCCATCGCGATAAAATTTACCAAGTATAATTTTTAACTTGATACTTTGAACCCATGATAACTTCATCGCGACAAAATTTACTAAGTATTCTTTAGACCAGATACTTCGAAACTACGAACACCCTCGTAGTGAAATTTCAAGAACTCGACAGTTTTGACATTGTAGATTTGGTACTTATACAAATTTTTCTAGGAGATATTCATACATAATACCTTTTCAAGTGGTTTGCATGCCATGGATTCGGTAATAGAACACCGTCTTTATTCATAAGTTTGTAAGTACCAGGTCTTATCTCTTGTTCTACGAGATATGGTCCTTCCCAGTTCGGGGTGAGTTTGTTTGCCGTTATATGTCTGGCAGTACCCTCTATTTTCCGAAGCACCCAATCTCCAATTTTTATTGGTCGCTTGAATACTTTTTTGTCATGAGCTCTTTTGGTTTTTTGCTTGAATGATTCTGATCTCAGGCGACTTGCTATTCTTCTTTCTTCTAGGAGGTCTAATTCTGTACTTCTCCTTTCTTTGTTGGTTTCTTCATTGTACATGGTCACCCTTGCTGTGGGTAATGCGACTTTGGCTGGTGCTACTGCTTCAGAACCATATACTTGTGCATATGTTGTTTCCCCGATGGGGCCCCTAGTCGAAGTACAGATTGCCCATAGTACTGGATTCAGTTCGTCAGCCCACTTGTTGGATTTTCCTTCCAAGTTTTTCCTAAGGGTCATCAGTACCATTTTGTTAGCGGCTTCTGCCTGGCCATTACCCTGCGGATGAGCTACTGATGACTTCAAATGCTTGATATGTAATCGATGGCACTCGGCGGAAAATTTTGCTGAAAATTGTACCCCGTGATCTGTAACCACTGCTCTGGGTATTCCGAAGCGGCATATAACGTTTTCTCTGAAACATTTTGAGACATTTTCTTCTGTGGGATGTGTAAGAGCCTTTGCCTCTACCCATTTTGAGAAATAGTCAACTGCTACCACCAAGTATTTGTATCCATTTCTTGTTTTCGAGAATTTTCCCATCAGGTCCATGCCCCACATATCGAATGGCCATGCTGCTATGACCGGAGTTTATTCGACGGTGGGTAGCTGAGTTATCGTTCCAAAAATTTGACAAGTCTCGCATTTTTTGACATACTCCGCTGCATCGTTTCTGAGTGTTGGCCAATAGTACCCTTGGTTGATTACCCTCTCGGCCAAAGCTCGGGCCCCGGGGTGTCCCCCACATACTCCTTCGTGTATTTCCTCAAGGAGATCATTGACTTGGGTAGGCGGGATACATCAAAGTAAGGGCCTTGTGAAAGATCGTCAGTACGGTACATCGTCGTGTACAGTATACCAAGCCGACTATCGCCTGACTTGCCTCGCTCGAACTTCGTCGTTCGGAAGGTCGCCCCTTTGAATGAAATCCTTTATTTCTTTATCCCAAGACTCCGAGGTAGGATGAAGGCAATGGATAAAATCCGTTCCTGTGAATTCTTCTATGTGAATGCCTTCATCATTTGGGGTTTCTCCAGAAGCGATCTTCGCTAGTCTGTCTGCTTGCTGATTTTCGTTTCGGCTAAGTAGCGATAAAGTGAAGGGATAGAATTTTTCTCTCCATACTTGAGCCTTTTCAACGTATGGCAGTAAGCCTTCTGATTGAACCGCATAGGTCCCTTGGATTTGATTCACCACTAACTGTGAGTCGGTGTAAACTTGTAATGCTTTGATGTTGGCTTCGTGGGCCCATTCTAGCCCTCTTTGCAGTGCCTCGTACTCCGCTTGATTGTTTGAGAGATGAGGTTTTAGCCTGATTGCTCGCATCTCCACGTATTTCTTGTTGGGCGAAGTTAACACAAGGCCTACTCCGACTCCTTTAGAGTTGGCTGCACCGTCCACCTTTAGTTCCCATGGTTCTTTGGCAGGCTCTGTTGTTGAACTAGTGTCTGTATAAGACCCTTCTGCTAGGAAATCTGCCAGAGCCTGGGCTTTAATCGTTGTTCGTGGCTTGAAAGTGATTTCTTGTCCACATAGTTCGATGGACCACCTCAACATCCTCCTTGATTGATCTAACTTATGGAAGATTTGCTTGAGAGGGGCATTAGTATAAACCACAATGCGTATGCTAATTTTTCAATATTTGAGTACCTAGACTCTGCATCGTTTAAGACTTTGCTGACGAAGTAAATTGGGTGTTGCTTTGTTCCTTCCTCTTTTACCAATACAGACGCCACGATTGCGTCAGAAAAGGATAAATAGAGGAAAAGCATTTCTCCTACAGTAGGAGGACGTAATAAGGGTAAGTTCAGCAGGTGATTTTTCAAGTCGTTCCAGGAACGGCTGCACTTCGGGGTCCAAGCAAATGCATTCTTCGATTTTTTTAATGCCTTAAAGAAGGGAAGACACCTTTCCGCTGACTTCGAGACAAATCACCCCAGAGCTACGATACACCCATTTAATCTTTGAATATCTTTGACACACCGGGGTTCGGTTAGTCGAGCTATGGCTTCCAACTTCTCTAGGTTGGCCTCGATACCTCGCTCTGAAGTCATAAAGGCCAAAAACTTACCCGATTTCACTCTGAATGTGCATTTTGTCGGATTAAGGTTGAGTTTATACTTCGCCAGATTGTCAAATGTCTCCTTTAGATCGTCCAGGTGTGAAACACCGCGCTTGGTCTTGACAACCATGTCATCCACGTAGGCTTCGATATTTCTTCCAATCTGATCTCAGAGGACATAGTTCATTATACGCTGGTACGTCGCGCCTGCATTCTTAAGTCCGAACGACATAACATTGTAACAGTATATGGCACCGGCTGCTCGAAATGAAGTGTGTACCTGGTCGCTCGGCTTCATCTTTATTTGATGATACCAAGAGAAGGCGTCCATGAAACTTAGGAATTCAAATCCCGCTGTGGAGTCTACCAATGCGTCTATCCGAGGTAGTGGATAACAATCTTTCGGGCATGCTTTGTTAAGGTCGGTGTAATCCACGCACATTCTCCATTTCCCCGTGGATTTCTTAACCATCACTACATTAGCAAGCCACATGGGGTACCTTACTTCGCGTATGAACCCGGCTTTCAGAAGCTTGCTTACCTCTTCTTTCATTCCTCGCATTTTGTCCTCCCCGAATTGTCTGGACTTTTGCTTGTTTGGCTTGCACATCGGATTTATATTCAGAGCATGCTCGGCAACCGTAGTGTTGATTCCTGGCATATCCTCTGTACACCAGGCGAAGCTATCTTGGCGTTCCTTCAGGAGCTGAATGACACCCTACCGAAGATGACTTGGCAGTTCCTTCCCAATCTTGACAAGTTGCTGGGGATACCTAGTGTAACTTGCATTCTTACCGTTCCCATGATCGGGACTTTATGGGGTGTAAATCCCTCCAACACCATCCTACTGGTTTTGAGATGTTCATTTTTTACCCCATTTCTTAGAAGCATCGCTGGTACATGATGTTCTTAGTAGCCCCCGTGTCGACCAACACCCTTTTCACGGTGCATTTGTCGATTCCATCTCGCGTCATTTGCATTTCCATTACAATGGGCGTTATTTTCGCCTCTTCATTGCTCTCTAACTCTTCATTAGAAAAAGTGATGACTTCGGTCTGCTCAAGTTCATACTTCGGGATAAGGTACGACTTGGTAAGATTGTATATCCGTTTCTTGAGTTTTTAACAGACGTTGAATCTGGGTTGATCATATTGATTACCCTTTCACCTTTCTCTTTCTGTTGTTGTACCCCCACGATGTATTCCTTCAGGCACCCCTCCTGGATTAGTTTTTCAATTGCTCTCTTGATGTGAAAACATTCTTCGGTTGTATGCCCATAGTCGCGATGGAATCCACAGAACTTAGATTTGTCTCTCGTGGAGTAAGACTTCATTGGGGCAGGATCCTTGACCCCATATTTCTCCTTGATCACAGTTATCAAACTTTCTTTAGCAACATTTAGAGGAGTAAATGTTTCGAATTTCTTACCTCGATTTTTGTCTTTTCGATCCAAGAAATTCGAAGTAACATCTTTGTGGTGCTCGGGCTGCTTATCTTTTCTTCTCGAAATTGATTCAGTTGCGCTGCCTTCTTCCAGGGCTACTTTCCTGGCTTCGTTGAACATTTCCCCAATTGTCTCCAGCTTTCGAAGTTGGAGCTCGGTATACAGCATCCGCGACCTGAATCCTCCTTCAAAATACGTGATCACTATGTCTTGATTGATCCCTTCAATTTCCTCGTAGGTCTTCTTGAACCTTTCCAAAAATGAAAGCAACGTTTCGCCTTCCCATTGCTTGATGTTGGCTAAATCTCCTCTTGTTTTTGGGATTGTTCCTGCAGTGCTGAACTTGTCCAGGAACATTTTTTCCAAAGTATACCATGAGTCGATGGTATCCTTTTTAAGCGATGTAAACCAAGTTAACGCTTTGTTAGATAAAGTAGTCGGGAAAGCTCTACATAGGATAGCCTCGTCATTTGTGAGTAGCCCGAGTATAGAACGAACTGTGGAAGTTTAAGATTTGGATCCGGGGAGACGCTTTGGATCCATTTGATAAAGGGTCCCAATTTGATTGCTCTCGACTGGCGGGACTTGGAGGTATGTTTTCCATTCTCCGGGCTTCATTCTGGAGAGCGTTTCTAGGTTCTTTCTTTGTGAGCGGGTCTCAAAGAATGATGGCTCTCTCCAACCTCGCTAGTCACTTGCTTCTTGCTAGTTAGGACGAATCTTTCATTCCTTTTAGCTGTGGTCTGAGTTCGTTGTGGATTTTCTGACGGGTTTGTTGAGACCCTCGGGGTTGGCAGCTCAGCTCCAACTTTCCGAAACTCGTCCCTTAATTTCAGCTATTGTTGGGAGAGCTCTTGATCCTGCTTCGCCTCTTGATCTTGCCTGAGTTGTTCGTTCTCTCTTTGTAATCTTCTTAATTCTCTTTCTGTGTCCTCTATTCGTTTCGAATTGAGTTGTTCTCGCAAGTTCGGGGATCGCCTAGAGGTTCCCGGCTGTGGCCCCAACATTTCTGATATCGGACGGCGACCGGAACTTGGGGAGGCCGAGGAAGCGGACAACCTCGTCCTCTCCCCCACGGAGAGAAGATTGACGAACGGTGTGTCCTTCTGATCGAGACATAATGGTGGATGATTGTAAAGGTAAAATAATTCAAATTTCCGGTAACGGAACCAAACTGATTCTGCACGAATCTGTCAAAGGCCAAAAAAGTAAATTAAAGTGTCGGGAACTCTGGGAGCTTTATAGTTGACTTATTAAGAAGGCTTTATAGGATGGTTGAAGTAAGAGAAAGTTGTATTCCAGAAAAGCGAAGTAAGACTCTTGGGGAGCGGTACTTCGCTGGGTGTACTTGGTACTTCGGGATATTCTACTTAGCACCTCGAAAGCCTGCAAAACAAGTAGGTTCAATGGGGAGTCTGTACCCCGTGAACTCTCCGATGCTTAATTTAGTAGAGTATTTTGGATATCTAGAAAAAAAATGGGAAAGGTCCTTACCTTATCTTCAGATCTCTCTTTTATATGAGTCTGATAATGAATTTACCGTTGTAGATTTGGACCGTTATGACCGTTATGAGTAACGGGTCATAAATGTGGAATTAAGGAGGTAACGTCTTCACTTTATGAGACCCATAAAGCGGTATTTATGTCATTGGGGGTTTTCTTGACCCACAATTTTCCGTTAATTCCTTGAGGAATTTGTGGCGGTTCAATATATACTCATTTCTTCTGATGGCGGTATTTACATTGCTGGTGGCTATAAAAACTGACTTCCGATTTGCTTACATGTATATATATAGAGAGAGACATATAGATTAAGAAATGAGTTGCATTAAAACAAAAAGGTTGGACAAAAAGTATCCAAGTGTGATGAATAATACAAGGAATATAACCGTATATTTCGACGAAAAACAAGAATTCATATTTGAAATGTCAACAAACTTCGTTTTTGAACCATAATAAAACTATGATTAATATAATACGATACTTAATTGATTAATACTTAGTTTAAGAAAATGAATATTGGTTTTTAAAACATTATCTGTACTACAAACTAATTAATTTAGAACATTTGAAAAATCCTAGATGTTTGTATGTATCTTAACTATTACATTGGATATACCTTAAAAAGCAAAAGTCACTAACCGCCAAAGACAAATAAAGACTTTGGACGATCCGTTACTATGTTGATTTACTATTTAACAATGTCCACTTAATCACTTTCATTAATCTCTGCTATATTTATCAATTTTTATAGTTACAATTAAAGTTTACTGATTGAGCATGGACAGAAGATTGGTTGAGGCAGCACTTAGTGGTAATGAAACCACCTTAAATTCTTTGATCCAAGAAGACCCTTTAATTCTTCATAGGATTTCACTCACCACCTTTGATGAAACCCCACTTCAAATAGCTTCCTTTTATGGAAATCAAGACTTTGTAGCAGCGATTCTTAGCAGAAAACCTAATTTTCTTACCAAAATAGATTCTTTTGGACGTTACCCTCTTCACCTGGCCTGCGCTGAAGGTCACATTGAGATAGTGAAAAAGTTGTTTCAAGGGTGCCCTGAAGTAACCTTGAGAAGGGATCAAGATGGGAGGACGCCACTCGAATTGGCAGCTTTGAATGAACAAATTGCTGTCTTGACCTATTTACTTCAAGAAAATCCTCTGCTGGCAAAGATGGCGGATTCAGACAGTACTATTTTGCACTTGTGTATTAGGCATAACTCCATTGAAGCTCTCAAGTTGTTGGTGGATTGTTGGAGTAGTGATGAAGTAATCAACTCTGCAGATGAAAATGGAAACAATCTCCTCCATTTTGCTGTAACCCATAAGCAGATCCAAGTAATCACATCCCTCTATTTTAGTTTTATTTAATTACCACATATTTCCGGTCTAACACATTCACAATATTTAACAAATGAGAGTAACAACACATATTCAAACTTAAAATCTCTTACTTTATTAAATTTTCACATTTTTGTCAAAAATGCGTAAATCAATTAATAGCATTCTCACTTATAATGGTTTTTAACATTTTTGTTGTATATACAGACGGTGAAGTATTTGCTTAGTGAGGTTGGTAATGGTGAAAAATGGAATTCCATAAATAGAAACGGGTTCACCGCGGTTGATGTATTAGATTACTACCCAAGGGACTGGAGAACTTTGGAGCTTTATGATATTCTATTGAAATATGGTGTTGGAAGAGCAAAAGAAGATAAATTATTAATGTCATCAAATAATAATTTTTCTGATTCTCAAGAGATCAATAGTACCGTTACACCAATGTCCTCATCAAACGTTAGAAAAGTGTGGAAATTCGTCAAAAAATCATGCCATGACAATTTCAAGAATGAAAATAATTGGGCAGAAAAAATTTGTGGAAATCTCTTGGTGGCTGCAACTCTCATAGCAACCATCTCCTTTCAAGAAGGACTAAATCCACCCGGTGGAGTTTGGCAAGATTCAAATAATGGTCATATAGTCAGAACCTCAATAATGGTTTCTACAAACTTCAAAGCTTACTTTTATTTTATTTCAGACAATACAATTGCCTTGATCATCTCTTCTGGAATAATTCTTTTGATGATAAGTGGATTCCCTCTAAATTCTAAGCCATTGATGGGGGTATTGATGTTGGCAATGACCTTAACAATGGTGCTCTTGTTATCAACTTATACTGTATAAGTATTACAAGTGTTGACTCCCAAAGATGTGCCTAGAGATAAGATTTACAGAATTTATTCCAACTTTAGAGTTGCATTAATATGTTGGGATAGTGTTTTTTCAATCGCCATGCTTCTTGCTCTTGCTCGTTGCTTGGTGTGGTTGCTAACCAAAGGGTTAAGAATTGCGAAAGCTGGTGGAAGTTGCCTCAAGAAGATCAGAACTAAGGATAGTGTGAGTTTACCTTGCACATTAGGTTCAAAAATGCTATGAACTTCTTATTTATTATTTCTTATAAGAGTAGAATTGTCTTTTAGTTTAACTATTATTTTTATATAATTTTCTTATTGTAATTGTTAATTAATTATCATGAAACTCTTGTTATTCTAAATTCTTGTTCGAATTATTATGGAACTATTAGTATGCATTGTACTTGCTCCAACTTTGTACTACAATTTTTTCACATGCTTCTGATACTAATGATTCTTCAAGAATTTGTTAGGATGATTCGAGGGTAAAAAAATAAATTTGTACTGAAATATCTCCTGGAATCTCGAAGTATCGGGTGGTTGCAAAACTGAGAAGGTTTAATGGGGACGTGGATGCCCCGTGAACTCTCTGACGATCAAGTCAGTTTGTGAGAATATAGTATAAATGATTTAGGATATCTGGAATTCAATCACCTTTACCTTCCACTAACTCCCCCTTTATAGGTGTTTTCCGACAAAGTTCCTATAACGGATATGAGTTTGTGACTTGCCATTATGGAAAGCGGGCTAATTCGTGGAGTGATTTGGGGACCCACGATTTGGAGGGGTGCAGTTATAAATGCCGCTTCCTACGCTGGTTATTGACTTATGGTCAATAATTATGGTCGTTTATTGTTAACCGAAGTGTGAGGTGGTTAGTATTCTGGACAAATGACCTTTTTGCCTTTGATAATTGTTATTTGTTACTCAGTTGCCCCTCAGCAAAGTACAACACGGTTCGGTGTCGTGCTACGATGGATGACTCGTATTTTGAAACCTCGTCGAGTTACCAGTCTTTGCTGATATTGGACTTCGTATATCCTTGAAACGTTTTTGGGGTTACTGATGGTGACTGTTGTGGCTTCATTTTCTGCGTTTTTGCCATTAATACCAGAATTTTTGTCAGCCGACAGGATACCTTTCACTTTCCCCGATGCGTTAAACCCAGCAAGTAATCATGACAAATAACTTGTGAGTATAACCTTCTATTAACATTTCAAAGCCCTTTTGATTCTTATAAGAATACGTCTGTAGTATTCCTTAGCACTTTTCACTTTCTTCTTCCTCAGAGCTTCCCTGCCATTACTGCTTCTGCGCCTTTTGAAGATTCTGCCATTTTTTGTTGTTTGTCATACATTCTATCTTGCTTCTACTTCAAACCTTCCATCCCAACTACTAAAAAGGAATGTTTTGTCTTCTTTTGACGACTTTATTTTATTGTCTTCCTTTTTCCGCCATTGTTTCTCTATGTTTAAGCTTTTCCGTGTAGCTTTGTTTATCATTTTTTGGATGTTTGGGTGTCTTTCTGATGCTCAACTTCCTTTTATTTCATTCTTTAGATGATATGGACAGAAAATGTGATCTCGTTTTTCTTTGTGTGGGCTATTTGTGGTACGAGGGTGATGAATCTTTGTGGGTATTTTTCTGGGTTTAGGTAGTTTAACGTTTTCTTCCATGAACTGGAGCATGAATAATAGAACCAATTTTGGGTTTAGGTTATTTTCTTATCATTGTCTTTTTTATCAAGGGTTTAGTAATCAAGTTTGTTTTTGGTTTTATGGGGTCGCTGTGTTTTTCTGGGTAGTTTTCTGGAATGGGGTTCTAAGCATTGAACTTCCATTCGCATGTCACAATGTCTATTCGGGAAGAAAACGTAGTTAGTGAAGAGGTTGAGGATCTTATGACCGAAGGCTTTGGTGATCCTCTTCCTGCTCGTCATCGTAGGGGAGGCAAAGTGACAGTGGCTGTGATTAGGGAAGACCATGTAGCTGAAGTTCCTTTGGGTGTTCCTTTTTAGCCTCCTATGCCTGCACCCCTTACTACCGATTTTTCTTTTTGGCGAAGTAGACTCACCCAGGATAAAGCGAACTCCTTTGCCCGTAGTTATAGTATAGACCCTAATGTATATAGGATTTTTGTAGTCCCCGAAGCAAGTAGGATGTCTCTTTGTCATATTCCCCTTCCTTTAGCTCACTTCGACGTAGGACTTAGCCTTCACATGGATCCTGCCTTTGTAGATTTCTTGGTGTTTGCCCGAGTACAACCTGCGCAAATCCATCCTAACGTCGTCCGAACTCTTTTTGCTTTGATTTGTTTATGTCGTAGACTAGGTTTTGAGCTTTCTATGAACATCCTTAGAATGTTTTTTTCTTCTCTAAGGATGTCTGAAAATACCCTTTCACTTCGCTCCCATAGAAATAAAATCCAGCTTTTTGATTCTCCACCTAATAAGGTAGATTTTAAAGGGAGATGGGTAATGGTTGAATGTAAGATAGGATTCCCTTTTCATCCTAGTGTTAGCGAGGACTACCAATGGGCTCAAATTTAATATTCTTCCTCCCGTAGTCACTATGATCGGACCTTCTTAGAAACCATTACCCGCGATTTAGGTGATAGTCACCAAAACCAGACCCGGGTGTACTCCACCGTTGATTTGCTAAGTGAAGATAGCCTGAGGTGGTGCGTCATAGGGGCAGGCTTTGACGCCTGAAAGACAGAATTAGGCTTCGAAGTGGAAAGCCCTAATCTCGATTGGACAATACACCCGTGGCAGAGGTGATTTCTCAATCTAATGTGATCTTTGTAACTCCACTACTCGGAGTTGTCGTAGTGGCCAAGGTAACCTTGTTTGTCCTTAGCTAAATTTTTCTTTACTTCATTTGTTATTCCCCTTTCTCCTACTAACACTTAGCATTTTCATTGCAGGTCCCAATATATTTGGAATCGCCTGGGGAAACCGCGAAGAGGGTAGGAATGTGCTCTAATCGCACTTAGATTCGTTGTCCCGTTTTCCTCCAAGACTTGTCGATTGGGTGACTTCGGGTGACTTCGGGTGACTTCAGGTGACATTGTAAACCTGCGGGAATGAGCTTCCAGTGATCATTGAAGTGTGTTTGTCTTCCCCATGTTTAGGTTGGAGGGGGAGATTGTTAGGGTCCAGCCCAACTTGCTTTGATACTATTTTGTGTGGGCTTTTATTGTGGGCTTTTTTAGGGTTTTTTATTTAAATTTATAAATATGGTCCTTAGGGACTAGGGGGATGGGCTCCCATAATTCTATCTTGTTAAATAAGAAAATAGGTCTGCAGAAAATTTGAGAGGAGGGCAATTCTTGTGTGCAGCTTTGATCATGGAAGAAACGTGGTCTGATTTGGCTGAAAGTTTGAAGGTTTGTTCGTGACATCTTGAGCTTTATTTTTTCGGTTGGATCATTGTTTTGAGCTCCAGTTTAGTCAGAATAAAATTTTAGACATGACTGATTTCTTGGTGATTTCTACCTTTTGTTCTCTATTTTTGATCTCTTATTGTTTGGCATTTGTTGGTGGATTTGTAAACCTTTTGTAGATTGAATTGGTTTTATTTTACCCTCAATTATCAATAAGAGAAGTACATGGAAGACTCCTCTAACTGTCTCGTGGTTTTTTGACCCTTCTTGTTGAAGGGTTTTTCTATGTATAAATTATTGTTATTTATTGATTGCGATTTTATTAATTTTAGTTGGTGTTTTAGTTGTGATAATATTGGGGTTGATTAAATTGTAAATTTATTGATAATATTGTGTTTGAAACATTGTGGATCTCGTAGTAACCCCTTTATTCCTAACATTTTGATGTTGGTACGCAATGACCTTAACTATTGTGTACATGTTAAAAACTTATAGCATATCAGTTTTACATGTGTTGATTCCCAAAGATATGACCATTGATCATGTTTACAGAATTTATTCAATCTTCAGTATTGCATCGAACTCCCTAAGATTTGACTTTGTATCATGCTCGTTTCTCTATGTGGTTTCTAAATAATATATATCGGGTATCAATCTAAGTCTCACGTCTAAAAATAATGCTAGAGTTGGCAAAGATATAAAAATTTCACTGAACTCCATTAGTACGAGGCTTTTTGGATAGTTACCTAAGAGCAAAATTGTCTCGGTCACCACTGATACTGATAGTGTTAGTATCAGATTGATTTACAAGTGATCCTAGTCATCTTGGGTTTTGTTTGGTCCGGATCTTTGTCTCCGTGAGCTCTGGGACGGACTCAAGGAGACAACTCGGCTTTGAACCATGAGCCATATGTTGGAGGATACTTGATGAATTACATAAGTCATATTCATTCTTGGCTGAGTGGCATATACAAAAAAATATATATATTGAAGAGAAGAAATTCTACAAATAGACACGTCATCAGCTAATGATCGGAGTGTGAATAATTACGATACTATGTTGCACTCCGATCAGAGGAAACTACGCATCAAGGACACCCAGAAGGGTCATTATTTGGGAACTACACTTCGACTTCCCTCCATTCCAAAAAAAAAGTGTCGAAGTACTTTACACCCGAGTCACTGTTATCCTAATTAAAGATCTTGAATGTCCTTAAGGATAATGATGGGTTAATAACGGGTGTCAAGCTCTAATTTGGTTAAGGATTAGTGTGCCTGAATAGTCACAGGTGTATGTAATTAAAGTATTATGACTGACAGGTGTCCAGGATGATTCATCAACTAACGGTAAATAATTATTTACCACATACGGTAAACCAGGTAAGTCTTCTACTATAAATATAAGGAAGAAAGGAAGAGAGTGATGTTTTTTCTCTCTTCTTCTCCCCTGAATCTTACATTCTCTAAGACGTACATATTTACTTTGAGTAATTCGAAAGGCTCTGCTAACAAAATCATGGGAAGGTCATCTTCAATAACCCACCGTTGTGTGACTTGTTTATTTTGCAGATTGCTGATTGCAGATCGTATGACAAAGGAGCACACTCACACGAAATTTCCCAGATCAATATATTGAACTGTCAGAAAAATACCTCAGGGGCTAAACGGTAATTTCGCCACACCTTAATTGCCCTTGATCTCACCTGACGTCATAAACACAAATTAATGGGCCTCATCAAGGCTAAACGTTATCTCCTTTAATTCCACATTTATAACCCATTATCCACAACGGTCAAAACGGTCCAAATCTACAACGGTAATCTTATTATCAGACTCCTATAAAAGAGAGATCTGAACATAAGGTAAGGACTTTTTTCCTAATTTCCAGATATCCAAAAATACTCTACTAACTTAAGCATTGGAGAGTTCACGGGGTACAAACTCCCCATTGAACTTACTTGTTTTGCAGGCTCTCGACACGCTAAGTTACAAGAAATTTCCTAAGGACTGAAGAAAGTAGACTTACCCGAGCTATCAAGGCACCAACCCGGTTGGTGGCCTCCTCAACCCCCATGTCCTTCATCCCAACCAAGCTCTAGGGGTCATGAGCTCGATCCAGGACCGCACCTCCAAGCATGGCAGCAGCATACTTGTTATTAAAGCAGAGGTTGTTGAGGGGAGGTGTTCGGGCAGTGATCTCGGCAGCCAAAGCCCTCAAGGGCTCTTCCTCGGTCGGCAGCTCGAACCCCGGCTGGAGCCAAGAAGGACCGGAGCTCCCAGAATTCACCTCGGCTTCGGCAGCAGGAGCAGCCTCAGCTTCGGCAGTTGGAGCAGACTCTTCCACAGGAGTCAGCTCAGAGTTTCTTCGGGATGCCAAGGGGACAGCATCCAAGGCATCCGTTGAGGCAGGAGAAGGAGAAGAAGAAGATACCTCGACTGAAGGACACCAAGGAGAAGTTCTCCGCCTTTGACGAGGACGGAGTTGCTCCTCCTCATCTTCTACCACTTCGGGTGTGGCTTCCCGGCGAGGTCCGGGTGCAGACCGAGGAGTTCTGCCTCTTACTTGCCCATCCCTCGCTCGACGAAGGGTCCTACCCCGCCCGCGCGGACTGGCGGAGGATGGGTAAGTAAGGGGAGTCTCCCCCACTGCACCCCGATCTATCAGACGCGAGGGGAACCGGGGTAGGGAGTCCAGGTGTGACTGCCGGACATCCCTTTTCTCAACTCGATTCCCCCAGGCCTTGCTAAACATGGTGGGATTTGCAACAAAACAACTAAGTCAATTCCCTTACGAAGTACGAAGAACAACAACAACAAAGAAAAAACAACACATTACCCCGGCCTCTGCCACACCCACGACTAGTAAGACTACACGGGTCACATTGAAAAAAAAAATAGTCCCGGGATGTATAGTCCAGTCTTCGTTCAGAATTTCCTCAACAAAACCTAGCTCCCTCTTCCTCTCAGCCAAACCAGCCCCTATGCCGCACCACTTCAGGCTGGCTTCACTCAACAAATCAACGGAGGAGTATACCCGGGTTTGGTTCTGACGGCTATCTCCTAAATCCCGGGTAATTACCTCTAGAAAGGCTTTTTTGGAGTGGCTAAGGGAAAAAGGACCCTCTATTTGAGTCCACTGGAAGTTTTCACTAACACAGGGACGGAAAGAAAAACCTATACCCGACTCAACATTCATCCACATACCCTTAAAATCTACCTTATTGGGCGGGGAGTCAAAAAGAACAACCTTATTTCGGCGTGGACGAAGGGAAAGAGTATTGTCCAACATCCGAAGTGAAGAAAAAAACATTCTAAGAATGTTAGAAGACAACTCGAAGCCTAATCTACGACAAAGACAAATAAGACAAAAAATGGTGTGAACTGCATTAGAGTGCACCTGCCCGGGTTGAATTCGAGCAAACACCAAGAAATCAACAAAAGAAGGGTCCATGGGAAGACGAAGACCCACTTCGAAATGAGCCAAGGGAATAGGAATGCAATGAAGAGACATTCTCCCTGGCAAAGGAGCAACAGAGACTCTATAAGTCCTAGGGTCTATACTATACCTACGGGCAAAAGACTCTGCTTGCTCACGGGTAATCCTATTTCGATCTAAAGGGAAATCGGGAGGAGGAGGCGGCATAGATGGCTGGAATGGCACTCCCTTGTGAACCTCACACTCACCATCCCTAGCCGCTACTGTTACTTCTGGTTGGGCAGGTTGAGGATCGCCAAAACCCTCATTCATAAGGTCCTCACCCTCCCTTTCATCCTCTCTCTAGGCAGCCATTACCTGCGAATGGAAGTCCAACATTTAGAACTCCATTCAAACAAAGGAGCTACGCAGAAAGATAAACCCTAAACCCTAAATAAACACATAGTTCTACCCTTATTAACCCACAGAAAAAACAGAGCATACAGAAGAAGCACAACAGACAACCAAGAGGCAACAAGGGAGAAGAAAACAGAAACCAGGCCATAAGAAGACAAAACATACCTTTTTTGGTGTCTGAACTTGAGGTAAAATCTGAAGGAACGTGACTGAATTCGCGAGGAAAACGAAGGCAAAAGGAATCTTCAGAAAGCGTTAATGGCAGAAAACTATAAAGACAAAGGAATCTTCAGAAAGCGTTAATGGCAGAAAACTATAAAGGCAAGGAAGCAAAAGTAAAAGAAAAAGCTTATGAAAGGGAGAAGATCACTAAATAAACAAGGGAAAGCTTTTTTGAAATGATTACTTGCTAGAATCGATGCGTCGAGGAAAGCGAAAAAGTACTTCTGACGGCTGACATTCTGCAATTAATGACAGGCGCAGAAGATGAAAAGACAGTCAGTCACAATCAAAGACCCTAACTTCAGTCACAAGTCAAAGTACTCAACACGCTTATCCCGCCAAAGCTCCCCTACTTCGTCAGACGAAACTTCGACGATGGGCCACTGAACAGTCAGAAATATACCTCAGGGGCTAAACGGTAATTTCGCCACACCTTAATTGCCCCTGATCTCACCTGACGTCATAAACACAAATTAATGGTCCTCATCAAGGCCAAACGTTATCTCCTTTAATTCCACATTTATAACCCGTTATCCACAACGGTCAAAACGGTCCAAATCTTCAACGGTAATCTTATTATCAGACTCCTATAAAAGAGAGATATGAACATAAGGTAAGGACTTTTTTCCTAATTTCCAAATATCCAAAAATACTCTACTCACTTAAGCATCGGAGAGTTCACGGGATACAAACTCCCCATTGAACTTACTTGTTTTGCAGGCTCTTGACACGCTAAGTGTAGCAACCCGAGATACGCACTGATTGCGCCCAACAAAGTATCGCCCCCCTAGGAGTTATACTTGGCCTACCCGAAAAATCATCTTCCTTGACTTTGACCAGTTCAAAGAGTCTTCTTGACAAGTCAATCAAAAAGCTTCCTGAATTCTCGGCACCTCAATTTATTTTTTTATCCTTCGACATATTCGTGCAGAATCAATATATATACTCATTTCTTCTGCTGGCGGTATTTACACTGCTGGTGGCTATAAAAACTGACTTCCGATTTGCTTACATGTATATATATAGAGAGACATATAGATTAAGAAATGAGTTGCATTAAAACAAAAAGGTTGGACAAAAAGTTTCCCAGTGTGATGAATAATACAAGGAATATAACCGTATATTTCGACGAAAAACAAGAATTCATATTTGAAATGTCAAAAAACTTCATTTTTGAACCATAATAAAACTATGATTAATATAATACGATACTTAATTAATTAATAATTAGTTTAAGAAAATGATTATTGGGTTTTAAAACATTATCTGTACTACAAACTAATTAATTTAGAACATTTGAAAAATCCTAGTTATTTTGTATGTATCTTAACTATTCCATTGGATATACCTTAAAAGAAAAAGTCACTAACCGCCAAAGACAAATAAAGACTTTGGACGATCCGTTACTATGTTGATTTACTATTTAACAATGACCACTTAATCACTTTCATTAATCTCTGCTATATTTATCAATTTTTATAGTTACAATTAAAGTTTACTGATTGAGCATGGACAGAAGATTGGTTGAGGCAGCACTTAGTTGTAATGAAAACACCTTAAATTCTTTGATCCAAGACGACCCTTTAATTCTTCATAGGATTTCACTTACCACCTTTGATGAAACCCTACTTCATATAGCTTCCTTATATTGAAATCAAGACTTTGTAGCAGCAATTCTTAGCAGAAAACCTGAATTTCTTTCCAAAACAGATTCTTTTGGACGTTACCCTCTTCACCTGGCCTGTGCTGAAGGTCACATTGAGATAGTGAAAAAGTTGTTTCAAGGGTGCCCTGAAGTAACCTTGAGAAGGGATCAAGATGGGAGGACGCCACTCGAATTGGCAGCTTTGAATGAACAAATTGGTGTCTTGACCTATTTACTTCAAGAAAATCCTCTACTGGCAAAGATGGCGGATTCAGACAGTACCATTTTGCACTTGTGTATTAGGCATAACTCCATTGAAGCTCTCAAGTTGTTGGTGGATTGTTGGAGTAGAGATGAAGTAATCAACTCTGCAGATGAAAATGGAAACAATCTCCTCCATTGTGCTGTAACCCATAAGCAGATCCAAGTAATCACATCCCTCTATTTTAGTTTTATTTAATTACCACATATTTCCGGTCTAACACGTTCACAATATTTAAAAAATGAGAGTAACAACACATATTCAAACTTAAAATCTCTTACTTTATTAAATTTTCACATTTTTATCAAAAAAAACGTAAATCAATTAATACCATTCTCGCTTATAATGTTCTTTAACATTTTTGTTATTTATACAGACTGTGAAGTATTTGCTTAATGAGGTTGGTAATGGTGAAAAATGGAATTCCATAAATAGAAACGGGTTCACCGCGGTTGATGTATTAGATTACTACCCAAGGGACTAGAGAACTTTGGAGCTTTATGATATTCTATTGAAATATGGTGTTGGAAGAGCAAAAGAAGATAAATTATTAATGTCATCAAAAAATAATTTTTCTGATTCTCAAGAGATCAATAGTACCGTTACACCAATGTCCTCATCAAATGTTAGAAAAGTGTGGAAATTCATCAAAAAATCATGGCATCACAATTTCAAGAAAGAAAATAATTGGGCAGAAAAAATTCGTGGAAATCTCTTGGTGGCTGCAACTCTCATAGAAACCATCTCCTTTCAAGCAGGACTAAATCCACCCGGTGGAGTTTGGCAAGATTCAAATAATGGTCATATAGTCGGAACCTCAATAATGGTTTCTACAAACTTCGAAGCTTACTTTTATTTTATTCAATACAATACAATTGCCTTGATCATCTCTTCTGGAATAATTCTTTTGATGATAAGTGGATTCCCTCTAAATTCTAAGCTATTGATGAGGGTATTGATGTTGGCAATGACCTTAACAATGGTGCTCATGTTATCAACTTATACTATATCAGTATTACAAGTGTTGACTCCCAAAGATATGCCTGGAGATAAGATTTACAGAATTAATTCCAACATTAGAGTTGCATTGATATGTTGGGATAGTATTTTTTACATCGCCATGCTTCTTGCTCTTGCTCGTTGCTTGGTGTGGTTGCTGACCAAAGGGTTAAGAATTGCGAAAGCTGGTGGAAGTTGCCTCAAGAAGATCAGAACTAAGGACAGTGTGAGTTTACCTTGCACATTAGGTTCAACAATGATATGAACTTGTTATTTATTATTTCTTAAAAGAGTAGAATTGTCTTTTAGTTTAACTATTATTTTTATATAATTTTCTTATTGTAATTGTTAATTAATTATCATGAAACTCTTGTTATTCTAAATTCTTGTTCGAATTATTATGGAACTATTAGTATGCATTGTACTTGCTCCAACTTTGTACAACAATTTTTTCACATGCTTCTTATACTAATGATTCTTCAAGAATTGGTTAGGATGATTCGAGGGTAAAAAAATAAATTTGTACTGAAATATCTTCGGGAATCTCGAAGTATCGGGTACCTGCAAAATTGAGAAGGTTCAATGGGGACGTGGATACCCCGTGAACTCTCCGACGATCAAGTTAGTTTATGAGAATATAGAATAAATAATTTAGGATATCTAGAATTCAATGACCTTTACCTTCCACTTACTCCCCTTTTATAAGCGTTTTCCGACGAAGTTCCTATAACGGATATGAGTTTGTGACTTGCCGTTATGGAAAGCGGGCTAAATCATGGAGTGATTTGGGGACCCACTATTTGGAGTGTTGCAGTTATAAATGCCGCTTCCAACTCTGATTATTAACTTCTGGTCAATAATTATGGTAGTTTATTGTTAACCGAAGTGTGAGGCGGTTAGTATTCTGGACAAATGACCTTTTTGCCTTTGATAATTGTTATTTATTACTCAGTGGCCCCTCAGCGAAGTACAACACGGTTCGGTGTCGTGCTTCGATGGATGACTCGTATTTTGAAACCTTGCCGAGTTACCAGTCTTTGCCGATATAGGACTTTGTATATCCTTGAAACATTTTTAGGGTTTTTCATGGTGATTGTTGTCGCTTCATCTTCTGCGTTTCTGCCATTAATGCCAAATATTTTGTCAGCCGACAGGATACCTTTCACCTTCCCCGATGAGTTAAACCCAACAAGTAATCATGACAAATAACTTGTGAGTATAACCTTCTATTAACCTTTCAAAGCCCTTTTGATTCTTATAAGAATACGTCTGTAGTATTCCTTAGCACTTTTCACTTTCTTCTTCCTCAAAACTTCCCTGCCATTACTGCTCCTACGCCTTCTGAAGATTCCACCATTTTTTTTTGTTTGTCATACGTTCTATCTTGCTTCTACTTCAAACCTTCCATCTCAACTACTAAAAAGGTATGTTTTGTCTTCTTTTGACGACTTTATTTTATTATCTTCCTTTTTCCGCCATTGTTGCTCTGTGTTTAAGCTTTTTCGTGTAGCTTTGTTTATCATTTTTTGGATGTCTGGGTGTCTTTCTGCTGCTCAACTTCCTTTTATTTCATTCTTTAGATGATATGGACACAAAATGTGATCTTGTTTTTCTTTGTGTGGGCTATTTGTGGTACGAGGGTGATGAATCTTTGTGGGTATTTTTCTGGGTTTAGGTAGTTTAACGTTTTCTTCCATGAACTAGAGCATGAATAATAGAACCAATTCTGGGTTTAGGTTATTTTCTTATCATTGTCTTTTTTATCAAGGGTTTAGTAATCAAGTTTGTTTTAGGTTTTATGGGCTAGCTGTGTTTTTCTGGGTAGTTTTCTGGAATGGGGTTCTAAGCATTGAACTTCCATTCACAGGTCACAATGTCTACTCGGGAAGAAAACGTAGCTAGTGAAGAGGTTGAGGATCTTATGACCGAAGGCTTTGGTGATCCTCTTCCTGCTCGTCATAGCAGGGTAGGCAAAGTGACAGTGGCTGTGAATAGGGAAGACCATGTAGCTGAAGTTCCTTTGGGTGTTCGTTTTCCTCCTCCTATGCATGCACCCCTTACTACCGATTTTTCTTTTTGGCGAAGTAGACTCACCCAGGATAAAGCGAACTCCTTTACCCGTACTTATAGTATAGACCCTAATGTATATAGGATTTTTGTAGTCCCCGAAGCAAGTAGGATGTCTCTTAGTCATATTCCCCTTCCTTTAGCTCACTTCGACGTAGCACTTAGGCTTCACATGGATCCTGCCTTTGTAGATTTCTTGGTGTTTGCCCGAGTACAACCTGGGCAAATCCATCCTAACGTCGTCCGAACTCTTTTTTCTTTCATTTGTTTATGTCGTAGACTAGGTTTTGAGCTTTCTATGAACATCCTTAGAATGTTTTTTTCTTCTCTAAAGATGTCTGATAATACCCTTTCACTTCGCTCCCTTAGAAATAAAATCCAGCTTTTTGATTCTCTGCCTAATAAGGTAGATTTTAAAGGAAGATGGGTAATGGTTGAATGTAAGATAGGATTCCCTTTTCATCCTAGTGTTAGTGAGGACTGCCAATGGCCTCAAATTTAATATTCTTCCTCCCTTAGTCAGTATGAGCGGACCTTCTTAGAAACCTGATACGCTAAAATCGTATCACATTTTTAGCATGTTTTTATGTATGTTTTAATGTGAAATCGAGAGTAAATTGACATTAATCGTTTACTATTTACTTGATTTCACGGTTTTTATGATTTTGGAAGTGTCAGGTGAAAAGTAGACGAAAACAGCAAATTCTGGGGTAAAAACGCAATTTTTGGAAATATTGACCCGGTCAAAGGTCCGGGACGGGCGTCCCGAATCCGGGACGGGCGTCCCGACCCGGTCAAACCGCCAGGACGGGCGTCCTGAACCGGGACGGGCGTCCCGAACCTGGTCAACGAATCAGGACGGGCGTCCCGAGCCTCCAGAAGCTGTCCCACATCGATTTTTTCAGAATTTTTCACTCCGGGAAGCTGCTATAAATACCCCAGGCCTCCAGCAGTTGAAATCATCCCTCTCCACTCGATCTGAGTCATTAAGTGGTTTCCAGTGTACAATTTTCCAGTACACAACTCACTCAGAGACTCGGATCTCAGTTTTCTTTCTTATTAGTGTTTTGTTTTAGTTTCTGAGAAATAGTCTCAGATCTTAGGTTTCTATAGATAGGTTCGTTTCTGGTATTCATAGAATACCCGAGATTTCGTTAGGAGATCCTAAGAGAGCTCTAGGCGTTCGAAGAGTCAGTCCACAGGGCTAGGCTTAAGCCCAGGACGTAAGGTAAAGTCTAGCTACTAGGCTGAGGAAGCGTCCTCCGAAGGTTTTGGCGAGCAGAGTCAGGGCGAGCAATACGACGTATACAGCAGTACGCTCTGTCGGCGAGACTACGTAAAGGGTGATTTCTTTATGGCATCAGTCCCCATACCCCTCTCTTATATGTTTTATTGCTTTGTCCTAAACATCAATTATGAATATCAGATTACGGTTTTTATGAATAGTTGTTTTGTATGTTGAAGTTATTATGTTTTTCTAGAAATAGCCACCTGCTAAATATTCACTATGTCTGCATGTTTAATGTGCTCTTTTAAACTAACGTTAGGGTTATAGACAATTCCTAACCACGGTCTAATCATACCCTGTTTAGTTTAACAGGCATCAATTAGTATTGGTGTCTGCCATGCTAGATAAAATAACATGCTGAACACCCTGCTTGTTAAAGTAGTCTAGGTAGGAGTCGAGCTGAGTCCGATTATGCCGGCGGCTAGGGCAAGCGGTATGATCCCCGAAGTGACATAGGGCTTTCATGGATGCCTTCGTCCCGAACCGTGAGTAGGGCCGTCATTAAGGTAGGGCGGTTTATTAGAGACCTCGGATGTGGTACGCCTTTAGGCACAGAACATAGTTGCAATCCAGGCTAAGATGCATCTAAAATACTCGAAGATAGGTCAATCAACATATAGGAACAGTATAGCATAGAATCAGAACTCATCTTTAAAACACTTTTAGGATTAATTAGACTTGAACCTAGTGGAGAATGGATCACCCTCTCATCAAAGATATTGATGAAGATTGCATAACTGGATCATAAGATAAGAGTTAGGATAAGAGGCTAGTTACTACTAAGCCGTTGCCACTTCCCTGGGAGTACGATATTTCTTTAATAAAATCGTAGATACTTTCCAATAGACTAGCTACACGATAGGTACTCTGCCTTAGGTTCTGGCTGATTAAGTGACACCATAGAGACTAAATGTGACAATTAGTCAATCACAGTCCTTAATTATTCATAATCAACATAGGGTAAAATAACACCTATTTAGCATGTCAACCGGAATCGCATCAAAACCATTACCCGCGATTTGGGTGATAGTCGCCAAAACCAGACCCGGGTGGACTCCACCGTTGATTTGCTAAGTGAAGATAGCCTGAGGTGGTGCGTCATAGGGGCAGGCTTTGACGCCCAAAAGACATAATTAGGCTTCAAAGTGGAAAGCCCTAATCACGATTGGACAATACACCCCGGGGGTGATTTCTCAATCCAATGTGATCTTTGTAACTCCACTGCTCGGAGTTGTCGTACTGGCCGAGGTAACCTTGTTTGTCCTTAGCTAATTTTTTTTTGTACTTCATTTGTTGTTCCCCTTTTTCCTACTAACACTTAGCATTTTCATTGCAGGTCCCACTATGTTTGGAATCGCCTGGGGAAACCGTGAAGAGGGTAGGAATGTGCTCTAATCGCACTTAGATTCCTTGCCCCGTTTTCCTCCAAGACTTGTTGATCGGGTGACTTCGGGTGATGTTGTAAACTTGCGGGAATGAGCTTCCAATGATCATTGAAGTGTGTTTGTCTTCCCCATGTTTAGGCTGGAGGCGGAGATTGTTAGGGTCCAGCCCAACTTGCTTTGATACTATTTTATGTGGGCTTTTATTGTGAGCTTTTTTAGGGTTCTTTTTTTTAATTTATAAATATGGTCCTTGGGGACTAGGGGGATGGGCTCCCATAATTCTATCTTGTTAAATAAGAAAATAGTTGAGCAGAAAATTTGAGAGGAGGGCAATTCTTGTGTGCAACTTTGATCATGGAAGAAACGTGGTCTGATTTGGCTGAAATTTTGAAAGTTTGTTCGTGACATCTTGAGCTTTATTTTGGATGTTGGATCGTTGCTTTGAGCTCCAGTTTAGTCAGAATAAATTTTTAGACATAACTAATTTCTTGGTGATTTCTACCTTTTGTTCTCTATTTTTGATCTCTTATTGTTTGGTATTTGTTGGTGGATGTGTAAACCTTTTGTAGATTGAATTGGTTTTATTTTACCCTCAATTATCAATAAGAGAAGTACATGGTAGATTCCTCTAACTGTCCCGTGGTTTTTTTACCTTTCTTGTTGAAGGGTTTTTCCATGTATAAATTATTGTTATTTATGGATTGCAATTTTATTAATTTTAGTTGGTGTTTTAGTTGTGATAATATTGGGGTTGATTAAACTGTACATTTATTGATAATATTGTGTTTGTGACATTGTGGATCTCGTAGTAACCCCTTTATTCCTAACATTTTGATGTTGGTACGCAATGACCTTAACGATTGTGTACATGTTAAAAACTTATAGCATATCAGTTTTACATGTGTTGATTCCCAAAGATATGATCATTGATCATGTTTATAGAATTTATTCGATCTTCAGTGTTACATCGAACTCCTTAAGATTTGACTTTGTATCATGCTCGTTTCTCTGTGTGGTTTCTAAATAATATATATCGGGTATCAATCTAAGTCTCACATCTAAAAATAATGCTAGAGTTGGCTAACATATAAAAATTTCACTTAACTCCATTAGTATGAGGCTTTTTAGGTAGTTACCTAAGAGCAAAATTGTCTCGGTCAACACTGATACTGATAGTGTCATTATCAGATCGATTTACAAGTGATCCTAGTCATCTTGGGTTTTGTTTGGTCCTTATCTTTGTCTCCGTGAGCTCTGGGACAGACTCACGGAGACAACTCGGCTTTGAACCATGAGCTATATGTTGGAGGATACTTGATGAATTACAGAAGTCATATTCATTCTTGGCTGAGTGGCATATACAGAAATATATATATATTGAAGAGAAAAGAAATTCTACAAATAGCCACGTCATCAACTAATGATCGGACTGTGAATAATTACGATACTATGTTGCACTCCGATTAGAGGAAACTACGCATCAAGGACATCCAGAAGGGTCATTATTTGGGAACTACACTTCGACTTCCCTCCATTCCGAAAAAAAAGTGTCAAAGTACTTTACACCCCAGTCACTGTTATTTTAATTAAAGATCTTGAATGTCCTTAAGGATAATGATGGGTTAATAACAGGTGTCAAGCTCTAATTTGGTTCAGGATTAGTGTCCCTGAATAGTCCCATGTGTATGTAATTAAAGTATTATGACTGACAGATGTCCAGGATGATTCATCAACTAACGGTAAATAATTATTTACCCCATACGGTAAACCAGGTAAGTCTTCTACTATAAATATAAGGAAGAAAGGAAGAGAGTGATCTTTTTTCTCTCTTCTTCTCCCCTGAATCTCACATTCTCTAAGACGTATATATTTACTTGAGTAATTTGAAAGACTCTGCTAACAAAATCATCGGACGGTCATCTTCAATAACCTACCGTTGTGTGACTTGTTTATTTTGCAGATTGCAGATCGTTTGACAAAGGAGCACACTCACACGAAATTTCCCAGATCAATATATATATACTCATTTCTTCTGCTGGCGGTATTTACATTGCTGGTGGCTATAAAAACTGACTTCCGATTTGCTTACATGTATATATATAGAGAGAGACATATAGATTAAGAAATGAGTTGCATTAAAACAAAAAGGTTGGACAAAATTTTCCAAATGTGATGAATAATACAAGGAATATAACCGTATATTTTGACGAAAAACAAGAATTCATATTTGAAATGTCAAAAAACTTCGTTTTTGAACCATAATAAAACTATGATTAATATAATACGATACTTAATTGATTAATACTATGTTTAAGAAAATGAATATTGGATTTTTGAAACATTATCTGTACTACAAACTAATTAATTTAGAACATTTGAAAAATCCTAGATGTTTGTCTGTATCTTAACTATTACATTGGATATACCTTAAAAAACAAAAGTCACTAACCGCCAAAGACAAATAAAGACTTTGGACCATCCGTTACTATGTTGATTTACTATTTAACAATGTCCACTTAATCACTTTCATTAATCTCTGCTATATTTATCAATTTTTAGAGTTACAATTAAAGTTTACTGATTGAGCATGGACAGAAGATTGGATGAGGCAGCACTTAGTGGTAATGAAAACACCTTAAATTCTTTGATCCAAGAAGACCCTTTAATTCTTCATAGGATTTCACTCACCACCATTGATGAAACCCCACTTCATATAGCTTCCTTATATGGAAATCAAGACTTTGTAGCAGCGATTATTAGCAGAAAACCTAAATTTCTTACCAAAACAGATTCTTTTGGACGTTACCTTCTTCACCTGGCCTGCGCTGAAGGTCACATTGAGATAGTGAAAAAGTTGTTTCAAGGGTGCCCTGAAGTAACCTTGAGAAGGGATCAAGATGGGAGGACGCCACTCGAATTGGCAGCTTTGAATGAACAAATTGGTGTCTTGACCTATTTACTTCAAGAAAATCCTCTGCTGGAAAAGATGGCGGATTCAGACAGTACCATTTTGCACTTGTGTATTAGGCATAACTCCATTGAAGCTCTCAAGTTGTTGGTGGATTGTTATAGTAGAGATGAAGTAATCAACTCTGCAGATGAAAATGGAAACAATCTCCTCCATTTTGTTGTAACCCATAAGCAGATCAAGTAATCACATCCCTCTATTTTAGTTTTATTTAATTACCACATATTTCCTGTCTAACACATTCACAATATTTAACAAATGAGAGTAACAACACATATTCAAACTTAAAATCTCTTACTTTATTAAATTTTCACATTTTTGTCAAAAAACCGTAAATCAATTAATAGCATTCTCACTTATAATGTTTTTTAACATTTTTGTTGTATATACAGACTGTGAAGTATTTGCTTAGTGAGGTTGGTAATGGTGAAAAATGGAATTCCATAAATAGAAATGGGTTCACCGCGGTTGATGTATTAGATTACTACCCAAGGGACTGGAGAACTTTGGAGCTTTATGATATTCTATTGAAATATGGTGTTGGAAGAGCAAAAGAAGATAAATTATTAATGTCATCAAATAATAATTTTTCTGATTCTCAAGAGATCAATAGTACCGTTACACCAATGTCCTCATCAAACGTTAAAAAAGTGTTGAAATTCATCAAAAAATCATGGCATCACAATTTCCACGATACCCCCAAGAGAATCGTGGAAATCTCTTGGTGGCTGCAACTCTCATAGCAACCATCTCCTTTCAAGCAGGACTAAATCCACCCGGTGGAGTTTGGCAAGATTCAAATAATGGTCATATAGTCGGAACCTCAATAATGGTTTCTACAAACTTCGAAGCTTACTTTTATTTTATTCAATACAATACAATTTCCTTGATCATCTCTTCTGGAATAATTCTTTTGATGATAAGTGGATTCCCTCTAAATTCTAAGCTATTGATGGGGGTATTGATGTTGGCAATGACCTTAACAATGGTGCTCAGGTTATCAACTTATACTATATCAGTATTACAAGTGTTGACTCCCAAAGATATGCCTGGAGATAAGATTTACAGAATTAATTCCTACTTTAGAGTTGCATTGATATGTTGGGATAGTTTTTTTACATCGCCATGATTCTTGCTCTTGCTCCTTGCTTGGTGTGGTTGCTGACCAAAGGGTTAAGAATTGCGAAAGCTGGTGGAAGTTGCCTCAAGAAGATCAGAACTAAGGATAGTGTGAGTTTACCTTGCACATTAGGTTCAACAATGATATGAACTTGTTATTTATTATTTCTTATAAGAGTAGAATTGTCTTTTAGTTTAACTATTATTTTTATATAATTTTCTTATTGTAATTGTTAATTAATTATCATGAAACTCTTGTTATTCTAAATTCTTGTTTGAATTATTATGGAACTATTAGTATGCATTGTACTTGCTCCAACTTTGTACTACAATTTTTTCGCATGCTTCTTATACTAATGATTCTTCAAGAATTGGTTAGGATGATTCGAGAGTAAAAAAATAAATTTGTACTGAAATATCTCCGGGAATCTCGTCGGGTGCCTGCAAAACTGAGACGGTTCAATGCGGACGTGGATTCCCCGTGAACTCTCTGACGATCAAGTCAGTTTGTGAGAATATAGTATAAATGATTTAGGATATTTGGAATTTATTCGCCTTTACCTTCCACTTACTCCCCCTTTATAGGTGTTTTTCGACAAATTTCCTATAACGGATGAGTTTGTGACTTGCCATTGTGGAAAGCGGGCTAATTCGTCGAGTGATTTGGGAACCCACGATTTGGAGTGGTGCAGTTATAAATGTCGCTTTCTACGCTGATTATTGACTTCTAGTCAATAATTATGGTAGTTTATTGTTAACCGAAGTGTGATGCGGTTAATATTCTGGACAAATGACCTTTTTGCCCTTGATAATTTTTATTTGTTGCTCAGTGGCCCCACAACGAAGTACAACACGGTTTTGTGTCGTGCTTCGATGGACGACTCGTATTTTGAAACCTCGCCGAGTTACCAGTCTTTGCCGATATGGGACATCGTATATCCTTGAAACGTTTTTAGGGTTTCTGATGGTGACTGATGTCGCTTCATCTTTTGCGTTTCTGCCATTAATGCCAGAATGTTTGTCAGCCGATAAGATACCCTTCACCTTCCCGATGCGTTGAAACCAGCAAGTAATCAAGACAAATAACTTGTGAGTATAACCTTCTATTAACGTTTCAGATCCCTTTTGATTCTTATAAGAATGCGTCTGTAGTATTCCTTAGCACTTTTCACTTTCTTCTTCCTCAGAGCTTCCCTGCCATTACTACTTCTGTGCCTTCTGAAGATTCCACCATTTTCGTTGTTTGTCCTACGTTCTATCTTGCTTCTACTTCAAACCTTCCATCTCAACTACTAAAAAGGTATGTTTTGTCTTCTTTTGATGACTTTATTTTATTGTCTTCCTTTTTCCACCATTGTTGCTCTGTGTTTAAGCTTTTCCGTGTAGCTTTGTTTATCGTTTTTTGGATGCCTAGGTGTCTTTCTGTTGCTCAACTTCCTTTTATTCCATTCTTTAGATGATATGGACAGAAAATGTGATCTTGTTTTTCCTTTGTGTGGGCTATTTGTGGTACGAGGGTGATGAATCTTTGTGGGTAATTTTCTGGGTTTAGGTAGTTTAACGTTTTCTTCCATGAACTGGAGCATGAACAATAGAACCAATTCTGGGTTTAGGTTATTTTCTTATTATTGTCTTTTTTATCAAGGGTTTATTAATCAAGCTTGTTTTAGGTTTTATGGGGTAGCTGTGTTTTTCTGGGTAGATTTCTGGAATGGGGTTCTAAGCATTGAACTTCCATTCACAGGTCACAATGTCTACTCGGGAAGAAAACGTAGCTAGTGAAGAGGTTGAGGATCTTATGGCCGAAGGCTTTGGTGATCCTCTTCCTGCTTGTCATCGCAGGGGAGGCGAAGTGACAGTGGCTGTGATTAGGGAAGACCAAGTAGCTGAAGTTCCTCTGGGTGTTCCTTTTCAGACTCCTATGCCTGCACCCCTTACTACCGATTTTTCTTTTTGGCAAAGTAGACTCACCCAAGATCAAGCGAACTCCTTTGCCCGTAGTTATAGTATAGACCTTAATGTATACAGGATTTTTGTAGTCCCAGAAGCAGGTAGGATGTCTCTTAGTCATATTCCCCTTCCTTTATCTCACTTCGAGGTAGGACTTAGGCTTCCTATGGATCCTGCCTTTGTAGATTTCTTGGTGTTTGCCCGAGTACAACCTGGGCAAATCCATCCTAACGTCGTCTGAACTCTTTTTGCTTTGATTTGTTTATGTCGTAGACTAGGTTTTGAGCTTTCTATGAACATCCTTAGAAATTTTTTTTTTCTTCTCTAAGGATGTCTAACAATACCCTTTCACTTCGCCCCCGTAGAAATAAAATCCAGCTTTTTGATTCTCCGCCTAATAAGGTAGATTTTAAAGGGAGATGGGTAATGGTTGAATCTAAGATAGGATTCCTTTTTCGTCCTAGTGTTAGCGAGGACTACCAATGGGCTCAAATTTAATATTCTTCCTCCCGTAGTCACTCTGAGCGGACCTTCTTAGAAACCATTACCTGTGATTTAGGTGATAGTCGCCAAAACCAGACCCGGGTGTACTCCACCGCTGATTTGCTAAGTGAGGATAGCCTGAGGTGGTGAGTCATAGGGACAGGCCTTGACGCCCGAAAGAGAGAATTAGGCTTCGAAGTGGAAATCCATAATCACGATTGGACAATACACCCCAGGGGTGATTTCTCAATCTAATGTGATCTTTATAACTCCACTGCTCGGAGTTGCCGTACTGGCCGGGGTAACCTTGTTTGTCCTTAGCTAATTTTTTTTTTTACTTCGTTTGTTGTTCCCCTTTTTCCTGCTAAAACTTAGCATTTTCATTGCAGGTCCCACTATGTTTGAAATCGCCTGGGGAAACCACGAAGAGGGTAGGAATGTGCGCCAATCGCACTTAGATTCCCTGCCCCGTTTTCCTCCAAGACTTGTTAATCGGCGGGGCTCCGGGTGACGTTGTTCCTTCACGCCCTCCCCCTGTCAGGTCGTCATCTCATCTGGGTAGGAACCCCCGACGTCCAAGAGATAGGGAACCAAGGATCAGAACTCCCCGATCTGCTCCTTCTGGACCTCGGAGGGAGATAGTTCCTGAGTCGGTTGAGGTAAAACTCTCAGAAGGTGGGGAGGACGCAGAGGAGCAGCTTTGTCCTCACCAAAGAAGAAGGACTTCACCTCGTCGGCCATCTATTTCCACCGAGGTAATAATTCCTGTTTCCCCTTCTCCTCCTTCATCCCATGGTGATGCCCCAGAAGAACACTTATCTTTGGAAGTTCGGGAGGAAGTGCTAGGTTCAACTCATGCTGCTGCTATTGGAGACGAGGTCCCCATGGAGAACTTGGGCCTTCATGGCTGCAATCGGGTTTTGAGGGCCTTAGCTATGGAGATTTCTACCAGGACTCCTCCTCTTAACAACATCCGATTTACAAATCGGTATGCGGTATCTTACATCGGGGGCGCCGTCCTAGATCGAGCTGCAGACATTGAATCCTTGGCGTCAATGGGTGACATGGGGGTGGATGAAGCCACTAACCGTGTTGGTGCTCTTCTTGCTCGGGTAAGTTTAACTTCAAAAAATTCTTCATTCATTTTTTTTAAGTCTTTTGACACATCATCCTTCTTGGCAGATTTCTTCTTACATCATTTTTATTGTCAACTCCCGCTCTCCCGAGGCAGCTGAGCGGGCTACAGCCAACGAAGAATGGCGAGCTACCAATGAACCTCGCTTGGCTGCCCTCGAAACTGAAGTTGCTGAGCAAGCCACTCGCCTAGAGTTAGTTGAGGGAGAAAAGTCCCAAATGACAAGTGAGATGGCTAATTTGACGGAGTAATTGGTTAAGGCAAAAGAAAGAATAATGGAGCTGGAAGCCGCCAACGCAACCTTGAACACAACTCAGGATGAAGCTATCGCGAGCCGAATCTCCACCTAAGAAGAGTTGAATTTTTGCAAGTCAGATAGGTACAAGAAGAACATAATTGACGACTTCAAAAATTCAACAGAGTATAACGAAGAGATAGGCCGCGAAGCTAAGTCTTTCTTGGATAAGGGTTGTGTTCATATTATCAACCAACTCCACCCGTATTTCAAAAATAAGTATGTTCTCTTACGGGCGTTTCAAGCTAATTTCGATAATGAAGTTTGCAGGCAAGGTGCAGACTTCATTCCCTTTACCGCCGAAGAGATGGACGCACTTCGGGAGCGGGACGAGCAACGAGGGAGACCTATCTAGAATCCTCCACCCCTGTCCACTCCTACTTTCTGGGATATGCTCAACGGCTCGAGTGTTGCCCCTTAACTTCTTGTAATTTGTAATTATTTTTGTACTTTATATAATGAGTACTTCCATTTTGTCTCCTCTTTGCATACTTTTAACTGTGAAACTAAATTGTCAATCAGTAACCTTGGTTTGTCTTCTATCAATACTTCCAACTTTAACTTGATGCCTAAGATTAACTTAATGGTTTTAACTTAAAATTATTTCCAAGTTTAACTCGATACTTCGAAACCTTAAGATTAACTTAATTGGCTTCTCAACTCATAATTTTCCCAAGTTTGACTCGATACTTCGAAACCTTAAGATTAACTCAATTGGTTTCTCAGTTTTATAATTTTTGGTACATCGAAACCTCATGATTAACTCAACAGTTTCTTTCTTATAATTTTCCCAAGTTTAACTCCGTACTTTGAAGCCCTAAGATTAACTCAATGGCTTTTATAATTTTAAATCTTTTCCAAGTTTAACTCGGTACTTTGAAACCTTAAGATTAACTCAACAGTCTCTTTCTTATAATTTTTCCAAGTTTAACTCGGTACTTTGAAGCCCTAAGATTAACTTAATGACTTTTATAATTTTAAATTTTTCCCAAGTTTAACTCGGTACTTCAAAACCTTAAGATTAACTCAATAGTTTCTTTCTTATAATTTTCCCAAGTTTAACTCGGTTCTTTGAAGCCCTAAGATTAACTCAATGGCTTTTATAATTTTAAATTTTACCCAAGTTTAACTCGGTGCTTTGAAACCTTAAGATAAACTCAACAGTTTCTTTCTTATAATTTTCCTAAGTTTAACTCGATACTTTTATTTAAAGATCAACTTGAGTATGAACAAAAACTGATTTTTCCCGAGGTTAACTAGGCATTTTTATTCTAAAACTGAATTAAAATCTTCCCAAGGTGAACTTGGTACTTTAAGGGGATAATTTCCATCAGTGCTTTTCCGACTACGACTTACATGTAGTACCTTTTCAAGTGATTAGTGTGCCATGGATTTGGGAGGAGAATGCCTTCCTTGTTCATGAGTTTGTACATTCCAGGTCTTACTTCTTCATTGACAAGATATGGGTCTTCCCAATTTGGTGTTAACTTGTTCGCTTTTATATGTCTTGTTGTGCCCTCAATCTTTCAAAATACCCAATCTCCAATCTTGATTGGTCTCTTCAACACTTTTTTGTCATGAGCTATTTTCGTTCTTTCTTTGAATGATTGAGATTTCAAACGACTTGCGATCATTCATTCCTCCAACATATCCAAATCCATGTTTCTTTTTGCTTTGTTGATGTCTTCGTTGTACATTGAGACTCTCACCGTGGGAAGTGCAACTTCGGCGGGTGCTATTGCCTCAGAACCATAGACAAGCGCGTATGATGTCTCTCCAGTGGGGACCCTAGTCGAAGTTCGAACTGACCACAGGGCAAGGTTTATCTCATCAGCCCATTTATTAGATTTTCCTTCTAGGTTTTTCCGTAGGGTGAGAAGTACGAATTTGTTTGCAGCCTCTGCTTGACCATTTCCTTGAGGATGTGCAACTTAAGATTTCCAATGTTTGATATGCAACTGGTGGCATTCTGAGGTGAATTTGGATGAAAACTGAACTCCGTGGTCGGTGATTACCGCTCTAGGAATGCCAAAATGGCATAAAATATTCTCCCGAAAGAATTTTGAAACATTTTCCTCCGTAGGATTTGTCAAGGCTTTCGCTTTGATCCATCTTGAAAAGTAGTCAACTGCGACTACTAAGTATTAGTAACCGTTCTGCATTTTTGGGAATATCCCCATTAAATCCATTCCCCGCATGTCGAACGACCAAGCTGCTACAACCAGAGTTTGCTCTATGGATGGCAACTGAGGTATGTTTCCAAAAATTTGACAAGTATCACAGCTCTTGACATATAGTTTAGCATCCTCTCGTAATGTCAGCCACTAGTAACCTTGGTTGATTACTCTCTCTACCAACGATCGAGCTCCCGGGTGTCCTCCACACACTCCTTCATGCATTTCAGCAAGTAACTCGTTTGTTCGGGATGGTGGTATGCATCGGAGCAATGGTCTGGAGCACGAACTCCAGTATAAAATTACATTATGAATCATGTACCTTGCCGACTGTCGTCGTATTTGCCCGGCATGTACGAGGTAATCTGGCAATAATCTCTACTGGATGAATTTTATCATTTCGTCTACCCAATCCTCTGACGCATGTCGTAAGGGTTGGATTAAGCTAGCCTCCATTGGGGCTTCTGTAATAGTCTCTATCGGGATACCGTCATCATTTGGAGTTTCTCCTGAGGCGATCTTGGTCAACCTATCTGCTAGTTGGTTATCCTTCCGATTAATTAAAGATAAGTTGAAGGGGTCGAACTTCATCTTCCATTCCTCAACTTTGTCCACATATGGTCGAAGGCTTTCAAAATGTACTGCATAAGTACCTTGGACTTGATTCACCACCAATTACGAGTCCCTATAGATCTTTAAAGCTGTTATGTTTGCTTTATGGGCCCATTCCATCCCTATGAGTAATGCTTCATACTCTGTTTGATTATTCAAGAGGTTAGACTCCAACTTGATAGCTCGCATCTAGGTATATTGTTGGTTTGGATAAGTTAAAACCACTCCAACCCCCACTCTGCTAGCATTTACTGCTCCGTCCACCGTCAGATTCCAAGGATCCATTGCCGGCTCACATCTATCGACGCTTGCCTCTGTGAATGATCCTTTTGCTAGAGAATCTTCTAGAGTTTGCGCCTTGATGGCTGAACGAGGCATGAAAGTTATGTGTTGCCCACACAATTCAATGGACCACCAGAGCATTCTCTCGGATTGATCCAATGTGTGAAAGATTTGTCGTAGCGATGCATTAGTATAGACGACAACCGGATGAGACTCAAAATAGGGTCTAAGCTTTCGCGTAGAAATCACTAACGCATATGCTAACTTTTCGATATTTGAATATCGTGATTCAGCATCGTTTAAAGCCTTCCTTACGAAGTACACGAGGTATTATTTTGATCCTTCTTCCTTTATCAGAACTGATGCTACGACCAAATTTGAGAAAGAAAGGTAGAGAAAAAGGGTTTATCCAGTGTTTGGGGATCGCAATAAAGGAAGCCCTGATAAGTAGTTTTTCAAATCCTTCCAGGCCCTGCTGCACTCCGCAATCAATTTGAAATCATTCCTCGAGTTCTTCAATGCTTTGAAGAAAGGAAGACACTTCTCTACTGACTTGGAGATGAATCGTCCCAAGGCAATGATACATCCATTCAAGCTTTGGATGTTTTTTACACATCGGGGTTCCACAAGCCGCGCTATTGCCTCCAGCTTCTCTGGGTTTGCTTAATTCCTCGCTCGGATGTCATGAAGCCAAGAAACTTTCCAGATTTTACCCCGAAGGCACACTTTGTGGGATTTAATTTGAGGTTATACGTCGCCAAATTTGCAAATATTTCCTCTAAGTCATCCAGGTGTGAAGCTCCCCGTTCAGTCTTGATGAGCATGTCATCTACATAGGCCTCTATAATCTTGTCTATCTGTCTTCGAAGGATGTGGTTCATCATCCGCTGATAGGTGGCCCCGCATTCTTTAAGCCAAAAGGCATAACATTGTAACAATATATGGCCCCTGCAGCTCAAAACGAAGTGTGTACCTGGTCGCTTGGCCTCATTTTGATTTGATGATATCCGGAGAAGGCATCCATGAAGCTTAAGAATTCATATCCTGCGGTTGAATCTACAAGTGCATCGATTCAAGGTAGCAGGTAGCAGTCTTTGGGACACGCTTTGTTGAGGTCGGTGTAATCAACACACATCCTCCACTTTCCGTTGACCTTCTTGACCATTACCACATTGGTCAACCATGTGGGGTATTTAACTTCGCAAATAAACCCAGCCTTCAGCAATTTTTCAACCTCCTCTTTCATGCCCTGCATTTTTTCCTCTCCGAATTGTCTGGGCTTTTGCTTCACAGGGTGATATGTAGCATTTATGTTCAGTACGTGCTCCGCAATTGAGGTGTCAATACCTGGCATGTCCTCCGTACACCAAGCGAAACTATGTTTGTGAGCTTTTAGGAAATCGATGATAATTTGTCGAAGAGGATTTGGCATCTCTCCGCCGATCTTGACACGCTGCTGAGGGGATTTTGGGTTGATGATTATTTCATCAAACTCCTTCTCCTGCGATACTTCTGTAACCAAGTCATAGATCTGTTTTTCAAGTATCTTCTGGATCCTCTGGTCATGGTTAACAGTTACGGAATTGATGGAGCCGATTTCGACCAACTCTCCCCTCTTCCTCTTTATCCTCATGATCCATCCTAGCAGACTTCGGGGGCTACTTTTGACGAAGCCCGCACCCCATAAGGTGTTGAACTTTACTTGCTGGTGGGATGTCGATATGACAAGATCAAAAGCTGCATGAAAGGGAGTCCCGAATATCGCGTTGTAAGGGGAATCCAAATCTACGACATAAAACTTTATTTCCTCCGTCCGTACTCTTTCTCTATTGCCAAGGGCTACCTGCATCTTGACTGTTCCTTTAACTAGTATTTTGTGAGTGGTAAACCCTTCTAGAACCATCCTACTTGCTTTGAGGTGATCATCTTTCAAGCCCATCTCCTTGAAACATTGGAGATACATGATGTTTTTTGTGGCTCCTGTGTCAACCAAAACTCTTCTCACCGTGCATTTATCAATCTCATCTCTCGTCATCCGGACTTCAAGAACAATAGTTGTGATTTTTGCTTCCTCATTGTGCTCTAACTCCTCGTTCGAAAAAGAAATAGCCTCACGATGCATAAGCCCGTACTCGGGAACGAGGTATGACTTGGTGAGATTGTATATCCTTTTCTTGATTTTCTTGATGGAGGTTAGCTTGGGGTTTATCATCCTTTTGTTGTTGAGTATTGGCCACGTACTCCTTCAGGCATCCTTCTCGAATGAGTCGCTCAATCGCCCTTTTTAACTAGATGCAGTCCTCGGTTGAATGTCCATAATCTCAGTGAAAACTGTAGAACTTTATTTTATCTCACGTAGGGAACGATTGAGGTCTCATCAGGGTTGGATCCCTGACTCCGTATTTGTCTTTGATCATCGCTATCAGACTCACCTTTGGGACATTCAGAGGTGTAAATGTCTCGAGTCTTCTACCCCGACTTTTATCTCTCCTTTCTGAAAAGTTCGGGTGGACCTCTTTCTGAGACTCGTGTTGTTTCTCTTTCTTCTTAGTAGTGGACTCTAGTGCACTGTTTTCTGCTAATGCAACTTTACGAGCAATGTTGAACATTTTTCCTATGGTTTCTGGGTTTCTCAATTGGAGCTCTATGTACAGCATCCTGGATCTAAACCCTCCTTCGAAATAGGTAATAACAGTGTCTTGACTGATTCCCTCTCTATCATCATATGTCTTTTTAAATCGCTCTAGAAAAGACAATAAGGACTCATCATCCCGCTGTTTGATGTTGGCTAGATCTCCACGCGTTTTTGGTATTGTCCCTGTTGTGCTGAATTTATCCAAAAACATTTTTACTAAGGTGTACGAGGAATCGATTGTACCTACTTTGAGAGAGGTGAACCATGTTAAAGCTTTGTCCGATAGGGTGCTGGGAAATGCCTTGCATAGAATTGCTTCATCATTCGTGACTAGGCCCATGGCTGATTTATAACGGCACACATGCTCAAGGGGTCGAGTTTGTCTGGAGTAAAGGACAAATTGTGGGATCTTGAGGAATGGATCAGGGGTAACACCTTGGATCCATTTGGCGAATGGCTCCAACTCGATTGATCTTGTCCTCTTGATTTTGGCTGTACTTTTGACTTTCTCCGGACTGTGCTCGGTGTATCGTTTCATGGCCCCTTGTTTCGCAGTGGGCTTTGAAGTGTGATGGCTCTCTCCAACCTTGTTGATTGTTTGATAGTGCTTCCTACCTGTTCGCGTTTCTCATTTGTCAGTTTTCTTAGTAGCTACAGTCCACGAACGTTGGGGAAGTCGCTAGGAAGGGTCATCTAGGAAAGTCGGCGGTGGTAGTTCTGCTCCCGCTTTGCAGAACTCGAACCTTAATTTTAACCACTGCCTAGAGAGTTCTTGCTCTTGTCTTAATCGTTCGTTTTATTTATGCATCTTTTGCAACAATTCTCTTTCTTCGTTTCCTCATTTAGAATTTATGTGCTCTCTCAAGTCTTGAGAGTGTCTTGAGGTTTCAGGTTGTGGTACTAACCTTTCCATAGCTGAGTGACGCTGGGGAAAAGTAGGAGCTGAGAACTACGCTATCATAGTCGCAGTTTCGCGAGGTGACGCATGTCGGACAGTGTGTCCCTCCTCACGTGAGTGTCTAGACATAATAAGATTTCCGATAATAGAACCAAACTGATTCATCAAGAATTAGTTAGGATGATTCGAGGGTAAGAAATTAAATTTGTATTCAAATATCTCCAGGAATCTTGAAGTATCGGGTACCTGCAAAATTGAGAAGGTTCAATGGGACGTAGATGCCCCGTGAACTCTCCGACGATCAAGTCAATTTATGAGAATATAGTATAAATAGTTTAGAATATCTGGAATTCAATGGCCTTTACCTTCCACTTACTCCCCCTTTAGATATGAGTTTGTGACTTGCCGTTATGGAAAGCGGACTAATTCGTGGAGTAATTTGGGGACCCAAGATTTAGAGTGGTGCGGTTATAAATGCCGCTTTCTACGCTGATTATTGACTTCTGGTCAATAATTATGGTAGTTTATTGTTAACCGAAGTGTGAGGCGATTAGTATTCTAGACAAATGACTTTTCTGCCCTTGATAATTGTTATTTGTTATTCAACTAATGTGGTACCTATATAGGTATACATAATGAAAGGAGATAATTACAAGGTTATCAGTTAACATGTGGAAAAGACACGTGGAGAGAATACAGGTTTATGGCATGTAAAACATGTGGAAAATAACCAACGGAAACAAAAAGGTTGAAGACATACACCGGTACATGCGAGGTACAAAATACAAAGTATGAAGTATAGTGATGTGAGGAGCAATCTCACACTTCGTCTCGCTATTGGATCCTATAACAAGAAATCCGCTAAGAAATACTGCTATAAGGAAAACAGAACCACGGCGACCTTCCAAGGTCTCACTGTCACGGGCATCATTATTCTGCCTCATGACAAGCAGCATTTATACCCCCAAAAAGAGCAGCCAACCTCTATTCAACAGGTGGCATCCTCAAGTACACCTCTTGTATTTTCAGATAAGTAAATCCTCCTATACAGACATTTAGAAGTAATCAGTCTTTTCATCATCAAGGTAGCAAATATTATCTCCATTTACTACATTCTTGTCACTCACTATATTCACATTAGGGTTTTGTTCATACAACTCTTGAGAGTAAACCCTAATTACTAGATTAAAATCTTCTTCTTCGATTACTCCATTTTTGTTCACTTATGACTTTATCATTGGACTCAGTTAAGGGAATTTTCACCCAAGCCTGCTTCTGAAACCAAATACTTGACCATCTATATATATATATATATATATATTATAGAGAAAGTCAACTTTTTTATAAGTCAAAATGCATCAGAAATTGTTAATAATAACTAAAATGGATTTACCAATATCCAAATATTTCTATATCAGTAAAAGTGTTACACACACACACACACACACACATATATATATATTTTTTTACTAGTTACATTAGAGAATTAATATAAATTTATTAACATTTTTTTCCATTAATTTATACCTATATACATAATATGTCACAATTTGAATCTTTAGATTCGTGTCCCAACTATAGGCCTAGCAGCACTTACAGTGAATTACTTGATATTATTCTCCCTATACCAAAAAAAATATTCTAGTTGACTATAAGTTCATTCTTACGTATCATTGCATATTTACTTCACTTATCGATGTGAGACACATAATAATTTATAATTTACACATAATTTTCATTTTTTATCAAAAATAAAAAAAATAAAAAAAAACACACACACACACAAATGTGTGTCTGTCTTGATTTGAACAGTGTATTAAAAGCAAAATACTACCAGAAAAATCAATAATTATCCCTAATTTTATTTTAAGCAAACAAAGAAAATCACAATAAATGAAAAGTAAATAATCAAGAAGATTTGATGGATATATAGTAATACCTCAACCCGTTGATGAATGACAGCAAGGTGTAGAATTGTGTTCCCACATTCATCTCCACCGTTGACCGCATTATTACTCCTCTTCAAACAATCCTCCACCACTAATTTCAGAGCTTTCATGGCGTTATATCTAACACAAAGGTGCAATACATTTTGTTTACCATTTTCTATTTCTTCTATATCCGTCGCCTGGTGCAGTAATAAAAAACTCAGAATCTCGACATGTTCATTCACAGCAGCTAACTCGAGAGGAGTTCTTCCGTCTTGATCCCGAAATTTGGATACTTCCGGGCACGTACGGTACAATTCCTTAGCTATTTCGACGTGACCGCCGGCACAAGCTAGGTGAAGAGGGTAACGTCCCGATGAATCTGACTTTGTAAGAAAATTATTATGGTTAATGTTGCTGTAATTGAGAATTGCTGCGAGGAAGTCTAGGTTGCCGCACGTGACAGCTATGTGAAGAGGGGTTTCGTTGGTGAGTGAAGAAATTCTGTGTAATATGAGAGGGTCTTCTTGGAGGAGTTCATCTATGGTGGATTTGTCTCCTTTCATGGCTGCCTCAATCAACTTTTTTTCCATTCTTTTTTTTTCCTATTGGAGAGATGGATGGATCATCAAGATTTTATGTACTTATAAAGTCAAAGTCAACGGATACTTCATTCAAATAAATCGGTTAAAAGATGGAGTTGAATTCATACCTACAAAATCATTTGTCTTCACTCTAAATATATTATTATAGATTCTTGTTTTCGTAAGTTGTGGATAGTATTAATTTTTTTTTTAATAGTAAATTTTTTTATTTAAAAGGTTTAAATAATATTTTTTATTTTAAAAATAAATAACTATTTATTTATTAATTTCTGTTTCTCCAAGAAAATAAAGAAAATGTGCTCTAGAGCACACAGAATGGAAGAAAAGGTATTCAGTAATATATATGACAGTACTATGTTCCATAAAATATCCTTACAACTTTGTCGGAACTGAAATTATTCTTATACATTCTAGATATTTACACTAAAAATGAATTACAAAAATAAAAATATCAATTGCAAAGAAGAAAGCTAGTAAGGAAAATCCAATCTGGACAAAGAAATGGAAGGAATAAGTTGTCATGAATTCTGGCTACTGTCCTCAAGCATCATTCCTTTCAGACTTTTGGCCAACCAAATTGCAGTCTCTCTAGGGGAAACCTTATCTTTACCAAAAGGTTTTAGGACAACAGCAAGCTCTTCCAGTCTATTATTCTCAAGTAAGTCTGCAGATAATTCTAGTAGCCCTTCAAGTGCCTCTGCCCTCTGTTGGAATGACTTGACATCCAAAGTTGCTTTTGCTGCTGGTGCTTCCTCCTCTGCAGCAGTAGGATTGAGTTTTTCCTGTTCTAAAGATTCCAACTTTGGATCCGGAGAAGATGCAATTGCAGGATCTTTGGTGTCGAATGCTGCTGGTGGAGGAAGATTCGAAGAGGGATTCACATCAACAACCTTAGAACATGAATTCTCTGAGGAATTTGATTTCAGAGGTGGAGATGAAGCTAGTGTTTTAATATCAGTGTCATCTTTTATTACACTTAACAGCTTCCCAACATCCACACTTTTCTCCACGGTGTCTATCAGAGGCTGATCACTGCCAACTCGAAAGCTACTGTGCCGAATGACATGTATGACATCATCAAAAGCTGGTGGTAAATGGTTACTACTAGCTGGTTTTTCAACAATAACATTTTGTTGAACAGATGCTCTGTCTTGGAAAGTCTTTTGGTTGGATGCAACAGGATGAACAATAGGAGATATGGCATCTCCCACTGCTGATACAAGTTCTTTTACCATAAACTTGTCGTCACCACTGGATGCCGAAGACGTATTGCTTGCCCTCCTAAACCTGATCTCGTCTTTAGGAGTAAGTATTTCTTCAGAATTCTGAACTGCATGATCCAAAACTACTGCAGCACCTGAACTTGCTTTCTCAGTACAAACCGTAGTTTCTTTGTTTTGATGATCTGAGCTCCCTGCTTGATTATTTTGATAACCATGACTTCCTCGATAGGAATTCTCAGGCGTCTCGGAGTGCAAGGAGGAATTAACTGAGCAACTTGGTAGTGATTCTATGCTTCCACTTTCAGTGGCTCGCCCCTGACTCGTACATGTCTGCTGCTCTGTTAAATTGATGAACGGCGTTGTTGCATCATCACAAAGATCAAATGCTTGCATTGAGACAGAAGACGATGCAGAATTGCTGCTATCTGTCGGCAATACTCTGAAGCTTCTCACTACAGCCTTTTGAGATTGTTGCAGTATCAGATCGAATTGCTGCTATCTGTCGGAAATACTCTGATAGTGTCAGTATCAGATCGATTTACAAGTGATCCTAGTCATCTTGGGTTTTGTTTGGTCCGTATCTTTGTCTCCGTGAGCTCTGGGACGGACTCACGGAGAAAATTCGGCTTTGAACCATGAGCTACATGTTGGAGGATACTTGATGAATTACAGAAGTCATATTCATTCTTGGCTGAGTGGCATATAAAGAAATATATATATATATTGAAGAGAAAAGAAATTCTACAAATAGCCACGTCATCAGCTAATGATCGGAGTGTGAATAATTACGATACTATGTTGCAGTCCGATTAGAGGAAACTACGCATCAAGGACACCCAGAAGGGTCATTATTTGGGAATTACACTTCGACTTCCCTCCATTCTGAAAAAAAAGTGTTGAAGTACTTTACACCCCAGTCACTGTTATCCTAATTAAAGATCTTGAATGTCCTTAAGGATAATAATGATGGGTTAATAACGGGTGTCAAACTTTAATTTGGTTCAGGATTAGTGTCCCTGAATAGTCACATGTGTATGTAATTAAAGTATTATGGCTGACAGATGTCCAGGATGATTTATCAACTAATAGTAAATAATTATTTACCCGATACGGTAAACCAGGTAAGTCTTCTACTATAAATATAAGGAAGAAAGGAAGAGAGTGACTTGTTTATTCTACTACCGTTGTACTTGTTTATTTTGCAGATTGCTGATTGTAGATCGTTTCACAAAGGAGCACACTCACACGAAATTTCCCAGATCAATATATATGTACTCATTTCTTCTGCTGGCGGTATTTACACTGCTGGTGGCTATAAAAACTGACTTCCGATTTGCTTACATGTATATATATAGAGAGAGACATATAGATTAAGAAATGAGTTGCATTAAAACAAAAAGGTTGGACAAAAAGTTTCCAAATGTGATGAATAATACAAGGAATATAACCGTATATTTCGACGAAAAACAAGAATTCATATTTGAAATGTCCAAAAACTTCGTTTTTGAACCATAATAAAACTATGATTAATATAATACGATACTTAATTGATTAATACTTAGTTTAAGAAAATGAATATTGGTTTTTAAAACATTATCTGTACTACAAACTAATTAATTTAGAACATTTGAAAAATCCTAGATGTTTGTATGTATCTTAACTATTCCATTGGATATACCTTAAAAGCAAAAGTCACTAACCGCCAAAGACAAATAAAGACTTTGGACCATCCGTTACTATGTTGATTTACTATTTAACAATGTCCACTTAATCACTTTCATTAATCTCTGCTATATTTATCAATTTTTATAGTTACAATTAAAGTTTACTGATTGAGCATGGACAGAAGATTGGTTGAGGCAGCACTTAGTGGTAATGAAAACACCTTAAATTCTTTGATCCAAGAAGACCCTTTAATTCTTCATAGGATTTCACTCACCATATTTGATGAAACCCCACTTCATATAGCTTCCTTATATGGAAATCAAGACTTTGTAGCAGCAATTCTTAGCAGAAAACCTGAATTTCTTACCAAAACAGATTCTTTTGGACGTTACCCTCTTCACCTGGCCTGTGCTGAAGGTCACATTGAGATAGTGAAAAAGTTGTTTCAAGGGTGCCCTGAAGTAACCTTGAGAAGGGATCAAGATGGGAGGACGCCACTCGAATTGGCAGCTTTGAATGAACAAATTGGTGTCTTGACCTATTTGCTTCAAGAAAATCCTCTGCTGGCAAAGATGGCGGATTCAGACAGTACCATTTTGCACTAGTGTATTAGGCATAACTCCATTGAAGCTCTCAAGTTGTTGGTGGATTGTTGGAGTAGGGATGAAGTAATCAACTCTGCAGATGAAAATGGAAACAATCTCCTCCATTTTGCTGTAACCCATAAGCAGATCCAAGTAATCACATCCCTCTATTTTAGTTTTATTTAATTACCACATATTTCCAAGTAATCACATCCCTCTATTTTAGTTTTATTTAATTACCACATATTTCGGGTCTAACAAGTTCACAATATTTAACAAATGAGATTAACAACACATATTTAAACTTAAAATCTCTTACTTTATTAAATTTTCACATTTTTGTCAAAAAAAGCATAAATCAATTAATAGCATTCTGACTTATAACGTTTTTTAACATTTTTGTTATTTATACAGACTGTGAAGTATTTGCTTAGTGAGGTTGGTAATGGTGAAAAATGGAATTCCATAAATAGAAACGGGTTCACCGCAGTTGATGTATTAGATTACTACCCAAGGGACTGGAGAACTTTGGAGCTTTATGATATTCTATTGAAATATGGTGTTGGAAGAGCAAAAGAAGATAAATTATTAATGTCATCAAAAAATAATTTTTCTGATTCTCAAGAGATCAATAGTACCGTTACACCAATGTCCTCATCAAACGTTAGAAAAGTGTGGAAATTCATCAAAAAATCATGGCATCACAATTTCAAGAAAGAAAATAATTGGGCAGAAAAAATTCGTGGAAATCTCTTGGTGGCTGCAACTCTCATAGCAACCATCTCCTTTCAAGCAGGACTATATCCACCCGGTGGAGTTTGGCAAGATTCAAATAATGGTCATATAGTCGGAACCTCAATAATGGTTTCTACAAACTTCGAAGCTTACTTTTATTTTATTCAATACAATACAATTGCCTTGATCATCTCTTCTGGAATAATTCTTTTGATGATAAGTGGATTCCCTCTAAATTCTAAGCTATTGATGGGGGTATTGATGTTGGCAATGACCTTAACAATGGTGCTCATGTTATCAACTTATACTATATCAGTATTACAAGTGTTGACTCCCAAAGATATGCCTGGAGATAAGATTTACAGAATTTATTCCAACTTTAGAGTTGCATTGATATGTTGGAATAGTGTGTTTTACATCGCCATGCTTCTTGCTCTTGCTCGTTGCTTGGTGTGGTTGCTACCCAAAGGGTTAAGAATTGCGAAAGCTGGTGGAAGTTGCCTCAAGAAGATCAGAACTAAGGATAGTGTGAGTTTACCTTGCACATTAGGTTCAACAATGGTATGAACTTGTTATTTATTATTTCTTATAAGAGTAGAATTGTTTTTTAGTTTAAGTATTATTTTTATATAATTTTCTTATTGTAATTGTTAATTAATTATCATGAAACTCTTGTTATTCTAAATTCTTGTTCGAATTATTATGGAACTATTAGTATGCATTGTACTTGCTCCAACTTTGTACTACAATTTTTTCACATGCTTCTTATATTAATGATTCTTCAAGAATTGGTTAGGATGATTCGAGGGTAAAAAAATAAATTTGTACTGAAATATCTCCGGGAATCTCGAAGTATCGGGTACCTGCAAAACTGAGAAGGTTTAATGGGGACGTGGATGCCCCGTGAACTCTCCGACGATCAAGTCAATTTATGAGAATATAGTATAAATGGTTTAGGATATCTGGAATTAAATGGCGTTTATCTTTCACTTACTCCTCCTTTATAGGTGTTTTCAGAAGAAGTTCCAATAACGGATATGAGTCTGTGACTTGTCGTTATGGAAAGCGGGTAATTCGTGGAGTGATTTGGGGACCCACGATTTGGAGTGGTGCAGTTGTAAATGTCACTTCCTACGCTGATTATTGACTTATGGTCAATAATTATGGTAGTTTATTGTTAACCGAATTGTGAGGCAGTTAGTATTCTAGACAAGTGACCTTTTTACCCTTGATAATTGTTATTTGTTACTCAGTGGCCCCTCAACGAAGTACAACACGATTTGGTGTCGTGCTTCGATGGGCGACTCGTATTTTGAAACCTCGTCGAGTTACCAGTCTTTGCCGATATGGGACTTCGTATTTCCTTGAAACGTTTTTAGGGTTTCTGATGGTGACTGTTGTCGCTTCATCTTTTGTGTTTCTGCCATTAATGCCAGATTTTTTGTCAGCCGACAAGATACCTTTCACCTTCCCCGATGCGTTGAACCCAGCAAGTAATCATGACAAATAACTTGTGAGTATAACCTTCTATTAACGTTTCAGATCCCTTTTGATTCTTATAAGAATACGTCTGTAGTATTCCTTAGCACTTTTCACTTTCTTCTTCCTCAGAGCTTCCCTGCCATTACTACTTTTGTGCCTTCTGAAGATTCCACCATTTTCGTTGTTTGTCATACGTTCTATCTTGCTTCTACTTCAAACCTTCCATCTCAACTACTAAAAAGGTATGTTTTGTCTTCTTTTGACGACTTTATTTTATTGTCTTCCTTTTTCCACCATTGTTGTTCTGTGTTTAAGCTTTTCTGTGTAGTTTTGTTTATCGTTTTTTGGATGTCTGGGTGTCTTTCTGTTGCTCAACTTCCTTTTATTTCATTCTTTAGATGATATGGACACAAAATGTGATCTTATTTTTCCTTTGTGTGGGTTATTTGTGGTACGAGGGTGATGAATCTTTGTGGGTATTTTTCTGGGTTTAGGTAGTTTAACATTTTCTTCCATGAACTGGAGCATGAATAATAGAACCAATTCTGGGTTTAGGTTATTTTCTTATCATTGTCTTTTTTATCAAGGGTTTAGTAATCAAACTTGTTTTAGGTTTTATGGGGTAGCTATGTTTTTCTAGGTAGATTTCTGGAATGGGGTTCTAAGCATTGAACTTCCATTCGCAGGTCACAATGTCTACTCAAGAAGAAAACGTAGCTAGTGAATAGGTTGAGGATCTTATGGCCGAAGGCTTTGGTGATCCTCTTCCTGCTCGTCATCGCAGGGGAGGCGAAGTGACAGCGGCTGTGATTAGGGAAGACCAAGTAGCTGAAGTTCTTCTCGGTGTTCCTTTTCAGACTCCTATGCATGCACTCCTTACTACCGATTTTTCTTTTTGGCAAAGTAGACTCGCCCAAGATCAAGCGAACTCCTTCGCCCGTAGTTATAGTATAGACCCTAATGTATATAGGATTTTTGTAGTCCCCGAAGCAGGTAGGATGTCTCTTAGTCATATTCCCCTTCCTTTAGCTCACTTCGAGGTAGGACTTTGGCTTCCTATGGATCTTGCCTTTGTAGATTTCTTTGTGTTTACCCGAGTACAACCAGGGCAAATCCATCCTAACATCGTCTGAACTCTTTTTGCTTTGTTTATGTCGTAGACTAGGTTTTGAGCTTTCTATGAACATCCTTAGAATGTTTTTTTTCTTCTCTAAGGATGTCTAACAATACCCTTTCACTTCGCCCCCGTAGAAATAAAATCCAGCTTTTTGATTCTCTGCCTAATAAGGTAGATTTTAAAGGGAGATGGGTAATGGTGAATCTAAGATAGGATTCCTTTTTCGTCCTAGTGTTAGCGAGGACTACCAATGGGCTCAAATTTAATATTCTTCCTCCCTAAGTCACTCTGAGCGGACCTTCTTAGAAACCATTACCCGTGATTTAGGTGATAGTCGCCAAAACCAGACCCGGGTGTACTCCACCGCTGATTTGCTAAGTGAGGATAGCCTGAGGTGGTAAGTCATAGGGACAGGCCTTGACGCCCGAAAGAGAGAATTAGGCTTCGAAGTGGAAAGCCATAATCACGATTGGACAATACACCCCGGGGGTGATTTCTCAATCTAATGTGATCTTTATAACTCCACTGCTCGGAGTTGCTGTACTGGTCGGGGTAACCTAGTTTGTCCTTAGCTAAATTTTTTTTTTCTTTTACTTCGTTTGTTGTTCCCCTTTTTCCTGTTAAAACTTAGCATTTTCATTGCAGGTCCCACTATGTTTGGAATCGCCTGGGGAAACCGCAAAGAGGGTAGGAATGTACACCAATCGCACTTAGATTCCCTGCCCCGTTTTCCTTCCTGGGGAAACCGCAAAGAGGGTAGGAATGTAACCTTGTTGATCGGGGGGGCTCCGGGTGATGTTGTTCCTTCACGCCCTCCCCCTGTCAGGTCGTCATCTCATCGGGGTAGGAACCCCCGACGTCCAAGAGATAGGGAACCAAGGATCAGAACTCCCCGATCTGCTCCTTCTGGACCTCAGAGGGAGATAGTTCCTGAGTCGGCTGAGGTAACACTCTCAGAAGGTGGGGAGGACGAAGAGGAGCAGCTTTGTCCTCGCCAAAGAAGAAGGACTTCACCTCGTCGGCCATCTATTTCCACCAAGGTAATAATTCATGTTTCCCCTTCTCCTCCTTCTTCCCATTGTGATGCCCCAGAAGAACACTTATCTCAGGAAGTTCGGGAGGAAGTGCCAGGTTCAGCTCCTGTTCCTGCTATTGGAGACAAGGTCCCCGTGGAGAACTTGGGCCTTCATGGCTGCAATCGGGGTTCGAGATGCCTACTGAGGAGGAGGCACTGAGGGCCTTAGCTATGGAGATTTCTACTAGGACTCCTCCTCTTAACAACATCCAATTTACAAATCGGTATGTGGCGTCTTACATCGGGGGCGCCGTCCTAGATCGAGCTACAGACATTGAATCCTTGGCTTCAATGGGTGACATGGGGGTGGATGAAGCCACTAACCATGTTGGTGCTCTTCTTGCTCGAGTAAGTTTAACTTAAAAAAATTCTTCTTTCATTTTTTTAAGTCTTTTGACACATCATCCTTCTTGGCAGATTTCTTCTTACATCATTTTTATTGTCAACTCCCGCTCTCCCGAGGCAGCTGAGCGGGCTACAACCAACGAAGAATGGCGAGCTACCAATGAACCTCTCTTGGCTGGCCTCGAAACTGAAGTTGCTGAGCAAGCCACTCGCCTAGAGTTAGTTGAGGGAGAAAAGTCCCAAATGACAAGTGAGATGGCTAATTTGAGGGAGAAATTGGTTAAGGCAAAAGAAAGAATAATGGAGCTGGAAGCCGCCAACGCAGCCTTGAACACAACTCGGGATGAAGCTATCGCGAGCCGAATCTCCACCTAAGAAGAGTTGAATTTTTGCAAGTTAGATAGGTACAAGAAGAACATAATTGACGACTTCAAAAATTTAACAGAATATAACGAAGAGATAGGCCGCGAAGCTGAGTCTTTCTTGGATAAGGGCTGTGTTCATATTATCAACCAACTGCACCCGTATTTCAAAGATAAGTTTGTTCTCTTACGGGCGTTTCAAGCTAATTTCGATAATGAAGTTTGCAGGCAAGGTGCAGACTTCGTTCTCTTTACCGCCGAAGAGATGGACGCACTTCGGGAGCGGGACGAGCAACGAGGGAGGCCTGTCTGGAATCCTCCACCCCCGTCCACTCCTACTTTCTGGGATATGCTCAATGGCTCGAGTGTTACCCCTTAACTTCTTGTAATTTGTAATTATTTTTGTACTTTATATAATGAGTACTTCCATTTTGTCTCCTCTTTGCATACTTTTAACTCTGAAACTAAATTGTCAATCAGTAACCTTGGTTTATCTTCGATCAATACTTCCAACTTTAACTTGATGCCTAAGATTAACTTAATGGTTTTAACTTAAACTTTTTCCCAAGTTTAACTCGGTACTTCGAAACCTTAAGATTAACTTAATTAACTTCTCAACTCATAATTTTCCCAAGTTTGACTCGGTACTTCGAAACCTTAAGATTAACTCAATTGGTTTCTTAGTTTTATAATTTTTGGTACATGGAAACCTCATGATTAACTCAACAGTTTCTTTATTATAATTTTCCCAAGTTTAACTCGGTACTTTGAAGCCCTAAGATTAACTCAATGGCTTTTATAATTTTAAATCTTTTCCAAGTTTAACTTGGTACTTTGAAACCTTAAGATTAACTCAACAGTCTCTTTCTTATAATTTTCCCATGTTTAACTCAGTACTTTGAAGCCCTAAGATTAACTCAATGGCTTTTATAATTTTAAATTTTATCCAAGTTTAACTCGGTACTTTGAAACCTTAAGATAACCTCAACAGTTTCTTTCTTATAATTTTCCTAAGTTTAACTCGATACTTTTATTTAAAGATCAACTTGAGTATGAACAAAAACTGATTTTTCCCGAGGTTAACTCGACACTTTTATTCTAAAACTGAATTAAAATCTTCCCAAGGTGAACTTGGTACTTTAAGGGGATGATTTCCATCAGTGCTTTTCTGACTACGACTTACACGTAGTACCTTTTCAAGTGATTTGTGTGCCATGGATTTGGGAGGAGAATGCCTTCCTTGTTCATGAGTTTGTACGTTCCAGGTCTTACTTCGTCATTGACAAGATATGAGTCTTCTCAATTTGGTGTTAACTTGTTCGCTTTTATATGTCTTGTTGCGCCCTCAATCTTTCGAAATACCCAATCTCCAATCTTGATTGGTCTCTTCAACACTTTTTTGTCATGAGCTCTTTTCGTTCTTTCTTTGAATGATTGAGATTTCATACGACTTGCGATCATTCATTCCTCCAACAGATCCAAATCCATGTTTCTTTTTGCTTTGTTGATGTCTTCGTTGTACATTGAGACTCTCACCGTGGGAAGTGCAACTTCGGCTGGTGCTATTGCCTCAGAACCATAGACAAGCGCGTATGATGTCTCTCCAGTGGGGCCCCTAGTCGAAGTTCGAACTGACCACATGGCAAGGTTTATCTCATCAGCCCATTTATTAGATTTTCCTTCTAGGTTTTCTGTAGGGTGAGAAGTACGAATTTGTTTGCAGCCTCTGCTTGACCATTTCCTTGAGGATGTACAACTGAAGATTTCCAATGTTTGATATGCAACAGGTGGCATTCTGAGGTGAATTTGGATGAAAACTGAACTCCATGGTCAGTGATTACCACTCTAGGAATGCTAAAACGGCATAAAATATTCTCTCGAAAGAATTTTGAAACATTTTCCTCTGTAGGATTTGTCAAGGCTTTCGCTTTGATCCATCTTGAAAAGTAGTCAACTGCGACTACTAAGTATTTGTAACCGTTCCGCGTTTTTGGGAATTTCCCCATTAAATCCATTCCTCACTTATTGAACGGCCAAGCTGCTACAACCGGAGTATGCTCTATGGATGGCAACTGAGGTATGTTTCCAAAAATTTGACAAGTATCACAGCTCTTGACATATAGTTTAGCATCCTCTCGTAATGTCAGCCACTAGTAACCCTGGTTGATTACTCTTTCTGCCAACGATCGAGCTCCCGGGTGTCCTCCACATACTCCTTCATGCATTTTGGCGAGTAACTCGTTTGTTCGGGATGGTGGTATGCATCGGAGTAGTGCTCTGGAGCACGAACTCCAGTATAAAATGTCATTATGAATCATGTACCTTGCCGATTGTCGTCATATTTGCCTGGCCTGTACAAGGTAATCTGGCAATAATCCCTACTGGATGAATTTTATCATTTTGTCTACCCAATCCTCTGACGCAGGTCGTAAGGGTTGGATTAAGCTAGCCTCCATTGGGGCTTCTGTAATAGTCTCTATTGGGATACCATCATCATTTGGAGTTTCTCCAAAGGCGATCTTGGCCAACCTATCTGCTAGTTGATTATCCTTCCGATTAATTAAAGATAAGCTGAAGGGGTCGAACTTCATCTTCCATTCCTCAGCTTTGTCCACATATGGTCGAAGGCTTTCAAAATGTACTGCATAAGTACCTTGGACTTGATTCACCACCAATTACGAGTCCCTATAGATCTTTAAAGCTGTTATGTTTGCTTTATGGGCCCAATCCATCCCTATGAGTAATGCTTCATACTCTGTTTGATTATTCAAGAGGTTAGACTCCAACTTGATAGCTAGCATCTCGGTATATTGTTGGTTTGGAGAAGTTAAAACCACTCCAACCCCCACTCTGCTAGCATTTACTGCTTCGTCCACCATCAGATTCCAAGGATCCGTTGTCGGCTCACATCTATCGACGCTTGCCTCTGTGAATGATCCTTTTGCTAGAGAATCTTCTAGAGTTTGCGCCTTGATGGCTGAACGAGGCATGAAAATTATGTGTTGCCCACACAATTCAATGGACCACCAGAGCATTCTCCCGGATTGATCCAATTTGTGGAAGATTTTCCGTAGCGGTGCATTAGTGTAGATGACAACCGGATGAGACTCAAAATAGGGTCTAAGCTTTCGCGTAGAAATCACTAACGCATATGCTAACTTTTCGATATTTGAATATCGTGATTCAGCATCGTTTAAAGCCTTACTTACGAAGTACACAAGGTATTGTTTTGATCCTTCTTCCTTTATCAGCACTGATGCTACGACCAGATTTGAGAAAGAAAGGTAGAGAAAAAGGGTTTCTCCAGTGTTTGGGGACCACAATAAAGGAAGCCCTGATAAGTAGTTTTTCAAATCCTTCCAGGCCCTGCTGCACTCCGCAATCCATTTGAAATCATTCCTCGAGTTCTTCAATGCTTTGAAGAAAGGAAGACACTTCTCTGCTGACTTGGAGATGAATCGTCCCAAGGCAGCGATACATCCATTCAAGCTTTGGATGTCTTTTACACATCGGGGTTCCACAAGCCTTGCTATTACCTCCAGCTTCTCTGGGTTTGCCTTAATTCCTCGCTCTCATGTCATGAAGCCAAGAAACTTTCCAGATTTTACCCCGAAGGCACACTTTGTGGGATTTAATTTGAGGTTATACGTCGCCAAATTTTCAAATGTTTCCTCTAAGTCATCCAGGTGTGAAGCTCCCCGTTTAGTCTTGATGAGCATGTCGTCTACATAGGCCTCTATAATCCTGTCTATCTGTCTTAGAATGATGTGGTTCATCATCCGATGATAGGTGGCCCCTGCATTCTTTAAGCCAAAAGGCATAACATTGTAACAATATATGGCCCCTGCAGCTCAAAACGAAGTGTGTACCTGGTCGCTTGGCCTCATTTTGATTTGATGATATCCGGAGAAGGCATCCATGAAGCTTAAGAATTCATATCATGCGGTTGAATCTACAAGTGCATCGATTCGGGGTAGCAGGTAGCAGTCTTTGGGACACGCTTTGTTGAGGTCAGTGTAATCAACACACATCCTCCACTTTCCGTTGGCCTTCTTGACCATTACCACATTGGTCAACCATGTGGGGTATTTAACTTCGCGAATAAACCCAGCCTTAAGCAATTTTCCAACCTCCTCTTTCATTCCCTGCATTTTTTCCTCTCCGAATTGTCTGAGCTTTTGCTTCACAGGGTGATATGTAGCATTTATTTTCAGTACGTGCTCGGCAATTGAGGTGTCAATACCTGATATGTCCTCCGTACACCAAGCGAAACTATGTTGGTGAGCTTTTAGGAAATCGATGATATTTTGTTGAAGAGGATTTGGCATCTCTCTGCCGATCTTGACACGATGCTGAGGGTATTTTGGGTTGATGATTATTTCATCAAACTCCTTCTCCTGCGATACTTCTGTAACCAAGTCATAGATCTATTTTTCAAGTATCTTCTGGATCCTCTGGTCATGGTTAATAGTTATGGAATTGATGGAGCCGATTTCGACCAACTCTTCCCTCTTCCTCTTTATCCTCATGATCCGTCCTAGCAGACTTCGGGGGCTACTTTTGACGAAGCCCGCACCCCATAAGGTGTTGAACTTTACTTGCTGGTGGGATGTCGATATGACAAGATCAAAAGCTGCATGAAAGGGAGTCCCGAATATCGCGTTGTAAGGGGAATCCAGATATACGACATAAAACTTTATTTCCTCCGTCCGTACTCTTTCTCTATTGCCAAGGGTTACCTGCATCTTGACTGTTCCTTTAACTGGTATTTTGTGAGTGGTAAACCCTTCTAGAACCATCCTACTTGCTTTGAGGTGATCATCTTTCAAGCCCATCCCCTTGAAACATTGGAGATACATGATGTTTTTTGTAGCTCCTGTGTCAACCAAAACTCTTCTCACCGTGCATTTATCAATCTCATCTCTCGTCATCCGGACTTCAAGAACAATAGGTGTGATTTTTGCTTCCTCATTGTGCTCTAACTCCTCGTTTGAAAAAGAAATAGCATCACAATGCATAAGCCCATACTCGGGAACGAGGTATGACTTGGTGAGATTGTATATCCTTTTCTTGATTTTCTTGATGGAGGTTAGCTTGGGGTTTATCATCCTTTTGTTGTTGAGTATTGGCCACGTACTGCTTCAGGCATCATTCTCGAATGAGTCGCTCAATCGCCCTTTTTAACTAGATGCAGTCCTCGGTTGAATGTCCATAATCTCAGTGAAACTGTAGAACTTTATTTTATCTCGTGTAGGGAACGATTGAGGTCTCATCAGGGTTGGATCCCTGACTCCGTATTTGTCTTTGATCATCTCTATCAGACTCGCCTTTGGGACGTTCAGAGGTGTAAACGTCTCGAGTCTTTTGCCCAGACTTTTATCTCTCCTTTCTGAAAACTTCGAGTGGACCTCTTTCTGAGACTCGTGTTATTTGTCTTTCTTCTTGGTAGTGGACTCTAGTGCACTGCTTTCTGCTAATGCAACTTTACGAGCAATGTTGAACATGTTTCCTATGATTTCTGGCTTTCTCAATTGGAGCTCTATGTACAACATCCTGGATCTAAACCCTCCTTCGAAATAGGTAATAACAGTGTCTTGACTGATTCCCTCTCTATCATCATATATCTTTTTGAATCGCTCCAGAAAAGATAATAAGGACTCGTCATCCCGCTATTTGATGTTGGCTAGATCTCCACGCATTTTTGGTATTGTCCCTACTGTGCTGAATTTATCCAAAAACATTTTTACTAAGGTGTACCAGGAATCGATTGTACCTACTTTGAGAGAGATGAACCATGTTAAAGCTTTGTCCGATAAGGTGTTGGGAAATGCCTTGCACAGAATTGCTTCATCATTCGTGACTAGGCCCATGGCTGATTTATAACAGCACATGCTCAAGGGGTCGAGTTTGTCCGGAGTAAAGGACAAATTGTGGGATCTTGAGGAATCGATCAGGGGTAACACCTTGGATCCATTTGGCGAATGGCTGCAACTCGATTGATCTTGTCCTCTTGATTTTGGATGTACTTTTGACTTTCTCCGGACTGTGCTCGGTGTATCGTTTCCTGGCCCCTTGTTTCGCAGTGGGCTTTGAAGTGTGATGGCTCTCTCCAACCTTGTTGATTGTTTGATAGTGCTTCCTACCTGTTCACGTTTCTGATTTGTCTGTTTTCTTAGTAGCTACAGTCCACGAACGTTGGGGAAGTCGCTAGGAAGGGTCATCTAGGAAAGTCGGAGGTCGTAGTTCTGCTCCCGCTTTGCAGAACTCGAACCTTAATTTTAACCACTGCCTAGAGAGTTCTTGCTCTTGTCTTAATTATTCATTTTCTTTATGCATCTTTTGCAACAATTCTCTTTCGTCGTTTCCCCGTTTAGAATTTATGTGCTATCTCAAGTCTTGAGAGTGTCTTGAGGTTTTAGGTTGTGGTCCTAACCTTTCCATAGCTGAGCGACGCTGGGGAAAAGGAGGAGCTGAGGACTGCGCTATCCTAGTCACAGTTTCGCGAGGTGACGCATGTCGAACAGTGTGTCCTTGCTCACCTGAGTGTCTAGACATAATAAGATTTCCGATAATAGAACCAAACTGATTCGTCAAGAATTGGTTAGGATGATTCGATGGTAAAAAATTAAATTTGTACTAAAATATCTCCAGGAATCTTGAAGTATCGGGTACTTGCAAAATTGAGAAGGTTCAATGGGACGTAGATGCTCCGTGAACTCTCCGACGATCAAGTCAATTTATGAGAATATAGTATAAATAGTTTAGGATATCTGGAATTCAATGGCCTTTACTTTCCAGTTACTCCCCCTTTATAGGTGTTTTCCGATGAAGTTCCTATAACGGATATGAGTTTGTGACTTGCCGCTATGGAAAGCGGGCTAGTTCGTGGAGTAATTTGGGGACCCACGATTTGGAGTAGTGTGATTATAAATGCGACTTTCTACGCTGATTATTGACTTCTCGTCAATAATTATGGTAGTTTATTGTTAACCAAAGTGTGAGGCGGTTAGTATTCTGGACAAATAACCTTTTTACCATTGATAATTGTTATTTGTTACTCAACTAATGTGCTACTGATCCTGCACGAATCTGTCAAACGGTAAAAAAGTAATTTAAGGGTGCCGGGAACTCGGAGAGTTGCGTAAATGAGTTGGCTAAGTATGAGTATCAGGATGCGATACTTCGTTGAGCTTGTATGGTACTTCGGGATGGCACCGTCTCGGATTAATCCTGCAAAACAAGTTCGGTGGGGAGTTTGTACCCCGCGAACTCTCCGATGCTTAAGTCAGTAGAGTATATAATGGATATCTGGAAAGATTCGAATCCTCCTTACCTTCTGTTTGGATCTCCCTTTTATATGGGCTTGATCATTGATTGGGCTATTATGGCACTGGACCGTTATGGACCTTTTATGAATAATAATTCTACCGTTTTAACCGTTTAAGGTATAACAGGGCATAAATGGGGGAATGATTGTGTAATGTTCCCCATTTATGGTGTCCATAAAGAGGTATTTAAGTCGTCTGGGAGGTTTTTCTTTATCCTCTAAGTCGGTTACTTCACCTGGGAAAATCGTGTCGGCTCAGTGGCCCCTCGTCGAAGTATTGAGGAACGATGCTTCGGCGCAATGTCGACACTTGGCAGTTTTCGGAAGTTGGGAAAGCTTAGGGTTTCTGACGTGGACCAACCGTCGTTTCGATTTACAGTTCTTTCGTCTGTACCCAGCAATAAATGTCAGAATGACAGCCGACAAAAACCTTTTTACCTTCTCAATGTCTTGATTCTGGTGAGTAATCATTACAGGGAATTTTCTCAAAGTGTCTTGGTTCATTCTTTCTCACATTTTTCATTTTCTCTTACTTGCAAACTCTTTCTGCCATTGACGCTCTGAAGATTCCTCTGTTTTTTCAGCATTTTCAACTCTTTCCTCAGTTTTTCTCCTCCGCTTCAATCATCTTAAAAAGGTAAGCTCTGTCTGCTTATGGTGATGGGTTTTAATACTGTATGGGTTTGAAATGTTTATTTCTGTTTTTCTGGGATTGGTTCTGTATTTTTGTGAGACTGGAGGGGCTTTAGGTTGCTAGTTTCGGGTAGCTCTGTACTTGCATGGAGTTCTAAGTATTGGGCTTCCATTCGCAGGTAGAATATGGCTGCTCGAAAGAAAAGTAATAAGGAAGTTGAGGATTTGATGGAGGAAGGTTTTGGGAGCCCTCAACCTGTTCGACCAAAAGTCACAGTGGCCAGGAGGGCTGCCCGGGGTGAAGTTCCAGAAGGAGTTCCCTTTCAACTGCCTTTGCCTGGTCCTCCTCCTTCTGATTTTCCCTTAAGTAGAAATAGGGTAACTAGGGAACAATCCGAATCTTTCGCCCGTAAACACAGTATTGACCCTAGAATTTACAGAGTCTTTGTCTAGCCCTTAGCCGGAAAAATGTCCCTTCATCACGTTCCTATCCCCTTAGCTCATTTTGAATTGGGTTTTCATCTCCCCGTAGACCCCGCTTTTGCAGATTTTTTAATTTTTGCTCGAGTTCAACCCGGTCAGGTTCATCCGAACACTGTCCGCAAAATGTTTTGTTTAATTTGCCTTTGTCGTCGATTAGGCTTCGAGCTGACTGACAATATACTTAGCATGTTCTTTTCTTCACTCCGGATGGCAGATAATATCCTTTCTATTCGTCCCCGCAAGAATAGAGTTTTACTTTTTGATTCTCCTCCTAACAAAGTAGAGTTTAAGGAAAGATGGATGATGATAGAATCCCGCATTGGTTTTCCGTTTCGCCCTTGTGTAAATGAGAACTTTCAATGGCCCCAAATCCAATATCCCTCGACACTTAATCATTCTGAAAAATCTTTTTTAGAGATCATCACCCGAGATTTAGGAGATGATAGACAAAAACAAACTCGGGTCTATTCGTCTGTTGATTTGCTTAGTGAGTCGAGTCTTAGGTGGTGTGGGATAGGGCCCAGATTGTCTGAAAGAAAAAGGGAGTTAGGCTTCGCGAAGGAGGAGCCAAATGAAGATTGGACCATACACCCCGGGGGTGTTTTTTCATATCAGTGTGATGCGTGCTCTCTTGGTCGGGGTTGTCGGACTGGCAAGGGTATAGATCACATACTTGTTTTCTTTGCTTTTTGTTTTACTTCGGTATTGACCTTTTGTTCTACTTGCAGGTCCAACCATGTTTAAGACCATATGGGGAGAGCGTGAGGAGGAGAGAGACGTTCGTCAAACCCACTTGAACTCTCTTCCTCGGTTTCCCCCTAGGCTCATAAACCGGGGTACTTCTGGGGATACTCCGCTGACGTACGCCTCATCTGCTGAGGTTCCCAAACGGAGCAGGGGAGTTCGAAGATCCCGGGAGGAAACTCCGCGTTCAGCTCCGGAGTCTCATGAGGAAGCCTCTTTAGAGGAGGAAGAGGGACTTCGTCCTCGCCAAAAGAGAAGGACTTCGCCCAGACGTCCTGTAGAAGACTTACCTCGGGACTTTCCTGAAGATTCTTCTCCCTTGTCACCTACCTTGCCAGCTTCGGAAGAGGTTTTGGAGGCAGTCCCGCTGGCAGCTCAACCTGCTTCTGTGTCAACTCCGGTTGAGCCTTCTCCTGTTGATGACTGGAAGGATAATCCGGCAGCTGAACCTGAGGTAAACTCCAAATCTTCTGGCCCTTCTTGGCTTCAGCCGGGGTTTGAGTTACCTACAGAGGCAGAGGATTTCAAGTCTCTGGCCATGGAGATTGTGGAGAGGACTCCGCCGCTTACCAACCTTCGATTCAACAATCCTTATGTCGCAGCCTTGGTTGGTGAGGCTATTCTGGAACGTGCTCATGACCCGAGCAGTCTGGCTGGGATGAGCGAGATGTCTGTGGAAGAGGCTACTAACCGCCTTGGGGCTTTGTTTGCTCGGGTATATATATATATTTTTTTTTTACTTCGAGGTTTCCTGGGAATGATTTTTGACTTGTTCTTTTCCTTTTGTAGGCCTCTTCCTTAGCACTTCACATATCCAGATCCCGAACAACAGAGCAAACAAAGCAGGCAGCAGCAGATGCGGAGTGGAGAAGTACCAATGAGCCTCGTCTGCTTTCGTTGGAGCAAGAAGTCAACAAACAAGCTGGAATAATAGAATCGTTGACTGCTGAGAAGCAATACTAAGCCAACAAAGCAGAGGAGAAGAGAAGGTTGATGACAGAGTTGAAGGAGGAGGTAGCTGGTCTGAACGTTGAAAGGAATTATTGGCTGGAGGAGAGAGAGAAGTTTAAATTGGACAGAGACGAAGCTGCTGCCAACCGACTATCTCTGCAGAAGGAATTGGATCACTGTCGCTCAGAGGAGTTTAAAAAGAAGATCATTGAAGACTTTCACAATTCCTCTGAGTATCAGGCTGAAGCTCGCTCCATCCTAGACAAGGGATGTGTTCATGTCATCAGACAGTTGCATCCGTTTTTTGAAGATAAGTCAATCCTCCTTCAAGCCTTCAAGTCCAATTTTGACAATAGCTTCTGTCGTGACGGAGCAGACTTCGTTCCTTTCACTCCTGAAGAGTTAGAAGCACTCCGGGAGAGGGATGAGAGAAGAGGAAAACCTGTTTGGATCCCACCGCGGCCTTCTACTCCTACTTTCTGGGACTTGTTGGGTGAAGGGCCTCAGTCTGATGCTCCAGGCTCTAGCTCTGCTGCTCCTTGACTTTGTATATATATATTTTTTGTAACCAAGATTGGTCTTCAATATCATGAATCTTTCTAAGTGTTTGTTTTATTTTAACTTCTTGATATTTTCATGGCAATAAAATCTACCAAGTGGTGAGTTTGAACTTTGATACTTCAAACAATCATAAATCTACCAAGTAATGGACCTGAACTTGATAATCATAAATTTACCAAATAATGGATCTGAACTTGATACTCCAAATTGTTAAAAATTTACTAACACTTCAAAACCAATACTTCGCAAGAGAATCGTAATAGTGCTTTTAAGTACTTACCATGGTGCTCGTGTACTTCAGTACCTCGAGTACGCTTTTGACTTAGCGCTTGTCCAAGCCTTGACTTGGCACCTCGCAACCACGGCATTGCGTGTGGATTTCAGGTCTTAGCCTGATTTTCTTACTGCGACCTACTTGTAGGTTTGTGTTTTTTCGAGATCGTGCTCGAGTTTGACTTGAATAATAACTGGGACTATGCTCAAAGTCAAAAGTAAAACTTCGCTTTTGGAATTTAAGGACTTGCCTCAAATGATTTGTTATTCGGGACGATTTGTCCAGATGTATTTCATACAAAGTACCTTTTTAGGTGATTTACATGCCACGGATTTGGGAGAAGGACGCCATCCTTGTTCATGAGCTTGTAGGTGTCGGGTCTTACTTCGTGCTTCATGAGATACGGGCCTTCCCAATTCGGGGTTAGTTTGTTTGCCTGTATATGTCGCGCCGTGCCTTCAATTTTTCGTAGTACCCAGTCTCCGACCATTATGGGTCGTTTGAATAGCCTTTTGTCATGAATTTTCTTAGTTTCTTCTTTGAATGATTGCGACCTTAGGCGACTTGCTATCCTTCTCTCTTCTAGTAGGTCTAGCTCCAGATTTCTTCTTTCTTTATTAGCATCTTCGCTGTACATGGCTACTCTAGCTGTGGGTAGTGCTACTTCGGCTGGTGCTACAGCTTCTGATCCGTACACCAAAGAGTAAGTTGTTTCTCCAGTGGGGCCCCTAGTCGAGGTGCGTACTGCCCATAGAGCAGAGTTCAATTCATCAGCCCATTTGTTAGACTTTCCTTCCAAGTTTTTCTTTAATGCTGCTAATACCAACTTATTAGCTGCTTCAGCTTGTCCATTCCCCTGGGGGTGCGCCACGGATGATTTCCAATGCTTGATGTGTAACCGTTGGCATTCTGACGTAAACTTGGTGGAGAATTGTACTCCGTGATCCGTGACTACTGCGCGGGTATCCCGAAGCGACAACACTTGTTCGCGAAAGAACTTGGAAACATTTTCTTCCGTGGGACTGGTGAGTGCTCTTGCTTCGATCCACTTTGAAAAATAGTCCACTGCTACCACCAAATATTCACAGCCGTTCCTTGTCTTTGGGAACTTCCCCATTAAATCCATACCCCACATGTCGAAAGGCCAAGCCGCCACAACCGGGGTTTGCTCCACTGAGGGCAGATGCGGAACCGTACCAAAAATTTGACAAGTGTCACATTTTTTAACATACCTTTTGGCATCTTGTCTAAGTGTGGGCCAATAATATCCTTGGTTAATGACCCGTTCTGCTAGAGCTCGAGCCCCCGGATGACCTCCACACACTCTTGTACTTCGGCTAATAAATCCTCTACTTGAGACGGTGGAACACAACGAAGTAGAGGTTTAGTGAAAGACCGTCTGTATAGTATATTATCATGAATAGTGTACCTCGCAGACTGTCTTTTGATTTGACGTGCCAGGGTAGCGTCGTTTGGGAGAGTCCCATGTTGGATGAAGTTTTTTATTTCTTCGTCCCAACTCACTGAAGTAGGGTGTAGGCACTGGATAACTTCGTATTCCCCAGATGCATCTTCGATAGGAATGTCATCTTCGTTGGGAGTCTCCCCTGAAGCAATCTTTGCGAGCCTATCTGCTTGTTGATTGTCTTTCCTACTGATCAGGGACAGTGAGAGAAAAGAGAACTTATCCTTCCAATTTCTAGCCTTGTCTACATAAGGCTGCAGTCCTTCCGATTGTACTGTGTAAGTTCCCTGAACTTGATTCACCACTAGCTGCGAATCACTGTAGACTTTGAGGGCTCGGATGTTTGCGCTATGCGCCCATTCCAATCCTTTTAGCAGTGCTTCATATTCTGCTTGGTTATTTGATATGTCGGGCTTTAATTTGATAGCTCGTACTTCCGAGTATTCTTTGTTTGGTGATGTCAACACTAGTCCGACTCCAATCCCGCAGGAGTTTACTGCTCCATCAACTTTCAATTCCCATGGCTCTTTGGCGGGTTCAGTTTTTTCCAAGTCCTCAGTGAATGAACCTTCCGCGAGAAAATCTGCCAGAACTTGTGCTTTGATGGCTGTGCGGGGTTTGAATGTAATGTCTTGACCGCACAGTTCAATGGACCAGCGTAGCATCCTCCCAGATTGGTCTAGCTTATGAAAAATTTGTCTTAGCGGGGCATTAGTGTAGACCACGATGGGATGAGATTCAAAGTAAGGCCTCAGTTTCCGTGCGGAAATGACTAAGGCATATGCCAACTTTTCAATGTTAGAATATCTGGATTCTGCCTCATTCAAAACTTTGCTAACGAAGTACACGGGAAACTGTGTTGTTCCTTCTTCTTTTATTAATACTGATGCTATAATCACATATGAAAATGATAAATACAAGAAGAGTGTTTCTTCGTAATTCGGAGGTCGCAATAGAGGAAGATTTGTCAAGTAACTTTTTAAATCTTTCCATGCCTGGCTGCATTCCGGAGTCCATACGAAACTATTCTTTGAACTTTTCAAAGCTTTGAAAAGTGGGAGACATATTTCTGCTGACTTTGATACGAATCTTCCCAAAGCCGCGATGCATCCATTCAACCTTTGGATATCTTTCACGCATTTGGGTTCAGTGAGCCGAGCTATCGCCTCCAGTTTCTCCGGGTTTGCTTCGATCCCTCGTTCTGATGTCATAAAACCCAAAAACTTACCAGATTTTACTCCGAAGGTGCACTTCGTGGGGTTGAGTTTGAGGTTGTGCTTTGCCAAATTAGAGAATGTTTCCTCTAAATCTTCTAAGTGCGAAGTGTTGTGCTTTGTTTTTACTACCATGTCATCCACATACACTTCCATATTTCTTCCGATTTGACTTTGGAAGATATAGTTCATCATCCGTTGATATGTGGTCCCTGCGTTTTTTAACCCAAAGGGCATGACGTTGTAGCAGTAAACGGCCCCTGCTGCTCAGAACGAAGTATGTATTTGGTCGCTGGGCTTCATTTTAATTTGATGATACCCCGAGAATGCATCCATGAAGCTCAGGTATTCGTATCCTACGGTGGAGTCCACCAGTGCGTCGATCCGAGGTAGGGGGTAGCAATCCTTGGGGCAAGCTTTGTTGAGGTCGGTGTAGTCTACACACATTCTCTATTTTCCGGTAGACTTCTTTACCATGACTACATTGGCCAGCCAGGTGGGGTACTGGACTTCCCGAATGAACTTCGCTTGCAAAAGTTTATTTACTTCTTCCTTCATGCCTTGTATTTTATCATCACCGAATTTCCTTGACTTTTGTTTAATCGGGCGATACTTCGGGTCGATGTTTAAGGCATGTTCTGAGATAGAGGGATCGATTCCAGGCATATCCTCCGTGCACCACGCGAAGTTTTGTTGATGCTCTTTGAGAAATTTAATGAGGTCCTGTCTGAGTTTGTCTGGCATACTTTTCCCAATCTTGACAAGTTGTTCAGTATAAGTGGGATTTATCTCTACCTCGTCATATTCTTTATCCTTTGATACTTCGGGATTAGGGGCAGAGCTATGATTTTCGGCATCTCTTCTTTCTTTCGCCTCATGATCGTTGATAACTTCATGGTGGAGTCCTTCTGTCGATATATTGACTCTTTTAATCTTTTCAGGATCAATAATCATTTCGTGGCAATGCTCCTCTATCACCATGTTGATTTTTTCAGACTTTTCAGGGGAGTCCCTCTTTCTTTTTATTTTCATTATTTGCCCTAATAAACTCCGAGGGCTGCTTCTTACAAATCCGACACCTCGTGAGGTGTGGAACTTCACTTGCTGGTGCGAAGTGGAGATAACTAGATCAAAAGCCGCGTGGAAAGGTGTTCCCACTATGGCATTATAAGGAGATTCTAAGTCCACTACGTAGAACTTAACCTCTTCTGTTCGAGCTTTATCGCCTTCGCCAAGGGTGACATGCAGTCTTACTGTTCCCCTTACCGGTACTTTTTGAGGTGTGAATCCTTCTAGCACCATACGACTTGTCTTGAGATGTTTATCTTTCAGACCCATTTCTTCGAAGCATCTCCGGTACATGATGTTTCTTGTGGCTCCCGTGTCCACTAAAACTTTTTACGTGCATTTGTCAATCCCTTCTCTGGTCATCCCTGCTTCTATGACTAGGGGACTGATTTTTGCCTCCTCATTACTTGCCAGCTCCTCGTTGGTGAAAGTAATGACTTCTTGATGCTCGAATTCATACTTCGGGACAAGGTATGATTTAGTGAGATTATAGATTCTTTTCTTTATTTTTCTCACCAAGCCCATTTCTGGGTTAATCATATTGATTACCCGTTCTCCTTTATCCTTCCGTTGTTGTACGCCTGCGATGTACTCCTTTAAACATCCTTCCTGAATGAGCTTTTCGATGGCTCGTTTCAGTTGGAAACATTCCTCTGTCGTGTGACCATAATCTCTGTGGAATCCACAGAACTTGGTCTTATCTCGCGAGGCATAAGTCTGTGCTTTCATTGGCGTGGGGTCTCGGACTCCGTGTTTCTCCTTCAAGACTGCAAGTAAACTTTCCTTTGAGACATTTAAAGGCATAAACGTCTCAAGTTTCTTACCTCGATTATTGTCCTTCTGCTGTGGAAAATTTGAGGTCGCCTGTTTCGATGGTTCAGGCTGTTTATCTTTTCTCCGCCAAGTCGGCTCAGTCGCACTGCCTTCAGCCAGGGCTACTTTCCTGGCTACATTGAACATTTCTCCAATCGTCTCCGGCCTGCGGAGTTGGAGCTCGGTGTATAGCATTCGCGACCTGAATCCTCCTTCAAAACACGTGATCACTGTGTCTTGGCTGATACCCTCGATCTCCTCATAGGTTTTTTTAAACCTATCCACAAATGAAAGCAACGACTCACCTTCCCGCTGCTTGATGTTGGTCAGGTCACCCCTGGTTTTTGGAATTGTCCCCGCAGTGCTGAATTTATCTAGGAGCATTTTTTCCAAAGTGTCCCATGAATCGATGGAATCTTTTTTAAGGGACGTGAACCAGGTTACTGCTTTATCTGCTAGAGTAGTTGGAAAGGCACGGCATAGAATAGCCTCATCGCTGGAGACTAATCCTATGGCTGCTTTGTATCGACAAATATGCACAATGGGTTTCGTTGAGCCAGTGTATAGGACAAATTGGGGAAGTTTAAGCATAAGATTAGGGTCCGGAACAACGTCTCGGATCCACTTAACAAAAGGTCCCATCTCAATTGATTTGGACTTTTGGACTTTTGTAGGATTTTTGGCGACTTCCGGGCTGCCTTCGGGAGATCGCTTTTTAGCGGTCTTTTTATGCACTGGCTTAGAGGAGTGGTGACTTTCCCCTACTTCGCTAGCAGTTTTTTTCTGCTCGCACGTGCTCCACCCTATCATCCTTTTTCGTCGCGGTGTGGGTCCGCTGTGGGTGATCTAAACCTCCAGGCAATCTTGGTGGGGGAAGCTCTACCCCAGCCTGTCGGAATTCCGCTCTCAACTATAGCCATTTTTGAGAGAGTTCCTGATCCCGCTTGGTTTCTTCATCTAGCTGGAGTTGACGCAACCTCCTTAATTCTTTCTCTGCTTCTTCTATCCGCTTGGAGTTGAGTTGGTCTCTCAAGTCAGATTGAACGCCGGGAAGTTTCTGGTTGTGGTCCCAGTCTTTCCGACACTGGACGACGACCAGAACTTGAACCAGAAGAAGCAGAAATTCTTGTCCTTGTCTTCTCTTGCTGGTGAGAAGATTGACGAACCGTGTGTCCTTCAGATCGAGACATGGTAAGTAGAGAGTAAGGGGTGAATATTGTGAGTAGATAAAACGTTCCCAGTAACGGAACCAAACTGATCCTGCACGAATCTGTCAAAGGGTAAAAAAGTAATTTAAAGGTGCCGGGAACTCGGAGAGTTGTGTAAATGAGTTGGCTAAGTATGAGTATCAGGATGCGATACTTCGCTGAGCTTGTATGGTACTTCGGGATGGCACCGTCTCGGATTAATCCTGCAAAACAAGTTCGGTGGGGAGTTTGTACCCCGCAAACTCTCCGATGCTTAAGTTAGTAGAGTATATAATGGATATCTGGAAAGATTCGAATCCTCCTTACCTTCTGTTTGGATCTCCCTTTTATATGGGCTTGATCATTGATTGGGCTATTATGGCACTGGACCGTTATGGACCTTTTATGAATAATAATTCTACCGTTTTAACCGTTTAAGGTATAACGGGGCATAAATGGGGGAATGATTGTGTAATGTTCCCCATTTATGGTGTCCATAAAGAGGTATTTAAGTCGTCTTGGAGGTTTTTCTTTATCCTCTAAGTCGGTTACTTCGCCTGGGAAAATCGTGTCGGCTCAGCTATATATATAGGTATACATAATGAAAGAAGATAATTACACGTTATCAGTTAACATGTGGAAAAGACACGTGGAGAGAATACAGGTTTATGGCATGTAAAACATGTGGAAAATATAACCAACGGAAACAAAAAGTTTGAAGACATACACCGGTACATGCGAGGTACAAAATACAAAGTATGAAGTATAGTGATGTGAGGAGCAATCTCACACTTCGTCTCGCTATTGGATCCTATAACGAGAAATCCGCTAAGAAATACTGCTATGAGGAAAACAGAACCACGGCGACCTTCCAAGGTCTCACTGTCACGGGCATCATTATTCTGCCTCATGACAAGCAGCATTTATACCCCCAAAAAGAGCAGCCAACCTCTATTCAACAGGTGGCATCCTCGAGTACACCTCTTGTATTTTCAGATAAGTAAATCCTCCTATACAGACATTTAGAAGTAATCAGTCTTTTCATCATCAAGGCAAATATTATCTCCATTTACTACATTCTTGTCACTCACTATATTCACATTAGGGTTTTGTTCATACAACTCTTGAGAGTAAACCCTAATTACTAGATTAAAATCTTCTTCTTCGATTACTCGACTTTTGTTCACTTATGACTTTATCATTGGACTCATTCGAACAGGAGAAATATCTCTGTTTGGGCTTCTTTGCAGGTTAGTACACCGACGTAAGGAAAGGAGAGAGATATTCGATAATGAAGAAAATCAGCTACTTGTTCATCTAATTCCATATCATCAATCTTGCTAAATTTTTTATTGATACGTTTTTTGCATCATCACATAATATAATTGAGAAAAAAAAGTACATATTTTCACATCAAACACTGTGTGTATTTTCATTTCCCACATCCTTTCTTGTCCTTCCTAACACAATGCAGCTTCCATTAACAAAAAACCTTAAAAACTTGTTATTCTTTGGCCGGAGTAAGTAATGCACAACCCATAGAATTGTCGGAATCATATAACACAACGAAAGCCAAGTGATCATCTGAAGTCCATAATCCCCATGAACAGAAGTCGGAGTTACCATACTCAACGCCGTCATATAAGCAAAAACAAGAAAAGCAACGGCTGCAGACATTAATGTCGACATTGCATAGGCAGAAAACATAGTAATGACAGGCAAAACCATGGACGAAATTATAGTACTAAGTGACAAAATAAAGGAACTAGTGTTCAAGAACACAAAGAATTTATAATACCATGTTCTTGATAAGGCTAAAATTGAAGTCCCCGGTTGGTGTCCGCCGCTAGAATCTTGCCAAACACCTCCCGGTGGATTTATCCCTGACTGGAAACAAATGCTTGCAATTAATGTTGCCACTACCATCATATTTCCACGTGTTTTTTCGATCCAGTATGGAAGTGGTGAAGAATTGGTAATAGTATTTTCTTGAATCATCGGTTTTGTTTGGTTTGGGAGATGACATTTGGCTCTTCGGATTCCAGCTGTCAATAGAATCTCAAGAATTTCTAAGGTTCTCAAGTTTCTTGGACAGTAATCTAGTACGTCTACGCCTGTCAAGCCATCTCTGTTAAGGGAATTTTCACCCAAGCCTGCTTCTGAAACCAAATACTTGACCATCTATATATATATATATATATATATATTATAGAGAAAGTCAACTTTTTTATAAGTCAAAATGCATTAGAATTTGTTAATAATAACTAAAATGGATTTACCAATATCCAAATATTTCTATATAAGTAAAAGTGTTATATATATATATTTACTAGTTACATTAGAGAATTAATATAAATTTATTAACATTTTTTTCCATTAGTTAATACCTATATACATACCCAACTACAGACTTAGCAGCACTCATAGGCAATTACTTGATATTGTTCTAGCTATCAAAAAAAGAATATCCGAGTTGACTATAAGCTCATTCTTACATACTATTACATATTTACTTTATTTATTAATGTTATACAGAATATTACATAATAATTTATAATTTATCGGCCCTTAAAGGGAATGAGTGTCTGTCTTGATTGAACAGAGTATTAAAAGCAAAATATTACAAGAAAAATCAATAATTATCCCTAATTTTATTTGAAGCAAACAAAGAAAATTACAATAAATTCAAGAGTTTTCCAAAAAGAAAAAAATAAAAATAAAAATAAAAAAGAAGATTTGATGGATATATAGTAATACCTCAACCCGTTGATGAATGACAGGAAGGTGTAGAATTGTGTTCCCACATTCATCTCCACCGTTGACCACATTATTACTCCTCTTCAAACAATCCTCCACCACTAATTTTAGAGCTTTCATGGCGTTATATCTAACACAAAGGTGCAATACATTTTGTTTACCATTTTCTATTTCTTCTATATCCGTCGCCTGCTGAAATAATAAAAAACTCAGAATCTCGACATGTTCATTCACAGCAGCTAACTCGAGAGGAGTTCTTCCGTCTTGATCCCGAAATTTGGATACTTCCGGGCACGTACGGTACAATTCCTTAGCTATTTCGACGTGACCGCCGGCACAAGCTAGGTGAAGAGGGTAACGTCCCGATGAATCTGACTTTGTAAGAAAATTAGTACGGTTAATGTTGCTGTAATTGAGAATTGCTGCGAGGAAGTCTAGGTTGCCGCACGTGACAGCTATGTGAAGAGGGGTTTCGTTGGTGAGTGAAGAAGAAATTCTGTGTAATATGAGAGGGTCTTCTTGGAGGAGTTCATCTATGGTGGATTTGTTTCCTTTCATGGCTGCCTCAATCAACTTTTTTTCCATTCTTTTTTTTTTCCTATTGGAGAGATGGATGGATCATCAAGATTTTATGTACTTATAAAGTCAAAGTCAACGGATTCTTCGTTCAAATAAATCGGTTAAAAGATGGAGTTGAATTCATACCTACAAAATCATTTGTCTTCACTCTAAATATATTATTATAGATTTTTGTTTTCGTAATTTGTGGATAGTATTATATTTTATTTTTGAAATAGTAAATTTTTTTATTTAGAAGGTTTAAATAATATTTTTAATTTTAAAAATAAATAACTATTTATTTATTAATTTCTGTTTCTCCAAGAAAATAAAGAAAATGTGCTCTAGAGCACACAGAATGGAAGAAAAGGTATTCAGTAATATATAGACAGTACTATGTTCCATAAAATATCCTTACAACTTTGTCGGAACTGAAATTATTCTTATACATTCTAGATATTTACACTAAAAATGAATTACAAAAATAAAAATATCAATTGCAAAGAAGAAAGCTAGTAAGGAAAATCCAATCTGGACAAAGAAATGGAAGGAATAAGTTGTCATGAATTCCGGCTACTGTCGTCAAGCATCATTCCTTTCAGACTTTTGGCTAACCAAATTGCAGTCTCTCTAGGGGAAACCTTATCTTTACCAAAAGGTTTTAGGACAACAGCAAGCTCTTCCAGTCTATTATTCTCAAGTAAGTCTGCAGATAATTCTAGTAGCCCTTCAAGTGCCTCTGCCCTCTGTTGGAATGACTTGACATCCAAAGTTGCTTTTGCTGCTGGTGCTTCCTCCTCTGCAGCAGTAGGATTGAGTTTTTCCTGTTCTAAAGATTCCAACTTTGGATCCGGAGAAGATGCAATTGCAGGATCTTTGGTGTCGAATGCTGCTGGTGGAGGAAGATTCGAAGAGGGATTCACATCAACTACCTTAGAACACGAATTCTCTGAGGAATTTGATTTCAGAGGTGGAGATGAAGCTAGTGTTTTAATATCAGTGTCATCTTTTATTACACTTAACAGCTTCCCAACATCCATACTTGTCTCCACGGTGTCTATCAGAGGCTGATCACTGCCAACTCGAAAGCTACTGTGCCGAATGACATGTATGACATCATCAAAAGCTGGTGGTAAATGGTTACTACTAGTTGGTTTTTCAACAATAACATTTTGTTGAACAGATGCTCTGTCTTGGAAAGTCTTTTGGTTGGATGCAACAGGATGAAGAATAGGAGATATGGCATCTCCCACTGCTGATACAAGTTCTTTTACCATAAACTTGTCGTCACCACTGGATGCCGAAGACGTATTGCTTGCCCTCCTAAACCTGATCTCGTCTTTAGGAGTAAGTATTTCTTCAGAATTCTGAACTGCATGATCCAAAACTACTGCAGCACCTGAACTTGCTTTCTCAGTACAAACCGTAGTTTCTTTGTTTTGATGATCTGAGCTCCCTGCTTGATTATTTTGATAACCATGACTTCCTCGATAGGAATTCTCAGGCGTCTCAGAGTGCAAGGAGGAATTAATTGAGCAACTTGGTAGTGATTCTATGCTTCCACTTTCAGTGGCTCGCCCCTGACTCGTACATGTCTGCTGCTCTGTTAAATTGATGAACGGCGTTGTTGCATCATCACAAAGATCAAATGCTTGCATTGAGACAGAAGACGATGCAGAATTCCTGCTATCTGTCGGCAATACTCTGAAACTTCTCACTACAGCCTTTTGAGATTGTTGCATAGTCTCCCTAGGGGTTGTAGGCGTATAGCAGCCATTCGACACTGAATCAGGAAGTCTCTCCGCGTTCTCAACACTATCAAAGCCAACTACTTTACTCTCCATTATAACTGGAATGTTGGATCCAGTTTGTTTAACCCGTACAGGAAATGATGGTCTACGGACTAGGTTTGGAGGTGTTTTCTGTCTTGTCCTTGGCGGAAAGGCATCCTCGCCAATAATATTCTTTGCAGGAGAAGGAGGGACTGTTTCATGTCTAGGTCTGGTGTTAGGTGTGGAATCAGTTACCGGCAGCTGCACGGGAAGGTGAACAATAAAAAAACCAACTCTCAAGGACAAACTAACCACAATGAAGATAAACTGCAAGTACCTGATGCTTTAAGGAATGTATTGCATGAGGCCGCTTTACAGGATCTGAACCGGTTTTGGCTGAGGCAGGAGTCACCGGACTTAGTCTGGGAACCTTGGGGGATGCTTCCGTGTTGCTTCTTTGTGCATAAACGCCACCAGCCTTTGAACGGTTTCCTCTCATTGGAGAACTATTCTCTCTAGCTTTTTTTCCTTCTTTAAGAGCCATCATGATGTTTTTAATTGTTCTTGGCTGCTTAAGTTGAGTGTCATCTGGAATCGGTTTACACGTTTCAGTTCCATGTTCATCATGTTGCTGAAGCGGATGACCAAAACATGGCTCGTCGTCATCAATAGAAACCAAATCTGCATCACTAGTTCTGTTGTCACAATTGAATCCCATGACCTGAACATGTCTCTCACTTCTGTCACTGCAAGAACTATTACTACTTTGGCTTTCTCCCATACTCTTCCGACCATCACTGGGACTAGTAAGAGGTTTCTCGGGGCATTGGTTGAGTGATGACTAAATTGCAGACGGTATTGATCAACGTAAGGTTGCAGATATGGGTGCTTAAGAACTTGAGATGCCTGCCAAGAATCAATCAAGATCAGTCAATTAATCCTCACAGAGTATTTATTCATCAAGGACGGATTTCTACGAAAACAAACATACACTAGGTCGATGTTCAGGGTTCTTCCTCAGCATTCCTTGATAAGCGTTTTCCTGAAATGAAATAAAGTTTTTTTCTCGTAATTACTTACATGCATATACATCACACAAACTAAATTCAACTAATAATTGAAAACAGAGCAGCAAAAAAACATGGAAGGCAAGAACTGACTTACAACGACGGAGAATAACAAGGTGGTAAAGGACCAATTGATGATCTGTTAATCTTACTAATCAGTCCTGCCATATCCTGCAACATGAAAAGGGAACAAATCCCCAAACAAATGTATCGATAACTGTAATGAGGAAACATGTGGGGAAAACAGAAGCATGAAATGGAAAGCCCCTAGCTTTATCAAGAAAGGGGAAGAAATGGAACAAGTATTATTTGATGATAGAAAAGATTTTTAAGTAAACTCCCTTGAAAAATAAACATGGAAACGAGGTAAAATATTAAGAAAAACAAAGTCAGCACAAGAAATTGAATTGTCTTACAAAAGCTTTGAATGCCGGTCGATGAGCAGCCATTTCATACATACAGCATCCTGTTCAACAATAAAACACTGGGGTCTGAAAGGGCATGCAATGGATAAAAGACTCACAATGCTATAGACTTCATGAGATGAAGACAATATACTAAAACTTTAGAATCTTAATAAAGATTGCAAAGAAAGAAAATTCCAAAAGGGATGTCATGATAGATACGTACCAAGTGACCAAATATCAGATTTAAAACCATATGGAATATCAGCAAGAAGCTCAGGGCACATGTATTTTGAGACATCGGCACCTTGGCAATAAGATTATTTTTGCCATCTCTTATTGAAAGGTTATAATCTCTCATGTGAATATCATAACCTTTCTCTAAGAGTTGTCCCAAGCTCAAAATATTATTTTTCATATTGAGCACATAATAGACATTTGAAATAAACTCATGATCTCCATTCTTTAGACGAATTAAAATCTTGCATTTTCCTTTGACCGAAATCTTCGATTCATCACCAAAGGAGACATTTCCACTTACCGACTCATCAAGCTCCACGAACATGCTTCTCTTCCCACACATGTGGTTGCTTGCACCAGTGTCAAGGTACCACATGTCATCTTGGTTTCCAACTTCTCCTTTGTATTCCAGAAGCACAATACTATTTTCTTCGGTAGTGTTCTCGACATAATTAGCCTTTTCGTCAACTCTTGATTTTGCATCTCTGCACTCGGAAGCATAGTGTCCAAATCTGTGACAATTATAACACTTTATTGAAGATTTGTCGTACCTCGACTGCGAATTGCTCCCTCCTCGACCGTTCCTTGGGAACTCCTTTATTTCATAGTTGGTGAAGCCACCTCGTTCGTAGTCACGTCCACGACCACGTCCTCGTCCTCGACCTCGGCCGCAATCTAGCCCTTGGCCACGACCTCTCCCTTGTTGATTTGAGCTAGAGCTTTCCTCTTTCTCCTTTGGACTTACTTGTAACTTTAAAAGTTGCTCTACTATTTCTTGTTTTTTCTTTTGTTTTTCCTCGTATGCTTGTAATGACCCCAATAAGAGATCGATAGTCATTTCTTCTAAATTCTTAGTCTCCTCTATTGTCACCACTATATGCTCAAATTTTGGAGTTAGTGGCCTTAAAATTTTCTCCATAATTCTTATATCCTCCAATTTTTCACCATTTCTTTTCATTTGATTTGAGACCGCCAATACTCTTGAAAAATAATCCGAAACCAACTCGGACTCTTTCATATGCAAAGATTCAAATTCTCCTCTTAAAGTTTGGAGGCGTACCTTCTTTACTTGCTCAGCTCCTTTGCAAGAATTTTGAAGCTCCTCCCATGCTTCTTTGGCGGTGTTCGCGCATGAAATTTTCTCAAAATTGTCGTCCCCCAGTGCTTGATAGATGAGATAGAGAGCTTTCTTATCCCACTTTCTCGCATCCCGTAACTTATCCCTTTGTTGTTGGGATAGTCCGGTGTCGTCTTGCCCATCCTCGTAGCCGTTCTCGATGATATCCCACATGTCGTGGGCTCCCAATAGCGCCTTCATCTTTATGCTCCAATTGTCGATGTTGCTCTTGTTGAGCAAAGGGACTTGGAACGATTGCAAATTAGCCATGCCAGAGGATCAATGTGGCTCTGATACCACTTTGTTGAGAAATAAGGATATTTGAATGGAGAAATTAACAATCAAAATAGAGGAGATTTTGTGATAGGCTAGTGTATCTTCAAAATGGGACGTGCGTTGGAGAAGGAAGATTTGAAAGTGGACAATTTTATTTCTCAATTTTCTTCATTGCATCCACAAAGGCTTGCTCACCCACCTATTTATACTACCACTATGTCTTATCTAGGCTAATCTAGATTATTCCTAAAGTACACTTAATTGTCATACATCTCTCAACCATTCTAGAACATTAAATGCTCATATTTTGCCAATTGCAAGGTTTTGATTTATCTAGAATACTCCACCAATTGCAAGCTCTTGATTTATCTAAAATACTCCACCAATTGTAAGATCTTGATTTCTCTAGAATACTCCACAAAAGTTGGTGGAGATAATTCAACAATGCATTACAGCTTTATTTAGTATTTATTACTGCAGTATTAAAGTATTAAGTAAAGTTTTGTTTACATTCTATTCATGTTCAGCATGATCTCATTAAAGAATAAGAAAGAGATTAGTTGAAAATAGGCACGTGGAGATCGAATTGCATGTAATTTTCATGCTACATACCATGTTTGATCCATGTCATTTAGTTGTATTGATGTACGTGATCATTGGTAGGTTTAGTTACGATTTTGTGATAAATGCCTCTTTGATTCTATGTTAATATGATTGATGGATTGGATTGGATAATAATGCATATAGTAATGATAACCAAAGATTGAGTACTCATAAAGATTAACAATACATAATTTTTTAAACACATTAAGCCCAAATAGGAGATTGTTAGATTTATTTTAATAAATCATGTGGGTGTATGTGTCAATTATACATTTAAGTCTATCATATTTTATTAAGTTCTATTAAAATAATATAATAAAGTTGATTAGGTTAATATGCATCAAGAATAAGTATGAACTCACATGTATACATACATACACATGTAAACAAAATCAGATATTCAAATCGAAGCGTTCGTAAAGTTCGAACTCTTACTTGAGGGTAGAGCGCTTAACGAGTCGAGTCGAGTCGAACCGAACATGAGATATTTTGTGTTTGTTTGACTATTATTCGAACATATTTGGGTTTGTTCGTTTAATATTTGGAACAGAAAAAATTATTCAAGTTTGTTCCATTAATTTTTTTTTTGAGTTCGAGCTCGAGTTCGTTCGATTAAATTTAAAAAAAATTTAAATTTAAATTTAAATATTAATTTTTTTTTCAAAATTTTAAATTTATAAAATAAAAAAATTAATTATAATTTAAATATTTAACTGTTCAATAAATTCTTATCAAAATATTGAATCACTCAAGAAAAGAAATTTAAAATATTTCCAATTTAAATATTATATATTATTAAAAATAATATATATAAATATTTATAATTTGTTAGCGAATGCTCGTAATATTTTGAAATTTAATTCGAGACAGTTTGGTTCGTTAACAACTCTACTTGAGGGGAGGGTCAGATCCAAATCTTTTAATATTGAGCTAACCGCTTTAGAAGAGATTCGAACCCTCGATCATCCGGATAAAGCATTTAGGAGTCTATTTACCAACTCTCCTAAACTATTGAATTAAAAGTAATTTTTTACCCTACCACCAAAGTTTATATAGATAAAGTGAGAGTGTTACACCTACATCTTCGTCTTTACAAGTTGTAAATGTTTTTGAAAGATTTCTTTCCTCCAAGAAATCTTCAAACGTACTTCAAATTTCACATTTACAAATGGGTACTAATAGAAATCTGATTTTGTGTGGAAGAAGATTTCTGATCAAATTTTGGTAGAGTTGTTGAGCTGAATGAAAATTAATTTTTGGAGTTGAAAATGTCTCCAACCAAAATAAGGAAAATGATGGAATTTCTCTAACATAAGACCAAAAAATAGATGGAAGAATATGTAATGAATTTTTTTAAAAAACACTAAAATAATTTATCATTTTAATATTTATATTTTTTTATATAATTATATCATTTTTATTTTATTAATAAAATATAATGGTAGCAGCACTAAATTAGAAATATCTTTCATACCTTTCATATATTTATTATATAGCCTTGTTTTATTTCTATAACATTAATTATAATCGTTATTAGCACAAAAATACGTTAATACTTTTATCCACGTTTACTTTTATTTTTTTTCTTTTTTTTTCTTTTTTTGTTATTTTCTACTAAATATGAAAATAAGAAGTATCCTTTATCGTTTTCATAGAAGTTTGAATATGTCCTATGATAATTTTACAGCTTTTCCATAAGGCTTTAATTTTCTATTAAACGGTATATATGCATGGTATTTTCATATAGAAATATAATTCATAAAAAATATTTCTCTCTTATATTTTAAAATTTATAAAATAGGTCTTTTTTAAAAAGAATTATATGTTTTTTTAAATATTAAATTTGTTCCTTAATTTTTAAATAATTTTTAACTAGTTTTTTTTTTTGTTTTTTTAACCACTTAGTCTTTAAAAATAAAAAATAGAAAAAACATTTCCAATTCAAAACTTCGTAAATAATAACAATAATTTTGTATAACAAATTTATTGACTTTTAAAGTATTTATTATATCAATCTGTTTTATTGAAAAATTATTTAGAAAAAAAAAATCTTGAAAAATATAAACGATGAATGTTCAAAGGAATCTTACTGTTAATTTCTAAGGAGAAAATTAAATAAATAAATAAATAATTGAAATGTGAAGAAACTTGGTTCACTCAATTAAAAGCATCTGTGATAAGGTAGTTGTCTCACGTAGTAGACTTTCAAACAAAAGAAATTAATATATAATTTGATGTTTGGAACAAAAACATAGTTTATTTTATATGCCAATACTGTTAGAGGGTTTTAGTACAATAAAAGTGATGAGAAGCATGGATACAAGGTTAGTCGAGGCAGCACTAAGTGGTAATAAAACAACCTTAGATGCCTTGATCCATGAAGACCCCTTAATTCTTCATAGAATTTCGATAACCAGCTTCGATGAAAACCCTCTTCACATAGCTTCCTTATATGGAAATCTAGATTTTGTGACAGCAATTCTCCGTAGAAAACCTGATTTTCTTACCAAAACAGATTCTTCCGGACGCTGCCCTCTTCACTTAGCTTGTGCTGAAGGCCATGTTGAAATAGTGAAAAGGTTGTTTCTGGCCTGCCCTGAAGTAGCCCGGAGACAGGATCAAGATGGCAGAACACCTTTGGAATTAGCGGCTTTGAATGAACAAATTGGTGTCTTGACCTATTTGCTTCAACAAAATCCTCTACTTGCAAAGATGGCAAATTCAGACACTCCCATTTTGCACTTGTGTATTAGGCACAACTCCATTGAAGCTCTCAAGTTGTTGGTGGATTGTTGGAGTAGGGATGAAGTAATTAACTTAAAAGACGTAAATGGAAACAATCTCCTCCATCTTGCTGCAATCCACAAACAAATTGAAGTAATCTTTTTCTCCCTTTTCTTTCCTTTTCTTTATTATCATTCTTGCATTACATATATTTAAATATATCTCACATCTATAAATAAAGTGAACATATTAGTATTATATAAATAAATACTTTTTCTTTTTTTATACAGACAGTAAAATATTTGCTTGAAGTGGTTGCTGCGGGTGAAAAATGGAATTCTATAAATAGAAACAGTTTCACAGTGATTGATGTTTTAGACCACAGTCCACATGACTGGATAACTTTGGAGCTTCATACTATTTTAAGGAAATCTGGTGTTCGAAGAGCAGAAGAACTCGAGATTTTGACACAACCACCATCACATGATTCAATATTAGTATTTGAATCAAACAATCTCTATGTTTCCCAAGAGACTAATAGTAGTTTCTTTAAACAAATATTATTGTCACTGTTACACCTTATAAGGCAAGTAGGAAAATTCTTGAAAGAGATATGGCATATATTTTTCAAGAGCGATAATGATCGGACAGAGAAAATTCGTGGTAATTTGTTGGTGGCCGCAACTCTCATAGTGACCATCTCTTTTCAAGCAGGACAGAACTCTCCCGGTGGAGTTTGGCAAGAATCAAATACCGGCAAGAATATAGTCGGAACCTCAATAATTGCTTCTAGAGATTTTAATACTTACTTTGAATTTATTTTTTCCAACACATTGGCTATGATGTCATCTTCAGGAATAATCCTTCTCATGACAAGTGGATTCCCGCTAAATTCCAAGCCATTTATGGCTCTTTTGATGCTGGCAATGACGTCAACAATTGTTTTGATGGTGCGAAATTATAATATATCAATGCGACTTGTGTTGACTCCCGATGATATTTCCCGGGATCAATTTCACAAAATTGATTTGTCATTTAGTGTTGCAGAGTACTTTTGGACTGGTATTTTTCTCCTCGTTATACTCTTTTATTTTGCTCGTTTCTTGGTGTGGTTACTTAGCACAATATCAAGAATCTTGAAAGCTGGAAGTAGGCTAATTAAGGGGATTGGAACTAGATTTGTGTGAGTTTACCATCAAATTCAACATGCTAGTTAGTGCAGTAGTAGTGTGCCCTACCGTAGACACGGTGCTGTCCTACCCGTCTTCGACAGGTCAAGTTTCACGTCGGGGTGGGATCCCCCGACGTCCAAGGGAAGAGGGATCACGGGTGAAGCCCATCAGGTCTGCCCTTGCTGGAACTCGGCGGCCTCTCATCCATGATCCCCTTGAAGAGGTAGAGTTGGTTGATGAGGAGCAGCTTCGTCCCCGCCAGAGTCAATGGACTTCGTCTCCTGGCCCCTCCTGCCCCCAAAGTTACACCAGCTGATGCTTTGCCTGTGGAGATGCAGGAGGTGCCGTCTACTTCGGCGGCTGAAAGTGAAGGGGCTGAAAGGGACCTCGGCCCGTCATGGCTAAGGTCGGGGTTTGTGATGCCCGAGGAGGAGGGGGCCCTGCGGGAGTTGGTTGCTGAGATTTCTCGCAGGACTCCTCCTCTTCGTAACCTTCGCTTCACCAACCGCTACGCAGCAGCCTTCATTGGGGGGCCCATACTGGATCGAGCTGCGGATGTGGAGTCTTTGGCAGGCATGGGCGAGCTGAGCATCGACGAAGCAACCAACAGAGTCGGTGCCCTCTTAGCGCGGGTAAGGGACTTAATGTTTTTCACATCTTTCTTTGTCATTTTTTTGTTAACTCTTCTCTCTTTTCTTCGCAGGTTACTTCTCTCCTTCGCAGGAGGGAAGGGCAGCTGACACAGAGTGGCGGGCGACTAACGAGCCACGCCTGGTAGCCCTGGAATCTGAGGTGAAGAACTAGGCTACTCGTTTGGAGCTCGCGGAGTCTGAGAAGCTGCAGCTCACCAGCGAAGTTTCTGACTGGAAGGAGAGGATGCTGAAGGCTGAGGAAGAGATAGCGGAGTTGTGGGCCGCTAATGCTTAGTTGAACACAGCCCGGGATGAAGCAGTTGCGAGTAAGATATCTTTCCAAGAAGAGCTCAAGTACTGTAAGTCGGCTAGCTTCAGAAAGAACATCATTGACGACTTCAAGAGCTCAGCCGAATATCATGAGGAAATAGGGCGTGAGGCTGGCTCCTTCTTGGACAAGGGCTGTGTTCACATTATCCGGCAACTCCATCCTCACTTTGAAGATAAAAGTGTCCTGGTGCGAGCCTACCAAGCAAATTTTGACAACGAGGTCTGCAGGATGAAGAGTTCGTGCCATTCATTGATGAAGAGCTGGAGGCGCTCCGAGAACATGATGAAAAGAGAGGAAAATCGCACTGGGAAGCCCCTCAACCTTCTGCTCCAACCTTTTGGGAGATGCTGGATGGCTCTGGTTCAGCTTAGCCCTTTCCTCTTTGTAAACAAGATTATCTCTTTTCTTTTGTAAACAATATTGTATCTCCTTTTTTATGAATAAAGAATCTATTTTGTTTAATGTTGCCTTCCATGAAATATTCTAAGTCATAACTTGATGCGCAAAATACTATAAGTCGTATCTCCATACTTCGGGCTAATCATTGTTTTTTCCAAAACAAAAAACGTAAGTCTTAACTTCGTAGTCTCCTCGTAGGGTGACCTTAAAATTCCTTCTTGGGCCGCAACCCGGTACTTCGCTTAACTCACCCTTAATGGTTGCATGTAGTGGACTTAACTTCCCGAGCCGTAACCCGGTACTTCGTTTAACTCAACCATGGTGGTTGCATGTAGTGGACTTAACTTCCCGAGCCGTAACTCGGTACTTCGTTTAACTCAACCATGGTGCTTGCATGTAGTGGACTTATAACTTCCCGAGCCGTAACCTAGTACTTCGTTTAACTCAACCATAGTTTTTACTTATGGTAGTTCAAAATCTTCCCGAGCCGTAGCCCGGTACTTAAATTAATTCAACCACAGTTTTCACTTATGGTAATTCAAAAGTCTTCCCAAGCCGTAGCCCGATACTCATGGTAATTCAAAATCTTCCCGAGCCGTAGCCCGGTACTTATGGTTATTCAAAATCTCCCCGAGCCGTAGCCTGGTACTTATGGTAATTCGGAAATCTTCCCGAGCCGTAGCCCGGTACTTTATTTTGACATTGTAATAAAAGAAGTAAAAAAAATCTTCCCAAGGCTGACTTGGTACTAAAGCAAAAATACGTCACGGGTGTTATGCGTAATATTTCTTCAATCATTGGCGTGCCACGAGTTCGGCAAGAGGACGCCGTCCTTATTCATAAGGCGGTATGTGTTGGGCCTTACTTCGCTCTTGACGAGATACAGACCTTCCCAATTTGGGGTTAACTTATTTGCCTGGATGTGCCTTGCCGTACCTTCGATCTTCCGAAGTACCCAGTCTCTGATCTTGATTGGCCTTTCAGATACTTTTTTATCGTGAGTCCATTTCATTCTTTCCTTGAATGATTGGGATTTCAGGCGATTCGCGATTCGTCGCTCCTCTAGCAAGTCCAGATCCATACTTCTCGCTCTTTCGTTGTTTGCCTGGTCGTACATTGCGACTCTTGCCGTTGGCACCGCGACTTCGGTTGGTGCGATGGCCTCCGAGCCGTATACTAATGCAAACGCGGTTTCGCTAGTGGAGCCCCTAATCGAGGTGCGGACCGTCCATAGGGTGGGGTGCAATTCATCAGCCCATTTGTTGGATATCCCCTCTAGGTTCCTCCGTAGAGCCTGCAATACCAGTTTGTTCCCGGCCTCTGCTTGGCCATTACCCTGTGTATGTGCTACTGAGGATTTCCAATGTTTGAAGTGTAACCGAAGGCATTCTGAGGTGAACTTGGCCGAAAATTGAACTCAGCGGTGAGTTACTACAGCCCTTGGAACTCCAAAGCCACATAAAACCTGCTCGTGGAGGAATTTCTTTACATTCTCCTCTGTGGGATGCCTCAAGGGTTTAGCTTCGATCCACTTAGAAAAATAGTCAACTGCCACCACTAGGTATTCGTAACCATTCCGCGTTTTTGGAAATTTTCCCATTAAGTCCATATCCCACATGTCGAATGGCCACGCTGCTATGACCGTGGTTTGCTCTATGGATGGCAACTGTGGTATGTTCTTGAAGATCTGGCAGGTATTACAATTTTTAACATATCGTCTGGCGTCATCCCGTAGTGTTGGCCAGTAGTATCCTTGATTAATTATTCTTTCCGCCAGGGCTCGGGCCGCTGGATGTCCTCCACATACCCCCTCGTGCATCTCGGCAAGCAAGTTGCCAGCTTGGGATAGTAGGATGCAACAGAGTAAAGGTTTGGAGAAAGATCGTCGGTATAGGACATTATCATACAGAGCGTACATGGTGGACTGCCGCTTTATCTACCACGCACGGGTTACATCGTTTGGTAGCATTCCGTGTTGGATAAACCTCGTTATTTCGTCCACCTAGTCTTCCGAGGCGCGGTGTATGGGCTGCACTAAACGCGTCTCTATGCAGCTCGTCCTTCTTTCTACCGGGACCCCCTCCTCGTTGGGAGTCTCACCCGAGGCTATCTTTGCCAAACGGTCTGCTGATTTGTTATCATTCCGACTGACCAAGGATAGGTTAAAAGGATTGAACTTGTCCTTCCATTGTCTGGCTTTTTCAGCATAAAGCCGGAGATTCTCCGAGTGTACAGCATTTGTGCCCTAAACTTGGTTTACGACGAGTAGTGAGTCATTGAAAACCTTGAGGGCCGTTATGTTTGCGGTATGAGCCCATTCCATCCCCAGGAGCAGTGCTTCGTACTCCGCTTGATTGTTTGATAGACTAGCGTCAAGTCTCGCAGCTCGCATCTCGGTTTATTGGTTGTTCGGGGAGATCAAAATTATGCCGACACCTACCCCGCTGGCGTTGACCGTCCCATCCACCCATAATTCCCAAGGGTCCATCGTATGTTGGCTTTGCTTTTCCTCTGTGAATGATCCTTCTGCAAGGAAGTCGGCCAGGGCTTGGGCTTTAATGGCGGTTCGAAGTTTAAAAGTGATGTCTTGCCCACATAGCTCTATAGACCATCGGAGCAGTCTTCCCGATTGATCTAATTTATGAAAAGCCTGCCTTAGCGGAGCATGTGTAAACGATGATCGGATGTGATTCGAAGTAGGGTCTTAGCTTCCGAGATGATACTACCAGAGCGTACGCCAACTTTTCTATGTTGGAGTATCTAGATTCGGCGCTGTTTAGGGCTTTGCTTACGAAGTAAAATGGGTATTGTTTCGATCCCTCTTCTTTTATTAATACCGAGGCTATCACAGAATTTGGAAACGAGAGGTACAAGAATAGTATCTCTCCCGTGTCTGGCGACCGCAACAGGGGTAATTGAAACAGGTGGACTCTGAGGTCTTTCCACGCTTTGCTGCACTCCGGAGTCCATTTGAAACCGTTCTTTGAGCTCTTCAGCGTCTTGAAAAATGGCAAGCACTTTTCCGCTGACTTCGAAACAAAGCGGTCGAGGGCGGCGATGCATCCATTTAAGCGTTGGACGTCCTTTACATATCGTTGTTCGGTAAGTCGGGCTACTGCTGCCAACTTTTCCGGGTTTGCTTCGATTCCTCGCTCGGATGTCATGAACCCAAGGAATTTTCCGGACATAACCCCGAATGCACACTTCGTAGGATTCAACTTAAGGTTGAAATTCAGCCAAGCTGGAGAAAGTTTCCTCCAGGTCGTCCAAATGTGATGCCCCACTCTTCGTTTTGACCACCATATCGTCTACATAAGCCTCCACGTTCCTTCCTATTTGCCGTCGAAGGATGTGGTTCATCATCCGTTGATATGTGGCCCCTGCATTTTTAAGACCAAACGGCATGACATTATAACAGTAAATAGCTCCCAAGGCCCGGAACGAGGTGTGGAGTTGGTGACTTGGTCTCATCTTGATCTGGTGGTAACCTGAGAAAGCATCCATGAAGCTCAAAAGTTCGTACCCCGAAGTGGAGTCGACGAGGACATCAATCCGATGTAGCGGATAGCAATCTTTGGGACAGGCTTTGTTGAGATCGGTGTAATCGACGCACATCCTCCACTTTTCGTTTGCTTTCCTAACCATTACCACGTTTGCCAGCCACGTGGGATATTTAACTTCGCGGATGAAGCCCGCTCTTAGCAGCTTCTCTACTTCCTCTTTCATGCCTTGCACTTTCTCTTCTCCGAACTGTCTGGGTTTCTGTCTTACCAGCGGGCATTTGGCATTTATGCTGAGTGCATGTTCTGCCACTGAAGCGTCAATGCCGGGCATGCCCTCCGTACACCAGGCGAAGCTATCCTGGTGGTTTTTTAGGAAGTCGATGATATCATGTCGGAGGGCACTGGGTATTTCTCTGCCGACTTTGACGGGCTGCTGAGGGTATTTGAGGTTGATGATTTCCTCATCGAACTCTCGGGTCCTAGATGTTTCTATGACCAGGTCGTAAATATGTTTCTCGAGGATTTTCTGTATTCTTTGGTCGTTGTGGGCGACTACCGAGTCAATAGTTACGATATCATCTAACCCCTCCCTTTTCCTTTTGATTTTCATGATCTGCCCCAAAAGGCTCCGAGGGCTGCTTCTAACGAAGCCCACGCCTTGCGGGGTGTTGAACATTACTTGCTGGTGAGAGGTGGATATCACGAGGTTGAATGCTGCATGAAAGGGTGTACCCAGTATCACATTGTACGGTGAATCCAGATCCACAACGTAAAACTTAATCTCCTCAGTCCGCTGCCGTTCTCCTTCCCCGAGAGTTACCTGTATTCGAACAGTTCCCTTTACCGGTACTTTGTGGGTGGAGAAACCCTCTAGGACCATCGCGCTGGCCTTGAGGTCGGCATCCTTTAAGCCCATCTCCTTGAAACATTGAAGATACATGATGTTCTTAGCGGCTCCTATATCAATCAGAATTCTCCTTACCGTGCATTTGTCGATGCCATCCTTTGTCATTCGCGCCTCAAGAACAATGGGTGTGATTCTCGCCTCCTCGTTGTGCTGTATCTCCTCGTTTGAGAAGGAGATGACCTCACGTTGCTCGAACTCGTATTCAAGAACAAGATACGATTTTGTGAGGTTGTAAATCCTCTTTTTGATTTTCTTGATCGAGGAGACGTCGGGGTTGATCAAGTTGATCACTCTCTCTCCCTTGTCTTTTTGTTGTTGCTCATTGACGACATACTCCTTCAGGCATCCTTCTCTGATGAGGCGCTCTATGGCCCTCTTCAGTTGGAAACAGTCCTCTGTGGTATTCCCATAGTCGCGGTGAAACCCACAGAATTTGGATTTATCACTAGCGGGATAAGACTGGGGCCTCATCGGTACGGGGTCCTGGACCCCGTACTTCTCTTTTATAACCGTGACGAGGCTTTCCTTCGAGACGTTTAAAGGTGTGAACGTCTCAGGCTTCTTAAATCGGCCTTTCTCTTTTTTCTCTATGAAGCTCGGGAGGTTTTTCCAGAACTCAGCCAGCTTATTTTTTGCTCCGTCCGAGTCGGGCGTGCTACCCTTGGCCAATGCGACCTTCCGCGCGACGTCAAACATTTCGCCTATGGTTGTTGGCCTTCTCAATTGGAGCTTTGTATAAAGCATTCTGGAGCGAAACCCTCCCTCAAAACAAGTGATGACCGTGTCTTGGCTAATCCCCTCTATCTCGTCATAAGTCTTTTTAAATCGCTCAAGGAACGATAGTAGGGATTCGTCATCTCGTTGTTTAATATTCGCTAGGTCCCCTCTTATTTTGGGAATCGTTCCCGTTATGCTGAATTTATCCAGAAAGATCTTCTCCAGGGTGCGCCAGGAATCTATCGTACCCGACTTTAGGGAAGTGAACCACGTGAGCGCTTTGCTTGTCAAGGTGCTAGGGAACGCTTTGCACAAGACTGCCTCACCGTTCGTAACTAGGCTCATGAGCGTTTGATAATGGCATATGTGCTCGTGAGGCCGCGTTTGCTCGGAGTAAGGGACAAACTTCGGTAGTTGGAGAGATGGGTCAGGTGTTATATCCTGAATCCATTTGGTGAACGGGCCTAGCCCGATCGATATTGTCCTATGGATTTTTGTCGAGCTTTTGACCTTCTCTGGACTACGCTCGACGCATCGCTTTTTCTCAGCGAGTTTCGAAGTGGGCTTGGAGGTATGGTGGCGTTGTCTTCTACTCGTCTGTCCCCCGTGCTTCTCGGTTTTTTTGATGGCTGTAGTCTGTTTGCTAACCATGGTGCGGGACCTTGGCGGCGGAGCGTCCGAGTGGACTCTTCCTGCATTTGGGAGTATCGGAGGGGTTAGGCCCTCTCTGGCGTACTCCGCATGAAGTTGTTTCCACTGCTCCGCGAGGTCTCGTTCCCTTTGAAGCCTTTCGACCCTCCTTTGCAGCTCCTCCAATTCCTTTGCTCGTCCATCGTCCGCGGCTCGCCTCTCACTCAGCTGATCGCGGAGATCGGCTGTTCGGTGGGGTGACCCATTAGGCCCCAGGCGTTCTAAAACGAACCGCCGGTGGGGATTAGCGGGCGCTAAGGAATGGGCTGCTCGTGAGTCTCGTGGAGAGACGTTGGGAGCATCGGATCAGGATGATTTTTGTGATTCCCTAATTGTCGGGACATTGTAGTTTTTTGGGAATTCAAAGAAATGAGATTTTTCGTTCCGGGTAACGAAACCAAACTGATAAATCAAAAATTGGTAAAGATATATCTGAGGGTAAAAAAGTAAAATTGTCTCAAAAAATCTTTGAGGATCTCGAAGTATGAGTGACCTACAAAACAGAGGAAGTTCGGTGGGAATGTGGATCCCCGTGAACTCGCCGACGATCAAGTCAATTAAGTGTCGAATAGGTAAATGTTTTAGGATATCTGGGATTGAATGCTTGACCTTTGTCCATTTCCCTCCTTTTATAGTCTCCTTAATGGGAGGTGGTGGAAGAGAGGATGGGATCATGTTTATTTAGCTCGTGGGCTCCTCTGAGGTTGCTGTTATGGGAAACTGTCTTTATTAGTGGGAGAGTCGGGATCCACGATTGGATTGAGTAGAGTTATGTGTTCCACTTTTTACGCTAATGAGTTTGACTTTGAGTCAAATCGCGAAGTATGCGGTGCTATGCGATTTAGTTCGTTGTGTAGACGTTTCTACCCTTGGCAGATGTCTTTTTCCTTTCACAATATAATTATAATAAATAAGATTATTTTCATTTTTAAATGTCATAGTCAGAAAAAGAGTTAGAAATAGATTATTCTTTAGGAATTTGTCCATGTGTTTTTGTAAACACAATTTTTTAGTTTTAGTTAAAAATGCATACAACAAATGTATATTTTTTTTATACCTATTTTAGGTGTTTGGTATCTTCACTTTTTTACTGAAATTAATCCAAAACTTTTAACATGAAGCTTCTTTAGTGCTTAATAGAGAATTTTAATACTTGATCATCTGTTCTAAATGAAGCATTTAGGAGTCCGCTTAATCAATTTCCTCAAGTTTAATTTATTTAATAAATTAACTTATACATTTATTTTGGAGTAAAAGTTGATAAGGAAATTAACTTATAACGATAAAATTGCAAAGATATGTAAGCCAAGAAATTTCGAATATAAACTTTTGTAGGCCTTTTCTCCTTTCTTCCCTTCCAACTCTTTCAAAACCCTTATTTTCGCATTTTCAGATTCCACACTTCTAAAGAATTTACGGATTCTTTTAGAGGATAAAACAATTAAGGCAATAGCTTTTTCATAACTAATAAGTATATATTCGTCCTTTTACTTTATTGTTTTGTTGGAATTGATTCCTAAAGTTGTATATTAAACGAATAAAGCCCCATAGCAATTTTCCTGCTATTGAATTGGTCCCTTATATTTTTAAAGTTTCGCAGAATTAGTCCCTTAATATTTCTTTTTTGAGAACCAATTTAGTCCTCTTTTATTAAATTCAAAATTTTTTCATAAACAACAAAAATAATTACGTTTATAAATTTATGAATTTTAAAGTATTTCTTAAACAAAATATTCATATAAAAATTCTTTAAAAAATAATTTTTTTTTTATAAAAAAACATTTATTTATTATAACTCAATTGCTTGTTTAGAAAATATCCCCTCATTTATTAAAGAAAGGTTTAAAACATTTTATTTGATGATCCATTTTAAACTGTGAGACCTTCTTAAGAAAAAATATATGAGAAATTCTTTAAATTAATAAAATTCACCAACTATATTTTTCTAATTATGTTTTTATTAACTGAAAAAATTAATATTTCTTTTAATACATTAGGAATTAAACAAAAATATAAATTATTAATATTTAAGGTAATCCTTCAATTTTCATGTTTCATGATGGAATATGCCTAGAAATAAGAATAATATTAATAAATGAAATGTGAAGGAACTCTCCTATTATCTATAAAAGTAAGATTTTCCAGTTTTAGTAAGAGTTAAGACTGTATTATCTATTATATATAAGTTTCTCCATACCAATTCCGGTGAGGGAGAATAGATGGACACAAGATTGGTTGAGGCAGCACTTAGTGGTAATGAAAACACCTTAAATGCTTTGATCCAAGAAGACCCTTTAATTCTTCATAGGATTTCACTCACCACCTTTGATGAAACCCCTCTTCACATAGCTTCCTTATATGGAAATCAAGACTTTGTAGCAGCAATTCTTAGCAGAAAACCTGAATTTCTTACCAAAACAGATTCTTTTGGACGTTACCCTCTTCACCTGGCCTGTGCTGAAGGTCACATTGAGATAGTGAAAAAGTTGTTTCAAGGGTGCCCTGAAGTAACCTTGAGAAGGGATCAAGATGGGAGGACGCCACTCGAATTGGCAGCTTTGAATGAACAAATTGGTGTCTTGACCTATTTACTTCAAGAAAATCCTCTGCTGGCAAAGATGGCGGATTCAGACAGTACCATTTTGCACTTGTGTATTAGGCATAACTCCATTGAAGCTCTCAAGTTGTTGGTGGATTGTTGGAGTAGGGATGAAGTAATTAACCTAAAAGACGGAAATGGAAACAATCTCCTCCATCTTGCTGCAATCCACAAACAGATTGAAGTAATCTTTTTCTCCCTTTTCTTTCCTTTTCTTTTTATTATCATTCTTGTATTACATATATTTAAATATGTCTCACATCCATAAATAAAGTTAACATATTAGTATTATATAAATAAATATTTTTTCTTTTTTTATACAGACAGTAAAATATTTGATTGAAGAGGTTGGTGCTGGTGAAAAATGGAATTCTATAAATAGAAACGGTTTTACAGTGATTGATGTTTTAGACCACAGCCCACATGACTGGAGAACTTTGGAGCTTCATACTATTTTAATGAAATCTGGTGTTCGAAGAGCAGAAGAACTCGAAATTTTAACAAAACCACCATCACATGATTCAATATTAGTATCTGAATCAACCAATCTCTCTGTTTCCCAAGAGACTAATAGTAGTTTTTTTAAACAAATATTATTGTCACTGTTACAACTTATAAGGCAAGTGGGAAAATTCTTGAAAAAGATATGGCATATGTTTTTCAAAAGCGATAATGATTGGACGGAGATAATTCGTGGTAATTTGTTGGTGACCGCAACTCTCATACTGAGCATCACTTTTCAAGCAGGACTGAACCCTCCCGGTGGAGTTTGGCAAGACTCGAATAATGGCAAGAATATAGTCGGAACCTCAATAATTGCTTCTAGAGATTTTAATACTTACTTTGAATTTATTTTTTCCAACACATTGGCTATGATATCATCTTCAGGAATAATCTTTCTCATGACAAGTGGATTACCGCTAAATTCCAAGCCATTTATGGCTCTTTTGATGCTGGCAATGGCGTCAACAATTGTTTTTATGGTGCGAACTTATAATATATCAATGCTTAAGGTGTTGACTCCCCATGATATTTCCCCGGATCAATTTCACAAATTTGATTTGTTATTAAGTATTGGAGTGCACTTTTGGGATGGTATTTTTCTCCTCGTTATACTCTTTTATTTTGCTCGTTTCTTGGTGTGGTTACTTACCACAATATCAAGAATCTTGAAAGGTGGAATTAGGCTAATTAAGCGGATTGGAACTTAGATTTGTGTGAGTTTACCATCAAATTCAACAATGTTAGTTAGTGCAGTAGTAGTGTGCCCTATCTTTGTAGTTTCTTTTTTTTTAAGTCATTTTGAATTCCAGCTAAAACATATTCGAGCCTTGTCGGACTCCTATTGAAGGAAACTCTCCCTACACTATTTTTCTCATAAGCAAAGTTCGAATTCGAGATCTTGCGAATGGAAAACCAAACTCCTTCAGTTTGGATCAACAAGTGTTGGTAGCTTTTTTACTTTCACATGCATTCTTTTTTCTTGTGTACTATAATGTTGCAGTACAACCACTCATGTATCTTTCAACTATTTGTATTATTTGTATAATAATATTAGACATATTTCCTAAGATTTTGTAAGCTATTATAATATCTGTGTTGATATGTTGTATATTTTTTGATTTTGTATATAAATTACAATTTTGTAGGATTTGGAGAATATTTTTAAATATTTTCTTTCTATTTATGTAACAATTCAATACTGTATATATTGGTATTAAAAAAAATGAATGAATGGTGAAGGACCACATTCCTTCAAATAGTTACGAGATTTTAGAAAAAAAGTTGATTCTCAAATGCATTTAAAGATGAAAATTAAAATTAAAATTGAGTTACAAATAACATTGAATATAAATAAATAAATAAATAAAAATCTTAAAATTATGACAATTAGTTAATTCTATGAGCATATGTTTTAATCGTATCCAATTTTTCTTAGGACAACCCACTAGATCCAACATGGTTCATCACTATTTTTTTAAAAAAATCAAATAGAAATCATATTATAATAGATGCAACCAATTTGCATGTAAACAATCCATTATACGAGGATGTGATGTAAACATCCAAACAACCTTTTGATCTAAAGAGCTCCCAATTCCCGCTAGCTTGTGTGCAACCACTTTTCCTTCCCTATAGCAAAAAGTAATTTTATGTATAGGAATAGAAAGCAACATTTGTTTGAGACATGCTATGATACCTCCCAACACTAAAAGATTTAGTTTTGAGGACAAGAGCTGAGCAGTCACCCGCTAACAATCCAAAGTAATAATAATTAGCTGATTCCAAAACTCAGAAATGGTTGTAATACTTTCCCATACAGCAACCGTTTCAGTGTGCTCTGCAAAGAACATCTAGTGCAAAGGACCAACTCCCAATTTCATCACATGCCTCATCCTATCCCTCAATACAAACCACCCATAGCTTGACTTAGTAGTGCAATAGGAGGAATCAACGTTCAGCATTAACCACCCTTCATCTGGTGGTAACCATCTAGATGGATGATCCACAGTATGTCCAGAAGGAGCCCCCATTGCTCTGTCAATATCTTTGGAATGATTTAAGATAAGATAAAACATTATCAATCAACTCCTTTTCATGCGCGAGTATACATTTCTTGTCTTCCATATAAATCAAAGGCACATCAGTAATTAATAAATGCATAATTGCAAATTAATTAACTAATTTTAGACTTAAACTTCCTATGCTTTAAAAATTTTTGACTCCAGCATCATCTTCATTGAAATCAATGAATCTGCTTTGAGTAAAAGGTTTAGGGTAAATTTGGATGGTCATTGTTTATTTTGAGGAAAGAATAAAAAAGAAAAAAAGAAAAAGTAAGTTTGAATTAAAAAAAAAAATATTAGATAAATAATTATTTTCACAAACAGTTCGTAACAATCTCATTTATAATTCGAAATATAATAGGGAAAGAAAATTTGATACTATACTTTAAGATTATTGTAAAAGTGATTAACATACAAATATTCAGAAATGGACCACATAATGCAGTTAGATTATTGTATTGGTTACAAACAAACTTGAGCAAAACGAAAGAATCAGACAACAGTTTCCTGAGTGTGATGACTATTCTAATGAATATGACCGTCAATTTCGACGTGGAAAAAAATCATAAATGAAATTGAAGAAACTTTGTCCTTCAAATTCGAACCATCTGTCGCTCACAACGTGGAGTCGTGGACTGGACTTAATCAATTGGATTAGTCTCCGCTATTATTAATTTATACTATAATTTCATTCTTTGATCATCCGAATAAAACAAGTTTTCATTCCAATTCTGATGAAAATATATGAGAGTGATCAGAAACATGGACAGAAGATTGGTTGAGGCATGCGGGATTTCACTGACCAGCTTCGATGAAAACCCTCTTCATATTAACTTCCTTATTTGGAAATCTAGATTTTGTGACAGCAATTTTTAGTAGAAACCCTGAATTTCTTTCCAAAACAGATTCTTTAGATCAAGATGGAAGAACACCTTTCGAATTGGCGGCTTTGAATGAACAAATTGATCTCCTGACCTATTTGCTTCAAGAAAATCCTCTGCTGGCAAAGATGTCAGATTCAGACAGTAGAAAATGTACCATTTTGCACTTGAGTACTGGGCATAATTCCATTGGTTATGAATATGATCATAATTCATTGCTTCTTTGTTTTCTTTTCTTTATTACGATTCTTGTATTTGTGTTGGATTTATTTAATTTGATTAAGAATATGATCATAAATTGCTTCTTTGTTTTCTTTTCTTTATTAAGATTCTTGTATTTGTGTTGGATTTATTTAATTTGATTAAGAATATGATCATAAATCAGAACTGATTTCTTGGTGATTTCTACACCTTGTGTTCTCTATTTTTGATATCTTATTGTTTGGTGTTTGTTGGTCGGTATGTAAACCTTTTGTAGATTGAATTAGTTTTATTTTACCCTCAATTATCAATAAGAGAAGTACATGGTGGACTCCTGTAATTGAACTGTGGTTTTTTTACTCTTCTTGTTGAAGGGTTTTTTCACGTATAAATTATTGTTGCTTATTGATTGCAATTTTATTGGTTTTAGTTGGTGATTTAGTTGTGATAATATTGGGATTGATTAAATTATAAATTTATTGATAATATTGTGTTTGTGACATTGTGAGTCTCGTAATGACCCCCTTTATTCCTAACAAGTGGTATCGGAGCTAGGTTAATATTGTCACTACACATAATATTGTTACATTATGGAGTCAAGTAGTAGCTCAATAATGATTAAATTAACATCTACTAATTATTCTATTTAGAGACCTATGATGGAGAATTTATTGTATTGCAAAGATTTGTTTGATCCTATTGAAATTGTCACCATTAAGGATGGTAGTTTTGATAGACCAACTAAACCTGAGAAGATAATGAAAAAGACTGCGCAAGGTTGAAAAGAAAGACTTTGGGGACTATTAGGCAATGGGTTAATATAAGTATATAAAATCATGTGTCACAAGAGTCCGTCCCTTATAATATGTGGAAGAAGTTAGAAGGTTTGTAAGAAAAAAAGATTGCACATAACAAAGCTTCATTGATTAAAAGACTTGTTAATTTGAAATTGAGAAGTGGAAAGAATGATCGTGAGCATCTTAGTGATTTTCAGGATATTATTAACAAGTTGACTATTATGAAAATTGTTCTTGATGATGAGTTGCAGGCTTTATTCTTGTTGAGTTCTTTGCCAGATAGTTGGGAGATACCGACCCCGAAACCCACCTCAGGCAGTTCACAACAACAATGGTCATGCACGGCGCGGATGATTTCTTGTTATGCCGATGCTTCCCGATCACGCTAGCCGACCAGGCACAAGCATGGTTCGGCAGCCTACCCGCCAGATCTATTTTCTCCTTCCGCCAACTCGGCAACAGTTTTCTACAACACTTCGAAGCATTCCGAACAAACAAAAAAACACGCCTCGAACTCTTACAAATCCGCCAGAACATAGGGGAATCTCTATTCTCATACCTTCAGCGGTTCAACAAAGAGGTATTGCTCACTAAAGACTGCACGAATTCATTTTATGTCGAAGCATTCCGCAACAGCCTCACACCAGGAGAATACTCGCACTAATTAAACATCCAGGAACCATGAACCACACAAGAGTTGCTCACACAGATCGGAGCATGGATAAAAGCTGAAAAATTATCCTCCTCCATGGCAACCACTCAAGCTCAAGACGCTGCCTGAAGCAGCGCAATAGCCACGCCCAGATACCCCCAAGCCTGAAACACTCAACCTCCAACCCGATTCCCACTCCCTGAATACAGAACCCGAACGACAACACCCAACACCGACCAACGAGCGCCCCGTTACCCTAAATACAATACCCCACAATTCATCCCCTTGACCTCCGATAGTGCCACCATCTGGCAGAATATAGAATCGTCAGGCATATTACCAGCCTCACGCCCGATGCCATCCTCAATTGAACGCCGAAACCAACAACATTTATGCACGTTCCATAAAGAAGTCGGGCACACGACAGGAAATTGCTACGCTCTGAAACATTCAATAGAAGTAGCAATCCAAAAAGGACAATTACGAGAATACATTCGAATGCCAAACACAGTCACGCCAACTTCCGATAATATCCCACATACAGATACAGTCCCCCCCCCCCACATCATCAACCCCATAGACGACCATAACCACCAATTTGGACAACCACCACAAAAACGCGTCAAATTTGCCGAACCTGATAAGAATACCGATACCCCACTAATTATTTCGTTACACATCCAATCATTTTTTGTCCGACGCATATTAGTAGACACGGGTAGCTCTGCCAACATCATGTACTACGAAACCTGGAGAAAAATGCACCTAAACAACAGCCTCATACAACCATACTCTACACCTATCATTGACTTTTCCGGTACCATCACCCACCCTCGCGGCATTGCCCAACTATTACTCCAATGGGGACCACCTTCCCACCTCCAATAGCACACAACCACTTTCGTCATCGTTGATTCACCAGCACCGTATAACATCATCCTTGGACGCCCAGCACTAAACACAATGTAGGCACAAATTCGCACATTTCGCAACGATATGATCATGTCGTTACCTTCCGGACCCTGGATCATTCCCGGAGACAAGCCAATCTAACAAACCTGCTACCTCACAAAAAATACACCACCCAAAGTTTCGGCCGATTCCTCTGATGAACCCGACCGCAGCCTGTCCCCCGTCAACCACTTTGAAACCTTCAGCATCGATGCCACACGTCCAGAACGCCAGATCAAAATAGGCACTTCCCTCCCGAATAAATTACAACGACAAATTTTAGAACTTGCGGTAGAATTTTCCCCCATTTTCGCCTGGTCACCCACGGACCTCGTCGTGGTCCCCCGATCCTTCATGGAACATAAATTAGGAATTTCTTCAACAGCAAAACCCATCACCCAAAAACCCCGCTCCTTCAACACCGAGAAACAAAACATTATCTGCAAAGAAGTATCAGAGCTACTTCAAGCCGATGTCATACGAAGAGTCCAATTCTCTCAATGGTTAGACAACCCCGTTGTCGTACCGAAATCAGGTGGAAAATGGCGAGTTTGCATTGATTTTACCTCGCTCAACAAAGCCATCCCAAAAAAAACCGTATCCACTCCCTCGAACGGACCTCCTCGCCGATGCTACAGCATGATATAGTTTACTATCATTTTTAGACACTCACAAAGGATACCACCAATTCCTTATGGCAGAAGACGACGAAGAGAAAACTACCTTCGTCACACCCGAAGGCCTTTTTTGCTATAAACGTATGCCTTTCGGATTAAAAAACGCAAGAGCAGATTTTCAAGACACGATTAACTGAATGTTCAAATCCCAAATTGGCCGAAATATCGAAGAATACATCGACGACATCTTAGTTAATACTACTTCCTCATTAGACATAATTCACAACCTCCGTGAAACATTCCAAACCTTGCAAGACTTCGGTCTAAAACTCAACCCCGACAAGTGCACATTCGGAGTGAGTGCTGGTAAATTCTTGGGTTTTATGATATTACAGCGCAGACTCGAAATAAACTCATCCAAAATAGCAGTCATACAGAATCTCAAACCCCCAAAAACTATAAAAGAAGTACAGCAGTTCAGCGGACAAATCGCAGCACTCAACTGATTTCTCTCCAAAGCCGGAGAAAAATCCCTCCCGTTCTTTTCGCTCCTACGAAACCACAAACATTTTGAATGGACCCCCAAATGTGAGAAAGCTTTTCAAGACATAAAACAATATTTGCAGAGTCCCCCTGTCCTAGTCCCCCCAAAACCAAACGAAGTCCTCCACCTTTACATCTCAATTTCCCCCTCGGTTATCAGCGCAATTCTCTGCGCCGATCGCGATAAATTGAAGAAGGAATAAAATATGATCAGCCAAGGGAGAGCGTGATTGGAGTTGGTTGATATGCACAAATTATATCACATTTTTAGAATATTTTTAAACATAAATTAGGGCATTATTAGAACTAATTTGATCTTAATTGATTAAAATTAATATCATTTTGCATAAATCATAATTTTGGAAGTCTCAGGAGTAAAATGCATAAAAATAGTAAATATTGGGGCAAAAGTGCAATTTTTGAAAGAGCTTAGCTTGAGGTGGTCATCCCAAAGCTCGAGACGCCCACCTTGACCGAGTCAAGGCTCGGGGTGACCATCCCAGAGGTCAGGATGCCCACCCTGACTGAGTCAAAGCTCGGGACGGGAGTCCCAAGCAGCAGATGAGAATCCCACATCAGTTTCTCAAGCAAAAATCCCTCCTTTTCACCCCTATAAATACCCCAGGGTATGGAAGGTTAAGAATATCCCTCAACACTCAATACAAGTCATCTAGCAACAAAGAGTGTCTCGTTTTCTCTGTTCTATGAGTGCTTATCTCAGATTCTGGGAATTCAATTAGATAGTGTTCGTCTTTAGTATTCGTAGAATACCAGGATTTCGTTAGGAGATCCTAAGAGAGCATTAGGTTAGCAAAGAATTAGTTAACAGGGCATTTCTTAAGCCTAGGACGTAAGGTAAAGCAATTCTTACTAGGCCAAGGAAGTGTTCTCCGAATGTTCTGCCGATCAGAGTAGGATCGAGCAACACGAAGGATACAAGTTTGGCAACACCGGCGGACCTCATGAAGTGGTGACTACTCAATGGACATGGTTCCCTAGATTCTTTTTGTATATCTTTGAGTAGTGTTCATCTAGATATATATTTGAATACTAAATTATGATTGCTATATTATGCATGTTTTGCAAGTTGAGGTTCTGTTCGTTTTTCTGGAAAGGTCACCTGCTAAATTAATATTATACCTGATTATCTGTTTATTCTTTTAAACTAAATGAACGGTTATAGACAACTCCTAACCATGATCTACGTCATAACCTGTTTAGTTTAACAGGCCTTAAGGTCTGCCAGATTAGGTAAAATAACATACAAACCACTATGTTTGTTAGAGTAACCTAATGAGGCTGAGTTTGTGCGATATGCCAACATTAGGATGAGTGGTATGATTTCCTGAGTGACACATGCTTTCATGGATACTTTAACCCGAAACATGAGAAGGGTCATCATTAAGGTACGGTGAATACACTAGGTAACTCATATATGGTACACAAACAGATATAGTTCATAATTGCATTCCAGACCAAGATATATCTAAAATATTCGAAGATAGGTCAACCAAATTGTGGAAACATGAGTATACATCAGAATACATGTCTATGTGATTCCTCTTACATGCTTGATAAGTGCTTGTTATGTGTTGTTGTGATACAAAATCACTCTCCAAGATATTGATAATCGATTGACTGATTTGTGAATAAGATGATTGTTAGGATTAAGTAATAATTGATACTAAGTCGTTGCCAGTTCACTGGGAGTAAGATATTATTAAATTAAATTCGTAGATCCTTTCCAATAACTAGCTACACGATAGGTACTCTGCCTTAAGTTCTGATTGATTAAGTGACAACCAATAAATGCTAAAGTGACGGTTAATAAGACTAAGTCCTTAATTATTCATAATCAATATAGGTTAATAAACTCTATCTTTTAGCATACCAATCGGAACGCATCATTGGTTTTATGAATACGGGCGGGTTTGGTTAGAACAAACGTTATGTTCATCCATTTTGTAATTCCTATTTGATTTCTCTAAATTTGATAGTTATAGGTAAATTTGCTTTTGTTTTACCGATGATAAATTTGCTTTTGTTTTGTCAACGGTAAATTTGCTTCTATTAAATTTTTTTTGGGGTTATCGTACTAAATTTTGGTTGCAGTGATTTGTGATTTTAGCTGATTTTAAGAAATTGAAAGGTTTCGCCAATTCGTACTTTTTTTTAGATTTGTTTCTTACAATTTTCTATTTACTTTGTTCGATTTGTATTGATATCTAATGGTTCGTTTGTTTAATCGATAATAACTACTAGAAAGGCTGACACTTGAACTTTTCAAAATTCCAGTTTTTGCACCTATATTTATTTTTTCTTTGAACTTACACTTGAACTATAAAATATCACATAATTTGCCCTTTCGTCCAAAATTTCTGTCATACTTCATTAGATGCATTTTCTTCTTTTTACAATTAATACTTCATTTTTCGTCCAATTCCTAGATACATTTTCGTCTTTTTACAAGCATTTTTTAATTATTATGATTTTATTTTTAAGGGTAATTTTGTCATTTCACTTTATTATTAAAAATCTGAAAAATATTTTTTTGTAATAACAAGATTGGATCCTACAACCACACGCCTAACTAAACCATATCAACCCACTAAAACAACTATAAATATATAAATTTATTTGGAACTTATGTTTTATATTGTAATTACGAAAATAATAAATTCGCATTTTACCATTACATTTTATATTATAAATATCAATTATATTAAATATAAACATTCTCAAAAAAATATTATCAAATAACACAATTCAAACCAAGTTTTTGTTGTTGTCACCTTCCTCAAACCTTGCACTGAAGTTCTTCTTCAACTCTTTTGTTTCAAATTCGTCGCAGAACATGAATTTCGAGGTGTTTTTTATACAATGTCATTGCTGACAGTAATAATGTAATAATGCTATTGTAAAAAAGAATTCAAAATTTGTATTCTGCAACGAATTCAAATTTAAAAAAAAAATCAAGGTTTGAGGAAGAGAATGGCTACGAAGACATATGGTTTAAATTATGTTGTTTGGATAATAATTTTTCAAAATATTTATATTTAATATGATTTTCAAATAATATAAATTTTAGTATTTGTCCAAGTGGTAAATGCTTATTTATTATTTATATGATCGTGGTTCAAATGTAGGGGTTCACAAATATAATTATGTTAAATTTATTTTGGCATCATTAGTATACAATATAAAATATAAGGTTCTAGTATACAATATAAAATATAAGGTTCATAGAAGTTAACATGTTAATAGTTGCTCCAGTGGGTTAATATGATTTTGCCATTTGTGTGGTTGAGGGACCAATTTAAAGAGATTTTTCAGATTTTTTAAAATTTTATGAAAAGACAAAATTATCTCTAAAAATAAAACCTTCATAATTTAAAAATATTAATGATTTAAAAAGACGAAAATGTCCCTAAGAATTGGATGAAAAATGAAGTTTGACGGAAATTTTGGACGGAATGACAATTTATGTGATATTTTATAGTTCAAGTGTAGTTAAAAAAAATACAGGTGCAAAAGTTGGATTTTTTAAAAGTTTAAGTGTTAGTAAAATAATTTACCCGCTATTAATTGAAGTAGATTGGAATTTTGTGGTATATTTTGGTATATTTGAAATTATCGAAATTTATGGTATATTTGGAAATTTGCAGTACATTGGAAATTTGTGGTATATTTTGATATATTGGGAATTATTGAAATTTGTGGTATATTGGGAATTTTTGGAATTTTAATACCCTACCCTTTTGCATCTTGTTAGGTGGTTCGCTTATCTCCCAGAGAAGTAAGAAACAACAAGTTGTCTCTCAATCTTTCACGGAGGCTGAGTATTGTGTCATAACTACTATCACAAATGAGATTGTTTGGTTGCACGATGGCTTTTGGCAGATATGGGAGTTCCTATTATTACCCCCACACTTTATTGTAACAACAAGAGTGTCATTCACATTGCTCATAATTTGGTCTTTCATGAAAGCACTAAGTATATTGAGATTGATTGTCATGTTACGTAACAAGCACTTGTTACGTGACACGATTGCCCTGCTTTTTATTTATTCCACCAGACAGTTAGACTAACTTTTTCACAAAGTCTTAAACTCTCTCAAGATTTCGTTTCTTTGTTGACAAACTCTCCATACTTCTTGCAGCCGCATCACCTAATTATATTCTCTTTCCATTATAATTTTTCTTCTTCCATAATAGTATGACTACGATAATGATGACGACAACGATATTAGAGCTAGAGCTCATGAATCATATTCAAGGGATCAGATTCCAAAATATTCACCCCGCTACCCAAAGTCAAGCTTCCCCGATCCGCTTCGAAATGATGGAAAAAATTGCTTAAAACAGTAAGAAAAGAATTTAAGGGAATTTTATTGACCTAATGGCAAAAATTGATTAAATAACAATTTGTGAGACTTTTAAAAAGTTCGAAAAGCGTCAAGTACAACAAACAAAACTTTAGGTATTAAATATCGATTTTGAGATAATTTAAGTTTTATAGAAATAGTTTACTCCAATTAAATTTTTTTATCACATTAAACTAAAACTTAACTTTTTTTTATAAATTTTTTAATTCAAACTTAATTTAATAAATATTTTAAAAAATTAACATTTACTAAAAAAATTATTTAAAACTTAGAAGTATATTAAAATTTATTAAGTTTAAATTTGAGTTTAATGTTATAAAAATTTAAAACTTTTTTATCTAATTTTTTTTTAAATTTAAAATTTAATTACATTGTCATTTAAGAAAATAATTTAAAATATATATATAATTGAAATTTTAAAATTATATACAATAGAAAAAAAAAAATAAAAATGTGGCAATATATTTTTTTATATAGTATGTAATTTAAATTTAGTTACTTAAATAACAATAAAAGTCAGTTTACGATACTCGTGGAAAAAGCGTGCCGGGAGTGACCCGCAAAAAATATTTAATTTTCCAGTTTATTAAAAACCTTAAAAAAGAAAAATCTAATAAATTTTTGGATTTTTATACTCAAACTTAATTTAACGCTATAAAATCTATTTTTTTTATCCAAAGTGTTTTTAAAAAAATAATAATAAAATTGAATTATGTTGTCTAAGCAAATAGTTTAAAGTATATATATGAAATTGAAAATTTAAATCAAGTTTATTTAATAGAATTGTTTTTTAAAATATTATAAATTTGGTAGTCCTTCTATCCAAAATTTTGTTAAAACAACAATTAAGTTTTTTTTTAAAAAAATAAAAAATAAAATCTAAACTTTTGCTTAATAAACAAAAATATTCCTAATAAATAAAAATTAAAAAAAGGAAAAAAAAAATAAAGTAACAGTTTTGTTTTTTTTAAAAACAATTTTTTTTTTTTTTTTTGAAAAAAAGAAAGTGTCTTATTTCTTTGGATGAGTAACTAAGTTATTTGTCCTTTTTCTTTCTTGTTTTGTTGGAATTGATTCCTAAAGTTTTATATTAAACAAATAAGCCTCATAACAATTTTCGTGCTATTGAATTGATCCCTTATATTTTTAAAAAATTTCCAAATAAGTCCCTTAATATTTTTATTTGAGAACCAATTTTAATACTTTTTCATTAAATTCAAAAATTTTTATTTTTTATAAATATCTATGCGACTTTTCGTCTGTATCATATCTCAAAAGTGAATGTGGCTACATTAGAGCAGCACGACAATAAATATTTTACATAAACATAAAAAAAATTATATTTATAAATTTATGAATTTTAAAGTATATCTTATACAAATATTCAGTCATCTTAAAAAATAAAATTTAAATTTAATGAAAAAATATAATGTTTTTTTAAAAATAAATTTTTTTATTTTTTGTTTTAAAAGTTTATTATATTTTTTTTTCTCAAAAAAAAGTTTATTGTATTTAAATAATAGTATAAGTAATAAAATAAAGCAATTTTTTAGTTAATAAAATAATAATATAATAATATAGTATAAAAAATTCGAGTTCAATTCTACATTATTTTTGGTTTTAAAAGTTTATTTTATTTTATTGTATTTTGTTATAACATCTGCTATTTGAAGTTATTTCGAGTTCAACTAATTTAATTCGGCCGAAATTAGGCTTGCAAAGTTCAATTCTTATTCGGAAGAATGTCTCACCTTAGCTCTTACCTGCATTCATATCAAGTATCAAATTTTTGAACTTAAATAATATTCACAATGCATTTTTTCATTGTATAAAGAAAATTTTATTAAAATTTTAATTTTTACTTAAAATATATATTACTCTACAGTCATGAAAGAAAATTGATCAATTTGATTATTAATAGCATATAATCTTTACGAGTCTTTTTTTTAGGAGTTGATCAGGGAAAACGTCTCTAGTCTGCCATGCGTATTGAGTTAAACCTTCACCCAGATGTCCTGCAAAACAAAGCTAGACACCGGTGGTATGTTTCCCATATTTAAATTAGTAACAAAAGTCAATACGATACTTCAAGGAATCAGGATGTTCGGAGGTACCCGATGATTCACTCCGAAAGAAGATAAAAGAACACTTGAAGTGAATATTTTTAGTATCTTGCCTTCGCTTGTGTGTGCATGGTGGGTGTTACCATTTTGTATTGGGAGAGAGACCAACAAGGAGTTGACACCTGGAATTGTACTAACCCAATAACTTGGACAGTTTGAATCAGAGGCGCCAAACAATGTTTGTCGAGTCAGATGCATTTAATGTTTAGACCACTAGTACTAGCCTATCAGAGTTCATGCTTTGTGTTTGATCTTGTGTATACACCGACCAAACTAGAATTGATGCCTTCTTGGGTTTCGTTGGGCCTCATATGGCTTTCGACTCGAACTCTCTTATCAACTTGAATTATTTTACACTTTGATCCTCTCATAAATATCTTATGTAATTCAAAAAAAAATTTGTTATAAAAATTTAAAATTTAAAATAATAGACATACTTAGTCTTTCCTACAAGAAAAATATCTGTAGACCATTTGTATTTCTTATACATACATACATATATAACTATATACATAACTTTCCATTATACTAAATATGTTACAAACTTAATTCATGAAGGTTATATGAAAGCAGTGGAAGTTATATGAAGATAGTGGATATGTTATAAACTTAATTCATGGAGGCTATATGGAGGTAGTGAAAGTTATTATATGAAGATAGTGGATGTTATATTGAAGGTAGTGGATGTCATATGAAGGTAGTGGATGTTATATGAAGATAGTAGAAGTAGTGGTTGTTGCGTTGTGTGCGTGTGTCACAAATTGAGAAGATAAGAAAATAGAATAAATCAACGCAATCTTAACAAGTGCAAGTATACACCGGTCAACAAGTAATATATGTACCTAAGTACAAGATTATCGATCCCACAGAGATTTAGTATGCCAATTATACATGCAAATATGATTTACATCTGGTTAAAAGAATAAAGAATGATGAATAATGACGGGATAATCGGAGATTTAAGCTACTGCTATAATACTGCTGCAGCAACGGAAATGCTGCAGCATCACCAATGCTGCAGCAATACTAACTAACTACTACTACAAGATAGCCTACTGGAAAATCACTATAAGAATACACAGGTAATACAGTACTGTAAAAATCAAGCCAAAAATGCAAATATAAACCAGTAGTGAATCCAAGAATGCTAAGCATGCTTTTCGGTTTCAAAATTAACACTACAGCGGTCTGGTTCTACCCAGACTACTTAGCCTACTAGTCTAAACCCCCGATAACATCATCTCATAGAGTACGAAGTACCGTGAACCTAGAACAACACCATGCAGTGAAATTGGTCGTGTCCCCTGCAATATTGACCGCACGGTCATGCGCCCCAAGCAAGTGCCATGCAACTATCTTGTCAACTAGACCCCTTCCGGTTATAAGCACTAAATAAGAAGCCTATAAAAAGAAACAAGTCAGAAATCATTTCCAGGAAAAACTCAAGGAACGAAGAAAAATAAAACAAAGAGCATACCCGAGCAACCAAAGCCCCAAGATGATTGGTAGCTTCTTCCACCCCCATTTCGCTCATCCCAGCTAGGCTGCTCAGGTCATGAGCCCGCTCCAAAATGGCTCCGCCAACCAAAGCAGCGACATAAGGATTGTTGAACCGAAGGTTGGTGAGGGGCGGAGACTTCTCAGCAATCTCCAAGGCCAAGGACTTGAAACCCTCCTCTTCGGTGGGCAATTCAAATCCCGGTTGAAGCCAAGAAGGGCCGGCAGACTTGGAACTTACCTCGGGTTCAGTCGCAGGAGCATCCCCCAAGTCATCAGCCGGAGAGGGCTCAGCCGGAGTAGACCCGGAGGCCATGCGAGCTGCCAAAGGAACTGCGTCCAGCACGTCCTCGGCAGAAGGCAAAATTGGGGAAGAAGTGGGTAAGTCCTCAGCAGGGCGCCAAGATGAATCTTCAGCAGAACGCCGAGGTGAAACCCTTTGTTTCTGGCGAGGACGAAGTTGTTCTTCATCCTCCCCCTCCTCCGGAGTAGCTTCCCTGCGAGGTTCGGGGGCCGAACGAGGAGTCTCATCCCGGGGCCTACGCACCCCCCTACTCCGCTTGGGAATTTCAGCAGAAGAAGCGTAGGTCAGTGGAGTGTCGCCAGAGGCACCCCGGTCTATAAGTCTCGGAGGAAACCGAGGTAAAGAATTCAGATGAGTTTGCCGGACGTCTCTCTCCTCCTCCTGGTCTCCCCACACAGTCTTGAACATCGTTGGACCTGCGAATACAACCAGAAGTCAATACCAGAATAAAGAGAAAGCAAGAAAGGAAAAATGCACAAGGTATACCCTTGCCAGTTCGACAACCCCGAGCAAGGGAACATGCATCACATTGAAAAGAGAAAACACCCCCAGGGTGTATAGTCCAATCTTCATTCGGCTCCTCCTTCGCGAAGCCTAATTCCTTTTTCCTCTCTGACAGACCAGACCCTATCCCACACCATCTTAAACTCAACTCACTAAGTAAGTCAGCGGAAGAATACACCCGGGTCTATTTTTGACGGTCATCTCCTAAGTCTCGGGTAATGATCTCTAAAAAAGACTTCTCAGAGTGACTAAGGGTAGAGGGATATTGGATTTGGGGCCACTGGAAGTTCTCATTTACGAATGGGCGGAAGGGGAAGCCAATGCGAGACTCTACCATCATCCATCTCTCCTTAAATTCTACTTTATTAGGAGGTGAATCAAAGAGTAAGACCCTATTCCTACGGGGACGAATAGAAAGCGTATTATCAGACATCCGAAGTGAAGTGAAAAACATACTAAGGATGTTGTCAATTCATTCAAAACCTAGACGACGACAAAGACAAATTAAACAAAACACTGTCCGAACAGTGTTCGGGTGAACTTGCCCGGGTTGGACTCGGGCAAAAATAAAAAAATCTGCAAAGGCAGGGTCCACAGGAAGATGGAACCCCACTTCGAAATGGGCTAGGGGAACAGGATTGTGATAAAGAGACATTTTCCCGGCTAAAGGCTCAACAAAAACTCTATAAACTCTAGGGTCGAGACTATACTTGCGGGCAAAAGATTCAGGCTTGTTCCCTAGTAATTCTATTTCTATTTAAAGGAAAATCAGATGAAGGAGGACCAGGCATGGGTGGTTGAAAAGGAACCCCTTCCGGAACTTCACCCCGGGTCGCCCTCTTGGCCACTGTCACTTTTGGTCGAACAGGTCGAGGGCTCCCAAAACCTTCCTCCATTAAGTCCTCAACCTCCCTATTATTTCCCTTTCGAGCAGCCATATCCTACCTGCGAATGGTAGCCCAATACTTAGAACCCCATGCAAGTACAAAGCCACCCGAACCTAACATCCTAAAACCCCTCAAACCTTATAAAAATGCAGAACCGTACAATATTAAACCCAAAGCCATAAACCCTACAGTATTAAAAGCCATAAATAGACAAAGGTTACCTTTTTTAAGTGTCTGAATCCGAGAAGAAAACCGAAGAAAAAGATGAAGATATAAAAAAACAGAGGAATCTTCAGAGCGTTAATGGCAGAAAAGGTTATGCAAGTAAGTGTAAATGAAAAATATAGGGAAGGAAGAAAACCAAAAGGCTTTGGTAAAGTCTTTGCAATGATTACTTCCCAGAATCGAGACATTGGGAAGAGAAAAAGCTTTCTACCGGCTGATATTCTGACATTTATGACGGAAGACAGACGAAAAGGGCAGTTAATAGAGAAGACAGCTAGTCCACGTCAGAAACCCTAACCCATCCAGCATCCGGAAAATTTCTAAGTGTTAACATTACGCCGAAGCATCTTCCGATTTGCTCCTTGATACTTCGACGAGGGGCCACTGAACAGACAAATTCGTCCAAGGAATATAACTGATCCGCGGACCAAGGAAACCCCCCATGGTAACATAAATACCACTTTATGGGCCTCATAAAATGGGGACGTTACTCATTTATTCCCCCATTTATACCCTGTTATCCCTAAACGGTTGAAACGGATACTCATTATCCATAACGGTCAAAACAGTCCAAAATCATAACAGCACAATCAATATCAGATTCCTATAAAAGTGAAGTCTGAAGATAAGGTAAAGGACAATTTTCCTAATTTCCAGATATCCTAAATACACTCTACTGACTTAAGCATCAGAGAGTTCACGGGGTACAAACTCCCCATTGAACTTACTTGTTTTGCAGGTTGATCAGAGGCTAAGTGCGCTACCCCGAAGTATCACGCGCGCTCAGCGAAGTATCACGTCCTGACGGTTATACTTCGCTCCTCCGTAAAGTTTCCTTAGCAAACCAAATTACAAAGCTCTCCGAGTTCCTGGCATTCTAAATTACCTTTTTACCCTTCGACAGATTTGTGTAGAATCAATATATATATATAATAAATAATTAAGGTTCAAAAATACATTTAATATATCTCACTATAATGTTGCAGTGCAACGAATCATGTATCTTTTAACTATTTGTATTATTTATATAATAGTATCATACATATTTCATAAGATTTTGTAACCTATTATAATATTTCTTTTGATATGTTATTGATGTGTTCCGATTGGTATGCTAAAAGATAGGTTTTATTTACCTACGTCGATTATGAGTAATTAAGGACTGAGTCTTACTAACTGTCACTTAGCATTCAATTATTGTCACTTAATCAACCAGAACCTAAGGCAGAGTACCTATCGTGTAGCTAGTCTGTTGGAAAGTATCTACGATTTTATTAAGTTAAATATCGTACTCCCAGGGAAGTGGCAACGGCTTAGTAGTAACTAGCCTTTTATCCTAACTCCTATCCTTTGATCCAGTTATGCAATCTTCATCAAATACTTTGATGAGAGGGTGATCCATTCTCCACTTGGTTTAAGTCTAATTAATCCCAAAAGTGTTTTATAGATGAGTCCTGATTCTATGTTATACTGTTCCTATATGTTGATTGACCTATATTCGAGTATTTTAGACATGTCTTGGCCTGGATTGCAACTATGTTCTGAGTCTAAAGGTGTACCACATCTGAGTCTCTACGCTACCGCCCCATCGTTAAGGGTAACGACCCTACTCACGGCTCGGACAAAAGTCAGCAATGAACGGTACCCTATGTCACTTCGGTATCATGCTGCTCGTCTCATAACCGCCGACATAACACTCTACTCAGCCTACCTAGACTACTTTCAACCAACAGGGTGTTCCGCAGATTATTTTATCTAGTATGGCAGACACCAATACTAATTGATGCATGTTAAACTAAACAGGTTATGAATAGACCGTGGTTAGGAATTATCTATAACCCTAATTTCAGTTTAAAAGAACGGCATTAGACATGCAGACATAATGAATATTTAAGCAGGTGGCTATTTCCGAAAAATCATAACAACTTCAACATATAAAACAGATATTCATAAGAATCGTAATCTGATATTCAAATTAATATTTAGATAAAACAATTCGTAAACATACAGAACCTCGTCTAGGGGACCCACTATCATAAAGTAATCACCACTCTATGCAGGTCCAGCCGGCGCTGCAGCTCCTGTATGCTCCTGACTGCTCGATCCTACTCTGCTCGGCAGAGCCTTCGAAGAACGCTCCTTAGACCTAGTAGCAATTGCTTTACCTTACATCCCGGGCTTAAGCAAATTGCCCTAATCTGACTAAGAACACGCACCCTATCTCTCTCTTAGGATCTCCTAACGAAATCCCGGTATTCTATGAATACCAAAAACGAACCTATCTATCGAAGCCTAAGATCTGAGACTATTTCTCAGAAACTAAGAAAACGAAACACGAAAGAAAGAAAGAAAACTGAAACTGAAACCCGAGTCTCTCAGTGACTTGTGTACTCAAGAATTGTACACTGGAAGTATCTGAATGACTCAGATCGAGTGGAGAGGGATGAATTCAACTGCTGGAGGCCTGGGGTATTTATAGCAGCTTCCCGGGGTGATTTTTCATCAAAAATTCAATGTGGGACAACTTCTGGTGCTCCGGGACGCCCGTCCTGAATTGGGACGCCCGTCCTGGTGGTTTGACTGGGTCGGGACGCCCGTCCCGGACCGTTGACCAAGTTAGCATTTCCAAAAATTGCATTTTTACCCCAAAATTTGCTGTTTTCGTCTACTTTTCACCTGACACTTCCAAAATCATAAAAATTGTGAAATTGAGTAAATAACAATCAATTAAGATCGATTTCCTATCAATTTCATCCTAAATCATACATAAAAACATGCTAAAAAGGTATATGATTTTTGCGTATCAGATAACCCCACACTTAGCTTTTTGCTTGTCCTCAAGCAAAGTCTACCTGAAGTTAGTGATTCTAAATCATATGTGCAGTCACTTAAATTTCTAGTCATGTTTTATTCCAAAATTATTCAATAATTCTTACACATAACACAGGTCTGACTGGTTAGGTTGCTATGACAGGTCTCAAATGTCTCTAGTAGATTGTTAGATTGAGCAGAAAACAATTTAACAACTAGTTGAACTCTCTCTCTGTCATAAGGTCTTCCTGATGTGTAGTGTGTGTACTAGTCCAGACCAGATAGTCAACACAATAAACTCTTGTCTACTATTACCAGATAACACTTTCGACTTGCACTAACACACTGACACAATACTTTCTGAGTTCTGAGCCTTGGTGATCAGATTTTAATTATTTAGCTCTTATTGATTTCTTTCGTTTATAGATTCAGGGTATTTTGAGTCTGCTTTGAACACGTCCAACTTCAACTACCCATGTATCGAGTCCCACTCCGATGACTCCCAGACCTACCGACCTTAGGGCATCAGCTTTAAGTGTCCCCGAAGGAGTGGTGCTCGAGTAGCGAAGGCCGCTGGCAAACTACCCATTTTTTTTTCATCATCAATTTTTTTTTCTTTTCTTTTCACTTTTAGCTCAGAGTCTCATCTAGTCATTCTAATTGTCAATGCATCCTACAACTGGTCTAATTTTATCTAGTTAAGTTTCTGAAAAGGTAATTGGCTGAGGTCTCTAACCCAGACTAAGTTGTGCTTAATTATCAGGAATTCCCCTACTCCGAATCAATAATTCAAAAAGTCATCATTATCTCCTACTAACCAACATTCTACCTACATATCATAGACATAGCAATTGTTTACCAAGCATACTGCATTTAGAAGTCTGAAAGACGAAAATTTTGAAAACATTTTTGGAAGGGTGTGAAAATACGGGGAAAAAGCAAAATCATGCAAAAATTTTGCCAACTGCTACAGTGCACCGTGCACTGCTACCCCACACTTAAGTCTGACACTGTCCTCAGTGTTCATGCATATAGCTAAACTACCCCACACTTATTTGCAAACAAAGAAATGAAAACAAAATAGAAAACTCTTACCCCACACTTATTGACTAACTAAGGGTAAGGAGAAAATAAAACAACCAGCAAAACAAGACACAAAAATGAAGAAAATAAAAGTAAAGGAAGATGAGATTAGAAAAACTCCCTTCTTGCCTCGAGCAGAAGGGTTTCTCTTCTGATTTCAATTGGCTCTTCACCTTAGCCTGTGCTATTGCTGAGGCATTCTTGACTCTGTAAGCTCTAGATACTGGAACGGATGACGTCAGCTTCGATCCTTCATAGTCGAGCTCTAGGTAGTGGCCTATTCATTTGATGAATGGCTCGAGCCCCACAGACTGCTTCCTCGAATCATTTGTAAGATTTCTCACAATCATAGCAACGTGTCCAGGAGGAACGTGTCTAGGAATGAGATTTCTTGGGATTTGTGTTCCTGCCAATGTTAGTAAAGGTATTGCATGCAAGTCTCGAATGGAAGAAAAGATACCTGAAGTTTTGGCGAAGCTGTGGTGGTAGGGGGCTCCAGTTGTGTAGATCTGGGCCCAAGTATTTGAGACTTCCTCGGGGAAGTTTCTCACAGCTGATTGGTATGCAGGGGATGCAAGCTCCTCCATTGCTATGCTCCTGATACAACGCCAAATTCTTCTATATCCCTTGACCCTTCGATACCACTTGGTAGATCACTTGCTTGCTCTGGTCTGGCTTTAATTGTTGTCAATATCTCATCTGTTGATTCTGCGGGTAGGGGTTTTGCTGTGGTGGTATCTTCTGAAAGTTTCCAGCTTCCGAATTATTCCTCAGCTAAATCCCGTATGATTCCTCTAGCTGGGATTGTATGCATTTCCCATTGGAGCAGCATTCTGCAGTAACCTACTCCTACCTCTTTTGGAATGGTCAGTCATTCCCATAGCAATCCCTGCTAAAGTGTGGTACTTAGCAGACTTCACAGATTTGATACACAGGCTGAACATTTCTTCCTAAGACATCGGCACTCTGAATCTGGAAAACAACTAGAATCTGCACATGACTTTAACATCATTAGTAGGTAATGCCTGTGGTTCAGGCCATTTTAAAAAGTGTTTCATGACTACTATGATGTAATTATGTTCAAAGGAAGAAAGAGAAAAGGATTCGAAATACCCCTGATATCAACGGTTGCAACATTCTGTGTACGTCGCTGGGGTAGATGATCTCTGGAAGATGTGTTACCTGTTATTTGGCAAGCATCGCAGGACTGTATCAGAGATACAAAAGTCCTTGAATATGGTGGGTCAACAAGATCCCGCTTTCAACACTTTCCGGACAGTGTTGATAGCAGTCAATTGGTCTCCTGTAGATCCTTGATGACAATGCTCCAAAATTTTGTGGCCTTCGTCTTTCGAGACACGTCTTCTGATCAACTGATCTGCCAAAAATTTGAAATAGGAGAAACTGCCCAGTAGTAATATTTCAAATCAGCAAAGAATTTCTTCTTTTGCTGATAAGTCATATCACTTGGAACTTATTCAGTGACTAGATAATTTGAAATAAACCACAGATGAGAATTATTATACATAGCAAACAATGCAAATAAGTTTTCATCCAAAAATTTATCAGTATTACACTAGCCTCTAACTCGGGGTTTTCTAATCTAGACAAATGGTTTGCTTTCTAGATTTTCAACCCTTTTTCTTATCCCTTCATTCTATATCAAATTCAAGTAACAATAAAACCTAACTTAATCAACTATGGTTCAGCATTAGTTTTATTGAACACAGATATCTCAGAGTGATTAGTGTAACCTATTGTTTAGACTAGGCATGGCATGAATGTATCATAGGCATATGCAATAACTAGTAATCCCTTTTCAGTGGTGGTAAGGTTCTACTAGGCATCAGTAAAAGGTCTTACTTGTATGAAGTTCTAATCATGCCTATTTCCTGAAACAATCATTACTACATGGTCACTAGCATCACATATTAATTCACCAAGCAAATTCCAATTAGGTGATGTCATAATGGATGCAGTAATTCCTTTTGGTTCAAACAATCTCATGCATTTATCATCAAACAAAAGGAACATCCTTTCTCATTAGAATACTCAGAGGTCTGTCTATTAAAGAAAATTTTATTTCATGATTCCGTCTAATAAACTAAGCATGACCCAAGAGAATTCCACAATGATATTTCTTCCAGATTAAAACCTAAGCCAAAAATTGACAACTCAGAAAAATATTCTATCCTCATTTCCATTTTTATTTTTTTTCGAAATTAAGTAATAGGGAAAAAAACGAAAAAGAGAAACAAATGTACGAAAAAAAAAACAACTAAGAAAGAACAAGAGATAGGGAAGAAGAACAACTTACCGTTGAGCAAGAAAAATACATTCTTTTTGGATTTTAAATTTTTAACATTTTTTTTTATGTTTAATTTCGAAAGCCATTAAATTCCCTCAATATGGTTTTAGAATAATTTTCTAAAATTGGGTTATCTTAAGTGTCTTAATTCCAGATAATATCTAAAATCAATTAGTTATGATAACCCTATATTTCGGAAATTGATTGTCTAACTAGTATAAGATAAGTGTAGGTCTAAGGTCTAGGTTACTACTGTTACCTATCATAAGTCTCTAGAATTGTGGCCTTTAATCCTAAATTCATTATGATATTTCCCCGGCAAGGGCGCCAAAAATCTGATGCGTTCCGATTGGTATGCTAAAAGATAGGTTTTATTTACCTATGTCGATTATGAGTAATTAAGGACTGAGTCTTACTAACTGTCACTTAGCATTCAATTATTGTCACTTAATCAACCAGAACCTAAGGCAGAGTACCTATCGTGTAGCTAGTCTGTTGGAAAGTATCTACGATTTTATTAAGTTAAATATCGTACTCCCAGGGAAGTGGCAACGGCTTAGTAGTAACTAGCCTTTTATCCTAACTCCTATCCTTTGATCCAGTTATGCAATCTTCATCAAATACTTTGATGAGAGGGTGATCCATTCTCCACTAGGTTTAAGTCTAATTAATCCCAAAAGTATTTTATAGATGAGTCCTGATTCTATGTTATACTGTTCCTATATGTTGATTGACCTATATTCGAGTATTTTAGACATGTCTTGGCCTGGATTGCAACTATGTTCTGAGTCTAAAGGTGTACCACATCTGAGTCTCTACGCTACCGCCCCATCGTTAAGGGTAACGACCCTACTCACGGCTCGGACAAAAGTCAGCAATGAACGGTACCCTATGTCACTTCGGTATCATGCTGCTCGTCTCATAACCGCCGACATAACACTCTACTCAGCCTACCTAGACTACTTTCAACCAACAGGGTGTTCCGCAGATTATTTTATCTAGTATGGCAGACACCAATACTAATTGATGCATGTTAAACTAAACAAGTTATGAATAAACCGTGGTTAGGAATTGTCTATAACCCTAATTTCAGTTTAAAAGAACGGCATTAGACATGCAGACATAATGAATATTTAAGCAGGTGGCTATTTCCGAAAAATCATAACAACTTCAACATATAAAACAGATATTCATAAGAATCGTAATCTGATATTCAAATTAATATTTAGATAAAACAATTCGTAAACATACAGAACCTCGTCTAGGGGACCCACTGTCATAAAGTAATCACCACTCTATGCAGGTCCAGCCGGCGCTGCAGCTCCTGTATGCTCCTGACTGCTCGATCCTACTCTGCTCGGCAGAGCCTTCGAAGAACGCTCCTTAGACCTAGTAGCAATTGCTTTACCTTACATCCCGGGCTTAAGCAAATTGCCCTAATCTGACTAAGAACACGCACCCTATCTCTCTCTTAGGATCTCCTAACGAAATCCCGGTATTCTATGAATACCAAAAACGAACCTATCTATCGAAGCCTAAGATCTGAGACTATTTCTCAGAAACTAAGAAAACGAAACACGAAAGAAAGAAAGAAAACTGAAACTGAAACCCGAGTCTCTCAGTGACTTGTGTACTCAAGAATTGTACACTGGAAGTCTCTGAATGACTCAGATCGAGTGGAGAGGGATGAATTCAACTGCTGGAGGCCTGGGGTATTTATAGCAGCTTCCCGGGGTGATTTTTCATCAAAAATTCGATGTGGGACAACTTCTGGTGCTTCGGGACGCCCGTCCTTAATTGGGACGCCCGTCCTGGTGGTTTGACTGGGTCGGGACGCCCATCCCGGACCGTTGACCAAGTCAGCATTTCCAAAAATTGCATTTTTACCCTAAAATTTGCTGTTTTCGTCTACTTTTCACCTGACACTTCCAAAATCATAAAAATTGTGAAATTGAGTAAATAACAATCAATTAAGATCGATTTCCTATCAATTTCATCCTAAATCATACATAAAAACATGCTAAAAAAGGTATATGATTTTCGCGTATCAGTTATATATTTTATGATTTTGATATTTTGAGAATATTTTTAAATATTTTCTTCCTATTTCTGTAATAATTCAATACTGTATATATTGGTATAAAAAAAATAAATGAAGGGTGAAGGATCACATTCCTTCAAATAGTTACGAGATTTTAGAAAAAAAGTTGCTTCTCAAATGCATTTAAAGATGAAAATTAAAATTAAAATTGAGTCTTCCAAATAACATCACGTTTGAATAAAAATAAATAAATAAATAAAAATAAATAAATAAATAAAAATCTTAAATTTATGACAATTAGTTAACAGTGAAACTAAATTCTATGAGCATATGTTTTAATGGTATCCAATTTTTCTTAGGACAATCCACTAGATCCATCATGGTTAATCCACTAAATTCTTTGAGCATATGTTTTCTATGAGGTAGTGTCGCAAGCTCCCACGTGTCATTTTTTTTCTATGGCTTTAATTTCTTCGTCCATTGCATCTCGCCATTTTGAACTTTGTGCAGCTTCGTGGAAACCAACGGGTTCACAGTCAGCAAATAGACAGAACAAGGTAAGATCTTCTAACCTTTCGGTGTCTTCATAGATCTCATGTAGACTCCTTGTCCGTGGTGCGGCTCTTTCATCTAAGAAAGAAGGCGGTGACTCTTCAGCACCTACTACATGTGAAGTGGGTGGAGTGACAGGCTCTTATTGCACATCATCTGCTTGCTCGACCATCTCATTGTCTTCAAATTCAAGGATGAATTTAGAGTTATTGTTGAAGCCAAAATCTCATTCTCCTTCTTCGTCGAACTCCACATCTCGACTTATCACAAATTTTTGCGTGGATGAATTGTATAATTTGTAGCCTTTTGGGTTAGAATCATACCTGGTGAAGATGAAAGGCTCGCTTTTATCATCCAACTTATTCCTCCTTTGATATGGAATGTATGCATATGCTTTGCTCCCAAATACTCTGAGATGGGCAATCCTAGCTTTCTTCCACTCCAAGCTTCTTGTGGAGTTTTTCCCCAAACGCTTCGTGTTGGAGATCGGTTGTTTAGATAGACCGCACACGCCACTACTTCGGCCCAGAATTCTCTTGGTATATTCTTCGTTTTAAGCATGCTCCACGCCATCTCCACAATGGTTCTATTCTTCCTTTCTGCAACTCCGTTTTGTTGGGTAGATCTTGGAACTTTCATAGGCCGCCGAATTCCATTTTGCTTGCAAAATTCTAGAAACTTCGTGGATGTAAATTCTCCCCACTCTCTTTTTCGACAGCGACCTTGAACTTCTTGAAGGCTTCAAAGACTTCTGATTTCTGCTTCAAGAAGTACACCCACGTTTTTCTAGAATAATCATCAATGAAAAGTAGAAAATAATTATTTTTACCGAGGGAGCTTGGCTTGATTGGACCACAAACGTCAGCATGAATTAACTCCAATGGCTTCCGAGCTCTCGAGCTTGACTCCTTTGGGAACGACTTCCTGAACTGCTTTCCGAGTAGGCATCCTTCGCATAGTTGATCAGGATGCTTTATAGATGGTAATCCTTTCACCATCCCTTTATTTGATAATAATTTTAATTCGCGAAAATTCAAGTGCCCAAACCGAAGGTGCCATAACCAAGACTTATCTTGGTAACAAGCTTTCAAGCATTTTGCCACATCATTTCGAATATTCAATATGAACATTCTATTTTGAGACATCGACACCTTGGCAATAAGATTATTTTTGCCATCTCTTATTGAAAGGTTATAATATCTCATGTGAATATCATAACCTTACTCTAAGAGTTGTCCCAAGCTCAAAATATTATTTTTCATATTGAGCACATAATAGACATTTGAAATAAACTCATGATCTCCATTCTTTAGACGAATTAAAATCTTACCTTTTCCTTTGACCGAAATCTTCGATTCATCACCAAAGGAGACATTTCCACTTACTGACTCATCAAGCTCCACAAACATGCTTCTCTTCCCACACATGTGGTTGCTTGCACCAGTGTCAAGGTACCACATGTCATCTTGGTTTCCAACTTCTCCTTTGTATGCCAGAAGCACACTACCATTTGCTTCGGTAGTGTTCTCGACATAATTAGCCTTTTCGTCAATTCTTGATTTTGCATCTCTGCACTCGGAAGCATAGTGTCCAAATCTGTGACAATTATAACACTTTATTGAAGATTTGTCACACCTCGACTGCGAATTGCTCCCTCCTCGACCGTTCCTTGGGAACTCCTTTATTTCATAGTTGGTGAAGCCACCTCGTCCGTATCCACGTCCACGACCACGTCCTCGTCCTCGACCTCGGCCGCGATCTAGTCCTTGGCCACGACCTCTCCCTTGTTGATTTGAGCTAGAGCTTTCCTCTTTCTCCTTTTGACTTACTTGTAACTTTAAAAATTGTTTTACGATTTCTTGTTTTTTCTTTTATTTTTCCTCGTATGCTTGTAACGACCCCAATAAGAGATCGATAGTCATTTCTTCTAAATTTTTAGTCTCCTCTATTGTCACCACTATATGCTCAAATTTTGGAGTTAGTGACCTTAAAATTTTCTCCATAATTCTTATATCCTCCAATTTTTCACCATTTCTTTTCATTTGATTTGAGACCGCCAATACTCTTGAAAAATAATCCGAAACCAACTCGGACTCTTTCATATGCAAAGATTCAAATTCTCCTCTTAAAGTTTGGAGGCGTACCTTCTTTACTTGCTCGGCTCCTTTGCAAGAATTTTGAAGCTCCTCCCATGCTTCTTTGGCGGTGCTCGAGCATTAAATTTTCTCAAAATCGTCGTCCCCCAGTGCTTGATAGATGAGATAGAGAGCTTTCTTGTCCCTCTTTCTCGCATCCCGTAACTTATCCCTTTGTTGTTGGGATAGTCTGGTGTCGTCTTGCGCATCCTCGTAGCCATTCTCGACGATATCCCACACGTCGTGGGCTCCCAATAGCGCCTTCATCTTTATGCTCCAATTGTCGAAGTTGCTCTTGTTGAGCAAAGGGACTTGGAACGATTGCAAATTAGCCATGCCAGAGGATCAACGTGGCTCTGATACCACTTTGTTGGGAAATAAGGATATTTGAATGGAGAAATTAACAATCAAAATAGAGGAGATTTTGTGATAGGCTAGTGTATCTTCAAAATGGGACGTGTGTTGGAGAAGGAAGATTTGAAAGTGGACAATTTTATTTCTCAATTTTCTTCATTGCATCCACAAAGGCTTGCTCACCCACCTATTTATACTACCACTATGTCTTATCTAGGCTAATCCAGATTATTCCTAAAGTACTCTTAATTGCCATACATCTCTCAACCATTCTAGAACATTAAATGCTCATATTTTGCCAATTGCAAGCTCTTGATTTCTCTAGAATACTCCACCAATTGCAAGCTCTTGATTTCTCTAAAATACTCCACCAATTGCGGGCTCTTGATTTCTCTAGAATACTCCACAAAAGTCGGTGGAGATAATTCAACAATGCATTACATCTTTATTTGGTATTTATTACTGCAGTATTAAAGTATTAAGTAAAGTTTTGTTTACATTCTATTCATGTACAGTATGATCTCATTAAAGAATAAGAAAGAGATTAGTTGAAAATTGGCACGTGGAGATCGAATTGCATGTAATTTTCAGGCTACATACCATATTTGATCCATGTCATTTAGTTGTATTGATGTACGTGATCGTTGGTAGGTTTAGTTATGATTTTGTGATAAGTGCCTCTTTGATTCTATGTTAACATGATGGATGGATTGGATTGGATAAGAATGCATATAGTAATGATAACAAAAGATTGAGTACTCATAAAGATTAACAATACATAATTTTTTAAACACATTAAGCCCAAATAGGAGATTGTTAGATTTATTTTAATAAATCATGTGGGTTTATGTGTCAATTATACATTTAAGGCTATCATATTTTATTAAGTCCTATTAAAGTAATTTAATAAAGTTTATTAGGTTAATATGCATCAAGAATAAGTATGAACTCACATGTATACATACACATGTAAACAAAATCAGATACTCAAATCGAAGCGTTCGTAAAGTTCGAACTCTTACTTGAGGGTAAAGCGCTTAACGAGCCGAGTCGAACCGAACATGAGATATTTTGTGTTTGTTTGACTATTATTCGAACATATTTGAGTTTGTTCGTTTAATATTTGTAACAGAAAAAATTGTTTGAGTTTGTTCCGTTATTTTTTTTATTGTTGGAATTCTCGAGTTCGTTCGATTAAATTTAAAAAAATTTAAAATTTAAATTTAAATATTAATTTTTTTTTCAAAATTTTAAATTTATAAAATAAAAAAAAATTATAATTTAAATATTTAACTGTTCAATAAATTCTTATCAAAATATTGAATCACTCAGGAAAACAAATTTAAAATATTTCTAATTTAAATATTATATATTATTAAAAATAATATATATAAATATTTATAATTTGTTAGCGAATGCTCGTAATATTCGCGAACAGTGTTTGAATAAACTTGAAATTTGTCGAGTTTGTTTAATAAATGAACGAGTTCGAACCGAACATAAAAGAGCTCAAACGAGACAGTTTGGTTCGTTAACAGCTCTACTTGAGGGGAGGGTCTGATCCAAAGCTTTTAACATTGAGCTAACCGCTTTAGAAGAGATTCGAACCCTCGATCATCCGGATAAAGCATTTAGGAGTCTATTTACCAACTCTCCTAAACTATTGAGTTAAAAGTAATTTTTTACCATACCACCAAAGTTTATATAGATAACAGTGAGAGTGTTAAACCTACATTTTCGTCTTTACAAGTTGTAAATGTTTTTGAAAGATTTCTTTCCTCCAAGAAATCTTCAAACGTACTTCAAATTTCACATTTACAAATGGATACTAATAGAAATCTAATTTTGTGTGGAAGAAGATTTCTGATCAAATTTTGGTAGAGTTGTTGAGCTGAATGAAAATTAATTTTTGGAGTTGAAAATGTCTCCGACCAAAATAAGGAAAATGATGGAATTTCTCTAACATAAGACCAAAAAATAGATGGAAGAATATGTAATGAAATTTTTTAAAAAACACTAAAATAATTTATCATTTTAATATTTATATTTTTTTATATAATTATATAATTTTTATTTTATTAATAAAATATAATGGTAGCAGCACTAAATTAGAAATATCTTTCATACCTTTTATATATTTATTATATAGCTTTGTTTTATTTCTATAACATTAATTATAATCGTTATTAGCACAAAAATACGTTAATACTTTTATTCTCGTTTACTTTTTTTTTTTGTTATTTTCTACCAAATATGAAAAAAGAAGTATCCTTTATCGTTTTCATAGAAGTTTGAATATGTCCTATGATAATTTTACAGCTTTTCCATAAGGCTTTAATTTTCTATTAAACGGTATATATGCATGATATTTTCATATAGAAATATAATTCATAAAAAATATTTCTCTCTTATATTTTAAATTTTATAAAATAGGTCTTTTTTTTAAAAAAATTATATATATTTTTTAAAAATTAAATTGGTTCTTTAATTTTTAAATATTTTTTAACTAGTCTTTTTTTGTTTTTTTTTGTTTTTTTAACCACTTAGTCTTTAAAAATAAAAAATAGAAAAAAAAATTCCAATTCAAAACTTCGTAAATAATAACAATAATTTTGTATAACAAATTTATTGACTTTTAAAGTATTTATTATATCAGTCTGTTTTATTGAAAAATTATTTAGAAAAAGAAATATAAAATTTATAAAAGTCATATAGAAATATAATTCATAAAAAATATTTCTCTCTTATTTTTCAAATTTTATAAAATAGGTCCTTTTTTTCTTTCTTTCTGAACAGTCTGAAAAATAACTCAGGGGTAAAACGGTAATTTCGTCACACCTTAATTACCCCTGATCTCACCTGACGTCATAAACACAAATTAATGGGCCTCATTAAGGCCAGACGTTACACCTTTAATTCCACATTTATAACCCGTTACTCATAACGGTCAAAATCCAGAACGGTAATCTCACTATCAGACTCCTATAAAAGAGAGATTTGAGCATAAGGTAAGGACTTTTTTCCAATCTTCCAGATATCCAAAAATACTCTACTAACTTAAGCATCGGAGAGTTCACGGGGTACAAACTCCCCATTGAACCTACTTGTTTTGTAGGCTTTCGAGACGCTAAGTGTAGCACCCCGAAGTACCAAGAGCTCCCAGCGAAGTACCGCTCCCCAAGAGTATACTTCGTCTTCCCAGAAAACAATCTTCTTTGACTTTGACCAGCCCAAAAAGCCTTCTTAACAAGTCAACCATTAAGCTTCCCAAATTCCCGGCACTTCAATTTTCTTTTTTACCCTTTAACAGATTCGTGCAGAATCAGTTTGGTTCCATTACTGGGAAATTTAGCGAGAAATCTCAATCTCACAAAACATGTCTAGACAATCAGGAGACCGATGCACCGTGCGACAGTCCTCCTTCCGTGAGACTGGGACGAGGATATCACGTTCCTCGTCATCACCCAGCTCCAGTCGTCGTCGTCCCATCTCAGAAAGGTTGGGACCACAACCGGAGACATCCCGACGCTCCCAAGATCTACGGGAACAACTCAATTCTAAAAAAATTGTGGAAACAGAAAGGGAATTACAGCGACTGCAACGAGAAAACGAACAATTGAAGCGGGATCAAGAGCTCTCACAGCAATGGCTCAAGTTGAGGGCTGAATTCAGAAAGGTTGGCGCGGATCTTCCTCCACCAAGATTTTCCGGAGATCCCTCAGATCCTCCACAACGAACTCAAACAGCCACCAGAAAAGATGAAAGGCGTGGAATGAGGATGAGTAGGAAACAGGCAGTCAGCGAAGTAGGGGAAAGCCATCATTCCTCTAAGCCTGTTCACAAAAAATAGGCTAGGAAGCGTTCTCCAGAATATAGCCCGGAGAATGGAAAGAACCCCACCAAAGTTCACAAATCCAGATCAATTGAACTGGGGCCTTTCGCCAAGTGGATCCAAAATGTCTCCCCGGTTCCAAGCCTCAAAATCCCGCAGTTCGTCCTGTACTCGGGGTCATCCCGACCTCTTGAGCACGTATGCCGTTACAAATCGGCCATGGGGCTAGTCACCAATGACGAAGCCATCTTATGTAAGGCGTTCCCGAGCACGCTATCAGACAAAGCTCTAACCTGGTTCACATCACTCAAATCAGGTGCCATTGACTCCTGACACACATTAGAAAAAATGTTCCTGGACAAGTTCAGCACTGCAGGAACCATACCCAAGACTAGAGGAGACTTGGCTAACATCAAGCAGCGAGAGGATGAGACTCTCCTCTCTTTCTTAGAATGATTCAAGAAAACTTATGATGACATCGAAGGAATTAGCCAAGACACTGTCATCACCTGTTTCGAGGGAGGATTCAGATCCCGGATGCTGTACACCGAGCTTCAGTTGAGGAAGTCGGAAACCATTGGAGAAATGTTTAGTGTTGCTTAGAAAGTAGCACTGGCGGAGAGCAGTGCACTTGAATCCACCACCAGGAGGAAGGATAAACAACCCGAGCAACCAAAGAAGGTGGCCTCGAATTTCCCAGAACGAAGGGACAAAAATTGAGGTAAGAAATTTGAAACTTTCACACCTTTGAATGTTCCAAAGGAAAGTTTGATTGCAGTTATAAAGGAAAAGTACGAAGTAAGGGATCCCACTCCGATGAAGGCACAGACGTACGCCTCGCGGGATAAGACCAATTTCTGTGGATTCCACAGAGACTACGGTCACACGACGGAGGAATGCTTCCAACTGAAGAGAGAGCTCATTCAGGAAGGATGCTTGAAGGAGTACATTGCTGGAATGTAACAGCAAAAAGATAAAGGAGAAAGGGTAATCAACATGATTAACCTGGAGTTGAGTTATGTAAAGAGAATGAAGAAGAGAATGTACAATCTCACCAAATCATACCTCGTCCCGAAGTATGAATTCGAGCAAAAGGAAGTCATTACTTTCACCAACGAAGAGCTAGAAAGTAATGAGGAGGCCAGAGTCAGTCCTATAGTCATCGAGATGCGGATGACCAGAGAAGGGATTGACAAATGTACAGTCAGAAGGGTTCTAGTCGACACTGGACCCACAAGGAATATCATGTACTGGAGATGTTTCGAAGAAATGGGCCTGAAGGAGGAACATCTCAAAACCAGCATAATGGTCTTGGAGGAATTCACACCTCACAAGGTGCCTATCAAAGGAACAGTAAGAATACAGGTCACCCTTGGCGAAGGGGATAAAGCCAGGACAGAAGAGGTCAAATTCTATGTCGTGGACTTAGAATCCCCCTACAATGTCATCGTAGGGACGCCTTTCCATGCGGCTTTCGACCTAGTCATCTCCACATCCCACCAACAGGTGAAGTTCAACACTTCGCGAGGAGTCGGTTTGGTAAAGAGCAACCCACGTAGTCTGCTGGGACAAATAATGAAGATAAAAAGGAAAAGGGACTCTCCCGACAAAGTCGCAAATGTCAACATGGTGACGGAGGATCCCGACCTGAGGATACAACGGGTCATGGAAAAACAGATCTGCGACCTTGTTCGCAAAGTATCACGAGAAAGCGAGTTCAACGAAGTGTCGATAAATTTGAAGTATCCTCAACAACTTGTCAAAATTGGAAGGGAAATGCCAAATCAACTTCGGCAAGATATCATCCAATTTTTGAAAGATCATCAAGACAGCTTCGCCTGGTGTACAGAAGATATGCCGGGCATTGACACCTCCATCACCGAGCATGCCCTGAATATAAACCCGACTTGTAGCCCGATAAAACAGAAGTCTAGGCAATTCGGTGAGGAAAAAATACAAGGCATGAAAGAGGAGGTAAATAAACTCTTGAAAGCAGGGTTTATCCGCGAGATCAAGTATCCCACTTGGCTCGCTAATGTGGTAATGGTTAAGAAGTCCACCAGCAAATGGAGAATGTGTGTGGACTATACCGACCTAAATAAAGCATGCCCGAAAGACTGTTACCCATTACCTCGAATCGACGCACTAGTAGATTCAACAGCGGGGTACGAGTACCTGAGCTTCATGGACGCCTTTTCAGGATACCACCAGATAAAAATGAAGCCAAGTGATCAGGTACATACTTCGTTTCGAGCTGCAAGGGTCATTTACTGTTATAATGTTATGCCATTCGGATTGAAGAATGCAGGAGCGACATACCAGCGCATGATGAATCATATCCTCCGAAGCCAAATCAGAAGGAATATTGAGGCGTATGTCAACGATATGGTGGTTAAGACCAAACATGGCACTTCACACTTGGAGGATTTAGAGGAAACCTTCTCCAACTTGGCGAAGTACAACCTCAAACTCAACCCGACGAAGTGCACATTTGGAGTAAAATCCGGCAAGTTTCTGGGCTTCATAACATCAGAACGGGGGATTGAGGCCAATCCGGAGAAATTGGAGGCTATAGCACGGCTCACGGAGCCCCGATGTGTCAAAGACATCCAAAGGCTAAATGGGTGTATTGTAGCACTGGGCCGATTTATCTCAAAATTGGCAGAAAGATGTCTTCCTTTCTTCAAAGGCCTGAAGAATTCGAAGAACAATTTTGTCTGGACTCCGGAATGCAGCCGCTCCTGGAGAGATCTAAAAGATCATCTCTTAGATCTTCCCTTGTTGCAACCTCCGAGTTACGGGGAAACACTCTGCTTATATTTGTCCTTCTCAGACGTGATCGTAGCATCAGTGTTAATAAAGGAGGAAGGAACAAAGCAGCACCCCGTATACTTCGTCAGCAAAGTGTTGAATGATGCGGAATCCAGGTATTCTAATATTGAGAAATTAACATACGCCTTGGTGATTTCCGCAAGGAAATTGAGGCCATACTTCGAATCTCATCCTATTGTGGTCTATACCAACGCCCCACTCAAACAAGTTTTTCATAAACTGGATCAATCCGGAAGAATGCTGCGATGGTCCATCGAGCTATGCGGGCAAGAAATCATATTTAAACCCCGGACAGCAATCAAAGCACAAGCTTTGGCGGACTTCCTCGCAGAAGGATCGTACACAGAGTCAAGCCTCAAAGCTGAAGAGCACACAAAAGAACCGTGGGAAATGAGAGTCGATGGAGCAGTTAACTCCAGCGGAGTTGGGGCACGGCTTCTCTTGACTTCGCCTAACAAAGAATATATAGAGATGCGAGCCGTCGAGTTAAGGCCAAATCTCTCAAACAAACAGGCGGAGTATGAAGCATTGTTGAAGGGGCTAGAATGGGCCCATGGGGCAAGCATCAGAGCGCTGAAGGTATACAGCGACTCGTAGTTGGTGGTAAATCAGGTCCAGGGGACCTACACAGTACAAGCAATGGGCTTACAACCCTATGTGGACCAAGCACGAAAATGGAGAGATAAATTTTATCCTTTCTCGCTATCCTTGATCAACAGAAAGGATAATCAGTAGGCAGATCGACTGGCAAAGATCGCCTCAGGCGAAACACCAAATGAGGAGGGCATTCCCATCGAAAGGGTCCTAGTTGACGTCAAGGAACGAGAGTTCATTCAATGTCTGCGTCCTACTTCGGAGAATTCGGATGAAGAAATAAAAAACTTCAGCCAAAATGGAACCCTTCCGGATGATGCTACTCGGGCCCGACAAGTGAAAAGGCAATCTGCGAGGTACACCATTCACGAAGACATATTGTACAGGCGATCCTTTTCAAGACCTTTACTCCGTTGCATCCCTCCCTCTCAAGTCGATAATCTGCTTGCCGAGATACATGAAGGGGTATGCATAGGACATCCAAGGGCCCAAGCTTCGGCCAAAAGAGTAATAAACCAAGGGTATCACTGGCCAACACTCAGAGAGGATCTCAGAAAATATGTCAAAAAATGCGAGACATGCCAAATTTTTGGAAAAACGAGGGAAAGCTTTTTTGAAATGATTACTTGCCAGAATCGATGCACTGGGGAAAGCGAAAAAGTACTTTTGATGGCTGACATTCTGCAATTAATAACAGACGCAGAAGACGAAAAGACAGCCAGTCCAATCAAAGACCCTAACTTCAGCCACAAGTCAAAGTACTCAACACGCTTATCCCGCCGAAGCTCCCCTACTTCGTCAGATGGAACTTCGACGAGGGGACACTGAACAGTCTGAAAAATACCTCAGGGGTAAAATGGTAATTTTGTCACACCTTAATTACCCCTGATCTCACCTGACGTCATAAACACAAATTAATGGGCCTCATTAAGGCCAGACGTTACACCTTTAATTCCACATTTATAACCCGTTACTCATAACGGTCAAAACGGTCAAAATCCACAACGGTAATCTCACTATCAGACTCCTATAAAAGAGAGATCTGAGCATAAGGTAAGGACTTTTTTCCAATCTTCCAAATATCCAAAAATACTCTATTGACTTAAGCATCGGAGAGTTCACGGGGTACAAACTCCCCATTGAACCTACTTGTTTTGCAGGCTTTCGAGACGCTAAGTGTAGCACCCCGAAGTACAAAGAGCGCCCAGCGAAGTACCGCTCCCCAAGAGTATACTTCGTCTTCCCAGAAAACAATCTTCTTTGACTTTGACCAGCCCAAAAAGCCTTTTTAACAAGTCAACCATAAAGCTTCCCAAATTCCCGGCACTTCAATTTACTTTTTTACCCTTTTACAGATTCGTGTAGAATCAGTTAGGTTCCGTTACTGGGAATCGAACCTGGGTCTATTGGGTGAAAGCCAGATATCCTAACCGCTGGACGATAATAGACCTTTTTTTCAAGTCTTAACTTGGTATTTCGTGACCACGACCTTTTTCATGGATTTTTTCCAAGCCTTAGCCTAGTAATTCGTCACCACGACCTTTCTCGTGGGTTTTTTATTTTCTAAGTCTTAACTTGGTATTTCGTGACCACGACCTTACTCGTGGGTTTTTAATATCTTTCGAGATCGTGCTCGAATTTAAACTTGAATAATAATCGAGATCGTGCTCGAAGTTGTACTTGAATAATAACTTTATTTTTCAGCAGAACAAGTTTGGAAATTGAACAGTACAAGCAGAGGGCTTACAACCCTATGTGGACCAAGCACGAAAATGGAGAGATAAATTTTATCCTTTCTCGCTATCCTTGATCAGCAGAAAGGATAATCTTTAAGTAGATCGACTGGCAAAGATCGCCTCAGGCGAAACACTAAATGAGGAGGGCATTCCCATCGAAAGGGTCCCAGCTGACGTCAAGGAACCAGAGTTCATTCAATGTCTGCGTCCTACTTCGGAGAATTGGGATGAAGAAATAAAAAACTTCATGCAACATGGAACCCTTCCGGATGATGCTACTCGGGCCCGACAAGTGAAAAGGCAATCTGCGAGGTACACCATTCACGAATACATATTGTACAGGCGATCCTTTGCAAGACCTTTACTCCGCTGCATCCCTCCCTCTCAAGTCGATAATCTGCTTGCCGAGATACATGAAGGGTATGCAGAGGACATCTAGGGGCCCGAGCTCTGGCCGAAAGAATAATAAACCAAGGGTATTACTGGCCAACACTCAGAGAGGATGCTAGAAAATATGTAAAACAATGCGAGACATGCCAAATTTTTGGAACTATTCCATAGTTACCCTCAGTAGAACAAACTCCGGTAGTGGCAGCCTGGCCATTCGACATGTGGGGTATGGATTTAATGGGAAAATTCTCGAAGACAAGAAATGGATGTGAATACTTGGTCGTGGCGGTGGATTATTTTTCAAAATGGATAGAAGCAAAGGCCCTCACACATCCAACAGAGGAAAATGTCTCTAAGTTCTTCCGAGAACACATTTTATGTCGCTTCGGGATACCCAGGGCAGTCATCACGGATCACGGAGTGCAATTTTCAACAAAATTCACTGCAGAATGCCAAAGGTTGCATATTAAGCACTGGAAGTCGTCAGTAGCACAGCCCCAGGGAAACGGTCAGGCAGAAGCGGCCAACAAGCTGTTGTTGTCAGTGCTAAAGAAACATTTGGAAGGAAAATCTAACAAGTGGGCTGACGAATTAAACCCAACTCTGTGAGCAATTCGCACTTCGACTAGAGGCCCCATGGGAGAAACGGCTTACGCACTGGTGTACGGGTCTGAAGCAGTAGCACCAGCCGATGTGGCATTGCCCACGGCTAGAGTAGCGATGTACAGCGAGGATGCCAACAAATAAAGGAGAAGCATGGAGCTAGATCTGGAGAGGATTAAAGGAAGAAGAATAGCAAGCCGCCTAAGGTCGCAGTCATTCAAAGAAAAGATGAAAAGGGCCCATGATAAAAAATTATTCAAGCGGCCAATAAAGATTGGGGACTGAGTACTTCGAAAGATAGAAGGCACAACAAGACATATAAAAGCAAACAAGCTGACCACAAACTGGGAAGGACCGTACCTCGTGAAACATGAAGTAAGACCCGGTACCTACAAGCTCATGAATAAGGATTGTATTCTCCTACCAAATCCTTGGCACGTAAATCATCTAAAAAGGTACTATGTATGAGATACATTTGGGCAAACTTTGTTTTGAATATCAAGTCGTCATTAAGGCAAGTTGTTGATTCAATTTCCAAAATTGTTCTGCTGAAAAATAAAGTTATTATTCAAGTTTAAATTCGAGCACGATCTCGAAAGATATTAAAAACCCACGAGTAAGGTCGTGGTCACGAAATACCAAGTTAAGACTTGGAAAATAAAAAACCCACGAGAAAGGTCGTGGTGACGAATTACCAGGCTAAGGCTTGGAAAAAATCCACGAAAAAGGTCGTGGTCACGAAATACCAAGTTAAGACATAGAAAAATCCACGAGAAAAGACGTGGTTACGAAGTACCGAGTTAAGACTTGGAAAACTGAAAACCCAGGAGTAAGGTCGTGATTAAGAAATACCAAGTTAAAACTTGGAGAAAATCCACGAGAAAGGTCGTGGTGACAAAGTTAATACTTGGAAAATCAAACTACCACGAGAAAGGTCGTGGTTACAAAGTGGTTGCGGAATACCAAGTTAAAAGTATACTTGGAGACTTGAAGTACGAGGTAATCTATTACTACGAGGTATCAAGGTGAAAACTTAAAGAAAATATTTGTTGTTACGAAGTATAAAGTCAGACAATGAAGACTTGGAGAAAATATTTGTTGTTACGAAGTATAAAGTCAGACAATGAAGACTTGAAGAAAATGTTTGTTATTACGAAGTATGAAGTTAGAATAATTCCATATTCAAAAGCTCTAAAGACGTGAGGTTCATAAGTTGAGAAAATTTCATTGAAGTTTTCAAAGAAATACAAAGTACAAAAGAATTACATCAAAAGCCTAAGTACAAAAAATATCTAAGGCCTAAGTTACAAAAATGGTCAAGGAGGAGCTGCCGAGGTGGAGCCCCCATCAAGCATGTCCCAAAACGTTGGAGTGGTAGGCCGCGACATCCTCCAAAAAGGCCTTCCTCTCTTCTCGTCCCTCTCCCGGAGTGCCTCTAGCTCCTCGGTAGTAAAAGGGACGAAGTCTGCCCCTTGCTGATATGCATAAATCATATCACATTTTTAGCATGTTTTTAGGAATAATTTAGTGTGAAATTGATGGTAAATCATTTTTAATTGATTGTTATTAACTCAATTTCATAGTTTTTGTGATTTTGGAAGTGTCAGGTGAAAAGTAGAAGAAAATGGCAAATTTTGGGGCAAAAACGTGATTTTCAGAAGTCGGGATGGGCGTCCCGAAGTCAGGATGGGCGTCCCGAAGTCAGGATGGGCGTCTTGACCTGGTCAACAGGCCAGGACGGGCGTCCTGGACTCGGGACGGCCGTCCTGACCTTGTCAACAGGCCGGGACGGGCATCCCAGATCCAGGACGGGCGTCCCGAGTCGCAGGTCAGAATCCCACATCGAAATTTTGAGAGAAAATCACCCAGCTCCCCTACTCTAAATACCCCAGGCATTCCTCAGTTGAAATCATTCCTCTCCACTTGATTTGAGTCATTTAGTGATTTCAAGTATACAGTTTTCCATAGTATACAAGTCACTTAGCGACTCAGGTTTTAGTATAGGTTTATTTATATTCTTAGATAGTGTCTCGTGTTCTTTGTTTCTGAGAGTCTGTCCCAGATCCTAGGATACGACTAGATAGGTTCGTTTCTGGTATTCATAGAATACCCGGGGTTTCGTTAGGAGATCCTAAGAGGGCTCTAGGCGTTCAAAGAGTCAGTCAACAGGGCTATGCTTAAGCTGGGTATTAAGGTAAAGTCCAGCTACTAGGCTGAGGAAGCGTCCTCCGAAGGTTCTGTTGAGCAGTCCAACATATACAAGCAGTTGCTCCATCGGCGATACTAAGTAAAGGGTGAATACTTTATGGCATCAGTCCCCCTGTCCCTCTCTTTATATGTATGTACTGTGTTCGTCCAAACATTTATTATGTCTATTGGATTATGATTTTATGAATATTTGTTATGCATGTTGAAGTACTTTATGATTTTTCAGAAATGGCCACCAGCTTCACTTTCATTATGTCTGCATGTCTAATGTAGTCTCTTTTAAACTAAATGTAGGGTTATAGACAATTCCTAACCATGGTCTAATCATAACCTGTTTAGTTTAACATGCATTAATTTAGGACTTCCCCGTCGGGATGCATGAATGTCTGCCATATTATATGAAATAACCTATAGATCACCATGTTTGTTAGAGTAGTCTAAGTAGGCTGAGTTTGTGTGTTTATGCCTGCGTAAGGGCGAGCGACATGATCTCCTAAGTGACATAGGACTTTCATGGATGCCTTTAGCTCGAACCGTGAGTAGGGCCGTCATTAAGGTAGGGCGGTTTATTAGGTAACTCAGATGTGGTACACCTTTAGACTCAGTACATAGTTGCAATCTAGGTCAAGATATATCTAAAATACTCGAAGATAGGTCAATCAACATGTAGGAACAGTATAACATAGAATCAGGACATTATCTGTAAAACACTCTTAGGCTTAAATAGACTTAAACCTAGTGGAGAATGAATCACCCACTCATCAAAGATATTGATGAATGATGGGATTCCGACCGACGTGCTAAATAGGTGTTATTTTACCCTATGTTGATTATGAATAATTAAGGACTGTGATTGACTAATTGTCACATTTAGTCTCTATGGTGTCACTTAATCAGCCAGAACCTAAGGCAGAGTACCTATCGTGTAGCTAGTCTGTTGGAAAGTATCTACGATTTTATTAAGTTAAATATCGTACTCCCAGGGAAGTGGCAACGACTTAGTAGTAACTAGCCTTTTATCCTAACTCCTATCTTATGATCCAGTTATGCAATCTTCATCAAATACTTTGATGAGAGGGTGATTCATTCTCCACTAGGTTTAAGTCTAATTAATCCTAGAACTGTTTGATAGATGAGTTCTGATTCTATGTTATACTATTCCTATATGTTGAATGACCTAAATTCGAATATTTTAGATGCATCTTAGCCTGGATTGCAACTATGTTCTGTGTCTAAAGGCGTACCACATCCGAGGTCTCTAATAAACCGCCCTACCTTAATGACGGCCCTACTCACGGTTCGGGACGAAGGCATCCATGAAAGCCCTATGTCACTTCGGGGATCATACCGCTTGCCCTAGCCGCCGGCATAATCCGACTCAGCTCGGCCCCTACCTAGACTACTCTAACAGGAAGGGTGTTCAGCATGTTATTTTATCTAGCATGGCAGACACCAATACTAATTGATGCATGTTAAACTAAACAGGTTATGATTAGACCGTGGTTAGGAATTGTCTATAACCCTAACTTTAGTTTAAAAGAGCACATTAAACATGCAGACATAGTGAATGTTAAGCAGGTGGGTATTTCCGAAAAAACATAACAACGTCAACATATAAAACAACTATTCATAAAGAATCGTAATCTTGTATTCATAATAAGTATTTAGAACAAAACAATAACAACATATAAGAGAGGGACATGGGGACTGATGCCATAAAGAAATCACCCTTTACGTAGTCTCGCCGACGGAGCGTACTGCTGTATATGTCGTATTGCTCGCCCTGACTCTGCTCACCAGAACCTTCGGGGAACGCTTCCTCAGCCTAGTAATTGGGCTTTACCTTAATACCCAGCTTAAGCCCAGCCCTGTGGACTGACTCTTCGAACGCCTAGAGCCCTCTTAGGATCTCCTAACGAAATCCCGGGTATTCTATGAATACCAGAAACGAACCTATCTATAGAAGCCTAAGATTTGAGACTATTTCTCAGAAACTAAAATGAAACACTAATAAGAAAGAAAACTGAGATCCGAGTCTCTGAGTGAGTTGTGTACTCGAGAAGTGTACACTGGAAACCACTAAATGACTCAAATCGAGTGGAGAGGAATGATTTCAACTGCTGGAGGCCTGGGGTATTTATAGTAGCTTCCCGGGGTGATTTTTCATCAAACATTCGATGTGGGACTGGTTTTGGGGGTTCGGGACGCCCGTCCTGATCTGTTGACCAGGTCGGGATGCCCGTCCCGGAGGTTTGACTGGGTCGGGACGCCCATCCTGACCCTTTGACCAAGTCAACATTTCCAAAAATTGCGTTTTTGCCCCAAAATTTGCTGTTTTCGTCTACTTTTCACCGGACACTTCCAAAATCATAAAAACTGTGAAATTAAGTAAATAATGAACAATCAAGATCAAATTACCTTCAATTTCACCCAAATTCATACATAAAAACATGCTAAAAAGGTGATACGATTTTCGCGTATCAGATAACCCCACACTTAGCTTTTTGCTTGTCCTCAAGCAAAGTCTACCTGAAGTTACTTAAATTCCTAGTCATGTTTTTATTCCAAAAATTCTTCAGACAAGTCTTAACACAGGTCTGACTGGTTAGGTTGCTATGACAAGGTCTCAGATGTTTTTAGTAGCTTGTTATGATCAGGCAGAAAACAAATCAACAACTAGGTTGAACGTTTTTCTTAGTCACAGGGTCTTCCTGATGTGTAGTGTGTGTACTAGTCTAGACCAGATAGTCAACACAATATACTCTTGTCTTAACTACTACCAGATAACACTTCGACACATCGCTAGACATATTAACACAGAAACTTTTTGAGTTCTGAGCTTTGGTGATCAGATTTTTAATGTTTTAGCATTTAGTTATTTTCTTTATAGATTCAGGGTATTTGAGTCTGCTTAGAACACGTCAACTTCAACTACCCATGTAGCGAGTCCCACTCCGATGACTCCCAGATCTACACGACCTTAGGGCATCAGGCTTTAAGTTCCCCGAAGGAGTGGTGCTCGAGTAGCGAAGGCCGCTGGCAAACTACCCTTATTTGATTAACTTCTTTAATTTCTTTTCACTTTAGCTCAGAGTCTCATCTAGTCATTCTAACTGCCAATATATCCACAACTGGTCTAATTTTATCTAGTTAAGTCTCGAACAGGTAATTGGTTGAGGTCTCTAATCCAGACAAAGTTGTGCTCAGTTATCAGGAATTCCCTATTCCTAATCAATTAGTCCAAGATAGCTATCAATTATCTCCTACTAACCATAACATACTACCTACATATCATAGACATAAGCAATTGTTTAACCAAGCATACTGCATTTAGAAGTCTGAAAGACGGAAAAATTTTGAAATTTTTGGAAGGGTGTGAAATACGGAAAAAAAAAGCAAAAATGCAAACTGCTACAGTGCACCGTGCACTGCTACCCCACACTTAAGTCTGGCACTGTCCTCAGTGTTCATGCATATCTAATTACCCCACACTTATTTGAAACTAAGAAATAAAACACAAATAAAAGATTCTTACCCCACACTTATTCAACTAATTACGGGTAGGATGGAATCTAGAAATAACAAAAAAAACAAGAAATAAAATGAAAGAGATACTCCCTTAGTCTGTGAAGTCCACAATCTGCTCGGACGAGTCAAACGGCTCTTTGTAAATCTTTAGGCGTTGTCCGTTTACTTTTTGAATAATGCCGTCAGAATCCATGATGTCACATGCTCCGAAAGGTGATACTTCCGTGATTGTGAACGGTCCTGACCAACAACTACGCAGCTTTCCTGGGAAGAATTTGAAACGTGAGTTGTACAACAATACCTTATCGCCTGGTTCGAAATTTTTCTGGGCTCTGAGTCGTCTGTCATGCCGGAGTTTACTCGTCATTTTGAACTGATGTGAGTTCTCGTAGGCTTTGAGCCTCCACTCATCCAATTCGTTGAGTTGTAGAATCCGGTGTTCCTTAGCTAAATTATCGTCGAGATTGCATTTTTGCACTGCCCAGTAAGCTCTATGTTCAAGTTCAACCGGAAGGTGGCATGCTTTTCCGTAGACTAGTCGATAGGGTGAGAACCCCGTAGTGGTCTTGTATGCTGTACGGAAGGCCCATAATGCATCCTCCAGTTTATTGGCCCAATCCTTACGGTTAACACCCACGGTCTTTTCTAGGATTCTCTTTATTCCCCTATTGGTTACCTCAGCCTGCCCGTTGGTTTGAGGATGGTAGGCGGTGGAAATGCGATGCTGAATTCCGTATCTGGAGTACCTTCTGCAATTGAGAGTTGCAGAAGTGCGTACCTCGATCACTGATTAGGGCTTTTGGACATCCAAACCTGGCGAAAATCTGCTTAAGGAATGCATACGGCTCTAGCATCATTAGTAGGTAGGGCCTGTGCCTCAGGCCATTTTGAAAAATATTCTACGCTACTAAGATGTACTTCATACCAAAAGAGGAAGGAAACGGACCCATGAAATCTATACCCCATATGTCAAATATTTCTACACTTTGAATTGCCTGTTGGGGTAGATTATCTCGAGAAGATATGGTTCCCGCTTTCTGACAGGCATCGCACGATCCTGTAAATGCTGCGGCGTCTTTGAATATGGTAGGCCAGTAAAAGCCTGCTTCTAATACTTTTCGGGCGGTATTAGCTGCAGCTAAGTGACCGCCTGTTGGTCCGCAGTGACAATGTTCCAGAATTTGGAAACCTTCTTCTTGAGATACACATCTTCTGATCATCTGATCTGCACATATTCGAAATAGAAAAGGATCTTCCCAATAGTAATATTTCAGGTCAGCAAAGAATTTTCTTCTTTGTTGAGCAGTGATATCACTAGGGAGAGTCCGGGCTGCCAAGTAATTTGCTATATCTGCAAACCAAGGGGGTGAGAAAATAGCAAATAATGCACATAGATTCTCATCCGGAAATTTATCAGATATGATTGTTCATCAATGGCTTCTAGGGTCGGATTTTCTAACCTAGACAATGGTCTGCGGCTAAGTTTTCTGCCCCTTTCTTATCCCGAATTTCTATGTCAAATTCTTGAAGCAATAAAACCCATCTAATCAATCTTGGTTTTGCGTCGGTTTTATTGAACAAGTATTTTAGTGCCGAATGATCAGTATAAACAATAGTTTTAGACAGGACTAGATAAGATCGAAACTTATCAAATGCATATACTACTGCTAATAATTCCTTTTCTGTCGTAGTGTAATTTTCCTGAGCATCAGTTAAGGTTTTACTAGCATAATATATTACATGAATTTCTTATCATGTCTTTGTCCTAAAACTACTCCTACTGCATAGTCACTAGCATCACACATAAGCTCAAAAGGTAGACTCCAGTCTGGTGACGTCATGATAGGTGCAGTAGTTAAGAGTTCCTTAAGTCTATTAAAAGCTTTTAGACATTTCTCATCAAAGACAAATGGAACATCTTTTCCGAGTAAATTGGTCAACGGCCTGGCTATTAATGAAAAATCTTTTATAACCTACGATAAAAGCCAGCGTGTCCCAAAAAACTCCTAACGGCTCTCACATTTTTGGGAGGAGGTAGTTTTGAAATAACTTCAATTTTTGCCTTATCTACTTCCATACCTAGGTGTGAGATCTTATGTCCTAAAACGATTCCCTCTTTTACCATGAAGTGGCATTTTTCCCAATTTAAAACCAGGTTAGATTTTATACAACGTTTCAACATTAACTCCAAGTTCTTTAGACAAACCTCAAATGAATTACCAAAAACAGAAAAGTCATCCATAAATACTTCCATAGATTTTCCTAACATGTCCTCAAAGATAGCAGTCATACAACGTTGAAATGTAGCAGGTGCATTACACAAACCAAAAGGCATCCTTCTATATGCAAATGTTCCAAAAGGGCATGTGAATGTAGTTTTATGCTGGTCCTCAGGGGAATAGGAATTTGAAAATAACCAGAAAACCCATCAAGAAAGCAATAAAACATGTGTCCAGATAATCTTTCTAACATTTGGTCAATAAAAGGAAGGGGAAAGTGATCTTTTCGTGTGGCCGTATTTAATTTTCTATAGTCTATGCATACACGATGACCAGTTACAGTTCTTGTAGGGATTAGTTCATTATGCTCATTCCTAACAACTGTTATACCGCCTTTCTTAGGTACTACCTGCACCGGGCTTACCCACTCACTATCTGAGATAGGGTAGATAAGTCCTGCATCTAACAGTTTAATGACTTCTTTCTTAACAACATCACACACATTAGGATTCAACCTCCTTTGAGGTTGCACACATGGCTTATACTCATTTTCTAGAAGAATCTTATGCGAACAAAAGCTTGGATTAATACCTGGGATATCTGCAATTTTGTAGGCAAAGGCTCTTCTATGCTTTCTGCACATGTCCACAGTCAGCTTCCTTTGTTCTGCAGTCAGATCAGCTGCAAGAATAATGGGAAGTTTCTTGTTGTCATCTAGGAATTCGTAGCACAGATGAGTGGGTAGTTCCTTCAGTTCCAAGTCTGGTGGATCTTCAAACGAGGTTCGTTCTTTCTTCATCTCATCATCACCTATCTCAGTGAAACTATCAGAAGTAATTTCATTTTCAGAAGAGCTAAGTTCAGGTCCTCTAATTCTAGGGAGTCCTCACTTAGAACTTGATAGTTTGAGCATAGGTCTGTCACGTTAATTGCAATCAAGTGTTCCATGGCATCCACACAAAACAAGTATCATCTAAATGCATGGGATACCTAAGGGTCTCATTTAGATCAAAAGTGATGTCATCATTTCCTACCCTTAACTTGATTTGACCATTACTGACGTCTATTAATGCTTTTGAGGTGCTAGAAATGGTCGACCTAGGATCAGGGGCACTCCTCCTTCCCCATTCATGTCCATGACAACGAAATCCACAGGAAACAAATTTTCCGACCCCTTTACTAAGAGGTCTTCAATTATTCCCTTGGGGATTTTGACTGTCCTATCTGCAAGTTGTATGCACATCCTAGTCGTTTTCAAATCATGCAATCCTAATTTATCAAATAAACTAGATGGCATAAGATTAATACTAGCTCCTAAGTCTGCTAATGCATGCATGTTAGTAATATTTCCAATTGTACATGGCAAGGTAAAACAACCAGGATCTTTCTGTTTAGACGGTAGTTTATTCAACAGAACCGCCGAACATTCTTCATTAAGAACCACCTTGTCCATGTCAAATTTTCTTTTATTACTAACAACTTCTTTTAAAAACTTAGCATACTTTGGCATTTCAGAAATAACATCAAGTAAAGGTAAATTAACATGAATCTGACTAAAATTCCTAAGAAACTTTTCAAATTGCTCCTTATCTTTATTGTGCATAAGTCTGGCAGGGTAAGGTACTTTTGGCCGGTACTCAGGAATAAACTCCGTCTTCCCTTTCCTTGCTACTTCGATTCGACATCCGTCGGCGTTGGGTCCTTGGAGCCTTCTTCTGGTTCCTGCACAAGAATAGGAGGGTCAGATGGTTTGGGTGGAGATGGAGATAGAATTTTACCAGATCTTAGAGTGATGGTCTTGCATTCAGTTTGAGGGTTGGTCTCAGTGTTGCTTGGTAGCGTTCCCTGGGACCTGTGAGAGAAATGGGTGGATAGCTGACCCATTTGCCTCTCTAAAGTTTGTATAGCAGCTTGTGTGTTTCTGATTGTTTGCTCGGTCTGCTTCTGTCTATTCTCGTTCTGCTGGATTCTTTCTGCGTGAGCTTCCTGAATCTTTCTGTTGGACTCTATCATTTCCTTGTTGGAGTCGGAAATGCTCTTCAGCATGTCTCTGAATTCTTGCATGGGATCAGCTGGAACGATGTAGTTCCTTGGTGCAGGCAGAGCGACTTGCTGGTTCTGCGGATATGGCAGTTGCTGAGGTACTCTTTTCTGAAGTTAGTAGTCCCGGGATTGTTTCTCCAGCTAAATCCCGGATGGTTCTTCCAAGTGGGATTGTAGGTATTTCCTATAGGAGCAGAATTCACTGCGTCCACTTGTTCCATCTCTTCTGGGATAGTTAATATCCCATTACCATAACAATCCCCACTGAAATGTGGTCCTTGGCAAAATTCGCAGACTTGGTATACTGACTGAATGCTTTTCCCTTGTTGGAAAGCATTCAGCTGATTAGTAATGCTGGCCTTCAGTGCCTCAAATTGATCATCAGTGGAGGCAACGACCGCATTTACTGGTTGCTTCTTAGCTCGGCCACTTGTGCGCCAATTCTTGCTGTTCCTGTAGAGTCTCTCCAGAGCGTTTCTAGCATCTACATCACTCATTCCATTGAAACCGCTCTGGGGATTGAGTCCATCAAGAATTTGCTTACCCATGTCTGACATACCCCCGTAAAATTGCTGAATCAGCAATGCCTCGGTAAGTCCATGTTGGGGGCAGAGCCTGAGTAGCTCCTTGAATTTGTCCCAAGCTTCGATCACTGTCTCATCAGCAGCTTGAGTGAAACTAGACAGAGCCCTTCGATATTCTAGGACTCTTGCTGCAGAGTAGTACTCTTCTAGGAAGGCTTTGCTTAACTCGTCCCAAGAGGTGATGGAGTTAGTAGGTAGCTGGGCCAACCATCTCTTAGCTCTGTCCCTAAGTGAGTAGGGAAAAGGTTGAGTTTAGTTACTTCTGCAGTATGATCTCCCTTGAGGCCTTCGCAGAGAGAAGAGAAATCAGATAGGTGTTCCAACAGATTCTCGGCTGCAGTTCCTCCAAACTGAACTCGATTTATAATCAGCTGGATCACATTCGGTTTAAGATCATAGCGAGGGTTCCCAGGGATTCGGATGGCAGATGAGACTGGGATAGTCTGTGGCTGGATGTAGGATTCAAGGGTAGGTCTTTCAGCAGCCATTTCTGTTCTTCGCCTATTAGCTGTGCGAATGATTCGTTCAGGATTTTCAATTGGTGTTTCAAGGTTAGCTTCTGAAGATCGAGTCATGCAACTACAGAGAAGACACGTTTTAGCCTGAGCAAACTGGTTAGTGGGTTACAGGGAAAGTGAAAACTTAAAAATTGGAAGAAAGAGAAACAAAACACAACTATTCAAAGGAAAACAAAAGATAGGGAAAAGAGAACAACTTACCATTAAACGAGAAAAAGTACAATTTTTTTCGGATTTTTCAATTTTAAAATTTTTTTTTCTTTTAATATTTTGAAAGAAATTAAATTCCCTCAATATGGTTCTAGAATAATTTTCTAAAATTTGATTATCCTAAATGTCTTAATTCCAGATAACATCTAAAATTAATTAGTTATGATAACCCTATATTTCGGAAATTGATTGTCTAACTGGTATAACATAAGTGTTGGGTCTAAAGTCTAGGTTACTACCGTTACCTATCATAAGCCTCTAGAATTTTGATCAGGAATCCTAAATTCATTATGATATTTCCCCGGCAACGGCGCCAAAAATCTGATGGGATTCCGACCGACGTGCTAAATAGGTGTTATTTTACCCTATGTTGATTATGAATAATTAAGGACTGTGATTGACTAAGTGTCACATTTAGTCTCTATGGTGTCACTTAATCAGCCAGAACCTAAGGCAGAGTACCTATCGTGTAGCTAGTCTGTTGGAAAGTATCTACGATTTTATTAAGTTAAATATCGTACTCCCAGGGAAGTGGCAACGGCTTAGTAGTAACTAGCCTTTTATCCTAACTCCTATCTTATGATCCAGTTATGCAATCTTCATCAAATACTTTGATGAGAGGGTGATTCATTCTCCACTAGGTTTAAGTCTAATTAATCCTAGAAGTGTTTTATAGATGAGTCTGATTCTATGTTATACTGTTCCTATATGTTGATGACCTAATTCGAATATTTTAGATGCATCTTAGCCTGGATTGCAACTATGTTCTGTGTCTAAAGGCGTACCACATCCGAGGTCTCTAATAAACCGCCCTACCTTAATGACGGCCCTACTCACGGTTCGGGACGAAGGCATCCATGAAAGCCCTATGTCACTTCGGGGATCATACCGCTTGCCCTAGCCGCCGGCATAATCGACTCAGCTCGGCCCCTACCTAGACTACTTAACAAGGGTGTTCAACATGTTATTTTATCTAGCATGGCAGACACCAATACTAATTGATGCCTGTTAAACTAAACAGGTTATGATTAGACCGTGGTTAGGAATTGTCTATAACCCTAACTTTAGTTTAAAAGAGCACATTAAACATGCAGACATAGTGAATGTTAGCAGGTGGCTATTTCCGGAAAAACATAACAACGTCAACATATAAACAACTATTCATAAAAATCGTAATCTCGTATTCATAATAAGTATTTAGAACAAAACAATAACAACATAAGAGAGGACATGGGGACTGATGCCATAAAGAAATCACCCTTTACGTAGTCTCGCCGACGGAGCGTACTGCTGTATATGTCGTATTGCTCGCCCTGACTCTGCTCACCAGAACCTTCGGGGAACGCTTCCTCAGCCTAGTAACTGGGCTTTACCTTAATACCCAGCTTAAGCCCAGCCCTGTGGACTGACTCTTCGAACGCCTAGAGCCCTCTTAGGATCTCCTAATGAAATCCCGGGTATTCTATGAATACCAGAAACGAACCAATCTATAGAAGCCTAAGATCTGAGACTATTTCTCAGAAACTACAACGAAACACTAATATGAAAGAAAACTGAGATCCGAGTCTCTGAGTGAGTTGTGTACTCGAGAAGTGTACACTGGAAACCACTAAATGACTCAGATCGAGTGGAGAGGAATGATTTCAACTGCTGGAGGCCTGGGGTATTTATAGCAGCTTCTCGGGGTGATTTTTCATCAAAAATTCGATGTGGGACTGGTTCTGGGGGTTCGAGACGCCCGTCCGGATCTGTTGACCAGGTCGGGACGCCCGTCCCAGAGGTTTGACTGGGTCGGGACGCCCGTCCTGACCCTTTGACCAAGTCAACATTTCCAAAAATTGTGTTTTTGCCCTAAAATTTGCTGTTTTCGTCTACTTTTCACCTGACACTTCCAAAATCATAAAAATTGTGAAATTAAGTAAATAATGAACAATCAAGATCAAATTACCTTCAATTTCACCCAAATTCATACATAAAAACATGCTAAAAAGGTGATACGATTTTCGCGTATCATTGAACGACTGCATAACTGGATCGTAGATAATTTCCAACAGACTAGCTACACGATAGGTACTCTGCCTTAGGTTCTGATTGATTAAGTGACAGTATAGAGACTAAATGTGACAATTAGTCAGGCTAAGTCATTAATTACTCATAATCAACATAGGGTAAAACAACACCTATTTTAGTATATCAGTCGGAATGCATCACTTGCCTACATAAATTGTTATCAAAATTTGACTTGAATGCTTGCAAAAGGACAGACTTGTCTTCGAAGTATGGGTGAAGCTGCCAAATTATGTGGACACATCCTTTGTCCAAGAAGGAACCAGCCTCGCGACCGATCTCTTCGTGGAATGCAGGGGAACTCTTGAAGTCGTCAACAACTTTTTTCTTATAATCTTCAGAGCGACAATACTCCAACTCCTCCTGCATGGATATCCGACTCGCCACAGCTTCATCCCTGGACGAATTCAGACTGGTGTTGGTCGTTTTCATCTCTGAATTTTCCTCTTCTGCCTTGGCTAGCCGCTCCTTCAGCTCCGCCAGCTCGCTAACCATCTGATGTTTTTCAGAATTGGCCAACTCCAAGCGCGAAGCTTGGTCAGCCACTTCTGACTCCAGAACATCCAGGCGAGGTTCATGGGCTGCCCGCCACTCAGCGTCCTCCGCAGCTCGCCCGGATTGCTCTGAAGTTTGGCACTTAGAGATGTGCTTCACTAAGGAGGAAACCTTGAAAAAAAAAGAGAAGTGAGATAAAGGTTACAACAAGAGATTTTCTAAGGACAAAGAAAGAAGTAGAAGGAGACTTACTCGAGCTATCAAGGCGCCTACCCGGTTGGTGGCCTCCTCAACCCCCATGTCCTTCATCCCATTCAAGCTCTCGGGGTCGTGAGCTCGATCTAAGACTGCACCCCCAAGCATGGCTACCACATACTTGTTGTTGAAGCAGAGGCTGTTGAGGGAAGGAGTTCGGGCAGTGATTTCAGCAGCCAAAGCCCTCAAGGGCTCTTCCTAAGTTGGCAGCTGGAAACCCGGCTGGAGCCAAGAAGGCCCGGAGCTCCCAGAGTTCACCTCGGCTTCGGCAGCAGGAGCAGCCTCAGCTTTGGCAGTTGGAGTAGACTCTTCCATAGGAGCCAGCTCTAAGTTCCTTCAGGATCCCAAGGGGACAACATCCAAGACATCTGTTGAAGCAAGAGAAGGAGGAGAAGGAGAAGAAGAAGTTACCTCGACTGAAGGACGGCGAGGAGAAGTTCTCCGCCTCTGACGAGGACGGAGTTGCACCTCCTCATCTTCCGCTACTTCGGGTGTGGCTTCCCGTCGAGGTCCAGGTGCAGAACGAGGAGTCCTGCCTCTTACTTGCCCATCCCTCACTCGGCGAGGGGTCCTACCCCGCTTGCGCGGACTGGCGGAGGATGGGTAAGTAAGGGGAGTCTCCCCCACTGCACCCCGGTCTATCAGACGCGGGGTAAACCGAGGTAGGGAGTCCAGATGTGACTACCGGACATCCCTTTCCTCAACTCGATTCCCCCAGGCCTTGCTAAACATGGTGGGACCTGCAACAAAACAACTAAGTCAGTTCCCTTATGAAGTACGATGATTAACAACAAAAAAAAAACAACACATTACCCCGGCCTCTGCCACACCCACGCCAAGTAAGACTACACGGGTCACATTGAAAGGAAAAGACTACCCCTGGGTGTATAGTCCAGTCCTCATTCGGGCTCTCTTCGGCAAAACCTAACTCCCTCTTCCTCTCAGCCAAACCAGCCCCTATGCCGCACCACTTAAGACTGGCTTCACTTAACATATCGACAGATGAATATACCCAGGTTTGATTTTGACGGCTATCTCCTAAATCCCAGGTAATGACCTCTAGGAAAGCTTTTTCGGAATGGCTAAGGGAAAAGGGACCCTCTATATGAATCCACTGAAAGTTTTCACTAACATAGGGACGGAAGGGAAAACCTATACGTGACTCGACGTTCATCCAACTACCCTTGAAATCTACCTTATTGGGCGGGGAATCAAAAAGGACAACCTTATTTCGGCATGGACGGAGTGAAACAGTATTGTCCAACATCCGAAGTCAAGAGAAAAACATTCAGAGAATATTAGAGGCTAACTCGAAGCCTAATCTATGACAAAGACAGATAAGACAAAAAATGGTGCGGACAGCATTTGGGTGCACCTGCCCGGGCTGAATTCGAGCAAAAACTAGAAAGTCGACAAAAGCAGGGTCCAAAGGAAGACGAAGACCCGCTTCAAAATGAGCTAAGGTGAGGGGAATACTACGAAGTGACATCCTTCCAGCCAAAGGGGCCACAGAAACTCTATAAGTCCTAGGGTCAATACTATACGTACTAGCAAAAGAGTCTGCTTGCTCGCGACTAAGCCTATTTCAACCTAAGGGGAAATCAAGAGGAGGAGGCGACATAGAAGGCTGGAACGACACTCCATCAGGAACCCCACCCTCACCATCCCTAGCCGATACTGTCACCTCTGGCTGGGCAGGTTGAGGATCACCAAAACCCTCATTCATAAGATTCTCAACCTCCCTTTCATCTTCTCTCTGGGCAGCCATTACCTGCGAATGGAAGTCCAACATTTAGAACCCTATTCAAACAAAGAAGCTACTCAGAAAGATAAACCCTAAACCCAGAATAAACAACAGTTCTACCCTTATTAACCCACAGAAAAAATAGAGCATACAGAAGAAACACAACAAACAACCGAGAGGCAGCAAGGAAGAAGCAAATAGAAACCAGACCATAAGAGGACAAAACATACCTTTTTGGTGTCTGAACTTGAGGTAGAATCTGAAGGAATGTGACTGAATTCGAGAAGAAAACGAAGGCAAAAGGATTCTTCAAAAAGCTTTAATGGCGGAAAACTATGGAGACAAAGGAATCTTCAAAAAGCGTTAATGGCAGAGAACTATAAAGGCAAGGAAGCAAAAGTAAAAGAAAAAGTTTATGAAGGGGTGAAGATCACTAAATAAACGAGGGAAAGCTTTTTTTTAAATGATTACTTGCCAGAATCGATGCACCGGGGAAAGCGAAAAAGTACTTCCGACGGCTGACATTCTGCAATTAATGACAGACGTAGAAGACGAATAGACAGCTAGTCCAATCAAAGACCTTAACTTCAGCCACAAGTCAAAGTACTCAACACGCTTATCCCGCCGAAGCTCCCCTACTTCGTCAGATGGAACTTCGACGAGGGGACACTGAACAGTCTGAAAAATACCTCAGGGGTAAAATGGTAATTTTGTCACACCTTAATTACCCCTGATCTCACCTGACGTCATAAACACAAATTAATGGGCCTCATTAAGGCCAGACGTTACACCTTTAATTCCACATTTATAACCCGTTACTCATAACGGTCAAAACGGTCAAAATCCACAACGGTAATCTCACTATCAGACTCCTATAAAAGAGAGATCTAAGCATAAGGTAAGGACTTTTTTCCAATCTTCCAAATATCCAAAAATACTCTATTGACTTAAGCATCGGAGAGTTCACGGGGTACAAACTCCCCATTGAACCTACTTGTTTTGCAGGCTTTCGAGACGCTAAGTGTAGCACCCCGAAGTACAAAGAGCGCCCAGCGAAGTACCGCTCCCCAAGAGTATACTTCGTCTTCCCAGAAAACAATCTTCTTTGACTTTGACCAGCCCAAAAAGCCTTCTTAACAAGTCAACCATAAAGCTTCCCAAATTCCCGGCACTTCAATTTACTTTTTTACCCTTTGACAGATTCGTGCAGAATCACTTTCTTTTTTTTTTGATAAAAAATAGGTCTTTTTTAAAAAATTAAATTGGTTCTTTAATTTTTAAATATTTTTTAACTCGTCTTTTTTTTTAACCAATAAGTCTTTAAAAATAAAAAATAGAAAAAGAAATTCCAATTCAAAACTTCGTAAATAATAACAATAATTTTGTATAACAAATTTATTGACTTTTAAAGTATTTATTATATCAATCTGTTTTAGAAAAAAAAATGTTATGAAAAATATAAATGGTGAATATTCAAAGGAATCTGACTGTCAATTTCTAATGAGAAAATTAAATAAATAAATATATAAATAATAATTGAAATGTGAAGAAACTTGTTTCACTCAATTGAAATCATCACGTAGTAGACTTTCATATAGAAGAAATTAATATATAATTTGATGTTTGGAACAAAAACATAGTTTATTTTATATGCCAATACTGTTAGAGGGTTTTAGTAGAATAAATGTGATAAGAAGCATGGATACAAGGTTAGTCGAGGCAGCACTAAGTGGTAATAAAACAACCTTAGATGCCTTGATCCATGAAGACCCCTTAATTCTTCATAGAATTTTGATAACCAGCTTCAATGAAAACCCTCTTCACATAGCTTCCTTATATGGAAATCTAGATTTTGTGACAGCAATTCTCCGTAGAAAACCTGATTTTCTTACCAAAACAGATTCTTCCGGACGCTGCCCTCTTCACTTAGCTTGTGCTGAAGGCCACGTTGAAATAGTGAAAAGGTTGTTTCTGGCCTGCCCTGAAGTAGCCCGGAGACAGGATCAAGATGGCAGAACACCTTTGGAATTAGCAGCTTTGAATGAACAAATTGGTGTCTTTTCCAAGTCTTAACTTGGTATTTCATGACCACGACCTTTTTCGTGGATTTTTTCCAAGTCTTAGCCTGGTAATTCGTCACCACGACCTTTCTCGTCGGTTTTTGATTTTCCAAGTCTTAACTTGGTATTTCGTGACCACGACCTTACTCGTGGATTTTTAATATCTTTCGAGATCATGCTCGAATTTAAACTTGAATAATAATCGAGATCGTGCTCGAAGTTGTACTTGAATAATAACTTTATTTTTCAGCAGAACAATTTTGGAAATTGAATAGTACAAGCTGAGGGCTTACCACCCTATGTGGACCAAGCACGAAAATGGAGAGATAAATTTTATCCTTTCTCGTTATCCTTGATCAGCAGAAAGGATAATCAGCAGGCAGATCGACTGGCAAAGATCGCCTCAGGCGAAACACCAAATGAGGAGGGCATTCCCATCGAAAGGGTCCCAGCTGACGTCAAGGAACCAGAGTTCATTCAATATCTGCATCCTACTTCGGAGAATTGGGATGATGAAATAAAAAACTTCATCCAACATGGAACCCTTCCAGATGATGCTACTCGGGCCCGACAAGTGAAAAGGCAATCTACGAGGTACATCATTCACGAAGACATATTGTACAGGCGATCCTTTTCAAGACCTTTACTCCACTGCATCCCTCCCTCTCAAGTCGATAATCTGCTTGCCGAGATACATGAAGGGGTATGCGGAGGACATCCAGGAGCCCGAGCTCTGGCCGAAAGAGTAATAAACCAAGGGTATTACTAGCCAACATTCAGAGAGGATGCCAGAAAATATGTCATAAAATGCGAGACATGCCAAATTTTTGGAACTATTCCACAGTTACCCTCAGTAGAACAAACCCCGGTAGTGGCAGCCTGGCCATTCGACATGTGGGGTATGGATTTAATGGGAAAATTCCCGAAGACAAGAAATGGATGTGAATACTTGGTCGTGGCGGTGGATTATTTTTCAAAATAGATAGAAGCAAAGGCCCTCACACATCCAACAGAGGAAAATGTCTGTAAGTTCTTCCGAGAACACATTTTATGCCGCTTCGGGATACCCAGGGCAGTCATCACGGTTCACGAAGTGCAATTTTCAGCAAAATTCACCGCAGAATGCCAAAGGTTGCATATTAAGCACTGGAAGTCATCAGTAGCACACCCCCAGGGAAACGGTCAGGTAGAAGCGGCCAACAAGCTAGTGTTGTCAGCGCTAAAGAAAATTTTGGAAGGAAAATCCAACAAGTGGACTGACGAATTAAACCCAACTCTATGGGCAATTCGCATTTCGACTAGGGTCCCCACGGGAGAAACGGCTTACGCACTGGTGTACGGGTCTGAAGCAGTAGCACCAGCCGAAGTGGCATTGCCCACGGCCAGAGTAGCGATGTACAACGAGGATGCCAACAAAGAAAGGAGAAGCATGGAGCTTGATCTACTAGAGGAAAGAAGAATAGGAAGCAGCCTAAGGTCGCAATCATTCAAAGAAAAGACGAAAAGGGCTCATGATAAAAAATTATTCAAGCGGCCAATAAAGATTGGGGACTGGGTACTTCGAAAGATAGAAGGCACGACAAGACATATAAAAGCAAACAAGCTGACCCCAAACTGGGAAGGACCGTACCTCGTGAAACATGAAGTAAGATCCGGTACCTACGAGCTCATGAATAAGGATGGTATTCTCCTACCAAATCCTTGGCACGTAAATCATCTAAAAAGGTACTATGTATGAGATACATTTGGGCAAACTTTGTTTTGAATATCAAGTCGTCATTAAGGCAAGTTGTTGATTCAATTTCCAAAATTGTTCTGCTGAAAAATAAAGTTATTATTCAAGTACAACTTCGAGCACGATCTCGATTATTATTCAAGTTTAAATTCGAGCATGATCTCGAAAGATATTAAAAACCCACGAGTAAGGTCGTGGTCACGAAATACCAAGTTAAGACTTGGAAAATCAAAAACCCACGAGAAAGGTCATGGTGACGAATTACCAGGCTAAGGCTTGGAAAAAATCCACGAAAAAGGTCGTGGTCACGAAATACCAAGTTAAGACATGGAAAAATCCATGAGAAAAGACGTGGTTACGAAGTACCGAGTTAAGACTTGGAAAACTGAAAACCCAAGAGTAAGGTCGTGGTTAAGAAATACCAGGTTAAAACTTGGAGAAAATCCACGAGAAAGGTCGTGGTTACAAAGTGGTTGCAGAATACCAAGTTAAAAGTATACTTGGAGACTTGAAGTACGAGGTAATCTATTACTACGAGGTATCAAGTTGAAAACTTAAAGAAAATATTTGTTGTTACGAAGTATAAAGTCAGACAATGAAGACTTGGAGAAAATATTTGTTGTTACGAAGTATAAAGTCAGACAATGAAGACTTGAAGAAAATGTTTGTTATTACGAAGTATGAAGTTAGAAGAATTCCATATTCAAAAGCCCTGAAGACGCGAGGTTCATAAGTTGAGAAAATTTCATTGGAGTTTTCAAAGAAATACAAAGTACAAAAGAATTACATCAAAAGCCTAAGTACAAAAAATATCTAAGGCCTAAGTTACAAAAATGGTCAAGGAGGAGCTGCCGAGGTGGAGCCCCCATCAAGCATGTCCCAAAAAGTTGGAGTGGTAGGCCGCGGCATCCTCCAAAAAGGCCTTCCTCTCTTCTCGTCCCTCTCCCGGAGTGCTTCTAGCTCCTCGGTAGTAAAAGGGACGAAGTCTACCCCTTGCCTACATAAATCGTTATCAAAATTTGACTTCAATGCTTGGAAAATGACAGACTTGTCTTCTAAGTATGGGTGAAGCCGCCGAATGATGTGGACACATCCTTTGTCCAAGAAGGAACCAACCTCGCGACCGATCTCTTCATGGAATGCAGGGGAACTCTTGAAGTCGTCAACAACATTTTTCTTATAATCTTCAGAGCGACAATACTCCAACTCCTCCTGTATGGATATCTGACTCGCCACAGCTTCATCCCTGGCCGAATTCAGGCTGGTGTTGGCCGTTTTCAACTCTGAAATTTCCTCTTCTGCCTTGGCTAGCCGCTCCCTCAGCTCCGCCAGCTCACTGACCATCTGAATTTTTTCAGAATTGGCCAACTCCAAGCGCGAAGCTTGGTCAGCCACTTCTGACTCCTGAATAGCCAGGCGAGGTTCATGGTCTGCCCGCCACTCAGCGTCCTCCGCAGCTCGCTCGGATTGCTCCGAAGTTTGGCACTTAGAGATGTGCTTCACTAAGGAGGAAACCTTGAAAAAAAAAGAGAAGTGAGATAAAGGTTACAACAAGAGATTTTCTAAGGACAAAGAAAGAAGTAGAAGGAGACTTACTCGAGCTATCAAGGCGCCTACCCAGTTGGTTCCCTCCTCAACCCCCATGTCCTTCATCCCAATCAAGCTCTCGGGGTCGTGAGCTCGATCTAAGACTACACCCCCAAGCATGGCTACCACATACTTGTTGTTGAAGCAGAGGTTGTTGAGGGAAGGAGTTCAGGCAGTGATTTCAGCAGCCAAAGCCCTCAAGGGCTCTTCCTCGGTTGGCAGCAAGAACCCCGGCTGGAGCCAAGAAGGCCCGGAGCTCCCAGAATTCACCTCAGCTTCGGTAGCAGGAGCAGCCTCATCTTCGGCAGTTGGAGCAGACTCTTCCATAGGAGCCGGCTCTGTGTTCCTTCGGGATGCCAAGGGGACAGCATCCAAGGCATCCGTTGAAGCAAGAGAAGGAGGAGAAGGAGGAGAAGGAGAAGAAGAAGTTACCTCAACTGAAGGACGGTGAGGAGAAGTTCCCCGCCTTTGACAAGGATGGAGTTGCTCCTCCTCATCTTCCGCCACTTCGGGTGTGGCTTCCAGGCGAGGTCCGGGTGCAGAACGAGGAGTCATGCCTCTTACTTGCCCATCCCTCTCTCGGCGAGGGGTCCTACCCCGCCCACGCGGACTTGCGGAGGATGGGTAAGTAAGGGGAGTCTCCCCCACTGCACCCCGGTCTATCAGACGCAGGGGAAACCGAGGTAGGGAGTCCAGATGTGACTGCCGGACATCCCTTTCCTCAACTCGATTCCCCCAGGCCTTGCTAAACATGGTGGGACCTGCAACAAAACAACTAAGTCAGTTACCTTACGAAGTACGATGATCAACAAAAAAAAAACAACACATTACCCCGGCCTCTGCCACACCCACGCCTAGTAAGACTACTCGAGTCACATTGAAAGGAAAAGACTACCCCGGGGTGTATAGTCCAGTCCTCATTCGGGCTCTCTTCGGCAAAACCTAACTCCCTCTTCCTCTCAGCCAAACCAGCCCCTATGCCGCACCATTTAAGACTGGCTTCACTTAACATATCGACAGATGAATATACCCGGGTTTGATTTTGACGGCTATCTCCTAAATCCCGGGTAATGACCTCTAGGAAAGCTTTTTCGGAATGGCTAAGGGAAAAGGCACCCTCTATCTGAGTCCACTGGAAGTTTTCACTAACACAGGGACGGAAGGGAAAACCTATATATGACTCGACGTTCATCCACCTACCCTTGAAATCTACCTTATTGGGCGGGGAATAAAAAAGGACAACCTTATTTCGGCGTGGACGGAGTGAAAGAGTATTGTCCAACATCCGAAGTGAAGAGAAAAACATTCTGAGAATATTAGATGATAACTCGAAGCCTAATCTACGACAAAGACAGATAAGACAAAAAATGGTGCGGACAGCATTTGGGTTCACCTGCCCGGGCTGAATTCGTGCAAGAACTAGAAAGTCGACAAAAGCAGGGTCCAAAGGAAGACGAAGACCCGCTTCAAAATGATCTAAGGGGAAGGGAATACTACGAAGTGACATCCTTCTAGCCAAAGGGGCCACGAAAACTCTATAAGTCCTAGCGTCAATACTATACCTACGAGCAAAAGACTCTGCTTGCTCGCGAGTAAGCCTATTTCGACCTAAGGGGTAATCAGGAGGAGGAGGCGGCATAGAAGGCTGGAACGACACTCCCTCAGGAACCCCACCCTCACCATCCCTAGTCGCTACTGTCACCTCTGGCTGGGCAGGTTGAGGATCAACAAAACCCTCATTCATAAGATCCTCAACCTCCCTTTCATCTTCTCTCTGGGCAGCCATTACCTGCGAATGGAAGTCCAACATTTAGAACCTCATTCAAACAAAGAAGCTACCCAGAAAGATAAACCCTAAACCCAGAATAAACAACAGTCCTACCCTTATTAACCCACAGAAAAAATAGAGCATACAGAAGAAACACAACAAACAACTGAGAGGCAGCAAGGAAGAAGCAAACAGAAACCAGAACATTAGAGGACAAAACATACCTTTTTTTGTGTCTGAACTTGAGGTAGAATCTGAAGGAATGTGACTGAATTCGCGAAGAAAACGAAGGCAAAAGGAATCTTCAGAAAGCTTTAATGGCGGAAAACTATGGAGACAAAGGAATCTTCAAAAAGCGTTAATGGCAGAGAACTATAAAGGCAAGGAAGCAAAAGTAAAAGAAAAAGCTTATGAAGGGGTGAAGATCACTAAATAAACGAGGGAAAGCTTTTTTGAAATGATTACTTGCCAGAATCGATGCATCGGGGAAAGCGAAAAAATACTTCTGACGGCTGACATTCTGCAATTAATGACACACGCAGAAGACGAAAAGACAGCCAGTCCAATCAAAGACCCTAACTTCAGCCACAAGTCAAAGTACTCAACACGCTTATCCCACCAAAGCTCCCCTACTTCGTCAGATGGAACTTCGACGAGGGGCTACTGAACAGTCTGAAAAATACCTCAGGGGTAAAACGGTAATTTTGTCACACCTTAATTACCCCTGATCTCACCTGACGTCATAAACACAAATTAATGGGCCTCATTAAGGCCAGACGTTACACCTTTAATTCCACATTTATAACCCGTTACTCATAACGGTCAAAACGGTCAAAATCCACAACGGTAATCTCACTATCAGACTCCTATAAAAGAGAGATCTGAGCATAAGGTAAGGACTTTTTTCCAATCTTCCAAATATCCAAAAATACTCTATTGACTTAAGCATCGGAGAGTTCACGGGGTACAAACTCCCCATTGAACCTACTTGTTTTGCAGGCTTTCGAGACGCTAAGTGTAGGACCCCGAAGTACCAGGAGCGCCCAGCGAAGTGCCGCTCCCCAAGAGTATACTTCGTCTTCCCAGAAAACAATCTTCTTTGACTTTGACCAGCCCAAAAAGCCTTCTTAACAAGTCAACCATATAGCTTCCCAAATTCCCGGCACTTCAATTTACTTTTTTACCCTTTGACAGATTCGTGCAGAATCACTTTCTTTTTTTTTTTGATAAAAAATAGGTCTTTTTTAAAAAATTAAATTGGTTCCTTAATTTTTAAATATTTTTTAACTCGTCTTTTTTTTTTAACCAATTAGTCTTTAAAAATAAAAAAGAGAAAAAGAAATTCCAATTCAAAACTTCGTAAATAATAACAATAATTTTGTATAACAGTATTTATTATATCAATTTGTTTTATTGAAAAATTATTTAGAAAAAAAAATGTTATGAAAAATATAAATGATGAATATTCAAAGGAATCTGACTGTCAATTTCTAATGAGAAAAATAAATAAATAAATAAATAAATAAAAAATAATTGAAATGTGAAGAAACTTGTTTCACTCAATTCAAATCATCTGTGATAACGTAATTGACTCACGTAGTAGACTTTCATACAAAAGAAATTAATATATAATTTGATGTTTGGAACAAAAACATAGTTTATTTTATATGCCAATACTGCTAGAGGGTTTTAGTAAAATAAAAGTGATGAGAAGCATGGATACAAGGTTAGTCGAGGCAGCACTAAGTGGTAATAAAACAACCTTAGATGCCTTGATCCATGAAGACCCCTTAATTCTTCATAGAATTTCGATAACCAGCTTCGATGAAAACCCTCTTCACATAGCTTCCACATATGGAAATCTAGATTTTGTGACAGCAATTCTCCGTAGAAAACCTGATTTTCTTACCAAAACAGATTCTTCCAGACGCTGCCCTCTTCACTTAGCTTGTGCTGAAGGCCACGTTGAAATAGTGAAAAGGTTGTTTCTGGCCTGCCCTGAAGTAGCCCGGAGACAGGATCAAGATGGCAGAACACCTTTGGAATTAGCGGCTTTGAATGAACAAATTGGTGTCTTGACCTATTTGCTTCAACAAAATCCTCTACTTGCAAAGATGGCAAATTCAGACACTACCATTTTGCACTTGTGTATTAGGCACAACTCCATTGAAGCTCTCAAGTTGTTGGTGGATTGTTGGAGTAGGGATGAAGTAATTAACTTAAAAGACGTAAATGGAAACAATCTCCTCCATCTTGCTGCAATCCACAAACAGATTGAAGTAATCTTTCTCTCCCTTTTCTTTCCTTTTCTTTATTATCATTCTTGCATTACATATATTTAAATATATCCCACATCCATAAATAAAGTGAACATATTAGTATTATATAAATAAATACTTTTTCTTTTTTATACACACAGTTAAATATTTGCTTGAAGAGGTTGGTGCTGGTGAAAAATGGAATTCTATAAATAGAAACGGTTTCACAGTGATTGATATTTTAGACCACAGTCCACATGACTGGAGAACTTTGGAGCTTCATACTATTTTAATGAAATCTGGTGTTCGAAGAGCAGAAGAACTCGAGATTTTAATACAACCACCATCACATGATTCAATATTAGTATCTGAATCAAACAATCTCTCTGTTTCCCAAGAGATTAATAGTAGTTTCTTTAAACAAATATTATTGTCAGTGTTACAACTTATAAGGCAAGTGGGAAAATTCTTGAAAAAGATATGGCATATGTTTTTCAAGAGCGATAATGATCCGGAGAAAATTCGTGTTAATTTGTTGGTGGCCGCAACTCTCATAGTGGCCATCTCTTTTCAAGCAGGACTGAACCCTCCCGGTGGAGTTTGGCAAGACTCGAATAATGGCAAGAATATAGTCGGAACCTCAATAATTGCTTCTAGAGATTTTAATACTTACTTTGAATTTATTTTTTCCAACACATTGGCTATGATGTCATCTTCAGGAATAATCCTTCTCATGACAAGTGGATTCCAGCTAAATTCCAAGGCATTTATGGCTCTTTTGATGCTGGCAATGACGTCAACAATTGTTTTGATGGTGCGAACTTATAATATATCAATGCTACAGGTGTTGACTCTCCATGATATTTCCCGGGATCAAATTCACAAAATTGATTTGTTATTTAGTATTGCAGTGTACTTTTGGGTTGGTATTCTTCTCCTCGTTATACTCTTTTATTTTGCTCGTTTCTTGGTGTGGTTACTTACCACAATATCAAGAATCTTGAAAGGTGGAATTAGGCTAATTAAGCGGATTGGAACTTAGATTTGTGTGAGTTTACCATCAAATTCAACAATGTTAGTTAGTGCAGTAGTAGTGTGCCCTATCTTTGTACTTTTTTTTTAACAGACCTTTTTTCCAAGTCTTAACTTGGTATTTCGTGACCACGACCTTTTTCGTGGATTTTTTTCAAGCCTTAGCCTGGTAATTCGTCACCACGACCTTTCTCGTGGGTTTTTGATTTTCCAAGTCTTAATTTGGTATTTTGTGACCACGACCTTACTCGTGGGTTTTTAATATCTTTCGAGATCGTGCTCGAATTTAAACTTGAATAATAATCGAGATCGTGCTCGGAGTTGTACTTGAATAATAACTTTATTTTTCAGCAGAACAATTTTGGAAATTGAACAATACAAACAGAGGGCTTACAACCCTATGTGGACCAAGCACGAAAATGGAGAGATAAATTTTATCCTTTCTCGCTATCCTTGATCAGCAGAAAGGATAATCAGTAGGCAGATCGACTGGCAAAGATCGCCTCAGGCGAAACACCAAATGAGGAGGGCATTCCCATCGAAAGGGTCCCAGCTGACGTCAAGGAACCAGAGTTCATTCAATGTCTGCGTCCTACTTCGGAGAATTGGGATGAAGAAATTAAAAACTTCATCCAACATGGAACCCTTCCGGATGATGCTACTCGGGCCCGACAAGTGAAAAGGTAATCTGCGAGGTACACCATTCACGAAGACATATTGTACAGGCGATCCTTTTCAAGACCTTTACCTCACTGCATCCCTCCCTCTCAAGTCGATAATCTGCTTGCCGAGATACATGAAGGGGTATGCGGAGGACATCCAGGGGCCCGAGCTCTGGCCGAAAGAGTAATAAACCAAGGGTATTACTGGCCAACACTTAGAGAGTATGCCAGAAAATATGTCATAAAATGCGAGACATGCCAAATTTTCGGAACTATTCCACAGTTACCCTCAGTAGAACAAACCCCGGTAGTGGCAGCCTGGCCATTCGACATGTGGGGTATAGATTTAATGGGAAAATTCCCGAAGACAAGAAATGGATGTGAATACTTGGTCGTGGCGGTGGATTATTTTTCAAAATGGATAGAAGCAAAGGCCCTCACACATCCAACAGAGGAAAATGTCTCTAAGTTATTCCGAGAACACATTTTATGTCACTTCGGGATACCCAGGGCAGTCATCACGGATCACGGAGTGCAATTTTCAGCAAAATTCACCGCAGAATGCCAAAGGTTGCATATTAAGCACTGGAAGTCGTCAGTAGCACACCCCCAGGGAAACGGTTAGGCAGAAGCAGCCAACAAGCTGGTGTTGTCAGCGCTAAAGAAAATTTTGGAAGGAAAATCCAACAAGTGGGCTGACGAATTAAACCCAACTCTATGGGCAATTAGCACTTCGACTAGGGGCCCCACGGGTGAAACGGCTTACGCACTGGTGTACGGGTCTGAAGTAGTAGCACCAGCCGAAGTGGCATTGCCCACGGCCAGAGTAGCGATGTACAACGAGGATGCCAACAAAGAAAGGAGAAGCATGGAACTAGATCTACTAGAGGAAAGAAGAATAGCAAGCCGCCTAAGGTCGTAGTCAATCAAAGAAAAAACGAAAATGGCTCATGATAAAAAATTATTCAAGAGGCCAATAAAGATTGGGGACTGGGTACTTCGAAAGATAGAAGGCACGGCAAGACATATAAAAGCAAACAAGCTGACCCCAAACTGGGAAGGACCGTACCTCGTGAAACATGAAGTAAGACCCGGTACCTACAAGCTCATGAATATGGATGGTATTCTCCTACCAAATCCTTGGCTCGTAAATCATCTAAAAAGGTACTATGTATGAGATACATTTGGGCAAACTTTGTTTTGAATATCAAGTCGTCATTAAGGCAAGTTGTTGATTCAATTTCCAAAATTGTTCTGCTGAAAAATAAAGTTATTATTCAAGTACAACTTCGAGCACGATCTCGATTATTATTCAAGTTTAAATTCGAGCACGATCTCGAAAGATATTAAAAACCCACGAGTAAGGTCGTGGTCACGAAATACCAAGTTAAGACTTGGAAAATCAAAAACCCACGAGAAAGGTCATGGTGACGAATTACCAGGCTAAGGCTTGGAAAAAATCCACGAAAAAGGTCGTGGTCACGAAATACCAAGTTAAGACATGGAAAAATCCACGAGAAAAGACGTGGTTACGAAGTACCGAGTTAAGACTTGGAAAACTGAAAACCCACGAGTAAGGTCGTGGTTAAGAAATACCAGGTTAAAACTTGGAGAAAATCCACGAGAAAGGTCGTGGTGACAAAGTTAATACTTGGAAAAAAAAACTACCATGAGAAAGGTCGTGGTTACAAAGTGGTTGCGGAATACCAAGTTAAAAGTATACTTGGAGACTTGAAGTACGAGGTAATCTATTACTATGAGGTATCAAGTTGAAAACTTAAGGAAAATATTTGTTGTTACGAAGTATAAAGTCAGACAATGAAGACTTGGAGAAAATATTTGTTGTTACGAAGTATAAAGTCAGACAATGAAGACTTGAAGAAAATGTTTGTTATTACGAAGTATGAAGTTAGAAGAATTCCAGATTCAAAAGCCCTGAAGATGCGAGGTTCATAAGTTGAGAAAATTTCATTGAAGTTTTCAAAGAAATACAAAGTACAAAAGAATTACATCAAAAGCCTAAGTACAAAAAATATCTAAGGCCTAAGTTACAAAAATGGTCAAGGAGGAGCTGCCGAGGTGGAGCCCCCATCAAGCATGTCCCAAAAAGTTGGAGTGGTAGGCCGCGGCATCCTCCAAAAAGGCCTTCCTCTCTTCTTGTCCCTCTCCCGGAGTGCCTCTAGCTCCTCGGTAGTAAAAGGGACGAAGTCTGCCCTTGCCTACATAAATCGTTATCAAAATTTGACTTGAATGCTTGCAAAAGGATAGACTTGTCTTCGAAGTATGGGTGAAACTGCTGAATGATGTGGACACATCCTTTGTCCAAGAAGGAACCAGCCTCGCGACCGATCTCTTCATGGAATGCAGGGGAACTCTTGAAGTCGTCAACAACTTTTTTCTTATAATCTTCAGAGCGACAATACTCCAACTCCTCCTGCATGGATATCTGACTCGCCACAGCTTCATCCCTGGCCGAATTCAGACTGGTGTTGGCCGTTTTCAACTCCGAATTTTCCTCTTCTGCCTTGGCTAGCCGCTCCCTCAGCTCTGCCAGCTCGCTGACCATCTGAAGTTTTTTAGAATTGGCCAACTCCAAGCACGAAGCTTGGTCAGCCACTTCTGACTCCAGAACAGCCAAGTGAGGTTCATGGGCTGCCCGCCACTCAGCGTCCTCCGCAGCTCGCCCGGATTGCTCCGAAGTTTGGCACTTGGAGATGTGCTTCACTAAGGAGGAAACCTTGAAAAAAAAAAGAGAAGTGAGATAAAGGTTACAACAAGAGATTTTCTAAGGACAAAGAAAGAAGTAGAAGAAGACTTACTCGAGCTATCAAGGCGCCTACCTGGTTGGTGGCCTCCTCAACCCCCATGTCCTTCATCCCAATCAAGCTCTCGGGGTCGTGAGCTCGATCTAAGACTGCATCCCAAGCGTGGCTGCCACATACTTGTTGTTGAAGCAGAGGTTGTTGAGGGAAGGAGTTCGGGCAGTGATTTCAGCAGCCAAATCCCTCAATGGCTCTTCCTCGGTTGGCAGCTGGAACCCCGGTTGGAGCCAAGAAGGCCCGGAGCTCCCAGAGTTCACCTCAGCTTCGGCAGCAGGAGCAGCCTCAGCTTCGGCAGTTGGAGCAGACTCTTCCATAGGAGCCGGCTCTGAGTTCCTTTGGGATGCCAAGGGGACACCATCCAAGGCATCCGTTGAAGCAGGAGAAGGAGGAGAAGGAGGAGAAGGAGAAGAAGAAGTTACCTCGACTGAAGGACGGCAAGGAGAAGTTCTCCGTCTTTGACGAGGATGGAGTTGCTCCTCCTCATCTTCCGCCACTTCGGGTGTGGCTTCCCGGCAAGGTCCGGGTGTAGAACTGGAGTCCTGCCTCTTACTTGCCCATCCCTCGCTCGGCGAGGGGTCCTAACCCGCCCGCGCGGACTTGCGGAGGATGGGTAAGTAAGGGGAGTCTCCCCCACTGCACCCCGGTCTATCAGACGCGGGGGAAACCGAGGTAGGGAGTCCAGATGTGACTGTCGGACATCCCTTTCCTCAACTCGATTCCCCCAGGCCTTGCTAAACATGGTGGGACCTGCAACAAAACAACTAAGTCAGTTCCCTTACGATGTACGATGATCAACAACAAAAAAAACAACACATTACCCCGGCCTCTGCCACACCCACACCTAGTAAGACTACACGAGTCACATTGAAAGGAAAAGACTACCCCGGGGTGTATAGTCCAGTCCTCATTCGGGCTCTCTTCGGCAAAATCTAACTCCCTCTTCCTCTCAACCAAACCAGTCCCTATGCCGCACCACTTAAGACTGGTTTCACTTAACATATCGACAGATGAATATACCCGGGTTTGATTTTGACAGCTATCTCCTAAATCCCGGGTAATGACCTCTAGGAAAGCTTTTTCGGAATGGCTAAGGGGAAAGGGACCCTCTATCTGAGTCCACTGGAAGTTTTCACTAACACAGGAACGGAAAGGAAAACCTATACATGACTCGACGTTCATCCACCTACCCTTGAAATCTACCTTATTGGGCGGGGAATCAAAATGAACAACCTTATTTTGGCGTGGACGGAGTGAAAGAGTATTGTCCAACATCCGAAGTGAAGAGAAAAACATTATGAGAATATTAGAGGATAACTCGAAGCCTAATCTACGACAAAGACAGATAAGACAAAAAATGGTGCGGACAGCATTTGGGTGCACCTGCCCGGGCTGAATTCGAGCAAAAACTAGAAAGTCGACAAAAGTAGGGTCCAAAGGAAGACGAAGACCCGCTTCAAAATGAGCTAAGGGGAGGGGAATACTACAAAGTGACATCCTTCCAACCAAAGGGGCCACGAAAACTCTATAAGTCCTAGGGTCAATACTATACCTACGAGCAAAAGATTTTGCTTGCTCGCGACTAAGCCTATTTCGACCTAAGGGGAAATCAGGAGGAGGAGGCGGCATAGAAGGCTGGAACGACACTCCCTCAGGAACCCCACCCTCACCATCCCTAGTCGCTACTGTCACCTCTGGCTGGGCAGGTTGAGGATCAACAAAACCCTCATTCATAAGATCCTCAACCTCCCTTTCATCTTTTCTCTGGGCAACCATTACTTGCGAATGGAAGTCCAACATTTAGAACCCCATTCAAACAAAGAAGCTACCCAGAAAGATATACCCTAAACCTAGAATAAACAACAGTTCTACCCTTATTAACCCACAAAAAAATAGAGCATACAGAAGAAACATAACAAACAACTGAGAGGCAGCAAGGAAGAAGCAAACAGAAACCAAACCATAAGAGGACAAAACATACCTTTTTTTGTGTCTGAACATGAGGTAGAATCTGAAGGAATGTGACTGAATTCGCGAAGAAAACGAAGGCAAAAGGAATCTTCAGAAAGCTTTAATGGCGGAAAACTATGGAAACAAAGGAATCTTCAGAAAGCGTTAATGGCAGAGAACTATAAAGGCAAGGAAGCAAAAGTAAAAGAAAAAGCTTATGAAGGGGTGAAGATCACTAAATAAACGAGGGAAAGCTTTTTTGAAATGATTAGTTACCAAAATCGATGCACCGGGGAAAGCGAAAAAATACTTCTGACGGCTGACATTCTGTAATTAATGACAGACGCAGAAGACGAAAAGACAGCCAGTCCAATCAAAGACCCTAACTTCAGCCACAAGTCAAAGTACTCAACACACTTATCCCGCCGAAGCTCCCCTACTTCGTCAGATGGAACTTCGACGAGGGGCCACTGAACAGTCTGAAAAATACCTCAGGGGTAAAACGGTAATTTCGTCACACCTTAATTACCCCTGATCTCACCTGACGTCATAAACACAAATTAATGGGCCTCATTAAGGCCAGACGTTACACCTTTAATTCCACATTTATAACCCGTTACTCATAACGGTCAAAACGGTCAAAATCCACAACGGTAATCTCAATATCAGACTCCTATAAAAGAGAGATCTGAGCATAAGGTAAGGACTTTTTTCCAATCTTCCAGATATCCAAAAATACTCTACTGACTTAAGCATCGGAGAGTTCACGGGGTACAAACTCCCCATTGAACCTACTTGTTTTGCAGGCTTTCGAGACGCTAAGTGTAGGACCCCGAAGTACCAAGAGCGCCCAACGAAGTACCGCTCCCCAAGAGTATACTTCGTCTTCCCATAAAACAATCTTCTTTGACTTTGACCAGCCCAAAAAGCCTTCTTAACAAGTCAACCATATAGCTTCCCAAATTCCGGGCACTTCAATTTACTTTTTTACCCTTTGACAGATTCGTGCAGAATCACTTTCTTTTTTTTTGATAAAAAATAGGTCTTTTTTAAAAAATTAAATTGGTTCCTTAATTTTTAAATATTTTTTAACTCGTCTTTTTTTTTAACCAATTAGTCTTTAAAAATAAAAAATAGAAAAAGAAATTCCAATTCAAAACTTCGTAAATAATAACAATAATTTTGTATAACAGTATTTATTATATCAATTTGTTTTATTGAAAAGTTATTTAGAAAAAAAAATGTTATGAAAAATATAAACGGTGAATATTCAAAGGAATCTGACTGTCAATTTCTAATGAGAAAATTAAATAAATAAATAAATAATAATTGAAATATGAAGAAACTTGTTTCACTCAATTCAAATCATCTGTGATAACGTAATTGACTAACGTGGTAGACTTTCATACAAAAGAAATTAATATATAATTTGATGTTTGGAACAAAAACATAGTTTATTTTATATGCCAATACTGTTAGAGGGGTTTAGTACAATAAAAGTGATGAGAAGCGTGGATACAAGGTTAGTCCAGGCAGCACTAAATGGTAATAAAACAACCTTAGATGCCTTGATCCATGAAGACCCCTTAATTCTTCATAGAATTTCGATAACCAGCTTCGATGAAAACCCTCTTCACATAGCTTCCTTATATGGAAATCTAGATTTTGTGACAGCAATTCTCCGTAGAAAACCTGATTTTCTTACCAAAACAGATTCTTCCGGACGCTGCCCTCTTCACTTAGCTTGTGCTGAAGGCCACGTTGAAATAGTGAAAAGGTTGTTTCTGGCCTGCCCTGAAGTAGCCCGGAGACAGGATCAAGATGGCAGAACACCTTTGGAATTAGCGGCTTTGAATGAACAAATTGGTGTCTTGACCTATTTGCTTCAACAAAATCCTCTACTTGCAAAGATGGCAAATTCAGACACTACCATTTTGCACTTGTGTATTAGGCACAACTCCATTGAAGCCCTCAAGTTGTTGGTGGATTGTTGGAGTAGGGATGAAGTAATTAACCTAAAAGACGGAAATGGAAACAATCTCCTCCATCTTGCTGCAATCCACAAACAGATTGAAGTAATCTTTTTCTCCCTTTTCTTTCCTTTTCTTTATTATCATTCTTGCATTACATATATTTAAATATGTCCCACATCCATAAATAAAGTGAACATATTAGTATTATATAAATAAATACTTTTTCTTTTTTTATACAGACAGTAAAATATTTGCTTGAAGAGGTTGGTACTGGTGAAAAATGGAATTCTATAAATAAAAACGGTTTCACAGTGATTGATATTTTAGACCACAACCCACATGACTGGAGAACTTTGGAGCTTCATACTATTTTAATGAAATCTGGTGTTCGAAGAGCAGAAGAACTCGAGATTTTAACACAACCACCATCACATGATTCAATATTAGTATCTGAATCAAACAATCTCTCTGTTTCCCAAGAGACTAATAGTAGTTTCTTTAAACAAATATTATTGTCACTGTTACAACTTATAAGGCAAGTGAGAAAATTCTTGAAAAAGATATGGCATATGTTTTTCAAGAGCGATAATGATCCGGAGAAAATTCGTGGTAATTTGTTGGTGGCCGCAACTCTCATAGTGACCATCTCTTTTCAAGCAGGACTGAACCCTCCCGGTGGAGTTTGGCAAGACTCGAATAATGGCAAGAATATAGTCGGAACCTCAATAATTGCTTCTAGAGATTTTAATACTTACTTTGAATTTATTTTTTCCAACACATTGGCTATGATGTCATCTTCAGGAATAATCCTTCTCATGACAAGTGGATTCCAGCTAAATTCCAAGCCATTTATGGCTCTTTTGATGCTGGCAATGACGTCAACAATTGTTTTGATGGTGCGAACTTATAATATATCAATGCTACAGGTGTTGACTCCCAATGATATTTCCCCGGATCAAATTCACAAAATTGATTTGTTATTTAGTATTGCAGTGTACTTTTGGGTTGGTATTCTTCTCCTCGTTATACTCTTTTATTTTGCTCGTTTCTTGGTGTGGTTACTTACCACAATATCAAGAATCTTGAAAGCTGGAAGTAGGCTAATTAAGGGGATTGGAACTAGATTTGTGTGAGTTTACCATCAAATTCAACAATGCTAGTTAGTGCAGTAGTAGTGTGCCCTATCTTTGTACTTCCCTTTTTTTTTGTGCTATTTATTCTGTATCCGGTAGCTACTGTGGACTGCAGCGAAACCAGATTCAAGCCGCGTCGAACTTCTATTGAGGGAAACTCTCCTTACACTGTTTTTTCCATCGATAAAGTTCGAATTCGAGATCTTGGAAATGGGGAACCAAACTCCTTCGGTTTGGATCAACAAGTGTTGGTAGCTTTATTACTTTCACATGCATTATTTTTTCTTGTATACGTAATTAAACTGCTACATGAATATTATTTTATAAATATATATACATATATTATATATATATATATATATATATATTATGATTGTGTGTTTTTTTATATTTCACTTGAAATATTTAATGTCTTTTGATGATAACTGAATGTTTTTAAGGTATCAAACAATTAATTCAATGAGTTTAGAATCCAAAAATAGATTTACAATACCATTTGAAGAGACAAAGCCTCAAATATATATTATATATATATATATATAATATATAATTAAGGTTCGAAAATACATTTAATATATCTCACTATAATGTTGCAGTGCAATCAGTCATGTATCTTTTAACTATTTATATTATTTGTACAATAGTATCAGACATATTTCGTAAGATTTTGTAACCTATTATAATATTTTTTTTGATATGTTATATATTTTATGATTTTGATATTTCGAGAATATTTTTAAATATTTTCTTCCTATTTTTGTAACAATTTAATACTGTATATATTGGTATAAAAAAAAATGAATGAATGGTGAAGGACCACATTCCTTCAAATAGTTACGAGATTTTAGAAAAAAAGTTGCTTCTCAAATGCATTTAAAGATGCAAATTAAAAATAAAATTGAGTCTTACAAATAACATCACGTTTGAATAAATAAAAAATAAAAAAATAAAAATCTTAAAATTATGACAATTAGTTCACAGTCAAACTAAATTCTATGAGCATATGTTTTAATGGTATCCAATTTTTCTTAGGACAATCCACTAGATCCAACATGGTGCATCACTATTTTTTTTTTAATCAAACAGAAATCATATTATAATAGATGCAGCCAATTTGCATATAAATAATTCATTATACAAGGATGTGATGTAAACATCCAAACAACCTTTTGATCTAAAGAGCTCCCAATTCCGCTAGCTTATGTGCAACCACTTTTCCTTCCCTATAGCAAAAAGTAATCTTATGTATAGGAATGGAAAGCAACATTTCTTTGAGACTTGCTATGATACCTCCCAACACTGAAAGATTCAGTTTTGAGATTCAGTTTCGAAGACAAGAACTGAACAATCACCCGCTAGCAATCCGAAGTAATAACAATTGCCTGATTCCAGAACTCAGATATGGTTGTAATACTTTCCCATACAGCAACTGTTTCAGCGTGCTTTGCAAAGAACATCTAGTGCAAAGGACCAACTCCCTATTTCATCACATGCCTCATCCTATCCCTCAATACAAACCCATAGCTTGACTTAGTAGTGCAATAGGAGGAATCAATGTTCAGCATGAACCACCCCACAATACGTCGAGAAGGAGCCCCCATTGCTTTGTCAATATCTTGGAATGATTTAAGATAAGATAAAATATTATCAATCAACTCTTTTTCATGCACCAGTATACATTTTTTGCCTTCCATATAAATCAAAGGCACATCAGTACTTAATAAATGCATAATTTCAAATTAATTAACTAACTTTAGACTTAAACTTCCTATACTTTTAAAAATTTTTGACTCCAACATTATCTTCATTGAAATCAATGAATCTGCTTTGAGTAAAAAGTTTAGGGTAAATTTGGATGGTCATTCTTTATTTTGAGGAAAGAATAAAAAAGAAAAAAAGAAAAAGTAAATTTGAATTAAAAAAATATATTAGATAAACAGTTATTTTCATAATCAGTTCGTAACAATCTTATCTATAATTCGAAATATAATAGAGAAAGAAAATTTGATACTATACTTTAAGATTATTTTAAAAGTGATTAACATACAAATATTTAGAAATGGACCACATAATACAGTTAGATTATTTGTTTAGTACTAAATTATTGTATTGATTACAAACAAACTTGGGCAAAACCAAAGAATTAGACAACAGTTTCCGACGACGTGGAAAAAATCATAAATGAAATTGAAGAAACCTTGTCCTTCAAAATCGAACCATCTGTCGCTCACAACGTGGAGTCGTGGACTGGACTTAATCAATTGGATTAGTCTCCGCTATTATTAATTTATACTATAATTTCATTCTTTGATCGTCCGAATAAAACAAGTTTTCATTCCAATTCTGATGAAAATATATGAGAGTGATCAGAAACATGGACAGAAGATTGGTTGAGGCATGCGGGATTTCACTGACCAGCTTCGATGAAAACCCTCGTCATATTAACTTCCTTATTTGGAAATCTAGATTTTGTGACAGAAATTTTTAGTAGAAACCCTGAATTTCTTTCCAAAACAGATTCTTTAGATCAAGATGGAAGAACACCTTTCGAATTGGCGGCTTTGAATGAACAAATTGATGTCCTGGCCTATTTGCTTCAAGAAAATCCTCTGCTGGCAAAGATGTCAGATCCAGACAGTAGAAAATGTACCATTTTGCACTTGAGTACTGGTCATAATTCCATTGGTTATGAATATGATCATAATTCATTGCTTCTTTGTTTTCTTTTCTTTATTACGATTCTTGTATTTGTGTTGGATTTATTTAATTTGATTAAGAATATGATCATAAATACGAAATAAAAGTGTGGAAATTCATTAAGAAATTATGGCATCACAATTTGAAGAAAGATCGCTTAGATCTCGTCTTCAGGATTAATTATTCTTATGATAAGTGGATTTCCTCTAAATTCCAAGACATTGATGGCCCTTTAGTGTCGGGCTCGAATAATCCCACAAGATTGGGTTCCCACCACTTAACTCCACACGATTTTGCTCTTGGGTAGGATTATGTTCAGATGTGGGACTTCGGTTGAAAACCCAACAACCTCCCCTCAAACCAAGGACCACATACCCGTGGGCCTCCCGTAGACGAAATCATCTTGTACCACTGTCGCTCCTTCGACATAAGGCGACAAGGCACCTCCAATCGCTAGGTCTTCACAATAAAAACTTTTTTTTCCACACATCTCTTAAAAAGAAGCTTACTAACCTTAAGCTCTGATACCCCTTGTCGGACCCGAATAATTCCACAAAATTGGGCTTCCACCACTTAACTCTACATTAGTATGATATTGTCCGTTTTGGCTCACAGCGCTCACAGTTTTGCTTTTGGGTAACTATCTAAAAGGCTTCATATTAATGGAGTCAATGGAATTCTTATATGCTAGTCAACTCTAGCATTATCTTCAGATGTGGAATTTGGGTTGAAACTCCAACAACCTCGTTAGGGTGCAGCCCAACTTGCAATATATTTTATTTTATGTATTGCTTTGATATTATTTTATGTGGACTTTTATTGTGGGCTTTTTTAGGGTTTTGTATTTTAATTTATAAATATGGTCCTTGGGGACTAGGGGAATGGGCTCCCATAATTCTATCTTGTTGAACAAGAAAATAGGTGAGCAGAAAATTTGAGAGGAGGGCAGTTCTCATATGCAGCTTTGATCAATGGACAAACGTGGTCTGATTCGTGAAATCTATAGCTTTATTTTGGACGTTTGGATCGTCGTTTTGAGCTACAATTTGGCCATAACAAATTTTTAGATAGAACTGATTTCTTGGTGATTTCTACACCTTTTGTTCTCTATTTTTATCTCTTATTGTTTGGTGTTTGTTGGTGGGTGTGTAAACCTTTTGTAGATTGAATTGGTTTTATTTTACCCTCAATTATCAATAAGAGAAGTACATGGTGGACTCCTCTAACTGTCCCGTGGTTTTTTGACTCTTCTTGTTGAAGAGTTTTTTCACGTATAAATTATTGTTGTTTATTGATTGCAATTTTATTGGTTTTAGTTGGTGATTTAGTTGTGATAATATTGGGGTTGATTAAATTGTAAATTTATTGTTAATATTGTGTTTGTGACATTGTGAGTCTCGTAGTGACCTCCTTTATTCCTAATAAGTGGTATCAGAGCTAGGTTAATATTGTCACTACACATAATATTGTCACATTATGGAGTCCAGTAGTAGCTCAATAATGATTAAATTAACATCAACCAATTATTCTATTTAGAGACCTATGATGGAGAATTTATTGTATTGCAAAGATTTGTTTGATCCTATTAAAATTGTCACCAATAAGGATGGTAGTTTTGATAGACCAACTAAACCTGAGAAGATAATGAAAAAGACTGTGCAAAGTTGAAAAGAAAGACTTTGGGGACTATTAGGCAATGGGTTAATATAAGTATATACAATCATGTGTCACAAGAGTCCGTCCCTTATAATATGTGGAAGAAGTTAGAAGGTTTGTAAGAAAAAAAGACTGCACATAACAAAGTTTCATTGATTAAAAGACTTGTTAATTTGAAATTGAGAAGTGGGAAGAATGTTCCTGAGCATCTTAGTGATTTTCATGATATTATTAACAAGTTGACTATTGTGAAAATTGTTCTTGATGATGAGTTGCAGGCTTTATTCTTGTTGAGTTCTTTGCCAGATAGTTGGGAGACCTTGGTTGTGACTATTAGTAACTCTGCTCCAAATGGTGTGCTATCTTTGGATGCAATCAAAGAAAGCATGTTTAATGAAGAAATTAGAAGAAAAGAGAATGGATTTAATATTTTTGATAATACACAAGCTATTGTTGTTGAGAACAGAGGAAGAAACAAGAGTAGGGGTTATGAAGACTATGATAACTCAAGGCAATCAAAGTCCAATGATGAGAGAAATTTGACTATATGCAACTATTGCAAAAAGCCTGGTCATATCAAGAAGTATTGTTTACGTTTTCAAAGGGAACAAAATATAAAGCACAATTCACAAAAAGAGGGTTATGATAAAAATACTGCAGCAATTGTTTATTCACATTAGTTTGTGCAATTAGTGAGTGTCATCACGTTGATGGCTCAGGCGTAGAGTGGCTGGTAGATACAGGTACTTCGTACCATTGTGTTCCTAAAAGGGAACATTTTATGAACTATCAGACTGGTAATTTTGGTAGTGTCAAGATGTGTTGTGTCAAGATGGGTAATTTTGGGTTAGGTGATATTCGTGTGAAGACAAGTGTTGGGTGCATACTTACATTGAAGAATGTGTGCCATATTCATGATCTATGCCTTAACTTGTTGTCTGCTAATGTCCTTGATCAAGAAGGCTTCCGACATACCTTTGGATATGGTAAATGGAAGTTGTCCAAGGGTACTTTGACAGTTGCACGTGGTGAGTTATGTTGTTCTTTGTATAAGACATACTTGAGTGTATGTTTTGATGAGCTTAATGGAGTGGAAGAAAACAATTCTCCAAACTTATGGCATCGCAGATTGGGACACATAAGTGATAAGGGGATAAAAATGTTTAGCAAGTAAATCTTTTATTCCTGTTGATACTGCTATTACTCTTGACCCTTTTGATCATTATTTGGTTGGCTATGGTAATGTAGAGTATGACTTCAAACTCTATGATCCCAAGAAACAGGAAGTAGTGAGAAGTAGAGATGTGGTATTTTTTGAGCACAAGATGAGTGCAGATATTCTGAGTGCAAGGTATAATATTAACTCAGATTTAAATGTTGATACTACTGATGTTTCTCTTGTCCCTATTTCTATATCTGATGGACAGCCAACACATATGATGTTGTTGAGGAGGTACAACTTGATAATGATGGTGATGTATCTAATAACACTCAACCAGATGAGGAAGAAGTTCATGAGCAGGGGGAGCAATTTATCTTTCCAGTGGATGATGTACAGGTTCGAAGGTGAAACAGAGTTTGCAAACCTTCTTCAAAATATTCAAGTTTAGAGTACATCTTGGTCACTGATGAGGGGGAGCTTAAGAGTTTTCAAAAAGCAATGTCTAGTGAAAACAAAGATCTTTGGCTTGAGGCTATGAAGGATAAGATGGATTTGTTGAAAAAGAATCATACTTATGATTTGGTAAAGTTTCCTATGGATAGGAAAGACTTGAGAAACAAATAGTTTTTCAAGAACAAGAAAGATGGTGAGAAGATAGCGAGGCGCAAAGCTAGATTGGTTGTAAAAGGTTTTGATTTTGACAAGATCTTCTCTTCCGTTGTCAAGATAACTTCTATAAGAATTGCTTTGGATTTGAGTAAAAATGGTGTAGATATGTTGACAAAGGTGGTCCCTGAAAGCATGCTTGAAACATGTTGTAAACTTGCGGGAATGAGCTTCCAGTGATCATTGAAGTGTGTTTGTCTTCCCCATGTTTAGGCTGGAGGGGGAGATTGTTAGGGTCCAACCCAACTTGCTTTGATACTATTTTATGTGGGCTTTTATTGTGTTTTTTTAGGGTTTTGTATTTTAATTTATAAATATGGTCCTTGGGGACTAGGGGGATGGGCTCCCATAATTCTATCTTGTTAAAAAAGAAAATAGGTGAGTAGAAAATTTGAGAGGAGGGCAATTCTTGTGTGCAGCTTTGATCATGGAAGAAACGTGGTCTGATTTGGCTGAAATTTTGACGGTTTGTTCGAGCTTTATTTTGGATGGTTGGATCGTTGTTTTGAGCTCCAATTTAGTCAGAATAAATTTTTAGACATAACTGATTTCTTGGTTATTTCTACCTTTTGTTCTCTATTTTTGATCTCTTATTGTTTGGTATTTGTTGGTGGATGTGTAAACCTTTTGTAGATTGAATTGATTTTATTTTACCCTCAATTATCAATAAGAGAAGTACATGGTAGACTCCTCTAATTGTCCCGTGGTTTTTTTACCCTTCTTGTTGAAGGGTTTTTCCACGTATAAATTATTGTTGTTTATTGATTGTAATTTTATTAATTTTAGTTGGTGTTTTAGTTGTGATAATATTGGGGTTGATTAAATTGTAAATTTATTGATAATATTGTGTTTGTGACATTGTGGGTCTCGTAGTAACCCCTTTATTCCTAACATTTTGATGTTGTACGCAATGACCTTAACGATTGTGTACATGTTAAAAACTTATAGCGTATCAGTTTTACATGTGTTGATTCCCAAAGATATGACCATTGATCATGTTTACAGAATTTATTCGATCTTCAGTGTTGCATCGAACTCCATAAGATTTGACTTTGTATCTTGCTCGTTTCTCTGTGTGGTTTCTAAATAATATATATAGACTATCAATCTAAGTCTCACATATAAAGATAATGTTAGAGTTGGCTAGCATATAAAAAATTCACTTAACTCCATTAGTATGAGGCTTTTGGGGTAGTTACCTAAGAGCAAAATTGTCTCGATCACCACTGATACTGATAGGGTCAGTATCAGATCGATTTACAAGTGATCCTAGTCATCTTGGGTTTTGTTTGGTCCGTATCTTTGTCTCCGTGAGCTCTGGGACGGGCTCACAGAGACAACTCGACTTTGAACCATGAGTTATATGTTGGAGGATACTTGATGAATTACAGAAGTCATATTCATTCTTGGCTGAGTGGCATATACAGAAATATATATATATATTGAAGAGAAAAGAAATTCTACAAATAGCCACGTCATCAGCTAACGATCGGAGTGTGAATAATTACTATACTATGTTGCACTCCGATCAGAGGAAACTACGAAAGACATCAAGAACACCCAGAAAGGTCATTATTTGGGAACTACACTTCGACTTCCCTCCATTCCGAAAAAGAAGTGTCGAAGTACTTTACACCCCAGTCACTATTATCCTAATTAAGGATCTTGAATGTCCTTAAGGATAATGATGGGTTAATAACGGGTGTCAAGCTCTAATTTGGTTCAGGATTAGTGTTCCTGAATAGTCACACCTGTATGTAATTAAAGTATTATGATTCATCAACTAACGGTAAATAATTATTTACCCCATACGGTAAACCAGGTAAGTCTTCTACTATAAATATAAGGAAGAAAGGAAGAGAGTGATGTTTTTTCTCTCTTCTTCTCCCCTGAATCTTACATTCTCTAAGACGTACATATTTACTTGGGTAATTTGAAAGGCTCTGCTAACAAAATCATGGGACGGTCATCTTCAATAACCCACCGTTATGTGACTTGTTTATTTTGCAGATTGCTGATTGCAGATCATATGACAAAGGAGCACACTCACACGAAATTTCCCAGATCAATATATATATACTCATTTCTTCTGCTGGCGGTATTTACACTGCTGGTGGCTATAAAAACTGACTTCCGATTTGCTTACATGTATATATATAGAGAGACATATAGATTAAGAAATGAGTTGCATTAAAACAAAAAGGTTGGACAAAAAGTTTCCAAGTGTGATGAATAATACAAGGAATATAACCGTATATTTCGACGAAAAACAAGAATTCATATTTGAAATGTCAAGAAACTTCGTTTTTGAACCATAATAAAACTATGATTAATATAATACGATACTTAATTGATTAATAATTAGTTTAAGAAAATGAATATTGGTTTTTAAAACATTATCTGTACTACAAACTAAGTAATTTAGAACATTTGAAAAATCCTAGTTGTTTGTATGTATCTTAACTATTCCATTGGATATACCTTAAAAGCAAAAGTCACTAACCGCCAAAGACAAATAAAGACTTTGGACCATCCGTTACTATGTTGATTTACTATTTAACAATGTCCACTTAATCACTTTCATTAATCTCTGCTATATTTATCAATTTTTATAGTTACAATTAAAGTTTACTGATTGAGCATGGACAGAAGATTCGTTGAGGCAGCACTTAGTGGTAATGAAAACACCTTAAATTCTTTGATCCAAGAAGACCCTTTAATTCTTCATAGGATTTCACTCACCACCTTTGATGAAACCTCACTTCATATAGCTTCCTTATATGGAAATCAAGACTTTGTAGCAGCAATTCTTAGCAGAAAACCTGAATTTCTTACCACAACAGATTCTTTTGGACGTTACCCTCTTCACCTGGCCTGTGCTAAAGGTCACATAGAGATAGTGAAAAAGTTGTTCAAGGGTGCCCTGAAGTAACCTTGAGAAGGGATCAAGATGGGAGGACGCCACTCGAATTGGCAGCTTTGAATGAACAAATTGGTGTCTTGACCTATTTACTTCAAGAAAATCCTCTGCTGGCAAAGATTGCACTTGTGTATTAGGCATAACTCCATTGAAGCTCTCAAGTTGTTGGTGGATTGTTGGAGTAGGGGTGAAGTAGTCAACTCTGCAGATGAAAATGGAAACAATCTCCTCCATTTTGCTGTAACCCATAAGCAGATCCAAGTAATCACATCCCTCTATATTAGTTTTATTTAATTACCACATATTTCCGATCTAACACGTTCACAATATTTAACAAATGAGAGTAACAACACATATTCAAACTTAAAATCTCTTACTTTATTAAATTTTCACATTTTTGTCAAAAAAGCGTAAATCAATTAATAGCATTCTCGCTTATTACTCTTTTTTAACATTTTTGTTATTTATACAGACTGTGAAGTATTTGCTTAGTGAGGTTGGTAATGGTGAAAAATGGAATTCCATAAATAGAAACGGGTTCACCGCGGTTGATGTATTAGATTACTACCCAAGGGACTGGAGAACTTTGGAGCTTTATGATATTCTATTGAAATATGGTGTTGGAAGAGCAAAAGAAGATAAATTATTAATGTCATCAAATAATAATTTTTCTGATTCTCAAGAGATCAATAGTACCGTTACACCAATGTCCTCATCAAACGTTAGAAAAGTGTGGAAATTCATCAAAAAATCATGGCATCACAATTTCAAGAAAGAAAATAATTGGGCAGAAAAAATTCGTGGAAATCTCTTGGTGGCTGCAACTCTCATAGCAACCATCTCCTTTCAAGCAGGACTAAATCCACCCGGTGGAGTTTGGCAAGATTCAAATAATGGTCATATAGTCGGAACCTCAATAATGGTTTCTACAAACTTCGAAGCTTACTTTTATTTTATTCAATACAATACAATTGCCTTGATCATCTCTTATGGAATAATTCTTTTGATGATAAGTGGATTCCCTCTAAATTCTAAGCTATTGATGGGGGTATTGATGTTGGCAATAACCTTAACAATGGTGCTCATGTTATCAACTTATACTATATCAGTATTACAAATGTTGACTCCCAAAATATGCCTGGAGATAAGATTTACAGAATTAATTCCAACTTTAGAGTTGCATTGATATGTTGGGATAGTGTTTTCTACATCGCCATGCTTCTTGCTCTTGCTCGTTGCTTGGTGTGGTTGCTGACCAAAGGGTTAAGAATTGCGAAAGCTGGTGGAAGTTGCCTCAAGAAGATCAGAACTAAGGATAGTGTGAGTTTACCTTGCACATTAGGTTCAACAATGATATGAACTTGTTATTTATTATTTCTTATAAAAGTAGAATTGTCTTTTAGTTTAACTATTATTTTTATATAATTTTCTTATTGTAATTGTTAATTAATTATCATGAAACTCTTGTTATTCTAAATTCTTGTTCGAATTATTATGGAACTATTAGTATGCATTGTACTTGCTCCAATATTGTACTACAATTTTTTCACATGCTTCTTATACTAATGATTCTTCAAGAATTGGTTAGGATGATTCGAGGGTAAAAAAAATAAATTTGTACTAAAATATCTCCGGAAATTTCGAAGTATCGAGTACCTGCAAAACTGAGAAGGTTTAATGGGGACGTGGATGCCCCATGAACTTTCCGACGATCAAGTTAGTTTATGAGAATATAGTATAAATGGTTTAGGATATCTGGAATTCAATGACCTTTATCTTTCACTTACTCCTCCTTTATAGGTGTTTTCAGACGAAGTTCCAATAACGGATATGAGTCTGTGACTTGCCGTTATAGAAAGTGGGCTAATTCGTGGAGTGATTTGGGGACCCACGATTTGGAGTGATACAGTTATAAATGACGCTTCCTACGCTGATTATTGACTTATGGTCAATAATTATGGTAGTTTATTGTTAACCGAAGTGTGAGGCGGTTAGTATTATGGACAAATGACCTTTTTGCCTTTGATAATTGTTATTTGTTACTCAGTGGCCCCTCAGCAAAGTACAATACGGTTCGGTGTCGTGCTATGATGGACGACTCGTATTTTGAAACCTCGCCGAGTTACCAGTCTTTGCCGATATGGGTCTTCGTATATCCTTGAAACTTTTTTAGGGTTACTGATGGTGACCGTTGTCGCTTCATCTTTTGCGTTTCTGCCATTAATGCCAGAATTTTTGTCAGTTGACAGGATACCTTTCACCTTCCCCGATGTGTTAAACCCAGCAAGTAATCATGACAAATAACTTGTGAGTATAACCTTCTATTAACATTTCAAAGCCCTTTTGATTCTTATAAGAATACGTCTGTAGTATTCCTTAGCACTTTTCACTTTCTTCTTCCTCAGAGCTTCCCTGCCATTACTGCTTTTGCGCCTTCTGAAGATTCCACCATTTTTGTTGTTTGTCATACGTTCTATCTTGCTTCTACTTCAAACCTTCCATCTCTACTGCTAAAAAGGTATGTTTTGTCTTCTTTTGACGACTTTATTTTACTGTCTTCCTTTTTCCGCCATTGTTGCTCTGTGTTTAAGCTTTTCCGTGTAGCTTTGTTTATCATTTTTTGGATGTCTGGGTGTCTTTCTGCTGCTCAACTTCCTTTTATTTCATTCTTTAGATGATATGGACACAAAATGTGATCTTGTTTTTCTTTGTGTGGGCTATTTGTGGTACAAGGGTGATGAATCTTTGTGGGTATTTTTCTGGGTTTAGGTAGTTTAACGTTTTCTTCCATGAACTGGAGCATGAATAATAGAACCAATTCTGGGTTTAGGTTATTTTCTTATCATTGTTTTTTTTATCAAGGGTTTAGTAATCAAGTTTGTTTTAGGTTTTATGGGGTAGCTGTGTTTTTCTGGGTAGTTTTCTGGAATGGGGTTCTAAGCATTGAACTTCCATTCGCAGGTCACAATGTCTACTCGGGAAGAAAACGTAGCTAGTGAAGAGGTTGAGGATCTTATGACCGAAGGCTTTGGTGATCCTCTTCCTGCTCGTCATCGCAGGGGAGGTAAAGTGACAGTGGCTGTGATTAGGGAAGACCATGTAGCTGAAGTTCCTTTGGGTGTTCCTTTTCAGCCTCCTATGCCTGCACCCCCTTACTACCGATTTTTCTTTTTGGCGAAGTAGACTCACCCAGGATCAAGCGAACTCCTTTGCCCGTAGTTATAGTATAGACCCTAATGTATATAGGATTTTTGTAGTCCCCAAAGCAAGTAGGATGTCTCTTAGTCATATTCCCCTTCCTTTAGCTCACTTCGACGTAGGACTTAGATTTCACATGGATCCTGCCTTTGTAGATTTCTTGGTGTTTGCCCGAGTACAACCTGGGCAAATCCATCCTAACGCCGTCCGAACTCTTTTTGCTTTGATTTGTTTATGTCGTAGACTAGGTTTTGAGCTTTCTATGAACATCCTTAGAATGCTTTTTTCTTCTCTAAGGATGTCTAACAATACCCTTTCACTTTGCTCCCATAGAAATAAAATCCAGCTTTTTTATTCTCCGCCTAATAAGGTAGATTTTAAAGGGAGATGGGTAATGGTTGAATGTAAGATAGGATTCCCTTTTCATCCTAGTGTTAGCGAGGACTACCAATGGGCTCAAATTTAATATTCTTCCTCCCTTAGTCACTCTGAGCGGACCTTCTTAGAAACCATTACCCGAGATTTAGGTGATAGTCGCCAAAACCAGACCCAGGTGGACTCCACCGTTGATTTGCTAAGTGAAGATAGCCTGAGGTGGTGCGTCATAGGGGCAGGCTTTGACGCCTGAAATACAGAATTAGGCTTCGAAGTGGAAAACCCTAATCACGATTGGACAATACACCCCGGGGGTGATTTCTCAATCCAATGTGATCTTTGTAGCTCCACTGCTCGGAGTTGTCGTACTTGCCGAGGTAACCTTGTTTGTCCTTAGCTAAATTTTTTTTTACTTCATTTGTTGCTCCCCTTTTTCCTACTAACACATAGCATTTTCATTGCAGGTCTCACTATGTTTGGAATCGCCTGGGGAAACCGCGAAGAGGGTAGGAATGTGCTCTAATCGCACTTAGATTCCTTGCCCCATTTTCCTCCAAGACTTGTTGATCGGGTGACTTCGGGTGACGTTGTAAACTTGCGGTAATGAGCTTTCAGTGATCATTGAAGTGTGTTTGTCTTCCCCAGGTTTAGGCTGGAGGGGGAGATTGTTAGGGTCCAGCCCAACTTGCTTTGATACTATTTTATGTGGGCTTTTATTGTGGGCTTTTTTAGGGTTTTTTATTTTAATTTATAAATATGGTCCTTGGGGACTAGGGGGATGGGCTCCCATAATTCTATCTTGTTAAATAAGAAAATAGGTGAGCAGAAAATTTGAGAGGACACTTGAAGTGAATATTTTTAGTATCTTGCCTTCGCTTGTGTGTGTATGGTGGGTGTTACCAATTTGTATTGGGAGAGAGACCAACAAGGAGTTGACACCTAGAATTGTACTAACCCAATAACTTGGACAGTTTGAATCAGAGGCGCCAAACAATGTTTGTCGAATCAGATGTATTTAATGTTTAGACCACTAGTACTAGCCTATCAGAGTTCATGCTTTGTGTTTGATCTTGTGTATACACTGACCAAACTAGAATTGATGCCTTCTTGGGTTTCGTTGGGCCTCATATGGCTTTCGACTCGAACTCTCTTATCAACTTGAATTATTTTACACTTTGATCCTCTCATAAATATCTTATGTAATTCAAAAAAAAATTTGTTATAAAAATTTAAAAATTTAAAATAATAGACATACTTAGTCTTTCCTACAAGAAAAATATATGTAGACCATTTGTATTTCTTATACATACATACATATATATAACTATATACATAACTTTCCATTATACTAAATATGTTACAAACTTAATTCATGGAGGTTATATGAAGGTAGTAGAAGTTATATGAAGATAGTGGATATGTTATAAACTTAATTCATAGAGGCTATATGGAGATAGTGAAAGTTATATTGAAGGTACTGATGTCATATGAAGGTAGTGGATGTTATATGAAGATAGTAGAAGTAGTGATATGTTATATGGACATACAAAACAAAAGTAGAATTTATAAAACTATCATTTTTGAAATTATACTTTTTAAATTAATAGAAATAATTCACTAATTATACTTTTTTAATTATCGTTTTATGAAAGAGAAATTAATAAATTTAGTTCTAAACAAATTTATTTTAGATAAATTAAATCTTAAAATACATATATTTTTTTACTTTTTAAAATTTCAAACATTTTTACTTAAAAAACAATATAATCTTTCTTCATTCATTAAAATTTTTAAAAATTTTATTTTATAATTTGTTAAATAAAAAAAATCAAATTACTTTACATGAAATATATAAAAATACTCTTTTAATAATACCTTAAATAAACTCGTTGTTTCATTATCATTGACTTGCATAGAGATGATCGTCAGAACGTTGACTTAATATTCTTAGTACACAGAATAGAGTAGCGATATTACAAAGGTGCATACGGGGAATTATATAGCACTTTTATTATTATTCTTTATATATTATTATGATTTGGATATTATAAGCTAAAAACTTCCACTATAAATAATTAATTTAATATATATGCATCGAATATATACATGCACATGTAGATAATTCTTTAGGATTATCAATTGATAAGTCAAAAATTGGTAAAGATATATCTGAGGGTAAAAAAGTAAAATTGTCTCCAGAAATCTTTGAGGATCTCGAAGTATGAGTGCCCTGCAAAACAGAGGAAGCTCGGTGGGGACATGGATCCCCGTGAACTCTCCGACGATCAAGTCAATTAAGTGTCGAATGGGTAAATGTTTTAGGATATCTGGGATTGAATGCCTGACCTTTGTCCATTTCCCTCCTTTTATAGCCTCCTTAATGGGAGGTGGTGGAAGAGAGGATGGGATCGTGTTTATTTAGCTCGTGGGCTCCTCTGAGGTTGCCGTTATGGGAAACGGTCTTTATTAATGGGAGAGTGGGGATCCACGATTGGATTGAGTAGAGTTATGTGCTCCACTTTTTACGCTAATGAGTTTGACTTTGAGTCAAACCGCGAAGTATGCGGTACTGTGCGATTTAGTCCGTTGTGTAGATGTTTCTACCCTTGGCAGATGTCTTTTTCCTTTCAGTGCCCCCTCAGCGAAGTACGACTGATGCGTTCCGATTGGTATGCTAAAAGATAGGCTTTATTTACCTATGTCGATTATGAGTAATTAAGGACTGAGTCTTACTAACTGTCACTTAGCATTCAATTATTGTCACTTAATCAACCAGAACCTAAGGCAGAGTACCTATCGTGTAGCTAGTCTGTTGGAAAGTATCTACGATTTTATTAAGTTAAATATCGTACTCCCAGGGAAGTGGCAACGGCTTAGTAGTAACTAGCCTTTTATCCTAACTCCTATCTTATGATCCAGTTATGCAATCTTCATCAAATACTTTGATGAGAGGGTGATCCATTCTCCACTAGGTTTAAGTCTAATTAATCCCAAAAGTGTTTTATAGATGAGTCCTGATTCTATGTTATACTATTCCTATATGTTGATTGACCTATATTCGAGTATTTTAGACATGTCTTGGCCTGGATTGCAACTATGTTCTGAGTCTAAAGGCTACCACATCTGAGTTTCTGCGCTACCGCCCCATCGTTAAGGGTAACGGCCCTACTCACGGCTCGGACTAAAGTCAGCAATGAACGGTACCCTATGTCACTTAGGTATCATGCTGCTCGTCTCATAACCGCCGGCATAACACTCTACTCAGCCTACCTAAACTACTTTCAACCAACAGGGTGTTCCGCAGATTATTTTATCTAGTATGGCAGACACCAATACTAATTGATGCCTGTTAAACTAAACAGGTTATGATTAGACCATGGTTAGGAATTGTCTATAACCCTAATTTAAGTTTAAAAGAATGGCATTAGACATGCATACATAATGAATATTTAAGCAGGTGGCCATTTCTGGAAAATCATAAGAACTTCAACATATAAACAAATATTCATAAGAATCGTAATCTGATATTCAAATTAATATATAGATAAAACAATTCGTAAACATACAGAACCTCGTCTAGGGGACCCACTGTCATAAAGTAATCACCACTCTATGCAGGTCCAGTCGGCGCTGCAGCTCCTGTATGCTCCTGACTGCTCGATCCTACTCTACTCGGCAGAGCCTTCGGAGAACGCTCCTTAGACCTAGTTGCAATTGCTTTACCTTACATCCCGGGCTTAAGCAAATTGCCCTAATCTGACTAAGAACACGCACCCTATCTCTCTCTTAGGATCTCCTAACGAAATCCCGGTATTCTATGAATACCAAAAACGAACCTATCTATTGAAGCCTAAGATCTGAGACTATTTCTCAGAAACTAAGAAAACGAAGTACTAAAGAAAGAAAGAAAACTGAAACTGAAACCCGAGTCTCTCAGTGACTTGTGTACTCGAGAATTGTACACTGGAAGTCTCTGAATGACTCAGATCGAGTGGAGAGGGATGAATTCAACTCCTGGAGGCCTGGGGTATTTATAGCAGCTTTCTGGAGTGAAAATTTCCAAAACATTCGATGTGGTACAGCTTCTGGGGCTTCGGGACGCCCGTCCTGGTGGTTTGACTGGGTCGGGACGCCCGTCCCGGACCGTTGACCAAGTCAACATTTCCAAAAATTGCATTTTTGCCCCAAAATTTGCTGTTTTCGTCCAATTTGCTCCTGAAACTTCCAAAATCGAAATTTAAGCAATTTTATGTCAATTTGATTCAATTAAGATCAAATACATACAAATATTGCCCTAATTTATGTCTAAAACCATGCTAAAAAGGGTATATGATTTGTGCACATCAAATAACCCCACACTTAGCTTTTTGCTTGTCCTCAAGCAAAGTCTACATGAAGTTAGTGATTTTAAATCATATGTGCAGTCACTTAAATTTCCTAGTCATGTTTTTATTCCAAAAATTATTCAGACAATTCTTAACACAGTTCTGACTGGTTAGGTTGCTATGACAAGGTCTCAAATGTCTCTAGTAGTTTGTTAGGATTGAGCAGAAAACAATTTAACAACTAGGTTGAACTCTTCTCTTAGTCATAAGGTCTTCCTGATGTGTAGTGTGTGTACTAGTCCAGACCAGATAGTCAACACAATAAACTTTTGTCTTAACTGTTACCAGATAACACTTCGACCTATTGCTAGACACACTGACAACAGATAATTTTCTAAGTTCTGAGCTTTGTTGATCAGATTCTATTTAGCATTTATTGATTTCTTTCATTTATAGATTTTCTAGGGTATTTTGAGTCTGCTTAGAACACGTCAACTTCAACTACCCATGTAGCGAGTCCCACTCCGATGACTCCCAGACCTACACGACCTTAGGGCATCAGGCTTTAAGTTCCCCGAAGGAGTGGTGCTCGAGTAGCGAAGGCCGCTGGCAAACTACCCTTATTTAATTAACTTTCTTTAATTTCTTTTCACTTTTAGCTCAGAGTCTCATCTAGTCATTCTAATTGTCAAAACATCCACAACTGGTCTAATTTTATCTAGTTCAGTCTTGAACAGGCAATTGGCTGAGGTCTCTAATCCAGACAAAGTTGTGCTCAGTTATCAGGAATTCCCTATTCCTAATCAATTAGTTCCGCAATAGTTACCAATTATCTCCTACTAACCATAACATACTACCTACATATCATAGACATAAGCAATTGTTTAACCAAGCATACTGCATTTAGAAGTCTGAAAGACAGAAAAATTTTGAAAAAATTTTGGAAGGGTGTGAAAATATGGGGAAAACAAGCAAAAGCATGCAAAAACGTTTCTCAGACTACTACAGTGCACTGTGCACTGCTACCCCACACTTAAGTCTGACACTGTCCTCAGTGTTTATGCATATCTAAACTACCCCACACTTATTTGAAGATAAGAAGAAACAAAAACAAAACAGAAATTTCTTACCCCACACTTATTTGACTGACTAAGGGTAAGAAGGAAAATGAAATAACGAAGTAAATAACAAATAACAAAACACAAAATGAAGAAAATAAAAGTAAAGGAAGATGAGGGTTAGAAAAAACTCCCTTCTTGCCTCGAGCAGAAGGGTTTTCTCTAGGCTATCAATTGGCTCTTCACCTTAGCCATGTGCTATTGCTGAGGCGCTCTTGACTCTATAAGCTCAAGATATTGGAATGGATGACGTCACCTCCGATCCTCCATTGTCGAGCTCCAGGTAGTGGGCTATTCATTTGATGAATAGCTCGAGCCCCACGGACTGTTTCCTCGAATCAGTTGTAAGATTTCTCATAATTGTAGCAATGTGTCCAGGAGGAACGTGTCTAGGAATGAGATTTCTTGGGATTTGTGTGCCTTCCTGCCAATGTTAGTAAAGGTATTGCATGCAAGTCTCGAATGGAAGAAAAGATACCTGAAGTTTTGGCGAAGCTGTGGTGGTAGGGGGCTCCAGTTGTGTAGATCTGGGCCCAAGTATTTGAGACTTCCTCGGGGAAGTTTCTCACAGCTGATTGGTATGCAGGGAATGCAAGCTCCTCCATTGCTATGCTCTCGATACAACGCCAAATTCCTCTATATCCTTCGACCCTTCGTTACCTCTTGGTAGATCACTTGCTTGCACTGGTCTGGCTTTAATTGTTGCCAGTATCTCATCTATTGCTTCTGCGAGTAGGGGTTTTGCTGTGGTGGTGTCTTCTGAAGGTTTCCAGCTTTCGAATTATTCCTCAGCTAAATCCCGTACGATTCCTCTAGTTGGGATTGTATGCATTTCCCATTGGAGCAGCATTCTGCAGTAACCTACTCCTACCTCTTTTTGGAATGGTTCGTATTTCATTCCCATAGCAATCCCTGCTAAAGTGTGGTACTTGGCAGACTTCATAGATTTGATACACAGGCTGAACGTTTCTTCCTAAGAAATTGGCACTCTGAATCTGGAAAACAACTTCTCATAGAATCTGCACATGACTTTAACATCATTAGTAGGTAATGCCTGTGGCTCAGGCCATTTGTTTTGAAAAGTGTTCCACAACTACTATGATGTAATTATTCTCAAAGGAAGAAAGGAAAAGGATTCGATACCCCAGATATCAAAGATTTCAAGACTCTATATACCTTGCTGGGGTAGGTGATCTCTGGAAGATGTGTTACCTGCTATTTGGCAAGCATCGCAGGACTGTATCAAAGATTAAAAGTCCTTGAATATGGTGGGTCAACAAGATTCTGCTTTCAACACTTTCCGGACAGTGTTGATAGTAGTTTAGTTGGTCTCCCATAGATTCCAGCAATGCTTCAGAATCATGTGGCCTTCGCCTTCCGAGTTACATCTTCTGATCAACTGATCTGCAAAAATTTGAAATAAAAGAGAAATCTGCCCAGTAGTAATATTTCTAATCAGCAAAGAATTTCTTCTTTTGCTGATAAGTCATATCACTTGGGAATAATTAGCAGCTAGATAATTAGTAATATCAGTAAACCACGGAGGAGAATCATTACTCATAGCAAATAATGAAAATAGATCCTCATTCAGAAATTTATCAGATACTACTGTATCGTCAATAGCCTCTAACTCAGGGTTTCCTAGTCTAGACCAAAGGTTTGCTTTCTAGATTCTTAACCCTTTTTCTTACCCCTTCATTCTATATCAAACTCAAGTAACAATAAAACCTAACTTAATCAATTATGGTTCAGTGTCAGTTTTATTGAACACAGATATCTCAGAGTGATCAGTGTAACCCATTGTTTTAGACGAGACTAGATAAGATCAGGATTTATCATACATGAACTTTCTTATCATGTTTCTGTCCTAAAACAATCATTACATCACATATTCATTCAAAAAGCAAATTTCAATCAGGTGATGTCATAATGGGTGCAGTAATTCCTTTTGGTTTAAAAGTTCTCATGCATTTATCAGTAAAACAAAAGGAACGTCCTTTTTTTCAATAGAACATTCAAAGGTCTGGCTATTAAGGAAAAATTATTTCATGACTTGTCCTAATAAAGCCGGCATGACTCTAAGAAAATTCTAAAATGGAGTTTCTTCCCGATAAAAATCTAAGCCAAAATTTTACAACTCAGAAGAAAATACATTTTATCCTCATTTCCATTTTAATTTCTTCGAAATTAAATAATAGAGGAAAAACACGAAAAAGAGCAACTAAGAAAACAACTAAGAAAGAACAAGAGATAGGGAAAAGAACAACTTACCATTGAACAAGAAAAATACATTTTTTTTTCGGGTTTTGAATTTTTAAATTTTTTTTCTTTTTATTTTTTCGAAAGCAGTTAAATTTCCTCAATATGGTTCTAGAATGATTTTCTACAATTTGATTATCCTAAGTGTCTTAATTCCAGATAATATCTAAAATCAATTAGTTATGATAATCCTATATTTCGGAAATTGATTGTCTAACTAGAATAAAACAAGTGTTAGGTTTAAGGTCTAGGTTACTACCGTTACCTATCATAAACTTCTAGAATTTTAATCAGGAATCCTAAATTCATTATGATATTTCCCCGGCAACGGCGCCAAAAATCTGATGCATTCCGATTGGTATGCTAAAAGATAGGCTTTATTTACCTATATCGATTATGAGTAATTAAGGACTGGGTCTTACTAACTGTCACTTAGCATTCAATTATTGTCACTTAATCAACCAGAACCTAAGGCAGAGTACCTATCGTGTAGCTAGTCTGTTGGAAAGTATCTACGATTTTATTAAGTTAAATATCGTACTCCCAGGGAAGTGGCAACGGCTTAGTAGTAACTAGCCTTTTATCCTAACTCCTATCTTATGATCCAGTTATGCAATCTTCATCAAATACTTTGATGAGAGGGTGATCCATTCTCCACTAGGTTTAAGTCTAATTAATCCCAAAAGTGTTTTATAGATGAGTCCTGATTCTATGTTATACTGTTCCTATATGTTGATTGACCTATATTCGAGTATTTTAGACATGTCTTGGCCTGGATTGCAAATATGTTCTGAGTCTAAAGGCTACCACATCTGAGTTTCTGCGCTACCGCCCCATCGTTAAGGGTAACGGCCCTACTCACGGCTCGGACTAAAGTCAGCAATGAACGGTACCCTATGTCACTTAGGTATCATGCTGCTCGTCTCATAACCGCCGGCATAACATTCTACTCAGCCTACCTAGACTACTTTCAACCAACAGGGTGTTCCGCAGATTATTTTATCTAGTATGGCAGACACCAATACTAATTGATGCCTGTTAAACTAAACAGGTTATGATTAGACCATGGTTAGGAATTGTCTATAACCCTAATTTCAGTTTAAAAGAACGGCATTAGACATGCAGACATAATGAATATTTAAGCAGGTGGCCATTTCCGGAAAATCATAAGAACTTCAACATATAAACAAATATTCATAAGAATCGTAATCTGATATTCAAATTAATATTTAGATAAAACAATTCGTAAACATACAGAACCTCATCTAGGGGACCCACTGTCATAAAGTAATCACCACTCTATGCAGGTCCAGCCGGCGCTGCAGCTCCTGTATGCTCCTGACTGCTCGATCCTACTCTACTCGGCAGAGCCTTCGGAGAACGCTCCTTAGACCTAGTAGCAATTGCTTTACCTTACATCCCGGGCTTAAGCAAATTGCCCTAATCTGACTAAGAACACGCACCCTATCTCTCTCTTAGGATCTCCTAACGAAATCCCGGTATTCTATGAATACCAAAAATGAACCTATCTATTGAAGCCTAAGATCTGAGACTATTTCTCAGAAACTAAGAAAACGAAATACTAAAGAAAGAAAGAAAACTGAAACTGAAACCCGAGTCTCTCAGTGACTTGTGTACTCGAGAATTGTACACTAGAAGTCTCTGAATGACTCAGATCGAGTGGAGAGGGATGAATTCAACTCCTGGAGGCCTGTGGTATTTATAGCAGCTTTCTGGAGTGAAAATCTCCAAACAATTCGATGTGGTACAGCTTCTGGGGCTTCGGGACGCCCGTCCTGGTGGTTTGACTGGGTCGGGACGCCCGTCCCGGACCGTTGACCAAGTCAACATTTCCAAAAATTGCATTTTTGCCCCAAAATTTGCTGTTTTCGTCCAATTTGCTCCTGAAACTTCCAAAATCGAAATTTAAGCAATTTTATGTCAATTTCATTCAATTAAGATCAAATACATTCAAATATTGCCCTAATTTATGTCTAAAAACATGCTAAAAAGGGTATATGATTTGTGCACATCAACGACATTGCTCGGTGTGGACTTCACTGAATAGACGGGTTATTGGGCTTCCTACCGGTCTCCCGGCTTTCACCGGCGGGTGTCAGATGGTAATGGTTGTTTTCCTGAAATTCCGCTGCGGTTTGGCGAGCTTCGGCCAGTGGGAGATGGCGTGTGGATGGGGTGATTTTAGGGTTTCTGATGGTGACGGCTGTTGCTCCATCTTCTGACTTTGTCAGTCCGAGAGAGCCTTTTCGCATGCCCGAGGCGTTGATCTCTAGAAGTAATCATGACACTTTGTAAGTAACTTTTTCTATAACCGTTTCAAACCTTCTTTTTCTTTACGCATCTTCTACTTTCTTCTTCTTTTATCAGACTTTTTCTCTCAAAATCTGCTTCTGCCATTACTGTCGTGCAAGCTTTCTGAAGATTCCTTGTCTTTGTTCCTATCGCAAGTTATGTCTCATATCCTCCATTTCAGACGTCTGCGATAACCCAAAATGGTATGTTTTGTCTTTCTTGCTGCAAGTAGTCTCTGGTTTACCAGTGTTTTTCTTTACGTCTTCGTCTGGCTTTTCTGTAAGAATGTGGTTCTTCCTTGTTGCTTTGAGCAGTGGTGATGAATGCTTTTTCCCTTGCTTGCTTGTTTTCTGGGTTTTTATGTATGTGGGGGATTTTAGAACTGGTGTAGAATCTGGATTGTTTTGGTTTGCTTTTTTCTTTTATGGGCTGTTATGGCCGGGGGTTAGTTTAGATATGATTATAGGTTGTTTCTGGGTGATCTTCTGAATGGTATTTTGAGTTCTTGAATTTCTGCTTGCAGTTGAACAATGGCTGACCAACACAGAAGCGTAGCCGCAGAGGAAGTCTATGAATTGATCGCTGAGGGTTTTGGGGACCCTCTGCCTGTCCGCGAAGTGCCATCCACGGTGGCTGAAGAGGACCCTGCTACAACTTCTTCTGGGCCCGTGGTGTGTGGACCATTAGGTACAGACTTCTGCTTTTACCGAAGTAAGGTTGCCTATGACCAACTTAAGTTTATTATCCACAAGTATAGTATAGATAGAAGTTTATATAGGCTTAGTGTGCCCTTCGACCTAAGTAGGATGTCCACTAGAAATATCCCTATCCCCTTAGCTCACTTCGAAGTGGGACTTAGGTTACCCATGGACCCGGCCTTTGTAGATTTCCTTGTGTTTGCCCGTATACAGCCCGGGCAACTTCACCCAAACGCCGTTCGAAACCTTCTTTCTTTGATTTGCCTGGGTCACCGTCTAGGCTTTGAGCTTTCCATGATCATCTTAGGGATGTTCTTTTCCGCACTTCGCATGTCTGATAATACCCTTTCACTTCGACCTCGTAGGAATAGAGTCCAACTTTTTGATTCCCCTCCCAACAAGGTGGATTTCAGAAGTAGGTGGGTGATGGTGGAGTCTAAGGTAGGCTTCCCTTTCCAGCCTTGTGTTAATGAAGGTAGGCCCTTGCCCCCCATCCATCCCTCTTCCTTAGATCCTTTTGAGAGGTCCTTCCTTGAGCTCGTCACTCGGGACTTAGGGGGAAACCGGCATAGTCAGTCCCGAGTGTATTCTTCAGCGGACTTGTTGAGTGATAAGAGCTTAGAGTGGTGTGGCATAGGGGCGAGGTTGGAGCCTAGGAAGAGAGAGCTAGGCTTTAGACCCGAGGAGCCCAATGCGGAATGGACCATACACCCCAGGGGACTCTTCTTCTTCCAGTGCGATTTGTGCACTCCGTCTTCCCAGGGTTGTCAACCAAGCCAGGGTAACTTTTATACTTGGTTGTATATATATATATTTTTTTTTCACTTCCTGTATGCATCGCTGAGATACTTAACCCCCTTTTTTTTTTTCAGAGCCCGCTACGTTCAAGGCGGCTTGGAGGGAGCGTGAAGAGGGGAGAAGTGTCCGCCAGTCACACTTGGACTCCCTTCCCCACTTCCCACCTCGGTTGATTGACCGGGGTGCTACCGGAGACACGGTCCTGTCCTACCCATCTTCGGTAGGTCAAGTTTCACGTCGGGGTGGGATCCCCCGACGTCCAAGGGAAGAGGGATCACGGGTGAAGCCCATCAAGTCTGCCCTTGCTGGAACTCGGCGGCCTCTCATCCATGATCCCCTTGAAGAGGTAGAGTTGGTTGATGAGGAGCAGCTTCGTCCCCGCCAGCGTCAATGGACTTCGTCTCCTGGCCCCTCCATGGAGATAATCCCAAGTCCTCCTGCCCCTGAAGTTACACTAGCTGATGCTTTGCCTGTGGAGATGCAGGAGGTGCCGTCTACTTCGGCGGTTGAAAGTGAAGGGGCTGAAAGGGACCTCGGCCCGTCATGGCTAAGGTCGGGGTTTGTGATGCCCGAGGAGGAGGGGGCCCTGCGGGAGTTGGCTGCTGAGATTTCTCGCAGGACTCCTCCTCTTCGTAACCTTCGCTTCACCAACCGCTACGCAGCAGCCTTCATTGGGGGGGGCCATACTGGATCAAGCTGCGGATGTGGAGTCTTTGGCCGACATGGGCGAGCTGAGCATCGACGAAGCAACCAACAGAGCCGGTGCCCTCTTAGCGCGGGTAAGGGACTTAATGTTTTTCACATCTTTCTTTCTCCTTTTTTTTGCTAACTCTTCTCTCTTTTCTTCGCAGGTTACTTCTCTCCTTCTCTACCTCTCCCGCTCCCGTTCTTCGGTGGAGGAGGGAAGGGCAGCTGACACAGAGTGGCGGGCGACTAACGAGCCATGCCTGGTAGCCCTGGAATCTGAGGTGAAGGACTAGGCTACTCATTTGGAGCTCGCGGAGTCTGAGAAGCTGCAGCTCACCAGCGAAGTTTCTGACTGGAAGGAGCGGATGCTGAAGGCTGAGGAAGAGATAGGGGAGTTGTGGGCCGCTAATGCTTAGTTGAACACAGCCCGGGATGAAGCGGTTGCGAGTAAGATATCTTTCCAAGAAGAGCTCAAGTGCTGTAAGTCGGCTAGCTTCAGAAAGAACATCATTGACGACTTCAAGAGCTCAGCCGAATATCATGAGGAAATAGGGCGTGAGGCTGGCTCCTTCTTGGACAAGGGCTGTGTTCACATTATCCGGCAACTCCATCCTCACTTTGAAGATAAAAGTGTCCTGGTGCGAGCCTACCAAGCGAATTTTGACAACGAGGTCTGCAGATAAGGGGCAGACTTCGTGCCATTCACTGATGAAGAGCTGGAGGCGCTCCGGGAACGTGATGAAGAGAGAGGAAAATCACACTGGGAAGCCCCTCAACCTTCTGCTCCAACCTTTTGGGAGATGCTGGATGGCTCTGGTTCAGCTTAGCCCTTTCCTCTTTGTAAACAACATTATCTCTTTTCTTTTGTAAACAATATTGTATCTCCTTTTTTATGAATAAAGAATCTATTTTGTTTAATGTTGCCTTCCATGAAATATTCTAAGTCATAACTTGATGCGCAAAATACTATAAGTCGTATCTCCATACTTCGGGCTAATCATTGTTTTTTCCAAAACAAAAAACGTAAGTCTTAACTTCGTAGTCTCCTCGTAGGGTGACCTTAAAATTCCTTCTTGGGCCGCAACCCGGTACTTCGCTTAACTCACCCTTAATGGTTGCATGTAGTGGACTTAACTTCCCGAGCCGTAACCCGGTACTTCGTTTAACTCAACCATGGTGGTTGCATGTAGTGGACTTAACTTCCCGAGCCGTAACTCGGTACTTCGTTTAACTCAACCATGGTGGTTGCATGTAGTGGACTTATAACTTCCCGAGCCGTAACCTAGTACTTCGTTTAACTCAACCATAGTTTTTACTTATGGTAGTTCAAAATCTTCCCGAGCCGTAGCTCGGTACTTAAATTAATTCAACCACAGTTTTCACTTATGGTAATTCAAAAGTCTTCCCAAGCCGTAGCCCGGTACTCATGGTAATTCAAAATCTTCCCGAGCCGTAGCCCGGTACTTATGGTTATTCAAAATCTCCCCGAGCCGTAGCCCGGTACTTATGGTAATTCGGAAATCTTCCCGAGCCGTAGCCCGGTACTTTATTTTGACATTGTAATAAAAGAAGTAAAATAAATCTTCCCAAAGCTGACTTGGTACTAAAGCAAAAATACGTCACGGGTGTTATGCGTAATATTTCTTCAAATCATTGGCGTGCCACGAGTTCGGCAGGAGGACGCTGTCCTTATTCATAAGGCGGTATGTGTTGGGCCTTACTTCGCTCTTGACGAGATACAAACCTTCCCTATTTGGGGTTAACTTATTTGCCTGGATGTGCCTTGCCGTACCTTCGATCTTCCGAAGTACCCAGTCTCTGATCTTGATTGGCCTTTCAGATACTTTTTTATCGTGAGTCCATTTCATTCTTTCCTTGAATGATTGGGATTTCAGGCGACTCGCGATTCGTCGCTCCTCTAGCAAGTCGAGATCCATACTTCTCGCTCTTTCGTTGTTTGCATGGTCGTACATCGCGACTCTTGCCGTTGGCACCGCGACTTCGGTTGGTGCGATGGCCTCCGAGCCGTATACTAATGCAAACGCGGTTTCGCTAGTGGGGCCCCTAATCGAGGTGCTGACCGTCTATAGGGTGGGGTGCAATTTATCAGCCCATTTGTTGGATATCTCCTCTAGGTTCCTCCGTAGAGCCCGCAATACCAGTTTGTTCGCGGCCTCTACTTGGCCATTACCCTGTGTATGTGCTACTGAGGATTTCCAATGTTTGATGTGTAACCGAAGGCATTCTGAGGTGAACTTGGCTGAAAATTGAACTCCGCGGTCAGTTACTACAGCCCTGGGAACTCCAAAGCGACATAAAACCTGCTCGTGGAGGAATTTCGTTACATTCTCCTCTGTGGGATGCCTCAAGGGTTTAGCTTCGATCCACTTAGAAAAATAGTCAACTGCCACCACTAGGTATTCGTAACCATTCCGCGTTTTTGGAAATTTTCTCATTAAGTCCATATCCCACATGTCGAATGGCCACGCTGCTATGACCGTGGTTTGCTCTATGGATGGCAACTGTGGTATGTTCCTGAAGATCTGGCAGGTATTACAATTTTTAACATATCGTCTGGCGTCATCCCGTAGTGTTGGCCAGTAGTATCCTTGATTAATTATTCTTTTCGCCAGGGCTCGGGCCCCTGGATGTCCTCCACATACCCCCTCGTGCATCTCGGCAAGCAAGTCGCCAGCTTGGGATAGTGGGATGCAACAGAGTAATGGTTTGGAGAAAGATAGTCGGTATAGGACATTATCATAGAGAGCGTACCTGGTGGACAGCCGCTTTATCTACCACACACGGGCTACATCGTTTGGTAGCATTCCATGTTGGATAAACCTCGTTATTTCGTCCACCCAGTCTTCCGAGGCGCGGTGTATGGGCTGCACTAAACGCGTCTCTATGGAGCTCGTCCTTCTTTCTACCGGGACCCCTCCTCGTTGGGAGTCTCACCCGAGGCTATCTTTGCCAAACGGTCTGCTGATTTGTTATCATTCCGGCTGACCAATGATAGGTTAAAAGGATTGAACTTGTCCTTCCATTGTTTGGCTTTTTCAGCATAAAGCCGGAGATTCTCTGAGTGTACAGCATATGTACCCTGAACTTGGTTTACAACGAGTTGTAAGTCACTGAAAACCTTGAGGGCCGTTATGTTTGCGGTATGAGCCCATTCCATCCCTAGGAGCAGTGCTTCGTACTCCGCTTGATTGTTTGATAGACTAGCGTCAAGTCTCGCAGCTCGCATCTCGGTGTATTGGTTGTTCGGGGAGATCAAAATTACGCCGACGCCTACCCCGCTGGCGTTGATCGTCCCATCCACCCATAATTCCCAAGGGTCCATCGTATGTTGGCTTTGCTTTTCCTCTGTGAATGATCCTTCTGCAAGGAAGTCGGCCAGGGCTTGGGCTTTAATGGCGGTTCGAAGTTTAAAAGTGATGTCTTGCCCACATAGCTCTATAGACCATCGGAGCAGTCTTCCCGATTGATCTAATTTATGAAAAACCTGCCTTAGCGGAGCATGTGTAAACGATGATCGGATGTGATTCGAAGTAGGGTCTTAGCTTCCGAGATGATACTACCAGAGCGTACGCCAACTTTTCTATGTTGGAGTATCTAGATTCGGCGCTGTTTAGGGCTTTGCTTACGAAGTAAACGGGGTATTGTTTCGATCCCTCTTCTTTTATTAATACCGAGGCTATCACAGAATCTGGAAACGAGAGGTACAAGAATAGTGTCTCTCCCGTGTCTGGCGACCGCAACAGGGGTAATTGAAACAGGTGGACTCTGAGGTCTTTCCACGCTTTGCTGCACTCCGGAGTCCATTTGAAACCGTTCTTTGAGCTCTTCAGCGTCTTGAAAAACGGCAAGTACTTTTCCGCTGACTTCGAAACAAAGCGGCCGAGGGCGGCGATGCATCCATTTAAGCGTTAGACGTCCTTTACATATCGTGATTCGGTAAGTCGGGCCACTGCTGCCAACTTTTCCGGGTTTGCTTCGATTCCTCGCTCGGATGTCATGAACCCAAGGAATTTTCCGGACTTAACCCCGAATGCACACTTCGTAGGATTCAACTTAAGGTTGAACTCAGCCAAGCTGGAGAAAGTTTCCTCCAGGACGTCCAGATGTGATGCCCCACTCTTTGTTTTGACCACCATATCGTCTACATAAGCCTCCACGTTCCTTCCTATTTGCCGTCGAAGGATGTGGTTCATCATCCGTTGATATGTGGCCCTTGCATTTTTAAGACCAAACGACATGACATTATAACAGTAAATAGCTCCCAAGGCCCGGAACAAGGTGTGGAGTTGGTCACTTGGTCTCATCTTGATCTGGTGGTAACCTGAGAAAGCATCCATGAAGCTCAAAAGTTCGTACCCCGAAGTGGAGTCGACGAGGGCATCAATCCGATGTAGCGGATAGCAATCTTTGGGACAGGCTTTGTTGAGATCGGTGTAATCGACGCACATCCTCCACTTTCCGTTTGCTTTCCTAACCATTACCACGTTTGCCAGCCACGTGGGATATTTAACTTCGCGGATGAAGCCCGCTCTTAGCAGCTTCTCTACTTCCTCTTTCATGCCTTGCACTTTCTCTTCTCCGAACTGTCTGGGTTTCTGTCTTACCAGCGGGCATTTGGCATTTATGCTGAGTGCATGTTCTGCCACTGAAGCGTCAATGCCGGGCATGTCCTCCGTACACCAGGCGAAGCTATCTTGGTGGTTTTTTAGGAAGTCGATGATATCATGTCGGAGGGCACTGGGTATTTCTCTGCCGACTTTGACGGGCTGCTGAGGGTATTTGAGGTTGATGATTTCCTCATCGAACTCTCGGGTCCCAGATGTTTCTACGACCAGGTCGTAAATCTGTTTCTCGAGGATTTTCTGTATTCTTTGGTCGTTGTGGGCGACTACCGAGTTGATAGTTGCGATATCATCTAACCCCTCCCTTTTCCTTTTGATTTTCATGATCTGCCCCAAAAGGCTCCGAGGGCTGCTTCTAATGAAGCCCACGCCTTGCGGGGTGTTGAACTTTACTTGCTGGTGAGAGGTGGATATCACGAGGTTGAATGCTGCATGAAAGGGTGTACCCAGTATCACATTGTACGGTGAATCCAGATCCACAACGTAAAACTTAATCTCCTCAGTCCGCTGCTGTTCTCCTTCCCCGAGTGTTACCTGTATTCGAACAGTTCCCTTTACCGGTACTTTGTGGGTGGAGAAACCCTCTAGGACCATCCCGCTGGCCTTGAGGTCAGCATCCTTTAAGCCCATCTCCTTGAAACATTGAAGATACATGATGTTCTTAGCGACTCCTGTATCAATCAGAATTCTCCTTACCGTGCATTTGTCGATGCCATCCTTTGTCATTCGCGCCTCAAGAACAATGGGTGTGATTCTCGCCTCCTCGTTGTGCTCTATCTCCTCGTTTGAGAAGGAGATGACCTCACGTTGCTCAAACTCGTATTCAAGAACAAGATACGATTTTGTGAGGTTGTAAATCCTCTTTTTGATTTTCTTGATCGAGGAGACGTCGGGGTTGATCAAGTTGATCACTCTCTCTCCCTTGTCTTTTGGTTGTTGCTCATTGGCGACATACTCCTTCAGGCATCATTCTCTGATGAGGCGCTCTATGGCCCTCTTCAGTTGGAAACAGTCCTCTGTGGTATGCCCATAGTCGCGGTGAAACCCACAGAATTTGGATTTATCCCTAGCGGGATAAGACTGGGGCCTCATTGGTACGGGGTCCTGGACCCCGTACTTGTCTTTTATAACCGTGACGAGGCTTTCCTTCGAGACGTTTAAAGGTGTGAACGTCTCGGGCTTCTTAAATCGACCTTTCTCTTTTTTCTCTATGAAGCTTGGGAGGTTTTTCCAGAACTCAGCCGGCTTATTTTTTGCTCCGACCGAGTCGGGCGTGCTACCCTTGGCCAATGCGACCTTCCGCGCGACGTCGAACATTTCGCCTATGGTTGTTGGCCTTCTCAATTGGAGCTTTGTATAAAGCATTCTGGAGCGAAACCCTCCCTCAAAACAAGTGATGACCGTGTCTTGGCTAATCCCCTCTATCTCGTCATAAGTCTTTTTAAATCGCTCAAGGAACGATAGTAGGGATTCGTCATCTCGTTGTTTAATATTAGCTAGGTCCCCTCTTGTTTTGGGAATCGTTCCCGTTGTGCTGAATTTATCCAAAAAGATCTTCTCCAGGGTGCGCCAGGAATCTATCGTACCCGACTTTAGGGAAGTGAACCACGTGAGCGCTTTGCTTGTCAGGGTGCTAGGGAACGCTTTGCACAAGACTGCCTCATCGTTCGTAACTAGGCTCATGAGCGTTTGATAATGGCATATGTGCTCGTGAGGCCGCGTTTGCTCGGTGTAAGGGACAAACTTTGGTAGTTGGAGAGATGGGTCAGGTGTTATATCCTGAATCCATTTGGTGAACGGGCCTAGCCCGATCGAGCTTTTGACCTTCTCTGGACTACACTCGACGCATCGCTTTTTCTCAGCGAGTTTCGAAGTGGGCTTGGAGGTATGGTGGCTTTCCTCCACTTCGCTAGCTGTCGGGCGCTGTCTTCTGCTCGTCTGTCCCCCGTGCTTCTCGGTTTTTTTGATGGTTGTAGTCTGTTTTCTAACCATGGTGCGGGACCTTGGCGGCGGAGCGTCCGAGTGGACTCTTCCTGCATTTGGGAGTATCAGAGGGGTTAGGCCCTCTCTGGCGTACTCCGCATGAAGTTGTTTCCACTACTCCGCGAGGTCTCGTTCCCTTTGAAGCCTTTCGACCCTCCTTTGCATCTCCTCCAATTCCTTTGCTCGTCCATCGTCGGCGGCTCGCCTCTCGCTCAGCTGATCGCGGAGATCGGCTGTTCAGTGGGGTGACCCATTAGGCCCCATGCGTTCTAAAACGAACCGCCGGTGGGGATTAGCGGGCGCTGAGGAATGGGATGCTCGGTGAGTCTCGTGGAGAGACGTTGGGAGCGTCGGATCAGGATGATTTTCATGATTCCCTGATTGTCGGGACATTGTAGTTTTTTGGGAATTCAAAGAAATGAGATTTTTCGTTCCCGGTAACGAAACCAAACTGATAAGTAAAAAATTGGTAAAGATATATCTAAGGGTAAAAAAGTAAAATTGTCTCCAAAAATCTTTGAGGATCCCGAAGTATGAGTGACCTACAAAACAGAGGAAGTTCGGTGGGGACGTGGATCCCCGTGAACTCTTCGACGATCAAGTCAATTAAGTGTCGAATAGGTAAATGTTTTAGGATATCTGGGATTGAATGCTTGACCTTTGTCCATTTCCCTCCTTTTATAGTCTCCTTAATGGGAGGTGGTGGAAGAGAGGATGGGATCATGTTTATTTAGCTCGTGGGCTCCTCTGAGGTTGCCGTTATGGGAAACGGTCTTTATTAGTGGGAGAGTGGGGATCCACGATTGGATTGAGTAGAGTTATGTGCTCCACTTTTTACGCTAATGAGTTTGACTTTGAGTCAAACCGCGAAGTATGCGGTACTGTGCGATTTAGTCCGTTGTGTAGACGTTTCTACCCTTGGCAGATGTCTTTTTCCTTTCACAATATAATTATAATAAATAAGATTATTTTCATTTTTAAATGTCATAGTCAGAAAAAGAGTTAGAAATAGATTATTCTTTAGGAATTTGTCCATGTGTTTTTGTAAACACAATTTTTTAGTTTTAGTTAAAAATGCATACAACAAATGTATATTTTTTTTATACCTATTTTAGGTGTTTGGTGTCTTCACTTTTTTACTGAAATTAATCCAAAACTTTTAACATGGAGCTTCTTTAGTGTTTAATAGAGAATTTTAATACTCGATCATCCGTTCTAAATGAAGCATTTAGGAGTCCGCTTAATCAATTTCCTCAAGTTTAATTTATTTAATAAATTAACTTATACATTTATTTTGGAGTAAAAGTTGAAAAGGAAATTAAGATAAAATTGCAAAGATATGTAAGCCAAGAAATTTCGAATATAAACTTTTCTAGGCCTTTTCTCCTTTCTTCCCTTCCAACTCTTTCAAAACCCTTATTTTCGCATTTTCAGATTCCACACTTCTAAAGAATTTACGGATTCTTTTAGAGGAGAAAACAATTAAGGCAATAGCTTTTTCATAACTAATAAGTATATATTCGTCCTTTTACTTTATTGTTTTGTTGGAATTGATTCCTAAAGTTGTATATTAAACGAATAAAGCCCCATAGCAATTTTCCTGCTATTGAATTGGTCCCTTATATTTTTAAAATTTTGCAAAATTAGTCCCTTAATATTTCTTTTTTGAGAACCAATTTAGTCCTCTTTTATTAAATTCAAATTTTTTTCATAAACAACAAAAATAATTACGTTTATAAATTTATGAATTTTAAAGTATTTCCTAAACAAAATATTCATTCATGTAAAATATAAAAATTCTTTAAAAATTAATTTTTTTTAAAAATTCTTTTAGAGGAGAAAACAATTAAGGCAATAGCTTTTTCATAACTAATAAGTATATATTCGTCCTTTTACTTTATTGTTTTGTTGGAATTGATTCCTAAAGTTGTATATTAAACGAATAAAGCCCCATAGCAATTTTCCTGCTATTGAATTGGTCCCTTATATTTTTAAAATTTTGCAAAATTAGTCCCTTAATATTTCTTTTTTAGAACCAATTTAGTCCTCTTTTATTAAATTCAAAATTTTTTCATAAACAACAAAAATAATTACGTTTATAAATTTATGAATTTTAAAGTATTTCTTAAACAAAATATTCATTCATGTAAAATATAAAAATTCTTTAAAAAATAATTTTTTTAAAATTCTTTTAGAGGAGAAAACAATTAAGGCAATAGCTTTTTCATAACTAATAAGTATATATTCGTCCTTTTACTTTATTGTTTTGTTGGAATTGATTCCTAAAGTTGTATATTAAACGAATAAAGCCCCATAGCAATTTTCTTGCTATTGAATTGGTCCCTTATATTTTTAAAATTTTGCAAAATTAGTCCCTTAATATTTCATTTTTGAGAACCAATTTAGTCCTCTTTTATTAAATTCAAAAGTTTATCATAAACAACAAAAATAATTACGTTTATAAATTTATGAATTTTAAAGTATTTCTTAAACAAAATATTCATTCATGTAAAATATAAAAATTCTTTAAAAAATAATTTTTTTTTAAAATTCTTTTAGAGGAGAAAACAATTAAGGCAATAGCTTTTTCATAACTAATAAGTATATATTCGTCCTTTTACTTTATTGTTTTGTTGGAATTGATTCCTAAAGTTGTATATTAAACGAATAAAGCCCCATAGCAATTTTCCTGCTATTGAATTGGTCCCTTATATTTTTAAAATTTTGCAAAATTAGTCCCTTAATATTTCATTTTTGAGAACCAATTTAGTCCTCTTTTATTAAATTCAAAATTTTTTCATAAACAACAAAAATAATTACGTTTATAAATTTATGAATTTTAAAGTATTTCTTAAACAAAATATTCATTCATGTAAAATATAAAAATTCTTTAAAAAATAATTTTTTTTTAAAATTCTTTTAGAGGAGAAAACAATTAAGGCAATAGCTTTTTCATAACTAATAAGTATATATTCGTCCTTTTACTTTATTGTTTTGTTGGAATTGATTCCTAAAGTTGTATATTAAACGAATAAAGCCCCATAGCAATTTTCCTGCTATTGAATTGGTCCCTTATATTTTTAAAATTTTGCAAAATTAGTCCCTTAATATTTCTTTTTTGAGAACCAATTTAGTCCTCTTTTATTAAATTCAAAATTTTTTCATAAACAACAAAAATAATTACGTTTATAAATTTATGAATTTTAAAGTATTTCTTAAACAAAATATTCATTCATGTAAAATATAAAAATTCTTTAAAAAATAAAATTTTTTAAAAAAAAAAAAAAAATTTATTATAACTCAAATCCTACATTGCTTGTTTAGAAAATATCCCCTCATTTATTAAAGAAAGGTTTAAAACATTTTATTTGATGATCCATTTTAAACTGTGAGACCTTCTTAAGAAAAAATATATGAGAAATTCTTTAAATTAATAAAATTCACCAACTATATTTTTCTAATTATGTTTTTATTAACTGAAAAAATTAATATTTCTTTTAATACATTAGGAATTAAACAAAAATATAAATTATTAATATTTAAGGTAATCCTTCAATTTTCATGTTTCATGATGGAATATGCCTAGAAATAAGAATAATATTAATAAATGAAATGTGAAGGAACTCTCCTATTATCTATAAAAGTAAGATTTTCCAGTTTTAGTAAGAGTTAAGACTCTATTATCTATTATATATAAGTTTTTCCATACCAATTCCGATGAGGGAGAATAGATGGACACAAGATTGGTTGAGGCAGCACTTAGTGGTAATGAAAACACCTTAAATGCTTTGATCCAAGAAGACCCTTTAATTCTTCATAGGATTTCACTCACCACCTTTGATGAAACCCCTCTTCACATAGCTTCCTTATATGGAAATCAAGACTTTGTAGCAGCAATTCTTAGCAGAAAACCTGAATTTCTTACCAAAACAGATTCTTTTGGACGTTACCCTCTTCACCTGGCCTGTGCTGAAGGTCACATTGAGATAGTGAAAAAGTTGTTTCAAGGGTGCCCTGAAGTAACCTTGAGAAGGGATCAAGATGGGAGGACGCCACTCGAATTGGCAGCTTTGAATGAACAAATTGGTGTCTTGACCTATTTACTTCAAGAAAATCCTCTGCTGGCAAAGATGGCGGATTCAGACAGTACCATTTTGCACTTGTGTATTAGGCATAACTCCATTGAAGCTCTCAAGTTGTTGGTGGATTGTTGGAGTAGGGATGAAGTAATTAACCTAAAAGACGGAAATGGAAACAATCTCCTCCATCTTGCTGCAATCCACAAACAGATTGAAGTAATCTTTTTCTCCCTTTTCTTTCCTTTTCTTTTAATTATCATTCTTGTATTACATATATTTAAATATGTCCCACATCCATAAATAAAGTTAACATATTAGTATTATATAATAAATACTTTTTCTTTTTTTATACAGACACTAAAATATTTGATTGAAAAGGTTGGTGTTGGTGAAAAATGGAATTCTATAAATAGAAACGGTTTCACAGTGATTGATGTTTTAGACCACAGCCCACATGACTGGAGAACTTTGGAGCTTCATACTATTTTAATGAAATCTGGTGTTCGAAGAGCAGAAGAACTCGAGATTTTAACACAACCACCATCACATGATTCAATATTAGTATCTGAATCAAACAATCTCTCTGTTTCCCAAGAGACTAATAGTAGTTTCTTTAAATAAATATTATTGTCACTGTTACAACTTATAAGGCAAGTGGAAAAATTCTTGGAAAAGTGGCCTATGTTTTTCAAGAGCGATAATGATCCGGAGAAAATTCGTGGTAATTTGTTGGTGGCCGCAACTCTCATAGTGACCATCTCTTTTCAAGCAGGACTGAACCCTCCCGGTGGAGTTTGGCAAGATTCAAATAACGGCAAGAACATAGTCGGAACCTCAATCATGGCTTCTAGAAATTTTAATACTTACTTTGATTTTATTTTTTCCAACACATTGGCTATGATGTCATCTTCAGGAATAATCCTTCTCATGACAAGTGGATTCCCGCTAAATTCCAAGCCATTTATGGCTCTTTTGATGCTGGCAATGACGTCAACAATTGTTTTGATGGTGGGAACTTATAATATATCAATGCTAGACGTGTTGACTCCCGATGATATTTACCCGCATCAAATTGACAAAATTGGTTTGTTATTTAGAATTGCAGTGCAGATTTGGAATTATATTTTTCTCCTCGTTATATTCTTTTATTTTGTTCGTTTCTTCGTGTGGTTACTTAAGTGGATTGGAACTTAGATTTGTGTGAGTTTACCATCAAATTCAATGATACGCTAAAATCGTATCACATTTTTAGCATGTTTTTATGTATGTTTTAATGTGAAATTGAGAGTAAATGGACATTAATTGTTTACTATTTACTTGATTTCACGGTTTTTATGATTTTGGAAGTGTCAGGTGAAAAGTAGACGAAAACAGCAAATTCTGGGGCAAAAACGCAATTTTTGGAAATGTTGACCCGGTCAAAGGTCCGGGACGGGCGTCCCGAACCTGGGACGGGCGTCCCGACCCGGTCAAACCGCCAGGACGGGCGTCCTGAACCGGGACGGGCGTCCCGAACCTGGTCAACGAATCAGGACGGGCGTCCCGAGCCGCCAGAAGCTGTCCCACATCGAATTTTTCAGAATTTTTCACTCCGGGAAGCTGCTATAAATACCCCAGGCCTCCAGCAGTTGAATTGATCCCTCTCCACTCGATCTGAGTCATTAAGTGGTTTCCAGTGTACAATTTTCCAGTACACAACTCACTCAGAGACTCGGATCTCAGTTTTTCTTTCTTATTAGTGTTTGCTTTAGTTTCTGAGAAATAGTCTCAGATCTTAGGTTTCTATAGATAGGTTCGTTTCCAGTATTCATAGAATACCCGGGGTTTCGTTAGGAGACCCTAAGAGAGCTCTAGGCGTTCGAAGAGTCAGTCCACAGGGCTGGGCTTAAGCTGGGTATTAAGGTAAAGCCCAGTTACTAGGCTGAGGAAGCGTCCTCCGAAGGTTCTGGTGAGCAGAGTCAGAGGAGGCAGTACAACATATACAGCAGTACGCTCTGCGGCGAGACTACGTAAAGGGTGATTTCTTTATGGCATCAGTCCCCATACCCTCTCTTATATGTTGTTATTGTTTTTCTCTAAATACTTATTATGAACATCTGATTATGATTTTTATGAATAGTTGTTTTATATGTTGAAGTTGTTATATTTTTCCGGAAATAGCCACCTGCTAAATATTCACTATGTCTGCATGTTTAATGTGCTCTTTTAAACTAAAGTTAGGGTTATAGACAATTCCTAACCACGGTCTAATCATAACCTGTTTAGTTTAACAGGCATCAATTAGTATTGGTGTCTGCCATGCTAGATAAAATAACATGTTGAACACCCTGCCTGTTAAAGTAGTCTAGGTAGGGGCCGAGCTGAGTCCGATTATGCCGGCGGCTAGGGCAAGCGGTATGATCCCCGAAGTGACATAGGGTTTTATGTATGCCTTCGTCCCGAACCGTGAGTAGGGCCGTCATTAAGGTAGGGCGGTTTATTAGAGACCTCGGATGTGGTACGCCTTTAGACACAGAACATAGTTGCAATCCAGGCTAAGATGCATCTAAAATACTCGAATATAGGTCAATCAACATATAGGAACAGTATAACATAGAATCAGAATTTATCTTTAAAATACTTCTAGGGTTAATTAGACTTGAACCTAGTGGAGAATGGATCACCCTCTCATCAAAGTATTTGATGAAGATTGCATAACTGGATCATAAGATAAGAGTTAGGATAAGAGGCTAGTTACTACTAAGCCGTTGCCACTTCCCTGGGAGTACGATAATTAACTTAGTAAAATCGTAGATACTTTCCAATAGACTAGCTACACGATAGGTACTCTGCCTTAGATTCTGGCTGATTAAGTGACACCATAAGACTAAAAGTGACAATTAGTCAATCACAGTCCTTAATTAATCATAATCGACATAGGTTAAAATAACACCTATTTAGTACGTTAACCGGAATCGCATCATTCAACAATGTTAGTTAGTGCAGTAGTAGTGTGCCCTATCTTTGTACTTTATTTTTTTTTTAGTCATTTTGAATTCCAGCTAAAACAGATTCGAGTCGTGTCGGACTCTTATCGAAGGAAACTCTCCCTACACTATTTTTCTCATAAGCAAAGTTCGAATTCGAGATCTTGCGAATAGAAAACCAAACTCCTTCAGTTTGGATCAACAAGTGTTGGTAGTTTTTTTTTACTTTCACATGCATTCTTTTTTCTTGTGTACTATAATGTTGTAGTGCAACCAGTCATGTATCTTTCAACTATTTGTATTATTTGTATAATAGTATCAAACATATAGTAAGATTTTGTAAACTATTATAATATTTCTTTTGATATGTTGTATATTTTATGATTTTGTATATCAATTACAATTTTGTAGGATTTCCAAAATATTTTTAAATATTTTCTTTTTATTTATGTAACAATTAAATACTGTATATATATTTGTATAAAAAAAAATGAATGAAAGGTGAAGGACCACATTCCTTCAAATAGTTACGAGATTTTAGAAAAAAAGTTGATTCTCAAATGCATTTAAAGATGAAAATTAAAATTAAAATTGAGTCTTACAAATAACATCACGTTTGAATAAAAATAAATAAATAAATAAAAATCTTAAAATTATGACAATTAGTTAATTCTATGAGCATATGTTTTAATGGTATCCAATTTTTCTTAGGACAATCCACTAGATCCAACATGGTTCATCACTATTTTTTTTAAAAATCAAATAGAAATCATATTATAATAGATGCAACCAATTTGCATGTAAATAATCCATTATACGAGGATGTGATGTAAACATCCAAACAATCTTTTGATTTAAAGAGCTCCCAATTCCCGCTAGCTTGTGTGCAACCAATTTTCCTTCCTTATGGCAAAACGTAATCTTATGTATAGGAATAGAAAGCAACATTTCTTTGAGACTTGCTATGATACCTCCCAACACTGAAAGATTCAGTTTCGAGGACAAGAGCTGAGCAGTCACCCGCTAGCAATCCGAAGTAATAACAATTGGCTGATTCCAGAACTCAGATATGGTTGTAATACTTTCCTATACAGCAGCCGTTTCAGCGTGCTCTGCAAAGAACATCTAGTGCAAAGGACCAACTCTCGATTTCATCACATGCCCCATCCTATCCCTCAATACAAACCCATACCTTGACTTAGTAGTGCAATAGGAGGAATCAATGTTCAGCATTAACCGCCCTTCATCTGGTGGTAACCATCTAGATGGATGATCCACAGTACGTCGAGAAGGAGCCCCCATTGCTCTGTCAATATCTTGGAATGATTTAAGATAAGATAAAACATTATCAATCAACTCCTTTTCATGCGCGAGTATACATTTCTTGTTACATTTTTTGTCTTCCATATAAATCAAAGGCACATCAGTAATTAATAAATGCATAATTGAAAATTAATTAACTAATTTTAGACTTAAACTTCCTATACTTTAAAAAATTTTGACTCCAGCATTATCTTCATTGAAATCAATGAATCTGCTTTGAGTAAAAAGTTTAGGGTAAATTTGGATGGTCATTCTTTATTTTGAGGAAAGAATAAAAAAGAAAAAAAGAAAAAGTAAATTTGAATTAAAATAAAATATTAGATAAACAGTTATTTTCATAGTCAGTTCGTAACAACTTTATTTATAATTCGAAATATAATAGACAAAAAAAATTTGATACCATATTTTAAGATTATTTTAAAAGTGATTAACATACAAATATTTAGAAATGGACCACATAATACAGTTAGATTATTTGATTAGTACTAGATTATTGTATTGATTACAAACAAACTTGAGCAAAACGAAAGAATTAGACAACAGTTTCCGAGTGTGATGACTATTCTAATGAATATGACCGTCAATTTCGACGTGGAAAAAATTCATAAATGAAATTGAAGAAACTTTGTCCTTCAAATTCGAACATCTGTCGCTACGTGGAGTCGTGGATTGGACTTAATCAATTGGATTAGTCTCCGCTATTATTAATTTATACTATAATTTCATTCTTTGATCTTCCGAATAAAACAAGTTTTCATTCCAATTCTGATGAAAATATATGAGAGTGATCAGAAACATGGACAGAAGATTGGTTGAGGCATGCGGGATTTCACTGACCAGCTTCGATGAAAACCCTCTTCATATTAACTTCCTTATTTGGAAATCTAGATTTTGTGACAGCAATTTTTAGTAGAAACCCTGAATTTCTTTCCAAAACAGATTCTTTAGATCAAGATGGAAGAACACCTTTCGAATTGGCGGCTTTGAATGAACAAATTGATGTCCTGACCTATTTGCTTCAAGAAAATCCTCTGCTGGCAAAGATGTCAGATTCAGACAGTAGAAAATGTACCATTTTGCACTTGAGTACTGGGCATAATTCCATTGGTTATGAATATGATCATAATTCATTGCTTCTTTGTTTTCTTTTCTTTATTACGATTCTTGTATTTGTGTTGGATTTATTTAATTTGATTAAGAATATGATCATAAATACGAAATAAAAGTGTGGAAATTCATTAAGAAAATATGGCATTACAATTTGAAGAAAGATCGCTTTGATCTCGTCTTCAGGAATAATTTTTCTTATGATAAGTGGTTTTCCTCTAAATTCCAAGATACTGATGGCCCTTTGTGATAGACCCCACAATCTCTTAAAAAGAAGCTTACTAACCTTAAATTCTGATACCACTTGTCGGTTAAGCTCCAATCACTTAACTCCACATTAGTATGATATTATCCGTTTTGGCCCACAATCCTCACGGTTTTACTTTTGCGTAACTATCCAAAAAATCTCATACTAATGGAGTTACTGGAATTCTTATATGCTAGTCAACTCTATTATTATCTTTAGATGTGGGATTTGGGTTGAAACCCCAACAACCTCGTTAGGGTGCAGCGTAACTTGCAATATATTTTATTTTATGTATTGCTTTGATATTATTTTATGTGGGCTTTTATTGTGGGCTTTTTTAGGGTTTTGTATTTTAATTTATAAATATGGTCCTTGGGGATTAGGGGAATGGGCTCCCATAATTCTATCTTGTTGAACAAGAAAATAAGTGAGCAGAAAATTTGAGAGGAGGGTAGTTCTCGTGTGCAGCTTTGATCAATGGATAAACGTGGTATGATTTGGTTGAAATTTTGACAGTTTGTTCATGAAATATTTAACTTTATTTTGGGAGGTTGGATCGTCATTTTAAGCTCCAAGTTGGTCAGAACAAATTTTTAGATAGAACTGATTTCTTGGTGATTTCTACACCTTTTGTTCTCTATTTTTGATCTCTTATTGTTTTGTGTTTGTTGGTCGGTGTGTAAACCTTTTGTAGATTGAATTGGTTTTATTTTACCCTCAATTATCAATAAGAGAAGTGCAGGGTGGACTCCTCTAACTGTCCCGTGGTTTTTTAACTCTTCTTATTGAAGGGTTTTTTCACGTATAAATTATTGTTGCTTATTGATTGCAATTTTATTGGTTTTAGTTGGTGATTTAGTTGTGATAATATTGGACTTGATTAAATTATAAATTTATTGTTAATATTGTGTTTGTGACATTGTGAGTCTCGTAGTGACCCCCTTTATTCCTAACAAGTAGTATCAGAGCTAGGTTAATATTGTCACTACACATAATATTGTCACATTATGGAGTCAAGTAGTAGCTCAATAATGATTAAATTAACATCAACCAATTATTCTATTTAGAGACCTATGATGGAGAATTTATTGTATTGCAAAGATTTGTTTGATCCTATTGAAATTGTCACCAATAAGGATGGTAGTTTTGATAGACCAACTAAACCTAAGAAGATAATGAAAAAGACTGCGCAAAGTTGAAAAGAAAGACTTTGGGGACTATTAGGCAATGGGTTAATATAAGTATATACAATCATGTGTCACAAGAGTCCGTCCCTTATAATATGTGGAAGAAGTTAGAAGGTTTGTATGAAAAAAAGACTGCACATAACAAAGCTTCATTGATTAAAAGACTTGTTAATTTGAAATTGAGAAGTGGGAAGAATGTTTCTGAGCATCTTAGTGATTTTCAAGATATTATTAACAAGTTGACTATTATGAAAATTGTTCTTGATGATGAGTTGCATGCTTTATTCTTGTTGAGTTCTTTGCCAGATAGTTGGGAGACCTTGGTTATGACTATTAGTAACTCTGCTCTGAATGGTGTGCTATCTTTGGATGCAATCAAAGAAAGCATGTTTAATGAAGAAATTAGAGGAAAGCAGAATGAATTTAAATTTTTTGATAATACACAAGCTCTTGTTGTTGAGAACAGAGGAAGAAAAAAGAGTAGGGGTTATGAAGACTATGATAACTCAAGGCAATCAAAGTCCAATGATGAGAGAAATTTGACTATATGCAACTATTGCAAAAAGCTTGGTCATATCAAGAAGTATTGTTTCCGTTTTCAAAGGGAACAAAATATAAAGCACAATCACAACAAGAGGGTTATGACAAAAATACTGCAACAATTGCTTATAATAGTGATGATGAGATGGTTACATTGGTTTGTGCAACTAGTGAGTGTCATCACGTTGATGGCTCAGGCGTAGAGTGGCTAGTAGATGCAGATACTTCGTACCATTGTGTTCCTAAAAGGGAACATTTTATGAACTATCAGACTGGTAATTTTGGTAGTGTCAAGATGGGTAACCAGAGCTTAGCAAGCATTGTTGGGTTAGGTGATATTCGTGTGAAGACAAGTGTTGGGTGCATACTTACATTGAAGAATGTGCACCATATTCTTGATCTACGCCTTAACTTGTTGTCTGCTAATGTCCTTGATCAAGAAGGCTTCCGACATACCTTTGGAGATGGTAAATGGAAGTTGTCCAAGGGTACTTTGACAGTTGCACGTGGTAAGTTATGTTGTTCTTTGTATAAGACATACTTGAGTGTATGTTTTGATGAGCTTAATGGAGTGGAAGAAAAGAATTATCCAAACTTATGGCATCGCAGATTGGGACACATAAGTGATAAGGGGATAAAATGTTTAGCAAGTAAATCTTTTATTCCTGTTGATACTGCTATTACTCTTGACCCTTTTGATCATTGTTTAGTTGGCTATGGTAATGTAGAGTATGACTTCAAACTCTATGATCCCAAGAAACAGGAAGTAGTGAGAAGTAGAGATGTGGCATTTTTTGAGCACAAGATGAGTGCAGATATTCTGAGTGCAAGGTATAATATTAACTCAGATTTAAATGTTGATACTACTGATGTTTCTCTTGTCCCTATTTCTATATCTGATGGACAGCCAACACATGTGATGTTGTTGAGGAGGTACAACTTGATAATGATGGTGATGTATCTAATAACACTCAACCAGATGAGGAAGAAGTTCATGAGCAGGGGGAGCAATTTATCTTTCCAGTAGATGATGTACAGGTTCGGGGGAGCAATTTATCTTTCCAATGGATAATGTACAGGTTCGAAGGTGAAACAGAGTTTGCAAACCTTCTTCAAAATATTCAAGTTTAGAGTACATCTTGGTCACTGATGAGGGGGAGCCTAAGAGTTTTCAAAAAGTAATGTCTAGTGAAAACAAAGATCTTTGGCTCGAAGCTATGAAAGATAAGATGGATTCGTTGAAAAAGAATCATACTTATGATTTGGTAAAGTTTCCTATGGATAGGAAAGACTTGAGAAACAAATAGTTTTTCAAGAACAAGAAAGATGGTGAGAAGATAGCGAGGCGCAAAGCTAGATTGGTTGTAAAAGGGTGCAACCAGAAAAATGTCTTGCTTTTGACAAGATCTTCTCTTCTGTTGTCAAGATAACTTCTATCAGAATTGCTTTGGATTTGAGCAAAAATGGTGTAGATATGTTGACAAAGGTGGTCCTTGAAAGCAAGCTTGAAACATGTTGTAAACTTGCGGGAATGAGCTTCCAGTGATCATTGAAGTGTGTTTGTCTTCCCCATGTTAGGCTGGAGGGGGAGGTTGTTAGGGTCCAGCCCAACTTGCTTTGATACTATTGTATGTGGGCTTTTGTGGGCTTTTTTAGGGTTTTGTATTTTAATTTATAAATATGATCCTTGGGGACTAGGGTTTTGTGATAATATCGGGGTTGATTAAATTGTAAATTTATTGATAATATTGTGTTTGCGACATTGTGGGTCTCGTAGTAACCTCTTTATTCCTAACATTTTGATGTTGGTACGCAATGACCTTAACGATTGTGTACATGTTAAAATCTTATAGCATATCAGTTTTACATGTGTTGATTCCCAAAGATATGACAATTGATCATGTTTACAGAATTTATTCGATCTTCAGTGTTGCATCGAACTCCCTAAGATTTGACTTTGTATCATGCTCGTTTCTCTGTGTGGTTTCTAAATAATATATATCGGGTATCAATCTAAGTCTCACATCTAAAAATAATGTTAGAGTTGGCTAGCATATAAAAATTTCACTTAACTCCATTAGTATGAGGCTTTTTGGGTAGTTCCCTAAGAACAAAATTGTCTCGGTCACCACTGATACTGATAGTGTCAATATCAGATCGATTTACAAGTGATCCTAGTCATCTTGGGTTTTGTTTGGTCCGTATCTTTGTCTCCGTGAGCTCTGGGACGGACTCACGAAGACAACTCGGCTTTGAACCATGAGCTATATGTTGGAGGATACTTGATGAATTACAGAAGTCATATTCATTCTTGGTTGAGTGGCATATACAGAAATATATATATATCGAAGAGAAAAGAAATTTTACAAATAGCCACGTCATCAGCTAACGATCGGAGTGTGAATAATTACGATACTATGTTGCACTCCGATCAGAGGACACTACGAAAGACATCAAGGACACCCAGAAGGGTCATTATTAGGGAACTACACTTCGACTTCCCTCCATTCCAAAAACGAAGTGTCGAAGTACTTTACACCCCAGTCACTGTTATCCTAATTAAGGATCTTGAATGTCCTTAAGGATAATGATGGGTTAATAATGAGTGTCAAGTTCTAATTTGGTTCAGGATTAGTGTCCCTGAATAGTCACACGTATATGTAATTAAAATATTATGACTGACAGGTGTCTAGGATAATTCATCAACTAACGGTAAATAATTATTTACCCCATACGGTAAACCAAGTAAGTCTTCTACTATAAATATACGGAAGAAAGGAAGAGAGGGATCTTTTAAACCAGGTAAGTCTTCTACTATAAATATAAAGAAGAAAGGAAGAGAGGGATCTTTTATCTCTCTTCTTCTCCCCTGAATCTTACATTCTCTAAGACGTATATATTTACTTGAGTAATTTGAAAGACTCTGCTAATAAAATCATCGGAGGGTTATCTTCGGTAACCCACCGTTGTGTGACTTGTTTATTTTGCAGATAGCTGATTGCAGATCGTTTGACAAAGGAGCACACTCACACGAAATTTCCCAGATCAATATATATATACTCATTTCTTCTGCTGGCGGTATTTACACTGCTGGTGGCTATAAAAACTGACTTCCGATTTGCTTACATGTATATATAGAGAGAGAGACATATAGATTAAGAAATGAGTTGCATTAAAACAAAAAGGTTGGACAAAATGTTTCCAAGTGTGATGAATAATACAAGGTATATAACCGTATATTTCGACGAAAAACAAGAATTCATATTTGAAATGTCAAAAAACTTCGTTTTTGAACCATAATAAAACAATCATTAATATAATACGATACTTAATTGATTAATAATTAGTTTAAGAAAATGAATATTGGTTTTTAAAACATTATCTGTACTACAAACTAATTAATTTAGAACATTTGAAAAATCCAAGATGTTTTTATGTATCTTAACTATTACATTGGATATACCTTAAAAGCAAAAGTCACTAACCGCCAAAGACAAATAAAGACTTTGGACCATCCGTTACTATGTTGATTTACTATTTAACAATGTCCACTTAATCACTTTCATTAATCTCTGCTATATTTATCAATTTTTATAGTTACAATTAAAGTTTACTGATTGAGCATGGACAGAAGATTGGTTGAGGCAGCACTTAGTGGTAATGAAAACACCTTAAATTCTTTGATCCAAGAAGACCCTTTAATTCTTCATAGGATTTGACTCACCACCTTTGATGAAACCCCACTTCATATAGCTTCCTTATATGGAAATCAAGACTTTGTAGCAGCAATTCTTAGCAGAAAACCTGAATTTCTTACCAAAACAGATTCTTTTGGACGTTACCCTCTTCACCTGGCATGTGCTGAAGGTCACATTGAGATAGTGAAAAAGTTGTTTCAAGGGTGCATTGAAGTAACCTTGAGAAGGGATCAAGATGGGAGGACGCCACTCGAATTGGCAGCTTTGAATGAACAAATTGGTGTCTTGACCTATTTACTTCAAGAAAATCCTCTGCTGGCAAAGATGGCGGATTCAGACAATACCGTTTTGCACTTGTGTATTAGGCATAACTCCATTGAAGCTCTCAAGTTGTTGGTGGATTGTTGGAGTAGGGATGAAGTAATCAACTCTGCAGATGAAAATGGAAACAATCTCCTGCATTTTGCTATAACCCATAAGCAGATCCAAGTAATCACATCCCTCCATTTTAGTTTTTATTTAATTACCACATATTTCCGGTCTAACGCGTTCACAATATTTAACAAATGAGAGTAACAACACATATTCAAACTTAAAATCTCTTACTTTATTAAATTTTCACATTTTTGTCAAAAAAATGTAAATCAATTAATAGCATTCTCGCTTATAATGTTTTTTAACATTTTTGTTTTTTATACAGACTGTGAAGTATTTGCTTAGTGAGGTTGGTAATAGTGAAAAATGGAATTCCATAAATAGAAACGGGTTCACCGCGGTTGATGTATTAGATTACTACCCAAGGGACTGGAGAACTTTGGAGCTTTATGATATTCTATTGAAATATGGTGTTGGAAGAGCAAAAGAAGATAAATTATTAATGTCATCAAATAATAATTTTTCTGATTCTCAAGAGATCAATAGTACCGTTACACCAATGTCCACATCAAACGTTAGAAAAGTGTGGAAATTCATCAAAAAAATCATGGCATCACAATTTCAAGAAAGAAAATAATTGGGCAGAAAACATTCATGGAAATCTCTTGGTGGCTGCAACTCTCATAGCAACCATCTCCTTTCAAGCAGGACTAAATCCACCCGGTGGAGTTTGGCAAGAATCAAATAATGGTCATATAGTCGGAACCTCAATAATGGTTTCTACAAACTTCGAAGCTTACTTTTATTTTATTGAATACAATACAATTGCCTTGATCATCTCTTCTGGAATAATTCTTTTGATGATAAGTGGATTCCCTCTAAATTCTAAGCCATTGATGGGGGTATTGATGTTGGCAATGACCTTAACAATGGTGCTCATGTTATCAACTTATACTATATCAGTATTACAAGTGTTGACTCCCAAAGATATGCATGGAGATAAGATTTACAGAATTTATTCCAACTTTAGAGTTGCATTGATATGTTGGAATAGTATGTTTTACATCGCCATGCTTCTTGCTCTTGCTCGTTGCTTGGTGTGGTTGCTACCCAAAGGGTTAAGAATTGCGAAAGCTGGTGGAAGTTGCCTCAAGAAGATCAGAACTAAGGATAGTGTGAGTTTACCTTGCACATTAGGATCAACAATGGTATGAACTTGTTATTTATTATTTCTTATAAGAGTAGAATTGTTTTTTAGTTTAACTATTATTTTTATATAATTTTCTTATTGTAATTGTTAATTAATTATCATGAAACTCTTGTTATTCTAAATTCTTGTTCGAATTATTATGGAACTATTAGTATGCATTGTACTTGCTCCAACTTTGTAATACAATTTTTTCACATGCTTCTTATACTAATGATTCTTCAAGAATTGGTTAGGATGATTCGAGGGTAAAAAAATAAATTTGTACTGAAATATCTCCAGGAATCTCGTCGGGTGCCTGCAAATCTGAGAAGGTTCAATGGGGACGTGGATGCCCCGTGAACTCTCTACCGATCAAGTCAGTTTGTGAGAATATAGTATAAATGATTTAGGATATCTGGAATTCAATCGCCTTTACATTCCACTTACTCCCCCTTTATAGGTGTTTTCCGACGAAGTTCCTATAACGGATGAGTTTGTGACTTGCCATTATGGAAAGCATGCTAATTCGTGGAGTGATTTGGGGACCCACGATTTGGAGTGGTGCTGTTATAAATGCCGCTTTCTACGCTGATTATTCACTTCTAGTCAATAATTATGGTAGTTTATTGTTAACCGAAGTGTGAGGCGATTAGTATTCTGGACAAATGACCTTTTTGCCCTCGATAATTGTTATTTGTTACTCAGTGGCCCCTCAACGAAGTACAACACGATTTGGTGTATTTCTTCGATGGACGACTCATATTTTGAAACCTCGCCGAGTTACCAGTCTTTGCCGATATGGGACTTCATATATCCTTGAAACGTTTTTACGGTTTCTGATGGTGACTGTTGTCGCTTCATCTTTTGCGTTTCTGCCATGAATGCCAGAATTTTTGTCAGCCGACAAGATACCTTTCACCTTCCCCGATGCGTTGAACCAAGCAAGTAATCATGACAAATAACTTGTGAGTATAACCTTCTATTAACGTTTCAGATCCCCTTTGATTCTTATAAGAATACGTCTGTAGTATTCCTTAGCACTTTTCACTTTCTTCTTCCTCAGAGCTTCCCTGCCATTACTGCTTCTGCACCTTCTGAAGATTCCACCATTTTTGTTGTTTGTCATACATTCTATCTTGCTTCTACTTCAAACCTTCCATCTCAACTACTAAAAAGGTATGTTTTGTCTTCTTTTGACAACTTTATTTTATTGTCTTCCTTTTTCCGCCATTGTTGCTCTGTGTTTAAGCTTTTCCGAGGTAACCTTGTTTGTCCTTAGCATTTTCATTGCAGGTCCCACTATGTTTGGAATCGCCTGGGGAAACCGCGAAGAGGGTAGGAATGGGCTCTAATCGCACTTAGATTCCTTGCCCCGTTTTCCTCCAAGACTTGTTGATCAGGTGCTTTCGGGTGACGTTGTAAACTTGCGGGAATGAGCTTCCAGTGATCATTGAAGTGTGTTTGTCTTCCCCATGTTTAGGCTGGAGGGGGAGATTGTTAGGGTCCAGCCCAACTTGCTTTGATACTATTTTATGTGGGCTTTTATTGTGGGCTTTTTTAGGGATTTTTATTTTAATTTATAAATATGGTCCTTGGGGACTAGGGGGATGGGCTCCCATAATTCTATCTTGTTAAAAAAGAAAATAGGTAATTAGAAAATTTGAGAGGAGGGCAATTCTTGTGTGCTGCTTTGATAATGGAAGAAACGTGGTCTGATTTGGCTGAAATTTTGAAGGTTTGTTTGTGACATCTTGAGCCTTATTTTAGACGGTTGGATCGTTGTTTTGAGCTCCAATTTATTCAGCAAAAAGTTTTAGACATAACTGATTTCTTGGTGATTTCTACCTTTTGTTCTCTATTTTTGATCTCTTATTGTTTGGTATTTGTTGGTGGATGTGTAAACCTTTTGTAGATTGAATTGGTTTTATTTTACCCTCAATTATCAATAAGAGAAGTACATGGTAGACTCCTCTGACTGTCCTACCCTTCTCGTTGAAGGAGTTTTCCATGTATAAATTATTGTTATTTATTGATTGCAATTTTATTAATTTTAGTTGGTGTTTTCGTTGTGATGATATTGGGGTTGATTAAATTGTAAATTTATTGATAATATTGTGTTTGTGACATTGTGGATCTCGTAGTAACCCCTTTATTCCTAACATTTTGATGTTGGTACGCAATGACCTTAACGATTGTGTACATGTTAAAAACTTATAGCATATCAGTTTTACATGTGTTGATTCCCAAAGATATGACCATTGATCATGTTTACAGAATTTATTCGATCTTCAGTGTTGCATCAAACTCCTTAAGATTTGACTTTGTATCATGCTCGTTTCTCTGTGTGGTTTCTAAATAATATATATCGGGTATCAATCTAAGTCTCACATCTAAAAATAATGCTAGAGTTGGCTAGCATATAAAAATTTTACTTAACTCCATTAGTATGAGGCTTTTGGGTAGTTACCTAAGAGCAAAATTGTCTCGGTCACCACTGATACTGATAGTGTCAGTATCTGATATGCACAAATCATTTCACTTTTCTAGCATGTTTTTAAGCACAATTTAGGACGAAATTGGTGTTAAATCGACCTCAATTGAGTGTTATTAACACAATTTCACAGTTTTTGTGATTTTGGAAGTGTTAGGTGAAATATGCAAGATAATGGAAAATTTTGGGGTAAAGACGTGATTTTCGGAAGTTCAGAAGTCGGGACGGGCGTCCTGACCTGGTCAACAGGCCGGGACGTGTGTCCCAGATTCGGGACGGGCGTCCCGAGTCCCATTTCAGAATCCCACATCGATTTTTGAAGAGAAATTCACTCATTTCCCCTGCTATAAATACCCCAGACCTTCCTCAGTTGAAATTATTCCTCTCCACTTAATCTGAGTCATTTAGTGACTTCAAGTATACATTTTTCTATAGTATACAAGTCACTTAGTGATTTCAGGTGTTTTTCGTTTATGTAGATTTATAGTTTTCGAGAGTGTCTCGTGTTCTTCGTTTCTGAGAGTCTGTCTCAGATCTTAGAATACGACTAGATAGGTTCGTTTTTATTATTCATAGAATACGCGGGATTTCGTTAGAAGATCCTAAGAGAGCACTAGGCGTTCGAAGAGTCAGTCAACAGGGCTTTGCTTAGGTCGTGACATATGGTAAAGCATAGCTACTAGGCTAAGGAAGCGTCCTCCGAAGGTTCTGTCGAGCAGAGTCGGGTCAAGCAGTCTAGCATATACAAGCAGTTGCTCCATCAGCGGACCTAATAAAGGGAGAATACTTTATGTCGGTGGTCCCCTTGTCCCTCTCTTTATATGTATGTACTGTGTTTGTCCAAATACCCATTTTGAATATTAAATTATGATGTTATGAATATGTGTTATGCATGTTGAAGTCATTTACATTTTTCCGGAAAGGTCACCAACTTACCTATCATTATGACTGCATGTCTACTTGCTCTTTTAAACTAGATAAATGGTTATAGACAACTCATAACCACGGTCTAATCATAACCTGTTTAGTTTATCAGGCCTTAATTTAGGACTTCCCGTTGGAAGCATTAAGGTCTGCCATATTAGATGAAATAACCTATAGATCACCATGTTTGTTAAAGTAGTCTAAGTAGGCTGAGTTTGCGTGTTTATGCCAGCGTTAGGGCGAGCGGCATGATCTCCTAAGTGACACAGGACTTTCATGGATGCCTTTAGCTCGAATCGTGAGTAGGGCCGTCAATGGCGATGGGGCGGTTTATTAGATAAATCATATGTGGTACACAAGTAGAATCAGTACATAATTGCAATATAGACCAAGATATATCTAAAATACTCGAAGATATGTCAATCAACATGTAGGAACAATATAACATATATTAGAACATTGTCTGTAAAACACTCTTGGAGGCTTAAATGGACTTGAACCTAGTGTAGAACGATTGCATAACTGGATCATAAGATAAGAGTTAGGGTAAAAGGATAGTTACTACTAAGCCGTTACCACTTCCCTGGGAGTACGATAAAATTATTAAATTAAAATCGTAGGTACTTTCCAACAGACTAGCTACACGATAGGTACTCTGCCTTAGGTTCTGATTGATTAAGTGACAACATAGATACTAAACGTGACAATTAGTAATTCTAAGTCCTTAGTTATTCCTAATCGATATAGGGTAAACAACACCTATTTTTAGCATATCAGTCGGAAGCCCATCAGATTTTTAGCGCCATTGCCGAGGAAATATCATAACAAATTTATGATTCCTGATCAAAATTCTAGAGACTTATGATAGGTAACGGTAGTAATCTATACCTTAGACATAACACTTATTTTATGCTAGTTAGACAATCAATTTCCGAAATATAGGGTTATCATAACTAATTAATTTAGACATTATCTGAAATTAAGACATTTAGGATAATCAAATTTTAGAAAATTATTCTAAAACCGTATTAAGGAAATTTAACTGCTTTCGAAAAAATTAAAACTCAAAAATATTTTTCTTGTTTTTAAATTTATCCGTATATAGTTTTTCCTTTTTGTTTGTTCTATTATTTGTTTTCCTAACCAGACTTTACACTCATAGATGAAGAGAACAAGAGCAGCAACAAACCAAGCAAAGAAAGCAGAAAATCCTGACGCTCTAGGTCGAAAGAAGACGAAACCAGAAGGACCATCTAGGCCTGAACCAGAGATACCACGGGAGAACAATCCTCCACAACCTATAGAAATAAACTCAAGCCTAGACACCAGTGATTTAGTGAGAAGATTACTGAACACCCGTGAGCCCAATTCCACGGAAGAGGACCCTTCTGAAGAAACCTTTCCTCCAAGAGAAGAACTTCAAAAATCTCCAGTTCACACTCCTGCCCAAAGAGTTCCTAGAGATCCACAACCCCTTGACCGAACCCAAAACTCACCAACATCTCTTGAGTACACCCCAATGCCTAACGAGCACACCCCTTCATCCGGAGGAAGTACTAATGGTTTTCAGTCAGTTTTGTCCATGCAGATAGATACTTTGACTCACAGGATTTACCATATGGATCAAGCGATCGCAAGCAGACTGTGTCATTTGGAACAGAGCATTCTGAATATCACAGCCAACATGGACCAACTCAGGGCCACAGTAAGCCTCCAGGAAAGCCAACGTGCACAGATATTACGGGAGTTAGCTGACATACGAAGTGAGCAGGGTAGGCAAAGGGATGAGATGAGAGCTATGTGAGTAGAGATGAGAGAGATAAGGAATAAAGGCCATTGAAAAGGGAAGATTCTTTTTATTTTTTAGCAAATAAACTGTTTGAACTAAAGTTTAATAATTGACCCCTACTTTTTATTTTCAAACTTTTAAAAGGGTCTTTTATTTTATTCAGAAATTTTTCTTCAGACATTTTATTTTTCAATTCTTTACGAAAAACAAATGTGTTAAAAATACAGTTTATTTTTCATTAATTAAATTGTATAAATTTAGTCTTTTGTTTATTTTTTGAATTTTGTTTGCTGAATAGAGGTTAGGATATGATTAGGGTAGTTAAGGTTTTTGAAAAGAGATTGAGAATTTTTGCAAGGGTTTTTAACAACTTCTGAATCTTATAGGCTAACCGTGAAGACTTGTTAAAGAATATAATTGTTTTTGGTGTATTAAGATTTGCAAGGAATTATGGGAAAAAAAATCTGGAAGTGGCACGCATCCCAAGGCAGCCGGGACGGGCGTCCCGAGGGCGGTCCCCTTCTACAAAAACCCAATTTTTTCCCATTTCCTCCCAAATCAACCACCAAAAATCATCTCTCTACAAAATTCTCTCCACCTTCTCTCTACAAATTTTTGGCAAACTCTTGAAATTTCAAAATTCGAATTTCCCTCCAAAATTTGAATTTTCCGCCAAAAACTCAAAATCCTCCCCTAACCAAAATCCATCCTTCTGAATTCGAATTTACCTTCAGAATTCGAATTTGAATTTTCTTTCCCACCAGAATTCTCAAACTCTCTCGAACATTTGAGAATAGATGGCTCCAAAACGCGCTCGTATTACTTCTTCTATGACTTTCACATCTGTGGCACATCCTTTTATGCTCTTTTCTTCCATTCTGGCATATCAGGAGAGGTGCCATGGACACATCGGGCGTAGCGTACTGGTTGGCAGAATGCTTGACTGGGCAACAGTCCAGATACTGGGAGTTGAGCAGGAGGTCCGACGCATACTCGACATACTACCCTACAGTCAAGTTTTTATTATCACCGAGCCGACCTACCTCGAGCTAGTATGTGAGTTCTATGCTTTCTTTACATTCCAGCAGGAGCATATCACATTCCGACTAGGCGGAATGGATTGATCAATGAGCATGACCGAGTTCGGCATCGCCTTGGGTATCTGGCAGAGGGAAGAGCTAGATACGCCCACCTACACCACAGCAGTTCGAGACATCACTTCTACGGACGTCTTCACCGCTTGGGTTCAGATTTGTACGACTGACATTCCCTACCAGCATGGCTTCGCGAAAGCCACAGGTATTCATCCTGCTCTTCGTTATTTACATGCTATTATAGCGCATACTCTGTCAGGACGTCGGGCGGCCCCCGGGAATGTCACCCAGATGGAGACATTCCTCCTGGCCAACATGCATATGGGTGCTATAGTAGAGATAGCTCGACTCATCACCGTCATCATGCGGGGTTTCGCTACGGACACTCGAAAGCAGTGTCTGGGCTCAGGCCGTTCATCACTAGGATAGCCCACTACTTGGAGTTGGACATCGAGGGCTCAGAGTTGACCCAGGTTGCCCCGACCACCATTCCTACAGACCTTACCATTCTACAGAACATGGGGATGGTCGTACGGGATGCAACTGGGCGCTACTCCATCCACACGGAGCAGTAGGGAGAGGCATCGGTACCGGGATCGACCCCAGCGTATATACCTCCGACCCAGACATTCGTCCCACGCATCGCCTTTGAGCGACATATGTCGCAAGGATTGGCGAAACTCACAGCCCGACATAGCCGGGATATGGCAAACATTGAGAGGCGGATATCGATGACGGAAGATAGAATTAGCATGACCAACAGTAGGGTCGAGGATATTTTTTAGCAGACTTTCCAATTGGTCGAAGACCCAGAGGTCTACTTCTGTGCACCCGATGACGATGAGCCTGGTTCTTAGTTTTTCTTTTCCTTTTCTTTTTCTTTCTTTCATTCTTTCTGCTTTATGTGTGATCATGTCTGGGTTGTATGAAATATGAATCTTTGTATGACGTTGATTTATATGACATAACAGCAATTGTTTCTTTTATTACATTTTGTTATTTCTATTACCTGCTTTGTTTTATTTCTCTTCCCCTTAGTCAAATAAGTGTTGGGTAAGAATTTTATGTTTTGTTTTTATTTATTCTTGTTTTTCAAATAAGTGTGGGGTAGTTAGATATGCATGAACACTGAGGACAGTGTCAAACTTAAGTGTGGGGTAGCAGTGCACAGTGCACTGTAGCAGTAAAATTTTTGCATGTTTTCCCATATTTTCACTAGAATTACACCCTTCCAAAAAAAATTTCAAAATTTTTCACTCTTTCAGACTTCAAAATGCAGTTATGATTGGTAAAGAAATGCTTATGTCTATGATATGTATGTAGAGCATTATGATCAGTAGGAGAGAACGTGATAACTTTCTTGAATTCATCGATTAGAAATAAGGAATTCCTGATACTTGAGCACAACTTAGTTTGGATTAGAGACCTCAACCAAATACCTTTTCAAGACTTAGCTAAATAATATTAGACCAGTTGAGGATATATTAGCAATCTAAATGACTAGATGATGCTCTGAGCTAGAAGTGAAAAAGTTAAATAAATAGGGTAGTTTGCAAGTGGCCTTTGCTACTCGAGCACCACTCCTTAAGGGAACTTAAAGCCTGATGCCCTAAGGTCGTGTAGATCTGGGAGTCATCGGAGTGGGACTTGCTACATGGGTAGTTAAAGTTAACGTGTGAAAGCAAACACGAAATACCCTGAACAATCAGTCTAAAAATACATAGCCCAGTGTATTCTTATATTGAAATTCTTAATTGAAAATCCTTGTCACCAAAGCTCAGAACTCAGAAGGTTGTTTGTTGCTGGTGTGTCTAGCGACCGGTCGAAGTATTATCTGGTAAGAGTCAAGAGAAGATTATATTGTGTTGACAATCTAGTCTGGACTAATACACACACTACACATCAGGAATACCTTGTGACTAATAGAAGAGTTCTGTCTAGTTATTAAGTTGTTAACCCTGCCTGACCGTGATAATCTACTAGAGACATTTGAGACCTTGTCATGGCAACTTAACCATTCAGACATGTGTTGTGAATTATCTGACTCAGTGATCAATTTTGGAATAAAAACATTGTTAGGAATTTTAAGTGACTACACCTATGATTTAAAATCAATAATTTCATGTAGACTTTGCTTGAGGACAAGCAAAAAGCTAAGTGTGGGGTTATATGATATGCACAAATCATATCACTTTTTAGCATGTTTTTAGGCACAATTTAGGGTGAAATTGGTGTTAAATCGATCTCAATTGACTGTTATTAACACAATTTCATAGTTTTTGTGATTTTGGAAGTGTCAGGTGAAATATGCAAGAAAATGGTAAATTTCGGGGCAAAACGTGATTTTTGGAAGTTCGGAAGTCCGGACGGGCGTCCAGAACCCGGGAAGGGTGTCCTGACCTTGTCAACAGACCAAGATGGGCGTCCAGGACTCAGGACAGCCGTCCTGACCTGGTCAACAGGCCGGGACGGGCGTCCCGAGTCCCAGTTCAGAATCCCACATCGATTTTTGAAGAGAAATTCACCCAGTTCCCCTGCTATAAATATCCCAGGCCTTTCTCAGTTGAAATCATTCCTCTCCACTTGATCTGAGTCATTTAGTGACTTCAAGTATACATTTTTCTATAGTATACAAGTTACTTAGTGATTTCAAGTGTTTTTCGTTTAGGTAGATTTATAGTTTTCGAGAGTGTCTCGTGTTCTTCATTTCTAAGAGTCTGTCTCAGATCTTAGAATACGACTAGATAGGTTCGTTTTTAATATTCATAGAATACCTGAGATTTCGTTAGGAGATCCTAAAAGAGCACTAGGCGTTCGAAGAGTCAGTCAACAGGGCTTTGCTTAGGCTGGGACATAAGGTAAAGCATAGCTACTAGGTTGAGGAAGCTTCCTCCGAAGGTTCTGTCGAGCAGAGTCGGGTCAAGCAATCCAGCATATACAAGCAGTTGCACCATCAGCGGACCTAATAAAGGGTGAATACCTTATGGCGGTGGTCCCCTTGTCCCTCTCTTTATATGTTTGTACTGTGTTTGTCCAAATACCTATTTTGAATATTAAATTATGATGTTATGAATATGTGTTATGCATGTTGAAGTCATTTACATTTTTCCAGAAAGGTCACCAGCTTAACTATCATTATGACTGCATGTCTACATGCTCTTTTAAACTAGATAAATGGTTATAGACAACTCCTAACCACGGTCTAATCATAACCTATTTAGTTTATCAAGCCTTAATTTAGGACTTCCCGTTGGAAGCATTAAGGTCTGCCATATTAGATGAAATAACATATAGATCACCATGTTTGTTAAAGTAGTCTAAGTAGGCTGAGTTTGCGTGTTTATGCCAGCATTAGGGCGAGCGGCATGATCTCCTGAGTGACACAGGACTTTCATGGATGCCTTTAGCTCGAACCGTGAGTAGGGTCGTCAATGGCGATGGGGCGGTTTATTAAATAACTCAGATGTGGTACACAAGTAGAATCAGTACATAATTGCAATCTAGACCAAGATATATCTAAAATACTCGAAGATAGGTCAATCAACATGTAGGAATAATATAACATATATCAGAACACTGTCTGTAAAACACTCTTGTAGGCTTAAATGGACTTGAACATAGTGTAGAAGGAATCAACCTCTCATCAAAGATTTTGATGAACGATTGCATAATTGAATCATAAGATAAGAGTTAGGGTAAAAGGATAGTTACTACTAAGCCGTTACCACTTCCCTGGGAGTACGATAAAATTATTAAATTAAAATCGTAGGTACTTTCCAACAGACTAGCTACACGATAGGTACTCTGCCTTAGGTTCTGATTGATTAAGTGACAATATAGATACTAAACGTGACCATTAGTAATTCTAAGTCCTTAGTTATTCCTAATCGATATAGGGTAAACAACACCTATTTTTAGCATATCAGTCGGAAGCCCATCAGTATCAGATCAATTTACAAAGTGATCCTAGTCATCTTGGGTTTTGTTTGGTTCGTATCTTTGTCTCCGTGAGCTCTGGGACGGACTCACGGAGACAACTCGGCTTTGAACAATGAGCTATATGTTGGAGGATACTTGATGAATTACATAAGTCATATTCATTCTTGGTTGAGTGGCATATACAGAAATATATATATATTGAAGAGAAAAGAAATTCTACAAATAGCCACGTCATCAGCTAATGATCGGAGTGTGAATAATTACGATACTATGTTGCACTCCGATCAGAGGAAACTACGCATCAAGGACACCCAGAAGGGTCATTATTTGGGAACTACACTTCGACTTCCCTCCATTCCAAAAAAAAGTGTCGAAGTACTTTACACCCCAGTCACTGTTATCCTAATTAAAGATCTTTAATGTCCTTAAGGATAATGATGGGTTAATAATGGGTGTCAAGCTCTAATTTGGTTCAGGATTAGTGTCTCTGAATAGTCACACGTGTATGTAATTAAAGTATTATGACTGACGGGTGTCCAGGATGATTCATCAACTAACGGTAAATAATTATTTACCCCATACGGTAAACCAGGTAAGTCTTCTACTATAAATATAAGGAAGAAAGGAAGAGAGTGATCTTTTTTCTCTCTTCTTCTCCCCTGATTCTTACATTCTCTAAGACGTATATATTTACTTGAGTAATTTGAAAGACTCGGCTAACAAAATTATCGGACGATCATCTTCAATAACCTACCATTGTGTGACTTGTTTATTTCGAAGATTGCTGAGTGCAGATCGTTTGACAAAGGAGCACACTCACACGAAATTTCCCAGATCAATATATATATACTCATTTCTTCTGCTGGCGGTATTTACACTACTGGTGGCTATAAAAACTGACTTCCGATTTGCTTACATGTATATATAGAGAGAGAGACATATAGATTAAGAAATGAGTTGCATTAAAACAAAAAGGTTGGACAAAAAGTTTCCAAATGTGATGAATAATACAAGGAATATAACCGTATATTTTGACGAAAAACAAGAATTCATATTTGAAATGTCAAAAAACTTCGTTTTTGAACCATAATAAAACTATGATTAATATAATACGATACTTAATTGATTAATACTTAGTTTAAGAAAATGAATATTGGTTTTTAAAACATTATCTGTACTACAAACTAATTAATTTAGAGCATTTGAAAAATCCTAGATGTTTGTATGTATCTTAACTATTACATTGGATATACCTTAAAAGAAAAAGTCACTAACCGCCAAAGACAAATAAAGACTTTGGACGATCCGTTACTATGTTGATTTACTATTTAACAATGTCCACTTAATCACTTTCATTAATCTCTGCTAAATTTATCAATTTTTATAGTTACAATTAAAGTTTACTGATTGAGCATGGACAGAAGATTGGTTGAGGCAGCACTTTGTGGTAATGAAAACACCTTAAATTCTTTGATCCAAGAAGACCCTTTAATTCTTCATAGGATTTCACTCACCACCTTTGATGAAACCCCACTTCATATAGCTTCCTTATATGGAAATCAAGACTTTGTAGCAGCAATTCTTAGCAGAAAACCTGAATTTCTTACCAAAACAGATTCTTTTGGACGTTACCCTCTTCACCCGGCCTGTGCTGAGGTCACATTGAGATAGTGAAAAAGTTGTTTCAAGGGTGCCCTGAAGTAACCTTGAGAAGGGATCAAGATGGGAGGGCGCCACTCGAATTGGCAGCTTTGAATGAACAAATTGGTATCTTGACCGATTTACTTCAAGAAAATCCTCTGCTGGCAAAGATGGCGGATTCAGACAGTACCATTTTGCACTTGTGTATTAGGCATAACTCCATTGAAGCTCTCAAGTTGTTGGTGGATTGTTGGAGTAGGGATGAAGTAATCAACTCTGCAGATGAAAATGGAAACAATCTCCTCCATTTTGCTGTAACCCATAAGCAGATCCAAGTAATCACATCCCTCTATTTTAGTTTTATTTAATTACCACATATTTTCGGTCTAACACGTTCACAATATTTAACAAATGAGAGTAACAACACATATTCAAACTTAAAATATCTTACTTTATTAAATTTTCACATTTTTGTCAAAAAAAAAGCGTAAATCAATTAATAGCATTCTCGCTTATAACGTTTTTTAACATTTTTGTTATTTATACAGACTGTGAAGTATTTGCTTAGTGAGGTTGGTAATGGTGAAAAATGGAATTCCATAAATAGAAACGGGTTCACCGCGGTTGATGTATTAGATTACTACCCAAGGGACTGGAGAACTTTGGAGCTTTATGATATTCTATTGAAATATGGTGTTGGAAGAGCAAAAGAAGATAAATTATTAATGTCATCAAATAATAATTTTTCTGATTCTCAAGAGATCAATAGTACCGTTACACCAATGTCCTCATCAAACGTTAGAAAAGTGTGGAAATTCATCAAAAAATCATGGCATCACAATTTCAAGAAAGAAAATAGTTGGGCAGAAAAAATTCGTGGAAATCTCTTGGTGGCTGCAACTCTCATAGCAACCATCTCCTTTCAAGAAGGACTAAATCCACCCGGTGGAGTTTGGCAAGATTCAAATAATGGTCATATAGTCGGAACCTCAATAATGGTTTCTACAAACTTCGAAGCTTTCTTCTATTTTATTCAATACAATACAATTGCCTTGATCATCTCTTCTGGAATAATTCTTTTGATGATAAGTGGATTCCCTCTAAATTCTAAGCTATTGATGGGGGTATTGATGTTGGCAATGACCTTAACAATGGTGCTCATGTTATCAACTTATACTATATCAGTATTAAAAATGTTGACTCCCAAAGATATGCCTGGAGATAAGATTTACAGAATTAATTCCAACTTTAGAGTTGCATTGATATGTTGGGATAGTGTTTTTTACATCGCCATGCTTCTTGCTCTTGCTCGTTGCTTGGTGTGGTTGCTGACCAAAGGGTTAAGAATTGCGAAAGCTGGTGGAAGTTGCCTCAAGAAGATCAGAACTAAGGATAGTGTGAGTTTACCTTGCACATTAGGTTCAACAATGATATGAACTTGTTATTTATTATTTCTTATAAGAGTAGAATTGTCTTTTAGTTTAACAATTATTTTTATATAATTTTCTTATTGTAATTGTTAATTAATTATCATGAAACTCTTGTTATTCTAAATTCTTGTTCGAATTATTATGGAACTATTAGTATGCATTGTACTTGCTCTAACTTTGTACTACAATTTTTTCACATGCTTCTTATACTAATGATTCTTCAAGAATTGGTTAGGATGATTCGAGGGTAAAAAAATAAATTTGTACTGAAATATCTCTAGGAATCTCGTCGGGTGCCTGCAAAATTGAGAAGATTCAATGGGGACGTGGATGCCCCATGAACTCTCTGACGATCAAGTCAGTTTGTGAGAATATAGTATAAATGATTTAGGATATCTGGAATTCAATCGCCTTTACCTTCCACTTACTCCCCCTTTATAGGTGTTTTTCGACAAAGTTCCTATAATGGATGAGTTTGTGACTTGCCATTATGGAAAGCGGGCTAATTCGTGGAGTGATTTGGGGACCCACGATTTGGAGTGGTGCGGTTATAAATGCCGCTTTCTACGCTGATTATTGACTTCTAGTCAATAATTATGGTAGTTTATTGTTAACCAAAGTGTGAGGCGGTTAGTATTCTGGACAAATGACCTTTTTGCCCTTGATAATTGTTATTTGTTACTCAGTGGCCCCTCAACGAAGTACAACACGATTTGGTGTCGTGCTCCGATAGATCACTCGTATTTTGAAACCTCGCCGAGTTACCAGTCTTTGCCGATATGGGACTTTGTATATCCTTGAAACGTTTTTAGGGTTTCTGATGGTGACTGTTGTCGCTTCATCTTTTGCGTTTCTACCATTAATGCCAGAATTTTTGTCAACCGACAAGATACCTTTCACATTCCCCGATGCGTTGAACCCAGCAAGTAATCATGACAAATAACTTGTGAGTATAACCTTCTATTAACGTTTCAGATCCCTTTTGATTCTTATAAGAATATGTCTGTAGTATTCCTTAGCACTTTTCACTTTCTTCTTCCTCAGAGCTTCCCTGCCATTACTACTTCTGTGCCTTCTGAAGATTCCACCATTTTCGTTGTTTGTCATTGATACGCGAAAATCGTATCACTTTTTTAGCATGTTTTTATGTATGAATTTGGGTGAAATCGAGGGTAATTTGATCTTAATTGTTCATTATTTACTTAATTTCACAGTTTTTATGATTTTGGAAGTGTCAGGTGAAAAGTAGACGAAAACAGCAAATTTTGGGGCAAAAACGCAATTTTTGGAAATGTTGACTCGGTCAAAGGTTCAGGACGGGCGTCCCGAACCCGGGACGGGCGTCCCGCCAAGTCAAGACACCGGGACGGGCGTCCAGGACCCAGACGGGCGTCCCGACCTGGTCAACTGATCAGGACGGGCGTCCCAATCCGGGACGGGCGTCTCGAGCCGCCAGAAGCTGTCCCACATCGAATTTTTCAGAGATTTTCACTCCGGGAAGCTGCTATAAATACCCCTGGCCTCTAGCAGTTGAATTCATTCCTCTCCACTCGATCTGAGTCATTAAGTGGTTTCCAGTGTACAATTCTCTAGTACACAACTCACTTAGAGACTCGGGTCTCAATTTTCTTTCTTGTTAGTGTTTTGTTTTAGTTTCTGAGAAATAGTCTCAGATCTTAGGATTACATAGATAGGTTCATTTTTTGTATTCATAGAATACCCGAGATTTCGTTAGGAGATCCTAAGAGGGCTCTAGGCGTTCGAAGAGTCAGTCCACAGGGCTGGGCTTAAGCCGGGTTGTTAAGTAAAGCCCAACTACTAGGCTGAGGAAGCGTCCTCTGAAGGTTCTGACAAGCAGAGTCGGGTCAAGCAGTAAGGCATATATAGCAGTACGCTCCAACGGCGTGACTACGTAAAGGGTGATTTCTTTATGGCATCAGTCCCCCCTGTCCCTCTCTTTATATGTTGTTACTGTGTTTGTCCAAATACTGATTTGAATACCAGATTATGTTTTTATGAATATTTGTGATATATGTTGAAGATATTATGTTTTTCTAGAAATGGCCACCTGCTTAAACATCCATTATGTCTGCATGTCTATTGCCGTTCTTTTAAACTGAAATTAGGGTTATAGACAATTCCTAACCACGGTCTATTCATAACCTGTTTAGTTTAACAGGCATCAATTAGTATTGGTGTCTGCCATACTAGATAAAATAATCTGCGGACACCCCCGTTGGTTGAGAAGTCTAGGTAGGCTGAGTAGAGCTTTATGCGGGGTTATGCGACGCAGTATGATCCCCCAAAGTGACATAGGGCGGTCATTGCTGACTTTAGTCCGAGTCGTGAGTAGGGCCGTTACCCTTAACGATGGGGCGGTAGCGTAGAAACTCAGATGTGGTAGCCTTTAGACACAGAACATAATTGCAATCCAGGCCGAGACATGTCTAAAACACTCGAATATAAGTCAATCAACGTATAGTAACAGTATAACATAAAATCAGGATCTAATCTTTAAAACACTTTCAGGTTTAGCTAGACTTAAACCTAGTGGAGAATGAATCACCCTCTCATCAAAATTATTGATGAAGATTGCATAACTGGATTATAAGATAAGAGTTAGGAAGAAAGGCTAGTTACTACTAAGCCGTTGCCACTTCCCTGGGAGTACGATATTTATTTAATAAAATCGTAGATACTTTCCAACAGACTAGCTACACGATAGGTACTCTGCCTTAGGTTCTGGCTGATTAAGTGACACCATAGAGACTAAATGTGACAATTAGTCAATCACAGTCCTTAATTATTCATAATCAACATAGGGTAAAATAACACCTATTTAGCACATCGGTCGGAAATACCATCAGTCATACGTTCTATCTTGCTTCTACTTCAAACCTTCCATCTCAACTACTAAAAAGGTATGTTTTGTCTTCTTTTGACGACTTTATTTTATTGTCTTCCTTTTTCCACCATTGTTGCTCTGTGTTTAAGCTTTTCCGTGTAGCTTTGTTTATCATTTTTTGGATGCCTGGGTGTCTTTCTGTTGTTCAACTTCCTTTTATTCCATTCTTTAGATGATATGGACACAAAATGTGATCTTGTTTTTCCTTTGTGTGGGCTATTTGTTGTACGAGGGTGATGAATCTTTGTGGGTATTTTTCTGGGTTTAGGTAGTTTAACGTTTTCTTCCATGAACTGGAGCATGAATAATAGAACCAATTCTGGGTTTAGGTTATTTTCTTATCATTGTCTTTTTTATCAAGGGTTTAGTAATCAAGCTTATTTTAGGTTTTATGGGGTAGTTGTGTTTTTCTGGGTAGATTTCTGGAATGGGGTTCTAAGCATTGAACTTCCATTTGCAGATCACAATGTCTACTCAGGAAGAAAACGTAGCTAGTGAAGAGGTTGAGGATCTTATGGCCGAAGGCTTTGGTGATCCTCTTCCTGCTCGTCATCGCAGGGGAGGCGAAGTGACAGTGGCTGTGATTAGGGAAGACCAAGTAGCTGAAGTTCCTCTGGGTGTTCCTTTTCAGACTCCTATGCATGCACCCCTTACTACCGATTTTTCTTTTTGGCAAAGTAGACTCACCCAAGATCAAGCGAACTCCTTTGCCCGTAGTTATAGTATAGACCCTAATGTATATAGGATTTTTGTAGTCCCCGAAGCAGGTAGGATGTCTCTTAGTCATATTCCCCTTCCTTTAGCTCACTTCGAGGTAGGACTTAGGCTTCCTATGGATCCTGCCTTTGTAGATTTCTTGGTGTTTGCCCGAATACAACCTGGGCAAATCCATCCTAACGTCGTCTGAACTCTTTTTGCTTTGATTTGTTTATGTCGTAGACTAGGTTTTGAGTTTTCTATGAACATCCTCAGAATGTTTTTTTTCTTCTCTAAGGATGTCTAACAATACCCTTTCACTTCGCCCCCGTAGAAATAAAATCCAGCTTTTTGATTCTCCGCCTAATAAGGTTGATTTTAAAGGGAGATGGGTAATGGTTGAATCTAAGATAGGATTCCTTTTTCGTCCTAGTGTTAGCGAGGACTACCAATGGGCTCAAATTTAATATTCTTTCTCCCTAAGTCACTCTGAGCGGACCTTCTTAGAAACCATTACCTGTGATTTAGGTGATAGTCGCGAAAACTAAACCCGAGTGTACTCCACCGCTGATTTAATAAGTGAGGATAGCCTGAGGTGGTGAGTCATAGGGATAGGCATTGACGCCCGAAAGAGAGAATTAGGCTTCAAAGTGGAAAGCCATAATCACGATTGGACAATACACCCCGGGGGTGATTTCTCAATCTAATGTGATCTTTATAACTCTACTGCTCGGAGTTGCCGTACTGGCCGGGGTAACCTTGTTTGTCCTTAGCTAAATTTTTTTTTTCTTTACTTCGTTTGTTGTTCCCCTTTTTCCTGCTAAAACTTAGCATTTTCATTGCAGGTCCCACTATGTTTGGAATCGCCTGGGGAAACCGCAAAGAGGGTAGGAATGTACGCCAATCGCACTTAGATTCCATGTCCCGTTTTCCTCCAAGACTTGTTGATCGGGGGGGCTCCGGGTGACGTTGCTGAGCAAGCCACTCGCCTAGAGTTGCTGAAGTTGCTGAGCAAGCCACTCGCCTAGAGTTAGTTGAGGGAGAAAAGTCCCAAATGACAAGTGAGATGGCTAATTTGAGGGAGAAATTGGTTAAGGCAAAAGAAAGAATAATGGAGCTGGAAGCCACCAACGCAGCCTTGAACACAACTCGGGATGAAGCTATCGCGAGCCGAATCTCCACCTAAGAAGAGTTGAATTTTTGCAAGTCAGATAGGTACAAGAAGAACATAATTGACGACTTCAAAAATTCAACGGATTATAATGAAGAGATAGGCCGCGAAGCTGAGTCTTTCTTGGATAATGGCTGTGTTCATATTATCAACCAACTCCACCCGTATTTCAAAGATAAGTTTGTTCTCTTACAAGCGTTTCAAGCTAATTTCGATAATGAAGTTTGCAGGCAAGGTGCAGACTTCGTTCCCTTTACCGCCGAAGAGATGGACGCATTCGGGAGCGGACGAGCAACGAGGGATGCCTGTCGGAATCCTCCACCCCCGTCCCCCACTTTCTAGGATATGCTCAACGCTCGAGTGTTGCCCTTAACTTCTTGTAATTTGTAATTATTTTGTACTTTATATAATAAGTACTTCCATTTTGTCTCCTCTTTGCATACTTTTAACTGTGAAACTAAATTGTCAATCAATAACCTTGGTTTGTCTTCGATTAATACTTCCAACTTTAACTTGATGCCTAAGATTAACTTAATGGTTTTAACTTAAAATTTTTCCCAAGTTTAACTCGGTACTTCGAAACCTTAAGATTAACTTAATTGGCTTCTCAACTCATAATTTTCCCAAGTTTGACTCGGTACTTCGAAACCTTAAGATTAACTCAATTGGTTTCTCAGTTTTATAATTTTTGGTACATCGAAACCTCATGATTAACTCAACAGTTTCTTTCTTATAAATTTCCCAAGTTTAACTCCGTACTTTGAAGCCCTAAGATTAACTCAATGGCTTTTATAATTTTAAATCTTTTCCAAGTTTAACTTGGTACTTTGAAACCTTAAGATTAACTCAACAGTCTCTTTCTTATAATTTTCCCAAGTTTAACTCGGTACTTTGAAGCCCTAAGATTAACTTAATGGCTTTTATAATTTTAAATTTTTCCCAAGTTTAACTCGGTACTTCGAAACCTTAAGATTAACTCAACAGTTTCTTTCTTATAATTTTTTCAAGTTTAACTCGGTACTTTGAAGCCCTAAGATTAACTCAATGGCTTTTATAATTTTAAATTTTATCCAAGTTTAACTCAGTACTTTGAAACCTTAAGATAACCTCAACAGTTTCTTTCTTATAATTTTCCTAAGTTTAACTCGATACTTTTATTTAAAGATCAACTTGAGTATGAACAAAAACTGATTTTTCCCGAGGTTAACTCGGCACTTTTATTCTAAAACTTAATTAAAATCTTCCCAAGGTGAACTTGGTACTTTAAGGGGATGATTTCCATCAGTGCTTTTCTGACTACGACTTACACGTAGTACCTTTTCAAGTGATTTGTGTGCCATGGATTTGGGAGGAGAATGCCTTCCTTGTTCATGAGTTTGTACGTTCCAGGTCTTACTTCGTCATTGACAAGATATGGGTCTTCTCAATTTTGTGTTAACTTGTTCACTTTTATATGTCTTGTTGTGCCCTCAATCTTTCAAAATACCCAATCTCCAATCTTGATTGGTCTCTTCAACACTTTTTTGTCATGAGCTCTTTTCGTTCTTTCTTTGAATGATTGAGATTTCAAACGACTTGCGATCATTCATTCCTCCAACAGATCCAAATCCATGTTTCTTTTTGCTTTGTTGATGTCTTCGTTGTACATTGAGACTCTCACCGTGGGAAGTGCAACTTCGGCTGGTGCTATTGCCTCAGAACCATAGACAAGCGCGTATGATGTCTCTCCAGTGGGGCCCCTAGTCGAAGTTCGAACTGACCACAGGGCAAGGTTTATCTCATCAACCCATTTATTAGATTTTCCTTCTAGGTTTTTCAGTAGGGTGAGAAGTACGAATTTGTTTGCAGCCTCTGCTTGACCATTTCGTTGAGGATGTGCAACTGAAGATTTCCAATGTTTGATATGCAACCGGTGGAATTCTGAGGTGAATTTGGATGAAAACTGAACTCCGTGGTCGGTGATTACCGCTCTAGGAATGCCAAAACGGCATAAAATATTCTCCCGAAAGAATTTTGAAACATTTTCCTCTGTCGGATTTGTCAAGGCTTTCGCTTTGATCCATCTTGAAAAGTAGTCAACTGCGACTACTAAGTATTTGTAACTGTTCCGCTTTTTTGGGAATTTCCCCATTAAATCCATTCCCCGCATGTAGAACGGCCGAGTTGCTACAACTGGAGTTTGCTCTATGGATAGCAACTGAGGTATGTTTCCAAAAATTTGACAAGTATCACAGCTCTTGACATATAGTTTAGCATCCTCTCGTAATGTCAGCCATTAGTAACCTTGGTTGATTACTCTTTCTACCAACGATCGAGCTCCCGGGTATCCTCCACACACTCCTTCATGCATTTCGACAAGTAACTCGTTTGTTCGGGATGGTGGTATGCATCGGAGCAGTGGTCTGGAGCACGAACTCCAGTATAAAATATCATTATGAATCATGTACCTTGCCGACTGTCGTCGTATTTGCCTGGCCTGTACGAGGTAATCTGGCAATAATCCCTACTGGATGAATTTTATCATTTCGTCTACTCAATCCTCTGACGCAGGTCATAAGGGTTGGATTAAGCTAGCCTCCATTGGGGCTTCTGTAATAGTCTCTATCAGGATACCATCATCATTTGGAGTTTCTCCCGAGGCGATCTTGGCCAACCTATCTGCTAGTTGATTATCCTTCCGATTAATTAAAGATAAGTTGAAGGGGTCGAACTTCATCTTCCATTCCTCAACTTTGTCCACATATGGTCGAAGGCTTTCAAAATGTACTGCATAAGTACCTTGGACTTGATTCACCACCAATTACGAGTCCCTATAGATCTTTAAAGCTGTTATGTTTGCTTTATGGGCCCATTCCATCCCTATGAGTAATGCTTCATACTCTGTTTGATTATTCAAGAGGTTAGACTCCAACTTGATAGCTCGCATCTCGGTATATTGTTGGTTTGGAGAAGTTAAAACCACTCCAACCCCCACTCTGCTAGCATTTACTACTCCGTCCACCGTCAGATTCCAAGGATCCATTGTCGGCTCACATCTATCGATGCTTGCCTCTGTGAATGATCCTTTTGATAGAGAATCTTCTAGAGTTTGCGCCTTGATGGCTGAACGAGGCATGAAAGTTATGTGTTGCCCACACAATTCAATGGACCACCAGAGCATTCTCCCGGATTGATCCAATTTGTGGAAGATTTTCCGTAGTGGTGCATTAGTGTAGACGACAATCTGATGAGACTCAAAATAGGGTCTAAGCTTTCGCGTAGAAATCACTAATGCATATGCTAACTTTTCGATATTTGAATATCGTGATTCAGCATCGTTTAAAGCCTTACTTACGAAGTACACGAGGTATTGTTTTGATCCTTCTTCCTTTATCAGCACTGATGCTACGACCATATTTGAGATAGAAAGGTAGATAAAAAGGGTTTCTCCAGTGTTTGGGGATCGCAATAAAGGAAGCCCTGATAAGTAGTTTTTCAAATCCTTCCAGGCCCTGCTGCACTCCGCAATACATTTCAAATCATTCCTCGAGTTCTTCAATGCTTTGAAGAAAGGAAGACACTTCTCTGCTGACTTGGAGATGAATCGTCCTAAGGCAGCGATACATCCATTCAAGCTTTGGATGTCTTTTACACATCGGGGTTCCACAAGCCGCGCTATTGCCTCCAGCTTCTCTGAGTTTGCCTTAATTCCTCGCTCGGATGTCATGAAGCCAAGAAACTTTCCAGATTTTACCCCGAAGGCACACTTTGTGGGATTTAATTTGAGGTTATACGTCGCCAAATTTGCAAATATTTCCTCTAAGTCATTGATGCAGTTCCGATTGGTATGCTAAAAGATAGGTTTTATTTACCTATGTCGATTATGAGTAATTAAGGACTGAGTCTTACTAACTGTCACTTAGCATTCAATTATTGTCACTTAATCAACCAGAACCTAAGGCAGAGTACCTATCGTGTAGCTAGTCTGTTGGAAAGTATCTACGATTTTATTAAGTTAATTATCGTACTCCCAGGGAAGTGGCAACAGCTTAGTAGTAACTAGCCTTTTATCCTAACTCTTATCTTATGATCCAGTTATGCAATCTTCATCAAATACTTTGATGAGAGGGTGATTCATTCTCCACTAGGTTTAAGTCTAATTAATCCTAGAAGTGTTTTATAGATGAGTCATGATTCTATGTTATACTGTTCCTATATGTTGATTGACCTATATTCGAATATTTTAGACATGTCTTAGCCTGGATTGCAACTATGTTCTGTGTCTAAAGGCGTACCACATCCGAGGTTTCTAATAAACCGCCCTACCTTAATGACGGCCCTACTCACGGTTCGGGACGAAGGCATCCATGAAAGCCCTATGTCACTTCAACATATAAAACAACTATTCATAAAAATCGTAATCTCGTATTCATAATAAATATTTAGAACAACACAATAACAACATATAAGAGAGGGACATGTGGACTGATGCCATAAAGAAATCACCCTTTACGTAGTCTCGCCGACGGAGCGTACTGCTGTATATGTCGTATTGCTCGCCCTGACTCTGCTCGCCAGAACCTTCGGAGGACGCTTCCTCAGCCTAGTAACTGGGCTTTACCTTAATACCCATCTTAAGCCCAGCCCTGTGGACTGACTCTTCAAACGCCTAGAGCCCTCTTAGGATCTCCTAACGAAATCCTGGGTATTCTATGAATACCAGAAACGAACCTATCCATAGAAGCCTAAGATCTGAGACTATTTCTCAGAAACTAAAACAAAACACTAATAAGAAAGAAAACTGAGATCCGAGTCTCTGAGTGAGTTGTGTACTAGAGAAGTGTACACTGGGAACCACTAAATGACTCAGATCGAGTGGAGAGGAATGATTTCAACTGCTGGAGGCCTGAGGTATTTATAGCAGCTTCCCGGGGTGATTTTTCATCAAAAATTCGATGTGGGACTAGATCTGGGGGTTCGGGACGCCCGTCCGGGTCTGTTGACCAGGTCGGGACGCCCGTCCCGAGTCCTGGACGCCCTTCCCGAGTCCTAGACGCCCGTCCCGGGTTCGGGACGCCCGTCCTGACCCTTTGACCAAGTCAACATTTCCAAAAATTGCGTTTTTGCCCCAAAATTTGTTGTTTTCGTCTACTTTTCACCTGACACTTCCAAAATCATAAAAACTGTGAAATTAAGTAAATAATAAACATTTAAGATCAATTTACTCTCAATTTCTCCCTAAATCATATATAAAAACATGCTAAAAAGGTGATACAATTTTCGCGTATCAGTCATCCAGGTGTGAAGCTCCCCGTTCAGTCTTGATGAGCATGTCGTCTACATAGGCCTCTATAATCCTGTCTATCTGTCTTCGAAGGATGTGGTTCATCATCCGCTGATAGGTGGCCCCTGCATTCTTTAAGCCAAAAGGCATAACATTGTAACAATATATGGCCCCTGCAGCTCAAAAGGAAGTGTGTACCTGGTCGCTTGGCCTCATTTTGATTTGATGATATCCGGAGAAGGCATCCATGAAGCTTAAGAATTCATATCTACAAGTGCATCGATTCGGGGTAGCATGTAGCATTCTTTGGGACACGCTTTGTTGAGGTCGGTGTAATCAACACACATCCTCCACTTTCCGTTGGCCTTCTTGACCATTACCACATTGGCCAACCATGTGGGGTATTTAACTTCGCGAATAAACTCAGCCTTCAGCAATTTTTCAACCTCCTCTTTCATGCCCTGCATTTTTTCTTCTCCAAATTATCTAGGCTTTTGCTTCACAGGGTGATATGTAGCATTTATGTTCAGTACGTGCTCCGCAATTGAGGTGTCAATACCTGGCATGTCCTCCGTACACCAAGCGAAACTATGTTGGTGAGCTTTTAGGAAATCGATGATATTTTGTCGAAGAGGATTTGGCATCTCTCTGCCGATCTTGACACGCTGCTGAGGGTATTTTGGGTTGATGATTATTTCATCAAACTCCTTCTCCTGCGATACTTCTGTAACCAAGTCTTGGCCACGTACTCCTTCAGGCATCCTTCTCGAATGAGTCACTCAATCGCCCTTTTTAACTAGATGCAGTCCTCGATTGAATGTCCATAATCTAGGTGAAAACTGTAGAACTTTATTTTATCTCGCGTAGGGAACGATTGAGGTCTCATCAGGGTTGGATCCCTGACTCCGTATTTGTCTTTGATCATCGCTATCAGACTCGCCTTTGGGACGTTCAGAGGTGTAAACGTCTCGAGTCTTTTGCCCCGACTTTTATCTCTCCTTTCTGAAAAGTTTGGGTGGACCTCTTTCTAAGACTCGTGTTATTTGTCTTTCTTCTTGGTAGTGGACTCTAGTGCACTACTTTCTGCTAATGCAACTTTACGAGCAATGTTGAACATTTTTCCTATGATTTCTGGCTTTCTCAATTGGAGCTCTATGTACAGCATCCTGGATCTAAACCCTCCTTCGAAATAGGTAATAACAGTATCTTGACTGATTCCCTCTCTATCATCATATGTATTTTTGAATCGCTCCAGAAAAGACAATAAGAACTCGTCATCCCGCTGTTTGATGTTGGCTAGATCTCCACGCGTTTTTGGTATTGTCCCTGCTGTGCTGAATTTATCCAAAAACATTTTTACTAAGGTGTACCAGGAATCGATTGTACCTACTTTGAGAGAGGTGAACTATGTTAAAGCTTTGTCTGATAGGGTGTTGGGAAATGCCTTGCACAGAATTGCTTCATCATTCGTGACTAGGCCCATGGCTGATTTATAACGGCACACATGCTCAAGGGGTAGAGTTTGTCCGGAGTAAAGGATAGATTGTGGGATCTTGAGGAATGGATCAAGGGTAACACCTTGGATCCATTTGGCGAATGGCTGCAACTCGATTGATCTTGTCCTCTTGATTTTGGTTGTACTTTTAACTTTCTCCGGACTGTGCTCGGTGTATCGTTTCCTGGCCCCTTGTTTCGCAGTGGGCTTTGAAGTGTGATGGCTCTCTCCAACCTTGTTGATTATTTGATAGTGCTTCCTTCTTGTTCGTGTTTCTCATTTGTCAGTTTTCTTAGTAGCTATAGTCCACGAACGTTGGGGAAGTCGCTAGGAAGGGTCATCTAGGAAAGTCGGCGGTGGTAGTTCTGCTCCCGCTTTGCAGAACTCGAACCTTAATTTTAACCACTGCCTAGAGAGTTCTTGCTCTTGTCTTAATTGTTCATTTTCTTTATGCATCTTTTGCAACAATTCTCTTTCGTCGTTTCCCCGTTTAGAATTTATGTGCTCTCTCAAGTCTTGAGAGTGTCTTGAGGTTTCAGGTTGTGGTCCTAACCTTTCCATAGCTGAGCGACGCTGGGAAAAAGCAGGAGCTGAGGACTGCGCTATCCTAGTCGCAGTTTCGCGAGGTGACGCATGTCGAACAGTGTGTCCCTCCTCACTTGAGTGTCTAGAAATAATAAGATTTCCGATAATAGAACCAAACTGATTCGTCAAGAATTGGTTAGGATGATTCAAGGGTAAAAAATTAAATTTGTACTAAAATATCTCCAGGAATCTTGAAGTATCGGGTACCTGCAAAATTGAGAAGGTTCAATGAGACGTAGATGCCCTGTGAACTCTCCGACGATCAAGTCAATTTATGAGAATATAGTATAAATAGTTTAGGATATCTGGACTTCAATGGCCTTTACCTTCCACTTACTCCCCCTTTATAGGTGTTTTCCGACGAAGTTCCTATAACGGATATGAGTTTGTGACTTGCCGTTATAGAAAGCGGGCTAGTTCGCGGAGTAATTTGGAGACCCACGATTTAGAGTGGTGCCATTATAAATGCCGCTTTCTACGCTGATTATTGACTTCTGGTCAATAATTATGGTAGTTTATTGTTAACCGAAGTGTGAGGCGGTTAGTATTCTGGACAAATGACCTTTTTACCCTTGATAATTGTTATTTGTTACTCAACTAAAGTGCTACATATATAGGTATACATACTGAAAGGAGATAATTACACGTTATCAGTTAACATGTGGAAAAGACACGTGGAGAGAATACAGGTTTATGGCATGTAAAACATGTGGAAAATAACCAACGGAAACAAAAAGTTTGAAGACATACACCGGTACATGCGAGGTACAAAATACAAAGTATGAAGTATAGTGATGTGAGGAGCAATCTCACACTTCGTCTCGCTATTGGATCCTATAACGAGAAATCCGCTAAGAAATACTGCTATGAGGAAAACAGAACCACGGCGACCTTCCAAGGTCTCACTGTCACGGGCATCATTATTCTGCCTCATGACAAGCAGCATTTATACCCCCAAAAAGAGCAGCCAACCTCTATTCAACAGGTGGCATCCTCGAGTACACCTCTTGTATTTTCAGATAAGTAAATCCTCCTATACAGACATTTAGAAGTAATCAGTCTTTTCATCATCAAGGCAAATATTATCTTCATTTACTACATTCTTGTCACTCACTATATTCACATTACGGTTTTGTTCATACAACTCTTGAGAGTAAACCCTAATTACTAGATTAAAATCTTCTTCTTCGGTTACTCCACTTATGACTTTATCATTGGACTCATTCGAACAGGAGAAATATCTCTGTTTGGGCTTCTTTGCAGGTTAGTACACCGACGTAAGGAAAGGAGAGAGACATTCGATAATGAAGAAAATCAGCTACTTGTTCATCTAAATTTTTTGCATCATCATATAATATAATTGAGAAAAAAAGTACATATTTTCACATCAAACACTGTGCGTATTTTCATTTCCCACATCCTTTCTTGTCCTCCCTAACACAATGCAGCTTCCATTAACAAAAAACCTTAAAAACTTGTTATTCTTTGGCTGGAGTAAGTAATGCACAACCCATAGAATTGTCGGAATCATATAACACAACGAAAGCCAAGTGATCATCTGAAGTCCATAATCCCCACGAACAGAAGTCGGAGTTACCATACTCAACGACGTCATATAAGCAAAAACAAGAAAAGCAACGGCTGCAGACATTAATGTGGACATTGCATAGGCAGAAAACATAGTAATGACAGGCAAAACCATGGACTAAATTATAGTACTAAGTGACAAAATAAAGGAACTAGTGTTCAAGAACACAAAGAATTTATAATACCATGTTCTTGATAAGGCTAAAATTGAAGTCCCCGGTTGGTGTCCGCCGCTAGAATCTTGCCAAACACCTCCCGGTGGATTTATCCCTGACTGGAAACAAATGCTTGCAATTAATGTTGCCACTACCATCATATTTCCACGTGTTTTTTCGATCCAGTATGGAAGTGGTGAAGAATTGGTAATAGTATTTTCTTGAATCATCGGTTTTGTTTGGTTTGGGAGATGACATTTGGCTCTTCGGATTCCAGCTGTCAATAGAATCTCAAGAATTTCTAAGGTTCTCAAGTTTCTTGGACAGTAATCTAGTACGTCTACGGCTGTCAAACCATCTCTGTAAAGGGAATTTTCACCCAAGCCTGCTTCTGAAACCAAATACTTGACCATCTATATATATATATATATATATATATATTATAGAGAAAGTCAACTTTTTTATAAGTCAAAATGCATCAGAAATTGTTAATAATAACTAAAATGGATTTACCAATATCCAAATATTTCTATATCAGTAAAAGTGTTACACACACACACACACACACACACACACACACATATATATATATATATATATATATATATATATTTACTAGTTACATTAGAGAATTAATATAAATTTATTAACATTTTTTTCCATTAATTAATACCTATATACATAATATGTCACAATTCGAATCCTTAGATTCGTGTCCCAACTATAGGCCTAGCACCACTTACAGTGAATTACTTGATATTGTTCTCCCTATACCAAAAAAAAATATCCTAGTTGACTATAAGTTCATTCTTACGTACCATTGCATAATTTATAATTTACACGTAATTTTCATTTTTTATCAAAAATAAAAAAAAAATAAAAAAAAAACACACACACACACAAATGTGTGTCTATCTTGATTTGAACAGTGTATTAAAAGCAAAATACTACCAGAAAAATCAATAATTATCCCTAATTGTATTTTAAGCAAACAAAGAAAATCACAATAAATGAAAAGTAAATAATCAAGAAGATTTGATGGATATATAGTAATACCTCAACCCGTTGATGAATGACAGCAAGGTGTAGAATTGTGTTCCCACATTCATCTCCACCGTTGACCGCATTATTACTCCTCTTCAAACAATCCTCCACCACTAATTTCAGAGCTTTCATGGCGTTATATCTAACACAAAGGTGCAATACATTTTGTTTACCATTTTCTATTTCTTCTATATCCGTCGCCTGGTGCAGTAATAAAAAACTCAGAATCTCGACATGTTCATTCACAGCAGCTAACTCGAGAGGAGTTCTTCCGTCTTGATCCCGAAATTTGGATACTTCCGGGCACGTACGGTACATTCCTTAGCTATTTCGACGTGACCGCCGGCACAAGCTAGGTGAAGAGGGTAACGTCCCGATGAATCTGACTTTGTAAAAAATTATTATGGTTAATGTTGCTGTAATTGAGAATTGCTGCGAGGAGTCTAGGTTGCCGCACGTGACAGCTATGTGAAGAGGGGTTTCGTTGGTGAGTGAAGAAATTCTGTGTAATATGAGAGGGTCTTCTTGGAGGATTCATCTATGGTGGATTGTCTCCTTTCATGCTGCCTCAATCAACTTTTTTTCCATTCTTTTTTTTTTTCCTATTGGAGAGATGGATGGATCATCAAGATTTATGTACTTATAAAGTCAAGTGAACGGATTCTTCATTCAAATAAATCGGTTAAAAGATGGAGTTGAATTCATACCTACAAAATCATTTGTCTTCACTCTAAATATATTATTATAGATTTTTTTTTCGTAATTTGGGATGATATATTTTTTTTTTTTTTTTTGAAATAGTAATTTTTTTATTTAGAGGTTTAAATAATATTTTTTATTTTAAAAATAAATAACTATTTATTTATTATTTCTGTTTCTCCAAGAAAATAAAGAAAATGTGCTCTAGAGCACACCCAAATGGAAGAAAGGTTTCAGTAATATATATGACAGTACTATGTTCCATAAAATATCCTTACAACTTTGTCGGAACTGAAATTATTCTTACATTCTAGATATTTACACTAAAAATGAATTACAAAAATAAAAAATATCATTGCAAAGAAGAAAGCTAGTAGGAAAATCCAATCTGACAAAGAATGGAAGGAATAATTATCATGAATTCCGGCTACTTGTTGGAAACGTGAACAAATTCAAAAAATATATATTGAATTAAAAACAACAATGCAACTGATTTTTTTTTCTTCTAGAGCTTCGGCTCTTTAGTGCTCTTTTTTACAACTAATATGTATAACTATCTATATATATATATATAGTATATATATATATATATATATCTATATATATATATACACCTTTTCTCTCTGCTTTTCCCTTTTTTCTTTTCTCCTCGTTTCTCTCGACTTCACTTATTGTTCTCTCCTTTTTGCTTTCTCTTTTTCTTATTTCTTTCTCCTCTATTGCTCTCCTCCGCTTCTTTTTTTCTTTTTCTTTTTTGCACTTCCTTATGCTCTCTCTTTACATACATGTATATATATATATATATATATGTATATATAATATTATATAGATATAGGAAGATGTGGTGCCTTCTTCTTCAACGATGGAGGCGCCGGTTTTTTCTTCTTCAACAATGGAGGCGCCGACTTCTTCTTCAACAATGGAGGCGCCGTTCTTCTTCAACAATGGAGGCGCCGCTTCTTCTTCAACAATGGAGGCGCCGGCTTCTTCTTCAAACTCGAGTTTGAATTCTAACACTCCCCCTCAAACTCGACTTTCCATTCCAAGCTTTTCTTTCATTTTTTGAAACACTTCCGGCTTCAATGGCTTCGTAAAAATATCCGCTAAATTTTCTTCGGTCCTGCAATGCACCAGCTCCACGATTTTATCGTTTACCTGTTTTCGAATAAAATGATATTTTATATTGATGTGCTTGCTTCTACTGTGTGATACCGGATTCTTCGCGAGTGAAATAGCAGAATTATTATCAACATAGATAGTAATCGGATTTTTCTTTGCAAGGTTTAAATCGCCCAATATGTAGCCTAGCCACATTGCTTGACACGCGCACGCTGCTGCTGCGATGTATTCTGCCTCACATGTTGAGAGAGCAACTGTTTGTTGCTTTTTCGATGACCACGAAAATATCGCTGAACCGATATGAAAAGCATATCCTGACGTGCTTTTTCCATCATCCAAGTCACCACCATAATCACTGTCTGAGTAGCCAACTAATTTTGAATCTTGAGAATGTGTATAAAATAATCCATGATCAAGCGTACCTTTAATGTATCTCAAAATTCTTTTAGCTGCCATGAAGTGATCTTGCTTTGGATTCTCCATGTACCTACTAACCAGTCCAACTGCATACATAATATCTGGACGAGTGAAAGTTAGGTACCTCAGACTTCCTACCAAACTTTTGAACAATGTCGGATTTACCGACTCTCTTGTTGAATCAATTCTGAGCTTTAAGCTTACTTCTATTGGTGTACTCACCGGCTTGCATTCTTCCATTCTGAATTTTTTAAGAATTTGCTCAGCATATTTTTTCTGTGACATAAAAATCCCATCTTTGCTTTGTTTGACTTCAACTCCAAGAAAGTATGACATTTGACCAATATCTGTCATCTCAAATTCGTTAGTCATAGCTTTCTTAAAATCATTGAACATACCAGGATTGTTGCCAGTAAAGATCATGTCATCCACGTACAAGCACACGATCATAATATCTCCCTCTGAATTTGTTTTTGTGTAGAGAGCATGCTCGTATGGACTTTTCACAAAAACATTCTTTTGAAAATATTCATCAACTCTTGTGTTCCAAGCTCGAGGGGCTTGCTTCAATCCGTACAGTGCTTTCTTTAGACGATAGACTTTATCTTCCTGGCCTTTTTGAACATATCCAGGAGGTTGCTCGATGTAAACTTCTTCTTCGAGATAACCATTTAGAAATGCTGACTTCACGTCCATCTGATAAATCTTCCACTGTTTTTGAGCCGCAATTGCTGTAAGAAGTCTTATGGTATCAACTCTTGCAACTGGAGCAAAAACCTCATCATAGTCAATCCCGTATCTTTGCTTGTAGCCTTTAGCAACTAGCCTTGCCTTGTATTTTTCCACTTTCCCGTCTTGATTTGTCTTTGTCTTGTAGACCCATTTGACACCAATTGCCTTGTGTCCTTCTGGAAGTTCTGTGAGCTTCCAAGTATCATTCTTTTTAATTGCACCAATTTCTTCATCCATGGCCTTATTCCATTTGCTTTCTTTAGAAGCTTCTTCAAATGTCACTGGATCACATTCAGCCATTAAACAAAATAAAGAATAATCAAATGAGGTTTGTACCGGATTTGTTGCATCATAAATGTCATTCAGACTTCTCATTTTTCTTGGCTCTCCCCCTGAATTGTTGCTACTACTGCTTCCTGAACTCGATGGTGTTGAGGCAGGAGTTCTTTGAGTTGGACTTTGTGGAGGAGTTGGATCATCATCTTCTTCATTTTCAATGTTGGAGTCATCACCGTCATCATCATCATTAAAGAACAGACCTGCAACTTTTCTTTCTTCCTCGCTCCATCTCCAGTACTCTGATTCATCGAACTCAACATCACGCGAAATGATTAACTTCTTTGTGAGAGGATTATAGAGTCTGTACGCCTTGCTCCTTTTGTCATATCCGGTAAAGATGCATTTCTCACCTTTATCATCCAGCTTCTTTCTTTTCTGATCAGGAACATGTGCATATGCAATGCACCCGAAAATTCTGAGATGTCCAACTGATGGTTTGCTACCACTCCATGCTTCATTTGGAGTTTTGTTTCTGACACTTTTTGTTGGACACCGATTCAGTAAATAAACAGCACACAGCACGGCTTCTGCCCAAAAAGTTCTTGGCATGTGCTTTGCTTTCACCATACTCCTTGCCATGTCAAGAATAGTGCGATTTTTCCTTTCTGCAACGCCATTTTGTTGAGGAGTATACGCCGTTGTCAACTGATGATTGATTCCATGTGCTATGCAAAGCTTTTGAATAGATTTGAAGTATACTCGCCTCCTCTGTCTGATCTGAGTATCTTCACATAATGACCACTCTGTTTCTCCGCCATTACTTTGAACTCTTTGAATTTATCAAGAGCCTCCGCCTTTTCTTTCAGAATGTATACCCAACTTTTCCTGCTAAAATCATCAATAAATGTTAGGTAATACCTGTTTCCGCCAAGTGATGCAACATCAAATGGACCAGCTATATCAGTGTGAACAATCTCTAATGGCCTCCTGGCTCTCCATGATTTTCCAACAGGAAAACTTTGTCGATGTTGCTTCCCTTTGACACATGCTTCACACAATTTATTTGGTTCATTGATTATTGGCAAACCATTCACCATATTTGTCTTTGACAATAATTTCAAGCCAGAAAAACCAAGATGACCAAATCTCAAATGCCATAACCACGAATCATTTTTAATGACTGACTTTAAGCATTTTTGCACCTTCGTCTGCATGTCAAGAGTGAACAGACGATTCCGTGACATCTCCACATTTGCGATTAATTCTCGAACTTGATTTCTGATAATGAGAGAATTATCCTGCATCTGTATATTATATCCTTTCTCCACGAGTTGGCCAAGACTAATGATGTTATTTTTCAAAGCAGGTATAAAATACACATCATTGATATATTTCTTTTCACCATTTTTTAATACAATCGAAATTGTACCTTTGCCTTTCACCGGAATTTTTGATGAGTCGCCAAAAGTAACTTCCCCATTGACATTCTCATCTATCTCTGTAAAAAATTCCTTGTGACCGCACATATGATTGCTGGCACCTGAATCAAGATACCAAATATTTTTCTTGTCTTCTTCGTCTCCTTTGTATGTGAGAAACATAGCAGAACCCACATCTTTATCTTCTTTTGCTGTTGCAAAATGACTGCTTTCTTCCACCTTTGGGGATCTACACTCATAACTGAAATGACCATATCTATTACAGTTATAACATTGAAATTGAGACTTATCACCTCGTTGTTGGAATCCACCTCGTTGTTGGAATCCACCTCTTCCTCGGCCTCTGAAATTTTGACCGTTGTTGACTCTGTTGAAATTCTGACCTCTGTTGAACGGTTGTCTTCCACGTCCTCGTCCACCTCGGTAGCCTCCTCTAAAACCACCTCTTCCACGAACATAACTGCTACTGCTTGAACTTTCACCTATGGAAACCTTACTTTGCAACGCTTTTTCCAAATGACTTGTATCATCATACTGGTTCATCCGGGACTCGTGAGCTTGAAGAGAGCCTACGAGCTCATCAATTGAAATTTCAGACAAATCTTTTGACTCCTCGATAGATGTAACAACATAATCAAATTTTCGTATTAACGAGCGTAAAAGTTTTTCCATCACCCGAACATCATCGAGACTTTCGCCGTTCCTTTTCATTTCATTTGTCACCGTTTTCAAACGCGTAACAAATTCTCCAATATTTTCTGAATTTTTCATTTTTAAATTTTCGAACTCGCCGCGTAGTACCTGGAGCCGCACCTTTTTAACTTTTTCGACTCCTTGGAAAGATTTCTGTAAAATCTCCCACGCCTCTTTTGCTGTTTTGGCTTCAGAAATTTTTTCAAAGGTTGATTCGTCAATACCTTGAAAAATAGTGAACAACGCCTTTTTATCCTTTTTTCGAGACTCCTTTAACATCGTCTTCTCGGCATTAGGAAGAGCTGCTTCTGCGGTAGCGTCTTTGGGCTCGTTGTATCCACTTTCGACAATATCCCAGTTATCGTAGGAACCGAGTAATACCTTCATTTGGATACTCCAGTTTCCATAATTTGTTGCCGTCAATTTCGGGATTTGCAGTTGCATTGTATTCGCCATTTTTATCGGACAGAACCTTAGCTCTGATACCACTTGTTGGAAACGTGAACAAATTCAAAAAATATATATTTGAATTAAAAACAAACAATGCAACTGATTTTTTTTTTCTTCTAGAGCTTCGGCTCTTTCTTGCTCCTTTTTTACAACTAATTATGTATAACTATATATATATATATAGTTACATATATATATATATATATATATATATACACACCTTTTCTCTCTGCTTTTCCCTTTTTTCTTTTGCTCCTCGTTTCTCTCTACCTCACTTATTGTTCTCTCCTTTTTGCTTTCTCTTTTTTTCTTATTTCTTTCTCCTCTATTGCTCTCTCCACTTTCTTTTTCTTTTTTCTTTTTTGCACTTCCTTATGCTCTCTCTTTACATACATGTATATATATATATATATATATATATATATATATATATAAGATATAGGAAGGAATAGTGGTGCCTTCTTCTTCAACGATGGAGGCGCCGGTTTCTTCTTCAACAATGGAGGCGCCGACTTCTTCTTCAACAATGGAGGCGCCGGTTTCTTCTTCAACAATGGAGGCGCCGACTTCTTCTTCAACAATGGAGGCGCCGGCTTCTTCTTCAAACTCGAGTTTGAATTCTAACACTACTGTCCTCAAGCATCACTCCTTCCAGACTTTTGGCCAACCAAATTGCAATCTCTCTAGGGGAAACCTTATCTTTACCAAAAGGTTTTAGGACAACAGCAAGCTCTTCCAGTCTATTATTCTCAAGTAAGTCTGCAGATAATTCTAGTAGCCCTTCAAGTGCCTCTGCCCTCTGTTGGAATGACTTGACATCCAAAGTTGCTTTTGCTGCTGGTGCTTCCTCCTCTGCAGCAGTAGGATTGAGTTTTTCCTGTTCTAAAGATTCCAACTTTGGATCCGGAGAAGATGCAATTGCAGGATCTTTGGTGTCGAATGCTGCTGGTGGAGGAAGATTCGAAGAGGGATTCACATCAACTACCTTAGAACATGAATTCTCTGAGGGATTTGATTTCAGAGGTGGAGATGAAGCTAGTGTTTTAATATCAGTGTCATCTTTTATTACACTTAACAGCTTCCCAACATCCACACTTGTCTCCACGGCGTCTATCAGAGGCTGATCACTGCCAACTCGAAAGCTACTGTGCCGAATGACATGTATGACATCATCAAAAGCTGGTGGTAAATGGTTACTACTAGCTGGTTTTTCAACAATAACATATTGTTGAACAGATGCTCTGTCTTGGAAAGTCTTTTGGTTGGATGCAACAGGATGAACAATAGGAGATATGGCATCTCCCACTGCAGATACAAGTTCTTTTACCATGAACTTGTCGTCGCCACTGGATGCCGAAGACGTATTGCTTGCCCTCCTAAACCTGATCTCGTCTTTAGGAGTAAGTATTTCTTCAGAATTCTGAACTGCATGATCCAAAACTACTGCAGCACCTGAGCTTGCTTTCTCAGTACAAACCGTAGTTTCTTTGTTTTGATGATCTGAGCTCCCTGCTTGATTATTTTGATAACCATGACTTCCTCGATAGGAATTCTCAGGCGTCTCAGAGTGCAAGGAGGAATTAACTGAGCAACTTGGTAGTGATTCTATGCTTCCACTTTCAGTGGCTCGCCCCTGACTCGTACATGTCTGCTGCTCTGTTAAATTGATGAACGGCGTTGTTGCATCATCACAAAGATCAAATGCTTGCATTGAGACAGAAGACGATGCAGAATAGCTGCTATCTGTCGGCAATACTCTGAAGCTTCTCACTACAGCCTTTTGAGATTGTTGCAGTATCAGATCGAATTGCTGCTATCTGTCGGCAATACTCTGATAGTGTCAGTATCAGATCGATTTACAAGTGATCCTAGTCATCTTGGGTTTTGTTTGGTCCGTATCTTTGTCTCCGTGAGCTCTGGGACGGACTCACGGAGACAACTCGGCTTTGAACCATGAGCTATATGTTGGAGGATACTTGATGAATTACAGAAGTCATATTCATTCTTGGCTGAGTGGCATATACAGAAATATATATATATATTGAAGAGAAAAGAAATTCTACAAATAGCCATGTCATCAGCTAATGATTGGAGTTGTGAATAATTACGATACTATGTTGCACTCCGATTAGAGGAAACTACGCATCAAGGACACCAGAAGGGTCATTATTTGGGAACTACACTTCGACCTCCCTCCATTCTGAAAAAAAAGTGTCGAAGTACTTTACACCCGAGTCACTATTATCCTAATTAAAGATCTTGAATGTCCTTAAGGATAATGATGGGTTAATAACGGGTGTCAAGCTCTAATTTGGTTCAGGATTAGTGTCCCTGAATAGTCACATTGTATGTAATTAAAGTATTATGACTGACAGGTGTCCAGGATGATTCATCAATTAACGCTAAATAATTATTTACCCCATACGGTAAACTAGGTAAGTCTTCTACTATAAATATAAGAAAGGAAGAGAGTGATCTTTTTTCTCTCTTCTTCTCCCCAGAATCTTACATTCTCTAAGACGTACATATTTACTCGAGTAATTTGAAAGGCTCCGCTAACAAAATCATCGGACGGTCATCTTCAATAACCCAACCGTTGTGTGACTTGTTTATTTTGCAGATTGTTGATTGCAGATCGTTTCACAAAGGAGCACACTCACACGAAATTTCCCAGATCAATATATATATACTCATTTCTTCTGCTGGCGGTATTTACACTGCTGGTGGCTATAAAAACTGACTTCCGATTTGCTTACATGTATATATATAGAGAGACATATAGATTAAGAAATGAGTTGCATTAAAACAAAAAGGTTGGACAAAAAGTTTCCAAGTGTGATGAATAAGGAATATAACCGTATATTTCGACGAAAAACAAGAATTCATATTTGAAATGTCAAGAAACTTCGTTTTTGAACCATAATAAAACTATGATTAATATAATACGATACTTAATTGATTAATAATTAGTTTAAGAAAATGAATATTGGTTTTTAAAACATTATCTGTACTACAAACTAATTAATTTAGAACATTTGAAAAATCCTAGATGTTTGTATGTATCTTAACTATTACATTGGATATACCTTAAAAAGCAAAAGTCACTAACCGCCAAAGACAAATAAAGACTTTGGACGATCCGTTACTATGTTGATTTACTATTTAACAATGTCCACTTAATCACTTTCATTAATCTCTGCTCTATTTATCAATTTTTATAGTTACAATTAAAGTTTACTGATTGAGCATGGACAGAAGATTGGTTGAGGCAGCACTTAGTGGTAATGAAAACACCTTAAATTCTTTGATCCAAGAAGACCCTTTAATTCTTCATAGGATTTCACTCACCACCTTTGAAGAAACCCCACTTCATATAGCTTCCTTATATGGAAATCAAGACTTCGTAGCAGCAATTCTTAGCAGAAAACCTGAATTTCTTACCAAAACAGATTCTTTTGGACGTTACCCTCTTCACCTAGCCTGTGCTGAAGGTCACATTGAGATAGTGAAAAAGTTGTTTCAAGGGTGCCCTGAAGTAACCTTGAGAAGGGATCAAGATGGGAGGACGCCACTCGAATTGGCAGCTTTGAATGAACAAATTGGTGTCTTGACCTATTTACTTCAAGAAAATCCTCTGCTGGCAAAGATGGCGGATTCAGACAGTACCATTTTGCACTTGTGTATTAGGCATAACTCCATTGAAGCTCTCAAGTTGTTGGTGGATTGTTGGAGTAGGGATGAAGTAGTCAACTCTGCAGATGAAAATGGAAACAATCTCCTCCATTTTGCTGTAACCCATAAGCAGATCCAAGTAATCACATCCCTCTATTTTAGTTTTATTTAATTACCATATATTTCCGGTCTAACACGTTCACAATATTTAACAAATGAGAGTAACAACACATATTCAAACTTAAAATCTCTTACTTTATTAAATTTTCACATTTTTGTCAAAAAAAAGCGTAAATCAATTAATAGCATTCTCGCTTATAATATTTTTTAACATTTTTGTTATTTATACAGACTGTGAAGTATTTGCTTAGTGAGGTTGGTAATGGTGAAAAATGGAATTTCATAAATAGAAACGGGTTCACCGCGGTTGATGTATTAGATTACTACCCAAAGGACTGGAGAACTTTGGAGCTTTATGATATTCTATTGAAATATGGTGTTGGAAGAGCAAAAGAAGATAAATTATTAATGTCATCAAATAATAATTTTTCTGATTCTCAAGAGATCAATAGTACCGTTACACCCATGTCCTCATCAAACGTTAGAAAAGTGTGGAAATTCATCAAAAAATCATGGCATCACAATTTCAAGAAAGAAAATAATTGGGCAGAAAAAATTCGTGGAAATCTCTTGGTGGCTGCAACTCTCATTGCAACCATCTCCTTTCAAGCAGGACTAAATCCACCCGGTGGAGTTTGGCAAGATTCAAATAATGGTCATATAGTCGGAACCTCAATAATGGTTTCTACAAACTTCGAAGCTTACTTTTATTTTATTCAATACAATACAATTGCCTTGATCATCTCTTCTGGAATAATTCTTTTGATGATAAGTGGATTCCCTCTAAATTCTAAGCTATTGATGGGGGTATTGATGTTGGCAATGACCTTAACAATGGTGCTCATGTTATCAACTTATACTATATCAGTATTACAAGTGTTGACTCCCAAAGATATGCCTGGAGATAAGATTTACAGAATTAATTCCAACTTTAGAGTTGCATTGATATGTTGGGGTAGTGTTTTTTACATCGCCATGCTTCTTGCTCTTGCTCGTTGCTTGGTGTGGTTGCTGACCAAAGGGTTAAGAATTGCGAAAGCTGGTGGAAGTTGCCTCAAGAAGATCAGAACTAAGGATAGTGTGAGTTTACCTTGCACATTAGGTTCAACAATGATATGAACTTGTTATTTATTATTTCTTATAAGAGTAGAATTATCTTTTAGTTTAACTATTATTTTTATATAATTTTCTTACTATAATTGTTAATTAATTATCATGAAACTCTTGTTATTCTAAATTCTTGTTCGAATTATTATGGAACTATTAGTATGCATTGTACTTGCTCCAACTTTGTACTACAATTTTTTCACATGCTTCTTATACTAATGATTCTTCAAGAATTGGTTAGGATGATTCGAGGGTAAAAAATTAAATTTGTACTGAAATATCTCCAGGAATCTTGAAGTATCGGGTGCCTGCAAAATTGAGAAGGTTCAATGGGGACGTGATGCTCCGTGAACTCTCTGACGATCAAGTTAGTTTGTGAGAATATAGTATAAATGATTTAGGATATCTGGAATTCAATCGCCTTTACCTTTCACTTACTCCCCCTTTATAGGTGTTTTCCGACAAAGTTCCTATAACGGATATGAGTTTGTGACTTGCCATTATGAAAAGCGGGCTAATTCGTGGAGTGATTTGGGGACCCACGATTTGGAGTGGTGCGGTTATAAATGTCGCTTTCTACGCTGATTATTGACTTCTTGTCAATAATTATGGTAGTTTATTGTTAACCGAAGTGTGAGGCGGTTAGTATTATGGACAAATGACCTTTTTACGCTTGATAATTGTTATTTGTTACTCAACTAAAGTGCTACATATATAGGTATACATAATGAAAGGAGATAATTACACGTTATCAGTTAACATGTGGAAAAGACACGTGGAGAGAATACAGGTTTATGGCATGTAAAACATGTGGAAAATAACCAACGGAAACAAAAAGTTTGAAGACATACACCGGTACATGCGAGGTACAAAATACAAAGTATGAAGTATAGTGATGTGAGGAGCAATCTCACACTTCGTCTCGCTATTGGATCCTATAACGAGAAATCCGCTAAGAAATACTGCTATGAGGAAAACAGAACCACGGCGACCTTCCAAGGTCTCACTGTCACGGGCATCATTATTCTGCCTCATGACAAGCAGCATTTATACCCCCAAAAAGAGCAGCCAACCTCTATTCAACAGGTGGCATCCTCGAGTACACCTCTTGTATTTTCAGATAAGTAAATCCTCCTATACAGACATTTAGAAGTAATCAGTCTTTTCATCATCAAGGCAAATATTATCTTCATTTACTACATTCTTGTCACTCACTATATTCACATTACGGTTTTGTTCATACAACTCTTGAGAGTAAACCCTAATTACTAGATTAAAATCTTCTCTTCGGTTACTCCACTTATGACTTTATCATTGGACTCATTCGAACAGGAGAAATATCTCTGTTTGGGCTTCTTTGCAGGTTAGTACACCGACGTAAGGAAAGGAGAGAGACATTCGATAATGAAGAAAATCAGCTACTTGTTCATCTAAATTTTTTGCATCATCATATAATATAATTGAGAAAAAAAAGTACATATTTTCACATCAAACACTGTGCGTATTTTCATTTCCCACATCCTTTCTTGTCCTCCCTAACACAATGCAGCTTCCATTAACAAAAAACCTTAAAAACTTGTTATTCTTTGGCCGGAGTAAGTAATGCACAACCCATAGAATTGTCGGAATCATATAACACAACGAAAGCCAAGTGATCATCTGAAGTCCATAATCCCCACGAACAGAAGTCGGAGTTACCATACTCAACGACGTCATATAAGCAAAAACAAGAAAAGCAACGGCTGCAGACATTAATGTGGACATTGCATAGGCAGAAAACATAGTAATGACAGGCAAAACCATGGACTAAATTATAGTACTAAGTGACAAAATAAAGGAACTAGTGTTCAAGAACACAAAGAATTTATAATACCATGTTCTTGATAAGGCTAAAATTGAAGTCCCCGGTTGGTGTCCGCCGCTAGAATCTTGCCAAACACCTCCCGGTGGATTTATCCCTGACTGGAAACAAATGCTTGCAATTAATGTTGCCACTACCATCATATTTCCACGTGTTTTTTCGATCCAGTATGGAAGTGGTGAAGAATTGGTAATATTTTCTTGAATCATCGGTTTTGTTTGGTTTGGGAGATGACATTTGGCTCTTCGGATTCCAGCTGTCAATAGAATCTCAAGAATTTCTAGGTTCTCAAGTTTCTTGGACAGTAATCTAGTACGTCTACGGCGTCAAGCCATCTCTGTTAAGGGAATTTTCACCCAAGCTGCTCTGAAACCAAATACTTGACCATCTATATATATATATAATATATATTATAGAGAAAGTCAACTTTTTATAAGTCAAAATGCATTAGAATTTGTTAATAATAACTAAAATGGATTTACCAATATCCAAATACTTCTATATAAGTAAAAGTGTTATATATATATATATATATATATATTTTTTTTTTTTTTTATATATATTTACTAGTTACATTAGAGAATTAATATAAATTTATTAACATTTTTTTCCATTATTTAATACCTATATACAAACCCAACTACAAGTTAGCAGCACTCATAGTCAATTACTTGATATTATTCTTGCTATCCAAAAAAAATATCCGAGTTGACTATAAACTCATTCTTACATACTATTGCATATTTACTTCATTTATCAATGTGGAACGGAATATCACGTAATAATTAATAATTTATCGGCCCTTAAAGAGAATGAGTGTTTGTCTTGATTGAACAGAGTATTAAAAGCAAAATACTACCAAAAAAATCAATAATTATCCCTAATTTTATTTGAAGCAAACAAAGAAAATTACAATAAATTCAAGAGTTTTCCAAAAAGAAAAAAATAAAAATAAAAATAAAAAAGAAGATTTGATGGATATATAGTAATACCTCAACCCGTTGATGAATGACAGCAAGGTGTAGAATTGTGTTCCCACATTCATCTCCACCGTTGACCGCATTATTACTCCTCTTCAAACAATCCTCCACCACTAATTTTAGAGCTTTCATGGCGTTATATCTAACACAAAGGTGCTATACATTTTGTTTACCATTTTCTATTTCTTCTATATCCGTCGCCGGCTACAATAATAAAAAACTCAGAATCTCGACATGTTCTTTCACAGCAGCTAACTCGAGAGGAGTTCTTCCGTCTTGATCCCGAAATTTGGATACTTCCGGGCACGTACGGTACAATTCCTTAGCTATTTCGACGTGACCGCCGGCACAAGCTAGGTGAAGAGGGTAACGTCCCGATGAATCTGACTTTGTAAGAAAATTATTATGGTTAATGTTGCTGTAATTGAGAATTGCTGCGAGGAAGTCTAGGTTGCCGCACGTGACAGCTATGTGAAGAGGGGTTTCGTTGGTGAGTGAAGAAATTCTGTGTAATATGAGAGGGTCTTCTTGGAGGAGTTCATCTATGGTGGATTTGTCTCCTTTCATGGCTGCCTCAATCAACTTTTTTTCCATTCTTTTTTTTTTTCCAATCAACTTTTTTTCCATTCTTTTTTTTTTTCCTATTGGAGAGATGGATGGATCATCAAGATTTTATGTACTTATAAAGTCAAAGTCAACGGATTCTTCATTCAAATAAATCGGTTAAAAGATGGGAGTTGAATTCATACCTACAAAATCATTTGTCTTCACTCTAAATATATTATTATAGATTTTTGTTTTCGTAATTTGTGGACAGTATTTTTTATTTTTTTTTTGAAATAGTAAATTTTTTTATTTAGAAGGTTTAAATAATATTTTTTAATTTAAAAATAAATAACTATTTATTTATTAATTTCTGTTTCTCCAAAAAAATAAAGAAAATGTGCTCTAGAGCACACACAGAATGGAAGAAAAGGTATTCAGTAATATATATGACAGTACTATGTTCCATAAAATATCCTTACAACTTTGTCGGAACTGAAATTATTCTTATACATTCTAGATATTTACACTAAAAATGAATTACAAAAATAAAAATATCAATTGCAAAGAAGAAAGCTAGTAAGGAAAATCCAATCTGGACAAAGAAATGGAAGGAATAAGTGGTCATGAATTCCGGCTACTGTCCTCAAGCATCATTCCTTTCAGACTTTTGGCCAACCAAATTGCAGTCTCTCTAGGGGAAACCTTATCTTTACCAAAAGGTTTTAGGACAACAGCAAGCTCTTCCAGTCTATTATTCTCAAGTAAGTCTGCAGATAATTCTAGTAGCCCTTCAAGTGCCTCTGCCCTCTGTTGGAATGACTTGACATCCAAAGTTGCTTTTGCTGCTGGTGCTTCCTCCTCTGCAGCAGTAGGATTGAGTTTTTCCTGTTCTAAAGATTCCAACTTTGGATCCGGAGAAGATGCAATTGCAGGATCTTTGGTGTCGAATGCTGCTGGTGGAGGAAGATTCGAAGAGGGATTCACATCAACTACCTTAGAACATGAATTCTCTGAGGAATTTGATTTCAGAGGTGGAGATGAAGCTAGTGTTTTAATATCAGTGTCATCTTTTATTACACTTAACAGCTTCCCAACATCCACACTTGTCTCCACGGTGTCTATCAGAGGCTGATCACTGCCAACTCGAAAGCTACTGTGCCAAATGACATGTATGACATCATCAAAAGCTGGTGGTAAATGGTTACTACTAGCTGGTTTTTCAACAATAACATTTTGTTGAACAGATGCTCTGTCTTGGAAAGTCTTTTGGTTGGATGCAACAGGATGAACAATAGGAGATATGGCATCTCCCACTGCTGATACAAGTTCTTTTACCATAAACTTGTCGTCACCACTGGATGCCGAAGACGTATTGCTTGCCCTCCTAAACCTGATCTCGTCTTTAGAAGTAAGTATTTCTTCAGAATTCTGAACTGCATGATCCAAAACTACTGCAGCACCTGAACTTGCTTTCTCAGTACAAACCGTAGTTTCTTTGTTTTGATGATCTGAGCTCCCTGCTTGATTATTTTGATAACCATGACTTCCTCGATAGGAATTCTCAGGCGTCTCAGAGTGCAAGGAGGAATTAATTGAGCAACTTGGTAGTGATTCTATGCTTCCACTTTCAGTGGCTCGCCCCTGACTCGTACATGTCTGCTGCTCTGTTAAATTGATGAACGGCGCTGTTGCATCATCACAAAGATCAAATGCTTGTTGGAAGCGTAGAATTTTATTATACAAGGAACAAAATATTAGAATACACAAGTAATACAACCTTTCTGTTTTTCAAAAAATAACTCTCAAGCATATGTACTTATTAGTGTTGCAGCATCTCTTTTATTTTGAAAAACTATTTTCTCTCATTAGTGCTAAACTATTTTCTCTCATTAGTGCTCCCTCCACTTATTGCTCTCTCCACTTTCTTTTTCTTTTTTCTTTTTGCACTCTCTTCTCTATTGCTTTCTCGACTTCTATGTTCTTTATACATACATATATATATATATATATATATATAGATATAGGAAAGAATTGGTAGCGCCTTCTTCTTCTTCTTCTTCCTTTGTCAACAAAAACAGCTTTTCAAAATTTGTGGCGCCGACTTCTTCTTCAATGATGGTGGCGCCGGCTTCTTCTTCAACGATGGTGGCGCCGGCTTCTTCTTCAAACTCGAGTTTGAATTCTAACACTCCCCCTCAAACTCGAGCTTTCATTCCAAGCTTCTCTTTGAGTATGTGAAAGACGTCTGCTTTCAAAGGCTTCGTGAAGATATCTGCTAATTGGTCTTCAGTGCGACAATAAACTAACTCCACTGTCTTATTCTTCACTTGCTCACGGATGAAATGATACTTTATATCAATGTGCTTGCTCCGACTATGCGACACAGGATTCTTTGAGAGTGATATGGCAGACTTATTATCAACATAGATTGTGATCGGATCTTCATGAGCAAAAGATAATTCCTTCAGAATATTCTTCAACCAAATTGCTTGACAAGTACACGCTGCGGCTGCTATGTATTCTGCCTCACAAGTTGAGAGAGCAACAGTTTGTTGTTTCTTTGATGACCACGAAAATGCTGCCGAGCCAAGGTGAAATAGATAACCGGATGTACTTTTTCCATCATCCAAGTCTCCCCCATAATCACTGTCCGAATAGCCAACCAATCTTGATTTAGAGTGTTATAGAAGAGACCATGATCTACAGTACCTTTGATGTATCTCAAAATTCTTTTGGCAGCACTCCAATGATCTTGCTTTGGATTCTCCATGAATCTGCTAACCAGTCCAACTGCATACATAATATCTGGTCGAGAGATAGTCAGGTACCTCAAACTTCCAACGATGCTTTTGAACAACGTTGGATTTATCGGTTCACTTGTGGAGTAAACACTTAATTTGATGCCTGGTTCAGCTGGTGTGGCTATCGGCTTACAATCTTGCATTCTGAATTTTTTTAAGATTTCCTCCGCATATTCTTTTGAGACACAAATATTCCATCCTCCATTTGTTTCACTTCAACTCCAAGAAAGTATGACATTTCACCAATGTCTGTCATTTCAAATTCTTTAGTCATAGCTTTCTTAAAGTCATTGAACATACCTGGATTATTTCCTGTGAAAATCATATCATCCACATATAAGCACACGATCATGATGTCACCAACTTTATTTTTCTTTGTGTATAGCGCATGCTCGTATGGGCTTTTTACGAATCCATTCTTCTGAAAATACTCATCAATCCTGTATTCCATGCTCGTGGAGCTTGCTTCAATCCGTACAAAGATTTCTTCAGACGATAGACTTTGTCTTCATGTCCTTTCTTCATATATCCAGGCGGTTGTTCGATATAAACCTCTTCTTCCAGATAGCCATTCAGAAATGCTGACTTCACATCCATCTGATAAATCTTCCATCGATTTTGTGCTGCGAGAGCCGTGAGAAGCCTTACGGTATCAATCCTTGCGACAGGAGCGAAGACTTCATCGTAATCAACTCCATATTTTTGCTTGTAGCCTTTGGCAACGAGCCTCGCTTTATATTTCTCCACCTTTCCTTCTTTGTTGGTCTTTGTCTTGTAGACCCATTTCACTCCAATAGGACTATGTCCTTTTGGTAAAGTTGTTAGTTCCCATGTGTCATTTCTTCTGATTGCTGCAATTTCTTCATCCATCGCCTTCTTCCATTTCATATCTTCATTTGCTTCTTCATATGTGATTGGATCACATTCAGCCATCAAACAGAATAAGGAGTAGTCAAGAGTTGTCTCAATCGGCTCAGTATCTTCATAAATCTCACGAAGGCTGCGTGTTTTCGTGGGAGCATTACTTGACGTGCTGCTACTTGGTGATGCAGATGTTAAAGGAGTTGTTATACCAGGACTCTGCGGAGGATTTTGTCCATCACCTTCTTCATTTTGAATCCCAAAATTCATCTTCCTCATCATGGAAGAATAATCCTTCAACTTTCTTTTCTTCTTCGCTCCATCTCCAAAAATCAGCTTCATCAAATTCAACATCTCTTGAGATGATGATCTTCTTTGTGAGCGGATTATACAACCTGTAAGCTTTGCTTCTTTTATCATAGCCGATAAAGATGCACTTTTCTCCTCTGTCATCGAGCTTCTTTCTCAGTTGTTCTGGAACATGGGCATATGCAATACACCCAAAGATCTTGAGATGTCCAATTCCAGGCTTTTGACCACTCCAGGCTTCATTTGGTGTCATGTACCGGACACTCTTTGTTGGACAACGATTTAACAAGTAAACTGCACATCGTACAGCTTCAGCCCAGAAATTTCTTGGTAAATGCTTACCTTTCACCATGCTCCTTGCCATGTCGAGAATAGTGCGATTCTTTCTTTCCGCAACTCCATTTTGTTGAGGTGTGTATCTTACCGTCAACTGATGAATAATCCCATGCTCTTTAACAAAATTTTCAAATAGGTTTGCAGTGTACTCACCTCCTCTATCTGATCTGAGTATCTTCACATAGTACCCACTTTGTTTCTCCACCATCGTCTTGAACTCTTGAATTTCTCAAGAGTTTCTGATTTTTCTTTAAGAATATACCCAACTTTTTCTACTGAAATCATCAATAAAAGTTAGGTAATACCTGTTTCCTCCAAGTGATGGTATGTCAAACGGACCGGCCAGATCTGAGTGCACAATCTCTAGTGGTCTTCTAGCTCTTCTGGATTTGCCAACTTCAAAACTTTGCCTATGTTGTTTTCCTTTGATGCATGCTTCACACAATTGATCTGGTGGATCTATTTTGGGGAGTCCGTTCACCATATTTTCTTTGGCCAACAGCTTCAGGCCAGAAAATCCAAGATGACCATACCTTAAGTGCCAAAGCCATGAGTCATCTTTGATGGATGTCTTCATGCACTTCACTTCTCCAGATTCGAAGTCGATAGTGAAGAGACGATTCTGTGTCATATCAACCTTTGAAACTAATTCACCATTTTTATTTCACAAGGTTAGTGAACAATCTTTTATCACCACCTCGTACCCTTTTTCACTCAGCTGTTCAATACTGATGATGTTGCTTTTCAAAGCTGGTACATAGTACACATCGGTTATGTACTTCTTTTCTCCGTTCTCCAGGGTAATCATAACTTTGCCTTTGCCTTTGACATCGATATGTGAATCATCTCCAAAAGTTACACGTCCATTGATAGACTCATCCAGCTCCACGAATAATTCCTTCCGTCCACACATGTGATTGTTGGCACAATTATCAAGGTACCAAATGTTCTTTTTGGTTCCTTGATCTCCTTTGTAAGTGAAGAATATGCGTGATTCCCCATTTTCATCTTCAACAGATGCTACATGGCTTCTTTCTTCTTGTTTAGGAGCTGATCTGCACTCATAGCTATAGTGACCATATTTTTCACAATTATAACACTGCACATGAGATTTGTGTCTTTGTTGAGATCTGCCTCTACCTCGGCTTCTGCCTCGATCTCCGCGTCCACGATTTATGGCATGATAGTCATCGTTTGACTGTCCTCTGCCATATGATTGATAGCCACGTCCACGTTGTCCGCGACCTCCTCTGTTGCCACCTCTATATCCTCCACGATAACCTCCACGGTTGTTTGAATTTTGTCTGGAGCTGCTGCTCGTTCACTTCAGTTAAGGATAACTTAGTCTGCAAAGCTTGATCCAACTTTCAGAATTATCATATTGCTTCATCTTTTGCTCATGGGCTTGGAGAGACCCACAAGTTCATCAAAGGAGATTTCTGATAAATCCTTTGATTCTTCAATAGCTGCAACCACATAATTAAATTTGCGTGTCAGTGACCGCAAAATCTTTTCCATCACTCGAACATCATCGAGCGGTTCCTTGTTTCTTTTCATCTCGTTTGTCACTGATTTTACTCGAGTGACATACTCGTCAATCGATTCAGACGTTTTCATTTTAAGGTCTCAAATTCAGCTCTAAGGGTTTGCAACGTACCCTTCTAGTTTTCTCTGCTCCTTGAAGAGATTTTTTGCAGAATCTCCCATGCCTCTTTTGATGTTGTAGCATCAGCAATTTTTTCAAAGGTTGATCATCAACACTTTGATGAATTGCATTCAGCGCCTTATTATCTTTTACTTACTTCGATTTTTTTCGCAGTACTTCTTTTTATCTTCATTAGATAAAGCCGCCTCAGCTGCTGCATCAGCTGGAATATCATAACCGGGTTCAATCATATCCCAACAACTGATTGCTTTGAGTAAGACTTTCATTTGGGTGCTCCAACTCCCATAATTTGACTTTGTCAATTTAGGGACTTGTAACTAGTACATATTCGACATCAAGACGTGAACACGAACTTCGCTCTGATACCACTTGTTGGAAGCATAGAATTTTATTATACAAGGAACAAAATATTACAATACACAAGTAATACAACCTCTCTTTTGTCAAATTATGGGAGTTGTAACTAGTACATATTCGACATCAAGACGTGAACACGAACTTCGCTCTGATACCACTTGTTGGAAGCATAGAATTTTATTATACAAGGAACAAAATATTACAATACACAAGTAATACAACCTCTCTGTTTTTCAAAAAATAACTCTCAAGCCTATGTATTTATTAGTGCTGCAGCATCTCTTTTATTTTGAAAAACTATTTTCTCTCTTTAGTGCTCCCTCCACTTATTGCTCTCTCCACTTTCTTTTTCTTTTTTCTTTTTGCACTCTCTTCTCTATTGCTTTCTCAACTTCTATGTTCTTTATACATACATATATATATATATATATATATATATAGATATAGGAAAGAATTGGTAGCCCCTTCTTCTTCTTCCTCCTTTGTCAACAAAAACAGCTTTTCAAACTTTGTGGCGCCGACTTCTTCTTCAATAATGGTGGCGCCGGCTTCTTCTTCAACGATGGTGGCGCCGGCTTCTTCTTCAAACTCGAGTTTGAATTCTAACAATGCTTGCATTGAGACAGAAGACGATGCAGAATTGCTGCTATCTGTCGGCAATACTCTGAAACTTCTCACTACAGCCTTTTGGGGTTGTAGGCGTATAGCAGCCATTCGACACTTAATCAGGAAGTCTCTCCGCGTTCTCAGCACTATCAAAGTCAACTACTTTACTCTCCATTATAACTGGAATGTTGGATCCAGTTTGTTTAACCCGTACAGGAAATGATGGTCTACGGACTAGGTTTGGAGGTGCTTTCTGTCTTGTCCTTGGCGGAAAGGCATCCTCGCCAATAATATTCTTTGCAGGAGAAGGAGGGACTGTTTCATGTCTAGGTCTGGTGTTAGGTGTGGAATCAGTTACCGGCAGCTGCACGGGAAGGTGAACAATATAAAAAACCAACTCTCAAGGACAAACTAACCACAATGAAGATAAACTGCAAGTACCTGATGCTTTAAGGAATGTATTGCATGAGGCCGCTTTACAGGATCTGAACCGGTTTTGGCTGAGGCAGGAGTCACCGGACTTAGTCTGGGAACCTTGGGGGATGCTTCCGTGTTGCTTCTTTGTGCATAAACGCCACCAGCCTTTGAACGGTTTCCTCTCATTGGAGAACTATTCTCTCTAGCTTTTTTTCCTTCTTTAAGAGCCATCATGATGTTTTTAATTGTTCTTGGCTGCTTAAGTTGAGTGTCATCTGGAATCGGTTTACACGTTTCAGTTCCATGTTCATCATGTTGCTGAAGCGGATGACCAAAACATGGCTCTTCGTCATCAATAGAAACCAAATCTGCATCACTAGTTCTGTTGTCACAATTGAATCCCATGACCTGAACATGTCTCTCACTTCTGTCACTGCAAGAACTATTACTACTTTGGCTTTCTCCCATACTCTTCCGACCATCACTGGGACTAGTAAGAGGTTTCTCGGGGGCATTGGTTGAGTGATGACTAAATTGCAGACGGTATTGATCAACGTAAGGTTGCAGATATGGGTGCTTAAGAACTTGAGATGCCTGCCAAGAATCAATCAAGATCAGTCAATTAATCCTCACAGAGTATTTATTCATCAAGGACGGATTTCTACGAAAACAAACATACACTAGGTCGATGTTCAGGGTTCTTCCTCAGCATTCCTTGATAAGCGTTTTCCTGAAATGAAATAAAGTTTTTTTCTCGTAATTACTTACATGCATATACATCACACAAACTAAATTCAACTAATAATTGAAAACAGAGCAGCAAAAAAACATGGAAGGCAAGAACTGACTTACAACGACGGAGAATAACAAGGTGGTAAAGGACCAATTGATGATCTGTTAATCTTACTAATCAGTCCTGCCATATCCTGCAACATGAGAAAAGGGAACAAATCCCCAAACAAATGTATCGATAACTGTAATGAGGAAACATGTGGGGAAAACAGAAGCATGAAATGGAAAGCCCCTAGCTTTATCAAGAAAGGGGAAAAATGGAACAAGTATTATTTGATGATAAAGAAAAGATTTTTAAGTAAACTCCCTTGAAAAATAAACATGGAAACGAGGTAAAATATTAAGAAAAAAAAGTCAGCACAAGAAATTGAATTGTCTTACAAAAGCTTTGAATGCCGGTCGATGAGCAGCCATTTCATACATACAGCATCCTGTTCAACAATAAAACACTGGGGTCTGAAAGGGCATGCAATGGATAAAAGACTCACAATGCTATAGACTTCATGAGATGAAGACAATATACTAAAACTTTAGAATCTTAATAAAGATTGCAAAGAAAGAAAATTCCAAAAGGGATGTCATGATAGATACGTACCAAGTGACCAAATATCAGATTTAAAACCATATGGAATATCAGCAAGAAGCTCAGGACACATGTATTTTGAGACATCGGCACCTTGGCAATAAGATTATTTTTGCCATCTCTTATTGAAAGGTTATAATCTCTCATGTGAATATCATAACCTTTCTCTAAGAGTTGTCCCAAGCTCAAAATATTATTTTTCATATTGAGCACATAATAGACATTTGAAATAAACTCATGATCTCCATTCTTTAGACGAATTAAAATCTTGCCTTTTCCTTTGACCGAAATCTTGGATTCATCACCAAAGGAGACATTTCCACTTACCGACTCATCAAGCTCCACGAACATGCTTCTCTTCCCACACATGTGGTTGCTTGCACCAGTGTCAAGGTACCACATGTCATCTTGGTTTCCAACTTCTCCTTTGTATTCCAGAAGCACAATACCATTTTCTTCGGTAGTGTTTTCGACATAATTAGCCTTTTCGTCAACTCTTGATTTTGCATCTCTGCACTCGGAAGCATAGTGTCCAAATTTGTGACAATTATAACACTTTATTGAAGATTTGTCGTACCTCGACTGCGAATTGCTCCCTCCTCGGCCGTTCCTTGGAACTCCTTTATTTCATAGTTGGTGAAGCCACCTCGTCCGTATCCACGTCCACGACCACGTCCTCGTCCTCGACCTCGGCCGCGATCTAGTCCTTGGCCACGACCTCTCCCTTGTTGATTTGAGCTAGAGCTTTCCTCTTTCTCCTTTTGACTTATGTAACTTTAAAAGTTGCTCTACGATTTCTTGTTTTTTCTTTTTTTCCTCGTATGCTTGTAACGACCCCAATAAGAGATCGATAGTCATTTCTTCTAAATTTTAGTCTCCTCTATTGTCACCACTATATGCTCAATTTTGGAGTAGTGACCTTAAAATTTTCTCCATAATTCTTATATCCTCCAATTTTTCACCATTTCTTTTCATTTGATTTGAGACCGCCAATACTCTTGAAAAATAATCCGAAACCAACTCGGACTCTTTCATATGCAAAGATTCAAATTCTCCTCTTAAAGTTTGGAGGCGTACCTTCTTTACTTGCTCAGCTCCTTTGCAAGAATTTTGAAGCTCCTCCCATGCTTCTTTGGCGGTGCTCGTGCATTAAATTTTCTCAAAATTGTCGTCCCCCAGTGCTTGATAGATGAGATAGAGAGCTTTCTTATCCCACTTTCTCGCATCCCGTAACTTATCCCTTTGTTGTTGGGATAGTGTGTCGTCTTGCGCATCCTCGTAGCCGTTCTCGACGATATCCCACACGTCGTGGGCTCCCAATAGCGCCTTCATCTTTATGCTCCAATTGTCGAAGTTGCTCTTGTTGAGCAAAGGGACTTGGAACGATTGCAAATTAGCCATGCCAGAGGATCAACGTGGTTCTGATACCACTTTGTTGAGAAATAAGGATATTTGAATGGAGAAATTAACAATCAAAATAGAGGAGATTTTGTGATAGGCTAGTGTATCTTCAAAATGGGACGTGCGTTGGAGAAGGAAGATTTGAAAGCGGACAATTTTATTTCTCAATTTTCTTCATTGCATCCACAAAGGCTTGTTCACCCACCTATTTATACTACCACTATGTCTTATCTAGGCTAATCTAGATTATTCCTAAAGTACACTTAATTGTCATACATCTCTCAACCATTCTAGAACATTAAATGCTCATATTTTGCCAATTGCAAGGTTTTGATTTCTCTAGAATACTCCACCAATTGCAAGCTCTTGATTTCTCTAAAATACTCTACCAATTGTAAGCTCTTGATTTATCTAGAATACTCCACAAAAATTGGTGGAGATAATTCAACAATGCATTACAGCTTTATTTAGTATTTATTACTGCAGTATTAAAGTATTAAGTAAAGTTTTGTTTACATTCTATTCATGTTCAGTATGATCTCATTAAAGAATAAGAAAGAGATTAGTTGAAAATAGGCACGTGGAGATCGAATTGCATGTAATTTTCATGCTACATACCATGTTTGATCCATGTCATTTAGTTGTATTGATGTACGTGATCATTGGTAGGTTTAGTTACGATTTTGTGATAAATGCCTCTTTGATTCTATGTTAATATGATTGATGGATTGGATTGGATAAGAATGCATATAGTAATGATAACAAAAGATTGAGTACTCATAAAGATTAACAATACATAATTTTTTAAACACATTAAGCCCAAATAGGAGATTGTTAGATTTATTTTAATAAATCATGTGGGTGTATGTGTCAATTATACATTGCTGTCATATTTTATTAAGTTCTATTAAAGTAATCTAATAAAGTTTATTAGGTTAATATGCATCAAGAATAACTATGAGCTCACATGTATACATACATACACATGTAAACAAAATCAGATATTCAAATCGAAGCGTTCGTAAAGTTCGAACTCTTACTTGAGGGTAGAGCGCTTAACGAGCCGAGTCGAACCGAACATGAGATATTTTGTGTTTGTTTGACTATTATTCGAACATATTTGGGTTTGTTCGTTTAATATTTGGAACAGAAAAAATTGTTCGAGTTTGTTCCGTTATTTTTTTTATTGTTTGAGTTCGAGCTCGAGTTAGTTCGATTAAATTTAAAAAAAAATTTAAATTTAAATTTAAATATTAATTTTTTTTTCAAAATTTTAAACTTATAAAATAAAAAAAAAATTATAATTTAAATATTTAACTGTTCAATAAATTCTTATCAAAATATTGAATCACTCAGGAAAAAAAATTTAAAATATTTCCAATTTAAATATTATATATTATTAAAAATAATATATATAAATATTTATAATTTGTTAGCGAATGCTCGTAATATTTTGAAATTTAATCGAACCTCGAGCTCGTGAAATTTAATCGAACCTTGAGCTCGAACCGAACATAAACGAGCTCAAACGAGACAGTTTGGTTGGTGGTTAACAACTCTACTTGAGGGGAGGGTCGGATCCAAATCTTTTAACATTGAGCTAACCGCTTTAGAAGAGATTCGAACCCTCGATCATCCGGATAAAACATTTAGGAGTCTATTTACCAACTCTCCTAAACTATTGAGTTAAAAATAATTTTTTACCATACCACCAAAGTTTATATAGATAAAGTGAGAGTGTTAAACATACATCTTCGTCTTTACTAAGTTGTAAATGTTTTTGAAAGATTTCTTTCCTCCAAGAAATCTTCAAACGTACTTCAAATTTCACATTTAGAAATGGGTACTAATAGAAATCTGATTTTGTGTGGAAGAAGATTTCTGATCAAATTTTGGTAGAGTTGTTGAGCTGAATGAAAATTAATTTTTGGAGTTGAAAATGTCTCCAACCAAAATAAGGAAAATGATGGAATTTCTCTAACATAAGACCAAAAAATAGATGGAAGAATATGTAATGAAATTTTTTAAAAAACACTAAAATAATTTATCATTTTAATATTTATATTTTTTTATATAATTATATAATTTTTATTTTATTAATAAAATATAATGGTAGCAGCACTAAATTAGAAATATCTTTCATACCTTTTATATATTTATTATATAGCCTTGTTTTATTTTTATAACATTAATTATAATCGTTATTAGCACAAAAATACGTTAATACTTTTATTCTCGTTTACTTTTCTTTTCTTTTTTTTTTTTTTTTTTTTTTTTGTTATTTTCTACCAAATATGAAAAAAGAAGTATCCTTTATCGTTTTCATAGAAGTTTGAATATGTCCTATGATAATTTTACAGCTTTTCCATAAGGCTTTAATTTTCTATTAAACGGTATATATGCATGGTATTTTCATATAGAAATATAATTCATAAAAAATATTTCTCTCTTATATTTTAAATTTTATAAAATAGGTCTTTTTTAAAAAAAATTATATATTTTCTTAAAAATTAAATTGGTTCCTTAATTTTTAAATAATTTTGAACTAGTCTTTTGTTTTTGTTTTTTTTTTTTTTTGTTTTTTGTTTTTTTAACCACTTAGTCTTTAAAAATAAAAAATAGAAAAAAAATTTCCAATTCAAAACTTCGTAAATAATAACAATAATTTTGTATAACAAATTTATTAACTTTTAAAGTATTTATTATATCAATCTGTTTTATTGAAAAATTATTTAGAAAAAAAATATTGAAAAATATAAACGATGAATATTCAAAGGAATCTTACTGTTAATTTCTAAGGAGAAAATTAAATAAATAAATAATTGAAATGTGAAGAAACTTGGTTCACTCAATTAAAATCATCTGTGATAAGGTAGTTGACTCACGTAGTAGACTTTCATACAAAAGAAATTAATATATAATTTGATGTTTGGAACAAAAACATAGTTTATTTTATATGCCAATACTGTTAGAGGGTTTTAGTACAATAAAAGTGATGAGAAGCATGGATACAAGGTTAGTCGAGGCAGCACTAAGTGGTAATAAAACAACCTTAGATGCCTTGATCCATGAAGACCCCTTAATTCTTCATAGAATTTCGATAACCAGCTTCGATGAAAACCCTCTTCACATAGCTTCCTTATATGGAAATCTAGATTTTGTGACAGCAATTCTCCGTAGAAAACCTGATTTTCTTACCAAAACAGATTCTTCCGGACGCTGCCCTCTTCACTTAGCTTGTGCTGAAGGTCACGTTGAAATAGTGAAAAGGTTGTTTCTGGCCTGCCCTGAAGTAGCCCGGAGACAGGATCAAGATGGCAGAACACCTTTGGAATTAGCGGCTTTGAATGAACAAATTGGTGTCTTGACCTATTTGCTTCAACAAAATCCTCTACTTGCAAAGATGGCAAATTCAGACACTACCATTTTGCACTTGTGTATTAGGCATAACTCCATTGAAGCTCTCAAGTTGTTGGTGGATTGTTGGAGTAGGGATGAAGTAATCAACTCTGCAGATGAAAATGGAAACAATCTCCTCCATTTTGCTGTAACCCATAAGCAGATCCAAGTAATCACATCCCTCTATTTTAGTTTTATTTAATTACCACATATCTCCGATCTAACAAGTTCACAATATTTAACAAATGAGAGTAACAACACATATTCAAATTTAAAATTTCTTACTTTATTAAATTTTCACATTTTTGTCAAAAAAACGTAAATCAATTAATAGCATTCTCGCTTATAAAGTTTTTTAACATTTTTGTTATTTATACAGACTGTGAAGTATTTGCTTAGTGAGGTTGGTAATGGTGAAAAATGGAATTTCATAAATAGAAACGGGTTCACCGCGGTTGATGTATTAGATTACTACCCAAGGGACAGGAGAACTTTGGAGCTTTATGATATTCTATTGAAATATGGTGTTGGAAGGGCAAAAGAAGATAAATTATTAATGTCATCAAATAATAATTTTTCTGATTCTCAAGAGATCAATAGTACCGTTACACCAATGTCCTCATCAAACGTTAGAAAAGTGTGGAAATTCATCAAAAAATCATGGCATCACAATTTCATGAATGAAAATAATTGGGCAGAAAAAATTCGTGGAAATCTCTTGGTGGCTGCAACTCTCATAGCAACCATCTCCTTTCAAGCAGGACTAAATCCACCCGGTGGGGTTTGGCAAGATTCAAATAATGGTCATATAGTCGGAACCTCAATAATGGTTTCTACAAACTTCGAAGCTTACTTTTATTTTATTCAATACAATACAATTGCCTTGATCATCTCTTCTGGAATAATTCTTTTGATGATAAGTGGATTCCCTCTAAATTCTAAGCTATTGATGGGGGTATTGATGTTGGCAATGACCTTAACAATGGCGCTCATGTTATCAACTTATACTATATCAGTATTACAAGTGTTGACCCCCAAAGATATGCCTGGAGATAAGATTTACAGAATTAATTCCAACATTAGAGTTGCATTGATATGTTGGGTTAGTGTTTTTTACATCGCCATGCTTCTTGCTCTTGCTCGTTGCTTGGTGTGGTTGCTGACCAAAGGGTTAAGAATTGCTAAAGCTAGTGGAAGTTGCCTCAAGAAGATCAGAACTAAGGATAGTGTGAGTTTACCTTGCACATTAGGTTCAACAATGGTATGAACTTGTTATTTATTATTTCTTATAAGAGTAGAATTGTCTTTTAGTTTAACTATTATTTTTATATAATTTTCTTATTGTAATTGTTAATTAATTATCATGAAACTCTTGTTATTCTAAATTCTTGTTCGAATTATTATGGAACTATTAGTATGCATTGTACTTGCTCAAACTTTGTACTACAATTTTTTCACATGCTTCTTATACTAATGATTCTTCAAGAATTGGTTAGGATGATTCGAGGGTAAAAAAATAAATTTGTACTGAAATATCTCCGGGAATCTCGAAGTATCGGCTGCCTACAAAACTGAGAAGGTTCAATGGGGACGTGGATACCCCGTGAACTCTCTGACGATCAAGTCAGTTTGCGAGAATATAGTATAAATGTTTTAGGATATCTGGAATTCAATCGCCTTTACCTTCCACTTACTCCCCCTTTATAGGTGTTTTCCGACAAAGTTCCTATAACGGATGAGTTTGTGACTTGCCATTATGGAAAGCAGGCTAATTCATGGAGTGATTTGGGGACCCAGGATTTGGAGTTGTGAGGTTATAAATGCCCCTTTCTATGCTGATTATTGACTTCTATTCAATAATTATGGTAGTTTATTGTTAACCGAAGTGTGAGGCGGTTAGTATTCTGGACAAATGACTTTTTTACCATTGATAATTGTTATTTGTTACTCAGTGGCCCCTCAGCGAAGTACAACACGGTTCGGTGTCGTGCTTCGATGGACGACTCGTATTTTGAAACCTCGCCGAGTTACTAGTCTTTGCCGATATGGGACTTCGTATATCCTTGAAACATTTTAGGGTTTCTGATGGTGACTGTTGTCGCTTCATCTTCTGTGTTTCTGCCATTAATGCCAGAATTTTTGTCAGCCGACAAGATACCTTTCACCTTCCCCGATGCGTTGAACCCAGCAAGTAAACATGAAAAATAACTTGTGAGTGTAACCTTCTATTAACTTTTTAGATCCCTTTTGATTCTTATAAGAATACGTCTGTAGTATTCCTTTGCACTTTTCATTTTCTTCTTCCGCAGAGCTTCCCTGCCATTACTACTTCTGTGCCTTCTGAATATTCCACCATTTTCGTTGTTTGTCATACGTTCTATCTTGCTTCTACTTCAAACCTTCCATCTCAACTACTAAAAAGGTATGTTTTGTCTTCTTTTGACGACTTTATTTTATTGTCTTCCTTTTTCCGCCATTGTTGCTCTATGTTTAAGTTTTTCTGTGTAGCTTTGTTTATTGTTTTTTGGATGCCTGGGTGTCTTTTGTTGCTCAACTTCCTTTTATTCCATTCTTTAGATGATATGGACAAAAATGTGATCTTGTCTTTCCTTTGTGTGGGCTATTTGTGGTACGAGGGTGATGAATCTTTGTGGGTATTTTTTTGGGTTTAGGTAGTTTAACGTTTTCTTCCATGAACCGGAGCATGAATAATAGAACCAATTCTGGGTTTAGGTTATTTTCTTATCATTGTCTTTTTTATCAAGGGTTTAGTAATCAAGCTGTTTTAGGTTTTTATGGGGTACCTGTGTTTTTCTAGGTAGATTTCTGGAATGGGGTTCTAAGCATTGAACTTCCATTTGCAGGTCACAATGTCTACTCGGGAAGAAAACGTAGCTAGTGAAGAGGTTGAGGATCTTATGGCCGAAGGCTTTGGTGATCCTCTTCCTGCTCGTCATCGCAGGGGAGGCGAAGTGACAGTGGCTGTGATTAGGGAAGACTAAGTAGCTGAAGTTCCTCTGGGTGTTCCTTTTCAGCCTCCTATGCCTGCACCCCTTACTACCGATTTTTCTTTTTGGCAAAGTAGACTCACCTAAGATCAAGCGAACTCCTTTGCCCGTAATTATAGTATAGACCCTAATGTATATAGGATTTTTGTAGTCCCCAAAGCAAGTAGGATGTCTCTTTGTCATATTCCCCTTCCTTTAGCTCACTTCGAGGTAGGACTTAGGCTTCCTATGGATCCTGCCTTTGTAGATTTCTTAGTGTTTGCCCGAGTACAACCTGGGCAAATCCATCCTAGGTTTTGAGCTTTCTATGAACATCCTTAGAATGTTTTTTTTCTTCTCTAAGGATGTCTAACAATACCCTTTCACTTCGCCCCCGTAGAAATAAAATCCAACTTTTTGATTCTTCGCCTAATAAGGTAAATTTTAAAGGGAGATGGATAATGGTTGAATCTAAGATAGGATTCTTTTTTCGTCCTAGTGTTAGCGAGGACTACCAATGGGCTCAAATTTAATATTCTTCCTCCTGTAGTCACTCTGAGCTGACCTTCTTAGAAACCATTACCCGTGATTTAGGTGATAGTCGCTAAAACCAGACCCGGGTGTACTCCACCGCTGATTTGCTAAGTGAGGATAACCTGAGGTGGTGAGTCATAGGGATAGGCTTTGACGCCCAAAAGAGAGAAATAGGCTTCGAAGTGGAAAGCCATAATCACGATTGGACAATACACCCGGGGGTGATTTCTCAATCTAATGTGATCTTTATAACTCCACTGGTCGGAGTTGCCGTACTGGCCGGGGTAACCTTGTTTGTCCTTAGCTAAATTTTTTTTTTTTACTTCGTTTGTTGTTCCCCTTTTTCCTGCTAAAACTTAGCATTTTCGTTGCAGGTCCCACTATGTTTGGAATCGCCTGGGGAAAAGTGAAAAGGGTAGGAATGTGCGCTAATCGCACTTAGATTCCCTGCCCCGTTTTCCTCCAAGACTTGTTGATCGGGGGGGCTCCAGGTGACGTTGTTCCTTCACGTCCTCCCCCTGTCAGGTCGTCATCTCATCGGGGTAGGAACCCCCAACGTCCAAGAGATAGGGAACCAAGGATCAGAACTCCCGATTTGCTCCTTCTGGACCTCGGAGGGAGATAGTTCCTGAATCGGCTGAGGTAACACTCTCAGAAGGTGGGGAGGACGAAGAGGAGCAGCTTTTCCTCGCCAAAGAAGAAGGACTTCACCTTGTCGGCTATTTCCACCGAGGTAATAATTCTTGTTTCCCCTTCTCCTCCTTCCCATGGTGATGCCCCAGAAGAACACTTATCTCTCGAAGTTCAGGAGGAAATGCCGGGTTCAACTCCTGTTGCTGCTATTGGAGACGAGGTCCCCATGGAGAACTTGGGCCTTCATGGCTGCAATTGGGGTTCGAGATGCCTACTGAGGAGGAGGCATTGAGGGCCTTAGCTATGGAGATTTCTACCAGGACACTTAACAACATCCGATTTACAAATCGGTATGCGGCCTCTTACATCGGGGGCGTCGTCCTAGATCGAGCTGCATACATTGAATCCTTGGTGTCAATGGGTGACATGGGGGTGGATGAAGCCACTAACAGTGTTGGTGCTCTTCTTGCTTGGGTATGTTTAACTTCAAAAAATTCTTCATTCATTTTTCTTATGTCTTTTGACACATCATCCTTCTTGACAGATTTCTTCTTACATCATTTTTATTGTCAACTCCCGCTCTCCCGAGGCAGCTGAGCGGGCTACAGCCAACGAAGAATGGCGAGCTACCATTGAACCTCGCTTGGCTGCCCTTGAAACTGAAGTTGTTGAGCAAGCCACTCGCCTGGAGTTAGTTGAGGGAGAAAAGTCCCAAATGACAAGTGAGATGGCTAATTTGAGGGAGAAATTGGTTAAGGCAAAAGAAAGAATAATGGAGCTGGAAGCCGCAAATGCAACCTTGAACACAACTTGGGATGAAGCTATCGCGAGCCGAATCTCCACCTAAGAAGAGTTGAATTTTTGCAAGTCAGATAGGTACAAGAAGAACATAATTGACGACTTCAAAAATTCAACAGAGTATAACGAAGAGATAGGCCGCGAAGCTGAGTCTTTCTTGGATACGGGTTGTGTTCATATTATCAACCAACTCCACTCGTATTTCAAAGATAAGTCTGTTCTCTTACGAGCGTTTCAAGCTAATTTCAATAATGAAGTTTGCAGGCAAGGTGCAGACCTCGTTCCCTTTACCGCCGAAGAGATGGACGCACTTCGGGAGCGGGACGAGCAACGAGGGAGGCCTGTCTGGAATCCTCCACCCCCATCCACTCCTACTTTCTGGGATATGCTCAATGGCTCGAGTGTTGCCCCTTAACTTCTTGTAATTTGTAATTATTTTTGTACTTTATATAATGAGTACTTCCATTTTGTCTCCTCTTTGCATACTTTTAACTGTGAAACTAAATTGTCAATCAATAACCTTGGTTTATCTTCGATCAATACTTCCAACTTTAACTTCATGCCTAAGAATAACTTAATGGTTTTAAATTAAAATTTTTCCCAAGTTTAACTTGGTACTTCGAAACCTTAAGATTAACTTAATTTGCTTCTCAACTCATAATTTTCCCAAGTTTGACTCGGTACTTCGAAACCTTAAGATTAACTCAATTGGTTTCTCAGTTTTATAATTTTCGGTACATCAAAACCTCATGATTAACTCAACAGTTTCTTTCTTATAATTTTCTCAAGTTTAACTCCGTACTTTGAAGCCCTAAGATTAACTCAATGGCTTTTATAATTTTAAATCTTTTCCAAGTTTAACTCGGTACTTTGAAACCTTAATATTAACTCAACAGTCTCTTTCTTATAATTTTCCCATGTTTAACTCGATACTTTGAAGCCCTAAGATTAACTTAATGGCTTTTATAATTTTAAATTTTTCCCAAGTTTAACTCGGTACTTCGAAACCTTAAGATTAACTCAACAGTTTCTTTCTTATAATTTTCCCAAGTTTAACTCAGTACTTTGAAGCCCTAAGATTAACTCAATGGCTATTATAATTTTAAATTCCACCCAAGTTTAACTCGGTACTTTGAAACCTTAAGATAAACTCAACAGTTTCTTTCTTATAATTTTCCTACGTTTAACTCGATACTTTTATTTAAAGATCAACTTGAGTATGAACAAAAATTGATTTTTCCCGAGGTTAACTCGGCACTTTTATTCTAAAACTGAATTAAAATCTTCCCAAGGTGAACTTGGTACTTTAAGGGGATGATTTCCATCAGTGCTTTTCTGACTACGACTTACACGTAGTACCTTTTCAAGTGGTTTGTGTGCCATGGATTTGGGAGAAGAATGCCTTCCTTGTTCATGAGTTTGTACGTTCCAGGTCTTACTTCGTCATTGACAAGATATGGGTCTTCCCAATTTGGTGTTAACTTGTTCGCCTTTATATGTCTTGTTGTGCCCTCAATCTTTCGAAATACCCAATCTCCAATCTTGATTGGTCTCTTCAACACTTTTTTGTCATGAGCTCTTTTCGTTCTTTCTTTGAATGATTGAGATTTCAAACGACTTGCGATCATTCATTCCTCCAACATATCCAAATCCATGTTTCTTTTTTCTTTGTTGATGTCTTCGTTGTACATTGAGACTCTCACCGTGGGAAGTGCAACTTCGGCTGGTGCTATTGCCTCAGAACCATAGACAAGCACGTATGCTGTCTCTCCAGTAGGGCCCCTAGTCGAAGTTCGAACTGACCACAGGGCAAGGTTTATCTCATCAGCCCATTTATTATATTTTTCTTCTAGGTTTTTTCGTAGGATGAAAAGTACAAATTTATTTGCAGCCTCTGCTTGACCATTCTGAGGTGAATTTGGATGAAAATTGAACTCCGTGGTCAGTGATTACCACTCTAGGAATGCCAAAACGACATAAAATATTCTCCCGAAAGAATTTTGAAACATTTTCCTCCGTAGGATTTGTCAAAGCTTTCGCTTTGATCCATCTTGAAAAGTAGTCAACTGCGACTACTAAGTATTCATAACCATTCCGCATTTTTGGGAATTTCCCCATTAAATCCATTCCCCGCATGTCGAACGGCCAAGCTGCTACAACCGGAGTTTGCTCTATGGATGGCAACTACGGTATGTTTCCAAAAATTTGACAAGTATCACAGCTCTTGACATATAGTTTAGCATCCTCTTGTAATGTCAGCCACTAGTAACCTTGGTTGATTACTCTTTCTGCCAACGATCGAGCTCCCGGGTGTCCTCCACACACTTCTTCATGCATTTCGGCGAGTAACTCGTTTGTTCGGGATGGTGGTATGCATCGGAGCAGTGGTCTGGAGCATGAACTCCAGTATAAAATGTCATTATGAATCATGTATCTTGTCGACTGTCGTCGTATTTGCCTGGCATGTACGAGGTAATCTAGCAATAATCCATGCTGGATGAATTTTATCATTTCGTCTACCCAATCCTCTGACGCAGGTCGTAAGGGTTGGATTAAGCTAGCCTCCATTGGGGCTTCTGTAATAGTCTCTATCGGGATACCTTCATCATTTGGGGTTTCTCCCGAGGTAATCTTGGCCAACCAATCTGCTAGTTGGTTATCCTTCCGATTAATTAAAGATAAGCTGAAGGGGTCGAACTTCATCTTCCATTCCTCAACTTTGTCCACATATGGTCGAAGGCTTTCAAAATGTACTGCATAAGTACCTTGGACTTGATTCACCACCAATTACGAGTCCCTATAGATCTTTAAAGATGTTATGTTTGCTTTATGGGCCCATTCCATCCCTATGAGTAATGCTTCATACTCTGTTTGATTATTCAAGAGGTTAGACTCCAACTTGATAGCTCGCATCTCGGTATATTGTTGGTTTGGATAAGTTAAAACCACTCCAACCCCCACTCTGCTAGCATTTACTGCTCCGTCCACCGTCAGATTCCAAGGATCCGTTGCTGGCTCACATCTATCGACGCTTGCCTCTGTGAATGATCCTTTTGCTAGAGAATCTTATAGAGTTTGCGCCTTGATGGCTGAACAAGGCATGAAAGTTATGTGTTGCCCACACAATTCAATGGGCCACCAGAGCATTCTCCCAGATTGATCCAATTTGTGGAAGATTTGCCATAACGGTGCATTAGTGTAGATGACAACCGAATGAGATTCAAAATAGGGTCTAAGCTTTCGCGTAGAAATCACTAACGCATATGCTAACTTTTGGATATTTGAATATCGTGATTCAGCATCGTTTAAAGCCTTACTTACGAAGTAAACGGGGTATTGTTTTGATCCTTCTTCCTTTATCAGCACTGATGCTACGACCAGATTTGAGAAAGAAATGTAGAGAAAAAGGATTTCTCCAGTGTTTGGGGATCGCAATAAAGGAAGCTCTGATAAGTAGTTTTTCAAATCCTTCCAGGCCCTGCTGCACTCCGCAATCCATTTGAAATCATTCCTCGAGTTCTTTAATGCTTTGAAGAAAGGAAGACACTTCTCTGCTGACTTGGAGATAAATCGTCCCAAGGCAGCGATACATCCATTCAAGCTTTGGATGTCTTTTACAAATTGAGGTTCCACAAGCCGCGTTATTACCTCCAGCTTCTCTGGGTTTGCCTTAATTCCTCGCTCGGATGTCATGAAGCCAAGAAACTTTCCAGATTTTACCCCGAAGGCACACTTTGTGGGATTTAATTTGAGGTTATACTTCGCCAAATTTGCAAATGTTTCCACTAAGTCATCCAGGTGTGAAGCTCCCCGTTCAGTCTTGATGAGCATGTCGTCTACATAGGCCTCTATAATCCTATCTATCTGTCTTCGAAGGATGTGGTTCATCATCCGCTGATAAGTGGCCCCTGCATTCTTTAAGCCAAAAGGCATAACATTGTAACAATATATGGCCCTTGCAACTCAAAACGAAGTGTGTACCTAGTCGCTTGGCCTCATTTTGATTTGATGATATCCAGAGAAGGCATCCATGAAGCTTAAGAATTCATATTTTGCGGTTGAATCTACAAGTGCATCGATTCGGGGTAGCAGGTAGCAGTCTTTGGGACACGCCTTGTTGAGGTCGGTGTAATCAACACACATCCTCCACTTTCCGTTGGCCTTCTTGACCATCACCACATTGGCCAACCATGTGGGGTATTTAACTTCGCGAATAAACCCAGCCTTCAGTAATTTTTCAACCTCCTCTTTCATGCCCTGCATTTTTTCCTCTCCGAATTGTCTGGGCTTTTGTTTCACATGGTGATATGTAGCATTTATGTTCAGTACGTGCTCCGCAATTGAGGTGTCAATACCTGGCATGTCCTCCGTACACCAAGTGAAACTATGTTGGTGAGCTTTTAGGAAATCGATGATATTTTGTCGAAGAGGATTTGGCATCTCTCTGCCGATCTTGACACGCTGCTGAGGGTATTTGGGTTGATGATTATTTCATCAAACTTCTTCTCCTGTGATACTTCTGTAACCAAATCATAGATGTTTTTTCAAGTATCTTCTGGATCCTCTAGTCATGATTAAACATTACGGAATTGATGGAGCCGATTTCGACCAACTCTTCCCTCTTCCTCTTTATCCTGTGATCCGTCCTAGCAGACTTCGAGGGATACTTTTGACGAAGCCCGCACTCTATAAGGTGTTGAACTTTACTTGCTCGTGGGATGTCGATATGACAAGATCAAAAGCTACATGAAAGGGAGTCCCGAATATCGCGGTTTAAGGGGAATCCAGATCTACGACATAAAACTTTATTTCCTCGGTTGTACTCTTTCTCCATTGCCAAGGGTTACCTGCATCTTGACTGTTCCTTTAACTGGTATTTTGTGAGTGGTAAACCCTTCTAGAACCATCCTACTTGCTTTGAGGTGATCATCTTTGATATGCATAAATCATATCACATTTTTAGCATGTTTTTAAGCATAATATAGGATGAAATTGATAGGAAATTGGTCTTAATTGATTGTTATTAACTCAATTTCATAGTTTTTGTGATTTTGGAAGTGTCGGGTGAAAAGTAGACGAAAATAGCAAATTTTGGGGCAAAAATGCAATTTTTGGAAATGCTGAGTTCGGGACGGGCGTCCTGACCCAGTCAAAGCACCAAGACGGTCGTCCCAAGCTCAGGACGGGCGTCCCGAGCACCAGAAGTTGTCCCACATCGAAAGTTTTGGAGATTTTCACTCCAGGAAGCTGCTATAAATACCCCAGGCCTCCAAGAGTTGAAATCATTCCTCTCCACTTGATCTGAGTCATTTAGTGACTTCAAGTGTACATTTTTCTCGAGTACATAAGTCACTGAGAGACTCGGGTTCACTATAAGTTTTCTTTCTTTCTAGTTAGTGTTTCGTTTTTCTTAGTCTCTGAGAAATAGTCTCAGATCCTAGGGTTCGATAGATAGGTTCGTTTCTGGTATTCATAGAATACTCGGGATTTCGTTAGGAGATCCTAAGAGGGCTCGAGGCGTTCGAAGAGTCAGTCCAGATGGCTGGGCTTAAGCTGGGTATTAAGGTAAAGTCCAGCTACTAGGCTGAGGAAGCGTCCTCTGAAGGTTCTGGCGAGCAGAGTTGGGTCAAGCAATACGACATATACAGCAGTACGCTCCATCGGCGAGACTAAGTAAAGGGTGATTTCTTTATGGCATCAGTCCCCATGTCCCTCTCTTTATATGTTGTTATTGTGTTTGTCCAAAGAATAATTTTGAATATCGGATTATGATTTTTATGAATATTTGTCATATATGTTGAAGTTGTTATGTTTTTCCGGAAATAGCCACCTGCTTAATATTCACTATGTCTGCATGTCTAATGTGTTCTTTTAAACTAAAATTAGGGTTATAGACAATTCCTAACCACGGTCTATTCATAACCTGTTTAGTTTAACAGGCATCAATTAGTATTGGTGTCTGCCATACTAGATAAAATAACCTGCAGAACACCCTATTTGTTAGAATAGTCTAGGTAGGGGCTGAGTTGAGCGTTTATGTCGGCGGTTAGGGCCGAGCGGCATGATCCCTGAAGTGACATAGGGCTTTCATGGATGTCTTTAGCTCGAACCGTGAGTAGGGTTGTTAACCTTAACGATGGGGCGGTTTATCAGAGATCTCGGATGTGGTACGCCTTTAGACTCAGAACATAGTTGCAATCCAGGCTAAGATATATCTAAAATACTCGAAGATAGGTCAATCAACATGTAGGAACAGTATAACATAGAATCAGGACCTTATCTATAAAACACTTCTAGGCTAAATTAGACTTAAACCTTAGTGGAGAATGGATCACCCTCTCATCAAAGTTATTGATGAAGATTGCATAACTGGATCATAAGATAAGAGTTAGGATAAAAGGCTAGTTACTACTAAGCCGTTACCACTTCCCTGTGAGTACGATATTTAACTTAGTAAAATCGTAGATACTTTCCAACAGACTAGCTACACGATAGGTACTCTGCCTTAGGTTATGGCTGATTAAGTGACACCATAGAGACTAAATGTGACAATTAGTAAATCTCAATCCTTAATTACTCATAATCAACATAGGGTAAAATAACACCTATTTAGCATATCATTCGGAAACGCATCAGATTTTTGACGCCGTTGCCGGGGAAATATCATAATGAATTTAGGATTACTTATCACAATTCTAGAGACTTATGATAGGTAGCGGTAGTAACCTAGACCTTAGACCTAACACTTATTTTCTGCTAGTTAGACAATCAATTTCTGAAATATAGGATTATCACAACTAATTGCTTTTAGATATTATCTAAAATTAAGACACTTAGAATAATCAAATTTTAGAAAATCATTCTAAAACCATATTGAGGAAATTTAATTGCTTTCGAAAAAAAAAAGAAAAAAAAATTTTAAATTTAAAACCCGAAAAAAATGTATTTTTCTTGTTCAAATGGTAAGTTGTTCTTTTCCCTATCTCTTGTTCTTTCTTAGTTGTTTTCCTAGTTGTACATTTGTTGCTCTTTTTCGTGTTTTTCTTTTATTATTTAATTTCGAAGAAATAAAAATGGAAATGAGGATAAAATATATTTTCTTCTGAGTTGTAAAATTTTGGCTTAGATTTTTATTGGGAAGAAACTCCATTTTAGAATTTTCTTAGAGTCATACCGGCTTTATTAGGAAGAGTTATGAAATAATTTTTCCTTAATAGCTAGACCTTTGAATGTTCTATTGAAAAAAAAGGATGTTCCTTTTGTTTTGCTGATAATTGCATGAGATCTTTTAAACCAAAAGGAATTACTGCACCCATTATGGCATCACCTGATTGAAATCTGCTTTTTGAATGAATATGTGATGATGTAGTAAGAATTGTTTTAGGACAGAAACATGATAAGAAAGTTCACATATGATAAATTCCAATCTTATCTAGTCTTGTCTAAAAATAATAGGTTACACTGATCACTCTGAGATATCTGTGTTCAATAAAACTAATGTTGAACCATAATTGATTAAGTTAAGTTTTATTGTTACTTGAATTTGATATAGAATGAAGGGATAAGAAAAAGAGTTGAAAATCTAGAAAGCAAACCATTTGTCTAGATTAGAAAACCCGAGTTAGAGGCTATTGTAATACTGATAAATTTATGATGAAAACTTATTTGCATTGTTTGCTATGTATGATAAGTCTCATCTGTGGTTTATTGTTGTTGCAAATTATCTAGTCACTGAATGAGTTCCAAGTAATGTGACTTATCAGCAAAAGAAGAAATTCTTCGCTGATTTGAAATATTACTACTGGGCAGATTTCTCTTCTATTTCAAATTTTTACAGATCAGTTGATCAGAAGATGTATCTCGGAAGGCGAAGGCCACATGATTCTGAAGCATTGCAGGAATCTATGGGAGGCCAATTAACTGCTATCAACACTGTCCGGAAAGTGTTGGAAGTAGAATCTTGTTGGCCCACCATATTCAAGGATTTTGTATCTCTGATACAGTCCTGCGATGCTTGCCAAATAACAGGTAACACCTATTCCAGAGATCGCCTACCCCAGCAAGGTATATAGAGTCTTAAAATTTTTAATATCTAAGGTATTGATTGAATCCTTTTCCCTTCTTCCTTTGAAAATAATTACATCATAGTAGTCGTGGAACACTTTTCAAAAATGGCCTGAACCACAGGCATTACCTACTAATGATGTTAAAGTCATGTGCAGATTCTATGAGAAGTTGTTTTCCAGATTCAGAGTGTCAATGTCTTAGGAAGAAACGTTCAGTCTGTGTATCAAATTTGTGAAGTCTGCCAAGTACCACACTATAGCAGGGATTGCTATGGGAATGAAATACGAACCATTCCAAAAAGAGGTAGGAGTAGGTTACTGCAGAATGCTACTCCAATGGGAAATGCATACAATCCCAGCTGGAGGAATCATACGGGATTTAGCTGAGGAATAATTCGGAAGCTAGAAACTTTCAGAAGATATCACCACAGCAAAACCCCTACTCGCAGAATCAACAGATGAGATACTAGCAACAATTAAAGCTAGACCAGTGTAAGCAAGTGATCTACCAAGTGATATCGAAGGGTCGAGGGATATAGAGGAATTTGGCATTGTATCAGGAGCATAGCAATGGAGGAGCTTGCATCCCCTGCATACCAATCAGCTGTGAGAAACTTCCCCGAGGAAGTCTCAAATACTTAGGCCCAGATCTACACCACTGGAGCCTCATACCACCACGGCTTAGCCAAAGCTTCAGGTATCTTTTCTACCAATCAAAACTTGCATGCAATACCTTCACTAACATTGGCAGGTAGGCACACCAATCCAAAGAAGTCTCATTCCTAGACACGTTCCTTCTGGACACGTTGCTACGATTACGAGGAACTTTGCAAATGATTCGAGGAAACAGTCCTTGGGGCTTGAGTCATTCATCAATTGGATAGGCCACTACCTGGAGCTTGACAATGAAGGATCGGAGCTGACATCATCTGTTCCAATACCTAGAGCTTGCAGAGTCAAGAACACCTCAGCAATAGCACATGACTAAGGTGAAGAGCCAATTGAAAGATCAGAGAAAACCCTTCTGCTCGCGACATGAAGGGAGTTTTTCTAATCCTCATATTCCTTTACTTTTATTTTATTTTCTTTGTTTTGTGTTCTGTTTTGTTATTTCCATTATCCTTCTTGTTTTGTTGCTTTATTTTCCTTCTTACCCTTAGTTAGTCGAATAAGTGTGGGGTAAGAGTTCTTTATTTTGTTTTTGTTTTTTCTTGTTTTCAAATAAGTGTGGGGTAGTTTAGATATGCATGAACACTGAGGACAGTGTCAGACTTAAGTGTGGGGTAGCAGTGCACGGTGCACTGCAATAGTTGAGAGAAAATTTTTGCATGATTTTGCTAGTTTTCCCTGTATTTTCACACCCTTCCAAAAATTTTCAAAATTTTCCATTATTTCAAACTTCTAAATGCAGTATGATTGGTTAAACATTTGCTTATGTCTATGATATGTAGGTATAATTTTATGATTAGAAGAAGACAATACGATGACTATTTTGAACTTATTGATTAGGAATAGGGAATTCCTGATAACTGAGCACAATTTAGTCTGGATTAGAAACCTCAGCCAATTACCTTTTCAAGACTTAACTAAATAAGATTAGACCAGTTGTGGATGTATTGGCAATTAGAATGACTAGATCAGACTCTGAGCTAAACGTGAAAAGAAACAAAAGAAAGTTAATTAAATAAGGGTAGTTTGGCAGCGGCCTACGCTACTCGAGCACCACTTCTTCGGGGAACTTAAAGCTTGATGCCCTAAGGTCGTGTAGGTCTGGGAGTCATCGGAATGGGACTCGCTACATGGGTAGTTGAAGTTGACGTGTTCAAAGCAGACTCAAAATACCCTGAATCTATAAAAGAAAGAAAAATCAATAAACGATAAATAATTAAAAATATGATCACCAAGGCTCAGAACTCATAAAGTTGTCTTTTGTTAGTATGTCTAGCGACGGGTCGAAGTGTTATCAGGTAGTAGTTAAGACGAGAGTATATTGTGTTGACTATCTGGTCTAGACTAGTACACACACTACACATCAGGAAGACCTTGTGACTAAAAGAAAAGTTCAACCTAGTTGTTAAGTTGTTTTCTAGAATAGTCTAGGTAGGGGCTGAGTTGAGCGTTTATGCCGGCGGTTAGGGGCGAGCGGCATGATCCCTGAAGTGACATAGGGCTTTCATAGATGTCTTTAGCTTGAACCGTGAGTAAGGCCGTTAACCTTAACGATGGGGCGGTTTATCAGAGATCTCGGATGTGGTACGCCTTTAGACTCAGAACATAGTTGCAATCCAGGCTAAGATATCTCTAAAATACTCGAAGATAGGTCAATCAACATGTAGGAACAGTATAACATAGAATCAGGACCTTATCTATAAAACACTTCTAGGCTAAATTAGACTTAAACCTTAGTGGAGAATGGATCACCCTCTCATCAAAGTTATTGATGAAGATTGCATAACTGGATCATAAGATAAGAGTTAGGATAAAAGGCTAGTTACTACTAAGCCGTTACCACTTCCCTGGGAGTACGATATTTAACTTAGTAAAATAGTAGATACTTTCCAACAGACTAGCTACACGATAGGTACTCTGCCTTAGGTTATGGCTGATTAAGTGACACCATAGAGACTAAATGTGACAATTAGTAAATCTCAGTCCTTAATTATTCATAATCAACATAGGGTCAAATAACACCTATTTAGCATATCAGCCGGAAACGGATCAATCTTTCAAGCCCATCTCCTTGAAACATTGGAGATACATGATGTTTTTTGGCTCTTGTGTCTACCAAAACTCTTCTCACCGTGCATTTATCAATCTCATCTCTCGTCATCCGGACTTCAAGAACAATAGGTGTGATTTTTGGTTCCTCATTGTGCTCTAACTCCTCGTTCGAAAAAGAAATAGCCTCACGATGCATAAGCCCATACTAGGGAACGAGGTATGACTTGGTGAGATTGTATATCCTTTTCTTAATTTTCTTGATGGAGGTTAGCTAGGGGTTTATCATCCTTTTGTTGTTGAGTATTGGCCACGTACTCCTTCAGGCATCCTTCTCAAATGAGTCGCTCAATAGCCCTTTTAACTAGATGCAGTCCTCGGTTGAATGTCCATAATCTCGGTGAAAACTGTAGAACTTTGTTTTATTTAACGTAGGGAATGATTGAGGTCTCATCTGGATTGGATCCCTGACTCCATATTTGTCTTTGATCATCGCTATCAGACTCGCATTTGGGACGTTCAGAGGTGTAAACGTCTCGAGTCTTCTACCCTGACTTTTATCTCTCCTTTCTGAAAAGTTCGGATGGACCTCTTTCTAAGACTCGTGTTGTTTGTCTTTCTTCTTGGTAGTGGACTCTAGTGCACTGTTGTCTGCTAATGCAACTTTACGAGCAATGTTGAACATTTTTCCTATGGTTTCTGGCTTTCTCAATTGGAGCTCTATGTACAACATCCTGGATCTGAACCCTCCTTCGAAATAGGTAATAACAGTGTCTTGACTGATTCCCTCTCTATCATCATATGTCTTTTTGAATCGCTCCAGAAAAGACAATAAGGACTCGTCATCCTGCTGTTTGATGTTGGTTAGATCTCCACGCGTTTTTGGTATTATCCCTGTTGTGCTAAATTAATCCAAAAACATTTTTACTAAGGTGTACCAGGAATTGATTGTACCTGCTTTGAGAGAGGTGAACCATGTTAAAGCTTTGTCCGATAGGGTGCTGGGAAATGCCTTGCACAAAATTGCTTCATCATTCGTGACTAGGCCCATGGCTGATTTATAACGGCACACATGCTCAAGGGGTCGAGTTTGTCTGGAGTAAAAGACAAATTGCGGGATCTTGAGGAATGGATCAAGGGTAACACCTTGGATCCATTTGGCGAATGGCCCCAACTCGATTGATCTTGTCCTCTTGATTTTGGCTGTACTTTTGACTTTCTCCGGACTGTGCTCGGTGTATCGTTTCCTGGCCCCTTGTTTCACAGTGGGCTTTGAAGTGTGATGGCTCTCTCCAACCTTGTTGATTGTTTGATAGTGCTTCCTACCTGATCGCGTTTCTCATTTGTCGGTTTTCTTAGTAGCTACAGTCCACGAACGTTGGGGAAGTCGCTAGGAAGGGTCATCTAGGAAAGTCGGCGGTGATAGTTCTGCTCCCGCTTTGCGGAACTCGGACCTTAATTTTAACCACTGCATAGAGAGTTCTTGCTCTTGTCTTAATCGTTCATTTTGTTTATGCATCTTTTGCAACAATTCTCTTTCGTCGTTTCCCCGTTTAGAAATTATGTGCTCTCTCAAGTCTTGAGAGTGTCTTGAGGTTTCAGGTTGTGGTCCTAACCTTTCCATAGCCGAGCGACGCTGGGGAAAAGCAGGAGCTGAGGACTGCGCTATCCTAGTCGCAGTTTCACGAGGTGACGCATGTTGGACAGTGTGTCCCTCCTCACCTGAGTGTCTAGATATAATAAGATTTCTGATAATGGAACCAAACTGATTCGTCAAGAATTGGTTAGGATGATTCGAGGGTAAAAAAATAAATTTGTACTAAAATATCTCCAGGAATCTTGAAGTATCGGGTACTTGCAAAATTGAGAAGTTCAATGGGACGTAGATGCCCCGTGAACTCTCTGACGATCAAGTTAGTTTATGAGAATCTAGTATAAATAGTTTAGGATATCTGGAATTCAATGGTCTTTACCTTCCACTTACTCCCCCTTTATAGGTGTTTTCCGACGAAGTTCCTATAACGGATATGAGTTTGTGACTTGCCGTTATGGAAAGCGGGTAGTTCGTGGAGTGATTTGGGGACCCATGATTTGGAGTGGTGCGGTTATAAATGCCGCTTTCTACGCTGATTATTGACTTCTAGTCAATAATTATGGTAGTTTATTATTAACCGAAGTGCGAGGCGGTTAGTATTTTGGACAAATGACCTTTTTACCCTTGATAATTGTTATTTGTTACTCAACTAATGTGCTACATATATAGGTATACATAATGAAATGAGATAATTACACGTTATCAGTTAACATGTGGAAAAGACACGTGGAGAGAATACAGGTTTATGGCATGTAAAACATGTGGAAAATAACCAACGGAAACAAAAAGGTTGAAGACATACACCGGTACATGCGAGGTACAAAATACAAAGTATGAAGTATAGTGATGTGAGGAGCAATCTCACACTTCGTCTCGCTATTGGATCCTATAACAAGAAATCCGCTAAGAAATACTGCTATGAGGAAAACAGAACCACGGCGACCTTCCAAGGTCTCACTGTCACGGGCATCATTATTCTGCCTCATGACAAGCAGCATTTATACCCCCAAAAAGAGCAGCCAGCCTCTATTCAACAGGTGGCATCCTGGAGTACACCTCTTGTATTTTTAGATAAGAAAATCCTCCTATACAGACATTTAGAAGTAATCAGTCTTTTTTCATCATCAAGGCAAATATTATCTCCATTTACTACATTCTTGTCACTGACTATATTCACATTAGGTTTTTGTTCATACAACTCTTGAGAGTAAACCCTAATTACTAGATTAAAATCTTCTTCTTCGATTACTCGACTTTTGTTCACTTATCCATTTACTCGACTCTGGAGAGATCCTCCTCCAGCTTCCGGTGCATGCTGAAGTCCATGGCCCGGTGTACAACCGCTCCCCCATAGAACCTCGCACACCGGCGATCTTGCAGAGGCAGGTTCGCTAGGGGAGGCGAAGCACAAATGATTTGGCGGGCCAAGACCTCGTGCTCCGGCCTTGACTCCGGCGCCTTAAACCCCTCCTGGAGCCAAGGCCAAGACGGAGAAATAGAGGGGCCAAACTCCTGGGTTCCCTGGGAAGCCCGCCGCTCCGCCGTAGCCGGAGCCACCTCCCTCAAGGCCGACGACTCCACCAACTTCTACCGCGAAGCCTTGGGCCTCCCCCCTTCTTCACTTTCACGAGCGCGCTTCGCTGGGGGCGTGGAGTGTCTCCTTCCCCTTGGACCGGGAGGGAGGAGGAGAGCGCATGGCCGGGGAGCGAGTAGTGTTGGAGCCACCTGCCACCGGCGGAGTGACGGTGGAATGATCAACAGCCCGCGGAGGATTCACGGCACTCCGATTCTCTGAACCCTGGGCTGGTCCCTTGCGGAGTGCAGAAAAGTTTATCCTCATATCTGCCACAACACAACAAAGTCGGGGTTAGCAAAAGAAAGATAAAAAGAAAAAATAATAAAGTAAAACTACTCTGACAACTACTCTACCCTTTGCGACAGGGCAGCCCGCACTACGGGGATCTTGGCAAACCGAGCACTCAGAAGAAAACCCCCTCCCGGGTGCAACTTCCACATCGGGTACTCCGACAGGTCCTCGAGCCCCAACTCTCTCCGCCGACTGTCCGCCGCCGGCCCGCCTATCCCACAGGCGTGGCGACTCTGGTCAGCGATAAGTTCGCTGGTCAGGAAAACTTTGGACTGAGTCTTGGGATTATCCCCCAGCTCACTCTGGATAAAATCTAAAAACCTGTTATCCGAATCGGAGTACTTGGTGTTCCTTTTAAGGGAAAGCCAAGGACGAAGTGCCTTACACTTCAGGTAAAATGCGAAGCCCGTTCTGGACTCCACACAAACCTACTTCTCCCTCCACTGACCTAACTTATTGGGGGGGGCTCAAAGAGGGTGACTACACTAGGACGCGGTCGAAGTGACAACGTCAGGTTGTTCATGCGGAGGACGGTGAAAAATTTCCTCAGCAAGTTTTCGGAGACCTCTACACCTACTCTCCTACACAAAACTGTAAAGGCGACGAAGTACCTAACTCCGTTTGGATGGACGTGAGCGGGTTGACATCTAACTAGGTTCAAGAAATCGCAAAATGCAGTATCTAAAGGCAAACTGAGGCCAGAAACGAAGTGTTCGTAGGGAATATGAATATAAGAATTAGACATACGCCCACACTCCCGGAGGTAGATTAACCTAAATCTACTCTGGTCGACCTCACTGGATAAAAGGGGGAGATCTACGCTAAGGGTATTCTTCCTAAGGGCGAAGTCCCCCTCCAACTTGTTTTTGGTTTTTGGGAGATCTTCGGAATGGTCGGAGTCCTCATCCTCGCCCTCGCGACAGTTACTCCGCCCCCCATGTGCTTAGACATCCTATGGGCTAAAGGGATCGCCTCAAGAACACTCGGGCCGCCGTCAGACACTTCGGCATTCTCACTATTTGCGGTGCTGGAACTCTCAGAGCTGGACTGCGAAGTGGAGCTCGAAGAACTAGACTCCACCGCAACTACTGGGACTTCGGAACTCTCTGAGTCAGACATATCTACAAACACAAAATAGAAGTCCTATCAGAAACTAAAATCCATTTACTCCGATTCACCATCTCACAGTCTAAAAGTCCCCTGCACTTCGCCTTCATCTGGGCCATCACTTCAGAAAACTCCTACCCGAAAACCCAGCCTGAAATCACTCCAGAATATCCATAACCACTCTTTTTCTCCAAAAAAAAAGAAAAAAAGTCAGTTCCTCAACACACTAAAACCCTCAGGAGCACCCCAAACAAAGAACAAAGAAAGAGAAAGAAGCACAAAGGAAAACCGAAGGACAGTGCCTTCTCTTACCTGCGGAAATATGGAAAATGGAGGAAACTTGGAGAACTTGCAGAAAACGCGGTTTCACCGAGAACAAGCTAACAACGCCGGGGAAATTTTTGAGAGGAAAAGCAAGGAATACGAGAAGGAAATGCATATAACTTTGAGTTTGGGAAAGAAAAGCCGAAGCGATTAAGGGAATTTTCGAGTCCAGCAATGAAAAGCAGAAAAAGCAGAGAGCTTCAAATTTGGCAGAGTTTCTCTAGAGAAGAAAATGTAAAAAAGAAATTCACTAAGGCAAGTGAACTATTTATAGAAGGGAGGGAAAATTCAAAAACCGTTAAGCTTCCCCAACAAGCTTCGCCCGACCCGACTCCAACCGGGTCGAGGTCACACCAGAGGTCATGATGCGATTCCGGTTGACGTACTAAATAGGTGTTATTTTACCCTATGTCGATTATGATTAATTAAGGACTGTGATTGACTAATTGTCACGTTTAGTCTTATGGTGTCACTTAATCAGCCAGAATCTAAGGCAGAGTACCTATCGTGTAGCTAGTCTATTGGAAAGTATCTACGATTTTACTAAGTTAATTATCGTACTCCCAGGGAAGTGGCAACGGCTTAGTAGTAACTAGCCTCTTATCCTAACTCTTATCTTATGATCCAGTTATGCAATCTTCATCAAATACTTTGATGAGAGGGTGATCCATTCTCCACTAGGTTCAAGTCTAATTAACCCTAGAAGTGTTTTAAAGATAAGTTCTGATTCTATGTTATACTGTTCCTATATGTTGATTGACCTATATTCGAGTGTTTTAGATATATCTTAGCCTGGAATGCAACTATGTTCTGTGTCTAAAGGTGTACCACATCTGAGTCTCTATACTACCGCCCCCTATCATTAAGGTAAACGGCCCTACTCACGGTACGAACAAAGACAGTTATGAAAGCCCTATGTCATTTTCGGGGATCACTCTGAAGGCTCGTAATCGCTGGCATAACGCTCTACTCAGCCTACCTAGACTACTCTAACAAGCCAGGTGTTCAGCATGTTTTTTATCTAGTATGGCAGACACCAATACTAATTGATGCCTGTTAAACTAAACAGGTTATGAATAGACCGTGGTTAGGAATTGTCTATAACCCTATTTTAGTTTAAAAGAAACTACATTAGACATGCAGACATAATGATTATTTAGCAGGTGGCTATTTCCGGAAAAACATAATAACTTCAACATACAAAACAACTATTCATAAAATCATAATCTGATATTCATAATTGATGTTTAGGACAAAGCAATAAAACATATAAGAGAGGGGTATGGGGACTGATGCCATAAAGAAATCACCCTTTACTTAGTCTCGCCTACAGAGCGTACTGCTGTATACGTCGTATTGCTCGCCCTGACTCTGCTCACCAAAACCTTCGGAGGACGCTTCCTCAGCCTAGTAGCTAGACTTTACCTTACGTCCTGGGCTTAAGCCTAGCCATGTGGACTGACTCTTCGAACGCCTAGAGCTCTCTTAGGATCTCCTAACGAAATCCCGGGTATTCTATGAATACCAGAAACGAACCTATCTATAGAAACCTAAGATCTGAGACTATTTCTCAGAAACTAAAACAAACACTAATAAGAAAGAAAACTGAGATCCGAGTCTCTGAGTGAGTTGTGTACTGGAAAACTGTACACTGGACACCACTTAATGACTCAGATCGAGTGGAGAGGGATGAATTCAACTGCTGGAGGCCTGGGGTATTTATAGCAGCTTCCCGGAGTGAAAATCTCTGAAAAATTCGATGTGGGACAGCTTCTGGCGGCTCGGGACGCCCGTCCTGATTCGTTGACCAGGTTCAGGACGCCCGTCCTGGCGGTTTGACCGGGTCGGGACGCCCGTCCCGGACCTTTGACCGGGTCAATATTTCTAAAAATTGCGTTTTTGCCCTAGAATTTGCTGTTTTCGTCTACTTTTCACCTGACACTTCCAAAATCATAAAAACCGTGAAATCAAGTAAATAGTAAACAATTAATGTCAATTTACTCTCAATTTCACATTAAAACATACATAAAAACATGCTAAAAATGTGATACGATTTTCGCGTATCAGGTCACTTCTCTGACAGCTCACGTGTGGCGCCATCATTGCACGCGCGTGGGGAAACGCAAAAGGCGCCACCTCTAGACACGCAAAATGGCTAGCCGACCCCTCGGTAACCGAACCGCCATTACGGGAACCTAACCCCGCGCCGAGGAAGTCAATCGTCACCAGATACTCCGACCGCCTCACCAACGAGTCCACCAGACACACATGTCTGTCCAGCTGGCATGACATGGCAGCTCCCACTTCGCCAAGCTGGACCATGGGCTGCGTGGTCACTCCGACTTGCCACGTGCCGAAGTCACTACACTTCAGTACTTTGATCAAGCTCATTGATCAACCGCATTTCTGATGGTCCACGTTTGACTATCACAGTCAAAGGTTCCCATAACAACCTACTAAAATAGGGGGATCTCATATCTCCCTACAAAATCCGGTAACCATCAGATTTCACTAACAAATCACCCAAACTACTTGACAAGGGGGTAAAATCCCTATAAATACCACCCCCGTACAAGTAACGAGGGGAAGGCCAGATCATTCTACTAATCTCTCTCTATACTACCCAACTCACAGTCATACCACTGACTTCTCACACAGTCACGTCACTGACTTAATCATCAGAGGGTTTACCGGAAACCTTCCACCCTCCGGTTAAACTTCACTGTTTTGCAGGCCCAGAGTTGCAAGACGACAAACTTTCTACGACACGTAGTCAATCAAAGTACGGGTATTTGACGGAGGGAGATCATCAAACGACGCCGGTTCCTCAACACGTGGCATCAGACTATTTTTTGACGAATCAATATATATATATAACATTAGAGAATTAATATAATTTATTAACATTTTTTTCCATTAATTATTGCCTATATACATACCCAACTATAGGCTTAGCAGCACTCATAGTCAATTACTTGATATTGTTCTTCCTATACCAAAAAAAATATCCTAGTTGACTATAAACTCATTACCATTGTATATTTACTTCATTTATCGATGTGGGACAGAGTATCACATAATAATTTATAATTTACACATAATTTTCATTTTTTATCAAAAAAAAAAAAACACACACACACACACATGTGTGTCTGTCTTGATTTGAACAGTGTATTAAAAGCAAAATACTACCCGAAAAACCAATAATTATCCCTAATTTTATTTGAAGCAAACAAATAAAATTACAATAAATGAAAAGTAAATAATCAAGAAGATTTGATGGATATATAGTAATACCTCAACCCGTTGCTGAATGACAGCAAGGTGTAGAATTGTGTTCCCACATTCATCTCCACCGTTGACCGCATTATTACTCCTCTTCAAACAATCCTCCACCACTAATTTCAGAGCTTTCATGGCGTTATATCTAACACAAAGGTGCAATACATTTTGTTTACCATTTTCTATTTCTTCTATATCCGTCGCCTGGTGCAGTAATAAAAAACTCAGAATCTCGACATGTTCATTCACAGCAGCTAACTCAAGAGGAGTTCTTCCGTCTTGATCCCGAAATTTGGATACTTCCGGGCACGTACGGTACAATTCCTTAGCTATTTCGACGTGACCGCCGGCACAAGCTAGGTGAAGAGGGTAACGTCCCGATGAATCTGACTTTGTAAGAAAATTATTATGGTTAATGTTGCTGTAATTGAGAATTGCTGCGAGGAAGTCTAGGTTGCCGCACGTGACAGCTATGTGAAGAGGGGTTTCGTTGGTGAGTGAAGAAATTCTGTGTAATATGAGAGGGTCTTCTTGGAGGAGTTCATCTATGGTGGATTTGTCTCCTTTCATGGCTGCCTCAATCAACTTTGTTTCCATTCTTTTTTTTTTTTTTCCTATTGGAGAGATGGATGGATCATCAAGATTTTATGTACTTATAAAGTCAAAGTCAACGGATTCTTCATTCAAATAAATCGATTAAAAGATGGGAGTTGAATTCATACCTACAAAATCATTTGTCTTCACTCTAAATATATTATTATAGATTTTTGTTTTCGTAATTTGTGGATAGTATTTTTATTTTTTTTGAAATAGTAAATTTTTTTATTTAGAAGGTTTAAATAATATTTTTTATTTTAAAAATAAATAACTATTTATTTATTAATTTCTGTTTCTCCAAGAAAATAAAGAAAATGTGCTCTAGAGCACACACAGAATGGAAGAAAAGGTATTCAGTAATATATATGACAGTACTATGTTCCATAAAATATCCTTACAACTTTGTCGGAACTGAAATTATTCTTATACATTCTAGATATTTACACTAAAAATGAATTACAAAAATAAAAATATCAATTGCAAAGAAGAAAGCTAGTAAGGAAAATCCAATCTGGACAAAGAAATGGAAGGAATAAGTGGTCATGAATTCCGGCTACTGTCCTCAAGCATCATTCCTTTCAGACTTTTGGCCAACCAAATTGCAGTCTCTCTAGGGGAAACCTTATCTTTACCAAAAGGTTTTAGGACAACAGCAAGCTCTTCCAGTCTATTATTCTCAAGTAAGTCTGCAGATAATTCTAGTAGCCCTTCAAGTGCCTCTGCCCTCTGTTGGAATGACTTGACATCCAATGTTGCTTTTGCTGCTGGTGCTTCCTCCTCTGCAGCAGTAGGATTGAGTTTTTCCTGTTCTAAAGATTCCAACTTTGGATCCGGAGAAGATGCAATTGCAGGATCTTTGGTGTCGAATGCTGCTGGTGGAGGAAGATTCGAAGAGGGATTCACATCAACTACCTTAGAACATGAATTCTCTGAGGAATTTGATTTCAGAGGTGGAGATGAAGCTAGTGTTTTAATATCAGTGTCATCTTTTATTACACTTAACAGCTTCCCAACATCCACACTTGTCTCCACGGTGTCTATCAGAGGCTGATCACTGCCACTGCCAACTCGAAAGCTACTGTGCCGAATGACATGTATGACATCATCAAAAGCTGGTGGTAAATGGTTACTGCTAGCTGGTTTTTCAACAATAACATTTTGTTGAACAGATGCTCTGTCTTGGAAAGTCTTTTGGTTGGATGCAACAGGATGAATAATAGGAGATATGGCATCTCCCACTGCTGATACAAGTTCTTTTACCATAAACTTGTCGTCGCCACTGGATGCCGAAGACGTATTGCTTGCCCTCCTAAACCTGATCTCGTCTTCAGGAGTAAGTATTTCTTCAGAATTCTGAACTGCATGATCCAAAACTACTGCAGCACCTGAACTTGCTTTCTCAGTACAAACCGTAGTTTCTTTGTTTTGATGATCTGAGCTCCCTGCTTGATTATTTTGATAACCATGACTTCCTCGATAGGAATTCTCAGGCGTCTCAGAGTGCAAGGAGGAATTAGCTGAGCAACTTGGTAGTGATTCTATGCTTCCACTTTCAGTGGCTCGCCCCTGACTCGTACATGTCTGCTGCTCTGTTAAATTGATGAACGGCGTTGTTGCATCATCACAAAGATCAAATGCTTGCATTGAGACAGAAGACGATGCAGAATTGCTGCTATCTGTCGGCAATACTCTGAAACTTCTCACTACAGCCTTTTGAGATTGTTGCATAGTCTCCCTAGGGGTTGTAGGCGTATAGCAGCCATTCGACACTGAATCAGGAAGTCTCTCCGCGTTCTCACACTATCAAAGCCAACTACTTTACTCTCCATTATAACTGGAATGTTGGATCCAGTTTGTTTAACCCGTACAGGAAATGATGGTCTACGGACTAGGTTTGGAGGTGTTTTCTGTCTTGTCCTTGGCGGAAAGGCATCCTCGCCAATAATATTCTTTGCAGGAGAAGGAGGGACTGTTTCATGTCTAGGTCTGGTGTTAGGTGTGGAATCAGTTACCGGCAGCTGCACGGGAAGGTGAACAATATAAAAAACCAACTCTCAAGGACAAACTAACCACAATGAAGATAAACTGCAAGTACCTGATGCTTTAAGGAATGTATTGCATGAGGCCGCTTTACAGGATCTGAACCGGTTTTGGCTGAGGCAGGAGTCACCGGACTTAGTCTGGGAACCTTGGGGGATGCTTCCGTGTTGCTTCTTTGTGCATAAACGCCACCAGCCTTTGAACGGTTTCCTCTCATTGGAGAACTATTCTCTCTAGCTTTTTTTCCTTCTTTAAGAGCCATCATGATGTTTTTAATTGTTCTTGGCTGCTTAAGTTGAGTGTCATCTGGAATCGGTTTACACGTTTCAGTTCCATGTTCATCATGTTGCTGAAGCGGATGACCAAAACATGGCTCGTCGTCATCAATAGAAACCAAATCTGCATCACTAGTTCTGTTGTCACAATTGAATCCCATGACCTGAACATGTCTCTCACTTCTGTCACTGCAAGAACTATTACTACTTTGGCTTTCTCCCATACTCTTCCGACCATCACTGGGACTAGTAAGAGGTTTCTCGGGGTCATTGGTTGAGTGAGGACTAAATTGCAGACGGTATTGATCAACGTAAGGTTGCAGATATGGGTGCTTAAGAACTTGAGATGCCTGCCAAGAATCAATCAAGATCAGTCAATTAATCCTCGCAGAGTATTTATTCATCAAGGACGGATTTCTACGAAAACAAATATACACTAGGTCGATGTTCAGGATTCTTCCTCAGCATTCCCTTGATAAGCGTTTTCCTGAAATGAAATAAAGTTTTTTTCTCGTAATTACTTACATGCATATACATCACACAAACTAAATTCAACTAATAATTGAAAACAGAGCAGCAAAAAAACATGGAGGGCAAGAACTGACTTACAACGACGGAGAATAACAAGGTGGTAAAGGACCAATTGATGATCTGTTAATCTTACTAATCAGTCCTGCCATATCCTGCAACATGAGAAAAGGGAACAAATCCCCAAACAAATGTATCGATAACTGTAATGAGGAAACATGTGGGGAAAACAGAAGCATGAAATGGAAAGCCCCTAGCTTTATCAAGAAAGGGGAAGAAATGGAACAAGTATTATTTGATGATAAAGAAAAGATTTTTAAGTAAACTCCCTTGAAAAATAAACATGGAAACGAGGTAAAATATTAAGAAAAACAAAGTCAGCACAAGAAATTGAATTGTCTTACAAAAGCTTTGAATGCCGGTCGATGAGCAGCCATTTCATACATACAGCATCCTGTTCAACAATAAAACACTGGGGTCTGAAAGGGCATGCAATGGATAAAAGACTCACAATGCTATAGACTTCATGAGATGAAGACAATATACTAAAACTTTAGAATCTTAATAAAGATTGCAAAGAAAGAAAATTCCAAAAGGGATGTCATGATAGATACGTACCAAGTGACCAAATATCAGATTTAAAACCATATGGAATATCAGCAAGAAGCTCAGGGCACATGTATTTTGAGACATCGGCACCTTGGCAATAAGATTATTTTTGCCATCTCTTATTGAAAGGTTATAATCTCTCATGTGAATATCATAACCTTTCTCTAAGAGTTGTCCCAAGTTCAAAATATTATTTTTCATATTGAGCACATAATAGACATTTGAAATAAACTCATGATCTCCATTCTTTAGACGAATTAAAATCTTACCTTTTCCTTTGACCGAAATCTTCGATTCATCACCAAAGGAGACATTTCCACTTACCGACTCATCAAGCTCCACGAACATGCTTCTCTTCCCACACATGTGGTTGCTTGCACCAGTGTCAAGGTACCACATGTCATCTTGGTTTCCAACTTCTCCTTTGTATTCCAGAAGCACACTACCATTTTCTTCGGTAGTGTTCTCGACATAATTAGCCTTTTCGTCAACTCTTGATTTTGCATCTTTGCACTCGGAAGCATAGTGTCCAAATCTGTGACAATTATAACACTTTATTGAAGATTTGTCGTACCTCGACTGCGAATTGCTCCCTCCTCGACCATTCCTTGGGAACTCCTTTATTTCATAGTTGGTGAAGCCACCTCATCCGTATCCACGTCCACGACCACGTCCTCGTCCTCGACCTGGGCCGCGATCTAGTCCTTGGCCACGACCTCTCCCTTGTTGATTTGAGCTAGAGCTTTCCTCTTTCTCCTTTTGACTTACTTGTAACTTTAAAAGTTGCTCTACGATTTCTTGTTTTTTCTTTTATTTTTCCTCTTATGCTTGTAACGACCCCAATAAGAGATCGGTAGTCATTTCGTCTAAATTTTTAGTCTCCTCTATTGTCACCACTATATGCTCAAATTTTGGAGTTAGTGGCCTTAAAATTTTCTCCATAATTCTTATATCCTCCAATTTTTCACCATTTCTTTTCATTTGATTTGAGACCGCCAATACTCTTGAAAAATAATCTGAAACCAACTCGGACTCTTTCATATGCAAAGATTCAAATTCTCCTCTTAAAGTTTGGAGGCGTACCTTCTTTACTTGCTCAGCTCCTTTGCAAGAATTTTGAAGCTCCTCCCATGCTTCTTTGGCGGTGCTCGCGCATGAAATTTTCTCAAAATTGTCGTCCCCCAGTGCTTGATAGATGAGATAGAGAGCTTTCTTATCCCACTTTCTCGCATCCCGTAACTTATCCCTTTGTTGTTGGGATAGTCCGGTGTCGTCTTGCGCATCCTCGTAGCCGTTCTCGACGATATCCCACACGTCGTGGGCTCCCAATAGCGCCTTCATCTTTATGCTCCAATTGTCGAAGTTGCTCTTGTTGAGCAAAGGGACTTGGAACGATTGCAAATTAGCCATGCCAGAGGATCAACGTGGCTCTGATACCACTTTGTTGAGAAATAAGGATATTTGAATGGAGAAATTAACAATCAAAATAGAGGAGATTTTGTGATAGGCTAGTGTATCTTCAAAATGAGACGTGCGTTGGAGAAGGAAGATTTGAAAGTGGACAATTTTATTTCTCAATTTTCTTCATTGCATCCACAAAGGCTTGCTCACCCACCTATTTATACTACCACTATGTCTTATCTAGGCTAATCTAGATTATTCATAAAGTACACTTAATTGTCATACATCTCTCAACCATTCTAGAACATTAAATACTCATATTTTGCCAATTGCAAGGTTTTGATTTCTCTAGAATACTCCACCAATTGCAAGCTCTTGATTTATCTAAAATACTCCACCAATTGTAAGCTCTTGATTTCTCTAGAATACTCCACAAAAGTTGGTGGAGATAATTCAACAATGCATTACAGCTTTATTTAGTATTTATTACTGCAGTATTAAAGTATTAAGTAAAGTTTTGTTTACATTCTATTCATGTTCAGTATGATCTCATTAAAGAATAAGAAGAGATTAGTTGAAAATAGGCACGTGGAGATCGAATTGCATGTAATTTTCATGCTACATACCATGTTTGATCCATGTCATTTAGTTGTATTCATGTACGTGATCATTGGTAGGTTTAGTTACGATTTTGTGATAAATGCCTCTTTGATTCTATGTTAATATGATTGATGGATTGGATTGGATAAGAATGCATATAGTAATGATAACAAAAGATTGAGTACTCATAAAGATTAACAATACATAATTTTTTAAACACATTAAGCCCAAATAGGAGATTGTTAGATTTATTTTAATAAATCATGTGGGTGTATGTGTCAATTTTACATTTAAGGCTATCATATTTTATTAAGTTCTATTAAAATAATATAATAAAGTTGATTAGGTTAATATGCATCAAGAATAAGTATGAACTCACATGTATACATACATACACATGTAAACAAAATCAGATATTCAAATCGAAGCGTTCGTAAAGTTCGAACTCTTACTTGAGGGTAGAGCGCTTAACGAGTCGAGTCGAGTCGAACCGAACATGAGATATTTTGTGTTTGTTTGACTATTATTCGAACATATTTGGGTTTGTTCGTTTAATATTTGGAACAGAAAAAATTATTCGAGTTTGTTCCATTATGTTTTTTTTTGAGTTCGAGCTCGAGTTGTTCGATTAAATTTAAAAAAATTTAAATTTAAATTTAAATAAATTTTTTTTTCAAAATTTTAAATTTATAAAATAAAAAATTAATTATAATTTAAATATTTAACTGTTCAATAAATTCTTATCAAAATATTGAATCACTCAGGAAAAAAAATTTAAAATATTTCCAATTTAAATATTATATATTATTAAAAATAATATATATAAATATTTATAATTTGTTAGGAAATGCTCGTAATATTTTGAAATTTAATACGAGACAGTTTGGTTCGTTAACAACTCTACTTGAGGGGAGGGTCGGATCCAAATCTTTTAACATTGAGCTAATCGCTTTAGAAGAGATTCGAACTCTCGATCATCCGGATAAAGCATTTAGGAGTCTATTTACCAACTCTCCTAAACTATTGAGTTAAAAGTAATTTTTTACCCTACCACCAAAGTTTATATAGATAAAGTGAGAGTGTTACACCTACATCTTCGTCTTTACAAGTTGTAAATGTTTTTGAAAGATTTCTTTCCTCCAAGAAATCTTCAAACGTACTTCAAATTTCACATTTACAAATGGGTACTAATAGAAATCTGATTTTGTGTGGAAGAAGATTTCTGATCAAATTTTGGTAGAGTTGTTGAGCTGAATGAAAATTAATTTTTGGAGTTGAAAATGTCTCCAACCAAAATAAGGAAAATGATGGAATTTCTCTAACATAAGACCAAAAAATAGATGGAAGAATATGTAATGAAATTTTTTAAAAAACACTAAAATAATTTATCATTTTAATATTTATATTTTTTTATATAATTATATATTTTTATTTTATTAATAAAATATAATGGTAGCAGCACTAAATTAGAAATATCTTTCATACCTTTATATATTTATTATATAGCCTTGTTTTATTTTATAACATTAATTATAATCGTTATTAGCACAAAAATACGTTAATACTTTTATCTCGTTTACTTTTTTTTTTCTTTTTTTTTTTTTTTTTGTTATTTTCTACCAAATATGAAAAAAGAAGTATCCTTTATCGTTTTCATAGAAGTTTGAATATGTCCTATGATAATTTTACAGCTTTTCCATAAGGCTTTAATTTTCTATTAAACGGTATATATGCATGGTATTTTCATATAGAAATATAATTCATAAAAAATATTTCTCTCTTATATTTTAAATTTTATAAAATAGGTCTTTTTTAAAAAAAAATTATTTATTTTTTTAAATATTAAATTTGTTCCTTAATTTTTAAATATTTTTTAACTCTTTTTTTTTTTTGTTTTTTTAACCACTTAGTCTTTAAAAATAAAAAATAGAAAAAAAATTTCCAATTCAAAACTTCGTAAATAATAACAATAATTTTGTATAACAAATTTATTGACTTTTAAATTATTTATTATATCAATCTGTTTTATTGAAAAATTATTTAGAAAAAACAAATCTTGAAAAATATAAACGATGAATGTTCAAAGGAATCTTACTGTTAATTTCTAAGGAGAAAATTAAATAAATAAATAAATAATTGAAATGTGAAGAAACTTGGTTCACTCAATTAAAATCATCTGTGATAAGGTAGTTGTCTCACGTAGTAGACTTTCAAACAAAAGAAATTAATATATAATTTGATGTTTGGAACAAAAAACATAGTTTATTTATGCCAATACTGTTAGAGGGTTTTAGTACAATAAAAGTGATAAGCATGGATACAAGGTTAGTCGAGGCAGCACTAAGTGGTATAAAACAACCTTAGATGCCTTGATCCATGAAGACCCTTAATCTTCATAGAATTTCGATAACCAGCTTCGATGAAAACCCTCTTCACATAGCTTCCTTATATGGAAATCTAGATTTTGTGACAGCAATTCTCCGTAGAAAACCTGATTTTCTTACCAAAACAGATTCTTCCGGACGCTGCCCTCTTCACTTAGCTTGTGCTGAAGGCCACGTTGAAATAGTGAAAAGGTTGTTTCTGGCCTGCCCTGAAGTAGCCCGGAGACAGGATCAAGATGGCAGAACACCTTTGGAATTAGCGGCTTTGAATGAACAAATTGGTGTCTTGACCTATTTGCTTCAACAAAATCCTCTACTTGCAAAGATGGCAAATTCAGACACTCCCATTTTGCACTTGTGTATTAGGCACAACTCCATTGAAGCTCTCAAGTTGTTGGTGGATTGTTGGAGTAGGGATGAAGTAATTAACTTAAAAGACGTAAATGGAAACAATCTCCTCCATCTTGCTGCAATCCACAAACAGATTGAGGTAATCTTTTTCTCCCTTTTCTTTCCTTTTCTTTATTATCATTCTTGCATTACATATATTTAAATATATCTCACATCTATAAATAAAGTGAACATATTAGTATTATATAAATAAATACTTTTTCTTTTTTTATACAGACAGTAAAATATTTGCTTGAAGTGGTTGCTGCGGGTGAAAAATGGAATTCTATAAATAGAAACGGTTTCACAGTGATTGATGTTTTAGACCACAGCCCACATGACTGGAAAACTTTGGAGCTTCATACTATTTTAAGGAAATCTGGTGTTCGAAGAGCAGAAGAACTCGAGATTTTGACACAACCACCATCACATGATTCAATATTAGTATTTGAATCAAACAATCTCTATGTTTCCCAAGAGACTAATAGTAGTTTCTTTAAACAAATATTATTGTCACTGTTACACCTTATAAGGCAAGTGGGAAAATTCTTGAAAAAGATATGGCATATGTTTTTCATGAGCGATAATGATCGGACGGAGAAAATTCGTGGTAATTTGTTGGTGGCCGCAACTCTCATAGTGACCATCTCTTTTCAAGCAGGACTGAACTCTCCCGGTGGAGTTTGGCAAGAATCAAATAACGGCAAGAATATAGTCGGAACCTCAATAATTGCTTCTAGAGATTTTAATACTTACTTTGAATTTATTTTTTCCAACACATTGGCTATGATGTCATCTTCAGGAATAATCCTTCTCATGACAAGTGGATTCCCGCTAAATTCCAAGCCATTTATGGCTCTTTTGATGCTGGCAATGACGTCAACAATTGTTTTGATGGTGCGAACTTATAATATATCAATGCGACTTGTGTTGACTCCCGATGATATTTCCCGGGATCAATTTCACAAAATTGATTTGTCATTTAGTATTGCAGAGTACTTTTGGACTGGTATTTTTCTCCTCGTTATACTCTTTTATTTTGCTCGTTTCTTGGTGTGGTTACTTACCACAATATCAAGAATCTTGAAAGCTGGAAGTAGGCTAATTAAGGGGATTGGAACTAGATTTGTGTGAGTTTACCATCAAATTCAACAATGCTGTCCTACCCGTCTTCGACAGGTCAAGTTTCACGTCGGGGTGGGATCCCCCGACGTCCAAGGGAAGAGGGATCACGGGTGAAGCCCATCAGGTCTGCCCTTGCTGGAACTCGGCGGCCTCTCATCCATGATCCCCTTGAAGAGGTAGAGTTGGTTGATGAGGAGCAGCTTCGTCCCCGCCAGCGTCAATGGACTTCGTCTCCTGGCCCCTCTATGGAGATAATCCCAAGTCCTCCTGCCCCTGAAGTTACACCAGCTGATGCTTTGCCTGTGGAGATGCAGGAGGTGCCGTCTACTTCGGCGGCTGAAAGTGAAGGGGCTGAAAGGGACCTCGGCCCGTCATGGCTAAGGTCGGGGTTTGTGATGCCCGAGGAGGAGGGGGCCCTGCGGGAGTTGGTTGCTGAGATTTCTCGCAGGACTCCTCCTCTTCGTAACCTTCGCTTCACCAACCGCTACGCAGCAGCCTTCATTGGGGGGGCCATACTGGATCGAGCTGCGGATGTGGAGTCTTTGGCAGGCATGGGCGAGCTGAGCATCGACGAAGCAACCAACAGAGCCGGTGCCCTCTTAGCGCGGGTAAGGGACTTAATGTTTTTCACATCTTTCTTTCTCATTTTTTTTGTTAACTCTTCTCTCTTTTCTTCGCAGGTTACTTCTCTCCTTCTCTACATCTCCCGCTCCCGTTCTTTGGTGGAGGAGGGAAGGGCAGCTGACACAGAGTGGCGGGCGACTAACGAGCCACGCCTGGTAGCCCTAGAATCTGAGGTGAAGGACTAGGCTACTCGTTTGGAACTCGCGAAGTCTGAGAAGCTGCAGCTCACCAGCGAAGTTTCTGACTGGAAGGAGAGGATGCTGAAGGCTGAGGAAGAGATAGCGGAGTTGTGGGCCGCTAATGCTTAGTTGAACACAGCCCGGGATGAAGCAGTTGCGAGTAAGATATCTTTCCAAGAAGAGCTCAAGTACTGTAAGTCGGCTAGCCGAATATCATGAGGAAATAGGGCGTGAGGCTGGCTCCTTCTTGGACAAGGGCTGTGTTCACATTATCCGGCAACTCCATCCTCACTTTGAAGATAAAAGTGTCCTGGTGCGAGCCTACCAAGCAAATTTTGACAACGAGGTCTGCAGATAAGGGGCAGACTTCGTGCCATTCACTGATGAAGAGCTGGAGGCGCTCCGGGAACGTGATGAAAAGAGAGGAAAATTGCACTGGGAAGCCCCTCAACCTTCTGCTCCAACCTTTTGGGAGATGCTGGATGGCTCTGGTTCAGCTTAACCCTTTCCTCTTTGTAAACAACATTATCTCTTTTCTTTTGTAAACAATATTGTATCTCCTTTTTTATGAATAAAGAATCTATTTTGTTTAATGTTGCGTTCCATGAAATATTCTAAGTCATAACTTGACGCACAAAATACTATAAGTCGTATCTCCATACTTCGGGCTAATCATTGTTTTTTCCAAAATAAAAAACGTAAGTCTTTAATCATTCTTGGGCCGCAACCCGGTACTTCGCTTAACTCACCCTTAATGGTTGCATGTAGTGGACTTAACTTCCCGAGCCGTAACCCGGTACTTCGTTTAACTCAACCATGGTGGTTGCATGTAGTGGACTTAACTTCCCGAGCCGTAACTCGGTACTTCATTTAACTCAACCATGGTGGTTGCATGTAGTGGACTTATAACTTCCCGAGCCGTAACCTAGTACTTCGTTTAACTCAACCATAGTTTTTACTTATGGTAGTTCAAAATCTTCCCGAGCCGTAGCCCGGTACTTAAATTAATTCAACCACAGTTTTCACTTATGGTAATTCAAAAGTCTTCCCAAGCCGTAGCCCGATACTCATGGTAATTCAAAATCTTCCCGAGCCGTAGCCCGGTACTTATGGTTATTCAAAATCTCCCCGAGCCGTAGCCCGGTACTTATGGTAATTCGGAAATCTTCCCGAGCCGTAGCCCGGTACTTTATTTTGACATTGTAATAAAAGAAGTAAAAAAAATCTTCCCAAGGCTGACTTGGTACTAAAGCAAAAATACGTCACGGGTGTTATGCGTAATATTTCTTCAAATCATTGGCGTGCCACGAGTTCGGCAAGAGGACACCGTCCTTATTCATAAGGCGGTATGTGTTGGGCCTTACTTTGCTCTTGACGAGATACAGACCTTCCCAATTTGGGGTTAACTTATTTGCCTAGATGTGCCTTGCCGTACCTTCGATCTTCCGAAGTACCTAGTCTCTGATCTTGATTGGCCTTTCAGATACTTTTTTATCGTGAGTCCATTTCATTCTTTCCTTGAATGATTGGGATATCAGGCGACTCGCGATTCGTCGCTCCTCTAGCAAGTCGAGATCCATACTTCTCGCTCTTTCTTTGTTTGCCTGGTCGTACATCGCGACTCTTGCCGTTGGCACCGCGACTAAGGCTGGTGCGATGGCCTCCGAGCCGTATACTAATGCAAAACGCGGTTTCACTAGTGGGGCCCTTAATCGAGGTGCGGACCGTCCATAGGGTGGGGTGCAATTCATCAGCCCATTTGTTGGATATCCCCTCTAGGTTCCTTCGTAGAGCCCGCAATACCAGTTTGTTCTCGGCCTCTGCTTGGCCATTACCCTGTGTATGTGCTATTGAGGATTTCCAATGTTTGATGTGTAACCGAAGGCATTCTGAGGTGAACTTGGCCAAAAATTGAACTCCGCAGTCAATTACTACAGCCCTTGGAACTCCAAAGCGACATAAAACCTGCTCGTGGAGGAATTTCGTTACATTCTCCTCTGTGGGATGCCTCAAGGGTTTAGCTTCGATCCACTTAGAAAAATAGTCAACTCCCACCACTAGGTATTCGTAACCATTCCGCGTTTTTGGAAATTTTCCCATTAAGTCCATATCCCACATGTCGAATGGCCACGCTGCTATGACCGTGGTTTGCTCTATGGATGGCAACTGTGGTATGTTCCTGAAGATCTGGCAGGTATTACAATTTTTAACATATCGTCTGGCGTCATCCCGTAGTGTTGGCCAGTAGTATCCTTGATTAATTATTCTTTCCGCCAGGGCTCGGGCCCCTGGATGTCCTCCACATACCCCCTCGTGCATCTCGGCAAGCAAGTCGCCAGCTTGGGATAGTGGGATGCAACAGAGTAAAGGTTTGGAGAAAGATCGTCGGTATAGGACATTATCATAGAGAGCGTACCTGGTGGACTGCCGCTTTATCTACCACGCACGGGTTACATCGTTTGGTAGCATTCCGTGTTGGATAAACCTCGTTATTTCGTCCACCCTGTCTTCCGAGGCGTGGTGTATGGGTTGCACTAAACACGTCTCTATGGAGCTCGTCCTTCTTTCTACCGGGACCCCCTCCTCGTTGGGAGTCTCACCCGAGGCTATCTTTGCCAAATGGTCTGCTGATTTGTTATCATTCCGACTAACCAAGGATAGGTTAAAAGGATTGAACTTGTCCTTCCATTGTCTGGCTTTTTCAGCATAAAGCCGGAGATTCTCCGAGTGTACAGCATATGTGCCCTGAACTTGGTTTACGACGAGTAGTGAGTCACTGAAAACCTTGAGGGCCGTTATGTTTGCGGTATGAGCCCATTCCATCCCCAGGAGCAGTGCTTCGTACTCCGCTTGATTGTTTGATAGACTAGCGTCAAGTCTCGCAGCTTGCATCTCGGTTTATTGGTTGTTCGAGGAGATCAAAATTACGCCGACGCCTACCCCGCTGGCGTTGACCGTCCCATCCACCCATAATTCCCAAGGGTCCATCGTATGTTGGCTTTGCTTTTCCTCTGTGAATGATCCTTCTGCAAGGAAGTCGGCCAAGGCTTGGGCTTTAATGGCAGTTCGAAGTTTAAAAGTGATGTCTTGCCCACATAGCTCTATAGACCATCGGAGCAGTCTTCCCGATTGATCTAATTTATGAAAAACATGCCTTAGCGGAGCATGTGTAAACGATGATCGGATGTGATTCGAAGTAGGGTCTTAGCTTCCGAGAAGATACTACCAGAGCGTACACCAACTTTTCTATGTTGGAGTATCTAGATTCGGCGTTGTTTAGGGCTTTGCTTACTAAGTAAACGGGGTATTGTTTCGACCCCTCTTCTTTTATTAATACCGAGGCTATCAAAGAATCTGGAAACGAGAGGTACAAGAATAGTATCTCTCCCGTGTCTGGCGACCGCAACAGGGGTAATTGAAACAGGTGGACTCTGAGGTCTTTCCACGCTTTGCTGCACTCCGGAGTCCATTTGAAACCGTTCTTTGAGCTCTTCAGCGTCTTGAAAAACGGCAAGCACTTTTCCGCTGACTTTGAAACAAAGCGGCCGAGGGCGGCGATGCATCCATTTAAGCGTTGGACGTCCTTTACATATCGTGGTTCGGTAAGTCGGGCTACTACTGCCAACTTTTCCGGGTTTGCTTCGATTCCTCGCTCGGATGTCATGAACCCAAGGAATTTGCCGGACTTAACCCCGAATGCACACTTCGTAGGATTCAACTTAAGGTTGAAACTCAGCCAAGCTGGAGAAAGTTTCCTCCAGGTCGTCCAGATGTGATGCCCCACTCTTCGTTTTGACCACCATATCGTCTACATAAGCCTCCACGTTCCTTCCTATTTGACGTCGAAGGATGTGGTTCATCATCCGTTGATATGTGGCCCCTGCATTTTTAAGACCAAACGGCATGACATTATAACAGTAAATAGCTCCCAAGGCCCGGAACGAGGTGTGGAGTTGGTGACTTGGTCTCATCTTGATTTGGTGGTAACTTGAGAAAGCATCCATGAAGCTCAAAAGTTCGTACCCCGAAGTGGAGTCGACGAGGACATCAATCCGATGTAGCAGATAGCAATCTTTGGGACAGGCTTTGTTGAGATCGGTGTAATCGACGCACATCCTCCACTTTCCGTTTGCTTTCCTAACCATTACCACGTTTGCCAACCACGTGGGATATTTAACTTCGCGGATGAAGCCCGCTCTTAGCAGCTTCTCTACTTCCTCTTTCATGCCTTGCACTTTCTCTTCTCCGAACTGTCTGGGTTTCTGTCTTACCAGCGGGTATTTGGCATTTATGCTGAGTGCATGTTCTGCCACTGAAGCGTCAATACCGGGCATGTCCTCCGTACACCAGGCGAAGCTATCCTGGTGGTTTTTTAGGAAGTCGATGATATCATCTCGGAGGGCACTGGGTATTTCTCTGCCGACTTTGACGGGCTGCTGAGGGTATTTGAGGTTGATGATTTCCTCATCGAACTCTCGGGTCCCAGATGTTTCTACGACCAGGTCGTAAATCTGTTTCTCGAGGATTTTCTGTATTCTTTGTGGGCGACTACCGAGTCGATACTTGCGATATCATCTAACCCCTCCCTTTTCCTTTTGATTTTCATGATCTGCCCCAAAAGGCTCCGAGGGCTGCTTCTAAAGAAGCCCACGCCTTGCGGGGTGTTGAACTTTACTTGCTGGTGAGAGGTGGATATCACGAGGTTGAATGCTGCATGAAAGGGTGTACCCAGTATCACATTGTACGGTGAATCCAGATCCACAACGTAAAACTTAATCTCCTCAGTCCGCTGCCATTCTCCTTCCCCGAGAGTTACCTGTATTCGAACAGTTCCCTTTACCAGTACTTTGTGGGTGGAGAAACCCTCTAGGACCATCGCGCTGGCCTTGAGGTCGGCATCCTTTAAGCCCATCTCCTTGAAACATTGAAGATACATGATGTTCTTAGAGGCTCTTGTATCAATCAGAATTCTCCTTACCGTGCATTTGTCGATGCCATCCTTTGTCATTCGCGCCTCAAGAACAATGGGTGTGATTCTCGCCTCCTCGTTGTGCTCTATCTCCTCGTTTGAGAAGGAGATGACCTCACGTTGCTCGAACTCGTATTCAAGAACAAGATACGATTTTGTGAGGTTGTAAATCCTCTTTTTGATTTTCTTGATCGAGGAGACGTCGGGGTTGATCATGTTGATCACTCTCTCTCCCTTGTCTTTTTGTTGTTGCTCATTGACGACATACTCCTTCAGGCATCCTTCTTTGATGAGGCGCTCTATGGCCCTCTTCAGTTGGAAACAGTCCTCTGTGGTATTCCCATAGTCGCGGTGAAACCCACAGAATTTGGATTTATCACTAGCGGGATAAGACATCGGTACGGGGTCCTGGACCCCGTACTTGTCTTTTATAACCGCAACGAGGCTTTCCTTCGAGACGTTTAAAGGTGTGAACGTCTCGGGCTTCTTAAATCGGCCTTTCTCTTTTTTCTCTATGAATCTCGGGAGGTTTTTCTAGAACTCAGCCGGCTTATTTTTTGCTCCGTCCGAGTCGGGCGTGGTACCCTTGGCCAATGCCACCTTCCGCGCGACGTCAAACATTTCGCCTATGGTTGTTGGCCTTCTCAATTGGAGCTTTGTATAAAGCATTCTAGAGCGAAACCCTCCCTCAAAACAAGTGATGACCGTGTCTTGGCTAATCCCCTCTATCTCGTCATAAGTCTTTTTAAACCGCTCAAGGAACGATAGTAGGGATTCGTCATCTCGTTGTTTAATATTCGCTAGGTCCCCTCTTGTTTTGGGAATCGTTCTCGTTGTGCTGAATTTATCCAGAAAGATCTTCTCCAGGGTGCGCCAGGAATCTATCGTACCCGACTTTAGGGAAGTGAACCACATGAGCACTTTGCTTATCAGGGTGCTAGGGAACGCTTTGCACAAGACTGCCTCATCATTCGTAACTAGGCTCATGAGCGTTTGATAATGGCATATGTGCTCGTGAGGCCGCGTTTGCTCGGAGTAAGGGACAAACTTCGGTAGTTGGAGAGATGGGTCAGGTGTTATATCATGAATCCATTTGGTGAACGGGCCTAGCCCGATCGATATTGTCCTATAGATTTTTGTCGAGCTTTTTACCTTCTCTGGACTACGCTCGACGCATCGCTTTTTCTCAGCGAGTTTCGAAGTGGGCTTGGAGGTATGGTGGCTTTCCTCCACTTCGCTAGTTGTCGGGCGTTGTCTTCTGCTCGTCTGTCCCCCGTGCTTCTCGGTTTTTTTGATGGCTGTAGTCTGTTTGCTAACCATGGTGCGCGACCTTGGCGGCGGAGAGTCCGAGTGGACTCTTCCTGCATTTGGGAGTATCAGAGGGGTTAGGCCCTCTCTGGCGTACTCCGCATGAAGTTGTTTCCACTGCTCCGCGAGGTCTCGTTCCCTTTGAAGCCTTTCGACCCTCCTTTGCAGCTCCTCCAATTCCTTTGCTCGTCCATCGTCGGCGGCTCGCCTCTCGCTCAGTTGATCGCGGAGATCGGCTGTTCGGTGGGGTGACCCATTAGGCCCCAGGCGTTCTAAAATGAACCGCTGGTGGGGATTAGCGGGCGCTAAGGTATGGGCTGCTCGGTGAGTCTCGTGGAGAGACGTTGGGAGCATCGGATCAGGATGATTTTTGTGATTCCCTAATTGTCGGGACATTGTAGTTTTTTGGGAATTCAAAGAAATGAGATTTTTCATTCCGGGTAACGAAACCAAACTGATAAGTAAAAAATTGGTAAAGATATATCTGAGGGTAAAAAAGTAAAATTGTCTCCAAAAATCTTTGAGGATCTCGAAGTATGAGTGACCTACAAAACAGAGGAAGTTCGGTGGGAACGTGGATCCCCGTGAACTCTCCGACGATCAAGTCAATTAAGTGTCGAATAGGTAAATGTTTTAGGATATCTGGGATTGAATGCTTGACCTTTGTCCATTTCCCTCCTTTTATAGTCTCCTTAATGGGAGGTGGTGGAAGAGAGGATGGGATCATATTTATTTAGCTCGTGGGCTCCTCTGAGGTTGCTGTTATGGGAAACGGTCTTTATTAGTGGGAGAGTGGGGATCCACGATTGGATTGAGTAGAGTTATGTGTTCCACTTTTTACGCTAATGAGTTTGACTTTGAGTCAAACCGCGAAGTATGCGGTACTGTGCGATTTAGTCCGTTGTGTAGACGTTTCTACCCTTGGCAGATATCTTTTTCCTTTCACAATATAATTATAATAAATATGATTATTTTCATTTTTAAATGTCATAGTCAGAAAAAGAGTTAGAAATAGATTATTCTTTAGGAATTTGTCCATGTGTTTTTGTAAACACAATTTTTTAGTTTTAGTTAAAAATGCATACAACAAATGTATATTTTTTTTATACCTATTTTAGGTGTTTGGTATCTTCACTTTTTTACTGAAATTAATCTAAAACTTTTAACATGGAGCTTATTTAGTGCTTAATAGAGAATTTTAATACTCGATCATCCGTTCTAAATGAAGCATTTAGGAGTCCGCTTAATCAATTTCCTCAAGTTTAATTTATTTAATAAATTAACTTATACATTTATTTTGGAGTAAAAGTTGATAAGGAAATTAACTTATAACGATAAAATTGCAAAGATATGTAAGCCAAGAAATTTCGAATATAAACTTTTGTAGGCCTTTTCTCCTTTCTTCCCTTCAACTCTTTCAAAACCCTTATTTTCGCATTTTCAGATTCCACACTTCTAAAGAATTTACGGATTCTTTTAGAGGATAAAACAATTAAGGCAATAGCTTTTTCATAACTAATAAGTATATATTCGTCCTTTTACTTTATTGTTTTGTTGGAATTGATTCCTGAAGTTGTATATTAAACGAATAAAGCCCCATAGCAATTTTCCTGCTATTGAATTGGTCCCTTATATTTTTTAAGTTTTGCAGAATTAGTCCCTTAATATTTCTTTTTTGAGAACCAATTTAGTCCTCTTTTATTAAATTCAAAATTTTTTCATAAACAACAAAAATAATTACGTTTATAAATTTATGAATTTTAAAGTATTTCTTAAACAAAATATTCATATAAAAATTCTTTAAAAAATAAATTTTTTTTTTATAAAAAAACATTTATTTATTATAACTCAAATCCTACATTGCTTGTTTAGAAAATATCCCTTCATTTATTAAAGAAAGGTTTAAAACATTTTATTTGATGATCCATTTTAAACTGTGAGACCTTCTTAAGAAAAAATATATGAGAAATTCTTTAAATTAATAAAATTCACCAACTATATTTTTCTAATTATGTTTTTATTAACTGAAAAAATTAATATTTCTTTTAATACATTAGGAATTAAACAAAAATATAAATTATTAATATTTAAGGTAATCCTTCAATTTTCATGTTTCATGATGGAATATGCCTAGAAATAAGAATAATATTAAAAAATGAAATGTGAAGGTACTCTCGTATTATCTATAAAAGTAAGATTTTCCAGTTTTAGTAAGAGTTAAGACTGTATTATCTATTATATATAAGTTTTTCCATACCAATTCCGGTGAGGGAGAATAGATGGACACAAGATTGGTTGAGGCAGCACTTAGTGGTAATGAAAACACCTTAAATGCTTTGATCCAAGAAGACCCTTTAATTCTTCATAGGATTTCACTCACCACCTTTGATGAAACCCCTCTTCACATAGCTTCCTTATATGGAAATGAAGACTTTGTAGCAGCAATTCTTAGCAGAAAACCTGAATTTCTTACCAAAACAGATTCTTTTGGACGTTACCCTCTTCACCTGGCCTGTGCTGAAGGTCACATTGAGATAGTGAAAAAGTTGTTTCAAGGGTGCCCTGAAGTAACCTTGAGAAGGGATCAAGATGGGAGGACGCCACTCGAATTGGCAGCTTTGAATGAACAAATTGGTGTCTTGACCTATTTACTTCAAGAAAATCCTCTGGTGGCAAAGATGGCGGATTCAGACAGTACCATTTTGCACTTGTGTATTAGGCATAACTCCATTGAAGCTCTCAAGTTGTTGGTGGATTGTTGGAGTAGGGATGAAGTAATTAACCTAAAAGACGGAAATGGAAACAATCTCCTCCATCTTGCTGCAATCCACAAACAGATTGAAGTAATCTTTTTCTCCCTTTTCTTTCCTTTTCTTTTTATTATCATTCTTGTATTACATATATTTAAATATGTCTCACATCCATAAATAAAGTTAACATATTAGTATTATATACATAAATATTTTTTCTTTTTTTATACAGACAGTAAAATATTTGATTGAAGAGGTTGGTGCTGGTGAAAAATGGAATTCTATAAATAGAAACGGTTTTACAGTGATTGATGTTTTAGACCACAGCCCACATGACTGGAGAACTTTGGAGCTTCATACTATTTTAATGAAATCTGGTGTTCGAAGAGTAGAAGAACTCGAGATTTTAACACAACCACCATCACATGATTCAATACTAATATCTGAATCAAACAATTTCTCTATTTCTCAAGAGACTAATAGTAGTTTCTTTAAACAAATATTATTGTCACTATTACAATTTATAAGACAAATGAGAAAATTTTTGAAAAGGATATGGCATATGTTTTTCAAGAGCGATAATGATCGGACAGAGAATATTCGTGGTAATTTGTTGGTGGCCGCAACTCTCATAGTGACCATCTCTGTTCAAGCAGGACTGAACCCTCCCGGTGGAGTTTGGCAAGACTCGAATAATGGCAAGAATATAGTCGGAACCTCAATAATTGCTTCTAGAGATTTTGATACTTACTTTGAATTTATTTTTTCCAACACATTGGCTATGATGTCATCTTCAGGAATAATCTTTCTCATGACAAGTGGATTCCCGCTAAATTCCAAGCCATTTATGGCTCTTTTGATGCTGGCAATGACGTCAACAATTATTTTGATGGTGCGAACTTATAATATATCAATGCTTAAGGTGTTGACTCCTTATGATATTTCCCCGGATCAATTTCACAAATTTGATTTGTTATTAAGTATTGGAGACTACTTTTGGACTGGTATTTTTCTCCTCGTTATACTCTTTTATGTTGCTCATTTCTTGGTGTGGTTACTTACCCCAATATCAAGAATCTTGAAAGGTGGAATTAGGCTAATTAAGCGGATTGGAACTTAGATTTGTGTGAGTTTACCGTCAAATTCAACAATGTTAGTTAGTGCAGTAGTAGTGTGCCCTATCTTTGTAGTTTCTTTTTTTTTTTTTTTTTAAGTGATTTTGAATTCCAGCTAAAACATATTCAAACCGTGTCGGACTCCTATTGAAGGAAACTCTCCCTACACTGTTTTTCTCATAAGCAAAGTTCGAATTCGAGATCTTGCGAATGGAAAACCAAACTCCTTCAGTTTGGATCAACAAGTGTTGGTAGCTTTTTTACTTTCACATGCATTCTTTTTTCTTGTGTACTATAATGTTGCAGTGCAACCACTCATGTATCTTTCAACTATTTGTATTATTTGTATAATAATATTAGATATATTTCCTAAGATTTTGTAAGCTATTATAATATCTGTTTTGATATGTTGTATATTTTATGATTTTGTATATAAATTACAATTTTGTAGGATTTGGAGAATATTTTTAAATATTTTCTTTCTATTTATGTAACAATTCAATACTGTATATATTGGTATTAAAAAAAAAATGAATGAATGGTGAAGGACCAGGTTCCTTCAAATAGTTACGAGATTTTAGAAAAAAGGTTGATTCTCAAATGCATTTAAAGATGAAAATTAAAATTAAAATTGAGTCTTACAAATAACATTACGTTTGAATATAAATAAATAAATAAATAAAAATCTCAAAATTATGACAATTAGTTAATTCTATGAGCATATGTTTTAATTCGTATCCAATTTTTCTTTGGACAACCCACTAGATCCAACATGGTTCATCACTATTTTTTTAAAAAAATCAAATAGAAATCATATTATAATAGATGCAACCAATTTGCATGTAAACAATCCATTATACGAGGATGTGATGTAAACATCCAAACAACCTTTTGATCTAAAGAGCTCCCAATTCCCGCTAGCTTGTGTGCAACCACTTTTCCTTCCCTATAGCAAAAAGTAATTTTATGTATAGGAATAGAAAGCAACATTTGTTTGAGACATGCTATGATACCTCCCAACACTAAAAGATTTAGTTTTGAGGACAAGAGCTGAGCAGTCACCCACTAACAATCCAAAGTAATAATAATTAGCTGATTCCAAAACTCAGAAATGGTTGTAATACTTTCCCATACAGCAACCGTTTCAGTGTGCTCTGCAAAGAACATCTAGTGCAAAGGACCAACTCCCGATTTCATCACATGCCTCATCCTATCCCTCAATACAAACCACCCATAGCTTGACTTAGTAGTGCAATAGGAGGAATCAACGTTCAGCATTAACCACCCTTCATCTGGTGGTAACCATCTAGAGGGATGATCCACAGTACGTCGAGAAGGAGCCCCCATTGCTCTGTCAATATCTTGGAATGATTTAAAATAAGATAAAACATTATCAATCAACTCTTTTTCATGAGCCAGTATACATTTCTTGCCTTCCATATAAATCAAAGGCACATCAGTAATTAATAAATGCATAATTTCAAATTAATTAACTAATTTTAGACTTAAACTTCCTATACTTTAAAAAATTTTGACTCCAGCATCATCTTCATTGAAATCAATGAATCTGCTTTGAGTAAAATGTTTAGGGTAATTTGGATGGTCATTCTTTATTTTGAGGAAAGAATAAAAAAGAAAAAAAAGATAAAGTAAATTTGAATTAAAAATAAAGTATTAGATAAACAGTTATTTTCATATTCAATTCGTAACAATTTTATTTATAATTCGAAATATAATAGAAAAAGAAAATCTGATACTATACTTTAAGATTATTTTAAAAGTGATTAACATACAAATATTTAGAAATGGACCACATAATACAGTTAGATTATTTGATTAGTACTAGATTATTGTATTGATTACAAACAAACTTGCGCAAAACCAAAGAATTAGACAACAGTTTCCGATGACGTGGAAAAAAATCATAATTGAAATTGAAGAAACTTTGTCCTTCAAATTCGAACCATCTGTCGCTCACAACGTGGAGTCGTGGACTGGACTTAATCAATTGGATTAGTCTCCGCTATTATTAATTTATACTATAATTTCATTCTTTGATCTTCCGAATAAAACAAGTTTTCATTCCAATTCTGATGAAAATATATGAGAGTGATCAGAAACATGGACAGAAGATTGGTTGAGGCATGCGGGATTTCACTGACCAGCTTCGATGAAAACCCTCTTCATATAACTTCCTTATTTGGAAATCTAGATTTTGTGACAGCAATTTTTAGTAGAAACCCTGAATTTCTTTCCAAAACAGATTCTTTAGATCAAGATGGAAGAACACCTTTCGAATTGGCGGCTTTGAAAGAACAAATTGATGTCCTGACCTATTTGCTTCAAGAAAATCCTCTGCTGGCAAAAATGTCAGATTCAGACAGTAGAAAATGTACCATTTTGCACTTGAGTACTGGGCATAATTCCATTGGTTATGAATATGATCATAATTCATTGCTTCTTTGTTTTCTTTTCTTTATTACGATTCTTGTATTTGTGTTGGATTTATTTAATTTGATTAAGAAATGATCATAAATACGAAATAAAAGTGTGGAAATTCATTAAGAAAATATGGCATCACAATTTGAAGAAAGATCGCTTTGATCTCGTCTTCAGGAATAATTTTTCTTATGATAAGTGATTTTCCTCTAAATTCCAAGACATTGATGGTCCTTTGTGTCGGACCCGAATAATCCCACAAGATTGGACTCTCACCACTTAACTCCACACAATTTTACTTTTAGGTAGCATTATTCTGCAGATGTGGGACTTGGATTGAAATCCCAACAACCTCTCCTCAAACCAAGGACCACATACCCCTAGGCCATCCCTAGACGAAATCGTGTCGCTGCTTCAACACAAGGCAATCTCTTAAAAAGAAGATTATTAACCTTAAGTTCTGATACCACTTGTCGGGCCCGAATAATCCGACAAAATTAAGCTCTCATCACTTAACTCCACAATAATATGCTATTGTCCGCTTTGGCCCACAGCCCTCACGGTTTTGCTTTTGGGTAACTATCCAAAATGCCTCATACTAATAGAGTTACTGAAATTTTTATATGCTAGTCAACTCTAGCATTACCTTTAGATGTGGGATTTGGGTTGAAACCCCAACAACCTCGTTAGGGTGCAGCCTAACGTGCAATATATTTTATTTTATGTATTGCTTTGATATTATTTTATGTGGGCTTTTATTGTGGGCTTTTTTAGGGTTTTGTATTTTAATTTATAAATATGGTCCTTGGGGACTATGGGAATGGGCTCCCATAATTCTATCTTGTTGAACAAGAAAATATGTGAGCAGAAAATTTCAGAGGAGGATAGTTCTCGTGTGCAGCTTTGATCAATCGACAAACGTGGTCTGATTTGGTTGAAATTTTGACAGTTTGTTCGTGAAATCTTTAACTTTATTTTGGACGGTTGGATCGTCGTTTTGAACTCCAATTTGGGCAGAAAATGTTTTTAGACAGAACTGATTTTTGGTAATTTCTACACCTTTTGTTCTCTATTTTTGATCTCTTATTGTTTGGTGTTTGTTGGTGGGTGTGTAAACCTTTTGTAGATTGAATTGGTTTTATTTTACCCTCAATTATCAATAAGAGAAGTACATGGTGGACTCCTCTAACTGTCCCGTGGTTTTTTTACTCTTCTTGTTGAAGGGTTTTTCACGTATAAATTATTGTTGCTAATTGATTGCAATTTTCTTTTGTTTTAGTTGGTGATTTAGTTGTGATAATATTGGGGTTGATTAAATTGTAAATTTATTGATAATATTGTGTTTGTGACATTGTGAGTCTCGTAGTGACCCCCTTTATTCCTAACAAGTCGTATCAGAGCTAGGTTAATATTGTCACTACACATAATATTGTCACATTATGGAGTCAAGTAGTAGCTCAATAATGATTAAATTAACATCAACCAATTATTCTATTTAGAGACCTATGATGGAGAATTTATTGTATTGCAAAGATTTGTTTGATCCTATTGAAATTGTCACCAATAAGGATGGTAGTTTTGATAGACCAACTAAACCCGAGAAGATAATGAAAAAGACTGTGCAAAGTTGAAAAGAAAGACTTTGGGGACTATTAGGCAATGAGTTAATATAAGTATATACAATCATGTGTCACAAGAGTCCGTCCCTTATAATATGTGGAAGAAGTTAGAAGATTTGTATGAAAAAAAGACTGCACATAACAAAGTTTCATTGATTAAAAGACTTGTTAATTTGAAATTGAGAAGTGAGAAGAATGTTTCTGAGCATCTTAGTGATTTTCAAGATATTATTAACAAGCTGACTATTATGAAAATTGTTCTTGATGATGAGTTGAAGGCTTTATTCTTGTTGAGTTCTTTGCCAAATAGTTGGGAGACCTTGGTTGTGACTATTAGTAACTCTGCTCCGAATGGTGTACTATCTTTGGATGCAATCAAAGAAAGCATGTTTAATGAAGAAATTAGAAGAAAGGAGAATGAATTTAATATTTTTAATAATACACAAGCTCTTGTTGTTGAGAACCGAGGAAGAAACAAGAGTAGGGGTTATGAAGACTATGATAACTCAAGGCAATCAAAGTCCAATGATGAGAGAAACTTGACTATATGCAACAATTGCAAAAAGCCTGGTCATATCAAGAAGTATTGTTTCCGTTTTCAAAGGGAACAAAATATAAAGCACAATTCACAAAAAGAGGGTTATGACAAAAAAACTGCAGCAATTTCTTATAATAGTGATGATGAGATGGTCACATTAGTTTGTGCAACTCGTGAGTGTCATCACGTTGATGGCTCAGGCGTAGAGTGGCTAGTAAATACAGGTACTTCGTACCATTATGTTCCTAAAAGGGAACATTTTATGAACTATCAGACTGATAATTTTGGTAATGTCAAGATGGGTAACCAGAGCTCAACAAGCATTGTTGGGTTAGGTGATATTCGTGTGAAGACAAGTGTTGGGTGCATACTTACATTGAAGAATGTGCACCATATTCTTGATCTACGCCTTAACTTGTTGTCTGCTAATGTCCTTGATCAAGAAGGCTTCTAACATACCTTTGGAGATGGTAAATGGAAGTTGTCCAAGGGTACTTTGACAGTTGCATGTGGTGAGTTATGTTGTTCTTTGTATAAGACATACTTGAGTGTATGTTTTGATGAGCTTAATGGAGTGGAAGAAAAGAATTATCCAAACTTATGGCATCGTAGATTGGGACACATAAGTGATAAGGGGATAAAATGTTTAGCAAGTAAATCTTTTATTCCTGTTGATACTGCTATTACTCTTGACCCTTTTGATCATTGTTTGGTTGGCTATGGTAATGTAGAGTATGACTTCAAACTCTATGATCCCAAGAAACAGGAAGTAGTGAGAAGTAGAGATGTGGTATTTTTTGAGCACAAGATGACTGCAGATATTCTGAGTGCAAGGTATAATATTAACTCAGATTTAAATGCTGATACTATTGATGTTTCTCTTGTCCCTATTTCTATATCTGATAGATAGCCAACACATATGATGTTGTTGAGGAGGTACAACTTGATAATGATGGTGATGTATCTAATAACACTCAACCAGATGAGAAAGAAGTTCATGAGCTGGGGGAGCAATTTATCTTTCCAGTGGATGATGTACAGGTTCGAAGGTGAAACATTGTTTGCAAACCTTCTTCAAAATATTCAAGTTTAGTGTACATCTTGGTCACTGATGAGGGGAGCCTACGAGTTTTAAAAAAGTAATGTCTAGTGAAAACAAAGATCTTTGGCTCGATGCTATGAAAGATAAGATGGATTCGTTGAAAAAGAATCATACTTATGATTTGGTAAAGTTTCCTATGGATAGGAAAGACTTGAGAAACAAATAGTTTTTCAAGAACAAGAAAGATGGTGAGAAGATAGCGAGGCGCAAAGCTAGATTGGTTGTAAAAGGGTGCAACCAGAAAAAGGTATTGATTTTGACAAGATCTTCTCTTTTGTTGTCAAGATAACTTCTATCAGAATTGCTTTGGATTTGAGCAAAAATGGTGTAGATATGTTGACAAAGGTGGTCCCTGAAAGCAAGCTTGAAACATGTTGTAAACTTGCGGGAATGAGCTTCCAGTGATCATTGAAGTGTGTTTGTCTTCCCCATGTTAGGCTGGAGGGGGAGATTGTTAGGGTCCAGCCCAACTTTCTTTGATACTATTTTATGTGGGCTTTTATTGTGAGCTTTTTTAGGGTTTTGTATTTTAATTTATAAATATGGTCCTTGGGGACTAGGGGGATGGGCTCCCATAATTCTATCTTGTTAAATAAGAAAATAGGTGAGCAGAAAATTTGAGAGGAGGGCAATTCTTGTGTGCAGCTTTGATTATAGAAGAAACGTGGTCTGATTTGGTTGAAATTTTGATAGTTTGTTCGTGACATCTTGAGCTTTATTTTGGACGGTTAGATCGTCGTTTTGAGCTCCAGTTTAGTCCAAATAAATTTTTAGACATAACTAATTTCTTGGTAATTTCTACCTTTTGTTCTCTATTTTTGATCTCTTATTGTTTGGTGTTTGTTGGTGGATGTGTAAATCTTTTGTAGATTGAATTGGTTTTATTTTACCCTCAATTATCAATAAGAGAAGTACATAGTAGACTCCTCTAACTGTCCCGTGGTTTTTTTACCCTTCTTGTTGAAGGGTTTTTCCACATATAAATTATTGTTGTTTATTGATTGAAATTTATTGATTTTAGTTGGTGTTTTAGTTGTGATAATATTGTGGTTGATTAAATTGTAAATTTATTGATAATATTGTGTTTGTGACATTGTGGGTCTCGTAGTAACCCCTTTATTCCTAACATTTTGATGTTGGTACGCAATGACCTTAACGATTGTGTACTTGTTAAAAACTTATAGTGTATCAGTTTTACATGTGTTTTGATTCCCAAAATATGACCATTGATCATGTTTACAGAATTTATTCGATCTTCAGTGTTGCATCGACCTCCCAAAGATTTGACTATTGTATCTTGCTCGTTTCTCTGTGTGTTTTCTAAATAATACATATCGGGTATCAATCTAAGTCCCACATCTAAAGATAATGTTAGAGTTGGCTAGCATATAAAAATTTCACTTAACTCCATTAATATGAGGCTTTTTGGGTAGTTACCTAAGAAAAAAATTGTCTCGATCACCACTGATAGTGTCAGTATCAGATTGATTTACATGTGATCCTAGTCATCATGGGTTTTGTTTTGCCCGTATCTTTGTCTCCGTGAGCTCCGGGACGGACTCACGAAGACAACTCGGCTTTGAACCATGAGCTATATGTTGGAGGATACTTGATGAATTACAGAAGTCATATTCATTCTTGGCTGAGTGGCATATACAAAAATATATATATATCGAAGAGAAAAGAAATTTTACAAATAGCCACGTGATCAGCTAACGATCGGAGTGTGAATAATTACGATACTATGTTGCACTCCGATCAGAGGAAACTACGAAAGACATCAAGGACACCCAGAAGGGTCATTATTTGGGAACTACACTTCGACTTCCCTCAATTCCGAAAACGAAGTGTCGAAGTACTTTACACCCCAGTTACTATTATCCTAATTAAGGATCTTGAATGTCCTTAAGGATAATGATGGATTAATAACGGGTGTCAAGCTCTAATTTGGTTCAGGATTAGTGTCCCTGAATAGTCACAAGTGTATGTAATTAAAGTATTATGACTGACAGGTGTCTAGGATGATTCATCAACTAACGGTAAATAATTATTTACCTCATACGGTAAATCAGGTAAGTTTTCTACTATAAATATATGGAAGAAAGGAAGAGAGGGATCTTTTTTTCTCTCTTCTTCTCCAATGAATCTTACAATCTCTAAGACGTATATATTTACTTTGAGTAATTTGAAAGACTCTACTAACAAAATCATCGGAGGGTCATCTTCGATAACCCACCATTGTGTGACTTATTTATTTTGCAGATTGCTGATTGCAGATCGTTTGACAAAGGAGCACATTCACACGAAATTTCCCAACGAAATTTCCCAGATCAATATATATTTATATACTCATTTCTGCTGGCGGTATTTACACTGCTGGTGGCTATAAAAACTGACTTCCGATTTTGCTTACATGTACATATATATAGAGAGAGAGAGACATATTGATTAAGAAATGAGTTGCATTAAAACAAAAGGGTTGGACAAAAAGTTTCCAAGTGTGATGAATAATACAAGGAATATAACCGTATATTTCGACGAAAAACAAGAATTCATATTTGAAATGTCAAGAAACTTCGTTTTTGAACCATAATAAAACTATGATTAATATAATACGATACCTAATTGATTAATAATTAGTTTAAGAAAATGAATATTGGTTTTTAAAACATTATCTGTACTACAAACTAATTAATTTAGAACATTTGAAAAATCCTAGATGTTTGTATGTATCTTAACTATTACATTGGATATACCTTAAAAGCAAAAGTCACTAACCGCCAAAGACAAATAAAGACTTTGGACTATCCGTTACTATGTTGATTTACTATTTAACAATGTCCACTTAATCACTTTCATTAATCACTGCTATATTTATCAATTTTTATAGTTACAATTAAAGTTTACTGATTGAGCATGGACAGAAGATTGGTTGAGGCAGCACTTAGTGGTAATGAAAACACCTTAAATTCTTTGATCCAAGAAGACCCTTTAATTCTTCATAGGATTTCACTCACCACCTTTGATGAAACCCCACTTCATATAGCTTCCTTATATGGAAATGAAGACTTTGTAGCAGCAATTCTTAGCAGAAAACCTGAATTTCTTACCAAAACAGATTCTTTTGGACATTACCCTCTTCACCTGGCCTGTGCTGAAGGTCACATTGAGATAGTGAAAAAGTTGTTTCAAGGGTGCCCTGAAGTAACCTTGAGAAGGGATCAAGATGGGAGGACGCCACTCGAATTGGCAGCTTTGAATGAACAAATTGGTGTCTTGACCTATTTACTTCAAGAAAATCCTCTGCTGGCAAAGATGGCGGATTCAGACAGTACCATTTTGCACTTGTGTATTAGGCATAACTCCATTGAAGCTCTCAAGTTGTTGGTGGATTGTTGGAGTAGGGATGAAGTAATCAACTCTGCAGATGAAAATGGAAACAATCTCCTCCATTTTGCTGTAACCCATAAGCAGATCCAAGTAATCACATCCCTCTATTTTAGTTCTATTTAATTACCACATATTTCCGGTCTAACACATTTACAATATTTAACAAATGAGAGTAACAACACATATTCAACTGCCTACTAAGCCGTCGCAAATTGCAACCGAATTTGCGACCGCCTATTAAGCCGTCGCAAATTGCAGCCGAATTTGCAACAGCCTACTAAGCCGTCGCAAATTGCAATCGAATTTGCGACCGACTACTCAGCCGTCGCAAATTGCAACCGAATTTGCGACCGACTACTCAGCCGTCGCAAATTGCAACCAAAATTTGCGACCGCCTACTAAGCCGTCACAAATTGTAACCAAAATTGTGACCGACTACTCAGCCGTCGCAAATTGCAACTAAATTTGCGACCGCCTACTAAGCCGTTGCAAATTGCAACCGAATTTTGCGACCGACTACTCAGCCGTCGCAAATTGCAACCGAAATTTGCGACCGACTACTCAGCCGTCGCAAATTGCAACCGAATTTGCAACCGCCTACTAAGCCGTTGTAAATTGCAACCGAATTTGCGACCGACTACTAAGCCGTTGCAAATTGCAACCGAATTTGCGACTGCAAACTAAGCTGTTGCAAATTACAACTGAAATTTGCGACCGTCTACTAAGTCGTCGGAAATTGCAACCGAAATTTGCGACCGCCCACTAAGTTGTCGCAAATTGAAACCAAAATTTGCGACCGACTACTCAGCCGTGGCAAATTGCAATCGAAATTTGCGACCGACTACTCAACCGTCGCAAATTGCAACTGAATTTGCGACCGCATACTAACACGTTGCAAATTGCAACAAAATGTGCAACCGCCTTCTAAGTCGTCGCAAATTGTAACAGAATTTGCGACCACTTACTAAGCCGTCGCGAATTGCGACATTATTGGCAACAACTTTCTAAATGGTTGCCATTTTCGATGGATTTTGTGACGGATCTTTGAGTCGTTGTAATTAGCACACCCATTTGCGACGACCTTGTGAGTCGTTGTATTTAGCGATAAATATTTGCGACAAACGTTTGAGCTGTCACTATTTGCAGCGTAATTTGTGACAGCCATATGAGTCGTTCCAATTATTAACACACATTTGTGACCGTCATATGAGTCGTTGCAATTAGAGACAAATAGTTGTGACGCATTTCTAAGTCGTCGCAATTAGTGACAAATATTTGCGGCGACCTTTTCTATTGTAATCATTTACAATAAAATTTGTAATGGTCTTCTAAGTCGTCACAATCTACGATGGATATTTGTGACGGTCATATAAGTCGTTGCAATTATTAACATCTTCATTATTTGAGTTATACAATATATTGTCTATAATATATAATATAAAAAGAAAAATAAGAATAATTATAATAATTCTTAATTTTTTGAATTATTATTATTATTATGTGCTAAATTAATTTGTGATATTTTAATTCTTATATTAATATATTATATATATATATATATATATTATAAAATATAATATTATATAAGTATAATATTATAATAAGAAAATTATTTATTACTATTAAAACACAAGAAAATTATTTTTAAAAAAACAACAAAATTTTTTTTTATATATATAATCACATATTATCTATATTATTATTTTTATAAAAACATAAAATATTTATTTATTTCGAATAAAAATATAATTAATTATTTAAATTTTAAATCAAAATTAATCTATAATATATATATAATAATATATATATAATAAATTATTTTCTACTTTAAATTTACAATTATATTAATTTATATATATATCATTATAATTATAATATATACTATATGATATAATATATATATAGAGAGAGAGAGGAGAGAAACTCATTATACATATATATAATATATATATATATATATATATATTATTATATATATACACATTATACCTATATATGTATGCATTGACAATTAGAATGACTAGATGAGACTCTGAGCTAAAAGTGAAAAGATGAGAAAAAATTGATGATGAAAAATAAATAAAAAAGAGGGTAGTTTGCCAGCGGCCTTCGCTACTCGAGCACCACTCCTTCGGGGAACTTAAAGCCTGATGCCCTAAGGTCGTGTAGATCTGGGAGTCATCGGAGTGGGACTCGCTACATGGGTGGTTGACGTTGACGTGTTCTAAGGAGACTCAAAATACCCTAGAAAATCTATAAAAAGGAAAAAAATCAATAAGTGCTAAATGATAGAATCTGATCACCAAAGCTCAGAACTCAGACAGTTGTCTGTTGTCAGTATGTCTAGCGACAGGTCGAAGTGTTATCTGGTAATAGTTAAGATAAGAGTTTATTATGTTGACTATCTGGTCTGGACTAGTACACACACTACATATCAGGAAGACATTATGACTAAGAGAAAAGTTCAACCTAGTTGTTAAGTTATTTTCTGCCCAATCCTAACAAACTACTAGAGACATTTGAGACCTTGTCATAGCAACCTAACCAATCAGACCTGTGTTAAGAATTGTCTGAAGAATTTTTGAAATAAAAACATGACTAGGAATGCACATATGGTTTAGAATCACTAACTTCAGGTAGACTTTGCTTGAGGACAAGCAAAAAAGCTAAGTGTGGGGTTATCTGATACGCAAAAATCGTATCACTTTTTTAGCATATTTTTATATATGATTTAGGGTGAAATTGAGGGTAAATCGGTCCTAATTGTTTATTATTAACTCAATTTTACAGTTTTTATGATTTTGGAAGTGTCAGGTGAAAAGTAGAAGAAAATGGCAAATTTCGGGGTAAAAATGCAAATTTTCGGAAGTTCGGACTTCGGGGAGGGCGTCCCGAATCAGGACGGGCGTCCTGACCTGGTCAACAGTCCAGGACGGGCATCCCGAATCAGGATGGCCATCCCTGACTTAGTCAACAGCTCGGGACGGGCGTCCCAATCCAGGACGGGCGTCCCTGACTTAGTCAATAGTTCGGGACGGGCGTCCCGAACCCCCAGATCAAGTCCCACATTGAATTTTTGATGGAAAATCACCCCGAGAAGCTGTTATAAATACCCCAGGCCTCCAGCAGTTGAATTCATCCCTCTCCACTCGATCTGAGTCATTCAGAGACTTCCAGTGTACAGTTCTCGAGTACACAAGTCCCTCAGAGACTCAGATTTCAGCGTAAGTTTTCTTTCTTTCTTTTAGTGTTTCGTTTTCTTAGTTTCTGAGAATTAGTCTCAGATCTTAGGGTTCGATAGATAGGTTCATTTATGGTATTCATAGAATACTTGGGATTTCGTTAGGAGATCCTAAGATGGCTCTAGGCGTTCGAAGAGTCAGTCCACAGGGCTGGGCTTAAGCCCAGGATCTAAGGTAAAGTCCAGCTACTAGGCTGAGGAAGCGTCCTCCGAAGGTTCTGGCGAGCAGAGTCGGGTCAAGCAATACGACATATACAGCAGTACGCTCCATCGGCGAGACTTCGTAAAGGGTGATTTCTTTATGGCATCGGTCCCCCTGTCCCTCTCTTATATGTTCGTACTGTGATTGTCCAAAAATTTATTATGAATATGGGATTATGATTTCTATGATTATTTGTTTCATATGTTGAAGTTGTTATGTTTTCCCGGGAATAGCCACCTGCTTAATATTCATTATGTCTGCATGTCTAATGTAGTTTCTTTTAAACTAAATGTAGGGTTATAGACAATTCCTAACCACGGTCTATTCATAACCTGTTTAGTTTAACAGGCATCAATTAGTATTGGTGTCTGCCATACTAGATAAAATAACATGCGGAACACCCTGTTGGTTGAGAGTAGTCTAGGTAGGCTGAGTAGAGCGTTATGCCGGCGGTTATGAGACCAGCGGCATGATCCCCGAAGTGACATAGGGCTTTCATAGCTGTCTGCTGTCCGAGCCGTGAGTAGGGCCGTTTACCTTAATGATGGGGCGGTAGCATAGAGACTCAGATGTGGTACACCTTTAGACTCAGAACATAGTTGCAATCCAGGCTAAGATGCATCTAAAATATTCGAAGATAGGTCAATCAACATATAGAAACAGTATAACATAGAATCAGGACATTATCTAGAACACACTTTTAGGATTAAATAGACTTAAACCTAGTGGAGAATGGATCACCCTCTCATCAAAGGTATTGATGAAGATTGCATAACTGGATCATAGGATAAGAGTTAGGATAAAAGGCTAGTTACTACTAAGCCGTTACCACTTCCCTGGGAGTACGATATTTATTTAATAAAATCGTAGATACTTTCTAACAGACTAGCTACACGATAGGTACTCTGCCTTAGGTTCTGGCTGATTAAGTGACACCATAGAGACTAAATGTGACAATTAGTTATTCACAGTCCTTAATTACTCATAATCAACATAGGGTAAAATAACACCTATTTAGCATATCGGCTGGAAACTCATCACCCGTCCCGGTCTGTTGACCAAGTCAGGGACGCCTGTCCTGGATTGGGACGCCCGTCCCGAGCTGTTGACTAAGTCAGGGACGGCCATCCTGATTCGGGACGCCCGTCCTGGACTGTTGACCAGGTCAGGATGCCCGTCCTGATTCGGGACGCCCTCCCCGAAGTCCGAACTTCCAAAAAATTGCGTTTTTACCCCGAAATTTGCCATTTTCTTCTACTTTTCACCTGACACTTCCAAAATCATAAAAACTGTGAAATTGAGTTAATAATAAACAATTAGGACCGATTTACCCTCAATTTCACCCTAAATCATATATAAAAACATGCTAAAAAAGTGATACGATTTTTGCGTATCAATATGCTTAAATCATATCACTTTTTTAGCATGTTTTTAGGCACAATTTAGGGTGAAATTGGTGTTAAATTGCTCTTAAGTGATTGTTATTCACTCAATTTCACAGTTTTTGTGATTTTGGAAGTGTCAGATAAAAAGTACAAGAAAATGGCAAATTCTGGGGTAAAAACGTGATTTTTAGAAGTTCAAAAGTAGGGATGGGCGTCCTGACCTGGTCAACGGATCAGGACGGGCGTCCAGGACTTGGGACGGCCATCCTGACATGGTCAACAGGCCGGGACAGGCGTCCCAGATCCAGGACAGGCATCCCACGCCCCAGTTCAGAATCCCACATCAATTTTTGAAGAGAAATTCACCCAGTTCCCCTACTATAAATACCCCAGGCCTTCCTCAGTTGAAATCATTCTTCTCCACTCGATCTGAGTCATTTAGTGACTTCAAGTATACAATTTTCCATAGTATACAAGTCACTTACCGATTCAGGTTTTTAGTATAGGTTTATTTATATTTTTAGAGAGTGTCTCGTGTTCTTTGTTTCTGAGAGTCTGTCTCAGATCTTAGAATACGACTAGATAGGTTCATTTTTGGTATTCAAAGAATACCCGGGATTTCGTTAGGAGATCCTAAGAGGGCACTAGGCATTCGAAGAGTCAGTCAACAGAGTTGTGCTTAAGCTGGGTATTAAGGTAAAGCACAGCTACTAGGCTGAGGAAGCATCCTCTGAAGGTTTTGTTGAGCAAAGTCGGGTCGAGCAGTCCAACATATAAAAGCAGTTGCTCCATCAGCGGACTACGTAAAGGGTGAATACTTTACGGCATCGGTCCCCTTGTCCCTCTCTTTATATGTCTGTACAGTGTTTGTCCAAATATGTATTATGAATATCGAATTATGATTTTAAGAATATGTGTTATGCATGTTGAAGTACTTTATATTTTTTCGGAAATGGTCACCCGCTTAACTATCATTATGACTGCATGTCTACTGTAGTTTCTTTTAAACTAGATGAATGGTTATAGATAACTCCTAACCACGGTCTAATCATAACTTGTTCAGTTTAACAGGCATTAATTTAGGACTTCCCCGTCGGGAAGCATTAATGTCTGCCCTATTAGTGAAATAACCTATAGATCACCATGTTTGTTAAAGTAGTCTAAGTAGGCTGAGTTTGTGTGTTTATGCCGGCATTAGGGCGAGCGGCATGATCTCCTAAGTGACATAGGACTTTCATGGATGCCTTTAGCTAGAACCGTGAGTAGGGCCGTCATTAAGGTAGGGCGGTTTATCAGGTAACTCAGATGTGGTACACCTTTAGACTCAGTACATAATTGCAATCTAGACCAAGATATATCTAAAATACTCGAAGATAGGTCAATCAACATGTAGGAACAGTATAACATAAAATCAGAACATTATATGTAAAACACTTTTTAAGCTTAAATAGACCTAAACCTAGTGGAGAATGAATCACCCTCTCATCAATGACTTTGATGAATGATTGCATAACTGGATCATAAGATAAGAGTTAGGGTAAGAGGATAGTTACTACTAAGCCGTTACCACTTCCTTGGGAGTACGATAATTAATTTAATTAAAATTGTTGATACTTTCCAACAGACTAGCTACACGATAGGTACTCTGTCTTAGGCTCTGATTGATTAAGTGACAGCATAGAGACTAAATGTGACAATTAGTCAGTCTAAGTCCTTAATTACTCATAATCAACATAGGGTAAAACAACACCTATTTAGTATATCAGTCGGAAACCCATCATCTGTCATGGGGTGACCGAGAGGGTGTGATATCTCTGGGCAGGCTCTGTCATGTTCTTCTCTTTTTTTTTAGGGCCCCTACCTCCTTTCTGGGGTTATCACTACTTTTCTGGTGTACTTGTTTTCCTGTAAAAGGGGGGTATTTCTGGCTAGATAGTGTAGGTTTCTTTGCAAAAGACTTCTGGGTTTAACACCGTCTTTGAAGGCAAAGTGGCAGTTTAGGACTGATAGGGTTTCTAATCTTCAGGTCGAAATGTTGAAATCGGGATGTCCATTAGTTGACGTAGAATCTAGCTCCTCGGAATCCACTTCGGTAGACAGGCCAGCTAATCTGAATCCCAGCTCTTCAAGTAGCAGTAGTTCGCCTGATGGGCATAGACAAGGCTCTCAGACTGTCTTGGAGACCCATGATGGGATCATTAGGGTTCCAGCAGGTGTACAAGGTGACAAACAGAATTTTATGGAATCAAGGAGAAGAGAGAGGATCGTATATCTTCAGTCGGGAATCAAGGATGAAGCAGTTTTCGAGTAGAGAAAAAATTAGAGAAAAAGAAAGTCGAGAGTAGGGAGTGAGATACAGAATCGTAGATTAATGGTAGACAAACTTCATAGAGAAACTAGAGAGAATGTAAGAGGAATCTAGAGAAAAGCGCAACGTCGGGTTTTCACAGGAGAACACTAGAAAATTCTGATAGAGGAAGGAAGTTTGGAGTTTGATTAAACCGTTTTGGGAAGAAGGTTAGCTAAGATATTAGTAATCTTCTAATCATTTCCTCATTTTCTTTTTTTCTTGATTTGTATTTTGATTGAAATATGAACTTCTGAAGCAGGTGAGTTGATTAAATTTCATTTGGGCAGAACACTAGCTAAGACATTAGTAGTATTTTACTGATTTCCTCATCCCCTTGTCTTCACTATTCCAGCATTGTATAGCAGTATTAAACATCAGATTTTTGGTTGTTAAACATTTTTATGAACAGATTGTTTTGATGATTAATGCTTGTACGGAGCAGCATATGTGATCTTATTCATTCAGTTACTTAATTGTTAGTTGTTAATTGTGGTTACGACTATCGAATAGCATATTGAATTGGTTTCTATCACTCGAGAGAGGTAGGGCTAATGGAATGATAAATGATGGCATTAGTTTGGACAACAAAAAATTGCGTTTGAATTAATGGGGACATAGAGAATCCTCTGCCTAATATTCTTCTAGTCACATTGCAGTGAACTCGAGAGAGACAAGTGTACAATTTGTGTTCCTGGGCAAATACGATACATATTGCTGTAGAATTGATCACAAACTGAAGACATATTCACTGAAATTTTCAGATTCACATTTGGTTCATAATTAACACTTTCACTTGCATTTTCTCTCTATTTTATTATCTATTGCTCTCTAGACTATCTCTATAGATTAACCCCTAACTTTTAGATTAAACACATCATCACTATTTTGTTTGGTTTGGATTGCCACTTGCACATGTCACAGTTAATTGATCATACGTAGTCCTCATGAGATCAATATTCGTGTATTTAGGTACATATTACTTGTTGAACGGTATATACTTGCACTCATTAATATTGCATTGCTTTTTATATTTATAAGCATTATATATTGTGCTCAACAACTTTCATAATTCAACTAATTTCCTACTCGTGAATCTATATCCAATAGTTTTGCCGTAAACTTTAACAGTTAAAGCTTTAGACCAACGTTGGATAAATTTTTTGTTTATCTTGAGAGGAAATTTGTATGAATGATGCTCCCTCTACTAGGCAATCCAGTTCTTCAGATAGATGAGATTCATAGATATGTCAACAGTGTGTAGTGATATTAGATTGTTGATGACTAGTTGCGTTGGAAACCAATTTCTCTAGGTAGAAAATCGGTTTCTCAACTGTCGTAGAGTTATTATTGATCGAAGTGTCCGGAGGTTTGCCAAGAATAGACCTGTTCGGAGGAATTGAAATATTTGTACGATTGAGAATGTTAGTTTTCTTTGTTCAAAAAGATTCAGAGCAAGAATTTTTAGTGAGAGAATTTTCGAGTTTACTTGCTTGTTAGTTAGTCCTAGTAGGTAGAATTAAAATAGGTCCCCATTTCGGCTTACTTATTAAAAAAATAAAGTGTACTCTGTACGATATAATTGATATATACAAAATTTGTTACATGTTGTAAACAAATTTTTCTTTTAGGTATTTCATATAAATTGAAACTAAAAAGAAAATGGATTACATGTAACAAAATTACAAATGATTTTCTTTTATGGGTCTTATTTTTATCGATTCGTATTGGATTCGTCGTGGGCTTGAGGATCTTTTTGGATCTGATCTTAATTTAATGGATTCTGATTTATTTGAGGAACATTTAAAGGGCTGATCTCGAAAGGCCTTCAACTTCGAAAGCAGTTGGTTTGATCTTGATCTATTGAGCAACTATTTTGGGCTGATCTCATTCAACTTTAAGGACCATTGGATTGATCTCGATCCGTTGAACAGCTATGGATTTCTTCTGAGAACTCAACTTTGAGGATCATTGACTTGATCTCGATCCATTGAGCAGCTATGGATTTCTTTGGAGGGCTTCTGAACTTTTCTTCAGAAACCTTTGATTATTTTGGGATGGATTTTGATAGACTTTGAGCATGATTTTCTCAATTTTTTCTTGTCTCAACTTTTTTTTCTCTTTTTTCTAAGGAAATTTAACCCTGATGAAGAGGATGAGAATAAATGACTATTATGATACCATCCGACACATAAATTTCTCAATATCTTATATAAATATTTATATATTAAAATATTTAAATAAGATTTAATTATATATTTTAAATATATAATAAATTCAAATGTCTAAGTATATATAATTATTTTTTACTATATAATATATTATTTAAAAGCTTAATTTGTTTAAATATTTTAAAGGTAAATTGACATAAATAGTCTCGAGATTGATGACATTGGTCCCCAAATTTTTTTATAGAATTGGTTCCTGAACTATAAAAATATTGTGACATTGGTCATTCCGTTAAAAATTTTGTTAAATGATTCGAGAAGTAAAAAAAATAAATTCAAAAGGTAATTATGTCAATATACTATTTAAATATATTTAATAAGGCAAATTGACATAAATAATTTTCAAATTAAATATTTAATAATATGCAGATTGACATAAATAGTTCTCAAATTATAATGTTTGGTGACATCAGTCCTTAAATTATTATTTTTTGATGAAATTGTTCCCCAAACTATAAAAAATATTACAACATTGATTATTTGTTAAAAATTCTTGATTAAGTAAAAAAAAATTAAAATGTATGTACACTATTTAAATATAATAAAATATATACGATACCTTCAAAAATATTTTAATATTATTTTCTCACATATTTTATTTTTATCTTTTCTTCCTAAATTTTTTTTTAAAAACATTCTTTTAATTTCCTTACTATTTGCACCAATTAATTTTTTCAAAACATTTTATTCAGGAAATAAAAACAAAGAAAATGAGAAAGAAAGAGAAAATGAGAAGGAAGACGAAGAGGAATAAAGATTAAAATAAAATTATATGTATATATATTATATATTATTAAATATATTTAAATATATTTAAATAGTGTATTAATATAAATATATTGAGTTTTTAACGAAAAGACCAATCTCATAATTTTTTTTATAATTTGGGGACCAATGTTACTAAATATCTATAATTTGAGGATTATTTATGTCTCCTTATTATTAAATATATTTAAATAGTATAGTAATATAAATATTTTTTAAATTTTTTCTTTTTTACTTAAGCGATGATTTAACGAAATTTTTAAGGGAATGACCAATATCACAAATTTTTTATAATTCGGGATCAATATCACCAAATCCTTATAATTTAGGGACTATTTATGTAAATTTATATATTTTAAATGTGTTGTTATAATTATTTTAATATTTTAAATATTTTATTTTTATAAATTAATTTTATATACATATATAGAAATTTAGTTTATATATAGAGATTTTGTGATTACTGTACTTCAGAAAAAAGAAAACAGTTACTGATTTTGGTTTTATGTCTATAGATAAATACTTTATTATTATATCATTATGAATAGTTTTGTTTTACTAAAATGAATTATATTTTAGATATTTTAAGTATGGAAATGATATTGTTTATAATTATTTTGGTATTTTAAAAATTATTACTTTAAATTTTTTAACTTATATTTTATGTTTAAAAGAGAAATTCCAGTTCATTTATACTAAGGTAAGTAATTTGAGTTTTTTTCATCTACTTTGAATTAAGAATATTTTCTGCCATATGGTTACTTGAATTTTTAAAAATATTTGAAAATTGATTAATTAAAATTAATTTTACAGATCTAGGTAGTAAAAAATAAACATACATGTATATATATACATACAAACACATATGTATACATATGTATATAAAAATCACGTCTTTTTCATGTAATAGGTTATCTTAACCTTAATCTTCTCCAATGCAGTAATAACCTCAGACATAGTGAACCTTTCTCTTGGCAAATCTTTGGTGCAGTGTAGAGCTACTTCCATGATCGACTTCACGAATTCCAACATATCATCGGCTCTTAAATTGTTTCTGTCAACGCCGATACTCAGTAGCATTTCGGCATCTACCACCAGAGATAATGTTGAATTCAGAATACCATTATGGACCAGAGATCTGAGGTTTATGTTTCCTCCAAACATTTCATCATTTGGTTTTTTCTTTGTAAAGACTTCCATCAAAAGGATACCGTAACTGTACACATCACTTTTTGTTGACACTATACCTTCTGATCCGTATTCTACAGTAATAAATGAGATTAAAACATTAGAATACTTCTATGTAAACGATAATATATATATATATATATATATATATATATATATATCTATACACTCTTATTACACTAATACAAATATATTTTAAAGTACCCTAAATTATCCCTTTTAAATCATTAATAATATATATATATATAGCTAGGGTTTTTAACCTCTTAGTTCTCATAGTTCGGGTTAACTAGGTGGCTCTGATATCAACTGTCATTATCCAGACTTTGTGTTACAACTATGGGTCTAGCAAGAATAGAAAGTCGAACTAACAATCAACTAACTACTTGATGTTGTATTTACAATATTAAAAGAGATATTTTTGAATTGATTATGAGTATTTAGGTTCATTCTTATATACGTATCACAATATATATATATATACATATATATATATATATATTAACACTTCCAACATTTATATATAGTATATATATATATAAAAGAAGAAATATATAGTTAAATAAAATGGTAAAAAAAAAAAGCAAAAAAGAAAAAAAAGTTAAAAGCTAGATGGCTGACCTGGTGCTAAGTATCCGAAGGTAGCCAATGTCTGCGTGCACGTAATACTATCTTCGTGTCCCAACAATTTGGCAATACCAAAATCAGTGACATGAGCAACCATATCTTCATCCAACAATATATTACTTGGCTTTATATCACAATGAACAACAGGCGTTAACGTTCCAGAATGCAAATAATCCAGTGCAGAAGCAACATCCAACATTTTATTCAACCTTTGCATCATATTCAAGCATCCATAATTTTCATTTTCCGATAGATACAACCACTGTTCAAGGCTTCCATTGATCATGTACTCAAGCACTAGTGACTTAAAACTCCCCATGTTTTGGTGATTATTATTACAACTGCTGATGACTTTTGTCAGATTCCGATGTCGGAGTTGACTAAGTAACTTGCATTCCACGTGGAAACTTTTCGAAACTCTTTTGAAATCATCACCATCATCGTGTACTGTATTAAATACTTTAACGGTTACAATTCTCTTGTCAGAGAGTGTTCCTTTGTATACAGTACCAAAACTTCCTTTACCTAATAAGTTATCCTCGCTAAACCTTCCGTTGCTTGTAGAATTTCGTAATACGAAATTCGTTCGTGTTCGGCTAAGGTCAACGAATCTAACTTATTCATTTCATTTTTGTCCAATTTTTTTCGAAACTTTTTAAATACATAAAAACTAAAATTATTGTTAAAACAAACACTAGTACCCCGATGACTAGGACATGAAGAAAAATTGAATCTTGGTGATGAAGCACATAATCCTTTGTTAGAACCAAAAGATTCACTACCAAAGTTTAAAAAAGGACCCTTTTCTGGAATTTCTCCACTTAGGTCATTGAAAGAAACATTAAAGAACTTTAAATATAAAAGCTTCTCCAATGAATTTGGAATCTCACCCGAAAGATTGTTACACGACAAATCGAGGAATACCAAACTTACCATCTGACCAAATGTTGAAGGAATGGAACCCTTAATTTCATTCTTTTGTAAGAGATGTATTTGTAAGTTGATAAGATATCCCATTATAACTGGAAGGTTACCAGAGATTTTGTTCCTTGACAAGTCAATCAAAATTGCAGCTTTCAAGTTTCCAAGTTCAGCAGGTAAAGAACCAGTCAAAATATTACCAGATAAATTAAGTTCATTGAGATCTTTAAGGTTACCGAAACTAGTTGGAATGTTACCATCAAATCTGTTCCGACCAAGCCAAATTTTTCTCAATGAAAGAATGTTCCCCAAACATTCAGGAATTGGACCTAAAATTTGGTTGTACTCCAAATTAATAGTGGACAAACTAAGCAAACCACAAAGACCCTCATTGGTTGTAGTCATGATGATTCCACTAATATTATTTCTTCCCAAGTCCAAATTTGAAGATTGTGCAATGATTTCATACTTGACGGAATCATGCCCGATAACCCATTTGAGCTTAGGTTCAAATTAGTTAAACCGCTAAGATTACCGATTGTATTTGGAATACTGCCAATTATGTCACAATTGGATGCAGAAAATGATTGAAAAGAAGTAGAAAGATTACCTAATGAATCTGGAAGGAGAAGATTTAAGGGATTATCACTAACGCTTAATTTTGTCAGTGATTTGCAGTTTGCCAAGGAATCAAAAGGTATTGGACCTCTTAAATTGTTGGAGACCAAAAGGAGCATCGTAAGATTACGTAAATTTCCAAGCTCTCTTGGTATTGTACCTGTAAAGTCATAAGGTAACAATTTTATATTCTATAATTAATGTTTTATAATTATTTTTCCTACCCTAAGTTTAAAAAAAAAAAATACCAAGAAACTAATTATTAATTACTATTTATAGAAACATGTGAAGTTAACTTTTTATAAGATGCAAAAATTTTGTATAGTAACAAGTAATAAAAATAATTTTACTTTTAAAGGAATTAAAAAATATCTAAATTTTTTTATTTTTATATATATTAGAAAAAAAGGCAATAAAAAGTAGGGAATAATATATACAAATGTCAAATATTTATTTGCAATTTTAATATATTTTAAGAAAAAAAAATACATTTATGACAATATGAAATGGACAAAGAAAGAAGGATAGAAAATTGTTACCAGTTAGGTGATTATATTGCAAGGTAATTGACTGCGCCATGCTTAAGTTTCCAAACTCTCTTGGTATGGACCCTGCAAATAAATAAATCCAAAAAAAAAAAAAAAAAAAAAGTATAACGGATTGAAATCTAACTTTTGCCAAAGGTTATATATGTAAATAATATATATATATATATACAAAATTTTTACAAGTAATTAAAATAGGTGTTGCTCAACTAAAATTAAAATGATAATTACATATGTAAATTGTTTAATTATTTTAATTTTTTAATTTAGTCGTAATCTTCATACTATAGCTAAAATCAGAATCCGACTTCTAATTTTATCTATAATATATATATATATCTGGGGGAAGCAAATCATATCGAGGGAACTTGGTTGACTGATTAATTAATGATGTATGACTTTCAATAATTAAATAAAGATAACAATGTACTATATGACCTTGTATAGAGGACTTCAGGTTGACCTCATTCAAATTTAAATTAAAAAAAAAACAAACAGAATTTATTCCCCATAAATTTGGTGGTTCAAACCTACTTTTTCAAAATAAATAAAGACAATAACGGACTAGGACCTTGTACGTTAAATTTTCCATCGATCATTTCTTATCATCTTCCAAATCATATATATATGTATGTATATATAGGAAAATATTTAGATATGCCTAAAAATATAAAAAATAAAGACAAAATGGACTAGGACCTTGTACGTTAAATTTTCCATGATCATTTCTTATCATCTTCCAAATCACATATTATGTATGTATATATAGGAAAATATTTAGATATGCCTAAAAATAAAAAAAATAAAGACAATAATGGACTAGGACCTTGTACGTTAAATTTTCCATTGATCATTTCTTATCATCTTCCAAATCACATATATATGTATGTATATATAGGAAAATATTTAGATATGCCTAAAAATATAAAAAAATAAAGACAATAATGGACTAGGACCTTGTACGTTAAATTTTCCATCGATCATTTCTTATCATCTTCCAAATCATATATATATGTATGTATATATAGGAAAATATTTAGATATGCCTAAAAATATAAAAAAATAATGACAATAATGGACTATGACCTTGTACGTTAAATTTTCCATCTATCATTTCTTATCTTCTTCCAAATCATATATATATATATATATATATATATTAGAAAATTATTAAGAAGTATACCTTGAAAATGGTTCTCATCAAGGCATAAACTCTGAAGCTGTGAGCATTTGGATAAATCAGAGAGTAATTCACCGCTGAAGTTCACTACTAGAAAAATCAAGTTTAGCGACGAATATTTGTGACGGCCTCAAAGCCGTTGCTAATAGCGACTGAATTTGCGACCGCCTACTAAGCCGTCGCAAATTGCAATCGAATTTGCGACCGCCTACTAAGTCGTCGCAAATTGCAACCAAATTTGCGACTGCGTACTAAGCCGTCGCAAATTGCAACGAAATTTGCGACCGCCTAGTAAGCCGTCGCAAATTGTAACCAAATTTGCGATCCCCTACTAAACCGTCGCAAATTCGGTTTGGAAGATTACCGCTCATGCTATTGTTTAGAAAGCTAACGTACTCTAAGGAAGAAATGTTCAACATCTCTCCCGGAATTCTTCCTGCATCAGAAATATATATATATATTTCATAAAAATAACTGTCAAGTAACAAATAATAATAAATAAAAATCAGAGAAATATATATATATATATATACATAAACTTGTTAGGAAATTATTCTTAACTGAAAAATGCCTCAACTTGGTTAAATTGCCCAACTCCCTTGGAACTTCACCTGGAGGAACAGAAATTTTTTTTAAAGTAAATTCTGTGCACTTTAGAGTCCAACAAGATTCAACATTTCATGAATCTTTAACCATATATATATATATATATATATATATATATATATATATATATATATATATATATATATTATATATATTTCTTTACAATATTGAAGTTTTAAAATTTTTATTTTAAAAAATAAATTTTTTTTATAAACTTAGATTTATTAGAAATCAAATTTAATAAATAATTCATAGGGTGTTTAATTTGTTAGTATATCAAGTCTCACATCTAAAGACTATACTATATATATATATATATATATATATATATATATATATATATATTGCTTTACAATATTGAAGTTTTAAAATTTTTATTTAAAAAAATAATTTTTTTTTATAAACTTTGATTTATTAGAAATCAAATTTAATAAATAATTCATAGGGTATTTAATTTGTTAGTATATCAATCCAAGTCTCACATCAAAGACTATATATATATATATATATATATATATAGATATATATATATATATATATATTTTTTTTTTTTTTTTTTTTTTTTTTTTTTTTTTTTTTGCTTTTCAATATTGAAGTTTTAAATTTTTTTTTAAAAAAATAATTTTTTTTATAAACTTAGATTTATTAGAAATCAAATTTAATAAATAATTCATAGGGTGTTTAATTTGTTAGTATATCAATCTAAGTCTCACATCTATAAAGACTATACTAGAATTGTCTAACATATAAGGATTACACTTACTCCATTAGTATGAGGCGTTTCGGAAAGGTATCTAAAAATAAAACCGTGACACATTCTAAGACCATGTTAAAGTTGTGTAGTATATAAGGATTATACCTATTCTATAAGACATTTTGGATAGGCACTCAAAAATAAAATCGTGAGGCTCAATATCATACTAAAGTAAGAGCGAGGCGGTGAGTAGCCTAATCTTGTATGAGATTATTCGGCCCCAACAGAATTATGTAGTGATGGAGGGAAATAAATATATATAGAGAGAGAGAGAGAGAAAGTTGAGTTTAGACCTGTGAGGTTGCAATTGCCAAGGTAGAAATCCTGGAGAGACTTCATTTCACCAATTTGTGGAGGTATAATTCCACCAAAATATGATTCATCCAAACCTAACCAACACAGCTGGCTACAATTAGATAAAATGGACAATACCCGACCCGACAACTTGCTTCCCGTCAGGTCAACTGCTTTAAGACCCGGAAGATTATCGCATACCCGATTAGGAATAACAGTTCCGTCCAACTTATTCCCGTACGACCAAATAAATTCCAGCGACGAAATATTGAATAATTCCATCGGCAAGGGACCCGTAAACTTGTTACCAATACCGGTCGTCAATGTCAGGTGATCACCAAAATAAAGTGAGCTATACATATATATATATATATATAGAATTTGTTGCTTATAAATAAAATTAAATTTAGATAGAATTTTGTACAATAAATACACTGCAATATGTTCTCTTAATAAAAGTTAAATTTATCAAAATAATTTTAGCATAATTTGAATTAATAGAAGTTTTAATAATTCCAAACCAAATATTCTAACAAATTATTACAAGTCTAGTCTAAATGTCTAAAGGGAAGTGATATGATATGAGAAGCGGCTTTGTCTGAATAAGTCTATGGTAAATTATCTTAGTAACAGTTGAATTTTTTAAAAATTTAATTTTTGTACTTATATTTATTTTTGTTTTGAACATACACTTGAATTATAAAATATCACCACCTTTGTCTTTGGTCCTAAATTTGATTTTATTTTTTATCCAATTCATAAGGAGGCATTTTCATCTTTTAAAATTAATAAATTTTTATTTTTATGGATAAATTTGTTTTTTTTATAAAATTTTCTTTTAAAATTATTAAAATTTTATTTTTAGGGATAAATTTGTTTTTTCATAAATTTTTTTAAAAAATCTGAAAAATCTTTTTAAATTGGAGGGATTCCAATTCGATCCTCAACCATACAAATGACAAAATTATATTAAACCACTGGAGCAACTATTAACATGGTAAATTATATAGAACTTATATTTTATATTGCATACTAGATGATGCCAAAATAAATTTAACATAATTATATTTGTAAACTCCTAGATTTGAACCACAGTCGTATAAACAATAAATGAGCATTTACCATTTGGACAAATACAAAAATTTATATTATTTGAAAATTATATTAAATATAAATATTTTGAAAAAATATTATTCAAACCACACAATTTAAACCATATGTCTTCGTAGTCATTCCCTTCCTCAAACCTTGATTTTTTTTAACTTTAAATTTGTTGCAAATACAATTTTGAGTTTTTTTACAATGATTATTACATTATTAGTATCAGTAGTGACATTGTATAAAAAAACACCTCACATTCATTTCTGCGACGAATTCGAAATAAAAGAGTTAAAGAAGAAATTTAGTGCAAGATTTGAGGAAGTTGACAGTATAAAAACTTGTGGTTTGAATTGTGTCATTTGATAATATTTTTGAGATGTTATATTTAATTTAATTAATATTTAAAATATAAATGTAATCGCAATATAAAATGCTTATTTATTATTTTTGTAATTACAATATAAAATGCTATTTATTATTTTTGTAATTACCATATTATAAGTTTTAAATAAATTTATATATTTATAGTTGATCCGGTGGGTAGTTTGGTTTAGTTAGGTGCGTGTTGTAGGATTAAATCTTTGAGATTACAAAAAAATATTTTTGAGATTTTTAATAATAAAGTGAAATGACAAAATTACCTTGAAATAAAACCCTAATAATTAAAAATGCTCATAATTGTAAAAGACGAAAATGCACCTAGGAATTGGATGGAAAATAAAGTATGACAAAAATTTTGGAGGGAATGACAAATTAGGTAATATTTTATATTTCAAGTGCTAGATTTTTTTAAAAGTTGAAGTGTCAGTAGCATAATTTATCATATATATATATTGATTCGACGGAAATCGGTCTGACGCCACGTGTCGATTAACCGGTGTCGTTTGATGATATCTGTCAATATATCTCTGCCTAAGTGGCTGTTTAATTGGTGATTCGATGAAGATTTCCTCCGAGAATATCTACAAAACAGAGAGGTTCGAAACGGAGGGTAAGGTATATGAATATCTAGCTAGAGAGATATATGAATTTGACAGAGAGATAGTTGAATTATTTGGGCTTACCTTTTATCCTCATTAGGGGGGTATATAGGAGTAGACGACGCTGAGAAATAGGTACGTAGTGAAGGATCTGATATTTGTCGGCTTCAGAATATCTAGCCGTTTATGAAATATCCCACTGTCACTGGGATAGTCTGTGAGATATCTTTTAACCGGGCGATCTTAAGATAACCGTTGGTCAAAGGATACTTTTGGAGGAACATTCTGGAAGAATCCTGACTTGCTGGTAGTTAGGACATTGACGAAGTGGGTTGCATAAGAGGCATTGGACTTCGGTTCCTTATCTAGGGAGTGGTGGGCTCTGATATGTTCGGAGGACGGATACGTCCGGACACGTTAGCTCTTTTGCTCCACGTCAGCGTAGGAATTTTTGTAGTCTCTTAGTGGCCCCTCGTCGAAGTGGAAGAGACTCTTCTTTGACTTTGACGTAGAGAATCACATCGCCGGGCTTCCTGTAGACCCAAAGGAACGCCTGCTATATCGGAGTAAAAAAAGTTCTTTGTTTTGTCTAGGTGCTATTGAGATTCCCAAAGTGATGGCTGTAATGATGGGGTCCTCGCTTCCCAACACTGGAGTAATGATGGCATCTGCAGGGACGTGACGCTTGGTGTGACTGGACCCGCTTAGGGAATGGGTTTGGGCGAAGCGTCTTTGAGAAGCTACGCCCTTTTCATCTTCCCCTTTGTTTATAAATAGCCTCCTTCCCACATTCATAACACTTTTCGCACTCATTCCTTTGTAATCTTATAGTTTTCTTCTTCTTGCTGCCAAACTTTCCCTAGTATTCTTCAATCTCTTCTTCGACGCATCATCACCAGGTAATGGCTACTTTTGAGTTTTGGTTTCCTCTTTATTTTGTAAGGTTTCTGTTGATATGCATAAATCATATCACTTTTTAAGCATGTTTTTAGGCATAATTTAGGGTGAAATTGGTGTTAAATCGCTCTTAATTGATTGTTATTAACTCAATTTTATAGTTTTTGTGATTTTGGAAGTGTCAGGGGAAAAGTACAAGAAAATGGTAAATTTCGGGGCAAAAATGTGATTTTCAAAAGTTCGGAAGTCGGGATGGGCGTCCAGAACCCAGGATGGGCGTCCTGACCTGGTCAACAGACCAGGACGGGCGTCCAGGACTTGGGACGGCCATCATGACCTAGTCAACAGGTCGAGACGGGCGTCCCAGATCTAGGACGGGCGTCCCGAGCCCCAGTTCAGAATCCCACATCTATTTTTGAAGAGAAATTCACCCAGTTCCCCTACTATAAATACCCCAGGCCTTCCTCAGTTGAAATCATTCCTCTCCACTCGATCTGAGTCATTTAGTGACTTCAAGTATACAATTTTTCATAGTATACAAGTCACTTAGCGATTCAGGTTTTTAGTATAGGTTTATTTATATTTTTAGAGAGCGTCTCGTGTTCTTCGTTTCTGAGAGTCTGTCTCAGATCATAGAATACGAGTAGATAGGTTCATTTTTTGTATTCATAGAATACGTGGGATTTCGTTAGGAGATCCTAAGAGGGCACTAGGCGTTCGAAGAGTCAGTCAACAGGGTTGTGCTTAAGCTGGGTATTAAGGTAAAGCACAGCTACTAGGTTGAGGAAGCGTCCTCCGAAGGTTCTGTCGAGCAGAGTCGGGTCGAGCAGTCCAACATGTACAAGCAGTTGCTCCATCAGCGGACTACGTAAAGGATGAATACTTTATGGCATCGGTCCCCTTGTCCCTCTCTTTATATGTCTGTACTGTGTTCGTCCAAATATGTATTATGAATATCGAATTATGATTTTAAGAATATGTGTTATGCATGTTGAAGTACTTTATATTTTTCCGGAAATGGTCGCCATTTTAACTATCATTATGACTGCATGTCTACTGTAGTTTCTTTTAAACTAGATGAATGGTTATAGACAACTCCTAACCACGATCTAATCATAACCTGTTTAGTTTAACAGGCATTAATTTAGGACTTCCCCGTCCGGAAGCATTATTGTCTGCCATATTAGATGAAATAACCTATAGATCACAATGTTTGTTAAAGTAGTCTAAGTAGGCTGAGTTTGTGTGTTTATGCCGGCGTTAGGGCGAGCGGCATGATCTCCTAAGTGACATAGGACTTTCATGGATGCCTTTATCTCGAACCGTGAGTAGGGTCGTCATTAAGGTAGGGCGGTTTACCAGGTAACTCAGATGTGGTACACCTTTAGAATCAGTACATAATTGCAATCTAGACCAAAATATATCTAAAATACTCGAAGATAGGTCAATCAACATGTAGGAACAGTATAACATAAAATCAGAACATTATCTGTAAAACACTTTTTAGACTTAAATAGACTTAGACCTAGTGGAGAATGAATCACCCTATCATCAAAGATTTTGATGAATGATTGCATAACTGGATCATAAGATAAGAGTTAGGGAGTACTTCCTTGGGAGTACGATAATTAATTTAATTAAAATCGTAGATACTTTCCAACAGACTAGCTACATGATAGGTACTCTGCCTTAGGTTCTGATTGATTAAGTGACAACATAGAGACTAAATGTGACAATTAGTCAGTCTAAGTCCTTAATTACTCATAATCAACATAGGGTAAAACAACACCTATTTTAGTATATCAGTCGGAACGCATCAGATTTTTGGTACCGTTGCCGGGGAAATATCATAATGAATTTAGGATTATTGGCCACAATTCTAGAAGCTTATGATAGGTAACGGTAGTAATCTATACCTTAGACCTAACACTTATTTCATGCTAGTAAGACAATCAATTTCCAAAATATAGGGTTATCATTGTAGGATTTTAACGATGCAGAATATCAATTTGATAGACGAAATCGAAAACAATAAAAAAATAAGAACACACGATTTACCCAGGTTCACCCCAATTAGGGCTACGTCCTGCAAACGAAATTCTCAATTATTATTTCTTGGTTCAATTAACTCGTTACAATGATATTCCTATATATAGGCGTCTAAACCCTACATATCATTGGGCCTATCTACATATCACTGGCCTATCTACATATCACTGGGCCTAAACCCTACATATCACGGAACCCCCGCCCGCTGTCCGGGCAGAGGGACCCCCGAAGTTTCCTCGAAATGTTTACCACCTCCAACAATGATAACTAATTAATTTTAGACATTATCTGAAATTAAGACATTTAGGATAATCAAATTTTAGAAAATTATTCTAAAACCATATTGAGGGAATTTAACTGCTTTCGAAATACAATATAAAAAGAAAAAATGTTAAAAATGTAAAACCCGAAAAATATCTTTCTTTCTTTTTCTATTTTATTTTTCTTTCTGTTTCTGTTATTTGTTAGTTTATCCTATCCAGACTTTACACTCATAGATGAAGAGAACAAGAGCAGCTACAAGCCAAGCAAAGAAAACAGAAAACCCTGACACTCCAGGTCGAAAGAAGACGAAACCAGAAGGACCATCTAGGCCTGAACTAGAAATACCACGGGAGAACCCTCCTCCACAACCTATAGAAATAAACTCAAGCCTAGACATCAGTGATTTAGTGAGAAGATTGCTGAACACCCGTGAGCCTAGTCCCAAGGAAGAAGATCCTTCTGAAGAAACCTTTCCTCCAAGAGAAGAACCTCAAAGATCTCCAGTTCACACTCCTGTCCAGAGAGTTCCTAGAAATCCACCACCCCTTGACCAAACCCAAAACTCACCAACATCTCCTGAGTATACTCCAATGCCTACGAGCATACCCCTTTAACCGGGGGAAGTACTAACGGTTCTCAGTCAGTTTTGTCCATGCAGATAGATACTTTGGCTTACAAGATCTACCAGATGGATCAAGGAATCGCAAGCAGTCTGTGTCATTCAGAACAGAGCATTCTGAATATCACAGTCAATATGGACCAACTCAGGGCCACAGTAAGCCTCCAGGAAAGCCAAGGTGCACAGATACTACGGGAGTTAGCTGACATACGAAGTGAGCAGGGCAGGCAAAGGGAGGAGATGAGAGCTATGCGCATAGAGATGCGAGAAATCAGGAATAAAGGCATTGAAAAAGGGAAGATTCTTTTTACTTTTCAGCAAATAAATTGTTTGAACTAAAATTAAATAATTGACCTCTATTCTTTATTTTCAAACTTTTTAAAGGGTCTTTTATTTTATTCCGTAAATTTTTTTTCAAACATTTTTCAAATTCTTTATGAAAAACAAATGTGTTACAAATACAGTTTATTTCTCATTAATTAAATTGTATAAGTTAGTCTTTTATTTTTCTATAATTCTTGCTGAATAGAGGTTAGGATATGATTAGGGTAGTTATGATTCTTGAAAAAGAGATTGAGAATTTTTGCAAAGAGTTTTTAACAGCTTCTGAATTTGATAGGCTAAACATGAAGACTTGTTAAATATTTTGATTGTTTTTGGTGTACTAAGATTTGCAGGGAATTATGAAAAAAGAAATCCGGAAGTGGCATGTATCCCGAGGCAACCCGGGACGGGCATCCCGATTTTGGATGGGCGTCCAGCCGGGAAGGGCATCCTGCCTCCGGGACGGGCGTCCCGAAGGCCGCCCCCTTCTACAAAAATGCCATTTTTTTTTCATTTCCTCCCAAACCAACCACCAAAAATCATCTCTCTACAAAATTCTCTCCACCTTCTCTCAACAAATTTTTGGCAACCTCTTGAAATTTCAAAATTCAAATTTCCCTCCAAAATTTGAACTTTTGAATTTCCTTCCAAAATTTGAATTTCCCTCCAAAATTCAAATTTCCCGCCAAAAACTCAAAATCCTTCCCCAACCAAAATCCATCCTTTTGAATTCGAATTTACCTCCAGAATTTGAATTCGAATCTTCCTTCCCGCCTAAATTCTCAAATTCTCTCGAACGTTCTCAACCAAATGGTTCCCAAACATGCTCGTATTACTTCTTCCATGACCGTCACATCTGTGGCACACCCTTTTATGCTTTTTCCTTCCATTCCAACATACCAGGAGAGATGTCATGGATATATCGGATGCAGCATATTGGTTGGCAGAACGCTTGACTGGGCAGCAGTCCAGACACTAGGAGTTGAGCAGGAGGTCCAACGCATACTCGACGTACTACCCTACAGTCGAGTCTTCATCGTCACTGAGCCGACCTACCTAGATTTGGTATGTGAGTTCTATGCTTTATTTACATTCCAGCAGGAGCACATCACATTCCGTCTGGGCGGAATGGATCGATCGATGAGCATGGCCTAGTTCGGCATCGCCTGGGGTATCTGGCAGAGGGACGAGCTGGATACGCCCACCTACACCACAGAAGTTCGAGACTTCACTTCTGCAGATTTTTGCATGTTTTTCCCGTATTTTCACACCCTTCCAAATTTTTTTTTTCAAAATTTTTGACTTCATTGACTTCAAAATGCAGTTATGATTGGTAAAGAATTGCTGATGTCTATGATATGTATGTAGAATGTTATGATTAGTAGGAGACAACGTGATGACTTTCTTGAATTTATCGATTAGAAATAGGGAATTCCTGATAATTGAGCACAACTTAGTTTGGATTAGAGACCTCAACCAAATACCTTTTCAAAACTTAACTAGATAAGATTAGACCAGTTGAGGATGTATTGGCAATCAAAATGACTAGATGATGCTCTGAGCTGAAAGTGAAAAGAAAAAAAGAGTTAACTAAATAGGGTAGTTTGCAAGCGGCCTTTGCTACTCGAGCACCACTCCTTAGGGGAACTTAAAGCCTGGTGCCCTAAGGTCGTGCAGGTTTGGGAGTCATCGGAGTGGGACTCGCTACATGAATAGTTAAAGTTGACGTGTGAAAGCAGACACAAATACCCTGAAAAATCAATAAAAGAAAAATCAATAAATGCTTAATTAAAAATCTTGTCACCAAGGCTCAGAACTCAGAAAGTTGTTTGTTGTTGGTATGTCTAGCGATGGGTCGAAGTATTATCTGGTAAGAGTCTAGATGAGAGTATATTGTGTTGACAATCTAGTCTGGACTAGTACACACACTACACATCAGGAAGACCCTGTGACTAAGAGAAGAGTTCAATCTAGTTATTAAGTTGTTAACCTTGCTTGATCATGATAATCTACTAGAGACATTTGAGACCTTGTCCAACACTTAACCAGTCAGACCTATGTTGTGAATTATCTGATTCAGTGATGAATTTTGGATTAAAAACATGGCTAGAAATTTTAAGTGACTGCACCTATGATTTAAAATCACTAACTTCAGGCAGACATTGCTTGAGGACAAGCAAAAAGCTAAGTGTGGGGTTATGATATGCATAAATCATATCACTTTTTTAGCATGTTTTTAGGCACAATTTAGGGTGAAATTTGTGTTAAATCGCTCTTAATTGATTGTTATTAACTCAATTTCATAGTTTTTATGATTTTGGAAGTGTCAGATGAAAAGTTCAAGAAAATGGCAAATTTTGGGGCAAAAACGTGATTTTCAGAAGTTCAAAAGTCGGGATGGACGTCCAGAACCCAGGACGGGAGTCTTGACCTGGTCAATAGACCAGGACGGGCATCCAAGACTTGGGACGGCCATCTTGACCTAGTCAACAGGCGGGGACGGGCATCCCAGATCCAGGACGGGCGTCCCGAGCCCCAGTTCAGAATCCCACATTGATTTTTGAAGAGAAATTCACCCAGTTCCCCTAATATAAATACTCCAGGCCTTCCTTAGTTGAAATCATTCATCTCCACTCGATCTGAGTCATTTAGTGACTTCAAGTATACAATTTTGCATAGTATACAAGTCACTTAGCGATTAAGGTTTTTAGTATAGGTTTATTTATATTTTTAGAGAGTGTCTCGTGTTCTTCGTTTCTGAGAGTCTGTCTCAGATCTTAGAATACGACTAGATAGGTTCGTTTTTGGTATTCATAGAATACCCGGGATTTCGTTAGGAGATCCTTAGAGGGCACTAGGCGTTCGAAGAGTCAGTCAACAGGGTTGTGCTTAAGCTGGGTATTAAGGTAAAGCACAGCTACTAGGCTGAGGAAGCGTCCTCCGAAGGTTTTGTCGAGCAGAGTCGGGTCGAGCAGTTCAACATATACAAGCAGTTGCTCCATCAGCAGACTACGTAAAGGGTGAATACTTTATGGCGTCGGTCCCCTTGTCCCTCTCTTTACATGTTTGTACTGTGTTCGTCCAAATATGTATTATGAATATCGAATATGATTTTAAGATATGTGTTATGCATGTTGAAGTACTTCATATTTTTTCGAAAATGGTCACTAGCTTAACTATTATTATGACTGCATGTCTACTGTAGTTTCTTTTAAACTAGATGAATGGTTATAGACAACTCCTAACCACGGTCTAATCATAACCTGTTTAGTTTAACAGGCATTAATTTAGGACTTCCCCATCGGGAAGCATTAATGTCTGCCATATTAGATGAAATAACCTATAGATCACCATGTTTGTTAAAGTAGTCTAAGTAGGCTGAGTTTGTGTGTTTATGTCGGCGTTAGGGCGAGCGGCATGATCTCCTAAGTGACATAGGACTTTCATGGATGCCTTTAGCTAGAACCGTGAGTAGGGCCGTCTTTAAGGTAGGGCGGTTTATCAGGTAACTCCGATGTGGTACACCTTTAGACTCAGTACATAATTGCAATCTAGACCAAGATATATCTAAAATACTCGAAGATAGGTCAATCAACATGTAGGAACAGTATAACATAAAATCAGAACATTATATGTAAAACACTTTTTAGGCTTAAATAGACTTAAACCTAGTGGAGAATGAATCACCCTCTCATCAAAGATTTTGATGAATGATTGCATAACTGGATCATAAGATAAGAGTTAGGGTAAGAGGATAGTTACTACTAAGCCGTGACCACTTCCTTGGGAGTATGATAATTAATTTAATTAAAATCGTAGATACTTTTCAACAGACTAGCTACACGATAGGTACTCTGCCTTAGGTTCTGATTGATTAAGTGACAGCATAAAGACTAAATGTGACAATTAGTCACTCTAAGTCCTTAATTACTCATAATCAATATAGGGTAAAACAACACCTATTTTAGTATATCAGTCGGAAACCCATCATCTGTCATGGGGTGACAGAGAGGGTGTGATATCTCTAGGCAGGCTCCGTCATGTTCCTCTCTTTTTTTTAGGGCCCCTACCTCCTTTCTGGGGTTATCACTTCTTTTCTGGTGTACTTGTTTTCCTGTAAAAGAGGGGTATTTCAGGCTAGATAGTGTAGGTTTCTTTGCAAAAGACTTCTAGGTTTAACACCGTCTTTGAAGGAAAAGTGGCAGTTTAGGACTGATAGGGTTTCTAATCTTCAGGTCGAAATGTCAAAATGTCGAAATAGGGATGTCCATTAGTTGACGTAGAATCTAGCTCCTCGGAATCCACTTCGGTAGACAGGCCAGCTAATCTGAATCCCAGCTCTTCAAGTAGCAGTAGTTCGCCTGATGGGCATAGACAAGGCTCTCAGACTGTCTTGGAGACCCATGATGGGATCATTAGGGTTCCAGCAGGTGTACAAGGTGACAAACAGAATTTTATGGAATCAAGGAGAAGAGTGAGGATCGTATATCTTTAGTCGGGAATCAAGGAAGAAGCAGTTTTCGAGTAGAGAAAAAATTAGAGAAAAAGAAAGTCGAGAGTAGGGAGTGAGATACAGAATCGTAGATTAATGGTAGACAAACTTCATAGAGAAACTAGAGAGAATGGAAGAGGAATCTAGAGAAAAGCGCAACGTCGGGTTTTCACATGAGAACACCAGCAAATTCTGATAGAGGAAGGAAGCTTGGAGTTTGATTAAACCATTTTGGGAAGAAGATTAGCTAAGATATTAGTAATCTTCTGCTCATTTCCTCATTCTCTTTTTTTCTTGATTTGTATTTAGATAAATATGAACTTCTGAAGCAGGTGATTTGATTAAATTTGATTTTGGCAGAACACTAGCTAAGACATTAGTAGTATTTTACTGATTTCCTCATCCCCTTGTCTTCACTATTCCAGCATTGTATAGCAGTAATAAACATCAGATTTTTTGTTGTTAAACATTTTTATGAACAGATTGTTTTGATGATTAATGCTTTTATGGAGCAGCATATGTGATCTTATTCATTCAGTTACTTAATTGTTAGTTGTTAATTGTGGTTACGACTATCGAATAGCATATTGAATTGGTTTCTATCACTCGAGAGAGGTAGGGCTAATGGACATAATAATTGAATGACATTAGTTTGGACAGCAAAAAATTGCGTTTGAATTAATGGGGACATAGAGATATCCTCTGCCTAATATTCTTCTAGTTCACATTGCAGTGAACTCGAGAGAGACAAGTGTACAATTTGTGTTCCTAGGCAAATACGATACATATTGCTGTAGCATTGATCACAAACTGAAGACATATTCACTGAAATTTTCAGATTCACATTTGGTTCATAATTAACACTTTCACTTGCATTTTCTCTCTATTTTATTATCTATACTGCTCTCTAGACTATCTCTAGTAGATTAACCCCTAACTTTTAGATTAAACACATCATCACTATTTTGTTTGGTTTGGATTGCCACTTGCACAGTTATGTTCACATCATAATTGATCATACGTAGTCCTCGTGAGATCAATATTCGTGTATTTAGGTACATATATTACTTGTTGAACGGTATATACTTGCACTCATTAATATTGCATTGCTTTTTATATTTTTATAAGCATTATATATTGTGCTCAACAACTTCCATAATTCAACTAATTTCCTACTCGTGAATCTATATCCAATAGTTTTGCCGTAAACTTTAACAATTAAAGCTTTAGACCAACGTTGGATAAATTTTTTGTTTATCTTGAGAGGAAATTTGTATGAATGATGCTCCCTCTACTAGGCAATCCAGTTCATCAGATAGATGAGATTCATAGATATGTCAACAGTGTGTAGTGATATTAGATTGTTGATGACTAGTTGCGTTGGAAACCAATTTCTCTAGGTAGAAAATCGGTTTCTCAACTGGCGTAGAGTTATTATTGATCGAAGTGTCCGGAGGTTTGCCAAGAATAGACCTGTTCGGAGGAATTGAAATATTTGTACGATTAAGAATGTCAGTTTTCTTAGTTGAAAGAGGTTGAGAGCAAGAATTTTTAGTGAGAGAATTTTCGAGTTTACTTTCTTGTTAGTTAGTCCTAGTAGGTAGAATTAAAATAGGTCCCCATTTCGGCTTCCTTATTAAAAAAAAGTGTACTCTGTACGATATAATTGATATATACAAAATTTGTTACATGTTGTAAACAAATTTTTCTTTTAGATATTTCATATAAATTGAAACTAAAAAGAAAATGGATTACATGTAACAAAATTACAAATGATTTTCTTTTATGAGTCTTATTTTTATCGATTCGTATTGGATTCGTCGTGAGCTCGAGGATCTTTTTGGATCTGATCTTAATTTAATGGATTCTGATTTATTTAAGGAACATTTAAAGGGCTGATCTCGAAAGGCCTTCAACTTCGAAGGCAGTTGGTTTGATCTTGATCCGTTGAACACCTATTTTGGGCTGATCTCATTCAACTTTAAGGATAATTGGCTTGATCTCGATCCGTTGAACAGCTATGGATTTCTTCTGAAGACTCAACTTTGAAGACTATTGACTTGATCTCGATCCATTGAGCAGCTATGGATTTCTTTGGAGGGCTTCTGAACTTTTCTTCAGAAACCTTTGATTATTTTGAGATGAATTTTGATAGACTTTGAGCATGATTTTCTCAATTTTTTCTTGTCTCAACTTTTTTTTTTCTTTTTTCTAAGGAAATTTAACCCTGATGAAGAGGATGAGAATAAATGACTATTATGATACCATCCTACACATAAATTTCTCAATATCTTAATATATAAATATTTATATATTAAAATATTTAAATAAGATTTAATTATATATTTTAAATATATAATTAAATTCAAATGTTTACATGTATATATATATATATATATATATATATATATATATATTATTTTTTACTATATAATATATTATTTTAAAAGCTTAATTTGTTTAAAATATTTTAAAGGTAAATTGACATAAATAGTTTCGAGATTTGATGACATTGGTCCCCAAATATTTTTTATAGAATTGGTTCCTGAACTATAAAAATATTGTGACATTGGTCATTCCGTTAAAATTTTTGTTAAATGATTCGATCAGTAAAAAAAAATAAATTCAAAAGGTAATTATATCATTGCACTATTTAAATATATTTCATAATAGGCAGATTGACATAAATAATTTTCAAGTTAATATATTTAATAATATAGATTGACATAAATAGTTCTCAAATTATAAATGTTTGGTGACATCAATCCTTAAATTATTATTTTTTGATGAAATTGATCCTCAAACTATAAAAAATATTACAACATTGATCATTTTGTTAAAAATTCTTGATTAAGTAAAAAAAAATTTAAATGTATTTATGCCATTATACTATTTAAATATATTTAATATAAATAATTTATATACACGTATACTTTCAAATAATATTTTAATATTATTTTTTCTCACATATTTTATTTTTATCTTTTCTTCTTCCTATATTTTTTTTTGAAAAAAAAAATTCATTTAATTTTCTTACTATTTGCACCAATTAATTTTTTCAAAACTTTTTATTCAGGAAATAAAAACAAAGAAAATGAGAAAGAAAGAGAAAATGAGAAGGAAGACGAAGAGGAATAAAGATTAAAATAATATTATATGTATATATATTATATATTATTAAATATATTTAAATATATTTAAATAGTGTATTAATATAAATATATTGAGTTTTTAACGAAAAAGACCAATCTCATTTTTTTTTTTTTAATTTGGGAACCAATGTTACTAAACATCTATAATTTGAGGATTATATATGTCTACTTATTATTAAATATATTTAAATAGTATAGTGACATAAATATTTTTTTAATTTTTTCTTTTTTACCTAAGCGATGATTTAACGAAATTTTTAAGGGATTGATCAATGTCACAAATGTTTTATAATTCGGGATCAATATCACCAAATCCTTATAATTTAGGGACTATTTATGTTAATTTACCTATTTTAAATGTGTTGTTATAATTATTTTAATATTTTAAATATTTTATTTTTATAAATTAATTTTATATACATATATAGAAATTTAGTTTATATATAGAGATTTTGTGATTACTGTACTTCAGGAAAAAGAAAACAGTTACTGATTTTGGTTTTATGTCTATAGATAAATACTTTATTATTATATCATTATGAATAGTTTTGTTTTACTAAAATGAATTATATTTTAGATATTTTAAGTATGGAAATGATATTGTTTATAATTATTTTGGTATTTTAAAATTATTACTTTAAATTTTTTAACTTATAATTTATGTTTAAAAGGAAATTCCAGTTCATTTATACTAAGGTAAGTAATTTGAGTTTTTTCATCTACTTTGAATTAAGAATATTTTCTGCCATATGGTTACTTGAATTTTTAAAAATATTTGAAAATTGATTAATTAAAATTAATTTGACAGATCCAGGTAGTAAAAAATAAACATACATGTATATATATATACATACAAACATATATGTATACATATGTATATAAAAATCACGTCTTTTTCATGTAATAGGTTATCTTAACCTTAATCTTCTCCAATGCAGTAATAACCTCAGACATAGTGAACCTTTCTCTTGGCAAATCTTTGGTGCAGTGTAGAGCTACTTCCATGATCGACTTCACGAATTCCAACATATCATCGGCTCTTAAATTGTTTCTGTCAACGCCGATACTCAGTAGCATTTCGGCATCTACCACCAGAGATAATGTTGAATTCAGAATACCGTTATGGACCAGAGATCTGAGGTTTATGTTTCCTCCAAACATTTCATCATTTGGTTTTTTCTTTGTAAAGACTTCCATCAAAAGGATACCGTAACTGTACACATCACTTTTTGTTGACACTATACCTTCTGATCCGTATTCTACAGTAATAAATGAGATTAAAACATTAGAATACTTCTATGTAAACGGTAATATATATATATATATATTCTATACACTCTTATTACACTAATACAAATATATTTTAAAGTACCCTAAATTATCTTTTTTAAATCATTAATAATATATATATATATATATAGCTAGAGTTTTTAACCTCTTAGTTCTCATAGTTCGGGTTAACTAGGTGGCTCTGATATCAACTGTCATGATCCAGACTTCGTGTTACAACTATGGGTCTAGCAAGAATAGATAGTCCAACTAACAATCAACTAACTACTTGGTGTTGTATTTACAATATTAAAAGAGATATTTTTGAATTGATTATGAGTATTTAGGTTCATTCTTATATACGTATCACAATATATATATATATAATATATATATATATATATATATATATTAACACTTCCAACATTTATATATAGTATATATTATATAAGAAGAAATATATAGTTAAATAAAATGGTAAAAAAAAAAGCAAAAAAGAAAAAAAAAAGTTAAAAGCTAGATGGCTGACCTGGTGCTAAGTATCCGAAGGTAGCCAATGTCTGCGTGCACGTAATACTATCTTCGTGTCCCAACAATTTGGCAATACCAAAATCAGTGACATGAGCAACCATATCTTCATCCAACAATATATTACTTGGCTTTATATCACAATGAACAACAGGCGTTAACGTTCCAGAATGCAAATAATCCAGTGCAGAAGCAACATCCAACATTATATTCAACCTTTGCATCATATTCAAGCATCCATAATTTTCATTTTCCGATGGATACAACCACTGTTCAAGGCTTCCATTGATCATGTACTCAAGCACTAGTGACTTAAAACTCCCCATGTTTTGGTGATTACTATTACAACAACTGCTGATGACTTTTGTCAGATTCCGATGTCGGAGTTGACTAAGTAACTTGCATTCCACGTGGAAACTTTTCGAAACTCTTTTGAAATCATCACCATCACCGTGTACTGTATTAAATACTTTAACGGCTACAATTCTCTTGTCAGAGAGTGTTCCTTTGTATACAGAACCAAAACTTCCTTTACCTAATAAGTTATCATCGCTAAACCCTTCCGTTGCTTGTAGAATTTCGTAATACGAAATTCGTTCGTGTTCGGCTAAGGTCAACGAATCTAACTTATTCATTTCATTTTTGTCCAATTTTTTTCGAAACCTTTTTAAATACATAAAAACTAAAATTATTGTTAAAACAAACACTAGTACCCCGAAGACTAGCAAAATTATGGCCCAAATCGGAAAATGAACCCTATTTCTTTTCCTTTTCCTATTAGGACATGAAGAAAAATTGAATCTTGGTGATGATGCACATAATCCTTTGTTAGAACTAAAAGATTCACTACCAAAGTTTAAAAAAGGACCCTTTTCTGGAATTTCTCCACTTAGGTCATTGAAAGAAACATTAAAGAACTTTAAATATAAAAGCTTCTCCAATGAATTTGGAATCTCACCCGAAAGATTGTTACACGACAAATCGAGGAATACCAAACTTACCATCTGACCAAATGTTGAAGGAATGGAACCCTGAATTTCATTCTTTTGTAAGAGAAGTATTTGTAAGTTGATAAGATATCCCATTATAACTGGAAGGTTACCGGAGATTTTGTTCCTTGACAAGTCAATCAAAATTGCAGCTTTCAAGTTTCCAAGTTCAGCAGGTAAAGAACCAGTCAAAATATTACCAGATAAATTAAGTTCATTGAGATCTTTAAGGTTACCGAAACTAGTTGGAATGTTACCATCTAATCTGTTCCGACCAAACCAAATTTTTCTCAATGAAAGAATGTTCCCCAAACATTCAGGAATTGGACCTAAAATTTGGTTGTACTCCAAATTAATAGTGGACAAACTAAGCAAACCACAAAGACCCTCATTGGTTGTAGTCATGATGATTCCACTAATATTATTTCTTCCCAAGTCCAAATTTTGAAGATTGTGCAATGATTTCATACTTGACGGAATCATGCCCGATAACCCATTTGACCTTAGATTCAAATTAGTTAAACCGCTAAGATTACCGATTGTATTTGGAATACTGCCAATTATGTCACAATTGGATGCAGAAAATGATTGAAAAGAAGTAGAAAGATTACCTAATGAATCTGGAAGGAGAAGATTTAAGGGATTATCACTAACGCTTAATATTGTCAGTGATTTGCAGTTTGCCAAGGAATCAAAAGGTATTGGACCTCTTAAATTGTTGGAGACCAAAAGGAGCCTCGTAAGATTACGTAAATTTCCAAGCTCTCTTGGTATTGTACCTGTAAAGTCATAAGGTAACAATTTTATATTCTATAATTAATGTTTTATAATTATTTTTCCTACCCTAAGTTTAAAAAAAAAAAATACCAAGAAACTAATTATTAATTACTATTTATAGAAACATGTGAAGTTAACTTTTTATAAGATGCAAAAATTTTGTATAGTAACAAGTAATAAAAATAATTTTACTTTTAAAGGAAAAAAAAATATCTAAATTTTTTTATTTTTATATATATTAGAAAAAAAGGCAATAAAAAGTAGGGAATAATATATACAAATGTCAAATATTTATTTGCAATTTTAATATATTTTAAGAAAAAAAAATACATTTATGACAATATGAAATGGACAAAGAAAGAAGGATAGAAAATTGTTACCAGTTAGGTGATTATATTGCAAGGTAATTGACTGCGCCATGCTTAAGTTTCCAAACTCTCTTGGTATGGACCCTGCAAATAAATAAATCCAAAAAAAAAAAAAAAAAAAAGTATAACGGATTGAAATCTAACTTTTGCCAAAGGTTATATATGTAAATATATATATATATATATACAAAATTTTTACAAGTAATTAAAATAGGTGTTGCTCAACTAAAATTAAAATGATAATTACATATGTAAATTGTTTAATTATTTTAATTTTTTAATTTAGTCGTAATCTTCATACTATAGCTAAAATCAGAATCCGACTTCTAATTTATCTATAATATATATATATATCTGGAGGAAGCAATCATATCGAGGGGACTTGGTTGACTGATTAATTAATGATGTATGACTTTTCAATAATTAAATAGATAACAATGTACTATATGACCTTGTCTAGAGGACTTCAGGTTGACCTCATTCAAATTTAAATTAAAAAAAAAAACAAACAGAATTTATTCCCCATAAATTTGGTGGTTCAAACCTACTTTTTCAAAATAAATAAAGACAATAACGGACTAGGACCTTGTACGTTAAATTTTCCATCGATCATTTCTTATCATCTTCCAAATCATATATATATGTATGTATATATAGGAAAATATTTAGATATGCCTAAAAATATAAAAAAATAAAGACAATAATGGACTAGGACCTTGTACGTTAAATTTTCCATCGATCATTTCTTATCTTCTTCCAAATCATATATATATGTATGTATATATAGGAAAATATTTAGATATGCCTAAATATATATATATAAATTAGAAGAGTATTAAGAAGTATACCTTGAAAATGGTTCTCATCAAGGCATAAAATCTGAAGCTGTGAGCATTTGGATAAATCAGAGAGTAATTCACCGCTGAAGTTATTGAAGCTTAGGATAAGAGTGTTGAGTTGTGATAGAGAATCACAGATTCCGTTTGGAAGATTACCGCTCATGCTATTGTCTAGAAAGCTAACGAACTCTAAGGAAGAAATGTTCAACATCTCTCCCGGAATTCTTCCTGCATCAGAAATATATATATATATTTCATAAAAATAACTGTCAAGTAACAAATAATAATAAATAAAAATCAGAGATATATATATATATATAATATATATATTATATATATATATATATATATACACACAAACCTGTTAGGAAATTATTCATAACTGAAAAATGCCTCAACTTGGTTAAATTGCCCAACTCCCTTGGAACTTCACCTGGAGGAACAGAATTTTTTTTTAAAGTAAATTCTGTGCACTTTAGAGTACAACAAGATTGAACATTTCATGAATCTTTAACCATATATATATATATTGCTTTACAATATTGAAGTTTTAAAATTTTTATTTAAAAAATTAATTTTTTTATAAACTTAGATTTATTAGAAATCAAATTTAATAAATAATTCATAGGGTGTTTAATTTGTTAGTATATCAATCCAAGTCTCACATCTAAAGACTATACTATATATATATATATATATATATATATATATATATATATATATATATATATTGCTTTTCAATATTGAAGTTTTAAATTTTTTATTTTAAAAAATAATTTTTTTTATAAACTTAGATTTATTAGAAATCAAATTTAATAAATAATTCATGGGGTGTTTAATTTGTTAGTATATCAATCTAAGTCTCACATTTAAAGACTATACTAGAATTGTCTAACATATAAAGATTACACTTACTCCATTAGTATGCGGCGTTTTGGAAAGGTATCTAAAAATAAAATCGTAACACATTCTAAGATCATGTTAAAGTTGTGTAGTATATAAGGATTATACCTATTCTATAAGACATTTTGGATAGGTACTCAAAAATAAAATTGTGAGGCTCATTATCATACTAAAGTAAGAGCGAGGCGGTGAGTAGCCTAATCTTATATGAGATTATTCGGGCCCAACAGAATTATGTAGTGATGGAGGGAAATAAATATATATATATAGAGAGAGAGAGAGAAAGTTGAGTTTAGACCTGTGAGGTTGCACTTGCCAAGGTAGAAATCCTGGAGAGACTTCATTTCACCAATTTGTGGAGGTATAATTCCACCAAAATATGATTCATCCAAACCTAACCAAGACAGCTGGCTACAATTAGATAAAATGGACAATACCCGACCCGACAACTTGCTTCCCGTCAGGTCAACTGCTTTGAGACCCGGAAGATTATCGCATACCCGATTAGGAATAACAGTTCCGTCCAACTTATTCCCGTACGAGCAAATAAATTCCAGCGACGAAATATTGAATAATTCCATCGGCAAGGGACCCGTAAACATGTTACCACTGGTCGTCAATGTCTTCAGTCTCCGAAGATTACCGATCTTTCTCGAAATCGATCCTTCTAGAAAATTCCACCCCAACTTTAATTCAACCAGATTAGATAAGTTGAATAAATCCGGAGGGATGAAACCGGTGAAACTATTTTTCTCTAGGGAAAAGATTTGGAGAGACTGTAAAGAACCGAAACAAGACGGAATGTCGCCGGTGAAATTGTTTTCATCCAATGTGAGAACCCGTAACTGCCGCAAATTAGTTAACTGGCTGGGTAAGTTTCCGGTGAAATTGTTTTTGCTCAAGTCGAGAGAAACGAGAAAAGATAGATTCCCTAAATTCGCGGGAAGAGTTCCGACCAGATTCATGTTTGAAAGTTCTAGTGAAATGACTCTGCCCCTGCGAGAATCGCATGTTACGCCGATCCAATCGCAGACGGAATTACTAGAAGACCAGTTGGTGGCGAGAAATCTGTTTGGGTCAGAAGTTATGTGGGATTTTAGGGAAAGAAGAGAAGATTGATCGGTGGTTAAGTTTGTTTCTGCTAATAAGGCGTAAGTCAGTAGAAGATGTAATAAGGGAAAGAGACCGCCGTGACGGAGCCGGAGAAGACAAGGTTGGATCGCCATATATTATTATTATTATTGTCAGGTGATCACCAAAATAAAGTGAGCTATACATACATACATATATATATATATATATATATATATATATATATATATAGAATTTGTTGCTTGTAAATAAAATTAAATTTAGATAGAATTTTGTACAATAAATACACTGCAATATGTTCTCTTAATAAAAGTTAAATTTTATCAAAATAGTTTTAGCATAATTTGAATTAATAGAAGTTTTAATAATTCCAAACCAAATATTCTAACAAATTATTACAAGTCTAGTCTAAATGTCTAAAGGGAAGTGATATGATATGAGAAGCGGCTTTGTCTGAAGAAGTCTATGGTAAATTATCTTAGTAACAGTTGAATTTTTTAAAAATTTAACTTTTGTACTTATATTTTATTTTTTTTGAACAGATACTTGAATTATAAAATATTACCACCTTTGCCTTTGGTCCAAAATTTGATTTTATTTTTTTATCCAATTCTTAGGGGGGATTTTCATCTTTTAAAAATTATTAAAGTTTTTTTTTATGGATAAATTTGTTTTTTTATAAATTTTCTTTTAAAATTATTAAAATTTTATTTTTAGAGATAAATTGTTTTTTCATAAAATTTTTAAAAAATCTGAAAAATCTTTTTAAATTGGAGGGATTCCAATTCGATCCTCAACCATACAAATGACAAAATTATATAAACCACTGGAGCAACTATTAACATGGTAAATTAATAGAACTTATATTTTATATTGCATAATAGATGATGCCAAATAACTTTAACATAATTATATTTATAAACTCCTAAATTTGAACCACAACCGTATAAACAATAAATGAGCATTTATCATTTGGACAAATACAAAATTTATATTATTTAAAATTATATTAAATATAAATAGTTTGAAAAATATTATCCAAACCACACAATTTAAACCATATGTCTTCGTTCATTCCCTTCCTCAAACCTTGATTTTTTTACTTTAAATTTGTTGCAGAATACAAATTTTGAGTTTTTTTTTACAATGACATTATTACATTATTAGTATCAGTAGTGACATTGTATAAAAAACCCTCACATTCATTTCTGCGACGAATTCGAAAAATAAAGAGTTAAAGAAGAACTTTAGTGCAAGATTTGAGGAAGTTGACAGTATAAAAACTTGTGGTTTGAATTGTTCATTTGATAATATTTTTTTGAGAATGTTTATATTTAATTTAATTAATATTTAAATATAAAATGTAATCGCAATATAAATGCTTATTTTATTTTTTGTAATTACAATATAAATACTTATTATTATTTTTGTAATTACAATATAAAATATAAGTTTTAAATAAATATATTTATAGTTGATCTGGTGGGTAGATTTGGTTTAGTTAGGTGCGTGTCCTAGGATTAAATCTTTGAGATTACAAAAAAAATATTTTTGAGATTTTTAATAATAAAGTGAATGACAAAATTACCTTGAAATAAAACTCTAATAATTAAAAAATGCTCATAATTGTAAAAGACGAAAATGCACCTAGGAATTGGATGGAAAATAAAGTATGACAAAAATTTTGTAGGGAACGACAAATTAGGCAATGTTTTATATTTCAAGTGCTAGATTTTTTAAAAGTTCAGGTGTCAGTAACATAATTTATCATATATATATATATATATATATATATATATATATATATATATATTGATTCGACGAAAATCGGTCTGACGCCATGTGTCGATTAACCGGTGTCGTTTGATGATCTCTGTCAATATATCTCTGCCTAAGTGGCTATTTAATTGGTGATTCGATGAAGATTTCCTCCGAGAATATCTACAAAACATAGAGGTTCGAAACGGAGGGTGAGGTATATGAATATCTAGCTAGAGAGATATATGAATTTGACAGAAAGATAGTTGAATTATTTGGGCTTACCTTTTATCCTCATTAGGGGGGTATATATAGGAGTAGACGACCCTGAGAAATAGGTACGTAGTGAAGGATCTGATATTTGTCGGCTTCAAAAATATCTAGCCGTTTCTGAAATATCCCACTGTCGCTGGGATAGTCTGTGAGATATCTGTTAACCGGGCGATCTTAAGATAACCGTTGGTCAAAAGATACTTTTGGAGGAACATTCTGGAAGAATCCTGACTTGCTGGTAGTTAGGACATTGACGAAGTGGGTTGCATAAGAGGCATTGTGGACTTCGGTTCCTTATCTAGCGGATTTGTGGGCTCTGATATGTTCTGAGGACGGATACGTCGGGACACGTTAGCTCTTTTGCTCCACGTCAGCGTGGGAATTTTTGTAGTCTCTTAGTGGCCCCTCGTCGAAGTGGAAGAGACTCTTCTTTGACTTTGACGTAGAGAATCACATCGCCGGGCTTCCTGTAGACCCAAAGGAACGCCTGCTATATCGGAGTAAAAAAAGTTCTTTGTTTTGTCTAGGTGCTATTGAGATTCCCAAAGTGATGGCTGTAATGATGGGGTCCTCGCTTCCCAACACTGGAGAATTGATGGCATCTGCAGGGACGTGACGCTTGGTGTGACTGGACCCGCTTGGGGAATGGGTTTGGGCGAAGCGTCTTTGAGAAGCTACGCCCTTTTTATCTTCCCCTTTGTTTATAAATAGCCTCCTTCCCACATTCATAACACTTTTCGCACTCATTCCTTTGTAATCTTATAGTTTTCTTCTTCTTGCTGCCAAACTTTCCCCAGTATTCTTCAATCTCTTCTTCGACGCATCATCACCAGGTAATGGCTACTTTTGAGTTTTGGTTTCCTCTTTATTTTGTAAGGTTTCTGTTGATATGCATAAATCATATCACTTTTTAAAAATGTTTTAGGCACAATTTAGGGTGAAATTGGTGTTAAATCGCTCTTAATTGATTGTTATTAACTCAATTTTATAGTTTTTGTGATTTTGGAAGTGTCAGGTGAAAAGTACAAGAAAATGGTAAATTTCGGGGCAAAATTGTGATTTTTAGAAGTTCAGAAGTCGGGATGGGCGTCCAGAACCCAGGATGGGCGTCCTGACCTGGTCAACAGACCAGGACGGGCATCCAGGACTTGGGACGGCCATCCTGACCTGGTCAACAGGCCGGGACGGGCGTCCCAGATCCAGGACGGGTTTTTAGTATAGGTTTATTTATATATTTAGAGAGTGTCTCGTGTCCTTCGTTACTTCAAGTATACAATTTTTCATAGTATACAAGTCACTTAGCGATTCAGGTTTTTAGTATAGGTTTATTTATATTTTTAGAGAGTGTCTCGTGTTCTTCGTTTCTGAGAGTCTGTCTCAGATCTTGGAATACGACTAGATAGGTTCATTTTTTGTATTCATAGAATACGCGGGATTTCGTTAGGAGATCCTAAGAGGGCACTAGGCGTTCGAAGAGTCAGTCAACAGGGTTATGCTTAAGCTGGGTATTAAGGTAAAGCACAGCTACTAGGTTGAGGAAGCGTCCTCCGAAGGTTCTGTCGAGCAGAGTCGGGTCGAGCAGTCCAACATATACAAGCAGTTGCTCCATCAGCGGACTACGTAAAGGATGAATACTTTATGGCATCGGTCCCCTTGTCCCTCTCTTTATATGTATGTACTGTGTTCGTCCAAATATGTATTATGAATATCGAATTATGATTTTAAGAATATGTGTTATGCATGTTGAAGTACTTTATATTTTTCCGGAAATGGTCGCCAACTTAACTATCATTATGACTGCATGTCTACTGTAGTTTCTTTTAAACAGATGAATGGTTATAGACAACTCCTAACCACGGTCTAATCATAACCTGCTTAGTTTAACAGGTATTAATTTAGGACTTCCCCGTCCGGAAGCATTAATGTCTGTCATATTAGATGAAATAACCTATAGATCACCATGTTTGTTAAAGTAGTCTAAGTAGGCTGAGTTTGTGTGTTTATGCCGGCGTTAGAGCGAGCGGCATGATCTCCTAAGTGACATAGGACTTTCATGGATGCCTTTAGCTCGAACCGTGAGTAGGGCTGTCATTAAGGTAGGGCGGTTTACCAGGTAACTCAGATGTGGTACACCTTTAGAATCAGTACATAATTGCAATCTAGACCAAGATATATCTAAAATACTCGAAGATAGGTCAATCAACATGTAGGAACAGTATAACATAAAATCAGAACATTATTTGTAAAACACTTTTTAGACTTAAATAGACTTAGACCTAGTGGAGAATGAATCACTGATGCGTTTCCAGCCGATATGCTAAATAGGTGTTATTTTACCCTATGTTGATTATGAGTAATTAAGGACTGTGATTAACTAATTGTCACATTTAGTCTCTATAGTGTCACTTAATCAGCCAGAACCTAAGGCAGAGTACCTATCGTGTAACTAGTCTGTTGGAAAGTATCTACGATTTTATTAAATAAATATCGTACTCCCAGGGAAGTGGTAACGGCTTAGTAGTAACTAGCCTTTTATCCTATGATCCAGTTATGCAATCTTCATCAATAACTTTGATGAGAGGGTGATCCATTCTCCACTAGGTTTAAGTCTATTTAATCCTAAAAGTATGTTCTAGATAATGTCCTGATTCTATGTTATACTGTTTCTACATGTTGATTGACCTATCTTCGAATATTTTAGATGCATCTTAGCCTGGATTGCAACTATGTTCTGAGTCTAAAGGTGTACCACATCTGAGTCTCTATACTACTGCCCCATCGTTAAGGTAAACGGCCCTACTCACGGCTCGGACAACAGACAACTATGAAAGCCCTATGTCACTTCGGGGATCATGCCGCTGGTCTCATAACCGCCGGCATAACGCTCTACTCAGCCTACCTAGACTACTCTCAACCAACAGGGTGTTCCGAAGGTTATTTTATCTAGTATGGCAGACACCAATACTAATCGATGTCTGTTAAACTAAGCAGGTTATGAATAGACCGTGGTTAGGAATTGTCTATAACCCTAATTTTAGTTTAAAAGAAACTGCATTAGACATGCAGACATAATGAATATTAAGCAGGTGGCTATTCCCGGGAAAAAATAACAACTTCAACATATGAAACAAATAATCATAGAAATCATAATCCCATATTCATAATAAATTTTTGGACAATCACAATACGAACATATAAGAGAGGGACAGGGGGACCGATGCCATAAAGAAATCACCCTTTACGAAGTCTCGCCAATGGAGCGTACTGCTGTATATGTCGTATTGCTTGACCCGACTCTGCTCGACAGAACCTTCGGAGGACGCTTCCTCAGCCTAGTAGCTGGACTTTACCTTACATCCTGGGCTTAAGCCCAGCCCTGTGGACTGACTCTTCGAACGCCTAGAGCCCTCTTAGGATCTCCTAATGAAATCCCGGGTATTCTATGAATACCAAAAACGAACCTATCTATCGAACCCTAAGATCTAAGACTTATTCTCAAAAACTAAGAAAACAAGATACTAAAAGAAAGAAAGAAAACTTTTTCTGAGATCTGAGTCTCTGAGGGACTTGTGTACTCGAGAACTGTACACTGGAAGTCTCTGAGTGACTCAAATCGAGTGGAGAGGGATGAATTCAACTGCTGGAGGCCTGGGGTATTTATAGTAGCTTCTCGGGGTGATTTTTCATCAAAAATTCGATGTGGGACTTGATTTGGCGGTTCGGGACGCCGGTCCCAGATTGGGACGCCCGTCCCGAACTGTTGACTAAGTCAGGAACGCCCGTCCTGGATTGGGACTCCCGTCCTGAGCTGTTGACTAAGTCAGGGACGGCCATCCTGATTCGGGACGCCCGTCCTGGATTGTTGACCAGGTCAGGACGCCCGTCCTGTTTCGGGACGCCCGTCCTATTTCGGGACGCCCTCCCCGAAGTCCGAACTTCTGAAAAATTGCGTTTTTACCCCGAAATTTGCCATTTTCTTCTACTTTTCACCTGACACTTCCAAAATCATAAAAACTGTGAAATTGAGTTAATAATAAACAATTAGGACCGATTTACCCTCAATTTCACCCTAAATCATATATAAAAACATGTTAAAAAAGTGATACAATTTTTGCGTATCAGATAACCCCACACTTAGCTTTTTGCTTGTCCTCAAGCAAAGTCTACCTGAAGTTAGTGATTCTAAACCATACGTGCATTCCTAGCCATGTTTTTATTCAAAAAATTCTTCAGACAATTCTTAACACAGGTCTGACTGGTTAGGTTGCTATGACAAGGTCTCAAATGTCTCTAGTAGTTTGTTAGGATTGGGCAGAAAATAACTTAACAACTAGGTTGAACTTTTCTTTTAGTCATAAGGTCTTCCTGATGTGTAGTGTGTGTACTAGTCCAGACCAGATAGTCAACACAATAAACTCTTGTCTTAACTATTACCAGATAACACTTCGACCTGTCGCTAGACATACTGACAACAGACAACTGTCTGAGTTCTGAGCTTTGGTGATCAGATTCTATCATTTAGCACTTATTGATTTTTTTCCTTTTTCTAGATTTTCTAGGGTATTTTGAGTATGCTTAGAACACGTCAACTTCAACCACCCATGTAGCGAGTCCCACTCCGATGACTCCCCGATCTACACGACCTTAGGGCATCAGGCTTTAAGTTCCTCGAAGGAGTGGTGCTCGAGTAGCGAAGGCCGCTGGCAAACTACCCTCTTTTTTATTTATTTTTGATAACTCTAAAATAATAGAGTTATTCACATCTAATTTGCCACATTTTATTCCTGTATAAACTGATTTTATTTGGAAAATGGAATAAAAATGTGTTGATTGGATATTTTCTCTCTTTTTACCAAAAAATGTGGATTTATTGTTAAAAGTCAATTTAATTGAATAAATTTCTCAACATGTGGATGAGTTGTATTATTTGTTATTATTTGGGAATTTATTTGAATTGATTTATTGTGACAAGGGTAAAAAGGGAATGTGAATGGTTGACATTGTTAAAATGCATTTGAATTAAATGCATTTTATTTGAATTGATTTATCCATTTTACATATATATATATATGCACATGCAAGTGGGCACACAAAGGACAAAAGCAAAAGGACAAAAGAAATACACAAGTCGGCAGTAGGTGCAAAAATTGAGGAAGAATTTCAGGAGGGAAAGTGTATATATATATATATATATATTTATTCTCAAATTCCAGATTAATTCCAGCTGTGGATAAAACAAGAAAATACATATTGTAGCTGAAATTTCGGGTGGAGCCTTGCAACAATTTTTGGATTTTATTTCAGCTGGTACGATGACTCATCATGTTGAGGGACAGCTGTGGGTTGAAGGAAAATTTTGAAGAGAAATTCGAGGGTTAAAGGAAGAAGAAGAACAGTAGAGAAAGTTTTGGGGGAGAGGAGAGAAGAGAGGAGGAGATAGCTTGTAAGTATGGTAGCTTTCCTTTGTTTTGTATTCAGTTCTCGGGCAGCTTAGGATTGAGGCAGTAGGTAGTTTGTTTTGAGTTGTTTTTGAGCTTTAGTTAGAGAGGAACGATACCTAAGAAGGCTGGGTTACATTGCTGGAATTTCCGGGCTGCTCATGAGCGAGGGCAGCAGCACCACGCGGAGGAAACGAAGGACAGCAGCAGCTTGATTAAATCCGATTTGGGGCAGTAGGGTGATCTCCGACCCGAGTAACCCTCTCTTCATTTCTTCAATTTGCTTCTTGTTTTGTAATCGAATGTTCTTCAAATTGTCACTACTTTGTAATTGAATATTCTTGATGATATGAGAATGTTTACATGTTTTCAAGGATTAATTAAAAGTGTTTTGGGATTGATATGTTTTCCGTCTTGGGATTGACTTGTGTCACTATGGACCTAGGGACTGTTTTTCCTATTACTTTAATCCTTGTTTTTCATGATTCGTTTCAGCAAATTTATATTCATAACCTGAAGGTGCTGTAGCCTAGCAAATTATGAACATGTGGAAAAACGTAATGTGGCATAAGATGAATAGAATGCATAAGTTTTGTATATCGTTTTCCTTGTTGATGCTTGTATGGGGCATGCTTAGTTTATTCATGCAATTACTTAAACGAATTAGGAATAGCTTGCGGTTACGGCTGTCCAAGTTATGTATCGAACTAGTATCTGGCTTTCTAACCGGAAGGGGTCTAGTTGACACGTTAATTGCATGGCACTTGCTTGAGACGCATGACCGTGCGGTCAATATTGCAGGGGACACGACTAATTTCACTGCCTTGTGTTGTTCTAGGTTCACGGTACTTCGTACTCCATGAGACGATGTTATCGGGGGTTTAGACTAGTAGGCTAAGTAGTTTGGGTAGAACCAAACTGCTGTAGTGTTAATTTGGAAACCGTAAAGCATGCTTAGCACTCTTGGATTCATTATTGGTCTATGTTTGCATTTTTGGCTTGATTTTTTACAGCATTGTATTACCTGTTGTGTTCTGTTGGTAAAATTCCAGTAGGCTGCCCTGTAGTTTTAGTTAGGTAGAATTGCTGCAGCATTTCCGTTGCTGCAGCATTTCTGTTGCTGCAGCATTTCTGATTGCTGCAGCATTTCTGTTGCTGTAGCAGTAGCTTAGCAGTAGATTAACCTCCGAATCTCCACCCATTTATTCATCATTCTTTATTCTTTTAACCAAATGTAAATCATGTTTGCATGTATAATTGGCATACAAAATCTCTGTGGGATCGATAATCTTGTACTTAGGTACATATATTACTTGTTGACCGGTGTATACTTGCACTTGTTAAGATTGCGTTGATTTATTCTATTTTCTTAACTTCTCAATTTGTGACACACGCACACAACGCAACAAGTTTTTGGCGCCGTTGCCGGGGATTTTGGAGTCAATTGTTTGTAAATATTATTTGCATTTGGTTACTTTTGTTGTTTTATGTTATACTCATTCTTGAGCTTATGAGATTATTGAAATGATGTATGAGGGACGAATAAATATGCATGGGCTGAACTATTTTTGTGAATTATTGATCTGAATTAGTTGTTAAATTTTAGCTTGTGTATCATTTATTCCTTAACGTGTGCTATTTTGCATGAGTGAAACGCACAAGGGCTCTCAAGCTACAGTGCTGCCAATTGATCCAGAGATTGAGAGAACCACCAAGGCGTTGAGGAAAAAGAAACAAACCAAGGACAAGGTAGACATGGCGGAGCAGCGTGTTGTAGAAAATGAACCTGTCTATAATCCTGTGGTGTTGGCAGACGATAGGGACCATGCTATTCGAAAGTATGCGGTCCCTATATTTAACGAATTGAATCCAAGCATTGTAAGACCATAGATTACTGCAGCCCAGTTCGAGCTGAAACCATTGATGTTTCAAATGTTGCAAACGGGATAGCAGATGAAGTGTTGAGGCTGAAATTGTTCCCGTACTCCCTAAGACCTCTACAACAACCACCACCTTCAAACGCTTTAGAAAATATGATGAGAGACTTCATGGCAAGAACAGAAACAACTCTCCAAGGACTATAATCTATTGTGTGGAACTTGGAAAGCCAAATGGGGCAGTTAGCCCAAGAGATGAGAAACAGACCACAATGATCACTTTTGAGTGATATAGAGAATCCAAGGAGAGAAGAAACGAACATTGCAAAGCGGTAACACTATGAAGTGGCAGAATACTGGATGAGCCAAAAATGAAGTCTGGAGCAGCTGAGTCGACCAGTGAGTCCAGCCAGAATGCAGAAACTCCAGTAGCTGAAAAAGAATCAGTGGAGCCAAATGCTGCAGCAAAACAGCATTCCAGAACAGCTGCAGCAATGCAAATTGCAGAGAGCAAACCAGTACATCCACGAATGCCTTTTCTACAGAGGTTTGCCAAAAGGAAATAAGATGAGCAGTTCAAGAAGTTCGTGGACATTTTGAAACAACTGCACATCAACATTCCATTGATGGAAGAAATAGAAAAGCCATGAAATTTCATGACGAAGGTGAGTGTTTTCAGATCACCACCAGTGATTCTTGGGAAGAAAAAGATGAAGAGCAAGATGAGGATATCACGTATGCATTGATGGAGGAAAGTCTACATGATGATGGCAATATGGAGACCAAAGCACATTCAGCTTGGGTAGAAGCAAATTCTCATGGTTTCAAGTTTTGCGCGCAATTTGAAATCCTTGGAGTTGTCTTCTCGAGATTTCAAGATAACAACACCTTCCGTGGAAGAACCACCACAGCTGGAATTGAAGCAATTGCCGCAGCATTTGAAGTATGGTTTTCTAGGAGCAGACTCGATGCTGCCAGTAATCATTTCAGCACTGCTGAGTGCAGAACAGGAGGAGAATTGCTTGGAGCTTTGCAGCAGCATAAGAGAGCTATGTGCTGGACCATAGCTTATATCAAAGGTATATGACCAACCTTATGCATGCACAAGATAATTTGGAAGACAATTCCAAATATTTAATAGAGGGGCAGAAATGATTAAATCCAATTACGAAGGAAGTGGTAAAGGAACAAAATTATCAAGTGGCTAGATTTTGGCATTATTTATCCTATATCTAACAGCGCTGGAGATGGAGAATTTGCATGGATTACAAGAAGATAAACAAAGCCACAAGAAACGACCACTTCCCACTGCCTTTCATTGGAAGAAGTGTCACTTCATGGTTAAAGAAGACATTGTGCAAAACTCTTCACCTATAATACTTGTCGATGCTAAGTAGTTAATTGAGCACAATCTATAAGTGAACACTTTCATCTATTATTTTGCATTTCTTTTTATTTCGTTTTTCTTATGTCTTCTTGTATTTTTTTTTTCAGCATTCGATTACTTTTCCTTGTTTTGTTTTAATTGTTGTTCTTTTATTTTCAGGTGCTTCAATTCAGGATTAATGGCTGTTTAATCCTAAGTTTCTTTCAGAATTTTTAGAATTGGGTTTGAGACTTGCCATTCTCTTTCTCTCTTATCTATACTCTTCTACTTGTTAATACAGGTATGCCTATGGTGAAAGAGCAAAAGGAGTCAAGGCTGTTTTATTTATAAAAAAAAAGAAGAAGAAGGGGAGTGACTTATGACCGCCTCTCGGCAGAAACCTTTGCTGCAGCAAACTGCTGGACAGCTTTAGTCCATTGTCAAGTTCAGTTGGTGGTGTAGGAGCTGCTGAAAGTCAACAATGGTGTTCTGAAGTGGCAGACCAAGGAGCTGCCATGAACCGACAATTCATGCAAGCAGCCTTATTCCATTAATTCCAGTTGGTGGCATGCAACTAGGAGCTGTGGGAGACAAAAAGGTTAGTGAATTTATTGTTTTCTATAAGAGGAGTTTTGTGTGAATTGAAAAAAAAAAGAAGAGAAAAAGAATTTGGAAGCTGTAACTCCTTATAAAAAAAAGACTAATATAGAATTCTAAGGAGTTACATCTCTCCATCTCTTGTAACTGCCCAATATTACTTCTTTAAATATCTCCAAGGCACAACTCACTTCTTTCATCATATCTCAACTTCTCTACACACGATCTTTCCTTTCCTTCTCTTCAAGCTTTATTTTCAGCCTCATACAACTTCGAAGATTCAAGGTTAGTGCTCATCTTTCTACATTTTCTTTTCGGTAATATGAATTTGTGTTCATTAAGATGTATGTTACTTGCAGAATTTTTGGTTCATTTTTCTGAGCTTAATGAGAGTGTGCATCCTTTAATAGCATTCATTAAGTGGAATATGTCAATACTGAAGGATAGTTACTTGTCTTGGCTGGATTTGGGGTTTATGTAGAAGCATTTGTTCCCTTGAGTTGCTTATCTTGGTTTATAGTTAATAGCATATTTTTATAGCCATGGATGATCTACCATTTTGTGTCTTCTTTTTGGTTATTTTGTGATTGGTAGAAGGCATGTTTTGAGCTGAAATATAATACATGGTCTTCATGCTTTCATTTAGCAACAATGCCACCTGAGTAGTAGTAGGTAATTGTTTTGTGCTTGATGATTCTCACCCGAGAATTGAGAGAACCTTTTTGCTACTAATACAGTTGCTTTACATTTTCCCTACTGCCCATATGTTGCAATTATATAGTTGATGACAATGTAAGAATGCCATGAGTCAAACAGGTTGCACCCCTCGTCATACCACCAAGGTGCAACTTCCACAGCATCTGACACAGCAGCTTCGATCCTCACCCAGATGCATGACCACCAGCAATTGTACTGACAGTATGCTCACGACAGAGATGCTGAACATTTTCAATCTTTGCCACGGCAGTGCCAATAGGCAGGCGCACCATGACTTTTTTTTTTCTCTCCAAATTTTGCGGGACACTCCTCAAAACATGGAGGATGAAGGCAACGATGAATGATGAACTCTCTTGATCTTGTGGGAGTGGTTTCTATCCTATTTTTCTCTACTTCTCGCTGACTTTATTTGTACTGTTATGTTTTTATCTCCATTCATTTTCGGTGCTGCGTGTTGAACTAGTTTTTCCCTTTTTATGATCAGTCCAATGGCATTTTTCCCCCTGTTGCTACAGCAATGAGGACATTGCTCCTCTTCAGTTTGGGGGAGGATGTCCTTTTGCTATTTCAAGAGCATTTCTTGTTATTAAAGTGAATGAATACATTTATTGCTGAGTTTTTTTTATGAATGAGCTGAATGAATGTGTTATTGATCCTGCATTATCTATTGAATCTCGCTAGCATGATCATACTCTAGTGAATCATTTTAGCAGGATTATGTAAATTTGGGAAGATTATTTATGATGATAATTCATGTTGATATGATTTCATAATTCTTTTATGGTAGTGAGCCTTTAGTACTTAGAATATGTTGATATTAACTAGATTTAAGTAAAAATTTCTGCTCCCACCAAAATTTTTGCACATAGTCTTACTTGGAGATTTCATGTTTATAACAAGAGTTAGCTTTGGTATGAAGGTTCAGAATCTTTAGACTCGTTTGTTATATCTCTTGAGGCGAAATCCTAGTAGATTTGGTAATATAGAAATCATTAAGGCATGTTCTTGAATCGTTTGAGACTTTCTAGCTTACCCTAATGCATTTTATTTCCTTAGTTAAACCAAGTTGAGCCTAAGCTTAATTTCTTGATACCCTTATTTAATAGCCACTTATCCTAAATGTTTTGCATGTATCCATTCTTTGTTTTCCTTAAACTTGACCTTAGTCTGCTATGAACACTGCTGAACATAAGTTTGGGGGTATGCGGAGAATGCTGCATTACAGAGCATAGAAATGTTGTTGAATTGCTGCAGCATTGCCATTGCTGCAGCATTGGTGTTGCTGCAGCAGTATCATTTTTACTGGATCGGTGGTAGTTAATTGTTGTATGAAATTATGTTATGAATGCTCTAAGTATTGAGGATTTGTGTATTAAAAAAAATCTGTGTGAAAAATGAAAGAATCCTCTTTACGCAAAAAAAAAGGATGTGAAGGAATGCTGCAGCATTTTTGTTGCTGCAGCATTTTGACTAAAAAAAAAGAAGAGAAAACAAAAAGAGCAAAAGGAAATACATATTATGCTTCTTTGTGGTCAAATGCTATATATTGATTATGGTTAAATGCTGCACTTATTACTGAAGTAGGGTGTAAATATTTATGCTCCTTGAGTTGCGAAAAAAAAATGATGAGAAAAATGATGGCATTGGGTTGAAGTTCATGGCAGACTAGGACTAAGTTTTCAGCCTACTTTTTATCTATATTTTTCCTACCTTAGCCTTAGCCTACATTACAACCAAATTAAGACCTCTTTGATCTTTATTGCTGAATTTGCTACATTAGTGGAGACTGGTGTAATAGATTGAGTCTGAAGATGCAAAATGAATCTTAGGATTACCATACGTTGACTTATGAATGAGAGATTGAAAAGGAACGACTATTCACACACACACAGGAGGAGATCTTTGAGCTTGATTTAGTTAATGTTTTGATATTTGAGGAACTTGGGTCATGAACATATTAGAGTTTTGTTTCACATCTTTGATCTGAAAATATGATCCCAAATTTGCCTATGATTGCTGGATGATTCTGGACATGAGTTGTTGTACTGTTTAATTGAGTTTTATTGATCTATCTTATCTGCTGCAGCATTGCTCGGGACGAGCAATGACCTAAGTTTGGGGGTGTGATAACTCTAAAATAATAGAGTTATTCACATCTAATTTGCCACATTTTATTCCTGTATTAACTGATTTTATTTGGAAAATGGAATAAAAATGTGTTGATTGGATATTTTCTCTCTTTTTACCTAAAAATGTGGATTTATTGTTAAAAGTCAATTTAATTGAATAAATTTCTCAACATGTGGATGAGTTGTATTATTTGTTATTATTTGAGAATTTATTTGAATTGATTTATTGTGACAAGGGTAAAAAGGGAATGTGAATGGTTGACATTGTTAAAATGCATTTGAATTAAATGCATTTTATTTGAATTGATTTATCCATTTTACATATATATATATATGCACATGCAAGTGGGCACACAAAGGACAAAAGCAAAAGGACAAAAGAAATACACAAGTCGGCAGTAGGAGCAAAAATTCAGGAAGAATTTCAGGATGGAAAGTGTATATATATATATATATATATATATATATATATATTTATTTATTTATTTATTCTCAAATTCCAGATTAATTCCAACTGTGGATAAAACAAGAAATACATATTGTAGCTGAAATTTCGGGTGGAGCCTTGCAACAATTTTTGGATTTTATTCAGCTGGTACGATGACTCATCATGTTGAGGGACAGCTGTGGGTTGAAGGAAAATTTTGAAGAGAAATTCGAGGGTTAAGGAAGAAGAAGAACAGTAGAGAAAGTTTTGGGGAGAGGAGAGAAGAGAGGAGGAGATAGCTTGTAAGTATGGTAGCTTTCCTTTGTTTTGTATTCAGTTCTCGGGTAGCTTAGGGTTGAGGCAGTAGGTAGTTTGTTTTGAGTTGTTTTGAGCTTTAGTTAGAGAGGAACGATACCTAAGAAGGCTGGGTTACATTGCTGGAATTTCCGGGCTGCTCATGAGCGAGGGCAGCAGCACCACGGTGAGGAAACGAAGGACAGCAGCAGCTTGATTAAATCCGATTTGGGGCAGTAGGGTGATCTCCGACCCGAGTAACCCTCTCTTCATTTCTTCAATTTGCTTCTTGTTTTGTAATCGAATGTTCTTCAAATTGTCACTACTTTGTAATTGAATATTCTTGATGATATGAGAATGTTTACATGTTTTCAAGGATTAATTAAAAGTATTTTGGGATTGATATGTTTTCCGTCTTGGGATTGACTTGTGTCACTATGGACCTAGGGACTGTTTTTCCTATTACTTTAATCCTTGTTTCTCATGATTCGTTTCAGCAAATTTATATTCATAACCTGAAGGTGCTGTAGCCTAGCAAATTATGAACATGTGGAAAAACGTAATGTGGCATAAGATGAATAGAATGCATAAGTTTTGTATATCGTTTTCCTTGTTGATGCTTGTATGGGGCATGCTTAGTTTATTCATGTAATTACTTAAACGGATTAGGAATAGCTTGCGGTTACGGCTGTCCAAGTTATGTATCGAACTAGTATCTGGCTTTCTAACCGGAAGGGGTCTAGTTGACACGTTAATTGCATGGCACTTGCTTGAGACGCATGACCGTGCGGTCAATATTGCAGGGGACACGACCAATTTCACTGCCTTGTGTTGTTCTAGGTTCACGGTACTTCGTACTCCATGAGACAATGTTATCGGGGGTTTAGACTAGTAGGCTAAGTAGTTTGGGTAGAACCAAACCGCTGTAGTGTTAATTTGGAAACCGAAAAGCATGCTTAGCACTCTTGGATTAATTATTGGTTTATGTTTGCATTTTTGGCTTGATTTTTTACAGCATTGTATTACCTGTTGTGTTCTGTTGGTAAAATTCCAGTAGGCTGCCCTGTAGTTTTAGTTAGGTAGAATTGCTGCAGCATTTCCATTGCTGCAGCATTTCTGTTGCTGCAGCATTTCTGTTGCTGCAGCATTTCTGTTGCTGCAGCATTTCTGTTGCTGCAGCATTTCTGATTACTGCAGCATTTCTGATTGCTGCAGCATTTCTGATTGCTGCAGCATTTCTGTTGCTGTAGCAGTAGCTTAACCTCCGAATCTCCACCCATTTATTCATCATTCTTTATTCTTTTAACCAAATGTAAATCATGTTTGCATGTATAATTGGCATACAAAATCTCTGTGGGATCGATAATCTTGTACTTAGGTACATATATTACTTGTTGACCGGTGTATACTTGCACTTGTTAAGATTGCGTTGATTTATTCTATTTTCTTAACTTCTCAATTTGTGACACACGCACACAACGCAACAATTTTTCATCATCAATTTTTTCTCATCTTTTCACTTTTAGCTCAGAGTCTTATCTAGTCATTCTAATTGTCAATGCATCCTACAACTGGTCTAATTTTATCTAGTTAAGTCTCGAAAAGGTAATTGGCTGAGGTCTCTAATCTAGACTAAGTTGTGCTCAATTATCAGGGATTCCCTACTCCTAATCAATAAGTTAGAAAATAGTTGTCAATTATCTCCTACTAACCATAACATTCTACCTACATATCATAGACATAAGCAATTGTTTAACCCATCATACTGCATTTAGAAGTCTGAAAGACGGAAAAATTTTGAAAAAATTTTGGAAGGGTGTGAAAATATGGGGAAAACAGGCAAAATCATGCAAAAATTTTTGCAAATAGCAAATAGCTACAGTGCACCTTGCACTGCTACCCCACACTTAAGTCTGACACTGTCCTCAGTGTTCATGCATATCTAAACTACCCCACACTTATTTGAAAACAAGAAATAAAACAAAACAACGAACTCTTACCCCACACTTATTTGACTAACTAAGGATAAGAGAGAAAAGAACGCAACAAAACAAAAAGGATGATGGAAATAACAAAACATAAAACAAAGAAAATAAAAGTAAAGGAATATGAGGAGTAGAAAACTCCTCCCTCATGTCGCGAGCAGAAGGGTCTTCTCTGATCTGTCAATTGGCTCTTTACTTTAGCCATGTGCTATTGCTGAGGTGTTCTTGACTCTGCAAGCTCTAGATATTGGAACGGATGACGTCAGCTCCGATCCTTCAATGTCAAGCTCCAGGTGGTAGCCTATCCATTTGATGAATGACTCAAGCCCCACGAACTGCTTCCTCGAATTATTTGCAAAGTTTCTCGTAATCGTAGCAACGTGTCCAGAAGGAACGTGTCTAGGAATGAGACTTCTTTGGATTGGTGTGCCTACCTGACAATGTTAGTGAAGGTATTGCATGCAATTTTCGAATGGCAGAAAAGATACCGGAAGCTTTGGCGAAGCCGTGGTGGTAGGAGGCTCCAGTGGTGTAGATCTGGGCCCAAGTATTTGAAACTTCTTCGGGGAAGTTTCTCACAGCTGATTGTATGCAGGGATGCAAGCTCCTCCATTGCTATGCTCCTGATACAATGCCAAATTCTTCTATATCCCTCGACCCTTCGATATCACTTGGTAGATCACTTGCTTGCACTGGTCTGGCTTTAATTGTTGCCAGTATCTCATCTGTTGATTCTGCGGGTAGGGGTTTTGCTGTGGTGGTATCTTCTGGAAGTTTCCAGCTTCCGAATTATTCCTCAGCTAAATCCCGTATGATTCCTCTAGTTGGGATTGTATGCATTTCCCATTGGAGTAGCATTCTGCAGTAACCTACTCCTACCCTCTTTTTGGAATGGTCAGTATTCCATTCCCATAGCAATCCCTGCTAAAGTGTGGTACTTGGCAGACTTCACAGATTTGATACATAGACTGAATGTTTCTTTCCTAAGACATTGGCATTCTGAATCTGGAAAACAACTTCTCATAGAATCTTGCTGGGGTAGATGATCTTGGGAAGGCGTGTTACCTGTCATTTGGCAGACATCGCAGGACTGTATCAGAGATACAAAATCCTTGAATATGGCGAGTCAATAAGATTCTACTTTCAACACTTTCCGGACAGTGTTGATAGCAGTTAATTGGTCTCCCATAGATTCCTGCAATGCTTCAGAATCATGTGGCCTTTGCCTTCCGAGATACATCCTCTGATCACTTACTCTGCAAAAATTTGAAATAGAAGAGAAATCTGCCCAGTAGTAATATTTCAAATCAACAAAGAATTTCTTCTTTCGCTGATAAGTCATATCACTGGGGAATAATTAGCAGCTAGGTAATTAGTAATATCAGTAAACCACGGAGGAGAATCATTACTCATAGCAAACAATGAAAATAGATTCTCATTCAGAAATTTATCAGATACTACTGTCTCGTCAATAGCCTCTAACTCGGGGTTTTCTAATCTAGACCAAAGGTTTGCTTTCTAGATTCTTAACCCTTTTTCTTATCCCTTCATTCTATATCAAATTCAAGTAACAATAAAACCTAACTTAATCAATTATGGTTCAGCATTAGTTTTATTGAACACAAATATCTCAGAGTGATCAGTGTAACCTATTGTTTTTAGACAAGACTAGATAAGATCGGAATTTATCATACATGAACTTTCTTATCATGTTTCTGTCCTAAAACAATTCTTACTACATCATTCCATCACATATTCATTTAAAAAGCAGATTTCAATCAGGTGATGCCATAATGGGTGCAGTAATTCCTTTTGGTTTAAAAGATCTCATGCAATTATCAACAAAACAAAGGAACATCCTTTTTTCAAGAGAACATTCAAAGGTCTGGCTATTAAGGAAAAATTTTCACAACTCGTCCTAATAAAGCTGGCATGACTCTAAGAAATTCTAAAATGGAGTTTCTTCCCGATAAAAATCTAAGCCAAAATTTTACAACTCAGAAGAAATATATTTTATCCTCATTTCCATTTTTATTTCTTCGAAATTAAATAATAGAAGAAAACATGAAAAAGAGCAACTAAGAAAACAACTAAGAAAGAGCAAGAGATAGGGGAAAAAACAACTTACCATTGAGCAAGAAAAATACATTTTTTTTTTCGGGTTTTAAATTTTTAAATTTTTTTTTTAATTTTATTTCGAAAGTAGTTAAATTTCCTCAATATGGTTTTAGAATAATTTTCTAAAATTTGATTATCCTAAGTGTCTTAATTTTAGATGATATCTAAAATCAATTAGTTGTGATAATCCTATATTTCGGAAATTGATTGTCTAACTAGCATGAAATAAGTGTTAGGTTTAAGGTCTAGGTTACTACCGCTACCTATCATAAGTCTCTAGAATTGTGGCCTTTAATCCTAAATTCATTATGATATTTCCCCGGCAACGGCGCCAAAAATCTGATGCGTTTCCAGCCGATATGCTAAATAGGTCTTATTTTACCCTATGTTGATTATGAGTAATTAAGGACTGTGATTAACTAATTGTCACATTTAGTCTCTATAGTGTCACTTAATCAGCCAGAACCTAAGGCAGAGTACCTATCGTGTAGCTAGTCTGTTGGAAAGTATCTACGATTTTATTAAATAAATATCGTACTCCCAGGGAAGTGGTAATGGCTTAGTAGTAACTAGCCTTTTATCCTAACTCTTATCCTATGATCCAGTTATGCAATCTTCATCAATAAATTTGATGAGAGGGTGATCCATTCTCCACTAGGTTTAAGTCTATTTAATCCTAAAAGTGTGTTCTAGATAATGTCCTGATTCTATGTTATACTGTTTCTACATGTTGATTGACCTATCTTCGAATATTTTAGATGCATCTTAGCCTGGATTGCAACTATGTTCTGAGTCTAAAGGTGTACCACATCTGAGTCTCTATGCTACCGCCCCATCGTTAAGGTAAACGGCCCTACTCACGGCTCGGACAGCAGACAGCTATGAAAGCCCTTTGTCACTTCGGGGATCATGCCGCTGGTCTCATAACCGCCGGCATAACGCTCTACTCAGCCTACCTAGACTACTCTCAACCAACAGGGTGTTCCGCAGGTTATTTTATCTAGTATGGCAGACACTAATACTAATCGATGCCTGTTAAACTAAACAGGTTATGAATAGACCGTGGTTAGGAATTGTCTATAACCCTAATTTTAGTTTTAAAAAAACTACATTAGACATGCAGACATAATGAATATTAAGCAGGTGGCTATTCCCAGGAAAACATAACAACTTCAACATATGAAACTAATAATCATAGAAATCATAATCCCATATTCATAATAAATTTATGGACAATCACAATACGAACATATAAGAGAGGGACAGGGGGACCGATGCCATAAAGAAATCACCTTTTATGAAGTCTCGCCAATGGAGCGTACTGCTGTATATGTCGTATTGCTTGACCCGACTCTGCTCGACAGAACCTTCGGAGGACGCTTCCTCAGCCTAGTAGCTGGACTTTACCTTACATCCTGGGCTTAAGCCCAGCCCTGTGGACTGACTCTTCGAACGCCTAGAGCCCTCTTAGGATCTCCTAACGAAATCCCGGGTATTCTATGAATACCAGAAACGAACCTATCTATCGAACCCTAAGATTTGAGACTAATTCTCAGAAACTAAGAAAACGAGACACTAAAAGAAAGAAAGAAAACTTTTTCTGAGATCTGAGTCTCTGAGGGACTTGTGTACTCGAGAACTGTACACTGGAAGTCTCTGAGTGACTCAGATCGAGTGGAGAAGGATGAATTCAACTGCTGGAGGCCTAGGGTATTTATAGCAGCTTCCCGGGGTGATTTTTCATCAAAAATTCGATGTGGGACTTGATTTGGCGGTTCGGGACGCCCGTCCCAGATTGGGACGCCCGTCCCGAACTGTTGACTAAGTCAGGAACGCTCGTCCCGGATTGTTGACTAAGTCAGGGACATCCATCCTGATTCGGGACGCCCGTCCTGGATTGTTGACCAGGTCAGGACGCCCTCCCCGAAGTCCGAACTTCCGAAAAATTGCGTTTTTGCCCCGAAATTTGCCATTTTCTTCTACTTTTCACCTGACACTTCCAAAATCATAAAAACTGTGAAATTGAGTTAATAATAAACAATTAGGACCGATTTACCCTCAATTTCACCCTAAATCATATATAAAAACATGCTAAAAAAGTGATACGATTTTTGCGTATCAATCACCCTCTCATCAAAGATTTTGATGAATGATTGCATAACTGGATCATAAGATAAGAGTTAGGGTAAGAGGATAGTTACTACTAAGCCGTTACCACTTCCTTGGGAGTACAATAATTAATTTAATTAAAATCGTAGATACTTTCCAACAGACTAGCTACATGATAGGTACTCTGCCTTAGGTTCTGATTGATTAAGTGACAGCATAGAGACTAAATGTGACAATTAGTCAGTCTAAGTCCTTAATTACTCATAATCAACATAGGGTAAAACAACACCTATTTTAGTATATCAGTCGAAATGCATCAGATTTTTGGTGTCGTTGCCGGGGAAATATCATAATGAATTTAGGATTATTAGCCACAATTCTAGAAGCTTATGATAGGTAACGGTAGTAATCTATACCTTAGACCTGACACTTATTTCATGCTAGTTAGACAATCAATTTCCGAAATATAGGGTTATCATTGTAGGATTTTAACGATGCAAAATATGAATTTGATAGACGAAATCGAAAACAATAATAAAATAAGAACACACGATTTACCCAGGTTCACCCCAATTAGGGCTACGTCCTGCAAACGAAATTCTCAATTATTATTTCTTGGTTCAATTAACTCGTTACAATGATATTCCTATATATAGGCGTCTAAACCCTACATATCACTGGGCCTATCTATATATCACTGGCCTATCTACATATCACTGGGCCTAAACCCTACATATCACGGAACCCCCGCCCGCTGTCCGGGCAGCGGGTCCCCCGAGGCGGGGCGAGTGTCCTCGAAATGTTTACCAACTCCAACAATCTCCCACTTGGTGAATATATCGAGCGAGAGCCTTCTAGTTATCATTAATCGTCAACCCAGTCGCTGCAGAACACCATTCAAACATTGTACTTGGGACAGCCTTAGTAAGAAAGTCTGAACTATTCTTCATCGTGTCAACCTTTGTAAGCCGAATCACTTTCTTTTCCACCTTCTCTCGAATGAAGTGATACTGAATGTCAATGTGCTTTGTTCTTGAGTGAAATGCCAGATTCTTAGCTAAATGAATAGCTCCTTGATTATCACATCTCACCTCCGTGGCTCCTAGCTCAAAACCAAGTTCCAGACACAAACGACGTAACCATATAGCTTCTTTTCCAGCATGAGTAAGAGCCATATATTCAGCTTCTGTTGAGGAGAGTGCTACCACGCTTTGTCTCTTACTCATCCAACTCACCGCACCTCCAAATAGTGTGAAAACATATCCACTAATGGATCGCCTACGATCTATATCTGCACCCCAATCAGCGTCTACATGGCCGATGATATCAAGAGCTTTTCCAACTTCTGCTCCTTCAAAACACAAGGACAATTTTGAAGTTCCACGAAGATACTTGAAAACTCTCTTGATCGCAGTCCAATGCTCTTTACCTGGATTGGACATATATCTACTCAGGACTCCCACTGCATGAGCTATATCTGGACGTGTACATATCATAGCGTACATCAAACTACCAACTGCACTAGCGTATGGCACTCAAGCCATCACCTCAGCTTCCTCATCAGTCTTTGGACACTGTTCCACAGATAATTTGGTCCCTGTAGACATAGGGGTACCAACAGGTTGGCAGTCTGCCATACCAAATTTCTTCAAAATCTTGTTGATGTACTTCTCCTGATCTAGCCATAGTTTCCGTTTCTCGTGATCCCTCTTAATTTGCATGCCCAGAATAAAAGTTGCAGGCCCCAAGTCTTTCATATTAAACTTCTTGGCCACCTGACCTTTCACCCATTTTACCATCTTCATGTTATTTCCAATTAGTAGCATATCGTCCACATAGAGAGTAAGAATCACAAATTCAACACCTGCCCTCTTCACGTAGACACATTGATCAGAATTTAAACGGGCAAAATTAAGTTGAAGCATGTGGGTATCAAACTTTTGGTACCACATCCTTGGAGACTGCTTCAGTCCATATAAAGACTTCTTTAACCTGCACACGAGATTCTCCTTCCCTTTTGTTTAAAATCCTTCTGGTTGCCTCATGTAAATATCCTCCTCCAAATCACCATGGAGGAATGCCGTTTTTATATCCATCTGTTCCACTTCAAGATCATAAGCCGCTGCTATGGACAGGACAAACCGTATTGAGGTCACTTTTGCCACTGGTGAGAAGATCTCATCATAGTCTACTCCCTCGATCTGAGAATACCCCTTTGCAACCAGTCTCGCCTTGTATTTCTCCACGGTTCCATCTGGTTTCAGTTTTCGCTTGAATACCCATTTACACCCAATCGCCTTTCTATCCTTAGGCAATTTGCACAAGCTCCATGTCTCATTTTTATCAAGCGACTGTATCTCATCTATCATTGCGAGCTCCCACTGATTTGCATCATCCCTCGATCTCGCATCTTTTACAAAAGTAGGGTCTTCACCTGTACTCAAAGCACTAAACCCGTAGAGTAGAGGCGCCCGTCTGTTCCTTGTTGATCTCCTGAGAGCCGGTGTATTACCTGTATCAGGAGCTTCATCAACATCATCAACCAAGCTGACTTGATCAGAATCAAAGTCAGAATCAGAATTAGAATGGTTCTCAATCGATGTGCTTTGTGTCATCACTTCCTCAGTTCATCTCTCATGTCTTCTTCAAGCACCACTGCTTTGTTTTGCTCATCCTGCTTCTGTGTACCAGCCTGAGATTGAGTTTCACGAAAGATAACATCCCTGCTGTAGACTATAGATCTTGTTTCACGATTCCACAATTTATAGCCTTTGACCCCTTCCTTGTATCCAATGAATATGTTCTTCTCGGAATTGTTGTCAAGTTTCCCCCTCTTCTCTTTAGGTACATGAGTATATGCATCACACCCGAACACGCGAAGGTATGACAGGTTTGGCTTCTTCCCAAACACTACCTCGTATGGTGTACGATTCTTCACTGATGTGGTTGGTGACTTGTTCTTCAGGTGACAAGCTGTGGCAACTGCTTCTACCCAAAATTCAGGTTCTAACCCTGCCCAACTCAGCATGTACCTCACCTTTTCCACGAGTGTCCGGTTTAGTCTTTCGGCCACTCCATTCTGCTGAGGCGTATATGGGGTCTTTTGCCTTGCTATACCATTTTTTACACAGAACTGCTTGAACTCGTTTGAGCAGAAATCACCTCCGGTATCTGTGCGAACTCCTTTGATTTTCCTGCCCAATTGATTTTCAATCAAAGCCTTAAACTCTTGAAATTTTTCAAACACCTCAGATTTACTTTTAAGAAAATAAATCCAACTGTATCGTGAGAGGTCATCTATGAAAGATACATAATACCTGGATCCGCCTATAGATGGTGTAGGAGTAGGTCCAAAAACATCACTGGGTATTAGTTCCAAAAGCTCTGACGTTCTTGCATCATTCTGTGGAAAACTAACTCGATTCTGTTTTCCGTAAATGCAATGTTCACAGAACCCGAAACCCATAGAGCACTCTGGTACTCCCTCCACCATTTGGCTCGAAAACAAGGTAGATAAACCCTTTTCTCCAATGTGCTCCATCCTCTGATGCCACAACAGAGAAGTATCATGCTCATCTTCCTTCGCCTCTTTGGACACGAAACTGACACTGAGAGTAACTGTTTCCACAAGCAATTTGTATAATGTCCCATAACGGACTCCTCGTGCAATTACAATGGAACCTCGAGTCATCTTGCACGAATCCTTAATGCAACTGAAGTTAACCCCTGAGTCGGCCATCATGCCAACTGATAACAGATTTTTACTCATAGAAGGTATGTGCATCACATTCGGAAGTGTTTTTATTCTGCCGCCTTTCATCCTCAGCTTCACGCGACCATGCCCAGTAACCTGAACTGCAGTATCATCTCCTAGCATGACGTCTCCACCATCATACTGCTCATATTCACAAAACCAGTGTCTATGAGGTGTCATGTGGAATGAAGCACCGGTGTCAATGTACCAGATGTATTTGTTTGACTACGCCATACACGCAGTGGCCACATACATATCTCCTGTCGTCTCGACTTCCTTTCCAGAGAATGAATCCTCTTCCCGTTTATGAACCGCCTTGTTTTTATAGTCTCGTTTCATATGGCCCCACTCTTCACACTTCCAGCATTTTACCTTCCGTTCTCTACTCTTCGATCGCCCACGAGATTTAGATCGGGACCCTTTCCAATTTTGAGATTTCTCTGTAGGTCTACCCATAGCTGCAAGAGCCTCTTTATTGGAATTCCCTGATCCCCTTCTTCGTGTCTCCTCTGATAATAAGGCCGCACACACAGTTTCATACGAGAGTTCTTTGTTCCCACCACCAATAACCACAATGAGATTATCCCATGAATCCAGCAGTGAACAAAGTAGTGTTATTGCCTTATCATCATCTTCAAACTTAACGCCAATAGATACAAGTTGACCGATCAATGTGTTAAATTCGTTCAAATGTGCGGCGAACGAATCACCCTCAGCATCCTAAGGTTATACAACTTCTTCCTCAAGAATAGTTTATTGACGAGTGACTTACTTTGGTATAGCGACTCCAATTTCTGCCATAAAGCCCTGGCTGTTGGGTCGCTCATCACGTTCGTCAGAATGTTGTCCGCGAGACAAGGCCGGATCAAGCCTTTTGCTTTCCGATCGATTCGATCCCAGTCTTCAACCCTCTTTTCAGAAGCCAAACCTGTTTCCTCAGCAACAGGTATTTCCGATTCGATTGCTGGCCATAGATCAAGATCACAAAGAAGATCCTCCATCTTCATCTTCCACAGATCGAACTGCTTTCCATCGAATTTCTCTATCTCAATTCGCGACCCTCCTGACATCTCTGATAAAACCCGGGCTCTGATACCACTTGTAGGATTTTAACGTTGCAGAATATGAATTGATAGACGAAATTGAAAACAATATTAAAATAAGAACACACGATTTACCCAGGTTCACCCCAATTAGGGCTACGTCCTGCAAACAAAATTCTCAATTATTATTTCTTGGTTCAATTAACTCGTTACAATGATATTCCTATATATAAGCGTCTAAACCCTACATATCACTGGGCCTATCTACATATCACTGGGCCTAAACCCTACATATCACTGGGCCTAAACCCTACATATCACGGAACCCCCGCCCGCTGTCCGGGCAGAGGGACCCCCGCGGCGGGGGCTTCGCCCCCGAAGTTTCCTCGAAATGTTTACCAACTCCAACAATGATAACTAATTAATTTCAGACATTATCTGAAATTAAGACATTTAGGATAATCAAATTTTAGAAAATTATTCTAAAACCATATTGAGGGAATTTAACTGCTTTCGAAATACAATATAAAAAGAAAAAAGATGTTAAAAATGTAAAACCCGAAAAATATCTTTCTTGCTTTTTCTATTTTGTTTTTCTTTCTGTTTCTGTTATTTGTTATTTTATCCTAACCAGACTTTACACTCATAGATGAAGAGAACAAGAGCAGCTACAAGCCAAGCAAAGAAAACTGAAAACCCTGACACTCCAGGTCGAAAGAAGACGAAACCAGAAGGACCATCTAGGCCTGAACCAGAAATACCACGGGAGAACCCTCTTCCACAACCTATAGAAATAAACTCAAGCCTAGACACCAGTGATTTAGTGAGAAGATTGCTGAACACCCGTGAGCCTAGTCCCACGGAAGAAGATCCTTCTGAAGAAACCTTTCCTCCGAGAGAAGAACCTCAAAGATCTCCAGTTCACACTCCTGTCCAGAGAGTTCCTAGAAATCCACCACCCCTTGACCAAACCCAAAACTCACCAACATCTCCTGAGTATACTCCAATGCCTACGAGCATACCCCTTCAACCGGGGGAAGTACTAACGGTTCTCAGTCAGTTTTGTCCATGCAGATAGATACTTTGGCTCACAGGATCTACCAGATGGATCAAGGAATCGCAAGCAGTCTGTGTCATTCAGAACAGAGCATTCTGAATATCACAGTCAATATGGACCAACTCAGGGCCACAGTAAGCCTCCAGGAAAGCCAAGGTGCACAGATACTACGGGAGTTAGCTGACATACGAAGTGAGCAGGGCAGGCAAAGGGAGGAGATGAGAGCTATGCGCATAGAGATGCGAGAAATTAGGAATAAAGGCCATTGAAAAAGGGAAGATTCTTTTTACTTTTCAGCAAATAAATTGTTTGAACTAAAATTAAATAATTGACCTCTATTCTTTATTTTCAAACTTTTTAAAGGGTCTTTTATTTTATTCAGTAATTTTTATTTCAAACATTTTTCAAATTCTTTATGAAAAACAAATGTGTTACAAATACAGTTTATTTCTCATTAATTAAATTGTATAAGTTAGTCTTTTGTTTTTCTATAATTCCTGCTGAATAGAGGTTAGGATATGATTAGGGTAGTTATGATTTTGAAAAAGATTGAGAATTTTTGCAAAGAGTTTTTAACAGCTTCTGAATTTGATAGGCTAAACATGAAGACTTGTTAAATATTATGATTGTTTTTGGTGTACTAAGATTTGCAGGGAATTATGAAAAAAGAAATCCGAAAGTGGCACGCATCCCGAGGTAACCCAGGATGGGCATCCCGATTCTGGATGGGCGTCCAGCCGGGAAGGGCATCCTGCCTCCGGGACGGGAGTCCCGAAGGCCGCCCCCTTCTACAAAAATGCCATTTTTTTTCATTTCCTCACAAACCAACCACCAAAAATCATCTCTCTACAAAATTCTCTCCACCTTCTCTCAACAAATTTTTGGCAACCTCTTGAAATTTCAAAATTCAAATTTCCCTCCAAAATTTGAACTTTTGAATTTCCTTCCAAAATTTGAATTTCCTTCCAAAATTTGAATTTCCCTCCAAAATTCAAATTTCCCGCCAAAAACTCAAAATCCTTCCCTACCCAAAATCCATCCTTTTGAATTCGAATTTACCTCCAGAATTTGAATTCGAATCTTCCTTCCCGCCTAAATTCTCGAATTCTCTCGAACGTTCTCAACCAAATGGCTCCCAAACGCGCTCGTATTACTTCTTCCATGACCGTCACATCTGTGGCACACCCTTTTATGCTTTTTCCTTCCATTCCAACATACCAGGAGAGATGTCATGGATATATCAGACGCAGCATACTGGTTGGCAGAACGCTTGACTGGGCAGCAGTCCAGACACTAGGAGTTGAGCAGGAGGTCCAATGCATACTCGACGTACTACCCTACAGTCGAGTCTTCATCGTCACTGAGCCGACCTACCTAGATTTGGTATGTGAGTTCTATGCTTTATTTACATTCCAGCAGGAGCACATCACATTCCGTCTGGGCGGAATAGATCGATCGATGAGCATGGCCTAGTTCGGCATTGCCTGGGGTATCTGGTAGAGGGACGAGCTGGATACGCCCGCCTACACCACAGAAGTTCGAGACTTCAATATGGCAGACGTCTCCACCGCTTGGGCTCAGATTTGTACGACGGGCACTCCCTACCAGCATGGCTTTGCGAAAGCCACAGGTATTCATCCTGCTCTCCTATTTACTTGCCATTATAGCACATACTCTACCAGGACGTCAGGCGGCCCCCGGGAGTGTCACGCAGATGGAGACATTCCTCCTGGCCAACATGCATATGGGTTCCACAGTAGAGATGGCTAGACTCATTACTGTCATCATGCGGGGTTTTGCTACGGACACTCAAAAACAATGTCTGGGGCTCGGGCCGTTCATCACCAGGATAGCCCACTACTTGGAGTTGGACATCGAGGGCTCGGAGCTGACCCAGGTTGCCCCGACCACCATTCCTACGGACCTTACCATTCTACGGAACATGGGGATGGTCGTACAGTATGCAACTGGGCGCTACTCCATGCACATAGAGCAGCAAGGACAGGCATCGGCACTGGGATCGGTCCCAGCACATATACCCCTGACCGAGACATTCGTCCCACGCACCGGCTTTGAGCGACATATGTCGCACGGATTGGCAGAACTTACAGCCCGACATAGCCGGGATATGGAAAGAATCGAGAGGCGGATGTCGATGATGGACGATAGAATCGCCATGAACACCAGCAGGGTCGAGGAGATTTTTCAGCAGACCTCCCGACTGGTTGACGACACAGAGGTCTACTTTTCAGCAGACTTTCGTCCACCCAATGACGATGAGCCGGGTTCTTAGCTTTTCTTTTCCTTTTCTTTTCTTTCTTTGTTGCTTTTGCTTTATGTGTGAGATCATATCTGGGCTGTATGAAATATGAATCTCTATATGACGTTGATTGATATGACATAACAGCATTTGTTTCTTTTATTATATTTTGTTATTTCTTTTACTACCCTTAGTTGTCAAATAAGTGTGGGGTAAGAGTTCTCTGTTTTGTTTTGTTTCCTCTTGTTTGCAAATAAGTGTGGGGTAATTTAGATATGCATGAACACTGAGGACAGTGTCAGACTTAAGTGTGGGGTAGCAGTGCACAGTGTACTGTAGTAGGAAAATTTTTGCATGATTTTTGCATGTTTTCCCGTATTTTCACACCCTTCCAATTTTTTTTTTCAAAATTTTTGACTTCATTGACTTCAAAATGCAGTTATGATTGGTAAAGAATTGCTGATGTCTATGATATGTATGTAGAATGTTATGATCAGTAGGAGACAACGTGATGACTTTCTTGAATTTATCGATTAGAAATAGGGAATTCCTGATAATTGAGCACAACTTAGTTTGGATTAGTTGAGAGACCTCAACCAAATACCTTTTCAAAACTTAACTAGATAAGATTAGACCAGTTGAGGATGTATTGGCAATCAAATGACTAGATGATGCTCTGAGCAGAAAGTGAAAAGAAAAAAAAGAGTTAACTAAATAGGGTAGTTTGCAAGCGGCCTTTGCTACTCGAGCACCACTCCTTAGGGGAACTTAAAGCCTGGTGCCCTAAGGTCGTGCAGGTTTGGGAGTCATCGGAGTGGGACTCGCTACATGAATAGTTAAAGTTGACGTGTGAAAGCAGACACAAATACCCTGAAAAATCTATAAAAGAAAAATCAATAAATGCTTAATTAAAAATCTTGTCACCAAGGCTCAGAACTCAGAAAGTTGTTTGTTGTTGGTATGTCTAGCGATGGGTCGAAGTATTAACTGGTAAGAGTCTAGATGAGAGTATATTGTGTTGACAATCTAGTCTGGACTAGTACACACACTACACATCAGGAAGACCCTGTGACTAAGAGAAGAGTTCAATCTAGTTATTAAGTTGTTAACCTTGTTTGATCATGATAATCTACTAGAGACATTTGAGACCTTGCCATAGCAACTTAACCAGTCAGACCTATGTTCTGAATTATCTGATTCAGTGATGAATTTTGGATTAAAAACATGGCTACAAATTTTAAGTGACTGCACCTATGATTTAAAATCACTAACTTCAGGTAGACATTGCTTGAGGACAAGCAAAAAGCTAAGTGTGGGGTTTATGATATGCATAAATCATATCACTTTTTTAGCATGTTTTTAGGCATAATTTAGGGTGAAATTGGTGTTAAATCGCTCTTAATTGATTGTTATTAACTCAATTTTATAGTTTTTATGATTTTGGAAGTGTCAGATGAAAAGTCAAGAAAATGGCAAATTTTGGGGCAAAAACGTGATTTTCAGAAGTTCAAAAGTCGGGATGGACGTCCAGAACAGGACGGGAGTCTTGACCTGGTCAACAGGCCAGGACGGGCGTCCAGGACTTGGGACGGCCATCTTGACCTAGTCAACAGGCACGGGCGTCCCAGATCCAGGACGGGCGTCCCGAGCCCCAGTTCAGAATCCTACATTGATTTTTGAAGAGAAATTCACCCAGTTCCCCTAATATAAATACTCCAGGCCTTCCTCAGTTGAAATCATTCATCTCCACTCATCTGAGTCATTTAGTGACTTCAAGTATACAATTTTCCATAGTATACAAGTCACTTAGCGATTAAGGTTTTTAGTATAGGTTTATTTATATTTTTAGAGAGTGTCTCGTGTTCTTCGTTTCTGAGAGTCTGTCTCAGATCTTAGAATACGACTAGATAGGTTCGTTTTTGGTATTCATAGAATACCCGGGATTTCGTTAGGAGATCCTAAGAGGGCACTAGGCGTTCGAAGAGTCAGTCAACAGGGTTGTGCTTAAGCTGGGTATTAAGGTAAAGCACAGCTACTAGGCTGAGGAAGCGTCCTCTGAAGGTTTGTCGAGCAGAGTCGGGTCGAGCAGTTCAACATATGCATGCAGTTGCTCCATCAAGACTACGTAAAGGGTGAATACTTTATGGCATCGGTCCCCTTGTCCCTCTCTTTACATGTTTGTACTGTGTTCGTCCAAATATGTATTATGAATATCGAATTATGATTTTAAGAATATGTGTTATGCATGTTGAAGTACTTCATATTTTTTCGAAAATGGTCACCAGCTTAACTATTATTATGACTGCATGTCTACTGTAGTTTCTTTTAAACTAGATGAATGGTTATAGACAACTCCTAACCACGGTCTAATCATAACCTGTTTAGTTTAACAGGCATTAATTTAGGACTTCCCCGTCGGGAAGCATTAATGTCTGCCATATTAGATGAAATAACCTATAGATCACTATGTTTGTTAAAGTAGTCTAAGTAGGCTGAGTTTGTGTGTTTATGTCGGCGTTAGGGCGAGCGGCATGATCTCCTAAGTGACATAGGACTTTCATGGATGCCTTTAGCTAGAACCGTGAGTAGGGCCGTCTTTAAGGTAGGGCGGTTTATCAGGTAACTCAGATGTGGTACACCTTTAGACTCAGTACATAATTGCAATCTAGACCAAGATATATCTAAAATACTCGAAGATAGGTCAATCAACATGTAGGAACAGTATAACATAAAATCAGAACATTATCTGTAAAACACTTTTTAGGCTTAAATAGACTTAAACCTAGTGGAGAATGAATCACCCTCTCATCAAAGATTTTGATGAATGATTGCATAACTGGATCATAAGATAAGAGTTAGGGTAAGAGGATAGTTACTACTAAGCCGTGACCACTTCCTTGGGAGTACGATAATTAATTTAATTAAAATCGTAGATACTTTTCAACAGACTAGCTACACGATAGGTACTCTGCCTTAGGTTCTGATTGATTAAGTGACAGCATAGACTAAATGTGACAATTAGTCACTCTAAGTCCTTAATTACTCATAATCAATATAGGGTAAAACAACACCTATTTTAGTATATCAGTCGGAAACCCATCATCTGTCATGGGGTGACAGAGAGGGTGTGATATCTCTGGGCAGGCTCCGTCATGTTCCTCTCTTTTTTTTAGGGTCCCTACCTCCTTTCTGGAGTTATCACTTCTTTTCTGGTGTACTTGTTTTCCTGTAAAAGAGGGGTATTTCAGGCTAGATAGTGTAGGTTTCTTTGCAAAAGACTTCTGGGTTTAACACCGTCTTTGAAGGCAAAGTGGCAGTTCAGGACTGATAGGGTTTCTAATCTTCAGGTCGAAATGTCGAATTGTCGAAATCGGGATGTCCATTAGTTGACGTAGAATCTAGCTCCTCGGATTCCACCTCGGTAGACAGGCCAGCTAATCTGAATCCCAGCTCTTCAAGTAGCAGTAGTTCGCCTGATGGGCATAGACAAGGCTCTCAGACTGTCTTGGAGACCCATGATGAGATCATTAGGGTTCCAGCAGGTGTACAAGGTGACAAACAGAATTTTATGGAATCAAGGAGAAAAGTGAGGATCGTATATCTTCAGTCGGGAATCAAGGAAGAAGCAGTTTTCGAGTAGAGAAAAATTTAGAGAAAAAGAAAGTCGAGAGTAGGGAGTGAGATACAGAATCGTAGATTAATGGTAGACAAACTTCATAGAGAAACTAGAGAGAATGGAAGAGGAATCTAGAGAAAAGCGCAACGTCGGGTTTTCACATGAGAACACCAGCAAATTCTGATAGAGGAAGGAAGCTTGGAGTTTGATTAAACCATTTTGGGAAGAAGATTAGCTAAGATATTAGTAATCTTCTGCTCATTTCCTCATTCTCTTTTTTTCTTGATTTGTATTTAGATAAATATGAACTTCTGAAGCAGGTGATTTGATTAAATTTGATTTGGGCAGAACACTAGCTAAGACATTAGTAGTATTTTACTGATTTCCTCATCCCCTTGTCTTCACTATTCCAGCATTGTATAGCAGTAATAAACATCAGATTTTTTGTTGTTAAACATTTTTATGAACAGATTGTTTTGATGATTAATGCTTTTATGGAGCAGCATATGTGATCTTATTCATTCAGTTACTTAATTGTTAGTTGTTAATTGTGGTTACGACTATCGAATAGCATATTGAATTGGTTTCTATCACTCGAGAGAGGTAGGGCTAATGGACATAATAATTGAATGACATTAGTTTGGACAGCAAAAAATTGCGTTTGAATTAATGGGGACATAGAGATATCCTCTGCCTAATATTCTTCTAGTTCACATTGCAGTGAACTCGAGAGAGACAAGTGTACAATTTGTGTTCCTAGGCAAATACGATACATATTGCTGTAGCATTGATCACAAACTGAAGACATATTCACTGAAATTTTTAGATTCATATTTGGTTCATATTAACACTTTCACTTGCATTTTCTCTCTATTTTATTATCTATACTGCTCTCTAGACTATCTCTAGTAGATTAACCCCTAACTTTTAGATTAAACACATCATCACTATTTTGTTTGGTTTGGATTGCCACTTGCACAGTTATGTTCACATCATAATTGATCATACGTAGACCTCGTGAGATCAATATTCGTGTATTTAGGTACATATATTACTTGTTGAACGGTATATACTTGCACTCATTAATATTGCATTGCTTTTTATATTTTTATAAGCATTATATATTGTGCTCAACAACTTCCATAATTCAACTAATTTCCTACTCGTGAATCTATATCCAATAGTTTTGCCGTAAACTTTAACAATTAAAGCTTTAGACCAACGTTGGATAAATTTTTTGTTTATCTTGAGAGGAAATTTGTATGAATGATGCTCCCTCTACTAGGCAATCCAGTTCATCAGATAGATGAGATTCATAGATATGTCAATAGTGTGTAGTGATATTAGATTGTTGATGACTAGTTGCGTTGGAAACCAATTTCTCTAGGTAGAAAATCGGTTTCTCAACTGTCATAGAGTTATTATTGATCGAAGTGTCCGGAGGTTTGCCAAGAATAGACCTGTTCGGAGGAATTGAAATATTTGTACGATTAAGAATGTCAGTTTTCTTAGTTGAAAGAGGTTGAGAGCAAGAATTTTTAGTGAGAGAATTTTCAAGTTTACTTGCTTGTTAGTTAGTCCTAGTAGGTAGAATTAAAATAGGTCCCCATTTCGGCTTCCTTATTAAAAAAAAAGTGTACTCTGTACGATATAATTGATATATACAAAATTTGTTAGATGTTGTAAACAAATTTTTCTTTTAGGTATTTCATATAAATTGAAACTAAAAAGAAAATGGATTACATGTAACAAAATTACAAATGATTTTCTTTTATGGGTCTTATTTTTATCGATTCGTATTGGATTCGTCGTGGGCTCGAGGATCTTTTTGGATCTGATCTTAAGTTAATGGATTCTAATTTATTTGAGGAACATTTAAAGGGCTGATCTCGAAAGGCCTTCAACTTCGAAGGCAGTTGGTTTGATCTTGATCCGTTGAACACCTATTTTGGGCTGATCTCATTCAACTTTAAGGACAATTGGCTTGATCTCGATCCGTTGAACAGCTATGGATTTCTTCTGAGGACTCAACTTTGAAGACCATTGACTTGATCTCGATCCATTGAGCAGCTATGGATTTCTTTGGAGGGCTTCTGAACTTTTCTTCAGAAACCTTTGATTATTTTGAGATGAATTTTGATAGACTTTGAGCATGTTTTTCTCAATTTTTTCTTGTCTCAACATTTTTTTCTCTTTTTTCTAAGGAAATTTAACCCTGATGAAGAGGATGAGAATAAATGACTATTATGATACCATCCTACACATAAATTTCTCAATATCTTAATATATAAATATTTATATATTAAAATATTTAAATAAGATTTAATTATATATTTTAAATATATATTAATTCAAATGTTTACATGTATATATATATATATATATATATATTATTTTTTACTATATAATATATTATTTTAAAAGCTTAATTTGTTTAAAATATTTTAAAGGTAAATTGACATAAATAGTTTCGAGATTTGATGACATTGGTCCCCAAATATTTTTTATAGAATTGGTTCCTGAACTATAAAAATATTGTGACATTGGTCATTCCGTTAAAAATTTTGTTAAATGATTCGATAAGTAAAAAAAAATAAATTCAAAAGGTAATTATATCATTGCACTATTTAAATATATTTAATAATAGACAGATTGACATAAATAATTTTCAAGTTAATATATTTAATAATATGCAGATTGACATAAATAGTTCTCAAATTATAAATGTTTGGTGACATCAATCCTTAAATTATTATTTTTTGATGAAATTGATCCCCAAACTATAAAAAATATTACAACATTGATCATTTTGTTAAAAATTCTTGATTAAGTAAAAAAAATTTAAATTTATTTATGTCATTACACTATTTAAATATATTTAATATAAATAATTTATATACACGTATACTTTCAAATAATATTTTAATATTATTTTTTCTCACGTATTTTATTTTTATCTTTTCTTCTTCCTATATTTTTTTTTTGAAAAAAAAAATTCATTTAATTTTCTTACTATTTGCACCAATTAATTTTTTCAAAACTTTTTATTCAGGAAATAAAAACAAAGAAAATGAGAAAGAAAGAGAAAATGAGAAGGAAGACGAAGAGGAATAAAGATTAAAATAATATTATATGTATATATATTATATATTATTAAATATATTTAAATATATTTAAATAGTGTATTAATATAAATATATTGAGTTTTTGACGAAAAAGACCAATCTCATTATTTTTTTTTTAATTTGGGAACCAATGTTACTAAACATCTATAATTTGAGGATTATATATGTCTACTTATTATTAAATATATTTAAATAGTATAGTGACATAAATATTTTTTTAATTTTTTCTTTTTTACTTAAGCGATGATTTAACGAAATTTTTAAGGGAATGACCAATGTCACAAATTTTTTATAATTCGGGATCAATATCACCCAATCCTTATAATTTAGGGACTATTTATGTTAATTTACCTATTTTAAATGTGTTGTTATAATTATTTTAATATTTTAAATATTTTATTTTTATAAATTAATTTTATATACATATATAGAAATTTAGTTTATATATAGAGATTTTGTGATTACTGTACTTCAGAAAAAAAAACCGTTACTGATTTTGGTTTTATGTCTATAGATAAATACTTTATTATTATATCATTATGAATAGTTTTGTTTTACTAAAATGAATTATATTTTAGATATTTTAAGTATGGAAATGATATTGTTTATAATTATTTTGGTATTTTAAAATTATTACTTTAAATTTTTTAACTTATAATTTATGTTTAAAAAGAAATTTCAGTTCATTTATACTAAGGTAAGTAATTTGAGTTTTTTCATCTACTTTGAATTAAGAATATTTTCTGCCATATGGTTACTTGAATTTTTAAAAATATTTGAAAATTGATTAATTAAAATTAATTTGACATATCTAGTGGGAAAATTGCCCGAATTTGCACGTAAGGAAAATTCCAAGCACATCATCTCTATTCTTCATAGTAAACACCCAAACTCTCCTGGAAAAATGATCAACAAAAGTGACAAAATAATGCCTACCTCCTATAGACGGAGTCTTGGCAGGTCCCCACATCCGAATGCACATAATCTAAAATACCCTTGGTATTATGAATTGCAGTGCCAAACTTCACTCGTCGTTGTTTTCCAAGAACACAATGCTCACAAAATTCAAGTTTGCAAGTTTTCGTACCTTTCAACAATCCCTGCTTGGCAAGAATTTGCAAGGACTTTTCACCAGCATGTCCCAATCGCATATGCCACAGCTTCGTTGCCTCAGCATCCCTTTTAGTGCTTGAAGTTGATACTGCTGCTACTGTCCCCACTACTGTACTACCTTGGTAGTAATACAGATTATTCTTTCTCACACCTTTCAACATCACTAGTGCTCCTGAAGTTGCTTTAAGACCTCCATCTCGCATCGTCACAACTAGGCCTTTAGATTCTAAAGCCCCCAATGAGATGAGATTCTTCTTCAACTTTGGCACGTATCGTACATCCCGCAGAATTCTGGTAGATCCATCCTGATTTCTCAGCTTGATTGAACCTATCCCGGCTGTTTTACATGGATTATCATTACCCATGTAAACAACCCCACCATTGAGTTCCTGAAATTCAAAGAACCATTCCCGAATGGGACACATATGATAGGTACAACCTGAATCTAATATCCACTCATCTGGACTCGATGATGTTGAAGGCGAGACAGTCAAAGAGATATCTGATTCAGCATCACTTTTGCATTATGCAACATTTGCATCTTGTGGAGACTTCCCTTTCTTCTTCAGCTTTGGACAGTCTTTCTTCCAGTGTCCTTTCTCATGACAGAAAGCACACTCATCTTTGGCAACGGCTCGACCTTTGGACTTGGACCTTCCTCTTCTCCCTTTTGACTGGCTTTGCTGACGACCTCTTGCCACCAATGCTTCTTCTGATGTCGATGTTTTGATTTTCATCTTATCCTGCTTTCTCAATTCATGACTATACAAAGCAGAACAACAGCATCTAATGACACATTCTCTTTCCCGTGAAGTAACGTAATTTCCAAATGTTCAAATTCATCGGGAAGAGATGATAACAACATCAAAGCCAAATCCTCATCCTCAAATTTCACATCTAAATTTAACAGGTCTGCTACTAATTGATTAAACATAGTGATGTGTTCATTCATAGTCGTACCTGATTGGTATTCAAATCGGAACAATCTTTTCTTCATAAGGAGCTTGTTCTGACCACTCTTTTTCAGAAACTTGTCCTCCAATGCCTTCCACAGTTTGTGTGCAGAAGTCTCATTTTTGAAAGCATATTTCTGCTCTCTGGACAGGCAGGATCGAATTGTTCCACATGCCAACCGATTAATGATGCTCCAGTCTTTATCTTCTACCTCGTCTGGTTTCCTTTCTTCAACAGCAACATCAAGACCCTGTTGGAAAAGAGAGTCCAAGACCTCTCCTTGCCACATGCCAAAATGGCCAGTACCATCAAATATTTCAACTGCCAATTTCAGATTGGGCTGCAACCTCGACCATGATGACGAGGAACCTGCTGCCCCTGACGGAATCTTTGCCATTACAGACCCAAAATAATATTCAATATTATAACACTTACCAACAGCCCAAGGACGAACCTTCGGCTCTGATACCACTTGTTGGACCTACATATACCCACAAGGTTGGGCTTACATCACTCAACTCCACATTAGTATGATATTGTCCGCTCTGGGCCTAAGCCCTCACGGCTTTGTTCTTGGGCAACACCCCAAAAGGCCTCATACTAATGGAGTTAGTGGAACTCTTATATGCTAGTCACCTATAGCATTATCTTCAGATGTGGGACATGGGTTGACACCCCAACAATATCCAGGTAGTAAAAATAAACATACATGTATATATATATATACATACAAACATATGTATACATATGTATATAAAAATCACGTCTTTTTCATGTAATAGGTTATCTTAACCTTAATCTTCTCCAATGCAGTAATAACCTCAGACATAGTGAACCTTTCTCTTGGCAAATCTTTGGTGCAGGGTAGAGCTACTTCCATGATCGACTTCACGAATTCCAACATATCATCGGCTCTTAAATTGTTTCTGTCAACGCCGATACTCAGTAGCATTTCGGCATCTACCACCAGAGATAATGTTGAATCAGAATACCGTTATGGACCAGAGATCTGAGGTTTATGTTTCCTCCAAACATTCATCATTTGGTTTTTTCTTTGTAAAGACTTCCATCAAAAGGATACCGTAACTGTACACATCACTTTTTGTTGACACTATGCCTTCTGATCCGTATTCTACAGTAATAAATGATATTAGGGCATAATTGGAACCAAATCGATCTTAATTAATTGAAATTGACATAGTTTTGCATAATTTGTGATTTTGGAAATTTTAGGAGAAATTTGTAAGAAAATAACAAATATCGGGCAAAAGAGTGATTTTTGGAAATTCTGAGTTCTGGGTGAGTGTCCCAGAGCCAGAACGGCCACCCCGACCGAGTCAAAGGCTCAGGGTGGGCGTCTCGAGTAGCAAGTTGGTGTCCCACATCGAATTTCCAAGAGAAATTCACACCTTTCACCTGCTATAAATACCCCAGGCTTCCAACAGTTGAAATCATCCCTTTACACTCAATACAGTTCATTTAGTTACTTCGAGTGTCTCGTTTTCTCTATTTTCTGAGTGTTTATCTCAGATTTCGAGAATTCGATTAGATAGTGTTCATTTTTTATATTCATAGAATACCCAGGATTTCGTTAGGAGATCCTAAGAGAGCATTAGGTGAGTGAATAGCTAGTCAACAGGGCATTGCTTAAGCCTAGGATGTAAGGTAAAGCAATCGCTACTAGTCTAAGGAAGCGTTCTTCGAAGGTTCTTCATGTGCATAAATCATATCACTTTTTAGCATGTTTTTAGGCACAATTTAGGGCAAAATTGGTGTTAAATTCGTTCTCAATTGACTGTTATTAACACAATTTCGCAGTTTTTTTGATTTTCGAAGTGTGAGGTGAAATATGCAAGAAAATGGTAAATTTCGGGGCAAAAACGTAATTTTCAGAAGTTCAAAAGTCGGGACGGACGTCCAGAACCCGTGACGGGCATCCTGACCTGGTCAACAGACCAGGACAGGCGTCCAAGACTCGGGACTGCCGTCCTGACCTGGTCAACAGACCAGGACGGGCGTCCAAGACTCGGGACGGCCTTCCTGACCTGGTCAACAGGCCAGGACGGGCGTCCCGAGCCCCAGTTCAGACTCCCACATCGATTTTTGAAGAGAATTTCACCCAGTTCCCCTGCTATAAATACCACAGGCCTTCCATAGTTGAAATCATTCCTCTCCACTTGATCTGAGTCATTTAGACTTCAAGTATACATTTTTTTCTATAGTATACAAGTCACTTAGTGATTTCAGGTGTTTTTCGTTTAGGTAGATTTATAGTTTTCGAGAGTGTCTCGTGTTCTTCGTTTCTGAGAGTCTGTCTCAGATCTTAGAATACGACTAGATAGGTTCATTTTTATTATTCATTGAATACCCAGGATTTCGTTAGGAGATCCTAAGAGAGCAATAGGCGTTCGAAGAGTCAGTCAATAGAGCATTGCTTTGGCCGGATCATAAGGTAAAGCATATCTACTAGGCTGAGGAAGCATCCTCCGAAGGTTCTGTCGAGCAGAGTCGGGTCAAGCAGTCCAGGATATACAAGCAGTTGCTCCATCAGAGGACCTAATAAAGGTGAATACTTTATGACGGTGGTCCCCTTGTCCCTCTCTTTATATGTCTGTATTGTGTTTATCCAAAGACCCATTTTGAATATTAAATTATGATGTTATGAATATGTGTTATGCATGTTGAAGTCATTTACATTTTTCCGGAAAGGTCACCAGCTTAACTATCATTATGACTGAATGTCTACTTGCTCTTTTAAACTAGATGAATGGTTATAGACAACTCCTAACCACAGTCTAATCATAACCTGTTTAGTTTATCAGGCCTTAATTTAGGACTTCCCGTTGGAAGCATTAAGGTTTGCCATATTAGATGAAATAACCTATAGATCACTATGTTTGTTAAAGTAGTCTAAGTAGGCTGAGTTTGCGTGTTTATGCCGGCGTTAGGGCGAGCGGCATGATCTCCTGAGTGACACAGGACTTTCATGGATGCCTTTAGCTCGAACCGTGAGTAGGGCCGTCAATGGCGATAGGGTGGTTTATTAGGTAACTCAGATGTGGTACACAAGTAGAATCAGTACATAATTGCAATCTAGACCAAGATATATCTAAAATACTCGAAGATAGGTCAATTAACATGTAGGGACAATATAACATATATCAGAACACTGTCTGTAAAACACTCTTGTAGGCTTAAATAGACTTGAACCTAGTGTAGAAGGAATCAACCTCTCATCAAAGATTTTGATGAACGATTGCATAACTGGATCATAAGATAAGAGTTAGGGTAAAAGGATAGTTACTACTAAGCCGTTACCACTACCCTAGGAGTACGATAAAATTATTAAATTAAAATCGTAGGTACTTTCCAACAGACTAGCTACACGATAGGTACTCTGCCTTAGGTTCTGATTGATTAAGTGACAACATAGATACTAAACGTGACAATTAGTAATTCCAAGTCCTTAGTTATTCATAATCGATATAGGGTAAACAACACCTATTTTTAGCATATCAGTTGGAAACCCATCATAAATCATTCTTAATTGACATTTATTATACAATTTTGCAGTTTCTGTGATTTTGGAAGTTTCAAGTGAAATGTGCAAGAAAATGGCAAATATTGGGGCAAAAACGTGATTTTCAGAAGTTCGTGGATCAAGACGGGCGTCCCAAGGTCAGGATGGGCGTCCCGACCCGTTCAAAGACCCAAACTTGAGACGGGCATCCCGAGCCCCTGCACAGAATCCCACATCGATTTCTACATAAACAATCACTCAGCTTACCTGCTATAAATACCCCAAGCCTTCCTCAGTTGAAATCATCCATCTCCACTTGATCTGAGTCAGTTAGTGACTTCAAGTATACATTTCTCTATAGTATACAAGTTATTTAGTGATCTCAGGTGTTTCTTTCATGTAGTTTAGTATACGAGAGTTTCTCGTTTTCTTTGCTTTCTGAGAGTCTATCTCAAAACCTTAGAATACAACTAGATAGGGTTCGTTTTTGGTATTCATAGAATACCCGAGATTTCATTAGGAGATCCTAAGAGGGCATTAGGTGAGCGAGGAGCTAGTCAACAAGGCTTTGCTTAAGCCCGAGACGTAAGGTAAAGCAATTGCTACTAGGCTAAGGAGGCGTTCTTCGAAGGTTCTGTCGAGCAGAGTTGGGTCAAGTAGTCCAGGATATACAAGTAGTCGCTCCATTGGCGGACCTGATAAAGGGTGAATACTTTATGGTGGTAGTTCCCTAGATCCTCTCTGTATATTCTGTACTGTGTTTGTCTAAAAATCTATTTGATTATGAAATTATGATGATATGAATATGTGTTTTGCATGATGAAGTTATTTACATTTTTCCAGAAAGGTCACCAACTTAATTATCATTATGACTGTATGTCTACTTACTCTTTTAAATTAGATGAACGGTAATAGACAATTCCTAACCACGGTCTAATCATAACCTGTCTAGTTTAACCGGCCTTAATTTAGGGCTTTGTGTGAGGACGAAAGCATTAAGGTTTGCCATATTAGATAAAATAACCTATAGATCACCATGTTTGTTAGAGTAGTCTAATGAGGCTGAGTTCGTGTGTTTATGCCGGCGTTAGGGCGAGCGGCATGATATCTTGAGTGATACAAGACTTTCATGGATGCCTTTAGCTTTAACCATGAGTAGGGCCGTCAATGGCGATGGGTGCTGCGTTGTGTGCGTGTGTCACAATTTGTAAAGATAAAGAAAATAGAATAAATCAACGCAATCTTAACAAGTACAAGTATACACCGGTCAACAAGTAATATATGTACCTAAGTACAAGATTATCGATCCCACAGGGACTATGTATGCCAATTACAAATGCAAATATGATTATACAAATGGTTAAAAGAATGAAAGAATAAAGAATAATGAATGATGAATGGCGAGTGATGCGATTCCGGTTGACATGCTAAATAGGTGTTATTTTACCCTATGTTGATTATGAATAATTAAGGACTGTGATTGACTAATTGTCACATTTAGTCTCTATGATGTCACTTAATCAGCCAGAACCTAAGGCAGAGTACCTATCGTGTAGCTAGTCTATTGGAAAGTATCTACGATTTTATTAAATAAATATCGTACTCCCAGGGAAGTGGCAACGGCTTAGTAGTAACTAGCCTCTTATCCTAACTCTTATCTTATGATCCAGTTATGCAATCTTCATCAATATCTTTGATGAGAGGGTGATCCATTCTCCACTAGGTTCAAGTCTAATTAATCCTAAAAGTGTTTTAAAGATGAGTTCTGATTCTATGCTATACTGTTCCTATATGTTGATTGACCTGTCTTCGAGTATTTTAGATGCATCTTAGCCTGAATTGCAACTATGTTCTGTGTCTAAAGGCGTACCACATCCGAGGTCTCTAATAAACCGCCCTACCTTAATGACGGCCCTACTCACGGTTCGGGACGAAGGCATCCATGAAAGCCCTATGTCACTTCGGGGATCATACCGCTTGCCCTAGCCGCCGGCATAATCGGACTCAGCTCGACTCCTACCTAGACTACTTTAACAAGCAAGGTGTTCAGCATGTTATTTTATCTAGCATGGCAGACACCAATACTAATTGATGCCTGTTAAACTAAACAGGTTATGATTAGACCGTGGTTAGGAATTGTCTATAACCCTAACGTTAGTTTAAAAGAGCACATTAAACATGCAGACATAGTGAATATTTAGCAGGTGGCTATTTCTAGAAAAACATAATAACTTCAACATATCTAACAAATATTCATAAAAATCATAATCTGGTATTCAGAACTGTTATTTGGACAAACACAATAACAACATATAAGAGAGGGACAGGGGGACCGATGCCATAAAATTCACCCTTTACGAAGTCTCGCCGATGGAGCGTACTGCTGTATATGTCGTATTGCTTGACCCGACTCTACTCACCAGAACCTTCGGAGGACGCTTCCTCAGCCTAGTAGCTAGACTTTACCTTACATCCTGGGCTTAAGCCTAGCCCTGTGGACTGACTCTTCGAACGCCTAGAGCCCTCTTAGGATCTCCTAACGAAATCCCGGGTGTTCTATGAACACCAGAAACGAACCTATCTATAGAAGCCTAAGATCTGAGACTATTTCTCAGAAACTAAAACAAACACTAATAAGAAAGAAAACTGAGATCCGAGTCTCTGAGTGAGTTGTGTACTGGAAAATTGTACACTGGAAACCACTTAATGACTCAGATCGAGTGGAGAGGGATCAATTCAACTGCTGGAGGCCTGGGGTATTTATAGCAGCTTCCTGGAGTGAAAATCTCCAAAAAATTCGATGTGGGACAGCTTCTGGCGGCTCGGGACGTCCGTCCTGATTCGTTGACCAGGTTCAGGACGCCCGTCCCGGTTTAGGACGCCCGTCCTGGCGGTTTGACTGGGTCGGGACACCCGTCCCGGACCTTTGACCGGGTCAACATTTCCAAAAATTGCGTTTTTGCCCCAGAATTTGCTGTTTTCGTCTACTTTTCACCTGACACTTCCAAAATCATAAAAACTGTGAAATCAAGTAAATAGTAAACAATTAATGTCAATTTACTCTCAATTTCAAATTAAAACATATATAAAAACATGCTAAAAATGTGATACGATTTTCGCGTATCAGATAACCCCACACTTAGCTTTTTGCTTGTCCTCAAGCAAAGTCTACATGGAGTTAGTGATTTTAAACCGTAGTGCAGTCACTTACATTCCTAATCATGTTTTTATTCCAAAAATTCTTTAGACAATTCTTAACACAGGTCTGACTGGTTAGGTTGCTATAACAAGGTCTCAAATGTTTCTAGTAGCTTGTTATGATCAGGCAGAAAACAAATCAACAACTAGGTTGGACTTTTTTCTTAGTCACAGGGTCTTCCTGATGTGTAGTGTGTGTACTAGTCTAGACCAGATAGTCAACACAATGAACTCTTGTCTTAACTGCTACCAGATAATACTTCGACCTATCGCTAGACACACTGACAACAGATAACTTTCTGAGTTCTGAGCTTTGGTGATAAGATTTTTAATGTTTTAGCACTTAGTTATTTTCTTTATAGATTCAGGGTATTTCGAGTCTGCTTAGAACACGTCAACTTCAACTACCCATGTAGCGAGTCCCACTCCGATGACTCCCAGATCTACACGACCTTAAGGCATCAAGCTTTAAATTCCCCGAAGGAGTGGTGCTCGAGTAGCGAAGGCCGCTGGCAAACTACCCTATTGTAATTAACTTCCTTAAGTTCTTTTCACTTTTAGCTCAGAGTCTCATCTAGTCACTCTAACTGCCAATATATCCACAACTGGTCTAATTTTATCTAGTGGAGTCTCGAATAGGCAATTGGTTGAGGTCTCTAATCCAGACAAGGTTGTGCTCAGTTATCAGGAATTCCCTATTCCTAATCAATTAGTCCAAGATAGCTATCGACTATCTCCTACTAACCATAACATACTACCTACATATCATAGACATAAGCAATTGTTTAACCAAGCATACTGCATTTAGAAGTCTGAAAGACGGAAAAAAAAGTTTGAAAATTTTTTGGAAGGGTATGAAAATACGGGGAAGACAAGCAAATTCATGCGAAAAATTTTGCAAACTGCTACAGTGCACCGTGCACTGCTACCCCACACTTAAGTCTGACACTGTCCTCAGTGTTCATGCATAGCTAAACTACCCCACACTTATTTGCAAACAAGAAGAAATGAAAATAAAACAAAGGACTCTTACCCCACACTTATTTGACTAATTCAGGGTAAGAGAGAAAATAAAACAAGAAGGATAATAGAAATAGCAAAACAGAACACAAAACAAAGAAAACAAAAGTAAAGGATCATGAGGATTAGAAAAACTCCCTTCATGTCGCGAGCAGAAGGGTCTTCTCTGCTCTGTCAATTGGCTCTTCACCTTAGCCATGTGCTATTGCTGAGGTGTTCTTGACTCTGCAAAATCTAGATATTGGAACGGATGACATCAGCTCCGATCCTTCATTGTCGAGCTCCAGGTAGTGGCATATCCATTTGAGGAATGACTCAATCCCCAAGGACTTTTCCTCGAATCATTTGTAAGATTTCTCATAATCATAGCAACGTGTCCAGGGGGAACGTGTCTAGGAATGAGACTTCTTAGGATTTATGTGCCATCTTGCCAATGTTAGTAAATGTATTGCATGCAAGTCTCGAATGGAAGAAAAGATACCTGAAGTTTTGGCGAAGCTGTGGTGGTAGGGGGCTCCAGTTGTGTAGATCTGGGCCCAAGTATTTGAGACTTCCTCGGGGAAGTTTCTCACAGCTGATTGGTATGCAGGGAATGCAAGCTCCTCCATTGCTATGCTCCCGACACAATGCCAAATTCCTCTATATCTGCCGACCGTTCGTTACCTCTTGGTAGATCACTTGCTTGCACTGATCTGGCTTTAATTGTTGCCAGTATCTCATCTATTGATTCTGCGAGTGTGGGTTTTGCTGTGGTGGTGTCTTATGAAAGTTTCCAGCTTCCGAATTACTCCTTAGCTAAATCCCGTACGATTCCTCTAGTTGGGATTGTATGCGTTTCCCATTGGAGCAGCATTCTGCAGTAACCTACTCCTACCTCTTTTGGAATGGTCAGTCATTCCCATAGCAATCCCTGCTAAAGTGTGGTACTTAGCAAACTTCACAGATTTGATACACAGGCTGAACATTTCTTCCTAAAACATTGGCACTCTGAATCTGGAAAACAACTAGAATCTGCACATGACTTTAACATCATTAGTAGGTAATGCCTGTGGTTTAGGCTATTTTCGAAAAGTATTCCACGACTACTATGATGTAATTATGTTCAAAGGAAGAAAGGAACAAGGATTCGAAACAGAGTGATCGGTGTACCCTATTGTTTTTAGACAAGACTAGATAAGATCGGAATTTATCATGCATGAACTTTCTTATCATCAAACAATTCGTACTACATCATTACATCACATATTAATTCAAAAAGTAGATTTTAATCAGGTGATGCCATAATGGGTGCAGTAATTCCTTTCGGTTTAAACAATCTCATGCATTTATCATCAAACAAAAGGAACATCCTTTCTCATTAGAATACTCAGAGGTCTGTCTATTAAAGAAAATTTTATTTCATGATTCTGTCTAATAGACTAAGCATGACCTAAGAAAATTCCACAATGATATTTCTTCCAGATTAAAACCTTAGCCAAAAATTGACAACTCAGAAAAATATTCTATCCTCATTTCCATTTTTATTTTTTCGAAAAAGAGCAACAAATGTACAACTTAATAAAACAACTAAGAAAGAACAAGAGATAGGGAAAAGAACAACTTACCATTAAACAAGAAAAAGTACAATTTTTTTCGGATTTTTAGATTTTAAAATTTTTTTTTCTTTTAATATTTTGAAAGCAATTAAATTCCCTCAATATGGTTTTAGAATGATGTTCTAAAATTTGATTATCCTAAATGTCTTAATTCCAGATAACATCTAAAATTAATTAGTTATGATAATCCTATATTTCGGAAATTGATTGTCTAACTAGTATAAGAGAAGTGTTGGGTTAGGGTCTAGGTTACTACCGTTACCTATCATAAGTCTCTAGAATTTTGATCAGGAATCCTATATTCATTATGATATTTCCCCGGCAACGGCGCCAAAAATCTGATGCGATTCCGGTTGACATGCTAAATAGGTGTTATTTTACCCTATGTTGATTATGAATAATTAAGGACTGTGATTGACTAATTGTCACATTTAGTCTCTATGATGTCACTTAATCAGCCAGAACCTAAGGCAGAGTACCTATCGTGTAGCTAGTCTATTGGAAAGTATCTACGATTTTATTAAATAAATATCGTACTCCCAGGGAAGTGGCAACGGCTTAGTAGTAACTAGCCTCTTATCCTAACTCTTATCTTATGATCCAGTTATGCAATCTTCATCAATATCTGTGATGAGAGGGTGATCCATTCTCCAGTAGGTTCAAGTCTAATTAATCCTAAAAGTGTTTTAAAGATGATTTCTGATTCTATGCTATACTGTTCCTATATGTTGATTGACCTGTCTTCGAGTATTTTAGATGCATCTTAGCCTGGATTGCAACTATGTTCTGTGTCTAAAGGCGTACCACATCCGAGGTCTCTAATAAACCGCCCTACCTTAATGACGGCCCTACTCACGGTTCGGGACGAAGGCATCCATGAAAGCCCTATGTCACTTCGGGGATCATACCGCTTGCCCTAGCCGCCGGCATAATCGGACTCAGCTCGACTCCTACCTAGACTACTTTAACAAGCAAGGTGTTCAGCATGTTATTTTATCTAGCATGGCAGACACCAATACTAATTGATGCCTGTTAAACTAAACAGGTTATGATTAGACCGTGGTTAGGAATTGTCTATAACCCTAACGTTAGTTTAAAAGAGCACATTAAACATGCAGACATAGTGAATATTTAGCAGGTGGCTATTTCTAGAAAAACATAATAACTTCAACATATCTAACAAATATTCATAAAAATCATAATCTGGTATTCAGAACTGTTATTTGGACAAACACAATAACAACATATAAGAGAGGGACAGGGGGACCGATGCCATAAAGAATTCACCCTTTACGAAGTCTCGCCGATGGAGCGTACTGCTGTATATGTCGTATTGCTTGACCCGACTCTACTCACCAGAACCTTCGGAGGACGCTTCCTCAGCCTAGTAGCTAGACTTTACCTTACATCCTGGGCTTAAGCCTAGCCCTGTGGACTGACTCTTCGAACGCCTAGAGCCCTCTTAGGATCTCCTAACGAAATCCCGGGTGTTCTATGAACACCAGAAACGAACCTATCTATAGAAGCCTAAGATCTGAGACTATTTCTCAGAAACTAAAACAAACACTAATAAGAAAGAAAACTGAGATCCGAGTCTCCGAGTGAGTTGTGTACTGGAAAATTGTACACTGGAAACCACTCAATGACTCAGATCGAGTGGAGAGGGATCAATTCAACTGCTGGAGGCCTGGGGTATTTATAGCAGCTTCCTGGAGTGAAAATCTCCAAACAATTCGATGTGGGACAGCTTCTGGCGGCTCGGGACGCTCTTCCCGGTTCGGGACGCCCGTCCTGATTCGTTGACCAGGTTCAGGACGCCCGTCCCGGGTTCGGGACGCCCGTCCCGGACCTTTGACCGGGTCAACATTTCCAAAAATTGCGTTTTTGCCCCAGAATTTGCTGTTTTCGTCTACTTTTCACCTGACACTTCCAAAATCATAAAAACCGTGAAATCAAGTAAATAGTAAACAATTAATGTCAATTTACTCTCAATTTCAAATTAAAACATATATAAAAACATGCTAAAAATGTGATACGATTTTCGCGTATCAGCGAGTGGTTGAATGCTATGACAATCCTACTCCTAACTAAACTAACAGTTAAAGGTTAGCCTACTGGAAATAATCACAAGAGTACTGCAGGTAATACAATGCTGCGACATTCACGCCAAAAATGTAAGTACAAACCAGAGATGAATCTAAATATACAAAGCATGCTTTCAGTTTCCATATCAATGCTACAACATGTCTGGTTCCACCCAGACTACTTGATCTACTAGGCTAGATCCCCGATAACATCGTCTCATGGAGTACGAAGTACCGTTGACCTAGCGCAACACTAGTCAGTGAATTTGGGCATTTCCACTGCAATATTGAGTGCACTTTCGTGTCCTACTGCTTCCGCAGTCTTAATCTAGTGCCACATAATTATCACATCCACTAGCTCCCCTCCGCTAGAAGGCCAGACACTAGCTCGATTCATACATTGGACAGTCGTAACCGTAAGTGATGTTAAATCAGTTTAATGTAATTACATGAATAAACCAAGTATCGCCCCGTACAAGCACCAAACATAAAAACATAAAGCAATGCTACAACATACTCGTCATCATAATCAAAACAGTGTATTCAACATGCTCATACTTAGCTATACCACAGCATCTTCAGGTTAAAAATATATATTTTGCTGAAACGAATCATGAAAGACAAGGATGAACGTAATAGGAAAAACAGTCCCTAGGTCTATAGTGACACCAATCAACGGAGTCAATCCCAAGACGGAAAACATATCACTCCCAAAACATTTTTAATCAATCCTTGAACCCATGTAAACATTCTCATATTACAAAGAACATTTAATTACAAAACAGTAGCAAGTTGAAGAAATGGAGAGAGGATTACTCTGGATCGGAGATCACCCTACTGCCCAAATCGGTTTAATCAACGTACTGCTGCCCTTCGTCTCCTCTGCTTGATGCTGCTGCGTCTCTACTGCTCAGCTGATGAATGCTTCAGCAAGTCACCCTGCTCACTCTTGGGTTTTTCCCTCCTAAAAGTTAATCTAAACCTAAAAACTAAACTATCCTATCAAAAGACTACTATACTATCTAAGAAAACTAAGAAGAAAACCAAACTCTCTAAAATGATAAAATGGCCAAAAGTCAAACTAAACTAACAACAAAACTCGCCAAAACTAACCTAGCCTCACCAAACTATTCCTCTCGGTTTTTCTCATATATATAGAGCCTCTTTGTGTACCGAGAGCCATTGTCAAGCTGCCATCTGTCCATAATTCTGGAATTTTCTCCAAACATTCCAGCAAATAATTGAATAAATTCCAGCTGCCTTCTAAAGTCTTTTGTCTTCTTCCTCTGTTTGCCGCAACATTTGCAGCCGAACTCCAGCTACTTTCTGTGGTCTTTGTCGTTTTCTTCTGCTGCTGCGGCATTTTCTGCAGAGTTTTTATCTTTTTCTTCTGACTGCCACAGGATCTGTAGTAGAACTCCAGATGCTTTCTACAGGATTTTTGTCTTCTTCTTCTACTGCTACAGGATCAGCAGCAGAATTGCAGATACTTTTTGAATTTTCTTGTAATTTTTCTGCCACGTTAAATAAAACAAACCATAAAGAAAATGACTGAATTAATACAACTGAATTTTTATTCTCTTTTTACCATTGTCACAATAAATCAATTCAAATTAATTCCCAAATAATAATAAATAATACAGCTCGTCGTTATTTTGAGAAATTAATTCAATTAAATTGACTTTTAATAATAAATCCACATTTTTAGGTAAAAAGAGAGAAAATATCAAATCAACACATTTTCAACCCATTTTTCCACATAAATTCCATTAATTCCCAAATAAAACGTGGCAAATTGGATGTAATAACTCTATTATTTTAGAGTTATCACAGCCCTAAACTTAAGTCATTGCTCGTCCAGAGCAATGCTGCAGCAATGTGGAAGCAAACAGAAATATACATACCCACATAAAAACTTTGTTCAGCATTTTTAGTCAAACCTGGGACCAGTGATTTCAGAAAGAAGAAAATTCAAAATTCAAGCAGATATAATGTTCCATCCTTAAGTGAATAATCAAGTATTAACTAACCCAAGCTCAAAGAATTTCCACTCCAGTGTGTGTGTGAATAGTCTTTCCTTTTCAATCTCTCATTTATAAGTCAACATATGGTAATCCTAAGGTTCATTTTGCATCGTCAAACTCAATCTATTACACCCCTCTCCACTAATGTAGCAAATTCAGCAATAAAGATCAAAGAGGTCTTAATTTGGTTGTAATGTAGGCTAGGGCTAAGGTAGGAAAAATATGGATAAAAAGTAGGCTCAAAACTTAGTCCTAGCCTGCCATGAGCTTCTACCCAATGTATCACTTCTCAAATTGTTTTTTAATCCAAGGAGCATAAACATTTACACCTTGTTTCAGAAATACGTGCAACATTTAACCACAATCAGTATATAGCATTTGACCTCAAAGAAGCATAACACGTATTTCCTTTTTGCTCTTTTTGTTCTTCTTTCTCTTTTTAAAGTAAAGAGGGTGCTTTCACTTTTTTCACACATATTTTTATACACATACCCTCAATACATAGAGCATTTATAACAAAATTTCAAAATTTCCTTAAATACCACTAATCCAATAAAATGATAATGTTGCAGCATTGTGCTGCAGCATTTCTATGTTCCTCCTCATAGCATTCTTAGCATACCCCCAAACTTATGTTCAACAGTGTTCACAGCAGACTAAGATCATGTTTAGGGAAAACAAAGAATGGATACATGCAAAACATTTAGGATAAGTGGCTATTTAATAAGGGTGTCAAGAAATTAAGCTTAGGCTCAACTTGGGTTAACTCAGGAAGCAAAATACATTAGGATAAGCTAGAAAGGCTCAAACGGTTCAAGAACATGCCTCAATCATTTCTTTAGTACCAAATCTACTAGGATTTCGCCTCAAGGGATATAACAAATGAGTCTAAAAATTCTGAACCTTCATACCAAAGCTAACTCTTTTTATGAACATGAAATCTCAAAGTAAGACTGTGTAAAAGATAGGGAGTAGAAATAATTGTTACTTAGAGTCAACTAATACCTACTTATTCCAAAAAGAAGATACAAAGTCTACAAGAATGTCTTTTTTGTTTTTAAGATATCATCATTAATCGGGTCCCAAAAGTCTATACTAATCCAGCTGAAACTAAGGTTCTACTGGGTCATATGAAAATGCTGTCGCATTTGTGCAAACAGGTCTTCTATGCCAGGTCAATCAATTTATAAGGCATCCTAAAACAGTTATTCAGACAAGTCATCCATGCATTCAAATAGATCACTCATAATTTAGCAAAGAGGATGTTCATGTATTCAAAAGACAGCAGAATGTTTTTTAAAATTAGCACCATTTTAAACTTTTTGCCACCAGAGGACACCCTCCCCAAAACTTAAGGGGAAGCAAGTCCTCATTGCTTTAACATAGAACATAAGACGACAAGCAAAGTAATGTACTAAAAATAGCAAAACAAAACAAAACAAAACAAAACAAGATAAAACAAAAGATAAGTAAAGTTGTTCAAGACCTACACAACAGGCAATTAAAGTACAAGCCAAAAACATAAAAGTAAAGGAGGTTAAGGGTAAGAACTACTCCCGTCGCTATGGGAGTACATCAAGGGGTGATGATGACATCGTCATCCATTCGGTTGGGGTCCTCATCCGTTAGGAGTTCGGTTGGGAAACTGGGCCAGGGATTTCCAGCATGCTGACGTTGCCTTGGTAAAGATCGGAGGTAGGCTTCGTCTCGTGCACGGGCATACCTCCAATAGATTTGAAGTTGAGCGAGGATCTGTGTGTTCGTTGCTGCAGCATCGGTGGATGTCGATGCTGGAGCATCCGCTGCTGCTGAAGGTGGGGCGTCTGTTGCTGCTGACAGAGGGGTCTGGGCAGTGGGGGTTCTCTCAGGTGGCTGAGGCTGCGGTGGTGGGGGAAGAATTCTGCGTAGGTCGTGAACTGAAATCTTCCCCTGTGGATAGAAGTCATCATCCTTAATGTCCACCTCGACTCCAGCGGCCCTGCACAATAAACAAATTAAAGTGGGGAAGAACATCTCCCCACTTTTCTTGTTAGCACATATTCTTATCTGCTCACATACTAGTTTCCCCACATTTACAGTTCTAGCCTTTACAATACAAGCTAGCAACACGACCCGCTCAACATTCAAAGACGAGGTGTGATTCGTTGGCATCAACGAGTGCCTCACAAAGTAAAACCATATTTTCGCCTCGTCCGTTAAAAATTCACGCGTGCAGGTTTTGTTCCCATTCTTTGACAGCGTCCATTCTGTACCAGGGACTGTCACTTCATGCAGCGCCCTATCGCAAGTCTTAGGATCAGACAGGAAGGAATAATAGTCATCTGAATCGTGGTCGTAGTTCATCAGGTCAAATAACTAGTTGACTGCTCGAGGGTTCAATGCCACCAAACGTTCTCTCACAAAGACCGCGTAGACGCTGTTGGGCCATAGATTAGAGTAGAACTCCTGGACAATTGTAGTATCCGGTTCTACCCGTTGGGAGCACAACTATTCCCAGCCCATCACTCGAATGATGTGTCGGCAGTCGTCAGGAAGTGGGTATGGCGTTTCACCCGTGAGATCGAAACCTAAATCCGCAAGGCATTGCTTTTCCGCATATAAGTCCGCCATTCTTGCCTCCGCATCGGAGGAAGAAAATTTCTCTTTGGGGGGGCATTTGCGGGCTACTTGTTTGATAACCATCTAAAAAGGAATAATGTGAGAAAAATAAGCATAGATTCAGTCAACACAATCATCAAGCAAAATCAGTCCTGATTTCAAAAATATTCAGTCAAGATGTTTTCATTTTTACTCCACTAAACATGCTGGTTTACCTGACAGAAAATTCAAGTTTAAAAACCCGCAAGATAATCATATCAACTCCTTTCTACAAATCAGTATTTACCCAAAAAAAATAATTGTGAAACCCCCAGGAGACCAATATGTATCTCGACATCTCAAAGATATTCAGAAAAAAAAAACTTCAGAAAGGTACATACTTAAACTAAGAAGAAAATTAGAAAACTACACTTAAGCCCGTTTTATCACAAATGAACAGAAAATGTGATATCCATTTAAAATCAACCTTGTTTTCTGAAAATTCCACTTATACCCAGCAAATAAGAGACATAGAACTCAGAATTTCAGTAGATCTAGAACATGTAAACCCCATTATCAATGCAAAAATATCTAGTTTGTAGAAAATCCAGTCGTTATCAAGAAAGAATTGCATGCTTAGAAACAAAAAGACTGCAACCACAACATTTTTACCAACAGAAAAACCCATTTCTTCGCATTTGTAAGGTAAATCTGAAAACATTTAAGCAACAATTCCAACAGCCCACTCACTGTAGACAGAAAATTTCCACATTTTCGACCGAAAAGAGAAAGAAATCCATATCCGAACATGGTTGCGCAAATCAGTAAAAAAAGAAAGAAAAAAAACCATGCTTTTCAGTGAACGGTTAACCCAGAAAAACCCCAGCCGCAACGTCACAGTGTAACTTTCAGACTAATGCAAGAAAAACATACCTTTAGCGTTTAGTTTGCGTCGGAACTTGACTGAGAACTGCCGGTCGTGAGAGTAGAAGAAGAACATAAGATTTTTCCTCTCTTTTTTTTTCGATGAGAAGTGAGGGAAGTGAGAAGTGAGATGAGTGTTGTATGTTTCCTTGTTTTAAATGGGAAGTTCTTGACGGTTTAGTGAGTGAAAACAAACTAGGGGAATGTTGGTGTCTTTTGGTTTCTTGAACTAAGTGGCATTCATCTCTTTAGAAAAATTAAATATAGAATAATAGTAATGAATACTCACCTGTTCCAAAGCCTTGGGAAGAAAATGGAAACTGAAAAGTCACCTTTTGTTTCTTGAAAGTCATAAAGAAAGAGTTGACTGGATTTTCCACTTATCCATTTGCTTCATTTTGTCTATATTATCCGAAAGTGACATATATATTCTGCCCCAATATATATATACTGTGTGTATATCCTCTTTTTGATCTGAAATAAAAGCAAAACAAAACAAAGAAAGAAAATCGCTGTCGGGTACAGGGGTACCCGACACATAATAAAACACAAGGGACAGAAATAATAAATAAACAAAAAGAAAAGAAAAATAGGAAATAAAATAAATAAATAGAAAGGAAAGAAAAACAGAAAAAGAAAATAAATAAACAGAAAAGAAAAACAGAAAATAAAATAAATAAACAGAAAATAAAATAAATAAGGAGGCAGGAAAGGAAAACAAAAAAAATAAAATAATTAAACAGAAATAACAGAAAAACAGAAAATAAAAAACAAAATTGAAAAGTGTTCACTTGAGTTTTTCACTTGTGTAGGACCCACTAAAATGTTCAGCATCGACCAAAGATAGAGAAGCAATGGTTTGCTCTTGGTCTCCATCTCTGTAGAGTTTTAGTCTATGCTCGTTGACTTTAAATCTGGTCCCCTTTTTTCCCACAACCGAGACCACTCCATAAGGGTAAATTTGTTCAATTGTGTATGGTTCGGTCCATCTCGATTCCAACTTGCCTGGAAATAATCTCAATCTTGAATTAAAAATCAGAACTTGTTGTCCAATTTCAAAATTCCTTGGCTGGATGTGTTTATCATACCATCTCTTCGTTTTCTCCTTGTATAACTTGGCATTTTCATAAGAAAATAATCTTAGCTCATCCAGCTCAGAAAGCTGCAGCATTCTCTTGTTTCCAGCAGCATCCATGTCCATGTTGAGATGCTGCAGCGCCCAGTATGCTTTGTGCTCTAACTCAACGGGTAAGTGACAAGCTTTCCCAAAAACGAGTCTATAAGGAGACATACCTATTGAAGTCTTGAAAGTTGTCCGGTAAGCCCATAGAGCATCATCTAACCTTTTTGACCAATCTTTTCTGTTAGGGTTCACCACCTTCTCGAGTATACCCTTAATGATTCGGTTGGACAATTCAACTTGCCCATTGGTTTGAGGATGATAAGGTAGGGCAATCTTGTGATGAACATTATACTTGGCTAACATGACACGTTGCCACTGGTTAACAAAATGAGTTCCTTCATCACTAATAATTGCCAGTGGAGTTCCAAATCTTGTGAAAATGTTTTTCCTTAAAAAGTTCATCACAACCTTGGAATCATTGGTGGGGAATGCTGCAGCTTCCACCCACTTTGAAACATAATCTACTGCCATCAAAATGTATGACTTTCCAAAAGAAGGGGGGAAAGGTCCCATGAAATCAATACCCCACACATCAAAAAGTTCAACTTCCAAAATGTTGGTGAGAGGCATTTCGTTTCTTCTTGAGATGTTTCCTACCCTTTGGCAGTGATCACATTTTTCCACAAACTCATAACAATATCTAAATAATGAAGGCCAAAAGAAACCAGATTGTAGTACCTTTGCTGCAGTTCTTGACCCTCCAAAATGTCCTCCACAGGGTGAGTTGTGACATTGAAAAATGATGTCCTCAATTTCATCATCGTTTACACATCTCCGAATCACTTGATCTTTGCATTGTTTGAACAAAAAGGGTTCCTCCCAAAAATAACTTTTACATCATGGAGAAACTTCTTTCGTTCCTGGTATGAGAAATCGGCGGCATTGCACCACTGGCCAGAAATTAGCAAAATCAGCATACCATGGCATTCATGTCTTCTAAATTTCCAGCAATTGTTCATCAGGAAAATGTTCATTAATTGGGATCTGAAATCCCTCTTGTTGTTCCAATCGAGACAAATGATCAGCTACTTGATTTTCCACTCCCTTCTTGTCCTTGATTTCCACATCAAATTCTTGTAGGAGTAGAATCCATCTAATGAGCCTTGGTTTTGGGTCCTTCTTTGCAAGTAAATATTTGATGGCAGAATGATCGGTGTAGACTATCACTTTCGTGCCCACCAAATAGGACCTGAATTTATCAAAGGCAAATACAACAGCAAGCAACTCTTTTTCAGTAACAGTGTAATTTACCTGAGCCTCGTGAGTGTCTTGCTAGCGTAATAGATGGAATGAATGAAAATTTTGTTATGCCGCTGCCCCAAAACTGCACCAACTGCATAGTCACTAGCATCACACATTAGCTCAAATGGTAGACTCCAGTCGGGTGCTATGATAATGGGGGCTAAAATAAGCTTCTGTTTGAGCTCCTCAAATGCTGCGGCACAGACTGCATCAAAAGAAAACACATTAACGTTTTCTAATAATTTACATAAGGGCTTAGATACCTTTGAAAAGTCTTTAATGAATCGTCGATAGAAGCCCGCATGTCCCAAGAAGCTTCGAATGTGTTTCACAATTGTTGGGGTTGGTAACTTTTCAATCACCTCTATCTTGGCTCGGTCTACTTCAAGACCTTTCTTTGAAATCCGGTGTCCCAACACAATTCCTTCTCTAACCATAAAGTGACACTTTTCCCAATTGAGGACTAAGTTGGTGTCCTCACAATGTTTAAGCACCTTGGCCAAATTCTCTAAACATTCATCAAAAGAATCCCCAAATACGGAGAAGTCATCCATAAAAACCTCTAAGTACTGCTCCACCATATCTGTGAAAATGGCCATCATGCAGCGTTGGAACATTGTTGGAGCATTGCATAATCCGAACGACATCCTTCTGAAAGCAAATGTACCATAGGGACAAGTGAAAGTAGTTTTGTCCTGGTCCCCTGGTGCTACAACAATCTGGTTGTAACTAGAATAGCCATCCAGAAAATAGTAGTAATCACGTCCAGCCAACCTATCCAACATTTGGTTCGTGAAGGGCAGTGGGAAGTGGTCTTTCTGTGTGGCTTTGTTGAGTTTCCTGTAGTCAATGCAAATCCTCCATCCCGTGATGGTTCTAGTGGGAATCAATTCATTATCTTCATTTTGCACCACAGTGATTCCCCCTTTTTTGGGCACACATTGTATATGACTTACCCAAGAACTGTCAGAAATAGGATAGATGATGCCAAACTCCAGCCACTTGATAATCTGCTCCTTTACCACTTCCTTCATAATAGGATTCAATCTTCGTTGCCCCTCAATTGAATTTTTGGAATTTTCTTCCAAAATGATTTTGTGCATGCATAAGGTTGGACTTATACCTTTTATGTCAGCTATGGTCCAGCCCATAGCTCTCTTATGCTGCCTCAGAACTCCAAGTAATTTTTCTTCTTGTTCAGCATCCAGCAATGCTGAAATAATCACAGGCAGAGTTGAGTCTGCTCCCAGAAATTCGTACTTCAAATGCTGCGGCAATGACTTCAGTTCTAGTTCAGGTGGTTCTTCCACAGAAGGTTTTGTCACTTTGATCTCCCGAGAAGACAAGTCCAAGGATTCAAATTGTGCACGAAAATTGAAACCATGACAATTTGCTTCTAACCACGCTGAGTATTCCTCTTCTTCTTCATTACCATAGTGCAACATTTCCTCCATCAACACTCTTTCCAATGCATCATCTCCATAGCTCTTCCATTCTTCATCTTCACTTGTCAAAGAATCAGCAGTGGATATGCGAAAACAATCCTCACCTTCATCATGGAATTTCATGGCTTTGAATACGTTGAACGTGACTTTATCATCTTGAAACCTCATGGTGAGTTCTCCTTTTTGAACATCAATGAGGGTCCTTCCCGTAGCAAGGAAAGGTCTCCCCAAAATAATTGGAACTTCTCTATCTGCTTCATAATCAAAAACAATAAAATCAGTTGGAAAAATAAATTTATCAACCCTTACCAGGACATCTTCAATCTTTCCATCGCGGTGAGCTATAGACCTATCCGCCAATTGCAATGTTACCGTCGTAGGTCTTACCTTTCCTACGCCCAATTGCTTAAACACTGACATAGGCATCAAATTTATGCTAGCACCAAGATCACATAAGGCCATACCACAGTATGAGTCTCCAATAGAACAAGGAATATTAAGGTAGGGTGAATACATCAGGTAACTCAGATGTGGTACACAGACAAGATACAGTACATAATTGCATTCTAGACCAACATATATCTAAAATATTCGAAGATAGGTCAATCAACATGTAGAAATAGTAGAACATACATCCGAACGCATGTCGATAAGATAACTCTTGCATGCTAAATCAATACGTGTTATGTGTGGTTGGGATCACCAATCCATCAAAGTTATTGATGAACGATTGATTAACTGAATAAATAAGATAATTGTTAGGATTAAGGGATAGTTGTTTCTAAGCCATTACCAGTCCCCTGGGATTACAATATTAATAAATTAAAATCGTAGGTACTTTCCAAGAACTAGCTACACGATAGGTACTCTGCTTAAGTTCTGATTGATTAAGTGACAACAATTAAATGCTAAAGTGACAGTTAGTAAGTCTAAGTCCTTAATTGCTCATAATCAACATAGGTAAATAAATCCTATCTTTTAGCATACCAATCGGAACTGCACCAGGATTCTAGGGCACTGCATTCTGCCAGTGCCACTTTCCTTGCCACATTGAACATTTCCCTGATTGTTTCTGGCTTTCGAAGCTGAAGTTCAGTGTACAACATTTTGAATTTCAATCCCCCTTCAAAGCATGTGAATACTGTGTCTTGACTGATCCCTTCTATTTCATCATACATTTTTTAAATCGCTCTAGGAAAGATAACAAGGACTCATTATCGCGCTGCTTAATGTTGGCTAGGTCTTCGCGTGTCTTTGGTATTGTACCTATTGTACTAAATTTATCTAGAAACATATTTTCTAGAGTGTGCTAGGAATCAATTGTACTTGATTTTAAGGAAGTGAACCATGTCAGTGCCTTATCCGATAAAGTATTAGGGAATGCCTTGCACAAAACTGCCTCGTCATTGGTGACCAATCCCATCGCCGATTTATACCGACATATGTGCTCTAAAGGAAGAGTTTGCCCAGAATATAAGACAAACTGTGGAATTTTTAAAGCTGGATCGGGTGTGAAGCTATAGATCCATTTTCCAAATGGGCCTGGTTCAATAGATCGGGCTTTCTTCACCCTAGTGATGTTTCTAGTGCATTCGAGACTGTATTCCGAGTAGCACTTTTTGGTTAGCTTCTTCTCTGCAAGTGTCAGCTTTGAGATATGGTGTCTTTCACCAACCTTGCTGATTGTTTGTTGGTGCTTTCGACTGATGTGTCCCTCTCGTCTTCTGATTTTCTTACTAACAAAAGTTGGCGACTGATATGCACAAATCATATCACTTTTTTAGCATATTTTTAGGGAAAATTTAGGGCGAAATTGGAGTTAAATTGTTCTTAATTGACTGTTATTAACGCAATTTTACAATTTTTGTGATTTTGGAAGTGTCAGGTGTAATATGCAAGAAAATAGCAAATTTCGAGGCAAAAACATGATTTTCGGAAGTTCAGAAGTCAGGACGGGCGTCCCAAGACTAGGATGGACATCCCGACCTGGTCAAAGCATCGGGAAGGGCGTCCAGGACTCGGGACGGGCGTCCCGAATCCGTGAACATTATCCCACATCGATTTATGAAGAGGAATTCACTTAGTTCCCCTTCTATAAATACCACAGGCCTTTCACAGTTGAAATCATTCCTCTCCACTGGATATGAGTCATTCAGTGACTTCCAGTACACAGTTTTCTACTATTTACTAGTCATTCAGTGATTTCAGGTGTCTTTGTTCGAGTAGATTTCTAGTTTTTCAGAGTGTCTCGTGTTCTTCGTTTCTGAGAGTCTGTCTCATATCTTAGAATATGACTAGATAAATTTGTTTTTAATATTCATAGAATATCCTAGATTTCGTTAGGAGATCCTAAGAGCGCACTAGGCGTTCGAAGAGTTAGTCAACATGGCTTTGCTTAAGCCCGGGACGTAAGGTAAAGCAATAGCTACTAGGCGGAGGAAACATCCTTCTAAGGTTCTGTCGAGCAGAGTCGGGGCAAGCAGTCCAAAATATACAAGCAGTTGCTCCATCAGCGGTCCAAATAAAGGGTGAATACTTTATGGCGGTGGTCCCCTTGTCTCTCTCTTTATATGTTTGTACCGTGTTTGTCCAAAACTATATTTGATATTAAATTATGATACTATGAATATGTGTTATGCATGTTGAAGCTATTTACATTTTGCTGGAAAGGTCACCAGCTTAATTAACATTATGTCTGTATATCTATTTGCTCTTTTAAATTAGATGAACGGTTATAGACAACTCCTAACCACGGTCTAATCATAACCTGTTGATGCGGTTTCCGACCGATGTGCTAAATAGGTGTTATTTTACCCTATGTTGATTATGAATAATTAAGGACTGTGATTGACTAATTGTCACATTTAGTCTCTATGGTGTCACTTAATCAGCCAGAACCTAAGCCAGAGTACCTATCGTGTAGCTAGTCTATTGGAAACTATCTACGATTTTATTAAATAAATATCGTACTCCCAGGGAAGTGGCAACGGCTTAGTAGTAACTAGCCTTTCTTCCTAACTCTTATCTTATAATCCAGTTATGCAATCTTCATCAATAATTTTGATGAGAGGGTGATTCATTCTCCACTAGGTTTAAGTCTAGCTAAACCTGAAAGTGTTTTAAAGATTAGATCCTGATTTTATGTTATACTGTTACTATACATTGATTGACCTATATTCGAGTGTTTTAGACATGTCTTGGCCTGGATTGCAATTATGCTCTGTGTCTACAGGCTACCACATCTGAGTTTCTACGCTACTGCCCCACCGTTAAGGGTAACGACCCTACTCACGGCTCGGACTAAAGTCAGCAATGACCGCCCTATGTCACTTTGGGGATCATACTGCTCGTCGCATAACCGCCGGCATAAAACTCTACTCAGCCTACCTAGACTACTTTCAACCAACGGGGTGTTCCGCAGATTATTTTATCTAGTATGGCAGACACCAATACTAATTGATGTCTGTTAAACTAAACAGGTTATGAATAGACCGTGGTTAGGAATTGTCTATAACCCTAATTTCAGTTTAAAAGAATGGCAATAAACATGCAGACATAATGGATATTTAAGCAGGTGGCCATTTCTAGAAAAACTAATACTTCAACATAAATAACAAATATTCATAAAAACATAATCTGGTATTCAAACAGTTATTTGGACAACACAATAACAACATATAAGAGAGGGACAGGGGGACCGATGCCATAAAGAATTCACCCTTCACGAAGTCTCGCCGATGGAGCGTACTGTTGTATATGCCGTTGCTTGACCCGACTCTGCTCGCCAGAACCGTCGGAGGACGCTTCCTCAGCCTAGTAACTGGGCTTTACCTTAATACCCAGCTTAAGCCCAGCCCTGTGGACTGACTCTTCGAACGCCTAGAGCCCTCTTAGGATCTCCTAACGAAATCCCGGGTATTCTATGAATACCAGAAACGAACCTATCTATAGAAACCTAAGATCTGAGACTATTTCTCAGAAACTAAAACAAAACACTAACAAGAAAGAAAACTGAGATCCGAGTCTCTGAGTGAGTTGTGTACTAGAGAATTGTACACTGGACACCACTAAATGACTCAGATCGAGTGGAGAGGAATGAATTCAACTGCTGGAGGCCTGGGGTATTTATAGCAGCTTCCCGGAGTGAAAATCTCTGAAAAATTCGATGTGGGACAGCTTCTGGGGGCTCGGGACTCCCGTCCAGGTGCCTTGACTTGGTCGGGACGCCCGTCCCTGGTTTGGGACGCCCGTCCCGGACCTTTGACCGAGTCAACATTTCCAAAAATTGCGTTTTTGCCCCAAAATTTGCTGTTTTCGTCTACTTTGCACCTGACACTTCCAAAATCATAAAAACTGTGAAATTAAGTGAATAATGCACAATCAAGATCAAATTGCCCTTGATTTCACCCAAATTCATACGTAAAAACATGCTAAAAAGGTGATACGATTTTCGCGTATCAGATAACCCCACACTTAGCCTTTTGCTTGTCCTCAAGCAAACTCTACCTAAAGTTACTTAAATTCCTAGTCATGTTTTTATTCCAAAAATTCTTCAGACAAGTCTTAATACAGGTCTGTCTGGTTAGGTTGCTATGACAAGGTCTCAGATGTTTTTAGTAGCTTGTTATGATCAGGCAGAAAACAAATCAACAACTAGGTTGGTCTTTTTTCTTAGTCACAGGGTCTTCCTGATGTGTAGTGTGTGTACTAGTCCAGACCAGATAGTCAACACAATGTACTCTTGTCTTAACTACTACCAGATAACACTTCGACCTATCGCTAGACATATTAACAATAGACAACTTTTTGAGTTCTGAGCTTTGGTGATCAGATTTTTAATGTTTTAGCATTTAGTTATTTTATAGATTCAGGGTATTTTGAGTCTGCTTAGAATACGTCAACTTCAACTACCCATGTAGCGAGTCCCACTCCGATGACTCCCAGATATATACGACCTTAGGGCATCAGGCTTTAAATTCCCCGAAGGAGTGGTGCTCGAGTAGCGAAGGCCGCTGGCAAACTACCCTTATTTGATTAACTTCTTTTAATTTCTTTTTACTTCTAGCTCAGAGTCTCATCTAGTCATCCTAACTGCCAATATATCCACAACTGGTCTAATTTTACCTAGTTAAGTCTCGAACAGGTAATTGGTTGAGGTCTCTAATCCAGACAAAGTTGTGCTCAGTTATCAGGATTTCCCTATTCCTAATCAATTAGTCCAAGATAGCTATCAATTATCTCCTACTAACCATAACATACTACCTACATATCATAGACATAAGCAATTGTTTAACCAAGCATACTGCATTTAGACGTCTGAAAGACGGAAAAGTTTTGAAAAAAATTTTTGGAAGGGTGTGAAAGTATGTGAAAAACAAGCAAAATCATGCGAAAATTTTTGCAAACTGCTACAGTGCACCGTGCACTGATACCCCACACTTAAGTCTGGCACTGTCCTCAGTGTTCATGCATATCTAATTACCCCACACTTATTTGAAAATAAGAAATAAAACAGAAAAATAAAGGATTTTGTATGGGTAAGTAAGACATAAAATAAAATAATGCAAACAATTCTGTATGTCATATAAATCAAATTTGTACATAGATTCATAAGTCATACAGCCCAGACATGTTTATACACATAGAACAAGAAAGACAAAAACAAAAGAAAAAGAAAGAAAAGGAAAGAAGGAGAGAGAGACTAAGAACCCGGCGGATCGTTGTCCAGTGGACCTAAGTCTGCTAAGTCAAACTCAAAGTTTTCCGCTACTCGGGAAGTCTGCTGATGTATCTCCTCAATCCTGCTGGTGTTCATGGCGATCCTATCATCTATCATCGCCAACCGTCTGTCAATCCTGTCCTCCATCATCGTCAGCCGTCTGTCAATCCTGTCCATGTCTCGACTGTATCGGGCCGATAGTTCTGCCAATCCGTGCGACACGTGTCGTTCGAAGGCAGTACGTGGCACGAACGTCTCAGATGGAGGGATATGCGCTGGAAATGCTTCCGATGCCGATGCCTGTCCTGTCTGCTCCGTGTGGATGGTGTCGCGGCCATTCGCATCCCGTACAACCATTCCCATGTTCCGTAGAATGGTAACGTCTGTGGGAATAGTGGTTGGGGCGACCAGAGTAAGCTCCGAGCCCTCTATGTACAACTCCAGGTAGCGGGCTAGCCTGGTGATGTATGGTCCGAGTCCCAGACACTGTTTCCTAGTGTCTGTAGTGAATCCTCTCATGACGACCGCTATGAGTCTAGCCATCTCTACTGTAGACCCCATGTGCATGTTGGCTAGAAGGAACATCTCCATCCGGGTGACAGTTCCGGGTGCTATCAGTCGTCCTGACAATGTGTGTGCAATGATAGCATGCAGGTAACGAAGAGTAGGATAAATACCTGTGGCTTTTGCAAAGCCATGCTGGTATGGGACACCCGTCATGCAGATCTGAGCCCAAGCAGTGGAGACGTCTGCAGACGTGAAGTCTCGAACTACTGTGGTGTATGCGGGTGTATCCAGCTCATCTCTCTGCCAGATGCCTAGGGCGATGCCGAACTCGGCCATGCTCATCGATCGATCTATTCCGCCTAAACGGAATGTGATCTGCTCCTATTGGCAGGTAAAAGACGCATAGAACTCACATACCAGCTCCAGGTATGTGGGCTCGGTGACGATGAATACTCGATTGTAGGGTGGCATGTCGAGTATGCGTCTGACTTCCGGCTCTACTCCCAGTGTCTGTACTGCTGCCCAATCCAGCGTTCTGCCCGTTAGTATCGTACGCCCGATGTATCCAGTGCATCTCTCTTGGTATGCTGTGCTGGAGGGAAACAACAAAAGGATGTGTCACTGAGGTAACTGTCATGGTATATGTGGTACGAGCACGTTTGGGAGCCATTTAAAACGTATGAGAGAGTGTAGGTGGGGAAGAAAGCTTTAAACTCAAATTCTGGAGGTGAATTTGAATTCAGAAGGATGAAATTAGGTTAGGGGCGAATTTTGAATTTTTGGCGGTAAAATCGAATTTTGGAGGGGAATTCGAATTTTTGGGTGAAGTTTAAAATTCAAATTTTGGAGGGAAATTCGAATTTTTAAACTTTGAGGAGTTTGCCAAAAATTTGTAGAGAGAGGCTAAGAGAAATGTTTTTAGAGAGATGAATTTTTGGTTGTAGATTTGAGAGAAAATGAAAAAATTGAATTTTTATAGAAGGGTGACCTTCGGGACGCCCGTCCCGGAGGGAGGACTCCCGTCCCGCTGGACGCCCGTCCCGGGTTGCATCGGGACGTGTGCCAATTCCGGGGAAATTTTTTTTTCTCTCGTAATTCCCTGAAAATCTCAAAATACCAAAAATTATCATAATTCTTAACAAGACTTCATGTTTATCCAATAAAATTCAAAAGTTGTTTAAAAACTCTATGAAAAAAACATTCTCAGTCTCTTTTCAAAAATTGTGACTACCCTAATTTTATCCTAACTTAAATTCAGCAAGAATTTCAGAAAAATAAAACTGAGTTTGTGCAATGTAATTAGTGGAAAATAAACTGTATTTGCAAAACTCTTGTTTTTCATAGAAATTCGAAATAAACTGTCTGAAGAAAATTGTTGAATATAAAGGACCCTTTAAAAATGTTTGAAAAATAGAAAATAAGGGTCAATTATTCAAGTTTCAGTTCAAACGAATTATTTGTTGAGAGTAAAAGAATCTTCCCTTTTTAACGAATCCTATCTCTGATCTCCTGTAGTTCTGTCCGAATTTCGCATCTCTTGCAGTTCTGCTTGTATGTTGCGCATTTCCTCTTGCTGGTTCCTTTGTTCCTTCAAGATTTCCATCATCTCTCGGAGTAAGTGCACATTTTGGCGTTCTATTGTGGTTCTGAGTTGGGTTACTTCAGAACTCAAGGTTAGAACAGCCTGATATGATCGTCTTAGTCCGCCCGGTATTGTCTGAGTCATAGCGCTTATCCTGTGAGATATAGCATCTACCCGGGCAGCCAAGGCTGATTGAGAACTGTCAGTGCTATCCTCTGATGAAGGTGGTTGGTCGTTAGGTGCGGGGGATGCAGGAGTATATTCAGGAGATTTCGGGGTGTACTCGGGAGATTTAGGAGTGTATTCGGGAGAGGCAGGAGTGTATTCGGGAGAAGCAGGAGTGTATTCGGGAGAAGAAGGAATTGTTTGGATTTCTGGGGAAGTGTTATGTTCTACTTCGTCCAGAATATCCTGGGCTCTTGTTCCCTTCATTTCTGAGTGCAAAGTCTGGTTAGAAACAACAAATAGCAAAAAGTAGGACAGTGAAACAAGAAAGTAAGAAAAATATTTTTATGGATTTTGATTTATTTAGAAAGCAGGTAAATTTCCTTAATATGGTTTTAGAATAATTTTCTAAAATTTGATTATCCTAAGTGTCTTAATTCCAGATATTATCTAAAATTAATTAGTTATGATAATCCTATATTTAGGAAAGTGATTGTCTAACTAGTATAAGATAAGTGTAAGTCAAAAAGTCTAGGTTACTACCGCTACCTATCATAAGTTTCTAGAATTGTGGCCAATAATCCTAAATTCATGATATTTCCCCGGCAACGGCGCCAAAAATCTGATGCGGTTTCCGACCGATGTGCTAAATAGGTGTTATTTTACCCTATGTTGATTATGAATAATTAAGGACTGTGATTGACTAATTGTCACATTTAGTCTCTATGGTGTCACTTAATCAGCCAGAACCTAAGGCAGAGTACCTATCGTGTAGCTAGTCTGTTGGAAAGTATCTACGATTTTATTAAATAAATATCGTACTCCCAGGGAAGTGGCAACGGCTTAGTAGTAACTAGCCTTTCTTCCTAACTCTTATCTTATAATCCAGTTATGCAATCTTCATCAATAATTTTGATGAGAGGGTGATTCATTCTCCACTAGGTTTAAGTCTAGCTAAACCTGAAAGTGTTTTAAAGATTAGATCCTGATTTTATGTTATACTGTTACTATACGTTGATTGACCTATATTCGAGTGTTTTAGACATGTCTTGGCCTGGATTGCAATTATGCTCTGTGTCTAAAGGCTACCACATCTGAGTTTCTACGCTACCGCCCCACCGTTAAGGGTAACGGCCCTACTCACGGCTCGGACTAAAGTCAGCAATGACCGCCCTATGTCACTTTGGGGATCATACTGCTCGTCGCATAACCGCCGGCATAAAACTCTACTCAGCCTACCTAGACTACTTTCAACCAACGGGGTGTTCCGCAGATTATTTTATCTAGTATGGCAGACACCAATACTAATTGATGTCTGTTAAACTAAACAGGTTATGAATAGACCGTGGTTAGGAATTGTCTATAACCCTAATTTCAGTTTAAAAGAACGGCAATAAACATGCAGACATAATGGATATTTAAGCAGGTGGCCATTTCTAGAAAAACATAATACTTCAACATAAATAACAAATATTCATAAAAACATAATCTGGTATTCAAACAGTTATTTGGACAAACACAATAACAACATATAAGAGAGGGACAGGGGGACCGATGCCATAAAGAATTCACCCTTCACGAAGTCTCGCCGATGGAGCGTACTGCTGTATATGCCGTATTGCTTGACCCGACTCTGCTCGCCAGAACCGTCGGAGGACGCTTCCTCAGCCTAGTAACTGGGCTTTACCTTAATACCCAGCTTAAGCCCAGCCCTGTGGACTAACTCTTCGAACGCCTAGAGCCCTCTTAGGATCTCCTAACGAAATCCTGGGTATTCTATGAATACCAGATACGAACCTATCTATAGAAACCTAAGATCTGAGACTATTTCTCAGAAACTAAAACAAAACACTAACAAGAAAGAAAACTGAGATCCGAGTCTCTGAGTGAGTTGTGTACTAGAGAATTGTACACTGGACACCACTAAATGACTCAGATCGAGTGGAGAGGAATGAATTCAACTGCTGGAGGCCTGGGGTATTTATAGCAGCTTCCCGAAGTGAAAATCTCTGAAAACTTTGATGTGGGACAGCTTCTGGCGGCTCGGGACGCCCGTCCCTTGTTTGGGACGCCCGTCCCGGACCTTTGACCGAGTCAACATTTCCAAAAATTGCGTTTTTGCCCCAAAATTTGCTGTTTTCGTCTACTTTGCACCTGACACTTCCAAAATCATAAAAACTGTGAAATTAAGTGAATAATGCACAATCAAGATCAAATTGCCCTTGATTTCACCCAAATTCATACGTAAAAACATGCTAAAAAGGTGATACGATTTTCGCGTATCACCTGTCTTGTTTATAAGGCCTTAATTTAGGGCTTTGTGTGAGGACGGAAGCATTAAGGTCTGCCATATTAGATGAAATAACCTATAGATCACCATGTTTGTTAAAGTAGTCTAAGTAGGCTGAGTTCGTGTGTTTATGCCGGCATTAGGGCGAGCGGCATGATCTCTTGAGTGACATAGGACTTTCATGGATACCTTTAGCTCGAACCGTGAGTAGGGCCGTCAATGGCGATGAGGCGGGTTATTAGATAACTCAGATGTGGTACACAAGTAGAATCAGTACATAATTGCAATGTAGACCAAGATATATCTAAAATACTCGAAGATAGGTCAATCAACATGTAGGAAGAATATAACATATATCAGAACACTGTCTATAAAACACTCTTATTGGCTTAAGTAAACTTGAACCTAGTGTAGAGTGAATCAACCTCTCATCGAAGATTTTGATGAACGATTGCATAACTGGATAATAAAATAAGAGTTAGGGTAAAAGGATAGTTACTACTAAGCCGTTACCACTTCCCTGGGAATACGATAAAATTCTTAAATTAAAATCGTAGGTACTTTCCAATAGACTAGCTACACGATAGGTACTCTACCTTAGGTTCTGAATGATTAAGTGACAACATAGATGCTAAATGTGACAATTAGTAATTCTAAGTCCTTAGTTATTCATAATCGATATAGGGTAAATAAAACCTATTTTTAGCATATCGATCGAAAAGCATCAGCAACTGTTGGGGTCTTGGCTCGAAAGGCTCTTCTAGGAATGTGGGCGGCAGTAGCTCTGCACTTGCCTTGCAGAATTAGGACCATAATTTTAACCATTACTTGGAAAACTCTTGTTCCTACCTCAAACGGTCATTCTCTTTTTGTAGCCTTTCCAACTCTTTCATTTTTTTTCATAGTTCACCCTTTTGGAATTTATTTGCTCTCTCAGATCATGAGAATGTCTCAAGGACTAGGGCTATGGTCCCAATATCTCAATGAAAGAACGTTGTTGGGGAATGTTGGCGCTGAAGAGTGAGCCACCCTTGTTCCCGTTTCCCGAGGGGATGTGTGTCGGACTGTATGTCCCCTATCACCTGAATATCTTTACATGATTGGATGAAAGAAATCGTTTCCCAGTAATGGAACCAAAACAATCATCAGAAATTGGTCAAGATAATCTTGGAGCTGAGAAGGTGAGTTGGTTGATGATTGATTTCGAGAATTTGGGGATATTGAGTGCCTGCAAAATTAGAAGGTTCAATGGGGATGTGGATTGCTTGTGAACTCTCCGACGACCAAGTTAGTTTAGAGGATATAGTCTAAGAGGTTTAGGATTTTTGAAATTGAATACCTTTTCCTTTTGCCCGCAGGTTATTTATGCACCTTGTCGAAGTGGAGGAAATGGTAGTAACGGCTCTGAATGTTGCTTTGACTTGACCATCGTGTATGAGTAGACTGGGTCCCCCCTCTTATGTGGGGGAATCCACGATTTATAGGTATTGGGTTTTATCTTACGTCTTTATACGCTTTATTGACTTTTAGTCAACTATAATGAACTTTATTCTTCAGCGAAGTATGTGTGTTCGATACTTCACTGAGTTTTGCACGCTGTGTTATGCTTTGTAGTTCGATCGTCACATCGCGGGCTAGCTATTATTTCTTTCCTCAATATATATATCCTTATCTACCAACAATGTATAGATAAATTGACATAAATAGTCCCTAAACTATAGAGGGTTTGTGACATTGGTCCTTTCGTTAAAAGTTTTATTATTAATATATTTTTAATCTATTTAATTAGGAGGGACAATGCTTTCAAGTCTCACATAATCCCATTGTAATTATCAGGAAAATCATTCTTTCGCGAGCGAGAAGAAGTGTCTGCCTCCTTGTTATCAGAAGATTCCATAGAAATCTTCAACTCCCTAAGAAACAAAAAAAAATAAAATTTTCAGTCCTTTCAATTGATCAATCTTTGAGGATAACCGTTGTTTAATCTATGGGAGAGAAAGAGTGAGATTTTTTTCGAGGATAATTGCCTCTTCCATCTCTGTTCGTTGGTAATTTCATCGGAAAAGAAAATCGACATCTTCTTCTCCCTTATAGAAGAAGAAAAAGAAAAAAATTCTCTAATCCTTTTGATTTATCAATCCTGTCTCTGTTTGCGGTGATTTTGTCGGAAAAGAAAATTCACATATTTGGGTCCTTATGGAAGAAGAAAAAAAAATTATAGTGTAATAATATAAATATGCTTAATTTTTTTAAAAATATATATATTTAACACATGATTTAACAAAAATTTTAACACAAAGACCAATATCATATTTCTGTTTATATAATTTGGGAATTATTTCTACCCAAAAAATTAATTTAGGGACCAATATTACCAAATATTTAAAGTTTAAAAATTATTTATCCCAATTTGTCACAATGTATATATCTATATATCTTCTCCATGTTCATACTATGCAAGCACGTTTCATGTCCTTTCGCCTTAAACCGTTTCATAAATATCATCCTTTAATTCACACTACAAATTCCAAGAAAGCAACAAAGCTTTCAATTCACTAACAAACCATAAAGTTCGTACATTGTTTTACTACAAAAATAAAGAGAAAAAAAAAAGAATCTTACTCCAATTATTATTATTTAAATCTAATTCTTTTCATTGTTCTTCCGATATATTCTTATATTGAAATCATTGTGGTCAAATTAACTTTTTTTTTTCTGTGACTAAAATAATAATGTTTAAAGTAAGAATTATACAAAAACAGATTTCCTGTCACGATGGAAATCTTATATTATTGTTGAAGGGAACGTTTATGATGGATATTTATTTCTTGTGGTCCAAATTTGAAGACCATTTAATTTCTGTGGTCTAAATTTAGTAAAGTCAAGTCATCCAGACATATCACCATTAAAGACTTTCAAATGTTGCATTTATACATTTTTGTTGAATTATAATATACAAAAGAAAATTATTGTGTGAATAATGATCCCGATTCTATTTTTATTTAGTTACTATGTCTCGAAATTTATTTTTATTTTAAAATTTTTCATTTTGTTTTTCATCTTCAGCTGATTGTTTATTTATTTTAACAAAAATAAGACAAGTTACTAATATTTTTCAGTTAAATAAACTAAATATAGAATTTTTATAAATGGTTTTATTTTAATACATATCACTATCTTTAAAATAAAAAAAACATATCGCTATAGTTATTAATGATAAAGATTCTTATTTGGATATTAATTTGATACTAAATTTATATATCATACATGTTTTGCAACTTGAGATACTGTTCATTTTTCCAGGAAGATCATAGAGTTAGAATTATCATTATGAATATTGAACGGTCGTGTCCTTTTAAATTAAACTAGGGCTATAGACAACTCATAACCAAGGTCTGAATTATAATCGGTTTAGTTTAACAGACTATAATAGGTCTGCCAGATTAGGAAGAAATAACAAAATATATCACCATGTTTGTTAGAGTGCCCTAATAAAGTTGAGTTTGTACGCTAGGCCAATCTTAGGGTTAAGTGGCATGATACCGAAGTGACATAGGGGACCGTTCAAGGATACTTTAATCCGAAAGATGAGAAGGATCATCCTACAGTAGGGGTGAATACACCAGGTAACTCAGATATGGTAAACAGATGGTTACATTTCATAATTTCCTTAGAGATCAAGTTATATCTAAAACGTTCGAAGATAAAATGATATGCATAAATCATATCACATTTTTAGCATGTTTTTAGGCATAATTTAGGGTAAAATTGAGGGCAAATCGGTTTTAATCGTTTGTTATTAACTCAATTTCACAGTTTTTGTGATTTTGGAAGTGTCAGGTGAAAAGTAGAAGAAAATGGCAAATTTCGGGGCAAAAACACAATTTTTCAGAAGTTCAGACTTCGGGGAGGGCGTCCCAAATCAGGACGGGCGTCCTGACCTGGTCAACAGTCTAGGACGGGCGTCCCAATCTAGGACGGGCGTCCCAATCCAGGACGGGCGTCCCAATCCAGGACGGGCGTCCCGAGCTGTAATTCCAAGTCCCACATCGAAATTTTGATGAAAAATCACTCCAGAAAGCTGCTATAAATACCCTAGGCCTTCCTCAGTTGAAATCATTCCTCTCCACTCAATCTGAGTCATTTAGTGACTTAAGTTGTACATTGTTCTCGAGTACATAAGTTACTGAGAGACTCGGGTTCAGTATAAGTTTTCTTCTATTTTTTAGTTAGTGTTTTTGTTTTCTTAGTTTCTGAGAATTAGTCTCAGATCTTAGGCTTCGATAGATAGGTTCGTTTCTGGTATTCATAGAATACCCGGGATTTCGTTAGGAGATCCTAAGAGGGCTCTAGGCGTTCGAAGAGTCAGTCCACAGGGCTGGGCTTAAGCTGGGTATTAAGGTAAAGTCCAGCTACTAGGCTGAGGAAGCTTCCTCTGAAGGTTTTGTTGAGCAGAGTCGGGTCGAGCAGTACGACATATACAAGCAGTTGCTCCATCGGCGAGACTAAGTAAAGGGTGATTTCTTTATGGCATCAGTCCCCCTGTCCCTCTCTTTATATGTTTGTATTGCGTTTGTCCAAAGATTTATTATGAATATGAGATTATGATTTTTATGAGTATTTGTTTTATATGTTGAAGCTTTTTTGATTTTCTGGAAATGGCCACCTGCTTAATATTCATTATGTCTGCATGTCTAATGTAGTTTCTTTTAAACTAAAGTTAGGGTTATAGACAATTCCTAACCACGGTCTATTCATAACCTATTTAGTTTAACAGGCATCAATTAGTATTGGTGTTTGCCATATTAGATAAAATAACTTGCGAAACACCCTGGTTGTTAGAGTAGTCTACGTAGGCTGAGTTGAGTGTTTATGCCGGCGGTTAGGGCGAGCGGCATGATCCCCTAAGTGACATAGGACTTTCATGGATGTCTTTAGCTCAAACCGTGAGTAGGGCCGTTAACCTTGGCGATGGGGTAGTTTATCAGATAACTCGGATGTGGTACACCTTTAGACTCAAAACATAGTTGCAATCCAGGCCAAGACATGTCTAAAACACTCAAAAATAGGAGATGTGTCTCTCAAGAAGAAGGTTTCCAAATTCTGGAACATTGTCATTGCGGACCAGCAAGCGGTCACTTAGCTGCAGCTAATACTGCCCGAAAAGTATTAGAAGTAGGCTTCTACTGGCCTACCATATTCAAAGACGCCGCAGCGTTCACAGGATTGTGCGATGCCTGTCAGAAAGCTGGAAACATATCTTCTCGAGACAGTCTACCCCAACAGGTAATTCAAAGTGTAGAGATATTTGACATATGGGGTATAGATTTTATGGGTCCATTTCCTCCCTCTTTTGGTAAGAAGTACATCATAGTAGCTGTAGAATATTTCTGAAAATGGCCTGAGGTACAGACCCTACCTACTAATGATGCTTGAGTCGTGTGCAGATTCCTTAAATAGCTATTCGCTAGATTCGGATGCCCGAAATCCCTAATCAGTGACCGAGGTACGCACTTCTGCAACTCTCAATTGCAGAAGGTACTTCAGAAATATAGAGTTCAACATCGCTTTTCCACAGCATACCATCCTCAAACCAATGGGCAGGTTGAGGTAACCAATAGAGGATGATATACATAAATCATATCACTTTTTTAGCATGTTTTTAGGTACAATTTAGGGTGAAATTGGTGTTAAATCGCTCTTAATTGATTGTTATTAACTCAATTTCACAGTTTTTGTGATTTTTGGAAGTGTCAGGTGAAAAGTACAAGAAAATGGCAAATTTCGGGGCAAAAACGTGATTTTCAGAAGTTCGGAAGTCAGGATGGGCGTCCAAAACCCAGGACGGGCGTCCTGACCTGGTCAACGGACCAAGATGGGCGTCCAGGACTTGGGACGGCCGTCCTGACCTAGTCAACAGGCTGGGACGGGCGTCCCGAGCCCTAGTTCAGAATCCCACATCGATTTTTGAAGAGAAATTCACCCAGTTCCCCTACTATAAATACCCAGGCCTTCCTCAGTTGAAATCATTCCTCTCCACTCGATCTGAGTCATTTAGTGACTTCAAGTATACAGTTTTCCATAGTATACAAGTCACTTAGTGTTCTCAGGTTTTTAGTATAGGTTTATTTACAATCTTAGAGAGTGTCTCGTGTTCTTTGTTTCTGAGAGTTTGTCTCAGATCTTAGAATACGACTAAATAGGTTTGTTTTTGGTATTCATAAAATACCCAGTATTTCGTTGGGAGATCCTAAGAGGGTACTAGGCGTTCGAAGAGTCAGTCAACAGGGTTGTGCTTAAGCTGGGTATTAAGGTAAAGTACAGCTACTAGGCTGAGGAAGCGTCCTCCGAAGGTTCTATCGAGCAGAGTCAGGTCGAGCAGTCCAACATATACAAGCAGTTGCTCCATCAGTGGACTACGTAAAGGGTGAATACTTTATGGCATTGGTCCCCTTGTCCCTCTCTTTATATGTCTGTACTGTGTTCGTCCAAATATGTATTATGAATATTGAACTTTGATTATATGAATATGTGTTATGCATGTTGAAGTACTTTATGTTTTTCCGGAAATGGTCACCAGCTTACAATTCATTATGACTGCATGTCTGCTGTAGTTTCTTTTAAACTAAATGAATGGTTATTGACAATTCCTAACCACGGTCTAATCATAACCTGTTTAGTTTAACAGGCATTAATTTAGGACTTTCCCGTCGGAAAGCATTAATGTCTGCCATATTAGATGAAATAACCTATAGATCACCATGTTTGTGGCTGAGTTAGTGTGTTTATGTCGGCGTTAGGGTGAGCGGCGTGATCTCCTAAGTGACATAGGACTTTCATGGATTCCTTTAGCTCGAACCGTGAGTAGGGCAGTCAATAGCGATGGGACGGTTTATCAGGTAACTTAGATGTGGTACACCTTTAGACTCAGTACATAATTGCAATCTAGACCAAGATATATCTAAAATACTCGAAGATAGGTCAATCAACATGTAGGAACAGTATAACATAGAATCAGAACATTATCTGTAAAACACTTTTTAGGCTTAGATAGACTTAAACCTAGTGGAGAATGAATCACACTCTCATCAAAGATTTTGATGAATGATTGCATAACTGGATCATAAGATAAGAGTTAGGGTAAGAGGATAGTTACTACTAAGCCATTGCAACTTCCCTGGGAGTACGATAATTTATTTAATTAAAATCGTAGATACTTTCCAACAGACTAGCTACACGATAGGTACTCTGCCTTAGGTTCTGATTGATTAAGTGACAGCATAGAGACTAAATGTGACAATTAGTCAGTCTAAGTCCTTAATTAATCATAATCAACATTGGGTAAAACAACACCTATTTTAGTATATCAGTCGGAATGCATAAGAGGAATAAAGAGAATCCTAGAAAAGACTGTGGGTGTTAACCGTAAGGATTGGGCCATGAAGCTGGATGATGCATTATGGTCCTTCCGTACGGCATACAGAACCACTACAGGATTTTCACCTTATAGACTAGTTTATGGAAAAACATGTCACCTTCCGGTTGAACTTGAACATAGAGCTTACTGGGTAGTGCGAAAATGCAATCTAGACGATAACTTAACTAAGGAACACCGAATTTTACAACTCAACGAATTGGATGAGTGGAGGCTCAAAGCCTATGAAAACTCACATCAATTCAAGATGACAAGTAAACTCCGGCATGACAGGCGACTCAGAGCCCAGAAGAATTTTGAACCAGGGGATAAGGTATTGCTATACAACTCGTGATTCAAACTTTTCCCAGGAAAGTTGCGTAGCTGTTAGTTAGGCCCGTTCACTATCACGGAAGTATCACCCTTTGGAGCATGTGTCATCATGGATTCTGACGGCACTACTCAAAAAGTGAATGGGCAACGCTTAAAGATCTACAGAGAACCTTTCGACTTGTCCAAGCAGACTGTTGACTTCACAGAATAAGGGAGTATTTCTTTCATTTTATTTTGTGTTTTTTTATTTTGTTATTTCTTTTATTGTTTTATTTTCTTTCATAGTTAGTCAAATAAGTGTGGGGTAAGAAGTTTCTGTTTTGTTTTTATTTCTTCTTGTTTTCAAATAAGTGTGGGGTAATTTAGATATGCATGAACACTGAGGACAGTGTCAAACTTAAGTGTGGGGTAGCAGTGCACAATGCACTGTAGTAGAAATCTTTGCATGTTTTTCCCATATTTTCACTAGAATTACACCCTTCCAAAAAATTTTCAAAATTTTTCACTCTTTCAGACTTCAAAATGCAGTTATGATTGGTAAAGAATTGTTGATATCTATGATATGTATATAGAATATTATGATTAGTAGGAGACAACGTGATAACTTTCTTGAATTTATCGATTAGAAATAGGGATTGTTGAGGCCGAAATTTGTGCAGGATTACACATAAAAGATGATGGAAATTTTGGATTCAATTGAAAAGGGTAAAAAGGGAATTTTGCTGGCTAAAATTGGTAAAAGAAATTTGGATAAAAGTTGACCGATTGAGGAAGGTTTCTGTTGCGTTGTGTGCGTGTGTCACAAATTTAAAAGATAATAAAATAGAATAAATCAACGCAATCTTAACAAGTGCAAGTATACACCGGTCAACAAGTAATATATGTACCTAAGTACAAGATTATCGATCTCACAGGGATTTAGTATGCCAATTATGCATGCAAACATGATTTACATTTGGTTAAAAGAATAAAGAATGATGAATAATGAATGGAGATTCGGAGATTAAGCTACTGCTAAGATATTGCTGCAGCAACGGAAATGCTGCAGCATCACCAATGCCGCAACAATTCTACCTAACTACTACTACAGGACATCCTACTGGAAAATCATCATGAGAATACAACAGGTACTACAATGCTGTAAAAATCTAGCCAAAAATGCAAATACAAACCAATAGTGAATCCAAGAATGCTAAGCATGCTTTTCGGTTTCCAAATTAACACTACAGCGGTCTAGTTCTACCTAGACTACTTAGCCTACTAGTCTAAACCCCTGATAACATCGTCTCATGGAGTACGAAGTACCGTGAACCTATAACAATACAAGGCAGTGAAATTGGTGGTGTCCCCTGCAATATTGACCGCATGGTCATGCGCCTCAAGCAAGTGCCATGCAATTAACGTGTCAACTAGACCCCTTCCGTTTAGAAAGCCAGATACTAGTTCGATACATAACTTGGACAGTCGTAACCGCAAGTTATTCCTAATTAGTTTAAGTAATTGCATGAATAAATTAAGCATGCCCCATACAAGCATCAATAAAGAAAACGATACACAAAACTTATGCATTCTATTCATCTTATGTCACATTAAACTTTTCCACATGTTTATAATTTACTAGACTACAGCACCTTCAGGTTATGAATATATATTTTGCTGAAACGAATCATGAAAGACAAGGATTAAAGTAATAGGAAAAACAGTCCCTAGGTCCATAGTGACACCAGTCAATCCCAAGACGGAAAACATATCAATCCCAAAACACTTTTAATTAATCCTTGAAAACATGTAAACATTCTCATATCACAAAGAACATTCAATTACAAAACAGTAACAAATTGAAGAACATTCAATTACAAAACAGTAAGCAAATTGAAGAAATGGAAAGAAGGTTACTCGGGTCCGAGATCACCCTACTGCCCCAAATCGGATTTAATCAAGCTGCTGCTGTCCTTCGTTTCCTCCGCGTGATGCTGCTGCCTTCGGTTCTGTCCAGCTTACAAGAATCCAGCAATGTCGCCCAGCCTTCTCAGGTATTTTCCTCTCTAACTAAAGCTATAAATCACTCTAAAACAAAATATTCACTGCCTATATTCTAAGTTACTCAATACTAGATACAAACATACAAAAGCTACGGTCCTACTCTATTTCTCCTCCTCTCCTCCGTGAACCTCCTCTCTTCTCTTCTCTTCTCATATATATATACTCCGTGAACCTCCTCTCTTCTCTTCTCTTCTCATATATATATACATATATATATATATAGCAAGTGCTGTTGCGACTGCCTTTTCTCCTGAAAACCCGCCAGCAATTGAGAGTTTTCATCATCATACGTATGTGTGTGTGTATATATATATATATATATATATTATATATATATATAATATATATATATATATATAGCAAGTGCTGCTGCCACTGCCTTTTCTCCTGAAAACCCGCCAACAATTGAGAGTTCTCATCATCATACGTATGTATATATATATAATTCATGTCCAGTATGCCCACTATATATATATATATATATATATACAATTTGCCTATCATCATCGTACGTATGCCCACTTTCTTCTTCTTTTTGTCCACATACTCTCACAAATATATATATATATATGTATGTATCGTCTTCTTTTTGTCCACCCACTCTCACAAATATATATATATATATATATATATATATATATGTATATGTATATAATTGTTGGTTTTCCTACTATCTTCTTCTTTTTGTCCACCCACTCTCACAAATATATATATATATATAATGGATAGGACAAAAGACTTTAAATTCAAATGGTGTGTGTGTGTGCACATGTTATATATGTATGTATATATATATATATACACACGTTTAGATGCTTAGTGGAATTTAATTTCCCATTTTCCCTCTTGATAACTCATCCACTGATTTCCCATTCCTTCAAACTGGCCAACTTTTATCCCAATTCCTTTTACCAATTTCAATCATCAAAATTCCCTTTTTACCCTTAGCAATTGAATCCAAAAATTCCACAACTTTTATCCCAATTCCTTTTACCAATTTCAATCATCAAAATTCCCTTTTTACCCTTAGCAATTGAATCCAAAAATTCCACAACTTTTATCCCAATTCCTTTTACTAATTTCAATCATCAAAATTCCCTTTTTACCCTTAGCAATTGAATCCAAAAATTCCATAATCTTTTATGTAAAATCCTGCACAAATTTAAAGGTTAACAATGGAATAATAAAATGTAAGGATTTCTTCAATTAAAATGACCATTTTCAACAATTAATCTACAAAATTAAAATTGGGAAGAGAAGTATGCAATTTAACAAAATCTAACTCAAAATTATAGACAAGTCAAGCAAATGGAGTTAGAAAATAGGCAAAACAAGTGCAAATAACTCTACTTTCGTAGAGTTATCACACCCCAAAACTTAAATCATTGCTCGTCCCGAGCAATGCTGCAGCAGATAAGATAGATCAATAAAACTCAATCAAACAGCACAACAATTCATGTCCAGAATCATCCAGCAATCATAGGCAAATTTGGGATATATTTTCAGATCAAAGATGTGAAACAAAACTCTAATATGTTCATGACCCAAGTTCCTCAAATATCAGAACATTAACTAAATCAAGCTCAAAGCTCTGCTCCCCGTGTGTGTGTGAATAGTCTTTCCTTTTCAATCTCTCATTCATAAGTCAACGTATGGTAATCCTAAGATTCATTTGGCATCTTCAAACTCAATCTATTACACCACTCTCCACTAATGTAGCAAATTCAGCAATAAAGATCAAATAGGTCTTAATTTGGTTGTAATATAGGCCAAGGCTAAGGTAGGAAAAAAATATAGATAAAAAGTAGGTTCAAAACTTTGTCCTAGTCTACCATGAACTTCAACCCAATGCCATCATTTTTTCTCATTTTTTTCACAACTCAAGGAGCATAAATATTTACACCCTACTTCAGTAATAAATGCAGCATTTAACCTCAATCAATATATAGCATTTGACCACAAAAAAAGCATAATATGTATTTCCTTTGCTCTTTTTGTTATTTTTTTTTGTTTTTTTTGTTTTTTTACTGAATCAAAATGCTGCAGCAACACCAATGCTGCAGCAATTCTACAACATTTCTTTCTTTTTTTTTCTTTTTTTTTAAAAAATCAAAAACACATATCCTCAATACTTAGAGCATTCATAACATAATTTCATAAAACAAATAACTACCACCGATCCAGTAAAAATGATACTGCTGCAGCAACACCAATGCTGCAGCAATTCTTCAACATTTCTATGCTCTGTAATGCAGCATTCTCCGCATACCCCCAAACTTATGTTCAGTAGTGTTCATAGCAGACTAAGGTCAAGTTTAGGGAAGACAAAGAATGGATACATGCAAAACATTTAGGATAAGTGGCTATTAAATAAGGGTGTCAAGAAATTAGGCTTAAGCTCAACTTGGTTTAACTAAGGAAATAAAATGCATTAGGGTAAGCTAGAAAGGCTCAAACGATTCAAGAACATGCCTTAATCATTTCTATATTACCTAATCTACTAGGATTTCACCTCAAGGGATATAACAAACGAGTCTAAAGATTCTGAACCTTCATACCAAAGCTAACTCTTGTTATAAACATGAAATCTCCAAGTAAGACTGTGCAAAAATTTTGGTGGGAGCAAAAATTTTCACTTAAATCTAGTTAATATCAACATATTCTAAGTACTAAAGGCTCACTACCATACAAGAGTTATGAAATCATATCAACATGAATTATCATCATAACTAATCTTCCCAAATTTACATAATCCTGCTAAAATGATTCACTAGAGTATGGTCATGCTAGAAAGATTTAATAGATAATGCAGGAGCAATAACACATTTATTCAGCTCATTCATAAAAATAAACCTTCATTCAGCACTCAGCAACATTCATTCATAATTCATCAAGAATACACATTCATTCCTCATCAAAAATACACATCATTCAGCATTCCTCAACATTCATTCATACCAGCAAGAATACACATTCATTCCTCATAAAGGACATCCTCCCCCCAACTGAAGAGGAGCAATGTCCTCATTGCTGTAGCAACAGGGGAAAACAAGCCATTGGACTGATCATAAAAAGGAAAACTAGTTCAACACGAAGCATGGGAAACAAAAGCATTAGTGGCACATAATTCTCAATTCTCGGTGAAAGAAAGCAAACACAAATACCAACAATTCAGGCGGTCATTGTTGCTAAGTAAAACATGAAGACCATTAAGACATGAAATTCGTTTTGAATCATAACCACCCTTTTTTGCCCAACACAATAACCGAGATACACATCACTGGCAGATCGTCATTTCTACAAGCATGCTCACACACAAGAACTCAAGTAATGAACCCTAACACACGCCAATACAATCCTCTATCCATTGGTATGCAAAATTTTGTACTCCATAAATTCTATACATGCTACTCAGGAGTGTATACTGATGCGTTCCGATTGTGTGCTAAAGATAGGCTTTATTTACCTATGTCGATTATGAGTAATTAAGGACTGAGTCTTACTAACTGTCACTTTAGCATTCAATTGTTGTCACTTAATCATCAGAACCTAAGGCAGAGTACCTATCGTGTAGCTAGTCTGTTGGAAAGTATCTACGATTTTATTAAGTTAAATATCGTACTCCCAGGGAAGTGGCAACGGCTTAGTAGTAACTAGCCTTTTATCCTAACTCCTATCTTATGATCCAGTTATGCAATCTTCATCAAATACTTGATGAGAGGGTGATTCATTCTCCACTAGGTTTAAGTCTAATTAATCTTAAAGTGTTTTATAGATAGTCCTGTTCTATGTTATACTGTTCCTATATGTTGATTGACCTATATTCGAGTATATTTTAGACATGTCTTGGCCTGGATTGCAACTATGTTCTGTGTCTAAAGGCTACCACATCTGAGTTTCTACGCTACCAAACCCCACCACCCGCCCCATCGTTAAGGGTAACGGCCCTACTCACGGCTCGGACTAAAGTCAGCATGAACGGTACCCTATGTCACTTCGGTATCATGCTGCTCGTCTCATAACCCCGCCGGCATAACACTCTACTCAGCCTACCTAGACTACTTTCAACCAACAGGGTGTTCCGCAGATTATTTTATCTAGTATGGCAGACCCAATACTAATTGATGCCTGTTAAACTAAACAGGTTATGAATAGACCGTGGTTAGGAATTGTCTATAACCCTAATTTAGTTTAAAAGAACGGCAATAGACATGCAGACATAATGAATATTTAAGCAGGTGGCCATTTCCGGAAAAATAACAACTTCAACATATAAACAAATATTCATAAGAATCGTAATCTGATATTCAAATTAATATTTAGATAAAACAATTCGTAAACATACAGAACCTCGTCTAGGGGACCCACTGTCATAAAGTAATCACCACTCTATGCAGGTCCAGCCGGCGCTGCAGCTCCTGTATGCTCCTGACTGCTCGATCCTACTCTGCTCGGCAGAGCCTTCGGAGAACGCTCCTCTAGACCTAGTAGCAATTGCTTTACCTTACATCCCGGGCTTAAGCAAATTGCCCTAATCTGACTAAGAACACGCACCCTATCTCTCTCTTAGGATCTCCTAACGAAATCCCGGTATTCTATGAATACCAAAACGAACCTATCTATAGAACCTAAGATCTGAGACTATTTCTCAGAAACTAAAACAAACACTAATAAGAAAGAAAACTGAGATCCGAGTCTCTGAGTGAGTTGTGTACTAGAGAATTGTACACTGGACACCACTAATGACTCAGATCGAGTGGAGAGGGATGATTTCAACTCCTGGAGGCCTGGGTATTTATAGCAGCTTTCTGGAGTGAAAAATTCCAAAAATTCGATGTGGGACAAATTCTGGTGCTTCGGGACGCCCGTCCGGATTGGGACGCCCGTCCTGGTGGTTGACTGGGTCGGGACGCCCGTCCCGGACCGTTGACCAAGTCAACATTTCCAAAAATTGCATTTTTGCCCCAAAATTTGCTGTTTTCGTCCAATTTGCTCCTGAAACTTCCAAAATCGAAATTTAAGCAATTATGTCAATTTGATTCAATTAAGATCAAATACATTCAAATATTGCCCTAATTTATGTCTAAAAACATGCTAAAAAGGGTATATGATTTGTGCACATCAAATAACCCCACACTTAGCTTTTTGCTTGTCCTCAAGCAAAGTCTACCTGAAGTTAGTGATTTTAAATCATATGTGCAGTCACTTAATTTCTAGTCATGTTTTTATTCCAAAAATTCTTCAGACAATTCTTAACACAGGTCTGACTGGTTTGGTTGCTATGACAAGGTCTCAAATGTCTCTAGTAGATTATTATGATCAAGTAGGTTTAACAACTTAACAACTAGATTGAACTCTTCTCTTAGTCACAAGGTCTTCCTGATGTGTAGTGTGTGTACTAGTCTAGACCAGATAGTCAACACAATACTCTCATCTTAACTACTACCAGATAACACTTCGACCCGTCGCTAGACACTGACACAATAACTTTCTGAGTTCTGAGCTTTGGTGATCAGATTTTAATTATTTCGCTCTTAGTGATTTCTTTCGTTTATAGATTAAGGGTATTTTGAGTTTGCTTAGAACACGTCAACTTCAACTACCCATGTAGCGAGTCCCACTCCGATGACTCCCAGATCTACACGACCTTAGGGCATCAGGCTTTAAGTTCCCCGAAGGAGTGGTGCTCGAGTAGCGAAGGCCGCTGGCAAACTACCCTATTTAATTAGCTCATTCTTTTTTTCTTTTCTTTTCACTTTTAGCTCAGAGTCCATCTAGTCATCTAATTGTCAATGCATCACACTGGTCTAATTTTATCTAGTTAAGTTTGAAAAGGTAATTGGTTGAGGTCTCTAATCTAGACTAGTTGTGCTCATTTATCAGGAATTCCCTACTCCTAATCAATAAGTTCAAAATAGTCATCAATTGTTTCCTACTAACCATAACATCTACCTACATATCATAGACATAAGCAATTGTTTAACCATCATACTGCATTTAGAAGTCTGAAAGACGAAAAATTTTGAAAAATTTTGGAAGGGTGTGAAAATACGGGAAAACAAGCAAAGCATGCAAAAATTTTGTTTAAACTACTACAGTGCACCGTGCACTGCTACCCCACACTTAAGCCTGACACTGTCCTCAGTGTTCATGCATATCTAATCTACCCCACACTTATTTGAAAAGGAAACAAAAAAAACAAACAAGAACTCTTACCCCACACTTATTCGACTAACTAAGGGTAAGAAGGGAAATAAAGCAATGAAAAAAAAACAAATAACAAACACGAAATAAAATGAAAAGATACTCCCTTTACTGTTGAGCAGAAGGACTTGCTCAGATCTGTCCATTGGCTCTCGGTATGGTTTTAAACGTTGTCCGTTTACTTTCTGAGAGATGTTATCTTGATCCACGATGATGACTGCTCCAAATGGTGACACCTCTGTAATGGTAAACGGACCTGACCAATAACTGTTTAGTTTTCCTGGAAACAATTTCAAACGTGAGTTGTATAATAACACTTTATCACCTGGTTCAAAATTTTTCTGGGATCTAAGTCTGTTATCATGTCGAATTTTACTCCTCATTTTAAATTGGAGAGAATTCTCATATGCATTAAACCTCCACTCATCCAATTCATTGAGTTGTAACATCCTATTTTCCTTAGACAAATTATCATCTAGATTGCATTTCTGCAAAGCCCAAAATGCTTTATGCTCTAGTTCGACAGGCAAATGGCATGCTTTTCCGTAAACCAATTTGTAAGGTGAAAATCCTGTAGAGGTTCTATATGCCGTACGAAAGGCCCATAAGGCATCATCTAATTTTATGGCCCAATCTTTACGGTTAACTCCTACAGTTTTTTCTAAAATTCTTTTGATACCTCTATTGGTTACCTCAACCTGCCCATTGGTCTGTGGGTGATAGGCCGTGGAAAAGTGATGATGAACTCCATATTGCTTGAGTGCTTTCTGCAATTGTGAGTTGCAGAAGTGCGCACCTCTGTCGCTTATGAGGGCTTTGGGACATCCAAATCTGGAAAACAATTTCTTAAGGAATCTGCACACAGCTATAGCATCATTAGTAGGCAATGCCTGTGCTTCAGGCCATTTTGAAAAATAATCTACAGCTACTATGATGTAATTATTTCCAAAGGAAGAAGGAAAAGGACCCATGAAGTCATACCCCAGATATCAAATATTTCGACACTTTGTATCACCTGCTGGGGTAGACCGTCTCTAGAAGAAATATTACCTGTTCTCTGGCAAGCATCACAGACTTAATGTATGCTGCTGCATCCTTGAAAATAGTAGGCCAATAGAATCCTGCTTCCAACACTTTCCTGGTAGTGTTGGTGGCAGCCAGATGGCCTCCAGTAGGTCCACAATGACAATGCTCCAGGATCTTATATCCTTCTTCTTCTGAAACGCACCTTCTGATCATCTGATCTTTACAAATTCGAAATAGAAAAGGATCTTCCCAATAGTAATTTTTCAATTCAGCAAAGAATTTCTTTCTTTGCTGCTTATCCATATTACTTGGGAGGGAGTGAGCAACTAAGTAATTGGCAATGTCAGCAAACCACGGAGGAGAAAGGATAGTAGATAATGCAAATAAGTTCTCATCCGGAAATTTATCTGATATTACTGTTTCATCTATTGCTCCTAATCCAGGGTTTTCTAATCTAGACAGATGATCTGCAGCTAAATTTTCAGCCCCTTTCTTATCTCTTATTTCTATATCAAATTCCTGTAGCAATAAAACCCATCTAATCAATCTTGGTTTTGCATCAGTTTTATTGAACAGGTATTTCAAAGCAGAATGATCAGTGTAAACTATTGTTTTAGACAAGATTAGATAAGATCTAAATTTATCAAAAGCATATACTACAGCTAGTAATTCCTTTTCGGTAGTTGTGTAATTCTCCTGAGCATCAGTTAAGGTTTTACTAGCATAGTAAATTACATGAAATTTCTTATCACGTCTTTGTCCTAAAACAACTCCTATTGCATAATCACTAGCATCACACATCAATTCGAAGGGCAAACTCCAATCAGGTGATGTCATAATAGGTGCAGTAGTTAATAGTTCCTTAAGTTTATTAAATGATTTCATGCATTTCTCATCAAAAACGAAAGGAACATCTTTACCCAATAAGTTTGTCAAAGGTCTGGCTATTACTGAAAAATCTTTTATGAAACGCCTATAAAAGCCAGCATGACCTAAGAAACTTCTCACAGATCTTACAGATTTAGGCGGAGGTAGTTTTGAGATCACTTCAATTTTAGCTTTATCTACCTCCATACCTCTCTGCGAAATCTTATGTCCTAAAACAATTCCTTCTTTAACCATGAAATGACATTTCTCCCAGTTTAGAACCAAATTAGATTTTATACAACGTTTAAGCATAGATTCCAGGTTATTCAAACAGATAACAAATGAGTCACCGAACACTGAGAAATCATCCATAAATACTTCCATAGACTCTCCTAACATGTCATCAAAAATAGAGGTCATGCAACGCTGAAATGTAGCAGGGGCATTACATAATCCAAAAGGCATCCTTCTATATGCAAATGTTCCAAAAGGGCAAGTAAACGTAGTTTTATGCTGATCTTCAGGAAATAGGAATTTGAAAATAACCAGAAAATCCATCAAGAAAGCAATAAAACATGTGTCCCGATAACCTTTCTAACATTTGGTCAATAAAAGGAAGGGGGAAGTGATCTTTTCGTGTGGCAGTATTTAGTTTCCTATAATCAATGCATACACGATGACCAGTGACAGTTCTAGTAGGAATTAGTTCATCATTTTCATTCCTAATAACTGTTATTCCTCCCTTTTTGGGTACTACTTGCACTGGGCTAACCCATTCACTATCAGAAATAGGATAGATTAATCCGGCATCTAGTAATTTAATTACCTCTTTCTTACCACATCACACACATTAGGATTCAACCTCCTTTGAGGTTGCACACAAGGCTTATACTCATTTTCTAAAAGGATCTTATGCGAACAAAAACTAGGATTTATACCTGGTATATCCGCAATTTTGTATGCAAAGGCTCTTTTATTCCTTCTGAGTATGTCCAGTGTTGACTTCTTTTGTTCTGCAGTCAGGTCTGCTGCAAGAATAATGGGAAGCTTTTGTTCAGCGTCTAGGAAGTCGTAACACAGATGGCTTGGTAATTCCTTCAATTCCACTTCTGGGGGCTCTTCTAAAGAGATCTTTTCTAATCCCAACTCATGAGCACCTATCTCAACGAAATCGTTAGTACTGGTTTCATAATCAGAAGTGTCAAAGTCAGGTTTTTCCAGGGCCAAAGAGTCTATATTTAAGACTGGATAATCGGAGATTAAGTCCAACAGGTTAGTTCCAATCAAATGGTCAAATGCATCCACAGAATAACAATCATCATCTAAATGCATAGGATACTTAAGGGTTTCATTCAAGTTGAAAGTCATATCTTCATTTTCTACCCTTAGTTTTATTTGACCATTGTTGACGTCAATCAATGCCTTAGAGGTAGCTAGAAAAGGTCGACCTAGAATCAAGGGTACATCACTTTCACCATTCATATCCATGACAACAAAATCCACAGGAAAGACAAATTTTCCAACCTTTACTAAGAGATCTTCAATTATCCCCCTAGGAATTTTTACTGTCCTATCAGCAAGTTGTATGCACATTCTAGTCGTTTTCAAATCATGCACCTAATTTATCAAATAAACTAGATGGCATTACATTTATGCTAGCTCCTAAGTCTGCTAACGCATGCATATTAGTAATATTACCTATTGTACATGGCAAAGTGAAACAACCTGGATCTTTCTTTTTGGAAGGCAATTTGTTCAAGAGAACTGCCGAACATCCTTCATTAAGAATTACTTTGTCCATGTCAATCTTTCTTTTATTACTAATAATATCCTTCAGAAATTTAGCATATTTAGGCATTTCAGAAATAACATCAAGAAAAGGTAAATTAACCTGAATTTTACCAAAAGTTTTGAAAAACCTCTCGAGTTGCTCCTTATCTTTATTCTGCATTAGTCTTGTAGGGTAAGGTACTCTTGGCCGGTACTCAAGGATGGACTCTTTCTTCTCTTTCTCTGCTACTTTGTTTTCAACTACTGACGGTGTTAATTCCTCAGAGCTATCTTCTTTTTCCTGTACAAAAGTAGAAGTGTGAGAAGATTTTGGGAAAGAAGGATTTAGAGTTTTACCAGATCTCAGAGTTAAGGTCTTGCAATCATTTAATGGGCTGGTCCCAGTGTTGCTAGGTAGCTTCCTTGTGATCGATGAGGTAGGTGGGTCGATAACTGTCTCATTTGTCTTTCTAATATCTGCAAGGAGGCTTGTGTGTCCCTGACTATCTGCTCAATCTGCGTCTGCCTATTCTCATTTTGTTGAATTCTTTCTGCATGAGCTTCCTGGACCTTCCTGTTTGACTCTATCATCTCCTTGTTAGAGTCGGCAATGCCTTTCAGTATGTCCCTGAATTCTTGCATGGGGTCGATTGGAATGATGTAATTCCTTGGTGCGGGCAGGGCGACTTGATATACTGGTTGAACGCTTTTCCCTTGTTGAAAAGCATTCAATTGATTAGTAATGCTGGCCTTCAGCGCCTCAAATTGATCATCAGTGGAGGCGATGGCCGCATTTACTAGTTGCTTCTTAGCTCGATCACTTGTCCGCCAGTTCTTGCTATTCCTATATAGTCTCTCCAGAGCGTTTCTAGCATCTACATCACTCATTCCATTGAAACCGCTCTGGGGATTGAGTCTATCAAGAACTTGCTTGCCCATGTCCGTCATACCCCCGTAGAATTGCTGGATCAGCAAGGCTTCGGTAAGTCCATGTTGGGGGCAGAGCCTGAGTAGCTCCTTGAATCTGTCCCAAGCTTCGATCACTGTCTCATCAGCAGCTTGAGTAAAACTGGACAGAGCCCTTCGGTATTCTAGGACTCTTGCTGCAGAGTAGTACTCTTCTAGGAAGGCTTTGCTTAACTCGTCCCAAGAGGTGATGGAGTTATTGGGTAGCTGGGCCAACCATCTCTTAGCTCTGTCCCTCAGTGAGTAGGGAAAAAGGTTGAGTTTGGTTACTTCTGCAGTATGATCTCCCTTGAGGCCTTCGCAGAGAGAAGAGAAATCAGATAGGTGTTCCAGTGGATTCTCGGTTGCAGTTCCTCCAAACTGAACTCGATTAATGATCAACTGGATCACATTCGGTTTAAGATCATAGCGAGGGTTCCCAGGGATTTGGATGGCCGATTATACTGGAACAGTCTGTGGCTGGATGTAGGATTCGAGGGGAGGTCTTTCAGCAGCCATTTCTGTTCTTCGTCTATTAGTTGTACGAATGAGACGCTCAGGATTCTCAACTAGAGTTTCAAGGTTAGCTTCTGAAGTTCGAGTCATGCAACTACAGAGAAGAATACGTTTGAGCCTGAGCAAACTGGTTAGTGGAGTTACACGGGAAGTGAGAAAAAAAAATCGGAAGAAAAACAACTATTTAACTATGAAAGGGAAAAAGAAAAATAATATAAAAGATAGGAAACTTACCATTGATCAAGAAAAATATAATCTTTTTGGATTTTAAATTTTTAACATTTTTTTTTCTTTTTATGTTTAATTTCGAAAGCAATTAAATTCCTTCAATATGGTTTTAGAATAATTTTCTAAAATTTGATTATCCTAAGTGTCTTAATTCCAGATAATATCTAAAATTAATTAGTTATGATAACCCTATATTTCGGAAAGTGATTGTCTAACTAGTATAAGAAAGTGTAGGTCTAAGTCTAGGTTACTACCGTTACCTATCATAAGTCTCTAGAATTTTGATCAGGAATCCTAAATTCATTATGATATTTCCCCGGCAACGGCGCCAAAAATCTGATGCGTTCCGATTGGTGCTAAAAGATAGGCTTTATTTACCTATGTCGATTATGAGTAATTAAGGACTGAGTCTTACTAACTGTCACTTTAGCATTCAATTTTGTCACTTAATCAATCAGAACCTAAGGCAGAGTACCTATCGTGTAGCTAGTCTGTTGGAAAGTATCTACGATTTTATTAAGTTAATATCGTACTCCCAGGGAAGTGGCAACGGCTTAGTAGTAACTAGCCTTTTATCCTAACTCCTATCTTATGATCCAGTTATGCAATCTTCATCAAATACTTTGATGAGAGGGTGATCCATTCTCCACTAGGTTTAAGTCTAATTAATCTAAAAGTGTTTTATAGATGAGTCCTGATTCTATGTTATATGTTCCTATATGTTGATTGACCTATATTCGAGTATTTTAGACATGTCTTGGCCTGGATTGCAACTATGTTCTGTGTCTAAAGGCTACCACATCTGAGTTTCTACGCTACCACCCCCGCCCCATCGTTAAGGGTAACGGCCCTACTCACGGCTCGGACTAAAGTCAGCAATGAACGGTACCCTATGTCACTTCGGTATCATGCTGCTCGTCTCATAACCGCCGGCATAACACTCTACTCAGCCTACCTAGACTACTTTCAACCAACAGGGTGTTCCGCAGATTATTTTATCTAGTATGGCAGACACCAATACTAATTGATGCCTGTTAAACTAAACAGGTTATGAATAGACCGTGGTTAGGAATTGTCTATAACCCTAATTTAGTTTAAAAGAACGGCAATAGACATGCAGACATAATGAATATTTAAGCAGGTGGCCATTTCCGGAAAAATAACAACTTCAACATATAAACAATATTCATAAGAATCGTAATCTGATATTCAAATTAATATTTAGATAAAACAATTCGTAAACATACAGAACCTCGTCTAGGGGACCCACTGTCATAAAGTAATCACCACTCTATGCAGGTCCAGCCGGCGCTGCAGCTCCTGTATGCTCCTGACTGCTCGATCCTACTCTGCTCGGCAGAGCCTTCGGAGAACGCTCCTTAGACCTAGTAGCAATTGCTTTACCTTACATCCCGGGCTTAAGCAAATGGCCCTAATCTGACTAAGAACACGCACCCTATCTCTCTCTTAGGATCTCCTAACGAAATCCCGGTATTCTATGAATACCAAAAACGAACCTATCTATAGAACCTAAGATCTGAGACTATTTCTCAGAAACTAAAACAAACACTAAGAAAGAAAACTGAGATCCGAGTCTCTGAGTGAGTTGTGTACTCGAGAATTGTACACTGGACACCACTAATGACTCAGATCGAGTGGAGAGGATGATTTCAACTCTGGAGGCCTGGGGTATTTATAGCAGCTTTCTGGAGTGAAAAATTCCAAAAAATTCGATGTGGGACAAATTCTGGTGCTTCGGGACGCCCGTCCAGGATTGGGACGCCCGTCCTGGTGGTTTGACTAGGTCGGGACGCCCGTCCCGGACCGTTGACCAAGTCAACATTTCCAAAAATTGCATTTTTGCCCCAAAAATTGCTGTTTTCGTCCAATTTGCTCCTGAAACTTCCAAAATCGAAATTTAAGCAATATTATGTCAATTTGATTCAATTAAGATCAAATACATTCAAATATGGCCCTAATTTATGTCTAAAAACATGCTAAAAAGGGTATATGATTTGTGCACATCATATACTCACATTAAGATAAGAGAAATGAACCAGAATTTTTTTTTTGCAAGTACCATACACCAACTCACATTACCGAGAAGAAATAAAAATGTAGAAAAGTGAGTACTAACCTTGAATCTTCTGGTTTGTTGAAGGCTGAAAAGTGAGTTTGAAGAGAAGGAAAGTAGAAGACCGTGTGTGTAGAGAAAGTTGTGTCCTTTAGATAATTCCCCACTTCTTTCTCTCTTTGTCTTTTCAATTCACACACATTCTCCACAAATAAAATTTAAATATTAAACTAACCTTTTTTTGTTTCCCAACAAGTTCTAGTTGTATGCCACCCATTGAAAATTTTGAAATTGAAAGGAACTAGGGATGCTTGCATAAGTAATCAATTCATGGCAGTCCCTTGTTAAATTGCACCGCCTAAATTTTGAAATTGAAATTGGACTAAGGCAGCCTTGAATGGCTTTGTCAGTGTGTGGCAGCCTGTTGTCACAGCATTTCTGTCGAGAGGCAGTGACAAGTCTCATTTCTTTAATAAAATAGCCTTGACTCCTTTTGCTCTTTGACCGTAGGCATACCTGTATTATCAAACAGAAGAGTACCAATAAGAGAGAAAGAGAACGACATTGTAATATGAAACTGAAGTCTCAAAACCAATTCTGAAAATTCTGAAAGAAACTTAGGAGTAAACAGCCATTAATTCCGCATTGAAGCACCTGAAAATAAAAGAACAATAATTAAAACAAAACAAGGAAAAGAAATTGAAAGCTGAAAAAAAAACAAACAAGAAGAAATAAGAAAAACGAAATAAAAATAAATGCAATAAATAATAGATGAAAGTGTTCACTTATAGATTGTGCTCAATTAACTACTTAGCATCGACAAGTTTTATAAGTGAAGAGTTTTGCACAATGTCTTCTTTAACCATGAAGTGACACTTCTTCCAATTGAGGACTAGGTTAGTGTCCTCACAACGTTTAAGCACCTTGGCCAAATTCTCTAAGCATTTTTCAAAAGAGTCCCAAAATATGGAGAAGTCATTCATGAAAACCTCTAAATATTGCTCCACCATATCTGTAAAAATGGCCATCATATATCGTTGGAACATTGCTGGAGCATTACGCAGTCTGAATGGCATTCTTCTAAATGCTAAAGTACCATAGGGACAAGTGAAGGTCATTTTGCACTGGTCCTCTGGTGCTACAGCAATCTGATTGTAACCAGAATACCCATCCAGAAAGTAATCAGAATCCCGTCCAGCAAACCTATCCAACATTTGATCAATGAAAGGCAGTGGGAAGCAGTCGTTTCTTGTGGCTTTGTTTATCTTCTTGTAATCCATGCAAATTCTCCATCCCCAGCGCTGTTAGATATATGATAAATAATGCCAAAATCTAGCCACTTGATAATTTTGTTCCTTTACCACTTCCTTCGTAATTAGATTTAATCATTTCTGCCCCTCTATTGAATTTTTGGAATTGTCTTCCAAAATTATCTTGTGCATGCATAAGGTTGGTCATATACCTTTGATGTAAGCTATGGTCCAGCACATAGCTCTCTTATGCTGATGCAAAGCTCCAAGCAATTCTCCTCCTGTTCCGCACTCAGTAGTGCTGAAACGATTACTGGCAGCATCGAGTCTGCTCCTAGAAAACCATACTTCAAATGCTGCAGCAATTGCTTCAATTCCAGCTGTGGTGGTTCTTCCACGGAAGGTTTTGTTATCTTGAAATCTCGAGAAGACAACTCCAAGGATTCAAATTGCGCGCGAAATTTGAACCTTTGGGGGTTTGCTTCTAACCAAGCTGAATGTGCTTTGGTCTCCATATTGCCATCATCATGTAGACTTTCCTCCGTCAATGCATCCTCTGCATCCTCATCTTGCTCTTCATCTTTTTCTGCCCGAGAATCACTGGTGGTGATTCGAAAACACTCCTCACCTTCATCATGGAATTTCATGGCTTTGAATACGTTGAATGTGACTTTATCATCCTGGAATCTCATGGTTAGTTCCCCTTTCTGCACATCAATAAGAGTCCTTCCCGTAGCAAGGAAAGGTCTTCCTAAAATAATGGGAACTTCCCTATCTGCTTCATAATCAAGAACAATAAAATTAGCTGGAAAAATAAACTTATCAACTCTTACCAGGACGTCCTCAATTTTTCCATCGGGGTGAGCTATAGACCCATCCGCTAATTGCAATGTTACCGTAGGTCTTACCTTACCATGCCCAGCTGTTTGAAAACTGACATAGGCATCAAGTTGATGCTAGCACTAAGATCACACAAGGCCATACCACAATATGAGTTTCCAATAGAGCAAGGAATATTAAAACTCCCCGGATCTTTCATCTTAGGGGACAACTTGTCCTGCAAAAATAAACTGCATTCTTTGGTTAATGAAACAATTTCATATTCTCCCAACTTTGTTTTCTTTGTAAGGATATCCTTCATAAATTTGCATAGTTGGGCATTTGTTCTATTGATTCTACCAATGGAATGTTGATGTGCAGCTGCTTTAAAATGTCCAAGAACTTCTTGAACTGCTCATCCTGTTTTTTGGCAAACCTCTGTGGAAAGGGCATTCGTGGCTGTACTGGTTTGCTCTCAGGAATATTGCATCGATGCTCAGCATTCGGCTGTTATGGAATGTGTTTTCTGCGGCAGTTGCGATGCTATAGCATTCGGTTGTTCTGGAATGCTATTTTGCTGCATCATTGCGATGTTGCAACATTTGGCTCCACTGATTCTTTTTCAGCTGTTGGAATTTTGCATTCTGGCTGGGCTCACTGGTCTTCTCAGCTCTCCAGACTTCATTTTGGCTCGTCCAGTATTCTGCCACTCCGCAATGTAACTGCCTTGCAATGTTCCTTTCCTTCTCTTCTTGGATTCTCCGTATCACTTGGAAGTGATCCTTGTGGTCTGCTCCTCATCTCCTGATCTAACTGCCCCACTTGGCTTTCTAAGTTCCGCACAGTAGAGGATAATCCCTATATGGTTGTTTCTATCCTTGCCATGAAGTCTCTCATCATGTTTTCTAAAGCGTTTGAAGGTGGTTGTTGTTGTAGAGGTCTTAGGGAGTACTGGAACAATTTCAGCCTCAACACTTCATCTGCTATCCCGTTTGCAACATTTGAAACATCACTGGTTTCAGCTCGAACTGGGCTGCAGTAATCTCTGGTCTTACAATGCTTGGATTCAATTCATTAAACATAGGAACCACATACTATCGAATAGCATGGTCCCTATCGTCTGCCAACACCACAGGATTATAGACAGGTTCATTTTCTACAACACGTTGCTCAGCCATGTCTACCTTGTCCTTGGTTTGTTTCTTTTTCCTCAACGCCTTGGTGGTTCTCTCAATCTCTGGATCAAGTGGCAGCACTGTAGCTTGAGAGCCCTTGCGCGTTTTACTCATGCAAAATAGAACACATTAAGGAATGAATGATACACAAGCTGAAATTTAACAAATAATTCAGATCAATAATTCACAAAAACAGTTCAGCCCATGCATAATTTATTCGTCCCTCATACAATCATTTCAATAATCTCATAAGCTCAAGAATGAGTATAACATAAAACAACAAAAATATAACCAAATGCAAACAATATTTACAATCAATTGACACCAAAATCCCCGGCAACGGCGCCAAAAACTTGTTGCGCGTTTTGTGCGTGTGTCACAAATTGAGAAGATAATAAAATAGAATAAATCAACGCAATCTTAACAAGTGCAAGTATACACCGGTCAACAAGTAATATATGTACCTAAGTACAAGATTATCGATCCCACGTGGATTTAGTATGCCAATTATACATGCAAACATGATTTACATTTGGTTAAAAGAATAAAGAATGATGAATAATGAATGGAGATTCGGAGATTAAGCTACTGCTAAGATATTGCTGCAGCAACGGAAATGCTGCAGCAATTCTACCTAACTACTACTACAGGACATCCTACTGGAAAATCATCATGAGAATACAACAGGTAATACAATGCTGTAAAAATCAAGCCAAAAATGCAAATACAAACCAATAGTGAATCCAAGAATGCTAAGCATGCTTTTCAATTTCCAAATTAACACTACAGCGGTCTGGTTCTACCCAGACTACTTAGCCTACTAGTCTAAACCCCCGATAACATCGTCTCATGGAGTACGAAGTACCGTGAACCTAGAACAACACAAGGCAGTAAAATTGGTGGTGTCCCCTGCAATATTGACCGCACGATCATGCTCCTTAAGCAAGTGCCATGCAATTAACGTGTCAACTAGACCCCTTCCGGTTAGAAAGCCAAATACTAGTTCGATACACAAAACTTATGCATTCTATTCATCTTATGCCACATTACGCTTTTCCACATGTTTATAATTTACTAGACTACAACACCTTCAGGTTATGAATATATATTTTGCTGAAACGAATCATGAAAGACAAGGATTAAAGTAATAGGAAAAACAGTCCCTAGGTCCATAGTGACACCAGTCAATCCCAAGACGGAAAACATATCAATCCCAAAACACTTTTAATTAATCCTTGAAAACATGTAAACATTCTCATATCACAAAGAACATTCAATTACAAAACAGTAACAAATTGAAGAACATTCAATTACAAAACAGTAAGATGCTGCTGCCTTCGGTTCTGTCCAGCTTACAAGAATCCAGCAATGTCGCCCAGCCTTCTCAGGTATTTTCCTCTCTAACTAAAGCTTTAAATCACTCTAAAACAAAATATTCACTGCCTAAATTCTAAGTTACCCAATACTAGATACAAACATACAAAAGCTACAGTACTACTCTATTTCTCCTCCTCTCCTCCGTGAACCTCCTCTCTAAAACATAAAAGATGATGGAAATTTTGGATTCAATTGAAAAGGGTAAAAAGGGAATTTTGCTGGCTAAAATTGGTAAAAGAAATTTGGATAAAAGTTGACCGATTGAGGAAGGTATCATTGGAAGAAATTGAAAATTATTTGGATGATTCATCAGGGTGAATTTGTCATTTCCACTGCAATATTGAGTGCACTTCTCGTGTCTTTACCACTAGTTACACAGTTCTCAAATCTAGCACCACATAATTATCACGTCCACTAGCCCCCTCCGCTAGAAGGCCAGATACTAGCTCAATTCATACATTGGACAGTCGTAACCGCAAGTGATATTAAATCAATTTAATGTAATTACATGAATAAACCAAGCATCGCCCATACAAGCATTAAACATAAAAATAGAAAGCAATGCGCAGCATACTCGTCATCATAATCAAGACAGTGTATTCAACATGCTCATACTACTACTACATCACACATCTTCAGGTTAAAAATATATATTTTGTTGAAACGAATCATGGAAGACAAGGATCAACGTAATAGGAAAAATAGTCCCTAGGTCCATAGTGACACCAATCAACGGAGTCAATCCTAAGACGGAAAACATATCACTCACTCCCAAAACATTTTTAATCAATCCTTGAACCAAGAATCATGAAAGACAAGGACTAACGTAATAGGAAAAATAGTCCCTAGGTCCATAGTGACACCAATCAACGGAGTCAATCCTAAGAAAACATATCATTCCCAAAACATTTTTAATCAATCCTTGAACCCATGTAAACATTCTAATATTACAAAGAACATTTGGTCACAAAAACAATAGTAAATTGAGGAAATGGAGAGAGGATTACTCTGGGTCGGAGATCACCCTACTGCCCAAATCGGTTTAATCAACGTACTGCTGCCCTTCGTTTCCTCTGCTTGATGCTGCTGCGTCTCTAGTGCTCAGCTATGAATGCTTTAGCAAGTCACCCTGCTCACTCTCGGGTTCTTTCCCTACTAAAAGTTAGTCTAGAACTAAGAAGAAACACTACTAAACTATCTAAGAAAACTAAGAAGAAAAACCAATCTCTCTATGTTGGCCAAAAGCCTCCTAAACTCTAACAAAGACTAGCTCTCAAACTCTCCAAGACTAGCCAAAATCATTCCTCTCAGTTCTTCACATACATATAGCCTCTTTGTGTACCGAGAGCCATTACCAAGCTGCCATGTGTCCATAATTCTGGAATTTTCTCCAAAAATTCCAGCAAATAGTCAAAATAAGTTCCAGCTGCTTTTCTGGAGTTGTTGTCTTCTTCCTCTGAATGCTGCAGCATTTGCAGCCGGTCTCCCGCCGCTTTCTGTGATCTTTGTCATTTTCCTCTGATGCTGCAGCATTTGCAGCAGAGTTTTTGTCTTTTTCTTCTGACAGCAGTAGGATCTGCAGCAAAATTTCAGAACTTTCTGCAGGAGTTTTGTCTTTTTCCTCTGACGGCTGCAGGGTCAGCAGCAACATTCCAGCTGTTTTTATGAAATTCTTGACCTTTTCTTCTACTTTTTTGTCCCCCTTGTCGCCATGCACTTAAACAAACACACACACACCACACACACACACACACATATATATATATATATATATATATATATATATATATGTAGAATGGATAGGACAAAAAAATAAATGCCTACCGCAAGTTCACCTTTAATATGCCCAGCTGGATTTTAAGTGACAAATATGTGTGGGTGTATTTATATATATATATATATATATATATGCAAATTATCCACACATACTTCACTTTCTTCTCGGTCAACCTTTATCCAACTTCCTTCACCAATTTCAACCATCAAAATTTCCTTTTACCCTTGTCACAATAAATCAATTCAAATTAATTCTCAAATAATTACAAATAATACCGCTCGTCCACATTTTGAGAAATTAATTCAATTAAATTGACTTTTAACAATAAATCCACATATTTAGGTAAAAGAGATAAAATATCAAATCAACACATTTTTTATTCCACTACTAGAAAAATCAAGTTTTGCGACGGCCAAATCCGTCGAAAATCCGTCGCAAATCGACTTTGCGATGGAATTGGCCATCGCAATATCTTCGTCGGATTGCAACGGAACACAGAATCCGTCGCAAATAGCGATGAATTTGCGACGGGCAAATCCGTCGCTATTTTGCAACGGATTTGCGACGGCATATGGGCGTCGCTATTTTGCAACGGATTTGCGACGGCATTTGGGCGTCGCTATTTGCAACGGGTTGTGACGGCATTGGGCGTCGCTATTTGCAACGGATTTCGACGGCATTTGGGCGTCGCTATTTGCAACGGAATGTGCGACCGCATTTGGGCTCGCTATTTTGCAACGGATTTGCGACGACGAATTTGGCCCTCGCAAATAGTGACGAATTTGCGACGGTCAAATCTGTCGCTATGTTTGCGACAATTTGCGACGGTATTTGGACGTCGCTATTTTGCAACAGATTTGCGACGAATTTGACCGTCGCATATCTTCGTCGGCTAATTGTGACGACACAAAATCCGTCGCAAATAGCAACAAATTTGCGACCATCAAATCCGTCGCTATTTGCAATTAATTTGTGACGGATTTATTTTGATTATTTTTTATTTTTAATTAAATACATAAAATTATATATATATAATATATATCCAAAAACATAATTATAATTAAATAAAAAATAACAATAAAGTCAACAATTTATAATTAAATAAAAAATAACAATAAAGTCAACATAATTTATAATTAATAAAAAATAACATAAAAGTCATTAATAATAATATTTTATCACAATATATATAGATATAATAATATTTTTATCATTAATAATAATATTTTATCACAATATAATAATAAAAAATAACAATAAAAAATTACCATATTTATTTTGAAATAATCTTATATAATAGATATGATAAATAATAAGAATAATAATAATTGATAAATTTAGTAAATTTATGTTTAACAAATTTAGTTTTAATATATATATATATTATATAATAAATTATTATATATACATTTTCCATGAAGAATATATATTAAACTTTTTTATATAATTAAATTAAAAATAAATTATAAATTATTAATTTATAATTATAATTTTCTTTCTCTTCTAATCTTAAAAGTATTATATTATATATATATATATATATATATATCTATAGAAAAACAATTAATAAATTATAAAAAATTACATTATAATTTTTAAACTTAATCTCTATAAATGAATCTGTTTAAAATATAAAATACAAATTATAAAATTAAATTTTTTTAATTTTACGTTAGATTGTTGAAAACATAAATAGAATAATAAAAACAAAAAGAATAAATTGGTAAAGAGAAAGTACAGAAATACAAAACATTTTTAAATGAATAAAGTTTTAAAACATAAAATAAATGATAGATGCTCAATTTTAAAAAACAATGAAGTGAGATAGAAAAGATTTTTTTTTTATATATATAAAACTTCAAAATTACCATATTATACTTTTGATATAATCTTATATAATAGATATGATAAATAATAAGAATAATAATAATTGATAAATTTAGTAAATTTATGTTTAACAAATTTAGTTTTAATATATATATATAATATATATATATATATATATAGATATAAAATTAATATATTATATATACATTTTCCATGAAGAATATATATTAAACTTTTTTATATAATTAAATTAAAAAAATTATAAAATTATATAATTTATAATTATATAATTGTTTCTTTCTCTTCTAATCTTTAAAAATATTATATATATATATATATAATATATATATATATATATTTAGAAAAAAATTAATATAAATTATAAAAAAACTTTATAATTTTTAAACTTAATCTCTATAAAATGAATCTGTTTAAAAATAAAAATACAAATTATAAAATTAATTTTTTTTAATTTTACGTTAGATTGTTGAAAACATAAATAGAATAATAAAAACAAAAATAATAAATTGGTAAAGAGAAAGTACAGAAATACAAAACATTTTTAAATGAATAAAGTTTTAAAACATAAAAATAAATGTATAGATGCTCAATTTTAAAAAACAATGAAGTGAGAATAGAAAATATTTTTTTTTATATAAAAAAAAACTTCAAAAATTACCATATTTATACTTTTGATATAATCTTATATAATAGATATGATAAATAATAAGAATAATAATAATTGATTAAATTTAGTAAATTTATGTTTAACAAATTTAGTTTTAATATATAATATATATATATAATTAATTAATATTATATTATATATACATTTTCCATGAAGAATATATATTAAACTTTTTATATAATTTAATTTTTAATTTATTTCTTTTAATAAACATTTTAAATTTTTTTATAATATTAATTTTATTGTTAAAATTTATTATTAAAGAATATATATTAGAAATAAAAAGAAAAAATAATTTTAAAAAATTTAAATAGAAAAAGAATCCTTACTAAAATTAATACAAATAAATTCATCAGAAATTGTAATCTTATATATCTAAACTCTATATAATATATATATATTATATATATATATATATATATATATACTTTTTATGTCTCAAAATTTTACTTTAAACAAAATTTTCTTTCACATGTTATTTAAAAACAAATTTTAATTTTTTTTTATTTTAGTGAATTAAAGAAACGATAATTAAATAATTTTATTGAAATATTTGTAAATTTATATTAAAGAACACAAAAATAATATATAAAAAATATATTAAATGTCAAATAATTTAATGACTTTTTGTTTTTAATCAGTAAGCTACATAAATTGTTAAATTTTAAAAACTTTTAACTAAATTTATAAAGATTAATATTTTATTAGGTAAAAAATTTATAACTTTTTTAACCTAAACTTAACTAACATAAATTTGTCTACTAAATTGACTAATTATTCCTAATAATAATAATAATAATAGTAATAATAATAATAATAAAATCTTTACTTAATAAATAATTTTTTATTGTCTAGAAATTTAATTAATAATTTTAAATCAACATGTCATATAAAAAGGTACTTATCCCACAAACTGAAGTATATTTTCTATATATCCTGGTTTAAGACTCTATAACCTTTTGTTTGTTAAGTTCACATTTCTGTATGAACAGGATTAGTTTTTTGTAAAATAAAGTTCTTAACTCTTCATTTTACTTAAATAAAAAAGTTCACTCTCGAACTTTGTATTACATATGTTGGCAAATTGGCATAAATGCTCAAAGACATCTCTTTATTTTCCGTCCAAACACAAGTACTTTTTTTTTTCTTATATACTAATTCTTTTACCTAATATATATATTAATCTGGGAAATTTCTGAATAAATATACTTCTCTTTCCTTGGTGCAAGAAAATGGAGTTAGGATCAACTATCTGCAAAAGAGAGAAGTCACACAACGGTGGAGTACCGAAGATGACCATCCGATGATTTTGTTAGAAGAGTGTGGAAATCTATAAATATGTGGGTATAAAATTGGACAAAAGATCCTTCTTTTACCTTCTTACTTGTATTTATAGTAAGAAAACTTTTCTGATTTACCTTATGAATTTACCACCATTAATGAGTCATTCTGAACACCCATGGGTTAAAATAGCCTTCCAATTGACACGTAGATATCATTAGATGACACTAATCCTAGTTCAATTAGGATTTTGACACTCGTTATATTGACTAATCATTACTCCTTAAGATATTCAAGATCCTTTGTGGAAGTAATGATCATTTAGGTATACAGTACTTCAGTACTTCGTTATTGTGGTGTAGATTTATGCGATGTTGAAGTATCGTCTTTATCTAGAGGTTCTACTCGATGTTCCTGATGCTTTCTCCAATATTTATAATCAGAGTGTAATATAATAATACAACAGTATGTACTCTAATAATTAAGTGATGACGTGATTAGTTGTAGAATTTCTTTTCTCTTCAATATATAAATACTTTTTTGTATATACTTTTTACCCTTTTTGTGATATATTCAAAACTAAAATTTTATTATAAAGTTAAAAAGTAAAAAGTTAGATATTTTAGAGTCTATTTGCACAACTTCCCCACACTTTGGAACTTTTTGCAAACAATGAATATTCTTCCCAAGTTGGGTTGTACCACTATTTGATGTGATAGAGATATATATATATATTTATTTCTTTCTTTCTTTCTTTCTTTTTCCTTTTCTTTCTATCCTTTCTCAGCCAGAAATAATGAAACTTTGTACACGTTTTAGGTTCCAAATTAGTGAATTTGATTCTTATATTATAATTTTTTAGTATATATATATATATATATATATATATATATATATATTTGAGTTAAATCTAATTATTTTATTTTCTTATAATTAAAAGTTTGATCAATATTTGAATACTTTGATATATATATATATTTAGAACTGATTACTATTATATAATTAATATATACAACAAATACATTTTTTTATTTTAAAAAAAACTAGAAACTAAATTTTTTAAAAGAGGAACTGTAAATTTGTTCTAATTTATTTTAAACTTAATTAAAAGAGGAAAAAAGAAAAGGAAAAAAAAAAACTGTGTTCTGTAATCAGATAAGATTGAGGGATGAACATAGTACTGAATTCCACAAACTAATGCCGATGTTGACTTTCAACATCAGACTTTTAAAGTCAATTATGTCGGTTTGTTTTTGTTTTTATTCTTTTCTCCTTTATATTTCTTGATCTTAACCAAAAGGCCAAAAAAGTATTTTCTATTACGACTTATTTTTGAATTATTATTTTATTATTATTATTTTAAAATTGTATTTAATTTGACATTTATATAAATCTACTGAAATTTCTATAATTAAATATTAATTTTTTTGAAAAACTTAAAACATTTATTTTTGCCCAAGTTTAAGGGGAAAAAATTATAGTTTTCTAAAAGTTAAATTGAATTGTATAAATAGAGCTTCAATCCTTAATCTTTTTAAGGTAAAAATAATAATTTAGACCAAAATATAAGGACTAAATTAGTAAATAGTTATTTGTTTGTGTTCCTTTGGATAATGATGGTCTCGTTATTACTCTCTTTTTGCTTTTGTAACCACACACCATCACCATGTCTGATTTTTAAGCCAATATTTTAGACTTTGAAAAACCCCCAAAACCCTAGAAAGGGTGGCTCACTCTAGAGAGAGAATTTTCCGCCTTGAAATAGTTTATGATTTTCATTTACATATTTTGATAATTATTTTACATTTTAAATAATTTAAAATCAAGTAAATTAGACTTCCTTTTTTAAGTAAAAGCTCATATAATATTTATTTAGTTGTTTCATTTTAGTGTTTGATTCTTCAAATTTGAGGTATTTTTAATTTTATTATATTTTAAGTTCTAACCTCTAAAGATTATAAATGAGATTATATTTATTTTCTCAATCAAAAAGTTTATTTAAAATATTTTTTCTCTAAATATTACTAACTAAACTACGTATTTTTTACCTTATTCACAAAGTTAAATAGTCAATTTATGACCTTTATTTTATTAATTTATTTAAAATTTGATACATTTTTATTTTTATTGTGTATTGAACTCATGATTTTTAGAAGTTATAAATGATATTATTACAAATTAAACTAAGGCAAAATTAGTTCATGTTAAAGAAAAAAGAAAAAAAACTATTCCATCATCCTTTTCTCCATTTACATTGTTCGAATTCCATAACTTAAATAAAGTGAAAACAAGTTATTTTCCATTTGGACCAACAATGACATAACTAGAGCTCTTAACGAGCCGAACTGTTCGCGAACAAAGCTCGTTTGAACTCGTTTATACTCGGTTCAAGCTTGTTTATTTATTAAACAAACAAACACCGAACAAAATTTTAAGCTCGATTACATTTTAAGCTCATTCAAACATTGTTCGCGAACATACCGAGCGTTCGCGAACAAATTATAAATATTTATATATATTATTAAAAATAATATTTAATATTTAAATTACATATTTTTTTAAATTTTTTTTTTCTAATTTCTAGAGATGATTTAACTTGTCCCAACATTCTTCAAAATGCTAAAGTAATTTATTTCTCTCATAACCATAAAAAGACTTTTGAGTTCTAACTCAATTAATTTTCTTTCTATACAAACTCTAAAAAGTTAATCGTTCTCTTTCTTTTACTTTCTTAAAAAAGATAAGAAACAGGTTTGTTCTTTGTTTTTTTCTTCTCATTTAATTTGTATATATAAAAATATTTTTTATATATTTAACATTTTTTTACAGACAGAAAATGATAAACTATCTTTTGAATAAAATGTTTTATCTTAGTTTGAAAACATGTTTGTTCTTTGTTTTTTTCTTCTCATTTAATTTGTATATATAAAAATAATAATTAATATATTTAAAAATATTCTTTATATATTTAATATTTTTTTTGTAGACAGAGAATGATGAACTATTTTTGAAGAAATTATTTTATCTTAGTTTGAAATTTAATTATTTTAATTATTATATTTAGATTTACTCTTTAAAAGAATCTTTTATTATTATTATTATTAAATAGTTAAATATTTAAATTCTATTTTTTTATTTTATAAATTTGAAAATTTGAAAAACAAATTAATATTTAAATTCAAATTTTAATTTTAAATTTTTTTAAAATTAATCGAGCGAATCCGAGCTCGAATTCGAACAAAAAAAAAATTAATCAAACAAATTCGAATAGTTTTTTCTGTTCGAAATGTTTAACGAGCGAACTCAAACAGGGCTCGAATAATAAACAAACAAATTCTAATTATCCGATGTTCGGTTCGACTCGGCTGGTTAACAGCTCTAGACATAACATAGGGATTCTTCTTGGTACTCCTCTTTTTATACTTCTGAAAAGTCTGAACTTTCACTACAAATTATTCCTCTTAATTTTCTTCTTCTAATTCTTCAAAACATGGCTAAACAGTATTACAAAATTCAGAATCTTTTACTATTTATCAGTTGTCTGTTTACTACCGTCTTAGCAGACTGTGAAGCAGAAGAAGAAAGAAAATCAAATACTAATAGAACTGAAGCCTCAAATACAAAATAGGAGCAATAGTTTCAATCTTGGCATCAAGTTTAATCGGCGTATGTATTCCAATACTCGGAAAAAGAATTCCGTCTTTATCCCGAAAACGAATCTCTTCTTCATCATCAAGGCCTTCGCCGCCGGTGTATTCTCGCCACCGGATTCATGACGTGCTGCCGGATGCTTTCGATAACTTAAGTAACCCTGGTTTGAAGTGTCACGGACTTGGACTGATTTTCCATTTGCTGGGCTTTTGCTATGTTAGCTTCCATTATTACTTTGGTTGTTGATGTTCTGCAACTTCTCATTTCAAGAAGAAGAACCAGGTGCTGGTCGGAGAAGAGACGTCTTCTTCGACGCTGGTGGCGGTGGCGGTGGCGGTGGCATGGAGAATTTTGCTGGACCAACGGCTACGGTCATGGAGACTTGTTCTACTAAACTTCGTTTCAGAGTTATATCACAGGTTCTATACTTTTCCCCTTTGAAAAACTTATGAATTTGGTATGCGTCAAATTAATGGTAGAAAAATATTTATATTGTGAAACTTGTATGTTAGAACAATTTATATACATAAAAAAATAAAAGTTAATTTCAGTTTGATTTGACATAATAATAAAAAAATGCTATAAATATTATGAAAGATGAAGGATTAGACAGTATAAGTTGTGTTTTTTTCAAAAAAAAGTTATACCTTTAAACATATTTTAAATCGAATTTAAATTAATTTACGTTATAAATATAAATATAAATATATAAATTTTTAATAACAATAAATATGATAAAATTTAAAATTCAGTATAAGAATATCATTTATCACTAGAGTATAAGAAGACGCTAGGTATTCTGTCATGAGGTGTATGGCTAACAAAGTTTGGAAATCCTAGTAAGATTTAAAAACTTTGGCATTTATTACTTGAATTGTATTATGTTGATAATTTAACATGAAGTTAATCCGTTAAAGAAAAATTCGAAAATTCAATCATCTACTTTAAAAAAAAATATTTAAGAAATGTTTTATCAATTCTCACGAGCTACAGAGTTAATTGTATTCGCATTTTATTTACATACTCAAATCGGTAATTGTGTGCAATATTAATAAGTTTTTAATTTTGTTATAATATATATGATATACAATATATATATATATATATATATATATAATATATAATATATATATATATAGGTTCTGGAGTTGGGAATTATGTTCACTCAGTAATTATTGGAATTACATTAGGGGCTTCTGATAGTCCAAAGATATCAAACCTCTTGCGGCTGCTTTGACTTTTCATCAGTTTTTGAAGGCATAGGACTTGGGGATGCATCACTCAGGTTTGTATAATTTCTAATTCCTTCGTCCATAAATTATTTTAAATCTTTATATATTAGTTTATAAATTAATTAGTCAAAAATATGTAATTTAATTATAAAAAATTTGTCTATAACTAAATAGGTGAAAATATATAAAAAGAAACTGTTTATAAACTAAAGACATATATATATATATATATTTTTTTTCAAAATTCTCATTTTATTTATGTTTTTGAATTGTTTTTTTAGAAAAAAATAATTTATATAGAAATCAAATCATGAAGACAAATTTGCTGTACCTAAGCTCGGAAAGGCGAAAACCATTTTGTGAGTATAGTCAAATGAAGACCTTGTCTAGCAAGAAGATGAAATAAAAATTAAACTAGGAATATGGGTTTAATTTTTCTATATATGGTTTAATTTTTTTTTTCTTAAATTTTTGAGACATTTTTATTATATTTGAGAATGAAAATTGTATGATAAACATTCTAATATGAAGACGTAATAGACCAATTTTCGAAAGATAAGACTAAATGCGATACATGAATTAAATGTATAAATTTGTGAAATTTTCAGGCAAAATTCAGGAGTCGGGCTGTGATAATAATGGCACTTTCTTCTCGTTAACGACGCCGGTGGGGTATCGGAATCGGAATCGGAATATCGGAAGGTTTTAATTTAAAGAAACAGATCGTAATGCTCTGATAGTGCAAGGGATTCTGAATTCGGTGTCGGCCGGAATTGATATACATGGCTTTGGTTGATCTTCTTTCAGCAGATTTCATGAATCCAAAGATGCAAAATAATGGAAAGCTTCAAATTGGAGCAAATATATCTCTTTTACTTGGTGCTGGATTCATGTCACTGCTGGCTCATTGGGCTTGAATTTTTTTTTAATTTTTTAATCCTCTTTAAATTTTCAAACTTTTGTGTATGAAACTATTTCTAGATTATATATATATATAATCTAGAAATAGTTTCATGCACAAAAGTTTGAAAATTTAAAGAGGATTAAAAAAATTAAAAAGAAAAATTCAAGCCCAATAAGCCAGCAGTGACATGAATTATATATATATATATATTTATTTATATTTATATATTTTGATGATCGGTAAATTTCTTGGCCTGGTACTCCTACCAGATTGGGATTGTTTGAAAGTATGATATTATCTGTTATAAACATAAGTTTTCATGATTTTTTAAAATATTTTATACTAATGGAGTGTATGTAATTCTTATATGTTATACAATTTTAGTATTATGATCAGATGTGGACTTAGACTAATATTCCAACAAAATAGTTCCAAACAAATTTATATTTGACATATTTAATTTTTTTTAAATGAATTATTTCAATTTTTTTAAAATTTATTGATTTATTTAAAACCTTAGAAGGCAATTGTTTTTTTTTTTTAAAATTAGGATTAAACATGAGACATCTTTTATCCTCCATACATGTTCTTTCTTATTTTACATAATCCTTATTTCCCTTTTGTTTTTTGGTTTTTTTTTTTTTGCTTTTTTTATTTCTTTATACACTTTTTATTGATAATATTCAAGGATATTAAAGTTTATTGCAAAAATTATAAATTGTTGTGATCTACACAAAATTATAATAACCGTATATAATAAAATTTTATGTATATTAATTTAAATTATATATATATATATATAGACAATTAAATTTAATTATATATTTAAAATATATAATTAAATTTGATTTAAATATTTTAATATATAAAATTTTTATATATTAAGATATTGAGAGATTTATGTCTTGAAACTTTGACACCATAAAAGTCATTGATGGTCATCCCTTCACCAATAAATAGAGGATTAAATTTTCTTAGAAAAAAGAGAAAACAAGGTGAGATAGAAGAAGTTGAGAGAATTATAACGAAACTAGGTCAAAGTCTATTCCGAAATAATCAAAGGCTTCTAAAGAAAAATACAAAAATCCTCAAAACAAATTCGTAGCTGTTCAACAGATCGAGATTAAGCCAACAACCCTCGATATCAAGTTAACGACCCTCAAAAGCCCAAAATAGTTGTTCAATGGATCAAGATCAAACCAACGACCCTCGAAGTTGAATCCAATCCGAGATCAGCCCAACATAGCAGTTCAAACAGATCAAGATCAGCTCAAAACACCACTCTGATATGTTAGAATCCATTGGATTAAGATCAAGTCCAAAAAAACTCTCGAGCCCACGACAGATCGAATTAGCGGATCGATAGAAATATAACCCAAAAAAAATTATTGTAATTATATTACGTGTAACTCAATTTATAGGAAATACGAAAAAGGAAATTTGTTTACTATATATTAAAATATGAAAAGATTCAATTGTCATATGTGACATATGACATCCTAAATAGCCACTGATTTTTACCCTCTAAATAGAGGATAAATTCCCTTAAAAAAAAAGTGACAAAGAGAACAAAAGCTAAGAAAGAAAAGCTCTGACAAAAAGGAGAAAAGCTGGGATATGGAGAAGCTCTGAAGTTGAGAAATATTTAAAGAATACCCAACCTCTGTCGTTTATAGAGTTTTAACTCTTTCTCTTATCGAAGTCATTCCGATAAATTTTAAGGCTTTTTTAAAGACAATAATTAACTTCTAAAACTCAAATTAATCATCACAAGTTATCAGAATTCTAAAAATCAGCACATAACTTGTTCTGAAAAGTTTTCCTGAAAATTTTTCTTTTCTTCTTTTCGCAAAAAGCCTCAACTATTTATGCTATTGATACGCGAAAATCGTATCACTTTTTTAGCATGTTTTTATGTATGAATTTGGGCGAAATCGAGGGTAATTTGATCTTGATTGTTCATTATTCACTTAATTTCACAGTTTTTATGATTTTGGAAGTGTCAGGTGAAAAGTAGACGAAAACAGCAAATTTTGGGGCAAAAACGCAATTTTTGGAAATGTTGACCCGGTCAAAGGGTCGGGACGGGCGTCCCGACCAAGTCAAGGCACCTGGACGGGCGTCCAGGACCCGGGACGGGCGTCCCTACCTGGTCAAAAGACCAGGACGGGCGTCCCTACCTGGTCAAAAGACCAGGACGGGCGTCCCGAGCCGCCAGAAGCTGTCCCACATCGAATTTTTCAGAAATTTTAACTCCGGGAAGCTGCTATAAATACCCCAGGCCTCCAGCAGTTGAATTCATTCCTCTCCACTTGATCTGAGTCATTTAGTGGTGTCCAGTGTACAATTCTCTAGTACACAACTCACTCAGAGACTCGGATCTCAGTTTTCTTTCTTATTAGTGTTTTGTTTTAGTTTCTGAGAAATAGTCTCAGATCTTAGGTTTCTATAGATAGGTTCGTTTCTGGTATTCATAGAATACCCGGGATTTCGTTAGGAGATCCTAAGAGGGCTCTAGGCGTTCGAAGAGTCAGTCCACAGGGCTGGGCTTAAGCTGGGTATTAAGGTAAAGCCTAGTTACTAGGCTGAGGAAGCGTCCTCCGAAGGTTCTGGTGAGCAGAGTCAGGGCGAGCAATACGACATATACAGCAGTACGCTCCATCGGCGAGACTACGTAAAGGGTGATTTCTTTATGGCATCAGTCCCCATGTCCATCTCTTATATGTTGTTATTGTTTTGTTCTAAATACATATTATGAATACGAGATTACGATGTTTATGAATAGTTGGTTTATATGTTGACGTTATTATGTTTTTCCGGAAATAGCCACCTGCTAAATATTCACTATGTCTGCATGTTTAATGTGCCATTTTAAACTAAAGTTAGGGTTATAGACAACTCCTAACCACGGTCTAATCATAACCTGTTTAGTTTAACAGACATCAATTAGTATTGGTGTCTGCCATGCTAGATAAAATAACCTGCTGAACACCTTGCATGTTAGAGTAGTCTAGGGGAAGCCGAGCCGAGTCCGATTATGCCGGCGGCTAGGGCAAGCGGTATGATCCCCGAAGTGACATAGGGCTTTCATGGATGCCTTCGTCCCGAACCGTGAGTAGGGCCGTCATTAAGGTAGGGCGGTTTATTAGAAACCTCGGATGTGGTACGCCTTTAGACACATAACATAGTTGCAATCCAGGCTAAGACATGTCTAAAATACTCGAATTTAGGTCAATCAACATATAGGAACAGTATAACATAGAATCAGAACTCATCTATAAAACACTTCTAGGATTAATTAGACTTAAACCTAGTGGAGAATGAATCACCCTCTCATCAAATTATTTGATGAAGATTGCATAACTGGATCATAAGATAGGAGTTAGGATAAAAGGCTAGTTACTATTAAGCCGTTGCCACTTCCATGGGAGTACGATATTTAACTTAATAAAATCGTAGATACTTTCCAACAGACTAGCTACACGATAGGTACTCTGCCTTAGGTTCTGGCTGATTAAGTGACACCATAGAGACTAAATGTGACAATTAGTCAATCACAGTCCTTAATTATTCATAATCAACATAGGGTAAAATAACACCTATTTAGCACGTCAACCGGAATCGCATCAGCTATTCCCAATGATCTCTAATAATTAACTTTTAACAACATAGGCTTATAAATAACAGTGATAAAAATCAATTTTAAAATTTTATTTGAAAAAATTGCATAAATTCTTCAACCACTTTAAATTAAAACGTAATTCTTTTCAATAAATTCAAGAGTTAAAAAATCCTATTATTGAATAAATAAAAAATTATTAATCAAATAATGTATCTAAAAAAATTTATTTGCCTATAAAAAAAGAATTCTTCCCTTCTTCAATGATTTCTCTTTGATCTTCTGATTTCGTTTCTCAATTCACACAATTCCCTTAGGATGAGTGCGAATCTATCTTCAAGAAGATTGATTAGGGATCTAAGCTGATCAACATTGGTGTTTGTGTTCAGCAAAGGTTAATCTGACTAACGAAATCTATTGTTTATGGTTTGGTTTATAGTCAAACTTTCAATCTGCACAGATAAAACTAAGTGAAAACCATTATTACTATCCATTCCGGGTGAAGGTGTACCATTGGGAGTTGCAGAAGTGTAATTTGGAAAAAGCAGGAGTGTATTCAGGTAAAGCGGGAGTAGGAGATCATGGAGTAGGAGTTGGAAGAGGGGACTGAAGAGCAGGTGGCGGATGAGAAGATTTTGGAGCAGGAGTTGGATTAGGAGATTTGACTAATGGTTCATCCTTGGATGGATCAATTTCTTCAGCTGACGTTTTTTCTTCGTCTGTATCTAAAACGTTTTTAGCTCTCATCATGATCATTTCTATTAATTTACTCGTGTCCCCGTTAGACTCGTCACTAGAAATCTCTATTGAACCTAATGGTTTAGGATTCAGTGGTTTCGCATTTTCAGGAGTAGATTCTTTTGGTCCTTTTTTCTTACGAATAAGGGACTCATGATTTTTTATCTGCTCAACTATATTTTCAGTAGTTGTTCGTGTTCTCTTCACCTAAAATCCATACAAATTGTTTTTTGGAAATTAATGGAAAAAACTATTTCATAAAAATAATCTTTTCAGGAATTGTTTGAAAAAGAAAAATAGAAAGAAATGATTTCCATAATATGTTTTAGAATAATTTTCTAAAATTTGATTAACCTATATTTCTTAATTTCAGATAATTTTTAAAATTAATTATTTAAGATAACCATGTAGTTCAGGAATCATTGATTCATTCTATCCAGAAAAATTATTTACTAAGTCATAAGTTACTACCGTTACCTATCATTAATTTCCAAAAATTTTATTAGGAATCCTAAAATTTTATGAGTGTTCCCGGCAACGATGCCAAGAATCTGATGCAGTTCTAATAATATAGTGCTAATGGATAGGGTTTTATTACCTATGTTATTACGAGTAATTAAGGACTTAAGTTTAGCACTTATGATTGTCACTTAATCAAATAAAACCTAAGAAAATATCTATCATGTAGCAAGTCTGTTAGTAGCATTTACAATTTTACATTTATAAAATCGTAATCTCAAAGAACTAGCAACGATTTAGTAGTAATGATAACTTAGTCTTAAGAGTTATTCTATCAGGAATTAATCAATTGGATATCAATTTCTTGAGAGAGGTGAATCACAATAACACATGCAAGTATCAAGCATTCAACGAATAGTTTGTAGTCTTAGTTTATACAACTTGTTTGACCTATTTTTGAATATTTTAGATATATCTTGATCTAAGGTAATTATGAACTGGTACCCATTTGTTACCATATCTGAGTTATCTAATGTATTTACCCACGTTATTCCTGGTGTTGGTTAACAGATATAACCTTACTCATCTTTCGAGTTGCTTAGCAGTATTCATGATCCTATGTTACTTCGAAATCATGCTACTCTTTCACTCTAGGACTGGCATAACCTGCAAACTCAGCGTTATTAGGTTTCTTTAACATACATGTTGACTGTATTGTTATTTTTCCTAATCTGGTAATATCTACAATTACTTTATGGGTCAGGCTTAAGGTAGACTGTCAAATTAAACAACTTATGTTATGACCGTGGTTAGAAATTGTCTATAACCCTAAGTTTAATTTAAAAGCACAAATAGATTAAACAACACATAATGATAGTTTAGCTCTACGATCTTCCTGAGAAAATGAACATAATCACAACTTACAAAACATGTATCATATAACATCATAAGTTTAGTATTCAAAATAGATATCTAGATAACACAACTCAAAAACATAAAAGAAAGAGTCTAGGGAACCATTATCATAAGGTAGTTACCACTTTATGAGGTTCGTCGGCGCTGCCGATCTTGTATGCTCTTGGATGCTCGATCCTACTCTAGACTTTAGAACCTTCGGGGAACGCTTCTTCGTCATAGTAGCAATTATTTTACCTTACGTTCCGAGCTTAAGCAATTACCCTATTTGACTAAGAACAACGCTACCTACAGCTCTCGAGGATTTCCTAACGAAATCTCAGTATTTTATGAACACCGAAAACGAACTCTAATCTAATCGATTTCTAGAAAACTAAGATAAACACTCAGAAATAAAAGAAAATGAGACAGTCGAAGTTTCTAAATGACTTGTGTTGAGTGTTGAGGAATGATTTGATCAACTGTAGGTCTGGGGTATTTATAGTAGTGAACCAGAGCCTTTTTCACATAAATTTCCAATGTGGGACACCAAAACGGGCGTCCCTATACTAGGAACGGCCGTTCTGGAAGTGGAACCAGTTAGAACGGGCGTTCCCAGCTAGGGACGGCCGTTCTGGCCGTTTTGCTATCCAGAAATTGCAATTTTACCCAATATTTACTGTTTTATACAATTTAACACTTGTAACTTTCAAAATAAAAAATTAAGCAATTATGTGTTAATTCAATCCAATTAAGATCAAATACTTTCCAAATTGTCCTAATTTATGTCTAAATACGTGTTAAAAATGTGATATAATTTAGCGATATCGGTATTCAACTCTCTATATTGTTCTTGGAACCTATACCTTGAATATTCTTAGTTAACATTTTAATCTAATTCCTCCTATCTTCCTTTGGAAAAATAAATTTATAAATTTAAATCTTATACTCACTCAACGATGGGTACTCTGCCCAACTCTTTAATTCATTTTAAGTGACTATCTACCATTCATAATCAACATTAATCACATAATAAATCTATATTCAAGGAGTTAATGTACACATAAAAATGTGTTACCATGTTTTTTGGGCCGTTGCCGGCAAAGCTAAGCATAATCAATAGTAAATCTAGGATTTATAGGATTCTAGATAATCTAAATTTTGGTTTATGCTGAATTAAATGAAGATTTAATGAACTTTGAAACTTTGAGATTAGGTTCCTTTTTACTTGCTTTCTTTGGTTTATGGCTTTAGATTTAGTCAGTATAGATCGTTTTCCTTAGTCCTTTAGTTTCTAGTTTTTGTTTGTTTCGTTTAGCATAACTTAGGTTCTTAGGTTTTGGTTAGTTTAGGTTAATATGGTTTTGTTTTAAATAGCTTAATCTAATCTCTCCTAACTTGTAACTAGTTCCTAGTCTAGTCTAATAACATAATTCTCTAATCAACCTTAGTTTTAATATAACCTTAGGTTTAATTTTTCATGTAAGACTTAAAACTAAACTAATTCATTTGACTTTAATTAGGTCTAGTTGTTTAGATTTAGGTTTTCTAACTTGTTTTACATGTTTTTGCTTTGCTTTTTATGTCAACGGTTTGCCTAGTTTGCATAGTATTGTATGTTTTGTTTTGTTTTACAAATTTCAGCTTCTATAGTCTGTTTTTACTCTGTTTTCCCCTGAATTGCAGACCATCTCGATCTGAATTTTTTTTGATTTTTCGAGTTTTTCATTTTCCAGGTTTTCTTAGCTTTCATTTAGTATACCTTATGCTTATTTTGAGTTTTGTTTAGTTTGTTTTTACTCTAGTTCAACACAATGATGTATTTAATATCATGTATAGTGCAGTTTTTATTGTTTAGTAAGAGTATTTAGCATGTTCTTAGGTATTTCATTTGTTTAGTATTGATTTGTTTTAGGTTTAGAATGTCTTGATATATGTTTAGGTTACTTAGTTTTTGTTTCTATTTGAATAGTTTGCTTAACTTTCATGCTCTAGTATATCATCTTTATGTAAATTCTACACTAGTGCACCTTGCTGTATTTTTGTTGCATGAGTGACTTAATTTCTTTTTGCTACTGTTTTCTCTTCTTTTAGAATTTTAGTAAACTGTATTTACTGTATAAACTTTCTTGATAGTAGGATTTAGATGGTGTTAATTTTAATAAATTACGCTTTAAATTGAATGTTCTATGAAAATTTGAAAATCACTGCCATATCTGAAATTTTCTGATCTAATTTTCTTTATAACTTGACTTATATAATGTTTTGCTTGTTTTTCATTGCTTTCGATTTTCTTAACTTTTATACATTCTGGATATTTGAGTTTTTGATAATGATTTTAGGTAATTTTAATTATCTTTAGGAAATGCATGATCCTTAGTATTCTTTTAGTAACTAGTTGATGCAAATTTTGCTAGTTTTGCCAACTGTTTTTCTTGTTTACTTTGCATGACCTTTATGGATAGTTTTAGATTGTTTCTTTCTTCTTTTTAGCATGTTTAATCCTCCTTAACTTTCAGTAGTTTTTATCTTACCTTAATTATGTATTTTGAGTGCATCTTTCTTGTGTTTTATGGAATAAGATCTTGCATGCTATTTTTTGCATTTTGCTATGTTTTGTCTTTACAATTTGCTGCATTTCTTGCTTTGATTTAGGTCTGCATTTTATATGATCTAATTCATGTTTTGAGCATTTTTAGTATCATTTAGTATTCAGTAGTTTTGCACCTTAAATTATGCTCTTTAGACTTCATTTTGGTCATTTAGTATGTCTAATAATTTAGTACGTAATTTATGTTCTAAGCATGAATTTTTATTCATTCTTTTCGCATATTGTTTGCATAATTGTGTTTGCTACAGTTACTTTAAGCCTTGACCGGAAGGTAATTATAATAATTATCAAATTAGGATAATTAACATGACAGACACCATGTATGTTAAGAATCCTAATAATGTTGAGTTAGATCTTTATGTTAGTTCTAGAGGGAGTTAATAATACGATCCATATTAATAAATTCGGTAGATAATTAGGATTACTTGCGCTGAACAATACCTGGGTAATCAATTTAGGTAACTCATATATGGTAACAAGTAAATAACAAATTATAATTGTTTTAGATCAAGACTATAGTCAATTCTTGGAACAAAGATTAAGCAAATCGTCTAAATTGAGGTTAAAGAAAAATCTTTATAAATATTTTCAATGTGAAGTAATTATGGTTTATGAATATCTGTTTTGTTTAGGAGGTGATCAAACTCATCCAAAATTATATGGGAGTCCTAATTCATTCTGGATAAATTAATCATGAAATAAATAATAGATGCTACATGAGTCATTATCACGTTCTTGGAACAAATGATATTATAAATATAGAATTATTGATGCTACCACATGACTAGCTACACGATAGGTACTCTGCCTTAGATTCTATTTGATTATGTGCTTAACTAAAGTCCTTAACTCGACATAATCTACATAGGTTATAAACTCTATCCTTAGCACACTATAAACAGAACGTATCAACGCCCCAAGTGGGTTTAAGAAAAAAAAAATGAATCTCCATAATTTATCCTAAATAAATTTGTGGAGGACCTTTCATTTGAATGTCTTATTGCTTTGAGAATCATAATCCACGACTGACTAGTTTAGTTTCGTATCGACTCTCACTTGGCACCACCATATCCAATCATAAATTTTAGCCAAAACCTATGATTGTCATATTAGATCTCCGTTTACTTTACATTCATAAGGAGGAATGAATAAGAGAATGATGCAAATCATTGGGAATAGTAATATGGAAACATTACAACACTTCAAAAATTAAACATAAAAATTTCCCATAAATTTACTAAAGAAATGTTGAAGGGAGAATCCTAATACGGAATTGTTGGTAGATAATCAACATACAAAGAAAAGTAGAACAAAGGTAAGGAAATTGTACAACAAATGAAAACTTGATCTTGTCCTTCAATCCTTTCCAATTGATTCAATATAGCTCTCTTGGATTTTATCTTCAACCACTTAAAAAACATGAATCAATAGTTCCTTAGGGATCGAAACAACCACAACTCAAATCTTGAAAGAAGAATACAATCAAATCTACCAACTAATACAACACTCAAACCCTAGAATAAGAACTTTCTCATGATCAAGACAAGCTCTAGAACTAAGAATAAAATATTATAATAATTGATGTAAAATGTGAGAATTAAAAATAGTAGAGTTTCTTTAATCCAAATGATTCCTCCCTATATAAATTACAAGTATTTATAGATAAATTATATAGGGGTAAAAATGGGATTTCACATCATAAGTATTATTAATTTTGACATGTGTTACGTTGGCCCTCATCAAGAGAGACTTGGTGATGCTCGTCAAGTGCTCCACGTGGTGCGTGGAGACGGTGCAATGTGACATCCTGGTGTTGCTAAAAAATATTTGCATTTTAATCCCTTAACTTGTTCTTTTATTTTAATTTCACTACAAAACTTTCTTATAAGTACTTAAACACAAATTAGAATAATTTAACCATAAAAGTGCTTGAAATAGTCCAAAACAATAAGAAATAAAGTACATACAAGTCCCAAAATAGTGATATATTTAGCAATATCAAGCAACAATTCTCATTAACATTCTTTCTTTTACATTTGTTGAGTGAGTTTATGAAGAATTATTTTATTTCTCATTCTTCCTTTTTATATGTTAGGACATAAATAAGTGCAAAGTTAATTAATTATTTATTGAATTCAATTTTTAATTTTATACCCATTAAAAAAGAACTATTACATAATTTAGTCCATATCAATAGAATCATTTCATTGAAGTGAAAGATATTCCTCCGACACAATACATTAAAGAGTATCAACACTGACCATTATATATATTCAATCTTTTCCTTTTCATTTCTTATCTTCAAAAAGTAAAATATTCCAAAATAGTCCATTGTATTAAAATATTTCATCTTTCACAAAAGACTCATTCAAAATATTTAATTTTAAAATATTAATCAATGACCTCATAGAATATCTAAAATATTAAAATTAAGTGATAATTATTTTTAAATAATATTCAAAATCACTACCAAAAATTATTTGATACCAATTTCAAAAATATATATTGAATAAACCTTAATTCAAGAATAAAAGTATTTATAGGATAACCCAAAAAATTATTTTATCATAAATTTATATGTATAAATATATCACTAAGAACATAATTCAAATTTCAATTATAAATATTTAAAATAGTCTTTTCTCAAATTGTATTCAAATAACTTTCAAAATAATATAATCTATATTTTCATTTTAAATTTGTAATAGTTTTATAACACAAATCTCTAAAACTATTTAGTACTTTAATTTTATATATTGATTCGTCAAATAATTGGTTTAGATAATAAATAAGAAGAAAAAGGTAATTTCATATTAATCGAGCTTAGGATATATTTGGGTCATGGGTTGGCTTATCAAAAATCGGTCAAATTGGCTACTGCTGATTACGCTCCAAGAATCTCGAAGTATCAGATACCTGCAAAACAAAAGAAGTTCAATGGGGATGTGGATTCCCCGTGAACTCTCCGACGATCAAGTCAATTTGGAGTGTAGTAAATAATTTAGGATATCTGGTCTGTCCCTTTACCTTCCGCTTATTACCCTTTTTATAGGTGTTAAACCGAGAGAGCTCTTGTAACGAATGTCAGCTCGTGCCTTACCGTTATGGAGAAATGGATTTAGATCGTGGAGAACTTGGGCGAGGAAAATCCCATGATTGAGATAGTGGGGTCATAAAGCCCGCCTTTTGTGCTGACTATTAATTTGTAGTCAATAATCATGGTTTTACTGTATCAACGAAGTATCGGGTGGTCCAATGACGTCTTTGCCCTTGACGCGAGTCATTGGCTGTTCAGTGGCCCCTCAGCGAAGTATCATACGGCGAGATGTGCACACTTCGCTGGATAGTCTGAGTTCGCTAGACATGGGACTTTGTATATTCAAAAAAGAGTTTAGGGTTTCTGACGGCGACTGCTGTCGCTTCACCTTCTGAATCTGTCATTAATGGCAGGATGTCAGCAGATAGGAAGTTTTTTTTACCTTCCCCAATGTGTTGAGTTTGGCAAGTAATCATATCTTTGTAAGTATTACTTTCCTAGGGTTGTTTAAAAGTCTTTTTCCTTATAAATAAACATCCTTCATCTTTCTTAGCATCTTTTCTTTTCCTTCTTAAGAACTTTCTGCCATTACTGCTTTTGCATCCTTCTGAAGATTCTTCCATCTTTGTTTTCGTTGCAAGTTCAGTCCCGTTTGTATTTTCAATTTCTCGTTCCAACTACTAAAAAGGTAAGTTTTGTCTTCATCTCGACGACTTGTTTATTAATTTTCCTATTTTCCGCCATTGCTGCTCTGTATTCCCGCTTTTTCCCTCATTTTCATTGCCTAGATATTTCTTGCTTCACTTGTTCTTTGGATGTTATAGAAACAATATGGTTTTGCTTTACTTTTTGTGTGAGTTGTGGTATGATAATGGGGTTTTTCTGCGTTTATGCATTGAAATATTTTTGTGAGCAAGGGTATAGTAGGTAGAATCAATTCTGGGTTTATTTTTCCCATTGCTCTTTTAGGTTGTGGGTTTAGTAGTCAAATGACGTTAGGTTTTAGGGAATGATATAAGTTAAGTTTTTTTTTTGGGTAGCTCTTTGAATGGGGTTCTAAACATTGAACTTCCGTTCGCAGGTAATAATGGCTGCCTTGGATGAAAATATTATGGAGGTTGAGGATCTTATGGCCGAAGGCTTTGGAGATCCTCAACATGCCCGCCATCAAGCGAGAGGCGAAGTGATGGTAGCGATCTTTAGGGGTGACCAAGCCGAAGTTCCTTTGGGGGCTCCCTTCCATCCTCTTATGCCCAAACCCCTCACTACCGATTTTTCTTTTTGGCGAAGTAGAATCACCCAGGACCAAGCAAACTCATTTACCCATAGCTGTAGTGTAGATTCTAGCATATATATAGGCTCTTGGTAGTTCCCGAAGCGGGTAGGATGTCACTTAATCATATTCCTCTTCCATTAGCACATTTCGAGGTAGGGCTTAGGCTTCCCATGGATCATGCTTTTGTAGATTTCCTAGTGTTTGACTGAGTACATCCTGGGCAGATTCATCCCAATGATGTTCGTACTCTTTTTACTTTAATTTGCCTCTGTAGTAGATTAGAATTTGAGCTTTCTATGAACATCCTTAGGATGTTGTTTTCTTCACTGCGAATGTCTGATAATACCCTCTAACTCCGACCCCGTAGGAATAAAAGTCAGCTTTTTTATTCTCCCCCCAATAAGGTAGATTTTAAAGGGAGGTGGGTAATGGTAGAGTCTAAGGTAGGATTCCCTTTCCGCCCAATGGGCTCAAATTCAGTATTCCTCCTCCCTTAGTCATTCTGAGAAAACTTTCTTAGAAACCATTACCCGCGACCTAGGAGATAGTTGCCAACATTAAACCTGGGTGTATTCCACGAATGATTTACTAAGTAAGGATAGCCTGAGGTGGTGTGGCATAGGGGCGGGTTTGGATGCCCGTAAGAGAGAACTGGGATTCGAAGTGGAGAGCCCTAATCATGATAGGACCATTCATCCTTGGGGTGTCTTCTCTACCTAATGCGAGCTATGTAGTTCCTCTACTCGGGGTTGCCGCACCAGCCGGGGTAACTGCCTTAGTTTTTTTTAACAATACTTTCCTTGCAGACCAACCATGTTCTGGATTGCCTAAGGAAATCGCGAAGAGGGTAGGAATGTACGGCAATCACACTTAGATTCCCTACCTCGCTTTCCTCAAAGGCTAATAGATCGGGGAGCCTTAGGTGACACTGTTCTTTCCTACCCCTCCTCTGCTGGTCAAACATCTCATCGGGGTAGGAACTCTCGACGTCCAAGGGATAAGGGGTCAAGAGCTAGGACTCCTCGATCTGCCCCCTCCGGACCTCAAAGGGAGGTGGCTTCTGACCCAGTCGAGGTTACTCATTCCGAAGGTGAGGAAGACGAAGAGGAACAACTTTGTCCCCGCCAAAGGAGAAGAACCTCGCCTCGCCGTCCATCCACTCCTACGGAGGTCGTCATCACTGACTCTCCCCCATCCTTCCATGGTGATGCTCTAGAGGAACACTTGCCTTTGGAGGTTCGAGAAGAAGTACCCCAATCAACTCCTGCTACTTAAGGTTGGAGACAGAGTCCCCGTGGAGGACTCTAGACCTTCATGGTTACGACCAGGGTTCGAGATGCCGACTGAGGAGGAGGCTTTGAGGGACTTAGCTTCAGAAATTTCAACCAGGACTCTCCTCTCAACAACATTCGGTTCACAAATCGGTACGCAGCATCCTTCATTGGGGGTGCAGTCTTAATCGGGCTGCAGATGTTGAATCACTGGCCTCCATGGGTGAGATGGGGGTATGAAGCTACTAATCAGGTTGGTGCCCTTCTTGCTCGGGTAAGTTTTAAATTTTTCGCTTATTCATGATTTTCTTTTAATGTTTTTTAGTTTTGACATCTCTTTCTTGGCAGATTTCTTCTTATGTACTTTACATTGCCAACTCCAGTTCTACCGAGGCAGACGAGCGGGCTGCATTTAATGAAGAGTGGCGAGCTGCAAACGAACCTCGCTTGACTGCCCTGGAAGTTGAAGTCGCAGATCAAGCCGTCTGCCTGGAGCTAGCAAAGGGTGAAAAATCCCAAATGACGAGTGAGATGGCAGATCTGAGGGAGAGGCTTGTTAAGGCAGAAGATAGAGTACGAAGTTGGAGACCGCAAACTTAGCATTGAACACAGCTCGAGATGAAGCTATCGCGAGTCGGATCTCTACTCAAGAGAAGTCCAAAAATACTCGATGCTGACGTGGAGTGAGAGGTCTGATATGTTCCCCCAAACAACCATGACTTCGCCACTAAGATCACCGAAGTACGAAATGCCACCCAGGACGCTCACTTCGTCAACGCTAAGGCTGATAGCTAGTATATAACCATCCAGAATATTCTCCAAAGAATATCTGTTGACCAAAGATTATTCGGTTAAAAGTATCTCACAAAATATCCCTACAACAGTGGGATATTTCAAAATCTAACAAATATCAGATTCCTCACTATAGGGTCATTTATTCCTATAAATACCGCCCCTCGAGGACAAAAGGTAAGCCGGATATCTCAACAACAGTCTCTGTCAATTCCAATCATCCTCTCCATTTCTTAGTCAGGTATTCTACGAATATTAAAAACAAACCTTATCTATTCGTATTCTAAGATCTTGAGACAGACTCTAAGAAAACAAAGAACACGAGTAACTCTCGTATACTGAAAATCTACTTGAACAAAAACACCTGAGATCACTGAATGACTCGTAAATAGTAGAAAACTTGAACAAAAAATCTACTTGGAAGCCACTGAATGATTTCAACTGTAGAAGACCTAGGGTATTTATAGCAGGGAAGCTGAGTGATTTTCTCTTCAGAAAATAATGTGGGACACTCTTCATGGGTTCGGGACGCCCGTCCCTATCTGTGGACCAGGTCGGGACGCCCGTCTCAGGTCCGAGATGCCAGTCCTGGTGCTTTGACCTGGTCGGACGCCCGTCCTGACTTCCAAACTTCTGAAAATTATGTTTTTACCTCGAAATTTGTCATTTTCTCGCATATTTCACCTAAAACTTCCAAAATCACAAAAATTGTGAAATTGTGTTAATAACAGTCATTTAAGAACGAATTAACTCCAATTTAGCCCTAAATTGTGCCTTAAACATGCTTAAAAAGTGATATGATTTATGTATATCAATATTTTTCGCAAAGAATCAAAAATTATCTGAATAAAATTTCGAACAAGATAAAAGACCCAATTGAATTTGGAAAGTAAAAAGAAAGAGGGCCATTTATTAAAATTTAGTTCAAACAATTTATTTGCTGAAAGTAAAAAAAGAAATCTTCCCTTTTAATTGCCTTTGTTTCTTATCTCTCGCATTTCTGCTTGTATAGCTCTCATCTCTTCTCGCTGCCTTCTCTGCTCATCTCGGATTTCGGTTAGCTCCCGTAGTATAAGTGTACCTTCATTCTCTTGGAGATTCACCGTGGCTCTGAGTTGGTCTACGTTAGACGTGAAGTTCAGAATACTTTGATCTGAGTGACAGAGTCTGCTTACTATTATTTGATCCATCTGGTAGATCCTGTGAGTTAGATTATCTATCTGCACAAACAAAACTGACTGAAAACCGTTAGTGCTTCCCCTGGATGAAGATGTTTGATCGTTAGGCATTGGGGTAAACTCAAGAGATGTTGGTGAGTTCGGGGTCTGGTCAAAGGGTTGTGGATTTTTGGGAACCCTTGGGATAGGAGTATGAACCGGAGATTTCTGAGGTTCTTCTCTTAGAGGAAAGGTATCTTCAGAAGGGTCCTCCTCTTCCATAGGACTGGGTACACGGGCATTCAAGAATTTGTTCACTATATCACTAGTGTCTAGGCTTGAGTTAATAACTATGGGTTGTGGAGGATTGTTCTCCTGAGGTGCTTCTGGTTCGGGACTAGATGGCCCTTCTGGTTTCTTCTTCTTTCGAACTAGAGCTTCGAGATTTTCTAGTTTCTTTACTACTTGGTTAGTAGCTGCTCTTGTTCTCTTCATCTATAAGTGTAGAGCCTGCTTAGAATAAATAAGAATAAACAGAAATAGAGATAAAATAAAATCGTAGATAAAAAGAAAATTTTATTATTCTTTTTTTTTTCAAAAAACAGAAACATTTTAAATTTCCTTAATAATGTTTTAGAATAATTTTCTAAAATTTGATTATCCTAAATTTCTTAATTGTAGATAATTTCTAAAATTAATTAATTATGATAATACTATATTTCAAGAAACTAATTGTCTAACTGGAATAAAATGAGTGTTTTATCTAAGGTATAGATTACTACCGCTACCTATCATAACCCTCTAGAATTTTGATCAGGAATCCTAAATTTTTATGATATTTCTCCGGCAACGGCACCAAAAATCAGTTGCGTTCCGATTAGTATGCTAAAAGGCAGGATTTGTTAACTTATATTGATTATGAATAATTAAGGACAGAGATTTACTAATTGTCACTTTTAGCATTCATGGCTGTCACTTAATCAATCAGAACCTAAGACAGTACCTATCGTGTAGCTAGTCTATTGGAAAGTACCTACGATTTTAATTTAGAATTTATCGTACTCCCAGTGAAGTGGTAACGGCTTAGTAGTAACTATCCTTTTACCCTAACTCTCATTTTATTACCCAGTTATGCAATCGTTCATCAAAATCTTTGATGAGTTGGTGATCATTACTACACAAGACTCGAGTTTATTTAGCATGCAAGAGTATTTTATAGACAAGTATTCTAATGTATGTTCTATTGTTCCTACATGTTGATTGACCTATCTTCGAATATTTTAGATATATCTTGGTCTAGAATGCAATTACATACTATATCTTACTTGTGTACCACATATGAGTTATCTGATAAACCGCCCCATCGCCATTGATGGCCCTACTCACGGTTTGAGCTAAAGGTATCCATGAAAGCCTGTGTCACTCAGGAAATCATGCCACTAGCCCTAACGCCGGCATAAACACGCGAACTCAGCCTCATTAGACTACTCTAACAAACATGGTGATCTATATGTTGTTTCATCTAATATGGCATACCTTAATGCTTTTCTCTTAAAAGTCCTAAATTAAGGCCTGTTAAACTAAACAGGTTATGATTAGACCATGGTTAGGAATTGTCTATAACCGTTCATCTAGTTTAAAAGAGCAAGTAGATATGCAGTCATAATGTTTAATTAAGCAGGTGACCTTTTCGGAAAAATGACAATAACTTCAACATGCAAAACGTATACAACCAATCATCATAATATAACATTCAAATTGATATTTAGACAGATACAATACAGAATATACATAGAGGATCTATGGAACCACCACCATAAAGTATTCACCCTTTATTAGGTTCGCCGATGGAGCGACTACTTGTATATCCTGGATTGCTTGACCTGACTCTGCTTGACAAAACCTTCGGAGAACGCTTCTTTAGCCTAGTAGCAATTGCTTTACCTTACATCCTGGGCTTAAGCAAAGCCCTGTTGACTAGCTCTTCGCTCACCATTGCCCTCTTAGGATCTCCTAACGAAATCCCGAGTATTCTATGAATACCAAAGACGAACCCTATCTAGTCGAATTCTAAGATTCTGAGATAAACACTCAGAAAACAAAGAAAACGAGAAAGTCTCGTATACTAAACTACTCGTGTGATACACCTGAGATCACTGAATGACTTGTATAAAATGGAAAAATGTATACTTGAAGTCACTAGATGATTCAGATCGAGTGAAGAGGGATGATTTCAACTAAGGAAGGCATGGGGTATTTATAGTAGGGAAACTGAGCATTTTCTCTGTGAAATTTGATGTGGGATTCTGCCTGGGAGCTCGGGATGCCTGTCCCGAGTCTATTGACAGGGTCAGGACACCCATCATGGGTCTGGGACACCCGTCCTGAACTAAAAAGTTCCAAAAATCACATTTTTACCTCAATATTTGCTATTTTCTTGCATATTTCACCTGAAACTTCCAAAATCACAAATACTGCAAAATTGTGTTAATATCAATCAATTAAGAACAATTTATCTCTATTTTTGCCCTAATTTGTGCCTAAAAACATGCTAAAAAAGTTATATGATTTATGCACATCAACAGGCGGTGGCATCAGTTCTGGTAAGAGACTCAGAAGGTAAGCAACTACCGGTTTATTTCGTCAGTTGAGTTTTGCGAGATACCGAAGTACGTTATTCACAGATCGAGAAGCTGGCATACGCAATGGTCGTCAGCACGCGCAAGCTTCGCACGTATTTTGAATCTCACACCATCGTTGTCTACACCAATCATCCACTGAAACAAGTTTTTCACAAATTGGATCAGTCCGGAAGGATGCTGCGATGGTCCATCGAGCTGTGCGGTTACGACCTCAGATTCGCACCACAAACAGCAATTAAGGCACAAGCCCTATCGGATTTTCTCGCCGAGCTCTCTTTCACGGAAGTACCTCCCTCCAAAGATCCAGTACCCTCACCTTCAAAGGAGAGCACCTGGACGATGATGGTGGACGGAGCGGTCAACTCTCAAGGTACCGAAGTCGGCATCACGATGAAGTCTCCCCTTGGGATAATATGAAGAAATCCGAAGTATAAGGCTTAACTATTCCTTGTCCAATAACCAGGCTGAATATAAGGCCCTTATCCTCGGACTACAATGCGCTTTGGAGGTCGGTGTAGAAGCCTTAGAGGTCTTCAACGACTCTCAAGTCGCCGTTGGACAGGTGAATCGTGAGTACTCTATGAACTTCGATAATTTAAAGGAATATGCGGAGAAGGTCGACCGTCTGATCACTCAACTCCAACATTTTGCGATGAAGAAGATAGATCGCAGTCAGAACGAGGCAGCGGACAGGCTGGCAAAGATAGCTTTGGGAGAATCCCCCAACGATTTAGGAGTGACAATAGAACTTCTTTCTGCTCCGGAGCCTATCCTACCATTACATACGACAATCAACTGATTCTTCCACGTGGATCGACGAACTAAGGGATTTTATATCCTCAGACATTTTGCCTGAGGATAAAAACAAGGCGAGGCAGATACGAAAGCGAGCGACTCGGTATACAGTAATTAACAATATTCTGTATCGTCGTTCTTTCACCAGGCCTTTACTTTACTACATCCCTCCAGACATCACTCGCAGAGAAAATCCTGGATCGAGACCCCTCGTAGAGAAAATCATAAATCAGGGATTTTATTGGATAACGCTACAGAATGACGCAAAGGACTTTGTTAAGCATTGCAAGGTCTGTCAAAATTTTGGCAAGATACCTCGACTACCGTCCGTTCCTCAAAATCCCATCCTAGCTGCATGGCCTTTCGATATGTGGGGAATTGACTTGATGGCCAAGTTCCCCAAGTCTAGAGGAAGCCAGTATTTGAGAGTAGCCGTAGATTATTTCTCCAAGTGGATAGAGGCGAAGTCAAAGGTGGCCCCCCACGGAGGAAAACACTCTTAACTTTTTGCATGACTTTGTGCTTTGCAGGTATGGAGTACCACGAGCTTTGGTAATTGACCATGTTACCCAGTTTTCCACTAAGTTCACGAAGGAGTGTACCCGCTTGGGAATCAAGCATTGGAAGTCATCTGTCACCCATCCCCAAGGCAATGGACAGACAGAAGCAGCAAATAAGATAGTTCTCACAGCGTTAAAGAAAAACTTAGAAGGAAAATCTAACAAATGGGTCGATGAGCTCCCGGCAACACTTTGGGTAGTCCAAACTTAGGCTAGGGGCCCCACAGGAGAAACAACGTATGCCTTGGTGTTCAGATCAGAAGCTATATCTCCAGCCGAACTCGCACTCCCATCATACAGAGTTTCCACCTACAACGCAGAAAGCAACAAATGACAGCGATGCTTAGATCTGGACTTACTAGAGGAAAGAAGGATAGCAGATTGACTAAGAGTGGAGGGTTTTAAGTAAAAAACCAAGATGACTCATGAAAAAAATCTGGTGAGAAGACTGCTACGCGTTGGAGACTGGGTATTAAGGAAGATCGAAGGATCAGCCAGACAAATCAAAGCAAACAAACTATCACCGAACTGGGAAGGCCCTTATTTGATCAAAGGCGAAGTGCGCCCATGAACTTTTCATCTCATGGATCGGGAAGGAAAAATACTACCCAACCCATGGCATGCCAACCAATTGAAAAAATATTTTTTATAGATACTTAAAGAGGTAAACTCAACATTAGTTCACTTCGCTGTCATTAACATGAAATATACTTTGAATTGATTCCAGGACTATCAGTCTTCAATAAATTGCAGTTCGAGCCAATCTTGGAGTTAAAAGTTTCAGAGTTAATCACGGAACTTATGGATTTCAGAGTTAGTCATGGAATCCACCTTCACTTCGAGTCAATCTTGGAGATTAAAGTTTCAGAATTAGTCATGGAACTTATGGATTTCAGAGTTAGTCATGGAATCCACTCTCACTTCGAGTCAATCTTGGAGATTAAAGTTTCAGAGTTAGTCATGGAAGTTATGAATTTCAGAGTTAGTCATGGAATCCACTCTCACTTCGAGTCAATCTTGGAGAATAAAGTTTTAGAGTTAGTCATGGAACTTATGGATTTCAAAGTTAGTCATGGAATCCACTCTCACTTCGAGTCAATCTTGGAGATTAAAGTTTCAGAGTTAGTCATGGAACTTATGGATTTCAGAGTTAGTCATGGAATCCACCTTCACTTTGAGTCAATCTTGGAGATCAAAGTTTCAGAGTTAATCATGGAACTTATGGATTACAGAGTTAGTCATAGAATCCATCCTCAATTCGAGTTAATCTTGGAGTTAATCTTAAGTCAATCATGGATCAATCACAATGTTATTAAACGTTTCAATTTAAGTGCGAGGTTACGATTTAGCCTGGTGTTTTAACTTAAGGGTTGCATCAATTCATTCGAAGTTAAAAGGTTTTTAAACACCTTTTTGCGAAGTCAAGACACTTGGGGACACAAAAAATAATAGAGACAGGTCAACAAAATTAAATTTCCATTTAAAAGCCCTATTCTATTATAGTTGGAGGGGCCTCGGTTAAAGGAGGAGCAACTTCAGCCGAAGCACCCTCACTTCCCAAAATTATTTCCTCCACCACCAGGGTGGGTCTATCATCTTCAGCAGTCTCAGTCTCCGGCATAGACCAACAACCGTCAAAGGAGCCACTTGTATGGCCTCAGACTCCTCTGGTTGCTCCTGAAACTGATCACACAACTCTGCCAGGTCCGGATGCACTGGTGCTGGCGAAGTCTATTGCCTTCTCGCTTTCTAGTCAGCAGCCGCTATCTCCGCCAATTCACTTTCTGTAAATGGGACGAAGTCACAGCCGTTCTTGAACTCAGGATTGGCATAAGACCCTTCAAAGGCCCTGCACATCAGTGCCTTGTCTGTAATAAGGTGTGGAATTAGCGAAGTATGTGCGCACACCCCCTTTCGTAAAATCCACTGCATCTCGAGTAGAGTTCATCTTCGAATGCTGGGGAGGTGCGCTAAATATCCACCACCTTGGTAGTGTAATCAACAGATTCATAATAAGTCACGACCACATTCTCCTCAGCAGTTCGAAGCTTCTCTTCGGCGGAGTCAAGGGCCTTGTTCTTTGACGACAGCTATCCCTCCATGTCAGCATACTTCTTCTCCAAGTTTAGCTGCATTGTCCGGGAAGTGTTCATTGATACAACCATCATGCCGAGGTGCCCAATGTAGGCACCAACCTGAAAAAGAGAGATGGAGTTAGAGATAGGGCTTTCCAAAAGAAAAAAAAATTATATATATAACCGCTAAGTGAGTCTACCTGTGTCAAATGGGCCCCAATGTGTCCCGTCGTGTCATCCACCCCCATCGAAGCACGACAAAGGTTTTGTGACAGATCATAGTCCATCACTCTGTGCAGCACATCTTGCCAAATAATCTCCCCACCCGGGGGTTTGATAGCTGCAGGTAAGATAAGGGTGGGGAGGCTCGTTGGATCTCCTGGGCAAGACCTTCCAAGTCCCTCCTAGACTCAAGAAATTTGAACCCTTCTCTCTTCCAAGGATGAGAAGAAGACCCAGCAGAACCTTCTCCCCGTGAGGCACGAAGTGCTAGGGCCCGGGATATGAGTGGGCCTCATCCTGCAAGTCCGAAGGGTTAGACAGTCGGATACCCTGAGAGGGCCTTTTTCTTGGTGGCTCAACCTCGCTGCCATCACATACCAGCTTCGACATAACAACAACGGCTCCTTCTCCTTCGAACGGTCACTCGTCCTTTGTGGTGGAGGACTTCGCGTCATTTGGACTTGAGGGGTCGCTGAGGGAGAGGTCGTACCCTCCGACGAAGTACCGGCAGCCGCAAAAATTGAGGCGCGGTCTACAGCCCTCGCCAGAGTGAGGCCCGCCCATCGGAAGGTAGCACCTCGAGCACGCCTCACGACGCTCGGTGAAATCCATAGGCATATCTGCCAAAAGAAGGAAACAAAGTCAGCGTCGAAGTGAAAATAAGGTATGCAAACTAACATAAAAAAATCATCCTAATCTACCCTTTGCTACAGGACAGCCCGCGCTTTCCAAATTGGTGCACTCCGGGCATTCATCAAAAAATACTCCCGCGGGTGCAATCTCCATACAGGGTACTCATTATTGTCCTCCAAGCCCAGCTCCCTCCGGTGAGCATCTATCGACTATCCACCAATCCCGCAAGGGTAACGGCTGTTGTTAGCGATAAGTTCGCTGATCAGGAAGACTTTGGACTGGGTTCTATGGTTGTTGCCTAACTCACTCCGAATATAGTCCAAAAATTTCCTATCGGAGTCAAAATATTGGGTGTTTTTCTTTACGGGTGGCCAGGTGCGAAGTGCCTTACACTTCGGGTAAAACGGGAAGCCCAATCTAGAGTCCATGCAAACCCATCGCTCTCTCCACTGGTTGACTTTATTGGGAGGGGGTTCAAAAAGGGTGACCTTACTTGGGTGAGGTCTCAAAGATAGTGTGAGGTTGTTCATCCTAAGTACGGTAAAGAAGGTTCTCAGGATCAACTCTGAGACTTCTATTCCTATTCTTCTACATAAAATAGTTAAGGCAAAAAAGTACCGAACTCCGTTGGGGTGGACATGGGCAGGTTGACACTTCACTAAATTCAAAAAATTACAAAAAGCAGGATCTAAGGTCAAGGAAAGACCCTAAGTAAAGTGGTCGAAAGGGGTGTGGATATAAGCGTCAGCCATGACTCCGCATGACTTCACTATAAAGACCTTAACCTACTTCGGTCGACCTCTAAGAATAGTACATGATACTCAAGGCTAATGGTGTTGGTCTTCAAGGCAAAGTCCCCAGACAGTTGTCTTTTGGTTGTTGGGAGGTCTTCTAGGTCGTCGGAGGCAGAGTCCTCCCCTTGGAGGGCCCTGGCTGGGGCTAAGTTCCTAACCTTAGGGGCTGAAGCAGGAATGGTGGAGTCCTCGATAGTGCTGCTGGTCGAAGTCTGGATGGTCGGGACCCTAATGATCCAGTCATGGATCTCCAGGACAGTCTGAGGACCTTGTCCATGCCCAACACTCGAACTCTCATCACTCGAACTACTACTACTCGAAGTGCTGGAACTCGGGTTAGTTGGTATGTTCACTGAGGTGGATACTGAAGAGCTAGATTCTACTTCAACTAAGGGGCATCCTGATTTTGACATTCTGACTTGAAGATAAAAAAACCCTATCAGTTCTAATCTGTCACTTTGCCTTCAAAGAAGGTCTTAAACCCAGAAAATTCTCCCCGGTAACCTTCACAGAGGAAATCCTACTCTACCTTACTCAATTGCCCCTTTTTTAAAAAAAAAATAGAAAACAAAAGAGAAGAAAGAAAGGCATTCTAAACCCCGAAACAAAGCTCATATAAATCAATACAAAGAGAAACTGAGACATAAGCAGCCATTACCTGATGATGATAAGTTGAAGGATTACTGAAGATAGATGAAGGGAATGCCGGGCAAGTTTGAGAGCAAGAAGAAGATTATAAAGTCGTAGAAGAATAAGGGTGAAAAATGTTTGAATAAGGAGGAAACAAGTATTTATAGATGGAAAGGAAGTTGAAGGGATAAATAAAATAATAATAAATTTGAAGAGGCTTCTCAAACGCTCTTCGCCCAAACCCGTTTCTGAGCGGGTCCAGTGACACCAAATGTCACGTCCGTACTGAGGCGTGCAGTAGCCATCATTAATCCAGTCTCGGTAAACAGGAACGACATCATTACAGCCGTCGTTTGGGGAGTCCCGCCGACATTAAGACAATCTGATTGGAAAAAACATTTTTTACTCTGATTATAGCAAGCGTCCCCATGAGTCCGCATAAGATCAGTAATGACATTACTCTTTGCATCGAAGTCAAGGAGGGGACTTCTTCCACTTACGATGGGCTACTGAGAAGTATAAAAATATCATGTGCTGACATGGAATGAAAGTTGACATGACAATCTGATATGTCCGTCCAGCAAGCATGGCGGGGCCCACAACTCAACCACACAAGGTGCCGAAGTCCGCAGTCTCTCTTCTCAGGTAACCCACTTCGCCGATATCCTGACTACCAGCTAGTCAAGATTCTTCCGGAATATTCCCCAACGAATATCTTTTGACCAACCGTTTATCTTAACATCGCTCGGTTAAAAGTATCCCACAGAATATCCCTATAATAGTGGGATATTTCAGAATCTGACAACTTCAAATTCTTCACTGCGTACGTATTTCTCAGGGTCATTTATTCCTATAAATACCCCCCTCATGAGGATAAAAGGCAAGGCCATATAACTCAACAACTTCTGTGCCAATTTCATATATCTCTCTCTAGTCAGATTTTAGAATACTGACTTAACTATCGGAGGGTTCGTCGGAGGTCCCTCACCCTCCGTCTCAAACTTCTCTGTTTTGCAGGCCTCACGCCTCCACTTCGGCACTGACACTTGGCAGAGATCGCACAGACGACGACGCTTCATTGATACGTGGCGTCAAACCTATTTTCGACGAATCAATATATATATATATATATATATATATATATGTGTGTGTGTGTGTGTGTGTGTGTGTGTGTATTTTAAATATTTGAAGCGATTATATCTAATTGATACTAAAATAGTTTAACTGATTAAAATGTTTTCATTTTTCTTAATGGTAATGCATCTGTAACATTAATAATAGGTTTTGAAATTGATTCACATTAATTCTAATAACTTATTTATAATAAGTGTCAAACTTTCACCTCTCATAATATTGATAATACATTTTGTTATTATGTCAAGAATTTATGGTTGGATTATTATATTAATTTTTAAGATAAATTATCCTACTAACACTTGAACTTTTAAAAAATTCAACTTTTACACGTGTATTTATTTTTTGTTTGAACTGACACTTGACTATTAAATAACACCTCCTTTGCACAAATGTCCAAAATTTCCGTTATACTTCATTTTCCATCCAATTCATAGGAGCTTTTTCGTCTTTTTAAATTATGTATATTTTTAAATTATTAAGATTTTATTTTTAGGGGTAATTTTGTCTTTTCACATCATTATACAAAAATCTAAAAAATTTCATTTTCCATCCAATTTATAGAGGCATTTTCATCTTTTTAAATTATGAATATTTTTAAATTATTAAGGTTCTATTAGGCGTAATTTTATCATTTCACACTAGAGGATGCCAAAATAAATTTAACATAATTATATGTGTGAATCCCTAGGTTCAAACCACAATCATATAAACAATAAATAAGCATTTATCATTTGGACAAATACATAAATTTATATTATTTGGAAATTATATTAAATATAAAGATTCTCAAAAACTATTATCCAAACAACGCAATTTAAACCACATGTCTTCATAGTCATCCCCTTCTCAAACCTTGTATTGAAGCTTTTATTCAACTTTAAATTCGTTGCAAAATACGAATTTTGAGGGGGTTTTTTACAATGACATGGTTACATTATTAGTGTCAACCATGACATTTTATAACAAAAAAAATCTCAAAATTCATGTTTTGTGACAAATTCGAAGTAGAAGAGTTGAAGAAGAGTTTTAGTGCAAGGTTGGAGGAGGTGACAATAACGAAAAGCACAAGTTTGAATTGCGTCATTTTGATAATATTTTTTGAAAATGTATATATTTAATATAATTTATATTTAAAATACAAAATATAATTGCTATATAAAATGCGTATTTATTATTGTGTAATTGCAATATAAAATATAAGTTTGATATATAAATATATTTATAGTTGTTCTAGTGGGTAGATATGATTTATTTAAGCTTGTGGTTGTCTGATCAAATCCTTGCAATTATAAAATATTTATTAGATTTTTAATAATTAAGTGAAAAGACAAAATTACCCCTAAAAATAAAACCCTAATAATTTAAAAATGCTCATGATTGTAAAAAGACGAGAATGCACCTAGGAATTGGATGGAAAATGAAGTCTGACGGAAATTTTGGACGGAAGGGATCATTTTATAGTTCAAGTGTCACTTCAAAGCGAAAATAAATACAAGTGCAAAAGTTAGATTTTTAAAAAATTCAAGTAAAAATAAGACGGAAGGGCAAAGGAGGTGCTATTTTATAGTTCAAGTGTCAATTCAAAGTGAAAATAAGACGGAAGGGTAAAGAAGGTGCTATTTTATAGTTCAAATGTCACTTCAAAGCGAAAATAAATACAAGTGCAAAAGTTAGATTTTTAAAAAATTCAAGTGTTAGTAGGATAAATTACCCTAATTTTTATTAGTTGAAACTAGTAAGTGATTTTGTTTAGGAGTTAAATGGAAAATACTGGAAAATTAATTAATTAAAATTAATTTTACAGAAAGAGGTAATGAAAAATATGCATACATGCATACGTGTGTATATATATATATATAGATACAACATACATGAACCCTGCATGATTTTATGTCTTTTTCTTGTAATAAGGTTGTATCTTAACGTTGATCTTCTTATCCAAAGCAACAGTAACCTGCATGATCGACACCACAAATTCTGACATATTTATCATCGTTGCAGAAATATTTTCTATCAAAGCTTTTACTTAGTAGTCTTAGATTATTATTATTAATTAATATTATTTTTATTTATTTTGTATATATTATAAGATTTGATTTAATTCGGAGAATATTTTCCCTTTTATTTTGTCTTTTATGTAAGACTGTTATATATATATATATATATTTACCTTTGTTAATAGAAAATTGACAATCGGATTATATTCTTTCATGGTATGTATCAGAGCCTTAGAGTTCTTTTCTTTTGTTTTTGTTTTTATTTTTTATTTCGTTTGTCATTTTTTATATTGATATAATATCCGGCGAAAAAGACTCAAAATCTTCCTCTCTTGTTCCTTATCCTGCTCTTACAGTTCTTAATATTACCAATTTTATTAAAATAACCTTGGAACTTCATACCAGTCAATACATCACGTGGTTTACCCTCTTTAAAATTCATGCTAGGGCTTATCCGATGTTGGATCACATAATTCCAACCACTTCTTCCGAGGCCTCCTCGTCTTTTGCTTTTGATTCTGATTTTTGGTTCCGTATTGATGCCATAGTTTTACGATGGATTTATGACACCATTTCCAATGATCTTCTCAACATTATATTGGAGCAAAATATCACCGCATAAACTGCTTGAAATTACTTACGTGACATTTTTTCTGACAACAAAAATTCCCGAACTTTTTACCTTGAACAAGAATATTCCAATGTTCATATGCATAATTTTGTTGACGCTCCCTCTTATTGCCAGCATCTCAAATCCTTGGCGAATCAGTTATCTAACGTTGGCTCTTCTGTTTCTAATGATCAGTTATTCCTTCAATTAATTGTTGATTTAACTAATGCCTATACTAATATAGGTACTCAAATTCGCCATGGGGACATGTTGCCTTTATTCTATAAGGCTCGTTCCATGTTAGTTCTAGAAGAAATAGCTCATTCAAAATGATCTAGTCCATTGTCGGCCTAATCTGCTTTCTTGGTTTCCTCCCTGTATCCTTTCGGTTATTTTTTTTACCGCAACTTCGGCGGTCAGTGATAACGCTAAATTATATCACATTTTAGCATGTATTTATATGTGAAATAGGTCAATTTGAAAAGTAGTTGGACTCAATTACTTTAAATTAAAAATTATTTTCTAACTTTTGGATTTTGGAAGTTTTAGGGGCTAAATTACACAAAATGGGAAATTTTGGGGTAAATATGCAATTTAGCAAAAGTCCAGAACGACCGTCCCCAACTTAGAACGGTCCTCCTTCCAGAACAGCCGTTGTGAGCTCAGAATGGTCGTCCTTAAGCCTAGTCAATGTCCCACATCAATAAATCATGAATTTTGGCTACAAATCACTCCTATAAATACCCAGACCCCCAGGAGTTCAAATCATCCCTCAACACTCAACACAGTTCATCTAGCAACTCAGAGTATCTCATTTTCCCTCATTCTGAGTTTTTATCTCAGTAATCGGAAATTTGTGTAGTTAAGTATTCGAGTTTGATTTTCATAGAATACTGGGATTTCGATAGGAAATCCCCAAGAGCTCTAGATTATCGTTTTCTGAATCAATAGAGTAGTTCTTTAGCCCTAATCGAAAGGTGAAGCATTGCTACTAGGTCGAAGAAAAGTTCCCCGAAGGTTTTGACTTCCAGAGTAGGACCAACATTCAGTAGTAGAGGAGACTGCAACACCGAGAATAACATAAAGTAGTGACCGCCTTACTATAACTATTCTCTAAACTCTGTCTTTTATGTTTCTCAATAGTTTGTCTAAATATCTATTTGATTACTGGAAACTCGAGATGTTTTTATATATATTTACAATTTAAGGCTATTGTCTATCAATTTCTTGGGAAGATCATGAAGCTAAATTATCATTATGCTTTGATTAACTATTTGTGCTTTTATGTTAAACCTAGGGTTATGAACAAAATACAACCAAGTTAACTTAACAGTTCTATCTTAAACCTTGACCGGAAGGTAATTGTAGATACTACCAGAGTAGGATGAATAACATGACAAACACCATGTAGGTTAAAAAACTAATAATTCTGAGTTAGGTCCTTATGCCAGTCCTAGAGTGAGTTACCCTTATGACAGACACGATGATTACTAAGCAACTCAAAAGATGATTAGGATTATCACCGCTAACCAATACCAGGATAATTAACTTAGGTAACTCAGATATGGTAACAAACAGATAATAATTCATAATTGCCTTAGATCAAAACATGTCTATACTTCGAACATAGGTCAAACAAATTGTCTAAACTGTGGTCATAAACTCTTTATGAATGTTTAACTGTTGAAGTACTCTTTGCATGTTATTTATCTATGAGTGTTAGTATGATCAATAACTTCCTCAACTAAGGAATGCCAACTGATTAATTCTTGATAGTTGATATTTAGACTATGTAACAGATGCTACTAAGTCATTGTCACGTTCTTGGGACATACGATAATTACAAATGTAAAATCGTTGATGCTACCAATAGACTAGCTACACGATAGGTACTCTGCTTTAGGTTCTATTTGATTAAGTGACAACTGAGTGCTACACTAAATTCTTAATTACTCATAATCAACATAGGTTATAAACTATATCTTTTAGCTATCAAATGAACACCATTTATTTTTTGTGCCGTTGCCAGGGAACATTCAAAATTTTAGGATTTCTGATCAAAATTCTAGAAATTTATGATAGGTAACAGTAGTAATCTATTATTTAAAAATAATTTTTTTGGACAAAATTAATCAATATTTCCCGAAATATAGGATTTCCTTGAATAATTAATTTCAGAAATTATCTGGAAAAAAAATTGAGTTAATCAAATTTTAGAAAATTATTCTAAAACCATATTAGGGAAATCATTTAGAAAACCCACAAAATGTTTTTTTAAAAAAACCCAAAAATATTTTGTGAATAATAAATCTCCTCTTTCAAAAAGTCTTTCAATATTTTGCTCACATAAACTCTTTTAGGAATTCGATATAGAAATAAGGGATAAAAGAGGAGCTAAAACTCTAGCTGCAAACCATTTGTCTAGATTAGAAAACCCCGAATTAGAGGTTATTGATGAGATAGTAATATCTGATAAATTTACGGATAAGAACTTATTTTCATTGTTTGCTATGTATAATGATTCTCCTCCTTGGTTTACCGATATTGCAAACTATCTAGTCGCTAAAGTCATCCCAAGTGACATGACTTATCAACAAAAGAAGAAATTCTTTGCTGATTTGAAATATTACTACTGGGAAGATCCCTTTCTATTTTGAATCTGTGTAGATACGTTGATTAGAAGATCTGTCTCGGAAGAAGAAGGATATAAGATTCTAGAGCATAGCCATCACAGACCTAGAGGAGGCCATTTGGCTGCTAATAACACTAACGGGAAAGTGTTTGAAGTAGGATTTTATTGGCCTACCATATTCAAGGATGTCGTATCCTACATCAAGTCCTGTGATGCCTGCCAAAGAATAGGTAACATATCTTCCAAGGATAGTCTACCCCAGAGAGGTATACAAAGTGTCGAAATCTTTGACACCTGGGGTATTGATTTCATGGATCTCTTTCCTTCCTCCTTTGGCAATTAATTACATCATAGTAGTTGTGGAATATTTTTCTAAATGGCCTGAAGCACAGGCATTATCTACTAATAATGCTAAAGTTATTTGCAGATTCCTTAAAAAGCTGTTTTCCAGATTTAAATGTCCTAAGGCTCTGATAAGTGATAGAGGTACTCACTTATGCAACTCACTACTGCAAAAAGTACTCAAACAATATGGAGTTCACCATTGCTTTTCCACGGCCTATCACCCACAGACCAATGGGCATTTTGAGGTAACAAATAGGGGAATAAAATGAATTCTAGAAAAGATTGTAGGTGTTAATAGTAAGGATTGGGTCATTAAGCTAGATGATACTTTATGGGACTTCCATACTACATATAGAACATCTACAAAATTTTCACCATATAGATTCGTCTACGAAAAAACATGTCATTTACCTATCAAACTAGATCATAAAGCATATTGGGCTTTGCAAAAATGCAATCTACATAACAATTTAGCTAAAGAAAACCAAATTTTACAAATCAATAAGTTGGATGAGTGGAGATTTAATGCATATGAAAACTCTCAAAAATTCAAAATGAAAAGTAAAATTTTGCATGACAATCGACTTAGATCCCAGAAAAGTTTCAAACTTGGAGATAAGGTGTTATTATTCAATTCACGTTTGAAACTCATTCTAGGAAAACTCAAAAGCTATTGGTTTGGCTTGTTTACTGTTAAAGAAGTGTTACCATATGGAGCATGCGATGTAATTGATCAGGATGACACTACTTTTAGAGTAAACGAGTAACAAGTGAAATTATACCCGATTGACAAACTAGAGCAAGTTATTCTGCTTGAGACATGAGAGGAGTTTTTCTTTTCTTTTATTGTTTTTATCATTTTTTGTAGTTCCTTGTTAGTTGTTTTCCTTTTGTTTGTTTTTCCCGCTTTTTGTATTATTTCCATCTATGCTTTCAAATAAGTGTGGGGTTGATAGTATGCAGAACACATAGAACAGTGTTCACCTAAAATGTGGGGTAACAGTGCAGTAAACCTTTTGCTTGTTTGATGCATTTTGTCCAAATTTTTGCACCCTTTTCAAATTCTCTTAAAAGTTTTCAAAATTTTTTAGTCTTTCAAACTTCAAAATTGGTTGGGGAAGCATAATTAAGTGTGTTTTGATATATGAGTTGCTTTGTCCATGATATGAATAACTTGTTGAATGTCCCGACCATCAGGATTTCATTTCTTCTATTCTGCTAGATTTGATATAAGTCTAGACATAGAACATTCCTGATACATGAGCACATTAGGTATGGTTAGTTAATTTGACAAATAGACAACTTTTGAGTTTGTAGTTGAATAATGTTAGACCAATTGAACATTATGATAGCCTTTGTGAATAACTTGATATAATTTTGAGTAAAGTGCCACAAGCTATTTTTGAATGAATATTTGAATAAGAGTGAGTCTACAAGTATCCTTTGTTACTCGAGTACCCCTTCTGAAGGGAATTTAATGCACGGTACCCTAAGGTCGTATAGATTTGGGAGTCATTGGAGCGAGGCTCACTACATGGGTAATTAAAGTTGACATGTGAAAGCAGACAAGAATACCCAGTGAATCAATGAACATACACTTAGTGTATTTTTCTTAGTTTTGCTAAATGATAGGAATTTCTTCAAGTAAAATGGGGATTTTAACAATTAATCCACAAGATCAAAATTGGGAAAAGAATTATGCCCATTAACACAATCTAACCCAAAATCAAAGGACAAAACATGCAAATAAAGCTAGGAAACGAGGTAAAACATGTGTAAATAACTCCACTATCGTAGAGTTATCAGGAGTCTACATTGGAAAACCCTTGTTCACTTATCCCGAGAAAAGGAAAACCTACTAAGGTCACACATACCCCTCCCGCTATGACCCAACATATCCTCCCCCTCTCTCACATAATAAATATCAAAAAGTTAACTCACCAACTCCACTAATTCCCGCTCTTCCAAAATTCACAAAAATTACTATGTCAACATCTCCTAACCATATCGGATTGTTAGAACAGCCTACTATCCCAAATTTACCTAACCCATCTCATCCTAACCTTGATATAATTTCAATCCAATATGAACCCACAAGCCCAAATCTACCACCCACTTTCAGTCCATCCCTTTCTACCTGCCTACGATTAAATTCAATATCAGATTTACCAAGCCTGCAACCAAATGTAGCTCTAATTGGCACTGTGAAGAGACTGAGAACTTTCACAGATAGACCGAGTAAGAGAATTTGCATGCATATTTTGAACACAGAAATTCTGATGAAAGTCTTGATAAACAATCTAGACCAGTTCTTTGCAAAACTTCATCTTCAAAACTGTAGTCAATCTTTCTTTAGAGAGAATACCATCGTGGAAGAAGTTGAAATAACTACACAAGAGGCCTCGGAGTAGAGAATCACAGTTATTCACAAAAGGTTTATTCACATAAAAAGAGAAGCTCGCATGAAGTTTTAGAGCTGTAATTCATCAACCAATTTCAGCCAATGGCCAAGGAGGCAGGCCCAAGCACGCCCCCAACCTTTAAATGAGTATATTGGCATGGAACTACCAAGAAATTGGGCAAGCTACGACAGTTCGGTCACTAAGGGTGCTTATCAAGACCCACAAGCCCATGATCGTTTTTCTTCCTGAGTTGAAAACCAAATTACCCGAAAAAATCTAAAAAATTCTATTACCAATGGAATTATGTCACACGGAATTTGTGCTAGCGATTGGAATGGTTAGCGGAATTGTGCTAGGTTGGACGACAAATGTGAATCTTAAGGTAGTTATAGCCAACAGCTCACTCATCAATGTTTTGGTATTCTCACACCCAAGTCATACCCTAGCAACTAACTAGTGTGTATGGACTAACTATATTATCAATGAAACATCAGTTTTGGGAGTCTCTACTCTCAATTGAAGAAGCATGGAAGGGCCCCTAGTGTATAATAGGGGTCTTCAATTCAATTCTAGACCAAAGAGATAAGGCAAGTAGGAGACCAGTAACTCAGGCATGTTCGGTGGGCTTCCGAGATTTTTCCCAAGACAGGGGACTTGTAGATATTGGTTTTTATGGTGCTCAATTTACATGGAACAACAAGAGAAGTGGCGATGCAAACATACAAGAAAGACTAGACAAGGGTTTCATCAATGGAGAATGGAGATTGATATTCTCTCATGCTTACCTTAGCGATCTAACGACGCTCAATAGTGATCATCCCCCCTGCTCTTGTTCCCGACACCAAAAGCCAATTCAAGTAGGAAACCATTCTAATTTGAGATGATGTGGACAAGGGACTGAACCGCGACTGAAGTTATCGCCAAAGTTTGGAGTACCGAGTTTAATGGATCGCCAACCTACTGTCTGGCAATGAAACTCAAAAAGTCCAAGCAAGCTCTCATAGTGGAACCTTAACTCCTTTGGAAAGGTCCAAGCTCATATCAAACAACTTCACACTCTCATTGACCAATACCAAAACCTCCCACAAACACCCAACATTCTGCACCAAGAACAACTAGTACAAAGCAACTTGAATGAGGTTTTGAAAAGTGAAGAACTACACTGGAGGGATAAATCCAAAACCGAATGGATGCTTCCAATACCAGGTATTTCCATCTAGCCATTGTCATTCATAGAAAAGTAATGTTATTGATCATTTTAAGCTATTTGTTTCTGATGCTAATAACATGCTTTTGTGTTCTATCCCTACAGATGAAGAAGTCAAGAATACCATTTTTCTGATGAATTCATATAAATGTCCCTATTTTTCAAAAATTATTGTGGAACATGTGTTTATAACTAGTCAAATCCTTAAAGAAACTATTCACACCTTTCTTGCAATCATCCCTAAAATACCCGGTGCTTCTAAAGTAGATCAATTTAGGCCAATAGCTTTATGTAATGTGATTTTTAAAATCATAACAAAGATTGTGGCCTCTAGACCGAGGAGTATACTTCACAAATTGATCTCTCCTACCCAGGTTGCTTTCATACCTGATAGGAACATCAAAGAAAATACCATTTTAAATCATGAGTTGATGTACTGCTTGAATGGTAAGAAAGGTAGAATGGTTTCATGGCTCTCAAAATTGACATGGCCAAAGCTTATGACCATGTTGAATGACCTCTCCTAGAGACCATTCTAAAACTACATGACTTTTTTTCTCACTTTATTGATCTTATCCATTATTATGTGTCTACTTCCTCTTACTCGGTTCTTATAAATGAATCTCCTTATGGTCATTTTAGAGCTACTAGAGGTATTAGGTAGGGAGATCCTCTCTCCCCGATCTTGTTTACTCTTGTGTTTGATATTCTATCAAGAATCCTTTCGAAGGCAGAAGTAGAAGGTAAAATTCATGACATTAAAGTAGAAAAACAAGCCCGACTATTTCACACTTAATGTATGTAGATGACCTAACAATATATTGCAAAGCAACAGTGGAGGAAGCTAAGGAGTTAGCAGCATTCTTAAATAGATTTAGCAGTTGGTTTAGACAAGTTAAAAATCTCTCAAAGTCATCCATACGTTTCAGCAGGAACACACGCCAGGAATTGAAAGCGAGTATTCTCAATCGTTTGGGAATGGTTGAGTGCACTCATAAATCTAAATACTTGGGTTTACCTTTTTATAGATATAGCTCTAAATTCCAAGCATTTAGGGATATAATTGATAAAGTTGATTCAAAGCTGGCGGGTTGGAAATCAAAAGTAATGTCCTTTGCAAGCAAAAGTACATTGATTAAGTCTACAATCTAATCCCTTCCAAGTTATGTCATGCAGACTTATGACCTCCCAGTCAATGTGTGTAAAAAGATTGATTCCCAAATTAGAGACTTTTGGTGGGGAAATGTAAGTGACAGACATAAGATGCTATACTTCAAAGCATGACACTCATTGTGTACCCCAAAGGAGGTAGGTGGTTTGGGTTTCAAAAGCATGAGAGACATGAATGAGGCCTTTATCACGAAGCTAGCTTGGCAAATTAGCACAAAAAAGAACACACTGTGGATCAAAGTTTTACATGATAGATACCTTAAAGGACTGGAATTTCTGGATGCAACTCAACAACCAAAGAGGGGCTCGTGGATATGAAAAAGCATATTGGATAGTAGGAAGTTCGTCAATAAAGGAGCATGTTACTGGATTGTTAGAGACTCAAGAGTGAAGATTAGGGCAGAACCATGGATCCCAACTTTTCAAGACCTCAAGGTACCACAGGAGGTTACTCTACCAGAGGAATTTAGATATGTGAAAGATTTGATAACTAATGTTGTCGAATTAGAGATTTTCCAAATTAATTTACTCAGAGTTGTTCCTAAGGCTCTTCAATCCTAAAACCCATCAACCATCTTCTATCAAAGGAGATGATATTTATAAGTTAAGAATTAACATTATCTTAGATTTTAATTTTCTTTTATATATAATTATCTCTTTTAAATAATAAATAAGTAATAGAATAATATGAATTTCCTAAATTACTCTTAGGTAAAAGGATGTACACTACATATATACCATAAGCCTTTTTTTTAATCAATAGATTAATTCTTACGTTATTATATTTAAAATTCTAAGAATTTATTCTAACTCTTGAACTTTAGCCAATGCTACTTATTACCCGTAAGAGAGGTGAAAATTATGACAAAATATTAGTAATAATAAAACGATGTAGTGTAAAAAATGAAGAGGATCAATCAATAAATCTATCAATCATAGAAATAGTTAATCTAAAAAATTATAACCATTAAAATTAGTATAAGTTGTATCACGTAGTGTTGATCTCTCTTAATATTGGTGCTTTTAGCGGTTTGCTGTATGGTTCTCAACGTCACGGATTCTAGATTTTTTTATGGTAAAATTTATGAAAATTTGAGTTTCTTTTTTTTTTAAGTAAAGCCATAGTGGATCTTGTTTATATCTCGAGGCTCTCATTTTTAAGTAAAGTCGAAGCTTTCATTTTTAGTAAAGTCGGAGGCTCTTTTTTGGAGTTTTTTTTAGTAATAAAGTCGGAACCTTTAATTTAGGAATATATATATATATATATATTTAAGTAAAGCCAAAACTCTTATTTTTTTAGTTAATCCGGAGACTCACTTTCAGAGTATTTTTTTAATAATAAAATCGGAGCCTTTTTTTGAGGAATATATACATTTTTGAGTAAACCGAAACTCTTATTTTTTATGTAAAGGCGTTGGCTCACTTTCGGGAGATTTTTTTTAGTAATAAAGTCGGAGCTTTTTTTTTGGAAATCACACAACTTTTTTTATAGGAAAGCGCAGAGCTCTTTTTTTTTGTAAGAAAACACAGAGTTTTTTTAGGAAAGCACGAAGCTTTTTTTGTAAGAAAGCGTAGAGCTTTTGTGTAGTAAGTGTGCAACTTTATATAATAAATATCAATTGATCAATTAAATAGTTTATAGAAGCATTCTGAATGAAGGACTCTAATATAATGTTACAAGATTAGAGTTTGTTCAGATTTACCTCTAAGAGAGCCAATCCTCTCCTCATCTAAGGGTTACCTTTACTTGCTTCGATAGGTTAAAAGATTTCAGGCCCTAGGAACTTCTCTGAGTATTTCAAAATTATTCGAATCTCGGCTTGAGGTTGTTATCTTTGCAAAAAAATTTTTGAAAAGACATGGTGGTCGCCAATATTATATTGTCAGATCAGAGATTTTCCAAATTATTTTCCTCAGAGCTGTTCCTAAGGCTCTTCAATCCCAAAACCCAACAACCATCTTCTATATATATAAAAAAAGGGTATTTATAAGTTAAGAATAAACATTATCTTGGATTCTAATTTTATTTTCTCTATAATTATATCTTTTAAATAATAAATAAGTAATAGAATAATATGAATTTTCTAAATTATTAGTTTTGGGTATATTGACCCTATCATGCTTCCTCCCTCGACTTTTTGCAATAGAGGGGGTACTTTAGACTCTTGTAACATTAATGTTTTGGACTCTGTTTGTGTTAATCAGGAAGATTAATATTTACCCATAAAAAAAACTACTTTTATTAGCATGCTCTAATCTTAATACCTAGATTAACTTGTGCTAAAACTTGCATGAATGTAGACAAAATAATACTAGACTAAAAAACTTTTTGTATGTTTTATTGCACTAACATAGTTTTTTTATCGTTTCGGATGACATGAGTAATTGTCTTGCAATGTACTTATGTGTTAACTCCTAATGGTTTTTATTGATAAATTGAACTACACACGTGAATTCATGATTTAGTATAATGATCTCCCACTCACCATAAGATGTTTTTTGAAATGATCCTAATATAGTAATTGCACGGTCTTCTCTTGTTTTGTTCTTGTACTCAGCCGTTCAAATTTTACTTTAACTTTTTACAACGGTAAATTATTGTCCTTGTATAACTGACCACTTTCTAGCTTGGACTTTATCAATGAATCTCATTTTCAATCTTAACCCAAAATCATTTTCAAACCATATTTTCATGTTAATGGATACTTAGCCACATGGATCAGTTATGGGTTCTCCATATCCAAAATCACTTAAGCAATAAATGATAGAATAAAATACAAATGTATTTTATATATTCTTTAGTCTAATTCCATAAGACTAGTATGTCAGATTATTAAGAATAAATGTAAACTGAATTGTAAAAGTGTACCTTATTCAATCTCGTATCTCCAACAAGTTTTTAAAAATCTTAAAAGACGTCTTTCATTGAAACATGTCAAAGATTATAGTCTTCTGAGAGATCTATTAGAGTTTAGAGTTCTGTTCTAATGACAATATATAAAATAAAAACTCCCAGGACTATAACTAATTTATTATTATTATAATAATAGTATTTTTAGCTAATAAAATCAGATCTATTAGAGATTGTTCTTATTTTTTTAGTACAATAAGAACAATATCAAGTAGTTAAAGAAATAACTATTACAACAACAAACATTATTGACAAAGTTTGAGATAATATTGGAGAGACGAAGACATTCATTATTCGTACAATTATTTAGAAAAAACAACTGTAATGTCTTCACACTTTCCATTCAAGAGGAAAGAAAAAATACACACATACACAAAGACACACAATAGTGACACTTTAGTGGGAAAGAAAATCAAGTAATCCAGAGTCTTGAAATTTATCATGAGTAATCTTATCAAGACGTTCTTTCATTTCTAGTGAGATATGATTTTGTCAATCACCTACGATACCTTTCCTGAAATATGCATTTTTTAGATGCTTACTCCATGGATCTATTCCATTTTTATTCACTTCCATGTTCTACTTCCTCATCGCTAACAAATGGCTTTCCAAGAAAGGAAGCCAATTTGGTTACTTCCCTTATTGGGTTTTTCTTCATATCTTCATACTTTAAGAACAATATTTTATCATGTCTAACTTGACTTTATTTCCAGTAATCCAAAACATGATCATAAAAAGGCCCAAAAGAATTGATTCCTCGACAAAACTCGTCAAATGCTTTTTGAATAGGATATGGTTATATCATTATCTTCTCTTATGATTGATGATTATTCCTCTCGGAGTTTAAGAAATATCATAAAGAAACGAAAACATCTTTTGGATCTCTAGCAATGTATATTATCTTACAATTTAATTCCTTTATTGACTCCGATAACAATTGATAAGGAATATAAGTTCTAAGGAGTCTTGGAGATGGCATTTCCGACAAGAAATTCGATGGTTGAAAATTAATTGGATTTAATATATGTAACTCTAAAGATGGCATGAGCTCATTTGGATGATTTTTTGTCAACATGTCATCCTCTTCATGAACTTGCAAAAAAAAAAAAAAAGACAACTTACTTTAAGACAGCTTTTATTATAGGGATATTTTGAGAAAAATATCAATAAGTTATACTTTAGTTTCTCTTCAACATGACTCATAAAAAATGGAAAGGAATAAGTATTATTTTTACTACATAAAAATGAAAGTGTAATATAGTATATAGTTATTTGTGTAAAGATTTGTTTTAAATGAACCACATTTAAGACATAACAATATAATATTTACCAAAATATTTTTACACAAGAAAATATATTAAATAACTTAGTATACATAGTTTTAATTTTTTCTTATAATCATTAATTATTTTAGATTTCGACTAATGTATAACATAATTGTTTCAATATTTATCATTTCGAACAAAATAATAGTAGATATATATAGAAAGAGTGGATTAGAAAACTTCAGAGATGACCATTTTTCATAATATATTTAATAAAAATGCAATAATTGCATTTGTATAGATGAGTAGGTAAAAAGCTACCTGGCAGATTGCAAATTTAACAAAATATAATTGTTCAAATTATTTAAAATTTTGAATCCAAACTTGCCTCTTGCAAAAGATCTACACAATTGGAAATAGAATTAGTTTGAATATGGAACCAAACATCTCAAACATGATTTTAATAATTTAAAAATTACCAAAAAAAAGAAAAAACAATTATATGAAAAGTTTCATTTTTTTTTAAAGAAAAAGATTGTATATGAAACATTCAAACATCATCTTAATGAAAATTAAAGCTTTCTTAATAAAAACAAAAGTCTCTAAAAGTATTTGAAAATTAATTGTGGAAGTGAAAAAGTCGAATTGTCGAATAATTTATTTAGGCTAAAGAATTTAAGGTGAACGTTATCAAATGCCGACTAGGAATAGATAGGCTCCACTTTTAGTTTAGTCGACGATTAGAAAATATCACGCAAAAAATAAGATTTTTTATAAAAAATATATCCGTAGTTCCTATCATTAAATGTGTTTGTCTTGAGAGATTCTGTTTGGAGTTATCAGTTCAAACTGTCTTGATTGTTGAACAGGTATAATTTTATGTGTCGATTTCACGTTGATCACTTTTCTAATACAAAACATTAACTCATTCTATGCATACACAGAATGAAAGCCACATACTAAATTAAATCCACTCTAAGTATTCAGATTTTATGTTTCCTCTTAGTAAAAATTGTTGGTAAACCATTTATTTCTTTGGTTCCTAAATTTCTTTTATCCTATTTAGTCACTAATTTAATAATTGAAAAGCTAACACCAAAAAACACTTTGACACTTGAAATATAATGTCAAAATTACCCTCCCTAATATACATGAAATTTAAACTACATTGTTATTTTACCTGCATTTCATTATTTAGGAAACAAACATTTCTGTTCTTTTGAGGTGTATTTTGTCGGCAAATAATTTTCTTAACAACATATTAATTTATAAGAAATAAAAAATCGCATGTGAAACTTGGTATTTTGTGCTATTTTTTATTTTTTTATGAAGGTTTAGGTCAACTTTTGCAATCATCAATCCCCAAAAAGATACTCTGAGATTTGCATTGCATTTTTTTGTTTTTTTATTTTTCGGGAAAGAAAGTTTGAGGTTGATTTTTTTTTTGTTTTGTTTTTTAATTTTTTAGGTAACCAATATGAACTCTAAATTAGAATACTAATTATTTTTGTAAGAATTTAATGGAAGATAATTTTTTTTATATTATCAATTTTCTTGTAAGTTTTGAATGTCATGATTTTATTTAGAGATTTTTGTTGAACATATGGGTTTAAAATAATTTTCAAATAATTTAGTCAATCTAAAGATTGGATTCAATTTTTAAATATAACCTAAAATTATATGGTCATATCTCATTATCAAAGTTAGAATATTTATATGCTAGTTGGTCTATTAATATAATTTAATAGAGGAAAAAATCTCAATTATTCAATTAAACACTTAATGAACATATTGAATTAAAATTATATATTAAAGCAAATTAAATTTTCACGCACATTTAATTGTTGAAGACATAATTTTTATATATATATATATATATATAAATCTAAGTTTAAGTGAAAATATTGATTGATGAACAATGTATAAAACTATTCAATATGAAAAGAAATTTTAAGACAGTGTATCGTGTCAAATTTTGTTATCATTTTAAACTTAAAAAAATTAGAATTATTTTTCTCATATAACTTTTCATTTGTTCCATAAAAATCAACATTGTTTTTGAAAAATATTTTACTATAGTTATAATCCTTATTACAACTTTTTTTCCAATATACAAAACTGAAATTTGTATCTTTTATATATATATATATATATATATCTCTTATTGGACCCTTTTCTATAATTAAGTCTCTAAATTTTGCATTAATAATATTTCAATTTTTTTTGATTAATTTCATCTATATTATCTATTTTTCAATCATCTAAATACTCATCATTTTATTCATGAGAATTAGTTATTTTAATATTTTAAACATTTTGTTCTCTTACATCATCATCATTATTATTATTTTCTAATAAATTTTAAATTCATGTTCTGCTACTTCATTATTTGTAATAATTAATTCATCTTTTTATGAAACCTAATAAATTTATCAAAGACAACTTCTTCTATGAGTTACTCAATTCTTCTTTTCTTTTTTTATTTTTTATAACCAGAGTCATTTTTTATTTGACATTTTTAAAACAAATTACATATAAACTCAAACAATACTTTTTTAAAAAAAATTAAACAATAAAAATTTTAACTAAGTTACACTCTTAAAAAAATAGGAAAAAAATCAAAAAAAGGAAAAGGAAAAGAATGACTAAAAACTACAACAAAAAAAAAAAATTGGCATAAATAATCTTCAAATTATATAGGTTTGGTGACATTGATCCCAAAATAATTATTTTTTTGTAGAATTGGTCTCGAAAAAATTGTGACATTGATCATTACGTTAAAAATTCGATTAAATCATCCGTTAAATAAAAATAATTCTAAGAATATTTATATTATTAAAATATTTAAATATATTTAATAATAGACATATTGATATAAAATGTTTTACTCTTTAGAACAATTGTTGTGTATATATATATACACAACAATTGTTCCTAGTACTTGCTAAGCACAACAAGTATATGTGCATATATATATATATATATATATATGCACATATATGTATAGACTAATCTCTACCTCTGATTCTTTCTCAATTAATCTATATTAATTATGTCTTCCACTAATTTGTCTGCAGACATTGTGAATGAAGAAGTACTACCAAAGGTGAAAAGGTGGAAAACCAAAGATCTGTACAACTGGGAAGGCTTCTGGTTTCTGCATCCTCATCTTAAAGGAGCCATTGCAGCTAAATCAAGCTTCACTGCTCGGGACGACGATGTAATTCTTGCTTCTCCAACGAAATCAGGTAGCACATGGCTTAAAGCGATCATATACTGCATTATGGATGACAAATCACGTACCCTTCATATTAATGGCCATGGTGAGAAATTTATTATATACATATATATATATATATATATATATATATATATATCTACTAATCTTTTGTTCAAAAAAATAAATATTGAAGCAATTATGTTATAAATTAATCGAAATTTAAAATAATTAATGATTATAAAAAAAAATTAAAACTATGTATACTATGTTATTTAATATATTTTCTTGTGTAAAAATATTTTGATAAATATTATATTGTTATGTCTTAAATGTGGTTCATTTAAAACAAATCTTTACTCAAATAACTTTATACTATATATCACTTTAATTTTTATGGAGTAAATGCAATCTTAAAGTAAGTTGTTTTTTTTTTTTTTGCAAGATCATGAAGAGGATGACATGTTGACAAAAAATCATCTAAATGAGCTCATGCCATCTTTAGAGTTTCATATATTAAATCCAATTAATTTTGAACCATCGAATTTCTTGTCGGAAATGCCATCTCCAAGACTCCTTAGAACTCATATTCCAAGACTCCTTAGAACTCATATTCCTTATCAATGTAAGATAGTGTACATTGCTAGAGATCCAAAAGATGTTTTCGTTTCTCTTTGGTATTTCTTAAACTCCGAGAGGAATAATCATCAGTCAGAAGAGAAGATAATGATAAAATCATATTCTATTCAAAAAGCATTTGACGAGTTTTGTCGAGGAATCAATTCTTTTGGACCTTTTCATGATCATGCTCTGGATTATTGGAAACAAAGTCAAGTTAAACACGATAAAATATTGTTCTTAAAGTATGAAGATATGAAGAAAAACCCAATAAGGGAAGTGACCAAATTGGCTTCCTTTCTTGGAAAGCCATTTGCTAGCGATGAGGAAGTAGAAAAGGTTCTATTGAGGTGTAGCTTTGAAAGGTTGAAGAACATGGAAGTGAATAAAAATGGAATAGATCCATGGAGTAAGCATCTAAAAAATGCATATTTCAGGAAAGGTATCGTAGGTGATTGGCAAAATCATCTCTCACTAGAAATGAAAGAACGTCTTGATAAGATTACTCATGATAAATTTCAAGACTCTGGATTACTTGATTTTCTTTCCCACTAAAGTGTCACTATTGTGTGTCTTTGTGTATGTGTGTATTTTTTCTTTCCTCTTGAATGGAAAGTGTGAAGACATTATAGTTTTTTTTTCTAAATAATTGTACGAATAATGAATGTCTTCGTCTCTCCAATACTATCTCAAACTTTGTCAATAATGTTTGTTGTTGTAATAGTTATTTGTTTAACTATTTGATATTGTTTTTATTTTATTAGCTAAAAATATTATTATTATTATTATAATAAATTAGTTATAGTCTCCAAAGTTTTTATTTTATATCCTGTCAGTAGAACAGAACTCTGAACTCTAATAGATCTCTCCGAAAACTATAATCTTTGACATGTTTCAATGAAAGACGTTTTTTAAAATTTTTAAAAATTTGTTAGAGATACGAGATTGAATAAGGTACGCTTTTGCAATTCAGTTTATATTTGTTCTTAATAATCTGACATACTGGTCTTATGAGATTAAACTAATGAATATATAAAATACATTTGTATTTTATTCTATCATCTATTGCTTAAGTGATTTGGGATATGGAGAACCCATAATTGATCCATGTGGCTAAGTATCCATTAACATGAAAAGATGGTTTGAAAATTATTTTGGGTTAAGATTGATAATGAGATTCATTGACAAAGTCCAAGCTACATATATTGTAAGAAAGTGGTCAATTATAAAAGGAGAATAATTTACTATATTATTATTATCAATAATAATAATATATTATGATCATTTCAAAACAAGAGTATTCAAGTGCAATTACTATATTAGGATCATTTCAAAAAAAATTTATGGTGAGTGGGAGATCATTATACTAAATCTTGAATTCACGTGTGTCGTTCAATTTATCAATAAAAACCATTAGAACTTAACACATAAGTACATTGCAAGACAATTACTCATGTCATCCGAAACCATAAAAAAACTATGTTAGTGCAATAAAACATACAAAAAGTTTTTTAGTCTAGTATTATTTTGTCTACATTCATGCAAGTTTTAGCACAAGTTAATCTTGGTACTAAGATTAGAGCATGCTAATAAAAGTAGTTTTTTTATGGGTAAATATTAATCTTCTTTATTAACACAAACAGAGTTCAAAACATTAGTGTTACAAGAGTCTAAAGTACCCCCTCTATCGCAAAAAGTCGAGGGAGGAGGGAGGAGGGAGGAAGCATGATAGGGTCCACATACCCAAAACTAGTAATTTAGAAAATTCATATTATTCTATTACTTATTTATTATTTAAAAGAGATAATTATATGAAAAATAAAATTAGAATCTAAGATAATGTTTATTCTTAACTTATAAATATCATTTTCTTTGATAGAAGATGGTTGATGGATTTTGAGATTGAAGAGTCTTAGGAACAGATTTGAGAAAAATAATCTGGAAAATCTCTGATTCCACAATATAATAATGGTGTCTACCATGTATTTTTTATTTTTTCTCAAAAAGATAACAACCTCGAACCGAGATTCAAATAATTTTGAAATACTCAGAGAAGTTCCTAGGGCCTGATATCTTTTAACCTATCGAAGCAAGTAAAGGCAAACCCTTAGATGAGGAGAGGATAGGTTCTCTTAGAGGTAAATCTGAACAAACTCTAATCTGGTAAGATTATATTAGCGTCCTTCATTCAGAATGCTTCTATAAACTATTTAATTGATTAATTTACATTTATTATATAAAGTCACACACTTATTGCACAAAAGCTCTGCACTTTTTGACAAAAAAAGCTCGGCGTTTTCCTAAAAAAAACTGTGTTTTCTTAAAAAAAAAAAAAAAAGCTCATAAGCTTTCCTATAAAAAAAAGTTCTCTGCTTTCCTAACAGAAAGCTCCGACTTTATTCCTAGACATTTAGGTGAAATGTGTGGATGGAAAGATTTTTTGACTTTATGAAATCTAGTAGTAAAGTAAACAATGAGTTTCTTTTGTATTTCATCATTCACACCATACTTCAAGATCTCTTATTTTATCTGGTTTGATTGTGTTCGACTATTTTTAGCTGTTTTGATTATTTCATTTTCTATTCCTACAGCTCATTCCAAAGAAAGGTGGAACCCCAAAGAGGAATGAGATTGTTTTTATTTCACCTACTGATGAGGAAATTAAGACCAAGAAACAATTGGAGCTGTATCTCAAATCCCATCCTGGAGGCCCTTCTGTGTCAGAATTTGACTGGGGTGCAGGTATATATTACTCTAAATCTACATGAAGAACTAAACGTTAGGATACATAAATTTAGGTAAAACATATATAAACGTAGTTACATTTGACCACGACTTTGGCAAGGCCCTAGTTAACAAATAATAAAATATTTTTGTGATAATTTAGTTGGAATCTGAATGTGCTGCTGTGCTCCTATATAGGTGAAACTCCAAGGCGCTCTGCTAGGTTAAAGACTAAGGCAACGGAGTCTCCAGAAAATGAAACACCCAAGAAAAAGGAGAGGAAATCTGATGGAAAAAAGGAAGTGAAGGGGAAGGATGATGATCATGAAACTAATTTATTTGCTGAAGTTTCTACAGTTGATGCAGAGCATGCAACAGAACCTGGTGATGCACAAATTGTTACTGGGGAGATTATCACTGATAATAAAGATGATAAAGTTGTGGATTCTGAACAGAATACTGCAGATAATAAGATAAGAGATGCAGATGAAAACATGGATGTGAAGGTTCAAAGTGATGCTGTTGAGAATGCTGGCAAGGATGGAGTGGAACAGAATCAGAAAGGTTTCAAGAAGTCCTCTGAAGTGAACAGTGGAGGTGAAAATAAATCTCCACCATCCAATCAGCCCTGTGTTTCTGAGGAGGTTGATAGCAAACCATCGAACACAGGACTTTCTGATGTTGCAAGTGCTAACCATGTTGAAGATGTTCTTGAAGATTCAGCTTCAAAGAAAGATAATGCAGTAAAAAACACCAAGGAAAATTAATTATCAGTGCAAGAAACCAGTACAGGAAAGCTTAATGTCTGTTGTAGGTTATATCATATTCCATAGCATCACCTCTTACATATTAATTTAGGGTTTGACAGGTAGATCTGACCTCCTGAACTTCTGAAAGAAGTTACCTACTAAATTATGTCTCTTAACTATGACATTAGCTGTGTAGGATAAATTGTTATGACTAAATAGTTCTCTTTAAACAACAATATATAAGTATAAGCTATGTTACAGTTCTCATTTGTGCATTTTAGTAGGAAATGAGGTTAAATATTGTCTTGTCTTTACTGGAATTTATGGATTGATTTGTGAGTTCAATAAAGCTTTGTAAGTAGTTTCTCTGTTTGTCTGATTAGAAGTAAACTTAATTGGATGGGATATCTTTAGATTTGGACTCATATTTTCGGATAGTGACAATGCAAAAACATATCATATTTTTTAGGCTAAATTGTGCTTAATTTGAGTTGATTTTGAACATATTTGATTCTAATTGGTTAGAAATGACACTAATTTATATTATTTTGTTTTAGAAAAGTTTTAGAGATAAAAATGAATTAATGAATGAAATTGTGGGGTAAAATTATAATTTTGGACATTTCACACAGCCATAGGGCGACTGTCTCCATTCAATAGTATGCAAATTTTTAAAATTAAGTAGAAATTAAGTACTTTCTCCATTGAAAGTTTATCTTTTTATTATTTTATAGTATTTGAGTTTCAAAATTATAAGAGAGAGTATTATAAAATAGTTGGGAGATAGATTAGTTGAAGTTCTTTGAAGATCGAGAAGAAGCTTTCATAGCGAGGATTTTTGGAGGATTGAGCATCCGTAAAAGACGTGACATCAATACGACAAACTTTCTCTTTTCTTTTCCTCTTATTTTGTATTTTTGAATGTTGACTATCTAATTGAATTCTGTCACCTAGACATTTTTATCTTTTTAATGAACAATTAGAGTTTTTATTTATAAACATTCTCAGAAAGAATATTGATTTGAATTTTCATTAAGGATTGTTTTTTTTGTTTTATACTTTCAATTTTAATTTCTTTTGGATTATGCTATGATCTTATCTTTCCAATCAATTCAGCATGTTATTCAATATGGTTTGAAATCGATAATTTATTGTTTAGACCGAACATTGGATAGATGATAAATTATCGGATTAGAATTAATAACATGATTGGAGAATGATATATTTGAGATTCTAATAATCTTAAATTTGTTATTCTTCTTAATTAGGATAAATTATTAAATTGACAACTTAATAATAAACTTGAAAGAGTTTAAAGTTACTTGCAAAGAATAGTATCAAAGTAGCTAATTCAAATAGTAAAACAATTGAAATTTATAATTGCCCTCAATCCACTTTAAATTATAATCTTCAAATATTAATCTTACTAATTGATTCATTAGCTCTTTCATGAAATTCATATTATTTGTTCTTTTAAATTCTACAGTACTTTAATTCTTTTTCCCAACCGAATTTAATTGAATTTTAAGCCTTATTCTTTTCAATCATATTTTGGCAATTAAGGGTAATTATTGAAAATCTTTTACCATGTTCCTAGAAAAATATAATATTTTAAAAATTTTAAAAATCATGATGCTTCCTATTTGCTATCTGCATGAGATGTATTTGATACTTGTGACAATTTTGTGAGATTTACTTTTCTTTATAAAATATAACAAGTAAGATTTTATGACATCAATTTTTTTTACTATTATGGGAGAATCTAAAAAATCATTAAATTTTAAAATTTCTAATAAAACTTTTGAAACCTCTAAGAGTAGTAATTTATCCTTTTTTTTTCTTTTTGATATGATTTGATTAGTCAAATTTTACTTTATTTTTCTTAATACTGGATTTCATGAGTTTTTAATTTTTGCAATTAATAATTAGGGTTATCAAATTTTAAGAAATTTTTCTTGAAAGTTTTGAGCATCATATCTAATCTAATTTCGAAATTATGATTAATTATATCCATATGAACTTTCACTCTTTTCTTTCTCTCTTATTGGATGTTTTAGCTGATCTAGGAGCTAATATTTGTTGCTATTTAATTATTGATAAATTGAGATTGCATGAACGAAACCTATTAGAATTTGTAGCACAATCAAAATACTTAAGGAAATTATGGAGGATATACTTGACAAGATGATAAATTTGTATTCCCTACTGATTTTTTTGTTATAGACATTAATAGTGAAAGAAATATACCCCACATTCTAGCTACCTCTAAAGAATTGATTGATATAAGTAGTGATTAAATTAAACTAAGAGTAAATAATGAAGATATTACTTTTTTAACGTAAATCTACCCAGACACCCCATATATCTAAATGATTCATATTTTTATGCGAATTTAAGTGATCACTTTGTTGAGATGAGCATGCCTGAATTATTACGTGGTGATCCTACCTTGGTTGCCTTATGTGGGAATATGGATCTTTGCTAGTGGAAGGAGTTGAAAACAAGCATGATTGTTTATTTGAAATTGATAATGATCCTAATCTTTTTATTTCAATATGTAATTATGAGTTTCAAGAGGATTTACCCGAATTGGAATTGAAAGTTTTACCAAATCATCTTTTTTTATTATTTTTATGAAGGTAAAAAACTTTTTGTGAATATAGTCGCATTTGATTGAGGAACAATAGATGCGTTAAAAATGTACAAGACAGTTTTTGCTTACAAACTTTCTAAAGATGTTTTTAATAGAAATGTGACTAGTGGATGGGATGCAGTTTTCTCCTCTTAGAAATGTTCCATCAATAGATATGACTGAAAAACAGTAATTGAAATTCAAAATTGACGATGTAAATGACCAAAACATATAATAGAAGATCTTTTTATCCTCATAACTACTTTTATTAGCTAGTTCCCTCTGGTAGGGCTTTATCTCCAGTCTCTTTCCTGAGTAGACAACGATTCTATCTCATTCATTTGAGTACTTGCTAGTTGTTCTGTTCTTCCCTGTAACCCTTCCAACCTTCTTCTTCTTGACATATGTTGCCCCCTCTATACCTTCAACCACTAACATTTATTTGGTCCCATGATGTTTTAACTCATCTCAACCATTTCTTATCCAACCCCTTAACACTATTAAATATCCCTAGGTTACTCACACGAAGGCAGATCCAGAGTCATTAAATGATGTCATAGAACTTACAACATTGAACCCACCTCCAAACCACTTTACTCATTCTTCAGTGTTGGCACGGATCCTGACAGATAAGAGGATTAATCCTAGAACCTTTAAAGCCAACCATGTCAATAGCCTGGAATGTTATGGAATGTGGAAATATCATCCATTGAAGCCAACACATTCCCATGTTGTTTCAAGAAACATGAAGACTTCACCAGAGTCATACAAGGAGGCACATGGTCCTTTAAGAGTGCGCATATAATCCTCCAGAAGTGGGTAGATGATAAAGCATACGAGGAAATACCATTTGATAGATTGGCATTATGGATACAAGTCCACAACCTTCCTTTAGATAGAATGAATGCACAAAATGCAGAAACTATCGAAGACTTTGCGGGTGAATATCTCTACATGGACAACTCAGGCGTGCAGAATTTGAAATTGACAAGGTACATTCGTATTCGAACTGCTATTGACACCACCAAACCTTTGAAAACAGGCTTTTTCTTGCCAAAGGAAAATTCCAACCCAACTTGGATCCAGTTCAAATTTGAGAGGCTAAGTGACTTGTGTTATTCATATGGTCATCATCTGGGTCATAGCATCAACATCTGCAATATTCCAAGTATCTCAGAAGGTGTCCTTGATCCCAGGAAAGCATACAGGGCTTGGCTGAGAGATAATCATATGCAGCTACAGAATGGAGGAAAAGAGAATACCAAGGAGAATGCAAATGGGGTTCTAAGGCCTGATCGCCGGCAGGAGGAGTTGTTGCGTTGTGTGCGTGTGTCACAAATTGTAAAAATAAGAAAATGAAATAATTCAACGCCATCTTAACAAGTACAAGATTATCGATCCCACAGGGACTAAGTATGCCAATTAAGAATGTAAACGTGATTGTGCAAATAATTATCCAAATCAAACAAAATAATGATGAATGATGATCTAATGCTACGGCAATGTTAATGCTACAGCAAAGCTAAACTAACAGTTAGGTGCTATCTTACCCGAGATAACCACAAGATGAATACATGTGATAAAATGTTGGGGCATACAAGCCTAAACTGTAAGTATAAACCAGAAGTGAATCAAAACATACCAGAATCAAAACATACCAGATGCTACAGCGATCTGGTTACAGCCAGATTACTTAACTTACTAGTTTAGAGCACAAATACCATCGTCTCATGGAGTACGACGTACCGTGGTCTAACGTAACATTAGTCAGGGGATTTGGTCATGTCTCCTGCAGTATTGAGCACACACCCATGCTACTCAAGCTAATGCCACTTGATTATCTTGTCAACTAGCTCCCTTTCGGTTAGAATGATGGACACTAGTTCGATGTGCAAATTGGACAGTCGTAACCGCAAGTTACACTAAACCTTTTAAGTAATCAAGTGAGTAAATCAAGCATGCTCCATACAAGCATAAATCACAAACACCGAATACAATGGCGTAGCATGTTCATCATCATTTAAAACAATGTAAAAAATCTGTTCATACTTAACTAAGCTACAACAAATTTAGATTACAATTGCGCATTACAAGCTGGAAATAACGAAGTACATGGATTAAAGTAATGGAATAAGAAACCCCTAATGTCTCCAAAACAATTTTAATTAAACCAAGTTCTTCTCAAACTCATACCCGAAACTCAAGTATAAATTCATAACAAAACAGTAGATAAAATGAAGAAATGAAGATAAAGTTACTATGGTCTTAGATCACTTTCTGCCCCAAATCGATTTAATCACAAAACCCCCTGGTTTTTCCTCTTCCGAATTATGTTGCAGCTTCCTTCTTTGCTCAGCTCGTAATTCCTCAGCAAGTCACCCTTCATCCTCTTGGATTTTCTCCCTAAAACAAGCTAATCTAAGCTAAAAGAAAATGCCTAAACACTACAGCCAACAGATGAAGTGTTTTCTCTCTACCGACTATACCAAGATTGTCTTTCCCACGGGTTTCTTGAGGTATTTATACTTGTTTCTCTTCTCCCGAATTTTCCATTTTTCTCTCTAGAATTCTCCACCAACCTACAACTGTCCTTCAATTGCTTTGTTGTTTTTTCTTTCCATGGTGAGTCTGTCACCCGATTTTTCAGCTACAATTTGACTTTATCTCCAGCTGGAATTTAATTAATCTTATATATAAAATTGGATATGACAAACCTCAATTTCCCGCAAATAAATAGCCATTAATCTCCAATTCTTCCCGATACATCTTTCTCAATCGGTCAATTCATTTAATTAGTCTAGCGTGTGTATATATATATATATATAATGGATAGGACAAAAGAGACATATATATAGTACCCAAAGTATCCAGCTGGATTTTAAATTGCAAATTCTGCATGTGTGTGTATATACACACACACACACACACACATATATATATATATATATATACATATAGATGCATTCTGGAATTAATTTCCCGTTATCCCTCTGATGAATCATCCAAATAATTTTCAATTTCTTCCAATGATATTGATAACTCTATGAAAGTAGAGTTATTTGCACTTGTTTTGCCTATTTTCTAATTCCATTTGCTTGACTTGTCTATAATTTTGAGTTAGATTTTGTTAAATTGCATACTTCTCATCCCAATTTTAATTTTGTGGATTAATTGTTGAAAATGGCCATTTTAATTGAAGAAATCCCTACATTTTATTATTCCATTGTTAACCTTTAAATTTGTGTAGGATTTTACATAAAAGATGATGGAATTTTTGGATTCAATTGTTAAGGGTAAAAAGGGAATTTTGATGATTGAAATTGGTAAAAGGAATTGGGATAAAAGTTGGCCAATTTGAAGAAATGAGAAATCAGTGGATGAGTCATCAAGAGGGGAAATGGGAAATTAAATTCCACTAAGCATCTAAACATGTGTGTGGTATATATATATATATATATAAATATATATACATACATACATATATAACATGTGCACACACACACACCATTTGAATTTAAAGTCTTTTATCCTATCCATACGTATGATGATGATAGGCAAATTGTATATATATATATATAGTGGGCATACTGGACATGAATTGTATATATATATATACGTATGATGATGAGAACTCTCAATTGCTGGCGAGTTTTCAGGAGAAAAGGCAGTCGCAGCAGCACTTGCTATATATATATATATGAGAAGAGAAGAGAAGAGAGGAGGTTCACGGAGGAGAGGAGGAGAAATAGAGTAGTATCGTAGCTTTTGTATGTTTGTATCTAGTATTGGGTAACTTAGAATTTAGGCAGTGAATATTTTGTTTTAGAGTGATTTAAAGCTTTAGTTAGAGAGGAAAATACCTGAGAAGGCTGGGCGACATTGCTGGATTCTTGTAAGCTGGACAGAACCGAAGGCAGCAGCATCACGCGGAGGAAACGAAGGACAGCAGCAGCATGATTAAATCCGATTTGGGGCAGTAGGGTGATCTCCGACCAGAGTAACCCTCTTTCCATTTCTTCAATTTGCTTACTGTTTTGTAATGGAATGTTCTTCAATTTGTTACTGTTTTGTAATTGAATGTTCTTTGTGATATGAGAATATTTACATGTTTTCAAGGATTAATTAAAAGTATTTTGGGATTGATATGTTTTCCATCTTGGGATTGACTAGTGTCACTATGGACCTAGGGACTGTTTTTCCTATTACTTTAATCCTTGTCTTTCATGATTCGTTTCAGCAAAATATATATTCATAACCTGAAGGTGCTGTAGTCTAGTAAATTATAAACATGTGGAAAAGCGTAATGTGGCATAAGATGAATAGAATGCATAAGTTTTGTGTATCGTTTTCTTTATTGATGCTTGTATGAGGCATGCTTAGTTTATTCATGCAATTAGTTAAACGGATTAGGAATAACTTGCGGTTACGACTGTCCAAGTTATGTATTGAACTAGTATCTGGCTTTCTAACCGGAAGGGGTCTAGTTGACACGTTAATTTCATGGCACTTGCTTGAGGCGCATGATCGTGCAGTCAATATTGCAGAGGACACGACCAATTTCACTGCCTTGTGTTGTTCTAGGTTCACGGTACTTCGTACTCCATGAGACGATGTTATCGGGGGTTTAGACTAGTAGGCTAAGTAGTCTGGGTAGAACTAGACTGCTATAGTGTTAATTTGGAAACCGAAAAGCATGCTTAGCATTCTTGGATTCACTATTGGTTTGTATTTGCATTTTTTGCTTGATTTTTACAGCATTGTATTACCTGTTGTATTCTCATGATGATTTTCCAGTAGGATGTCCTGTAGTAATAGTTAGGTAGAATTGCTGCGGCATTGGTGATGCTGCAGCATTTCTGTTGCTGCAGCAATATCTTAGCAGTAGCTTAATCTCCGAATCTCCATTCATTATTCATCATTCTTTATTCTTTTAACCAAATGTAAATCATGTTTGCATGTATAATTGGCACACTAAATCCCTGTGGGATCGATAATCTTGTACTTAGGTACATATATTACTTGTTGAGTGGTGTATACTTGCACTTGTTAAGATTGCGTTGATTTATTCTATTTTATTATCTTCTCAATTTGTGACACACGCACAAAACGCGCAACAAGTTTTTGGCGCCGTTGCCGAGGATTTTGGTGTCAATTGATTGTAAATATTGTTTGCATTTGGTTATATTTTTGTTATTTTATGTTATACTCATTCTTGAGCTTATGAGAATATTGAAATGATTGTATGAGGGACGAATAAATTATGCATGGGCTGAACCGTTTTTGTGAATTATTGATCTGAATTATTTCTTAAATTTCAGCTTGTGTATCATTCATTCCTTAACGTGTGCTATTTTGCATGAGTAAAACGCGCAAGGGCTCTCATGCTACAATGCTGCCACTTGATCCAGAGATTGAGAGAACCACCAAGGCGTTGAGGAAAAAGAAACAAACCAAGGACAAGGTAGACATGGCTGAGCAACGTGTTGTAGAAAATGAACCTGTCTATAATCCTGTGGTGTTGGCAGACGATAGGGACCATGTTATTCGATAGTATGCGGTCCCTATGTTTAATGAATTGAATCCAAGCATTGTAAGAACAGAGATTACTGCAGCCCAGTTCGAGCTGAAACCAGTGATGTTTCAAATGTTGCAAACGGGATAGCAGATGAAGTGTTGAGGCTGAAATTGTTCCCGTACTCCCTAAGACCTCTACAACAACCACCACTTTCAAACGCTTTAGAAAACATGATGAGAGACTTCATGGCAAGGACAGAAACAACCATACAGGGATTATCCTCTACTGTGCGGAACTTAGAAAGCCAAGTGGGGCAGTTAGCTCAGGAGATGAGAAGCAGACCACAAGGATCACTTCCAAGCGATACCGAGAATCCAAGAAGAGAAGGAAATGAACATTGCAAGGCAGTTACATTGTGGAGTGGCAGAATACTGGACGAGCCAAAAATGAAGTCTGGAGAAGCTGAGAAGACCAGTGAGCCTAGCCAGAATGCAAAAATTCCAGCAGCTGAAAAAGAATCAGTGGAGCCAAATGCTGCAACATCGCAAATGCTGCAGCAAAACAGCATTCCAGAACAGCCGAATGCTGCAGCATCGCAACTGCCGCAGAAAAATAGCATTCCAGAACAGCCGAATGCTGCAGCATCGATGCAATATTCCAGAGAGCAAACCAGTACAGCGACGAATGCCTTTTCCACAGAGGTTTGCCAAAAAGAAACAGGATGAGCAGTTCAAGAAGTTCTTGGACATTTTAAAGCAGCTGCACATCAACATTCCATTGGTAGAATCAATAGAACAAATGCCCAACTATGCCAAATTTATGAAGGATATCCTTACAAAGAAAAGAAAGTTGGGAGAATATGAAATTGTTTCATTAACCAAAGAATGCAGTTTCTTTTTGCAGGACAAGTTGCCCCCTAAGATGAAAGATCCGGGGAGTTTTAATATTCCTTGCTCTATCGGAAACTCATATTGTGGTATGACCTTGTGTGATCTTAGTGCTAGCATCAACTTGATGCCTATGTCAGTTTTCAAACAGCTGGGCATAGGTAAGGTAAGACCTACGACTGTAACATTGCCATTAGCGGATAGGTCTATAGCTCACCCCGATGGAAAAATTGAGGACGTCCTGGTAAGAGTTGATAAGTTTATTTTTCCAGCTGATTTTATTATTTTTGATTATGAAGCAGACAAGGAAGTTCCCATTATTTTAGGAAGACCTTTCCTTGCTACCGGAAGGACTCTTATTGATATGCAGAAAGGGGAACTAACCATCAGATTCCAGGACGATAAAGTCACATTCAACGTATTCAAAGCCATGAAATTCCATGATGAAGGTGAGGAGTGTTTTCGAATCACCACCAGTGATTCTCGGGCAGAAAAAGATGAAGAGCAAGATGAGGATGAAGATGATGCATTGACGGAGGAAAGTCTACATGATGATGGCAATATGGAGACCGAAGCACATTCAGCTTGGTTAGAAGCAAACCCCCAAAGGTTCAAATTTCGCGCGCAATTTGAATCCTTGGAGTTGTCTTCTCGAGATTTCAAGATAACAAAACCTTCCGTGGAAGAACCACCACAGCTGGAATTGAAGCAATTGCCGCAGCATTTGAAGTATGGTTTTCTAGGAGCAGACTCGATGATGTCAGTAATCATTTCAGCACTGCTGAGTGCGGAACAGGAGGAGAATTGCTTGGAGCTTTGCATCAGCATAAGAGAGCTATGTGCTGGACCATAGCTTACATCAAAGGTATATGACCAACCTTATGCATGCACAAGATAATTTTGGAAGACAATTCCAAAAATTCAATAGAGGGGCAGAAATGATTAAATCAAATTACGAAGGAAGTGGTAAAGGAATAAAATTATCAAGTGGCTAGATTTTGGCATTATTTATCCTATATCTAACAGCACTGGGGATGGAGAATTTGCATGGATTACAAGAAGATAAACAAAGCCACAAGAAACGACTGCTTCCCACTGCCTTTCATTGATCAAATGTTGGATAGGTTGGCTGGACGGGATTCTGATTACTTTCTGGATGGGTATTCTGGTTACAATCAGATTGCTGTAGCACCAGAGGACCAGTACAAAACGACCTTCACTTGTCCCTATGGTACTTTAGTATTTAGAAGAATTCCATTCAGACTGCGTAATGCTCCAGCAATGTTCCAACGATATATGATGGTCATTTTCACAGATATGGTGGAGCAATATTTAGAGGTTTTTATGAATGACTTCTCCATATTTTGGGACTCTTTTGAAAAATGCTTAGAGAATTTGGCCAAGGTGCTTAAACGTTGTGAGGACACCAACCTAGTCCTCAATTGGAAGAAGTGTCACTTCATGGTTAAAGAAGACATTGTGCAAAACTCTTCACTTATAATACTTGTCGATGCTAAGTAGTTAATTGAGCACAATCTATAAGTGAACACTTTCATCTATTATTTATTGCATTTCTTTTTATTTCGTTTTTCTTATTTCTTCTAGTTTGTTTTTTTTTTCAGCTTTCGATTTCTTTTCCTTGTTTTGTTTTAATTATTGTTCTTTTATTTTCAGGTGCTTCAATGCGGAATTAATGGCTGTTTACTCCTAAGTTTCTTTCAGAATTTTCAGAATTGGTTTTGAGACTTCAATTTCATATTACAATGTCGTTCTCTTTCTCTCTTATTGGTACTCTTCTGTTTGATAATACAGGTATGCCTACGGTCAAAGAGCAAAAGGAGTCAAGGCTATTTTATTAAAGAAATGGGACTTGTCACTGCCTCTCGACAGAAATGTTGTGACAACAGGCTGCCACACACCGACAAAGCCATTCAAGGCTGCCTTAGTCCAATTTCAATTTCAAAATTTAGGCGGTGCAATTTAACAAGGGACTGCCATGAATTGATTACTTATGCAAGCAGCCCTAGTTCCTTTCAATTTCAAAATTTTCAATGGGTGGCATACAACTAGAACTTGTTGGGAAACAAAAAAAGGTTAGTTTAATTTTTATATTTTATTTGTGGAGAATGTGTGTAAATTGAAAAGACAAAGAGAGAAAGAAGTGGGGAATTATCTAAAGGACACAAATTTCTCTACACACACGGTCTTCTACTTTCCTTCTCTTCAAACTCACTTTTCAGCCTTCAACAAACCAGAAGATTCAAGGTTAGTACTCACTTTTCTACATTTTTATTTCTTCTCGGTAATGTGAGTTGGTGTATGGTACTTGCAAAAAAAAAAAAAATTCTAGTTCATTTCTCTTATCTTAATGTGAGTATACACTCCTTGAGTAGCATGTATAGAATTTATGGAGTACAATTTTTGCATTACAAATGGATAGAGGATTGTATTGGTTGTATTTAGGGTTCTAGTTATACTTGAGTTCTTGTGTGTGAGCATGCTTGTAGAAATGACAGATCTGCCAGTTGATGTGTATCTCAGTTTATTGTGTTGGGCAAAAAGGGTGGTTATGATTCAAAACGAATTTCATGTCTTAATGGTCTTCATGTTTTTACTTAGCAACAATGACCGCCTGAATTGTTGGTATATTTGTGTTTGCTTTCTTCTCACCCGAGAATTGAGAACTTATGTGCCACTAATGCGTTTGTTTCCCATGCTTTGTGTTGAACTAGTTTTCCCTTTTTATGATCATTCCAATGGCTTGTTTTCCCCCTGTTGCTACAGCAATGAGGACATTGCTCCTCTTCAGTTTGGGGGAGGATGTCCTTTTATGAGGAATGAATGTGTATTCTTGCTGGATTATGAATGAATGTTGAGGAATGCTGAATGATGTGTATTTTTGATGAGGAATGAATGTGTATTCTTGATGAATTATGAATGAATGTTGCTGAGTGCTGAATGAAGTTTTATTTTTATGAATGAGCTGAATGAATGTGTTATTGCTCCTACATTATCTATTAAATCTTTCTAGCATGACCATACTCTAGTGAATCATTTTAGCAGGATTATGTAAATTTGGGAAGATTAGTTATGATGATGATTCATGTTGATATGATTTCATAACTCTTGTATGGTAGTGAGCCTTTAGTACTTAGAATATGTTGATATTAACTAGATTTAAGTGAAAATTTTTGCTCCCACCAAAATGTTTGCACATAGTCTTACTTGGAGATTTCATGTTTATAACAAGAGTTAGCTTTGGTATGAAGGTTCAGAATCTTTAGACTCGTTTGTTATATCCCTTGAGGCGAAATCCTAGTAGATTTGGTAATATAGAAATGATTAAGGCATGTTCTTGAATCGTTTGAGCCTTTCTAGCTTACCCTAATGCATTTTATTTCCTTAGTTAAACCAAGTTGAGCTTAAGCCTAATTTCTTGACACCCTTATTTAATAGCCACTTATCCTAAATGTTTTGCATGTATCCATTCTTTGTCTTCTCTAAACTTGACCTTAGTCTGCTATGAACACTGCTGAACATAAGTTTGGGGGTATGCGAAGAATGCTGCATTACAGAGCATAGAAATGTTGAAAAATTGCTGCAGCAGTATCATTTTTACTGGATCGGTGGTAGTTATTTGTTTTATGAAATTATGTTATGAATGCTCTAAGTATTGAGGATATGTGTTTTTGATTTTTTAAAAAAAAAGAAAAAAAAAGAAATGTTGTAGAATTGCTGCAGCATTTTGATTCAGTGAAAAAAAAACAAAAAAAAAAGAACAAAAAGAGCAAAGGAAATACATATTATGCTTTTTTTGTGGTCAAATGCTATATATTGATTGAGGTTAAATGCTGCATTTATTACTGAAGCAGGGTGTAAATATTTATGCTCCTTGAGTTGTGAAAAAAAAAATGAGAAAAAATGATGGCATTGGGTTGAAGTTCATGGCAGACTAGGACTAAGTTTTGAACCTACTTTTTATCTATATTTTTTTCCTACCTTAGCCTTGGCCTACATTACAACCAAATTAAGACCTATCTGATCTTTATTGCTGAATTTGCTACATTAGTGGAGATTGGTGTAATAGATTGAGTTTGAAGATGCCAAATGAATCTTAGGATTACCATACGTTGACTTATGAATGAGAGATTGAAAAGGAAAGACTATTCACACACACACACAGGGAGCAGAGCTTTGAGCTTGATTTAGTTAATGTTCTGATATTTGAGGAACTTGGGTCATGAACATATTAGAGTTTTGTTTCACATCTTTGATCTGAAAATATATCCCAAATTTGCCTATGATTCCTGGATGATTCTGGACATGAATTGTTGTACTGTTTGATTGAGTTTTATTGATCTATCTTATCTGCTGCAGCATTGCTCGGGACGAGCAATTATTTAAGTTTGGGGGTGTGATAACTCTACGAAAGTAGAGTTATTTGCACTTGTTTTGCCTATTTTCTAACTCCATTTGCTTGACTTGTCTATAATTTTGAGTTAGATTTTGTTAAATTGCATACTTCTCTTCCCAATTTTAATTTTGTGGATTAATTGTTGAAAATGGCCATTTTAATTGAAGAAATCCCTACATTTTATTATTCCATTGTTAACCTTTAAATTTGTGCAGAATTTTACATAAAAGATGATGGAATTTTTGGATTCAATTGCTAATAAAAAGGGAATTTTGATGATTGAAATTGGTAAAAGGAATTGGGATAAAGTTGGCCAATTTGAAGGAATGGGAAATCAGTGGATGAGTCATCAAGAGGGAAAATGGGAAATTAAATTCCACTAAGCATCTAAACGTGTATATATATATATATATATACATACATACATATATAACATGTGCACACACACACACCATTTGAATTTAAAGTCTTTTGTCCTATCCATTATATATATATATATATATATATATATATATATATATATATTTGTGAGAGTGGGTGGACAAAAAAGAAGGATAGTGGGAAGACCAACAATTATATACATATACATATATATATTTGTGAGAGTAGGTGGACAAAAAGAAGAAGAAAGTGGGCATACGTATGATGATGATAGGCAAATTATATATATATATATATATATATATATATATATATATATATATACGTATGATGATGAGAACTCTCAATTGCTGGCGGGTTTTCAGGAAAATACCTGAGAAGGCTGGGCGACATTGCTGGATTCTTGTAAGCTGGACAGAACCGAAGGCAGCAGCATCACGCGGAGGAAACGAAGGACAGCAGCAACTTGATTAAATCCGATTTGGGGCAGTAGGGTGATCTCCGACCAGAGTAACCCTCTTTCCATTTCTTCAATTTGCTTACTGTTTTGTAATTGAATGTTCTTCAATTTGTTACTGTTTTGTAATTGAATGTTCTTTGTGATATGAGAATGTTTACATGTTTTTAAGGATTAATTAAAAGTGTTTTGGAATTGATATGTTTTCCGTCTTGGTATTGATTGGTGTCACTATGGACCTATGGACTGTTTTTCCTATTACTTTAATCCTTGTCTTTCATGATTCGTTTCAGCAAAATATATATTCATAACCTGAAGGTGCTGTAGTCTAGTAAATTATAAACATGTGGAAAAACGTAATGTGGCATAAGATGAATAGAATGCATAAGTTTTGTGTATCGTTTTCTTTATTGATGCTTGTATGGGGCATGCTTAGTTTATTCATGCAATTACTTAAACGGATTAGGAATAACTTGCGGTTACGACTGTCCAAGTTATGTATTGAACTAGTATATGGTCTTCTAACCGGAAGGGGTCTAGTTGACACGTTAATTGCATGGCACTTGCTTGAGGCGCATGACCGTGCGGTCAATATTGCAGGTGACACGACCAATTTCACTGCCTTGTGTTGTTCTAGGTTCACGGTAATTCGTACTCCATGAGACGATGTTATCGGGGGTTTAGACTAGTAGTCTAAGTAGTTTGGGTAGAACCAGACCGCTGTAGTGTTAATTTGGAAACTGAAAAGAATGCTTAGCATTCTTGGATTCACTATTGGTTTGTATTTGTATTTTTGGCTTGATTTTTACAGCATTGTATTACCTGTTGTATTCTCATGATGATTTTCCAGTAGGATGTCCTGTAGTAGTAGTTAGGTAGAATTGCTGCAGCATTTCCGTTGCTGTAGCAATATCTTAGCAGTAGCTTAATCTCTGAATCACCATTCATTATTCATCATTCTTTATTCTTTTAACCAAATGTAAATCATGTTTGCATGCATAATTGGCATACTAAATCCCTGTGGGATCAATAATCTTGTACTTAGGTACATATATTACTTGTTGACCGGTGTATACTTGCACTTGTTAAGATTGCGTTGATTTATTCTATTTTATTATCTTCTCAATTTGTGACACACGCACACAACGCAACAGATACCTTCCTCAATCGGTCAACTTTTATCCAAATTTCTTTTACCAATTTTAGCCAACAAAATTCCCTTTTTACCCTTTTCAATTGAATCCAAAATTTCCATATTCTTTTATGTGTAATCCTGCACAAATTTCAGTCTCAACAATTAAATTCAATTATAACTAAATTTAGGAATTTCTTCAAGTAAAATGGGGTTTTTAACAATTAATCCACAAGATCAAAATTGGGAAAAGAATTATGCCCATTAACACAATCTAACCCAAAATCAAAGGACAAAACATGCAAATAAAGCTAGGAAACGAGGTAAAACATGTGTAAATAACTCCACTATTGTAGAGTTATCAAGAGTCTACATTCGAAAACCCTTGTTCACTTATCCCGAGAAAAGGAAAACCTACTAAGGTCACACATACCCCTCCCGCTATGACCCAACATATCCTCCCCCTCTCTGACATAATAAATATCAAAAAGTTAACTCACCAACTCCACTAATTCCCGCTCTTCCAAAATTCACAAATATTACTATGTCATCATCTCCTAACCATATCGGATTGTTAGAACAGTCTACTATCCCAAATTTACCTAACCCATCTCATCCTAACCTTGATATAATTTCAATCCAATATGAACCCACAAGCCCAAATCTACCACCCACTTTCAGTCCATCCCTTTCTACCTGCCTACGATTAAATTCAATATCAGATTTACCAAGCCTGCAACCAAATGTAGCTCTAATTGGCACTATGAAGAGACTGAGAACTTTCACAGATAGACCGAGTAAGAGAATTTGCATGCATATTTTGAACACAGAAATTCTGATGAAAGTCTTGATAAACAATCTAGACCAGTTCTTTGCAAAACTTCATCTTCAAAACTGTAGTCAATCTTTCTTTAGAGAGAATACCATCGTGGAAGAAGTTGAAATAACTACACAAGAGGCCTCGGAGCAGAGAATCACAGTTATTCACAAAAGGTTTATTCACATAAAAAGAGAAGCTCGCATGAAGTTTTAGAGCTGTAATTCATCAACCAATTTCAGCCAATGGCCAAGGAGGCAGGCCCAAGCACGCCCCCAACCTTTAAATGAGTATATTGGCATGGAACTACCGAGAAATTGGGCAAGCTACGACAGTTCGGTCACTAAGGGTGCTTATCAAGACCCACAAACCCATGATCGTTTTTCTTCCTGAGTTGAAAACCAAATTACCAGAAAAAATCTAAAAACTTCTATTACCAATGGAATTATGTCACACGGAATTTGTGCTAGCGATTGGAATGGTTAGCGGAATTGTGCTAGGTTGGACGACTAATGTGAATCTTAAGGTAGTTATAGCCAACAGCTCACTCATCAATGTTTTGGTATTCTCACACCCAAGTCATACCCTAGCAACTAACTAGTGTGTATGGACTAACTATATTATCAATGAAACATCAGTTTTGGGAGTCTCTACTCTCAATTGAAGAAGCATGGAAGGGCCCCTAGTGTATAATAGGGGTCTTCAATTCAATTCTAGACCAAAGAGATAAGGCAAGTAGGAGACCGGTAACTCAGGCATGTTCGGCAGGCTTCCGAGATTTTTCCCAAGACAGGGGACTTGTAGATATTGGTTTTTCTGGTGCTCAATTTACATGGAACAACAAGAGAAGTGGCAATGCAAACATACAAGAAAGACTAGACAAGGGTTTCATCAATGAAGAATGGAGATTGATATTCTCTCATGCTTACCTTAGCGATCTAACGACGCTCAATAGTGATCATCCCCCCTGCTCTTGTTCCCGACACCAAAAGCCAATTCAAGTAGGAAACCATTCTAATTTGAGATGATGTGGACAAGGGACTGAACCGCGGCTGAAGTTATCGCCAAAGTTTGGAGTACCGAGTTTAATGGATCGCCAACCTACTGTCTGGCAATGAAACTCAAAAAGTCCAAGCAAGCTCTCATAGTGGAACCTTAACTCCTTTGGAAAGGTCCAAGCTCATATCAAACTTCACTTCACACTCTCATTGACCAATACCAAAACCTCCCACAAACACCCAACATTCTGCACCAAGAACAACTAGTACAAAGCACTTGAATGAGGTTTTGAAAAGTGAAGAACTACACTGGAGGGATAAATCCAAAACCGAATGGATGCTTCCAATACCAGGATTTCCATCTAGCCATTGTCATTCATAGAAAGTAATGTTATTGATCATTTTAAGCTATTTGTTTCTGATGCTAATAACATGCTTTTGTGTTCTATCCCTACAGATGAAGAAGTCAAGAATACCATTTTTCTGATGAATTCATATAAATGTCCCTATTTTTCAAAAATTATTGTGGAACATGTGTTTATAACTAGTCAAATCCTTAAAGAAACTATTCACACCTTTCTTGCTATCATCCCTAAAATACCCGGTGCTTCTAAAGTAGATCAATTTAGGCCAATAGCTTTATGTAATGTGATTTTTAAAATCATAACAAAGATTGTGGCCTCTAGACCGAGGAGTATACTTCACAAATTGATCTCTCCTACCCAGGTTGCTTTCATACCTGATAGGAACATCAAAGAAAATACCATTTTAAATCATGAGTTGATGTACTGCTTGAATGGTAAGAAAGGTAGAATGGTTTCATGGCTCTCAAAATTGACATGGCCAAAGCTTATGACCATGTTGAATGACCTCTCCTAAAGACCATTCTAAAACTACATGACTTTTTTTCTCACTTTATTGATCTTATCCATTATTATGTGTCTACTTCCTCTTACTCGGTTCTTATAAATGAATCTCCTTATGGTCATTTTAGAGCTACTAGAGGTATTAGGTAGGGAGATCCTCTCTCCCCGATCTTGTTTACTCTTGTGTTTGATATTCTATCAAGAATCCTTTCGAAGGCAGAAGTAGAAGGTAAAATTCATGACATTAAAGTGGATAGAACAAGCCCGACTATTTCACACTTAATGTATGTAGATGACCTAACAATATATTGCAAAGCAACAGTGGAGGAAGCTAAGGAGTTAGCAGCATTCTTAAATAGATTTAGCAGTTGGTTTAGACAAGTTAAAAATCTCTCAAAGTCATCCATACGTTTCAGCAGGAACACACGCCAGGAATTGAAAGCGAGTATTCTCAATCGTTTGGGAATGGTTGAGTGCACTCATAAATCTAAATACTTGGGTTTACCTTTTTATAGATATAGCTCTAAATTCCAAGCATTTAGGGATATAATTGATAAAGTTGATTCAAAGCTGGCGGGTTGGAAATCAAAAGTAATGTCCTTTGCAAGCAGAAGTACATTGATTAAGTCTACAATCTAATCCCTTCCAAGTTATGTCATGCAGACTTATGACCTCCCAATCAATGTGTGTAAAAAGATTGATTCCCGAATTAGAGACTTTTGGTGGGGACATGTAAGTGACAGACATAAGATGCTATACTTCAAAGCATGACACTCATTGTGTACCCCAAAGGATGTAGTGTAAAAAATGAAGAGGATCAATCAATAAATCTATCAATCATAGAAATAGTTAATCTAAAAAATTATAACCATTAGAATTAGTAAAAGTTGTATCACGTAGTATTGATCTCTCTTAATGTTGGTGCTTTTAGCGGTTTGCTATATGGTTCTCAACGTCACGGATTCTAGATTTTTTTATGGTAAAATTTATGAAAATTTGAGTTTCTTTTTTTTTTAAAGTAAAGCCATAGTGGATCTTGTTTTTATCCCGAGGCTCTCATTTTTAAGTAAAGCCGAAGCTTTCATTTTTAGTAAAGTCGGAGGCTCTTTTTTGGAGTTTTTTTAGTAATAAAGTCGGAACCTTTAATTTAGGAATATATATATATATATATATATATTTTTTTTTTTTTTAAGTAAAGCCAAAACTCTTATTTTTTTAGTAAAGCCGGAGACTCACTTTCAGAGTATTTTTTTAATAATAAAATCGGAGTCTTTATTTGAGGAATATATACATTTTTGAGTAAACCGAAACTCTTATTTTTTTATGTAAAGGCGTTGGCTCACATTCGGGAGATTTTTTTTAGTAATAAAGTCGGAGCTTTTTCTTTGGAAATCACACAACTTTTTTTTTATAGGAAAGCGCAGAGCTCTTTTTTTTTTTTGTAAGAAAACACAGAGTTTTTTTAGGAAAGCACGAAGCTTTTTTTGTAAGAAAGCGTAGAGCTTTTGTGTAGTAAGTGTGCGACTTTATATAATAAATATCAATTGATCAATTAAATAGTTTATAGAAGCATTCTGAATGAAGGACTCTAATATAATGTTACAAGATTAGAGTTTGTTCAGATTTACCTCTAAGAGAGCCAATCCTCTCCTCATCTAAGGGTTACCTTTACTTGCTTCGATAGGTTAAAAGATTTCAGGCCCTAGGAACTTCTCTGAGTATTTCAAAATTATTCGAATCTCGGCTCGAGGTTGTTATCTTTGCAAAAAAAAAAATTTGAAAAGACATGGTGGTCGCCATTATTATATGGTCAGATCAGAGATTTTCCAAATTATTTTCCTCAGAGCTGTTCCTAAGGCTCTTCAATCCCAAAACCCAACAACCATCTTCTATATATATATAAAAAGGGTATTTATAAGTTAAGAATAAACATTATCTTGAATTCTAATTTTATTTTCTCTATAATTATCTCTTTTAAATAATAAATAAGTAATATAATAATATGAATTTTCTAAATTATTAGTTTTGGGTATATTGACCCTATCATGCTTCCTCCCTCGACTTTTTGTGATAGAGGGGGTACTTTAGACTCTTGTAACACTAATGTTTTGGACTCTGTTTGTGTTAATCAAGAAGATTAATATTTACCCATAAAAAAAACTACTTTTATTAGCATGCTCTAATCGTAATACCTAGATTAACTTGTGCTAAAACTTGCATGAATGTAGACAAAATAATACTAGACTAAAAAACTTTTGTATGTTTTATTGCACTAACATAGTTTTTTATCGTTTCGGATGAAATGAGTAATTGTCTTGCAATGTACTTATGTGTTAACTCCTAATGGTTTTTGATTAAATTGAACTACACACGTGAATTCATGATTTAGTATAATGATCTCCCACTCACCATAAGATGTTTTTTGAAATGATCCTAATATAGTAATTGCACGGTCTTCTCTTGTTTTGTTCTTGTACTCAGCCGTTCAAATTTTACTTTAACTTTTTACAACGGTAAATTATTGTCCTTGTATAACTGACCACTTTCTAGCTTGGACTTTGTCAATGAATCTCATTTTCAATCTTAACCCAAAATCATTTTCAAACCATCTTTTCATGTTAATGGATACTTAGCCACATGGATCAGTTATGGGTTCTCCATATCCAAAATCACTTAAGCAATAAATGATAGAATAAAATACAAATGTATTTTATATATTCTTTAGTCTAATTCCATAAGACTAGTATGTCAGATTATTAAGAATAAATGTAAACTGAATTGTAAAAGTGTACCTTATTCAATCTCTTATCTCCAACAAGTTTTTAAAAATCTTAAAAGACGTCTTTCATTGAAATATGTCAAAGATTATAGTCTTCTGAGAGATCTATTAGAGTTTAGAGTTCTGTTCTAATGACAATATATAAAATAAAAACTCTCAGGACTATAACTAATTTATTATTATAATAATAATAATATTTTTAGCTAATAAAATCAGATCTATTAGAGATTGTTCTTATTTTTTTAGTACAATAAGAACAATATCAAGTAGTTAAAGAAATAACTATTACAACAACAAACATTATTGACAAAGTTTGAGATAGTATTGGAGAGACGAAGACATTCATTATTCGTACAATTATTTAGAAAAAACAACTGTAATGTCTTCACACTTTCCATTCAAGAGGAAAGAAAAAATACACACATACACAAAGACACACAATAGTGACACTTTAGTGGGAAAGAAAATCAAGTAATCCAGAGTCTTGAAATTTATCATGAGTAATCTTATCAAGACGTTCTTTCAATTCTAGTGAGAGATGATTTTGTCAATCACCTACGATACCTTTCCTGAAATATGCATTTTTTAGATGCTTACTCCATGGATCTATTCCATTTTTATTCACTTCCATGTTCTTCAACCTTTCAAAGTTACACCTCAATAGAACCTTTTCTACTTCCTCATCGCTAACAAATGGCTTTCCAAGAAAGGAAGCCAATTTGGTTACTTTCCTTATTGGGTTTTTCTTCATATCTTCATACTTTAAGAACAATATTTTATCGTGTCTAACTTGACTTTGTTTCCAGTAATCCAAAACATGATCATAAAAAGGTCCAAAAGAATTGATTCCTCGACAAAACTCGTCAAATGCTTTTTGAATAGGATATGGTTTTATCATTATCTTCTCTTATGATTGATGATTATTCCTCTCGGAGTTTAAGAAATATCATAAAGAAACGAAAACATCTTTTGGATCTCTAGCAATGTACATTATCTTACATTTTGATTCCTTTATTGACTCCGATAACAATTGATAAGGAATATAAGTTCTAAGGAATCTTGGAGATGGCATTTCCGACAAGAAATTCGATGGTTGAAAATTAATTGGATTTAATATATGTAACTCTAAAGATGGCATGAGCTCATTTGGATGATTTTTTGTCAACATGTCATCCTCTTCATGAACTTGCAAAAAAAAAAAAAAAAAAAAAAAAAAAAAAGACAACTTACTTTAAGACAGCATTTATTATAGGGATATTTTGAGAAAAATATCAATAACTTATACTTTAGTTTCTCTTCAACATGACTCATAAAAAATGGAAAGGAATAAGTATTATTTTTACTACATAAAAATGAAAGTGTAATATAGTATATAGTCATTTGAGTAAAGATTTGTTTTAAATGAACCACATTTAAGACATAACAATATAATATTTACCAAAATATTTTTACACAAGAAAATATATTAAATAACTTAGTATACATAGTTTTAATTTTTTCTTATAATCATTAATTATTTTAGATTTGGACTCATGTATAACATAATTGTTTCAATATTTATCATTTCGAACAAAAGAATAGTAGATATATATATATATATATATATATAGAAAGAGTGGATTAGAAAACTTCAGAGATGACCATTTTTCATAATATATTTAATAAAAATGCAATAATTGCATTTGTATAGATGAGTAGGTAAAAGGCTACCTGGCAGATTGCAAATTTAACAAAATATAATTGTTCAAATTATTTAAAATTTTGAATCCAAACTTGCCTCTTGCAAAAGATCTACACAGTTGGAAATAGAATTAGTTTGAATATGGAACCAAACATCTCAAACATGATTTTAATAATTTAAAAATTACCAAAAAAAGAAAAAAAAATTATATGAAAAGTTTCATTTTTTTTAAAGAAAAAGATTGTATATGAAACATTCAAACATCATCTTAATGAAAATTAAAGCTTTCTTAATGAAAACAAAAGTCTCTAAAAGTATTTGAAAATTAATTGTGTAAGTGAAAAAGTCGAATTGTCGAATAATTTATTTAGGCTAAAGAATTTAAGGTGAATGTTATCAAATGCCGACTAGGAATAGATAGGCTCCACTTTTAGTCTAGTCGACAATTAGAAAATATCACGCAAAAAATAAGATTTTTTATAAATAATATATCCGTAGTTCCTATCATTAAATGTGTTTATCTTGAGAGATTCTGTTTGGAGTTATCAGTTCAAACTGTCTTGATTGTTGAGCAAGTATAATTTTATGTGTCGATTTCACGTTGATCACTTTTCTAATACAAAACATTAACTCATTCTATGCATACACAGAATGAAAGCCACATACTAAATTAAATCCACTCTAAGTATTCAGATTTTATGTTTCCTCTTAGTAAAAATTGTTGGTAAACCATTTCTTTGGTTCCTAAATTTTTTTTATCGTATTTAGTTACTAATTTAATAATTGAAAAGTTAACGCCAAAAAACACTTTGACACTTAAATCTAATGTCAAAATTACCCTCCCTAATATACATGAAATTTAAACTACATTGTTATTTTACCTGCATTTCATTATTTAGGAAACAAACATTTCTGTTCTTTTGAGGTGTATTTTGTCGGCAAATAATTTTCTTAACAACATATTAATTTATAAGAAATAAAAAATCGCATGTGAAACTTGGTATTTTGTGCTATTTTTTATTTTTTTATGAAGGTTTAGGTCAACTTTTGCAATCATCAATCCCCAAAAAGATACTCTGAGATTTGCATTGCATTTTTTTGTTTTTTTATTTTTCGGGAAAGAAAGTTTGAGGTTGATTTTTTTTTTTTTTTTAGGTAACCAATATGAACTCTAAATTAGAATACTAATTATTTTTGTAAGAATTTAATGGAAGATAATTTTTTTTATATTATCAATTTTCTTGTAAGTTTTGAATGTCATGATTTTATTTAGAGATTTTTGTTGAACATATGAGTTTAAAATAATTTTCAAATAATTTAGTCAATCTAAAGATTGGATTCAATTCTTAAATATAACCTAGAATTATATGGTCATATCTCATTATCAAAGTTAGAATATTTATATGCTAGTTGGTCTATGAATATAATTTAATAGAGGAAAAAATCTCAATTATTCAATTAAATACTTAATGAACATATTGAATTAAAATTATATATTAAAGCAAATTAAATTTTCACGCACATTTAATTGTTGAAGACATAAGTTATATATATATATATATATATATGAAAATATTGATTGATGAACAATGTATAAAACTATTCAATATGAAAAGAAATTTTAAGACAGTGTATCGTGTAAATTTTGTTATCATTTTAAACTTAAAAAAATTAGAATTATTTTTCTCATATAACTTTTCATTTGTTCCATAAAAATCAACATTTTTTTTGAAAAATATTTTACTATAGTTATAATCCTTATTAAAACTTTTTTTCCAATATACAAAACTGAAATTGTATCTATATATATATATATATATATATATATATATATATCTTATTGGACCCTTTTCTATAATTAAGTCTCTAAATTTTGCATAATATTTCAATTTTTTTGATTAATTTCATCTATATTATCTATTTTTCAATCATCTAAATACTCATCATTTTATTCATGAGAATTAGTTATTTTAATATTTTAAACATTTTGTTCTCTTACATCATCATCATTATTATTATTTTCTAATAAATTTTAAATTCATGTTCTGCTACTTCATTATTTGTAATAATTAATTCATCTTTTTATGAAACCTAACAAATTTATCAAAGACAACTTCTTCTATGAGTTACTCAATTCTTCTTTTCTTTTTTTATTTTTTATAACCAGAGTCATTTTTTATTTGACATTTTAAAAACAAGTTACATATAAACTCAAACAATACTTTTTTTAAAAAAATAAACAATAAAAATTTTAACTAAGTTACACTCTTAAAAAAATAGGAAAAAAAATCAAAAAAAGGAAAAGAAAAAGAATGACTAAAAACTACAACAATAAAAAACAAATTGGTATAAATAATCTTCAAACTATATAGGTTTGGTGACATTGATCCCAAAATAATTATTTTTTTGTAGAATTGGTCTCGAAAAAATTGTGACATTGATCATTCCGTTAAAAATTCGGTTAAATCATCTGTTAAATAAAAATAATTCTAAGAATATTTATGTCATTAAAATATTTAAATATATTTAAATATATTTAATAATAGATAGATTGATATAAAATTTTGTACTCCTTATATATTGTATATATACATAACAAGTGTATATAAACAAAGAATAACTACTAATTATTTAAAAGATAAGAGAAAAATATTTTTAACCTCATCAACCTCACGTGAGAAACTTACTAGGTGCCTTATATATATATATATATATATAATGTATATCCTTTTACCTAAGAGTAATTTAAGAAATTCATATTATTATGTAACTTATAAATACCCTCTCCGTTGATAGAATAGGGAAAAAAGGAGTTTTGAGATTCAAGAGCTCTAGGAACAGTTTTGAGGAAAATAATTTGAAAAATCTCTAATCTGGCAACATCATATTGGCGTCCACCGTGTCTTTTCGATTTTTTTTTAAAAGATAACAACTCCAACCGAGATTCAAATAATTCTGAAATACACAGAGCAGTTCTTACGGACTAAAATCTCTTAACCTATCGAAGCAAGTAAAGTCAAACCCTTAGATAAGGAGAGGATAGGATCTCTCAGAGGTAAATCTGTAGAAACTCTAATTTTAGCGTCGTTCTTCAGAAGATCGTTTTATTATTACTAATATGATATTATTACTAATATTTTATCATAATATTTCTCATAATTTTCACCTCGGATAATAAGGGCTTTCGTATAAACAAGAAAGCTATGTGCTTTTCTACAAACAAAAAGCTCTGTGCTTTCGTACAAATTAACTATTTATATGATTCATAGATTTACTGATAGATTCTCTTCATTTTTCACAAATCGTTTTATTATTACAAATATTTTCTCATAATTTTCACCTATTGCGTGCTTTGGTACAAACAACAAAGCTTCGTGTTTTGGTACCGCGCTTTCCTACAAACAAAAAGCTCTGTGCTTTCATCTTTCATTCAAAATAAAAAGCTTCGCGCTTTCATACAAAATAAAAAGCTCCGTGCCTTAAAAAAATAAAAAGCAAAAAGAGCTTTATGCTCCCGAAAGTCAGAAGATTTTATTACTAAAAAATGTTTCCGAAAGTGACTTCTGATTTTAGCTTTGTATTCTCCTACAAACAAAAAGCTTTGTGCTTTGGTACAAACAACAAAGCTCCGTGTTTTGGTATAGCGCTTTCCTACAAACAAAAAGCTCTGCGCTTTCATCTTTCATGCAAAATAAAAAAGTTTCGCGCTTTCATACAAAATAGAAAGCTCTGCGCTTTACAAAAAAAACAAAAAGAAAAAGAAGCCTTATGCTCCCGAAAGTTGGAAGACTTTATTACTAAAAAATGCTCCCGAAAGTGACTTCCGACTTTAGCTCTGTGCTTTTGTACAAACAAAAAGCTCTGTATTTTGGTACAAACAACAAAACTCCGTGCTTTGGTACTACGCTTTCCTACAAACAAAAGCTCTGCGCTTTCATCTTTCATTCAAAATAAAAAGCTCCGCTCTTTCACACACAATAAAAAGCTCCGCGCTTTACAAAAGAACAAAAAGAAAAAAAAAGCTTTATGCTCCCGAAAGTTGGAAGACTTTATTACTAAAAAATGCTCCCGATGTGACTTCCGACTTTAGCTATGTGCTTTCCTATAAACAAAAAGCTTTGTGCTTTGGTATAAACAACAAAGCTTCATGCTTTGGTACCGCGCTTTCCTACAAACAAAAAGCTCTATGCTTTCATGTTTCATGCAAAATAAAAAATTTCGTGCTTTCATACAAAATAAAAAGCTCCGCGCTTTAAAAAAAATAAAAAGCAAAAAAAACGTTTTATGCTCCCAAAAGTGACTTCCGACTTTACTAAAAAAAAAGAATAAAAATAAAAGTCTCATATATATATATATATATATTCCTAAAATAAAGTCTCCGACTTTATTACTAAAAAATAATGCTCCCGAAAATGACTTTCGATTTTACTAATAAATAAATAAATAAATAAAAGTCTTGTCTTTACTTTAATATATATATATATATATATATATATATAAGACTCCGACTTTATTACTCAAAATTGCTCCGAAAGTAACTTCGGACTTTAGTAAAAAATGAAAGTCTCGACTTTACTTAGAAATATACATATATTCTTAAAATAAAGGCTCCAACTTTATTATTCAAAACTGCTTCGAAAGTGACTTCGGACTTTACAAAAAAAAAGAAGTCTCCGCTTTATTTAAATAAATAAATAAATAAATAAATATATATATATATATATATATATATATAAAATAAAGGCTTCAACTTTATTACTCAAAACTGCTCTGAAAGCGATCTCCGACTTTACTTAAAAAATAAAAGCTTCGACTTTACTTAAAAATATATATATTCCTACAACAAATGCTCCGCCTTTATTACTTAAATATGCTCCGAAAGTGAGTGTCCGGCTTATGTAATATATATATATATATTCATAAAATAAACGCTTTCACTTTATTCATAAAATAAACTCCGGAAGAGAGCCTCCGACTTTACTAAGCTTTACTTAAAAATGAGAGCTTCGGTTAAAAACAAGATCCACTCTGACTTTACTTTAAAAAAAAGATGCTTATGGTATATATATATATATATAGTGTACATCCTTTTACCTAAAGGTAATTTAGGAAATTCATATTATTATGTAACTTATAAATACCCTCTCCGTTCATAGAATAGAGAAAAAAGGAGTTTGGGATTCAAGAGCCATAGGAGCAGTTTTGAGGAAAATAATCTGGAAAATCTCTAATCCGACAACATCAGTGCCCAAATGTCAAACCTTCCCATAGTAGCACCATCTCCAGCCGCGCGTTTTCCTCCTGCTCCTTTTCTTTTTTTTTGAATAGCCCACGGTTTTGTTTTATATAGATTATAAGTTAGGACCAATTCGGGAAATGAAAATTTCTTTTACCTATTTCTCTAAGTAATCTATTATTAAAAACTTCGTCCGCCATGCTAATGTGCCTTGAATGATCCATATCTCAGAGTCAGCGTCGATGAGACGAATAATCCTTGTTCAGTATGAGACAATCACTTAGCAGAGCTTTTTGTTTGTAGGAAAGCGCGGTACCAAAGCACGGATCTTTGTTGTTTGTACCAAAGCACGCAAGATGTGAAAATTATGAGAAAATATTTGTAATAATAAAACGATTTGTAAAAAATGAAGAGAATCTAATTAGTAAATCTATGAATCATATAAATAGTTAATTTGTACGAAAGCACAGAGCTTTTTGTTTGTAGAAAAGCACATAGCTTTCTTGTTTATACGAAAGCCCTTATTATCCGAGGTGAAAATTATGAGAAATATTATGATAAAATATTATTAGTAATATCATATTAGTAATAATAAAACGATCTTCTAAAGAACGACGCTAAATTAGAGTTTCTACCTAGATTTACCACCTCTGAGAGAGCCTATCCTCTCCTCATCCAAGGGTTTGACTTTACTTGCTTCGATAGGTTAAGAGATTTTAGTCTTTAAGAACTGGTCTGTGTATTTCGGAATTATTTGAATCTCGGGCTGAGGTTTTTCTTTTCAAAAAAAAATTGAAAGACACGGTGGACGCCAATATGATGTTTTGTTGGATTAGAGATTTTCCAGATTATTTTCCTCAGAACTGTTTAGAGCTCTTGAATCCCAAAACTCCTTTTTCTCTATTCTATCAACGAAGAGGTATTTATAAGTTACATAATAATTTAATTTCCTAAATTACTCTAGGTAAAAGGATATACACAATATATATATATATATAATATATATATATATAAGGCACTAGTAAGTTTCTCATGTGAGGTTGGTGAGGTTAAAAATATTTTTCTCTTATCTTTTAAATAATTAATAGTTATTCTTAGTTTATATACACTTGTTATGTATATATACATGTTGCGTTGTGTGCGTGTGTCACAAATTGAGAAGATAAGAATATAGAATAAATCAACGCAATCTTAACAAGTGCAAGTATACACCGGTCAACAAGTAATATATGTACCTAAGTACAAGATTATCGATCCCACAGGGACTATGTATGCCAATTACAAAAGCAAATATGATTGTACAAATGGTTAAAAAAATAAAGAATAATGAATCATAAAAGAATAAAAGAATAAAGAATGGTAAATCATGAAACTGAGATTGGTCTAATGCTACGGCATTCCTACTCCTAACTAAACTAATAGTTAAGGGTTAGCCTACTGGAAATAATCACAAGAGTACTGCAGGTAATACAATGCTACGACATTCCTACTCCTAACTAAACTAACAGTTAAGGGTTAGCCTACTGGAAATAATCACAAGAGTACTGCAGGTAATACAATGCTACGGCACTCACGCCAAAAATGTAAGTACAAGCCAAAGATGAATCTAAGTATACAAAACATGCTTTCAGTTCCATATCATGCTACATGTCTGGTTTTCACCCAGACCACTTGATCTACTAGTCTAGATCCCCGATAACATACCTTGGACCTAGTGCAACGCTAGTCAGTGGAGGTACCGCTGTCACGCAGTTATCAATCCACTACTATATGAGTTTACCGCTGTTCACGCAGTGCTCAATCTAACGCCACATAATTCTAATGTAATTACATGAAAAACCAAGCTTTGCCCCATACAAGCATTAAACATAAAAACAGAAAGTAATGCTACAGCATCATACTTATCATAGTCAAAATAGTGTATTCAACATGCTCATACTTAACTACACCACAACATCTTCAGGTTAAAGATATATATTATGCTGAAACGAATCATGGAAAACAAAGAATAACGTAATGGGAAAAACAGCCCCTAGGTCCATAGTGACACCAATCAACGGAATCAACCCTAAGACGGAAAGCATATCACTCCCAAAACATTTTTAATCATTCCTTGAACCAAGAATCATGAAATACAAGGATTAAAGTAATAGGAAGCATAGTCCCGAGATCCAAAGTGAAACCAATGAACGGAGTCAAGCCTAAGATGGAAAACATATGACTCCTAAAACATATTTAATCAATCCTTGAATCCATGTAAACATTCTCAAAATACAAAAAACATTTAGTTACAAAAAATAGTAGCAAATTGAGGAAATGAAGAGAGGATTACTTCTGGCCGGAAGATCACCCACTGCCCAAATCAGTTTAATCAATCTGCTGCCCTTCGTTTCCTCTGCTGGATGCTGCTGCTTTGCTGCTGCTCACTGATGAATGCTGCAGCAAGTCACCCTGCTCACTCTTGTGTTCTTCCCTTCTTAAAGGTCAGCCTAAAACTAAGAAGAAAAACTAAACTATCCTAAGAAAAACTAAGAAGAAAAACCTACTCTCTATCTCGGCCAGGAGCCTTCTAATCTCTACAAAATGACTTACCTTCCAAACTCTCTAAGACTAACCTCCTTTCTCTCGGTTTGCTACATACATATATAATCTCTTTGTGAACCAAGAGCCATTACCGAGCTGCCATGTGTCTATAATTTCTGGAATTTTCTCCAAAAATTCCAGCAAAAATCAAAAATAAATCCCAGCTGACTTCTGGAGTTCTTGTCTTCTTCCTCTGCATATTGCAGCCACTTCAGTTGGTCTTCAGCTGCATTCTGTGTTCTTCTATCGTTTCCTCCCAATGCTGCAGCATTTCCTGCAGAGTGTTTGTCTCTTTCTTCTGACAGCCGCAGGTTTTTACAGCAGAACATCAGTACTTTCTGCAGGTCTTTGTCTTCTTCCTCTGGCGGCTGCAGGGATATCAGCAACATCTCAGCTGCCATGTCTGAAATTTTGACTTTGTCTTCAACCTTTTTGTTCCCTTGTCGCCATACTAAGAAGCAAACACACATATATATATATATACAAGTATACTATATATATGTGTATATATACATGTAAAACAGATAGGACAAAGGGATTAAATGCATAGTACCGCAGGTTTGACCTTTAACATGTCCAGCTGGATTTGTGCATGACCGAAAGGTGTGTGGGTGTATAATACATATATATACATATATACATAGATATATATATATATAGCTGCCAATTTTCACACTTGTTTCAAGCTAGTCACGGTCAACTTGCATCCAATCAAAATCAAAAATCCCCTCATTGCCCTTGTTCCGCCAATTTAATTCAATTAATTCCCAAGTAACAACAAACAATACAACTCGTCCTTAATTTGAGAAATTAATTCAAATAAATTGACTTTTAGCAATAAATCCACATAAAAAGGCAAAAAGAGAGAAAACATTAAATCAACACATTTTTATTCACTTTTCCAAATAAAGTCAATTAAATCCGGAATAAAATGTGGAGAATTAGAGGTGAATAACTCTATTATTTTAGAGTTATCACACCCCAAACTCATGTCATTGCTCGCCCCGAGCAATGCTGCAGCAATGTGGAAGCAACAAGAATATACATACCCACAAAAACTTTGCTCAGCAAGTTCAGTCAACTTGGGACCAATGATTTCAGAGAAAAATGTAAAATTCAAGTAGTTATAAGTTCCATCCTTAAGTGAATAGCCAAATATTAACTAACCCAAGCTTGAAGTATTTCCACTCCAAAGTGTGTGTGTGAATAGTCCGTCCTTTTCAATCTCAAGTTCATAAGTCAACATATAGTAATCCTAAGGTTCCTTTGGTATCCTCAAACTCAATCTATTACACCCCTCTCCACTAATGTAGTAAATTTAGCAATAAAGATCAAAGAGGTCTTAAACTGGTTGTAATGTAGGCTAGGGCTAAGGTAGGAAAAATATGGATAAACAGTAGGCTCAGAACTTAGTCCTAGTCTGCCATGAGCTTCTACCCAATGCTATTACTTCCCAAAATATATATTTTTTTTTTCAATCAACCCAAGGAGTATAAAAATTTACACCATGCTTCAGAAATATGTGCAACATTTAATCCACAATAAGTATTTAGCATTTATCCTCAAAGAAGCATAACACATATTTCCTTTTTACTCTTTTTGTTCTTCTTTTTCTTTGTAAGGTAGAGAGGGTGTTCTCATTCTTTTTCACATGTTTTCATACACGTACCCTCAATATGTAGAGCATTAAATACCCCTAATCCCAAGAAAATGATAATGCTGCAGCATTGCGCTGCGGCATTCCTATGTTCCTCACTAAGGCATTCTCGGCATTCCCCCAAACTCATGTTCAACACTATTCACAGCAGACTAAGATCAAGTTTTAGGGAGAGCAAAGAATGGATACATGCAAATCATTTAGGATAAGTGTCTCTTTGATAAGGGTGTTTAGAAATTAGGCTTAGGCTCAACTCGGGTTAACTAGGGAAACAAAATTCATTAGGATAGGCTAGAAAGGCTCAAACTATTCAAGAACATGCCTCAATCATTTCTATATTACCAAATATGCTAGGATTTCGCCTCAAGGATTATAATAAATGAGTTAAAAATTCTGAACCTTCATACCATAGTGACTCTTTTTATGAACATGAAATTTTTAAGTAAGACTATGTGCAAAAGATAGGGAGTTTAGATATGATTCTTACTTAGGGTTAACTAATACCTAATTATTCAAGAAGAACGGTAAAATGTCTACAAGAATGTATTTTTGTTTTTAAAATATCATCATGAATCAGGCCCCAAAAGTCTACACTAATCCTGCTGAAATTTAAGTTCTCACGGGTCATATGAAATGCTGCCACATCATGCAAACAGGTCTTTTATGCCGGATCAATTATTTTGTAAGGCATCCTAAATCATCTTTTTTCTTCATACAATGTATCTATGCATTCAACTAAGTCAGTCAGAATTTCAGCAGAGAGGTTTCTCAAGAGACAGTAGGAAAAATTTTTAAATTTAGCACCATTTTTCAACTTTCTGCCATGAGAGGACACCCTCCCCCAAACTCAAAGGGAAGCAATGTCCTCATTGCCATTAACACAGAATTTCAGCCACAGAAAGTCAGCAGGTAAGGCAATGTGCAAAACAAAACACAACAAAACAAACAAACAAAAGAGTCAAAGCAAAACAAACTACTAGTCCAAAACCATCATCAAGGCAAGTAAGGCAAATCAAATGAAAAGTAAGGGTGTCCGAGGGCCTGCACAGCAGGCATAAAGAAAAATAAAACAGCAATGTAAAAGAAAGTTTTTAAAAGTTTAGAACTACTCCCTTCTCAAGGGATTGGGTCACGGTGTGATGATAACATCATCTTCTGCCATTTGGTTCGGGTCTGTATTTGGGGTCAGTTCGGTTGGAAACTTGGCCAAGGATTTCTAGCTTGCAACCGATTTTGGGGGAGGGATTGCAGGTGTGCCTCATATTGCTCGCGGGAGAACCTCCAGAAGATCTGCAGCTGAGCGTGCATGTGCCTCATCATGGCTACAACATCGTTAGATGTGGATGCTGCAGCATTTGCTGCTGTTGGGGAAGAGTTGTCCATGGGTACTGCTCGTAAGGGAGTTGGATTTCTGAAGATTCATCCTTGAATCCAAAAAATAAAATGTTCATCTTTCAGTACAACATGCAAAAAGAATCTATTCCTCAGTAAACATCATGCTTCAAAATCAAACAAAACAGATGATAACCACACATTCTCAAAGAAGAAAAGCATTTCTTTCATATTTCCTCACACCAGTCCCAAAAATACTAAGCAAAGACCCATAGAATAGACACAGCCTTTTCAGTTACCCAGAATGTAGAATCCTTCGTTTAGCATAAGAGTGCAGAAAATCTCAGCATTTAGCAGAAACAGCATGCTTTTGAAAAAACTACTGTTCACCATTCACACGAAAACACCCATTGATCACATTTTGTTCAAATAAAAACACAAAAACACTCATGCATTCACAGTCCACTCACTATATATCAACCAACATGTCTATATTTTTGTCCAGAATCGAAAGAGAAAACCAGATCTGAGCATGGTTTCGTAAAATCAGTAAAAAGGGGGAAAGGGAAACCATGCTGTTCGGCTGACCCAGAAAAAGAAACATACCATTCCAGCCGTAAATACGCAGTTCATCTTCAGATTTACAGTAAGGAAACATACCTTTAAGGTGTCGTTTGCGTCGGATTTCTACTTGAGATTCTTCGAACTCAGAAGCGTCGGAAGAAGAACAGAAAAGCTTTGGTGTGTTTTTTTTCTTTTTCCTTTTTCTCTTTCGGTGAGAGGTGAGTGTAGTGAGTTTTTGTTTTTAAGAGTGAAATGCTCTCAGTTGGGTTAGTTGAAAACGAATGAAGTGAATGGTGGTCTTTTGGTTTTTCTAACTAGGAAGCATTCATTCTTTTGGAAAATGAATTATAAGATAGAATAATGAATACTTACCTTGGGAAGAAAATGGAAATTGAAAAGACACCCGTTTGCTTCTTGAAGGCCATAAAGAATGGTTTGACCAGATTTTCTCTTACCCATTGGTCTTTTGTCTTTTATCCGGAAGTAGATGATTGCTCTGCCCAAAATGTGTATATACTGTATGTATACCTTCTTTTGTCCTACAATAAAGGCAGAACAAAACAAAGAAAGAGACTTTCCGGAAATAGCATGACTGTCTGCCCTAGACAAAAATATATATGTATATATATATGTATATATATATTTATATATATATTTTGTCCCGTTGAGAGTTCAAGGCAGAAGGCAACTGTCGGGTACAGGTGTGCCCGACACTGCATAAAACAAAATAGCAGAAATAAATGAACAAATAAAAACAAGGAAAACAGAAATAAAAATAAACAAACAGAAATTAAAATCAAATAACTATCTACCAGAATAAAAACAGAAAATAGGAAATAAAAACAGAAATAACAAAGGCAAAAAAAAAAATAAAAAAAAAAAAATAAAAAAAAAAAAAAAGAAAGAGCAAACAAAATAATTAAACGAGAAGACGAAAAGAAAAAAAAAGAAATAGAAAAGAAAACAGTAAATAAAGTGAAATAAAACAGGAAGCAATTAAATGAACAAAAGAAATAAAAAAAACGGAAAGGAAATAAATAAATAAAAAAAGAAAATAAAATTGGAGAGTGTTCACTTGAATTTTTCATTGGTGTGAGGTCCATCCAATTCTTTATCATCGAGCAATGATAGAGAATTAATGATTTGCTCTTGATCCCCATCCTTGTAGATTTTTAGTCTATGACCATTCACCTTGAATTGGGTTCCCGTTCTCCCCACAACCGAGACCACTCCATTAGGATGAATTTTTTCAATTATGTATTGTCCGGTCCATCTCGATTTCAATTTGCCTGGAAATAGCCTCAATCTTGAATTAAAAAACACTTGTTGTCCAACTTCAAAATTTCTTGGCTGGATGTGTTTGTCATGCCATCTCTTGGTTTTCTCCTTGTATAACTTGGCATTTTCATAGGAAAATAATCTCAGCTCATCCAGTTCAGAAAGCTGTAGCATTCTCTTGTTTCCAGCAGCATCCATATCCATGTTGAGATGCTGCAGCGCCCAGTATGCCTTGTGCTCCAACTCAACGGGTAAGTGACAAGCTTTCCCAAAAACGAGTCTATAAGGAGACATACCTATTGAAGTCTTGAAAGCTGTCCGATAAGCCCATAGAGCGTCATCTAATCTTCTTGACCAATCTTTTCGGTTTGGGTTGACCACTTTCTCAAGAATACCTTTGATGATTCGGTTGGACAATTCAACTTGTCCATTTGTTTGAGGATGGTATGGTAGGGCAACTCGGTGATGAACATGATACTTGGCTAACACACCTCCTAGCCATTTGTTGACAAAATGAGATCCTTCATCACTGATGATTGCTCTAGGTGTTCCAAAACGTGAGAAAATGTTCTTTCGAAGGAAATTGATCACCACCTTGGAATCATTAGTGGGAAATGCTGCAGCTTCCACCCACTTAGACACATAATCCACTGCCATTAAAATGTATGAATTCCCAAAAGAAGGAGGGAAAGGTCCCATAAAATCAATACCCCATACATCAAAAAGTTCCACTTCCAAAATGTTGGTGAGAGGCATTTCGTTTCTTCTTGAGATGTTACCCACTCGTTGGCAGCGATCACACCTTGCCACAAACTCATAACAATCTTTAAATAATGAAGGCCAAAAGAAACCAGATTGTAGTACCTTTGCTGCAGTTCTTGACCCTCCAAAATGTCCTCCGCATGGTGAGTTGTGACATTGAAAAATGATGTCCTCAATTTCATCATCGTTTACACATCTCCGAATCACTTGGTCTTTGCATTGCTTGAACAAAAATGGTTCCTCCCAAAAATAACTCTTGACATCATGGAGAAACTTCTTTCGTTCATGATATGAGAAATCCGGTGGCATTGCACCACTGGCTAAAAAGTTAGCAAAATCAGCATACCATGGCATTTTCAGGTTTTCTGAAATTTCCAGCAGTTGTTCATCCGGGAAATGTTCATTAATTGGGATTTGGCATCCCCCTTGTTGCTCCAATCGAGATAAATGATCAGCCACTTGATTCTCCACTCCCTTCTTGTCCTTGATTTCCACATCAAATTCTTGTAGGAGTAGAATCCATCTAATGAGCCTTGGTTTTGAGTCCTTCTTTGCAAGTAGGTATTTGATGGCAGAATGATCGGTGTAGACTATTACTTTAGTGCCCACCAAATAGGACCTGAATTTATCAAAGGCAAATACAACAGCAAGCAACTCTTTTTCAGTAACAGTATAATTTACCTGAGCCTCCGTGAGTGTCTTGCTTGCATAATAGATGGAATGAAAAATTTTGTTATGCCGCTGCCCCAAAACAGCACCTACTGCGTAGTCACTTGCATCACACATCAGCTCAAATGGTAAATTCCAGTTAGGTGCTATGATAACGGGGGCTGAAATAAGCTTTTTCTTGATCTCCTCGAATGCTGCGGCACAGGCTGCATCAAAAGAAAACACATTATCCTTTTCTAACAATTGACATAAAGGCTTAGATACCTTAGAAAAGTCCTTAATGAATCTCCGGTAGAAGCCTGCATGTCCCAAGAAGCTCCGAATGTGTTTCACGGTTGTTGGGGTTGGTAGCTTTTCAATTACTTCGATCTTTGCTCGGTCTACTTCGAGACCTTTCTTTGAGATCCTGTGACCTAACACAATTCCTTCTCTCACCATAAAGTGACACTTCTCCCAATTGAGGACTAAGTTAGTTTCCTCACATCGTTTAAGTACATTGGCCAAATTTTCTAAACATGTATCAAAAGAATCACCAAATATGGAAAAGTCATCCATAAAAACCTCTAAGTACTGCTCTACCATATCTGTAAAAATGGCCATCATACAGCGCTGGAACGTTGCTGGAGCATTGCACAATCCAAATGGCATTCTTCTAAAAGCAAACGTACCATAGGGACAAGTGAAGGTGGTCTTGTCCTGGTCCCCTGGTGCTACAGCAATCTGGTTGTAACCTGAATAGCCATCAAGAAAACAATAATATTCATGTCCAGCTAACCTGTCCAACATTTGGTCAATGAAGGGCAATGGGAAGTGGTCCTTCCTCGTGGCTTTGTTGAGTCTTCTATAATCAATGCATATGCGCCATCCCGTGACTGTTCTTGTAGGAATCAACTCGTTGTCTTCATTTGTTACCACAGTGATTCCTCCTTTCTTAGGCACACATTGAATAGGACTTACCCAAGAACTGTCAGAGATGGGGTAGATGATGCCAAAATCCAGCCACTTGATGATTTGTTCCTTCACCACTTCCTTCATAATTGGATTCAATCTCCGCTGCCCTTCTATAGAATTTTTGGAAGTTTCTTCCAAACTGATTTTGTGCATGCATAGGGTTGGACTTATGCCCTTGATGTCGGCCAAAGTCCAGCCCATAGCTTTCTTGTGTTGCCTTAGTACTCCAAGTAATTTCTCCTCTTGTGCAGCATCAAGGAAGGCTGAAATGATCACGGGCAGTGTTGAATCTGCCCCTAAGAACCCGTACTTCAAATGCTGCGGCAATTGCTTCAATTCCAGCTGTGGTGGTTCTTCAACAGAAGGTTTTGTTATCTTGAAATCTCTAGAAGACAGCTCCAAGGATTCAGATTGAGCTCGAAATCTGAACCTTTGGGGGCTTCCTTCTACCCAAGCTGAATGTGCTTTGGTCTCCATATTGCCATCCTCATGCGAACTTTCCTCCATTAATGCCTCCTTGGCATCCTCACCTTGCTCTTCATCTTTCTCTTCCCAAGAATCTCGGGTGGTGACATGAAAACACTCCTCTCCTTCATCATAGAATTTCATGGCCTTGAAAACGTTGAATGTGACTCTTTCGTTCTGGAATCTCATGGTTAGCTCCCCTTTTTGCACATCAATAAGAGTCCTTCCTGTAGCTAGGAAAGGTCTTCCTAAAATAATGGGGACTTCCCTGTCTGCTTCATAATCAAGAACAATAAAGTCAGCTGGAAAAATGAACTTATCCACTCTTACCAGGACATCCTCGATTTTCCCATCGGGGTGAGCTAGAGACCTATCCGCCAGTTGCAATGTCACCGTCGTGGGTCTTACCTTTCCTATACCCAATTGTTTGAAAACCGACATAGGCATCAAGTTGATGCTAGCACCAAGATCACACAAGGCCATACCACAATATGAGTCTCCAATAGAACAAGGAATGTTAAAGCTCCCCGGATCTTTCATTTTAGGGGGCAATTTATCCTGCAAAAAGAAACTACATTCTTTGGTTAGTGCAACAATTTCATATTCTCCCAACTTCTCTTCTTTGTAAGGATATCCTTCATGAATTTTGCATAGTTGGGCATTTGCTCTATGGCTTCCACCAATGGAATGTTGATGTGCAGCTGTTTCAACATGTCTAAGAACTTCCTGAACTGCTCATCTTGCTTCTTCTTGGCAAACCTCTGTGGAAAAGGCATCCTTTGCTGTACTGGTTTGCTCTCTGGAATATTGCATTGCTGCGGCATTGGCGATGCTGATGCTGCATCATCGGCTGTTCTGAACTGGTTCGTTGCTGCGGCATTGGCGATGCTGCAGCATTTGGCTCCACTGGTTCTGGTTCAGCTTCTGGAATTTCTTCACTGGTCTTCTCAGCTGCTCCAGACTTCATTTTTGGCTCATCCAACAGTCTGCCACTTCGCAATGTTACAGCCTTGCAATGTTCTTTTCCTTCTCTTCTTGGATTTTCTGTATCGCTTGGAAGTGATCCTTGTGGTCTGCTCCTCATCTCTTGGGCTAACTGCCCTACCTGATTCTCCAAGTTACGAACAGTAGATGATAGTCCTTGCATGGTAGTTTCTGTTCTTGCCATAAAATCTCTCATCATGCTCTCTAAAGCATTTGAAGGTGGTTGTTGTTGTATAGGTCTTTGTTGATTGTTGAGTTGTTGTTGCTGCTGCTGGGGGTACTGTTGTTGCTGCTGGAGCAGTGGCCTTGGGTTCATACCTTGCGTGGGGTGCATCCCTTGATTGCTCCAAGAAAAATTTGGATGCTGCCTCCAAGTAGGGTTGTAAGTGTTGGATTGAAGACCATTACCCCGGTTTTGATTTCCCATGTAGCAGATTGATGCGGGATTGTGAGCACAATCCTCAAATAGATGCCCCTCTCCACAATAAACACAACACACAGCTTGCACCTGGCTTACATTGGGCTGGTTTAGGTGATCAGCAGTCTGCCCGCTATGCTGCGGCATTGTCAGTGTCTTCAGCATATTCGACATAGATGATACTTGGGCTGAAAGTGAAGTTATTGGGTCTAATTCCAGCACTCCAGCCACTCTTCTTCCGCTTGGCAGTCTTGTTGTAGGCCATTGATAGTTGTTGTTGGCAATCCTTTCAATTATTTCATAGGCTTCATTGTATGTCTTTGCCAAAAGTGCTCCATTTGCTGAAGCATCAACTATCATTCTGGTGTGTGCATTCAGCCCGTTGTAAAATGTCTCCATTTGAATACAATGTGGGATTCCGTGATGTGGACATCTCCTTAACAACTCTTTGAATCGTTCCCATGCCTCATACAATGATTCATCTTCTAATTGTTGAAAAGAGGTGATTTCATTTCTCAACTTAGCATTTTTCGTTGGAGGAAAATATTTCATCAAAAATTTCTCGGTAAGCTGCTGCCATGAAGTCACACTACCAGAGGGTAGAGAATTAAGCCATTCTCTAGCTTTGTCTCTCAGAGAGTATGGAAACAATTTCAGCCTCAAAGCATCGTCCGTCACCCCTGTTAGCTTAAAACCATCGCTTACCTCCAAGAATAACCGTAGGTGCATGTGTGGATCTTCAGCAGGTAGTCCACTGAACTGCCCTACTGTCTGCAGCATTTGAAACATCACTGGTTTCAGCTCAAACTGTGCTGCAGCAATCTCTGGTTGCACAATACTTGGCTTCAATGCATTAAACATAGGGACTGCATACTGCCGAATGGCATGATCCCTATCATCCGCCATCACCACTGGATTATAGGCAGGTTCAGGTTGTGTATCCCGCGGGTCTTCCATGGCTGCCCTAACCGTGGTTTGCTTCTTCTTCTTCCTTAACGCCTTGGCTGTTTTCTCAATTTCCGGATCAAGTGGCAGCAATGACGATTGAGAGTCCTTGCGCGTTTTACTCATGCAAAACAGCACATGTTAAGGAAGGAATGAGACACAAGCTGAAATTTAGCAAATAATTCAAGTTAATAAATCCACAAAACATTTCGGCTCATGCATAATTTATTTGTACCTCATACAATCATTTAAATAATCTCATAAGCTCAAGAATGAGTATAAAAACAAACTGAAAAATAAAAGTAACCAAACGCAAACAATCAATATTTACAATAAATTGACTCCATAGTCCCCGGCAACGGCGCCAAAAACTTGTTGCGTTGTGTGCGTGTGTCACAAATTGAGAAGATAAGAATATAGAATAAATCAACGCAATCTTAACAAGTGCAAGTATACACCGGTCAACAAGTAATATATGTACCTAAGTACAAGATTATCGATCCCACAGGGACTATGTATGCCAATTACAAAAGCAAATATGATTGTACAAATGGTTAAAAGAATAAAGAATAATGAATCATAAAAGAATAAAAGAATAAAGAATGATAAATCATGAAACTGAGATTGGTCTAATGCTACGGCATTCCTACTCCTAACTAAACTAACAGTTAAAGGTTAGCCTACTGGAAATAATCACAAGAGTACTGCAGGTAATACAATGCTGCGGCATTCACGCCAAAAATGTAAGTACAAGCCAAAGATGAATCTAAGTATACAAAGCATGCTTTCAGTTCCATATCAATGCTACAGCATGTCTGGTTTCACCCAGACCACTTGATCTACTAGTCTAGATCCCCGATAACATACCTTGGACCTAGTGCAACGCTAGTCAGTGGAGGTACCGCTGTTCACGCAGTTATCAATCCACTACTATATGAGTTACCGCTGTTCACGCAGTGCTCAATCTAACGCCACATAATTCTAATGTAATTACATGAATAAACCAAGCTTTGCCCCATACAAGCATTAAACATAAAAACAGAAAGTAATGCTACAGCATACTTATCATCATAGTCAAAAAGTGTATTCAACATGCTCATACTTAACTACACCACAACATCTTCAGGTTAAAGATATATATTATGCTGAAACGAATCATGGAAAACAAAGAATAACGTAATGGGAAAAACAGCCCCTAGGTCCATAGTGACACCAATCAACGGAATCAACCCTAAGACGGAAAGCATATCACTCCCAAAACATATTTAATCATTCCTTGAACCAAGAATCATGAAATACAAGGATTAAAGTAATAGGAAGCATAGTCCCGAGATCCAAAGTGAAACCAATGAACGGAGTCAAGCCTAAGATGGAAAACATATGACTCCTAAAACATATTTAATCAATCCTTGAATCCATGTAAACATTCTCAAAATACAAAGAACATTTAGTTACAAAAATAGTAGCAAATTGAGGAAATGAAGAGAGGATTACTTCTGGCCGGAAGATCACCCACTGCCCAAATCAGTTTAATCAATCTGCTGCCCTTCGTTTCCTCTGGGATGCTGCTGCTTTGCTGCTGCTCACTGATGAATGCTGCAGCAAGTCACCCTGCTCACTCTTGTGTTCTTCCCTTCCTAAAGGTCAGCCTAAAACTAAGAAGAAAAACTAAACTATCCTAAGAAAAACTAAGAAGAAAACCTACTCTCTATCTCGGCCAGGAGCCTTCTAATCTACAAATGACTTACCTTCCAAACTCTAAGACTAACCTCCTTTTCTCTCGGTTTGCTACATACATATATAATCTCTTTGTGAACCAAGAGCCATTACCGAGCTGCCATGTGTCTATAATTTCTGGAATTTTCTCCAAAAATTCCAGCAAAAATCAAAAATAAATCCCAGCTGACTTCTGGAGTTCTTGTCTTCTTCCTCTGCATATTGCAGCCACTTCAGCTGGTCTTCAGCTGCATTCTGTGTTCTTCTGTCGTTTCCTCCCAATGCTGCAGCATTTCCTGCAGAGTGTTTGTCTCTTTCTTCTGACAGCCGCAGGTTTTTGCAGCAGAACATCAGTACTTTCTGCAGGTCTTTGTCTTCTTCCTCTGGCGGCTGCAGGGATATCAGCAACATCTCAGCTGCCATGTCTGAAATTTTGACTTTGTCTTCAACCTTTTTGTTCCCTTGTCGCCATACTAAGAAGCAAACACACACATATATATATATATATATATACAAGTATACATATATATATATGTGTATATATACATGTAAAACAGATAGGACAAAGGGATTAAATGCATAGTACCGCAGGTTTGACCTTTAACATGTCCAGCTGGATTTGTGCATGACCGAAAGGTGTGTGGGTGTATAATATACATATATATACATATATACATAGAGATATATATATATATATATAGCTGCCAATTTTCACACTTGTTTCAAGCTAGTCACGGTCAACTTGCATCCAATCAAAATCAAAAATCCCCTCGTTGCCCTTGTTCCGCCAATTTAATTCAATTAATTCCCAAGTTGTTACAAACAATACAACTCGTCCTTAATTTGAGAAATTAATTCAAATAAATTGACTTTTAGCAATAAATCCACATAAAAAGACAAAAAGAGAGAAAACATTAAATCAACACATTTTTATTCACTTTTCCAAATAAAGTCAATTAAATCCCGAATAAAATGTGGAGAATTAGAGGTGAATAACTCTATTATTTTAGAGTTATCAATACAATATATAAAGAGTACAAAATTTTATATCAATCTGTCTATTATTAATATATTTAAATATTTTAATAACATAAATATCCTTAGAATTATTTTTATTTAACGGATGATTTAATCGAATTTTTAACGTAATGATCAATGTCACAATTTTTTCATAGTTCGGAGACCAATTCTACAAAAAAAATAATTATTTTGGGATTAATGTCACTAAACCTATATAGTTTAAAGACTATTTGTGCCAAAAGTTTTTTTATTGCTGTTGTTTTTAGTCATTCTTTTCCTTTTCTTTTTTTTGTTTTTTTTTTTTTTTCCTATTTTTTTAAGAGTGTAACTTAGTTAAAATTTTTATTGTTTAATTTTTAAAAAAAAAATATTGTTTGAGTTTATATGTAATTTGTTTTAAAAATGTCAAATAAAAAATGACTCTGGTTATAAAAAAATAAAAAAAGAAAAGAAGAATTGATTAACTCATAGAAGTTGTCTTTCATAAATTTGTTACGTTTCATAAAAAGATGAATTAATTATTACAAATAATAAAGTAGCAGAAAATGAATTTAGAATTTATTAGGAAATAATAATAATGATGATTATGTAAGAGAACAAAATGTTTAGAATATTAAAATAACTAATTCTCATGAATAAAATGATGAGTATTTAGATGATTGAAAAATAGATAATATAGATGAAATTATTCAAAAAAAAATTGAAATATTATTAATGCAAAATTTAGAGTCTTAATTATAAAAAATGGTCCAATAAGATATATATATATATATATATATATATATAAGATACAAATTTCAGTTTTGTATCTTGGAAAAAACGTTTTAGTAAGGATTATAACTATAGTAAAATATTTTTCAAAATAAATCTTGATTTTTATGGAACAAAATGAAAAGTTATATGAGAAAATAATTGTAATTTTTTAAGTTTAAAATGATAACAAAATTTGACACAGTACACTGTCTTAAAATTTCTTTTCATATTGAATATTTTTACACATTTTTCATCAATCAATATTTTCACTTAAACTTAGATTTAAACACTTGAAAATATTTTTTGTGTTTTATTTGATTTACAAAAACCCAAAACTATAAATAAAGATTAAAAAAGTTATTGTATTAATCTTGAAGGTCATTAAATTTAATATTATTTTGATATTGATTGTTTTGATTTATTTTTTTAATTAAAAATATTGAAAAGAAGTTTTATTAGAAAACATTAATACTTAGAAGTATTAGATTGTTTTTCAAATGCATATATTACTTATGGAATATTTTTAATAATACTTGTAACTCTTGAAAAATATTGATTGTAAAGATATAATAAATCATTTTGCAGCTCAAAAGCAAAAAAAAAAAAAAAAAAAAAAAAAAAAAAAAAAAAAAAAAAACCTATAAGCAAGTTTGGATTCAAAATTTTAAATAATGTGAACAATTATATTTTGTTAAATTTGCAATCTGCCAGGTAGCCTTTTACCTACTCATCTATACAAATGCAATTATTGCATTTTTATTAAATATATTATAAAAAATGGTCATCTCTGAAGTTTTCTAATCCACTCTTTCTATATAACATTTTTATACACTTATATCACAATATTATATATAATCCTCCATGTTGGGGTGTGTGTATATATATATACACAACAATTGTTCCTAGTACTTGCTAAACACAACAAGTATATGTGCATAATATATATATATATATATGCACATATACTTGTTGTGTTTAGCAAGTACTAGGAACAATTGTTGTGTATATATACACACACCCCAACATGGAGGATTATATATAATATTGTGATATAAGTGTATAAAAATGTGTAGTAATTATCAAGAAAATGAAAGGGATGGGAAGATATTATTGACCTTAGGATTTTTCTGTGTGCCGAATATAATGCTGTTTTATGCTAATGAATATGACAACCTAAACCACAATAGCGGTCCATTTCTTTTTCATGGAATAAATATATTTATTATTATATATATATATATATATATATATTTAAAAAAGCATGAAAATGAAAATATCTGACTATCACTGTTGAGACAACTTTCTTTCCTTTTTTTTTTCTGGTTGGTAATGAATTGTTTGGCACTGTTTGTGATTACTGTTTGTTCTGGGTTCAAATGAAAAGCAGCCTTAGATTTTTCTTTGTTTGACATTCAAGACTTTAAAATGTTTCGAAGATTTAAGTAGTGGGATGGGATATTCTTCAGTAACCTTAATTAGTTTAATGTTCAAACAAATATGGTATCGTATTTTAACTGTTCAAAACTACTAATTTTTTCTGCAAAATATCTAGCACAAATTTCAGGATTATATATATATATATATATATATATATAGGGTAAACTATCTCAGATGCACATCTTAAAGGTTAAAATATACCTTTTGCGCCTCAAAAACTTTTTGTACATAGAATGCTCCTAACGTTTCAAAACGTCCCCACTACATGCACTTCTGTTAAGTCAAACGGTGACTCAATTTTGGTGTTAATCAACATTTTTTACTATTTAGTACTATTCCAATTATGGACATTTTTGTCTAATTTTTTATTTTTTTATTTTTAATTTTATTTTTAAATTTTTTTAAATTTTTTTTTATTTTCTTCTTCTTCCTCTTTTCTCTCTCTTTCTTCTTTCTCTCTTCATTAATTTTGTTTTCTCTCTCTTCCTCTTTTCTCACTCTTCCTTCTTTCTCTCTTTATTAATTTAATTTTTTTTTCTCTCTTCCTCTTTTCTCTCTCTCTTCATTAATTTATTTTTTTTTCTCACTTCTCTTTTCTCCCTCTCTTTTTCTTCTTCCTTTCTCTTTATTTTCCTTCTTCATTTCTCTCTCTTCTTTCTTTCTCTCTCAAAAGCTTAAACAATCGTGACGACTATTCGTGGAATGAGACAGAGAGTCAACAAATTCGACACCAGATAGTGGTATCCCAGTTTGACGTACTTGAGATTCACGCTTTGTAGAAAATCCGATAGAACCCTTCGACCTCTGCCGCCGGAATCGACACCACCACCATTAACGTAGGAAGAAGAAGAAATTTGGGGCTGACTTAGAGTCGTAGCCATGCTGATGAGATTTCTAGTAATTTCTCAGCAGGGGAAATTCTATTGAAATGCTTGTATTTATATATATATATATATATATATATATATAGAGAGAGAGAGAGAGTGAGAAAGAGAGAGAGTGAGAAAAAAAAAATTAAATTAATGAAGAGAGAAAGAAGGAGGATAGAGAAAAAAATAATAAATTAATGAAAAGAGAAAGAAGGAAGAGAGAGAAAAGAGGAAGAAGAAGGAAATTTAAAAAAAAAGTTTAAAAACATTGGATAAAAATGTCCCTAAGTGTAATAGTATTAAATAGTGAAAAGAAGTTGACTAACGGCAAAATTGAGTCACTAACGGTTTGACTTAACAGAAGTGTATGTAGTGGAATATTTTGAAACGTTATGAACATTTTATGTACAAAAAATCTATGAGATACAAAAGTTAGATTTTAATATTTAATATGTGCAAAAACTGAATTTTGACTTTTAAGAAGTGCATCTGAATTGAAGCAGAGAACAAAGCTCACGTACTTAAAGTGCATCTGAATTGAAGCAAAGAACAAAGCTCACGTATGTACGTATAGAGAGATACGTGATAAATCACATCAAATTCTTGGTTTTGCTTGTATCTAATTTGCACCAGTTCATATCCAAGGTTTTGCCAGCTGTTTTGACAAAACTAGTGGATCCTCCGGTCGGCCACTACCTAAAAATAAAGTTCGGAAAAGCAAGCATTTGGTTCCTCTCAAATATTATTCATACATATAAAAGCACCTTATATGGCTACAGATTTTTAGAATTCCTTTTTCCTTTTATAAAAATTTTCACTAAAATAAAGAATATTATAAAAATAAATAAAAGATAAACATGTTAGAATATCAATCAAATCACACATTTTAAGTTCATATTAGAATTGTCTAGTATATAAGGATTATATTTATTTTATTAGTACGAGACATTTAAAAAAATATCTAAAAACAAGTTTGTAAGAGAAAGAAGAAAAAATATAATAGAATAAAATTCATAATAAGCATTTTATTGATAATTACTACACATTCTTATACACTTATATCACAATATTATATATAATCCTCCATGTTGGGGTGTGTGTATATATATATACACAACAATTGTTCCTAGTACTTGCCAAACACAACAAGTATATGTGCATATATATATATATATATATATATATATATGCACATATATGTATAGACTAATCTCTACCTCTGATTCTTTCTTAATTAATCTATATTAATTATGTCTTCCACTAATTTGTCTGCAGACATTGTGAATGAAGAAGTACTAACAAAGGTGAAAATGTGGAAAACCAAAGATCTGTACAACTGGGAAGGCTTCTGGTTTCTGCATCCTCATCTTAAAGGAGCCATTGCAGCTAAATCAAGCTTCACTGCTCGGGACGACGATGTAATTCTTGCTTCTCCAACGAAATCAGGTAGCACATGGCTTAAAGCGATCATATACTGCATTATGGATGACAAATCACGTACCCTTCATATTAATGGCCATGGTGAGAAATTTATTTATATTATAATATATATATATATATATATACCTACTAATCTTTTGTTCAAAAAAATAAATATTGAAACAATTATGTTATAAATTAATCGAAATTTAAAATAATTAATGATAAAAAAAAATTAAAACTATGTATACTATGTTATTTAAATATTTTCTTGTATAAAAATATTTTGATAAATATTATATTGTTATGTCTTAAATGTGGTTCATTTAAAACAAATCTTTACTCAAATAACTTTATACTATATATCACTTTCATTTTTATGGAGTAAATGCAATCTTAAAGTAAGTTTTTTTTTTTTTTGCAAGATCATGAAGAGGATGACATGTTGACAAAAAATCATCCAAATGAGCTCATGCCATCTTTAGAGTTTCATATATTAAATCCAATTAATTTTGAACCATCGAATTTCTTGTCGGAAATGCCATCTCCAAGACTCCTTAGAACTCATATTCCTTATCAATTGTTATCGGAGTCAATAAAGGAATCAAAATGTAAGATAGTGTACATTGCTAGAGATCCAAAAGATGTTTTCGTTTCTCTTTGGTATTTCTTAAACTCCGAGAGGAATAATCATCAGTCAGAAGAGAAGATAATGATAAAATCATATTCTATTCAAAAAGCATTTGACGAGTTTTGTCGAGGAATCAATTCTTTTGGATCTTTTCATGATCATGCTCTGGATTATTGGAAACAAAGTCAAGTTAAACACGATAAAATATTGTTGTTAAAGTATGAAGATATGAAGAAAAACCCAATAAGGGAAGTGACCAAATTGGCTTCCTTTCTTGGAAAGCCATTTGCTAGCGATGAGGAAGTAGAAAAGGTTCTATTGAGGTGTAGCTTTGAAAGGTTGAAGAACATGGAAGTGAATAAAAATGGAATAGATCCATGGAGTAAGCATCTAAAAAATGCATATTTCAGGAAAGGTATCGTAGGTGATTGGCAAAATCATCTCTCACTAGAAATGAAAGAACGTCTTGATAAGATTACTCATGATAAATTTCAAGACTCTGGATTACTTGATTTTCTTTCCCACTAAAGTGTCACTATTGTGTGTCTTTGTGTATGTGTGTATTTTTTCTTTCCTCTTGAATGGAAAGTGTGAAGACATTATAGTTTTTTTTCTAAATAATTGTACGAATAATGAATGTCTTCGTCTCTCCAATACTATCTCAAACTTTGTCAATAATGTTTGTTGTTGTAATAGTTATTTGTTTAACTATTTGATATTGTTTTTATTTTATTAGCTAAAAATATTATTATTATTATAATAAATTAGTTATAGTCTCCAAAGTTTTTATTTTATATCCTGTCAGTAGAACAGAACTCTGAACTCTAATAGATCTCTCCGAAAACTATAATCTTTGACATGTTTCAATGAAAGACGTTTTTTAAAATTTTTAAAAATTTGTTAGAGATACGAGATTGAATAAGGTACGCTTTTGCAATTCAGTTTATATTTGTTCTTAATAATCTGACATACTGGTCTTATGAGATTAAACTAATGAATATATAAAATACATTTGTATTTTATTCTATCATCTATTGCTTAAGTGATTTGGGATATGGAGAACCCATAATTGATCCATGTGGCTAAGTATCCATTAACATGAAAAGATGGTTTGAAAATTATTTTGGGTTAAGATTGATAATGAGATTCATTGACAAAGTCCAAGCTACATATATTGTAAGAAAGTGGTCAATTATAAAAGGAGAATAATTTACTATATTATTATTATCAATAATAATAATATATTATGATCATTTCAAAACAAGAGTATTCAAGTGCAATTACTATATTAGGATCATTTCAAAAAAAATTTATGGTGAGTGGGAGATCATTATACTAAATCTTGAATTCACGTGTGTCGTTCAATTTATCAATAAAAACCATTAGAACTTAACACATAAGTACATTGCAAGACAATTACTCGTCATCCATCCGAAACCATAAAAAAACTATGTTAGTGCAATAAAACATACAAAAAGTTTTTTAGTCTAGTATTATTTTGTCTACATTCATGCAAGTTTTAGCACAAGTTAATCTAGGTACTAAGATTAGAACATGCTAATAAAAGTAGTTTTTTTTATGGGTAAATATTAATCTTCTTTATTAACACAAACAGAGTCCAAAACATTAGTGTTACAAGAGTCTAAAGTACCCCCTTTATCGCAAAAAGTCGAGGGAGGAGGGAGGAGGGAGGAAGCATGATAGGGTCAACATTCCCAAAACTAATAATTTAGAAAATTCATATTATTCTATTACTTATTTATTATTTAAAAGAGATAATTATATGAAAAATAAAATTAGAATCTAAGATAATGTTTATTCTTAACTTATAAATACCCTTTTCTTTGATAGAAGATGATGGTTGATGGATTTTGAGATTGAAGAGCCTTAGGAACAGATTTGAGAAAAATAATCTGGAAAATCTCTGATCCCACAATATAATCATGGTGTCTACCATGTGTTTTTTATTTTTTTCTCAAAAAGATAACAATCTCGAACCGAGATTCAAATAATTTTGAAATACTCAGAGAAGTTCCTAGGACCTGAAATCTTTTAACCTATCGAAGCAAGTAAAGGCAAACCCTTAGATGAGGAGAGGATAAGTTCTCTTAGAGGTAAATCTGAACAAACTCTAATCTGGTAAGATTATATTAGCGTCCTTCATTCAGAATGCTTCTATAAACTATTTAATTGATCAATTTATATTTATTATATAAAGTCACACACTTATTGCACAAAAATTCTGCACTTTTTGACAAAAAAAGCTCGGCTTTTTCCTAAAAAAAAACTGTGTTTTCTTAAAAAAAAAAAAACCTCATACGCTTTCCTATAAAAAAAAAGTTCTCTGCTTTCCTAACAAAAAGCTCCGACTTTATTCCTAGACATTTAGGTGAAATGTATGGATGGAAAGATTTTTTGACTTTATGAAATCTAGTAGTAAAGTAAACAATGAGTTTCTTTTGTATTTCATCATTCACACCATACTTCAAGATCTCTTATTTTATCTGGTTTCATTGTGTTCGACTATTTTTAGCTGTTTTGATTATTTCATTTTCTATTCCTACAGCTCATTCCAAAGAAAGGTGGAACCCCAAAGAGGAATGAGATTGTTTTTATTTCACCTACTGATGAGGAAATTAAGACCAAGAAACAATTGGAGCTGTATCTCAAATCCCATCCTGGAGGCCCTTCTGTGTCAGAATTTGACTGGGGTGCATGTATATATTACTCTAAATCTACGCGAAGAACTAAACGTTAAGGATACATAAATTTAGGTAAAACATATATAAATGTATTTACATTTGACCACGACTTTGGCAAGGCCCTAGTTAACAAATAGTAAAATATTTTTGTGATGATTTAGTTGGAATCTGAATCTGCTGCTGTGCTCCTATATAGGTGAAATTCCAAGGCGCTCTGCTAGGTTAAGTGAAAAGACTAAGGCAACGGAGTCTCCAGAAAATGAAACACCCAAGAAAAAGGAGAGGAAATCTGATGGAAAAAAGGAAGTGAAGGGGAAGGATGATGATCATGAAACTAATTTATTTGCTGAAGTTTCTACAGTTGATGCAGAGCATGCAACAGAACCTGGTGATGCACAAATTGTTACTGGGGAGATTATCACTGATAATAAAGATGATAAAGTTGTGGATTCTGAACAGAATACTGCAGATAATAAGATAATAGACGCAGATGAAAACATGGATGTGAAGGTTCAAAGTGATGCTGTTGAGAATGCAGGCAAGGATGGAGTGGAACAGAATCAGAAAGGTTTCAATAAGTCCTCTGAAGTGAACAGTGGAGGTGAAAATAAATCTCTGCCATCCAATCAGCCCTGTGTTTCTGAGGAGGTTGATAGCAAACCATCGAACACAGGACTTTCTGATGTTGCAAGTGCTAACCATGTTGAAGATGTTCTTGAAGATTCAGCTTCAAAGAAAGATAATGCAGTAAAAAACACCAAGGAAAATTAATTATCAGTGCAAGAAGCCAGTACAGGAAAGCTTAATGTCTGTTGTAGGTTATATCATATTCCATAGCATCACCTCTTACATATTAATTTAGGGTTTGACAGGTAGATCTGACCTCCTGAACTTCTGAAAGAAGTTACCTACTAAATTATGTCTCTTAACTATGACATTAGCTGTGTAGGATAAATTGTTATGACTAAATAGTTCTCTTTAAACAACAATATAAGTATAGCTATGTTACAGTTCTCATTTGTGCATTTTAGTAGGAAATGAGGTTAAATGTTGTCTTGTCTTTACTGGAATTTATGGATTGATTTGTGAGTTCAATAAAGCTTTGTAAGTAGTTTTGCTGTTTGTCTGATTAGAAGTAAACTTAATTGGATGGGATATCTTTAGATTTGGACTCATATTTTCGGATAGTGACAATGCAAAAACATATCATATTTTTTAGGCTAAATTGTGCTTAATTTGAGTTGATTTTGAACATATTTGATTCTAATTGGTTAGAAATGACACTAATTTATATTATTTTGTTTTAGAAAAGTTTTAGAGATAAAAATGAAATAATGAATGAAATTGTGGGGTAAAATTATAATTTTGGACATTTCACACAGCCATAGGGCGACTTTCTCCATTGAATAGTATGCAAATTTTTAAAATTAAGTAGAAATTAAGTACTTTCTCCATTGAAAGTTTATCTTTTTCTTAGTTTATAGTATTTGAGTTTCAAAAGTTTATAGTATTTGAGTTTCAAAATTATAAGAGATTGGGAGATAGATTAGTTGAAGTTCTTTGAAGATCGAGAAGAAGCATTCATAGCGAGGATTTCTGGAGGATTGAGCATCCGTAAAAGACGTGACATCAATACAACAAATTTTCTCTTTTCTTTTCCTCTTATTTTGTATTTTTGAATGTTGACTATCTGATTGAATTCTGTCACCTAGACATTTTTATCTTTTTAATGAACAATTAGGGTTCTTATTTATAAACATTCTCAGAAAGAATATTGATTTGAATTTTCATTAAGAATTGTTTTTTTTTTGTTTTATACTTTCAATTTTAATTTCTTTTGAATTATGCTATGATCTTACCTTTCCAATCAATTCAGCATGTTATTCAATATGGTTTGAAATCGATAATTTATTGTTTAGACCGAACATTGGATAGATGATAAATAATCGGATTAGAATTAATAACATGATTGGAGAATGATATATTTGAGATTCTAATAATCTTAAATTTGTTATTCTTCTTAATTAGGATAAATTATTAAATTGACAACTTAATAATAAACTTGAAAGAGTTTAAAGTTACTTGCAAAGAATAGTATCAAAGTAGCTAATTCAAATAGTAAAACAATTGAAATTTATAATTGCCTTAAATCCACTTTAAATTATAATCTTCAAATATTAATCTTACTAATTGATTCATTAGCTCTTTCATGAAATTCATATTATTTGTTCTTTTAAATTCTACAGTACTTTAATTCTTTTTCCCAACCGAATTTAATTGAATTTTAAGCCTTATTCTTTTCAATCATATTTTGGCAATTAAGGGTAATTATTGAAAATCTTTTACCATGTTCCTAGAAAAATATAATATTTTAAAAATTTTAAAAATCATGATGCTTCCTATTTGCTATCTGCATGAGATGTATTTGATACTTGTGACAATTTTGTGAGATTTACTTTTCTTTATAAAATATAACAAGTAAGATTTTATGACATCAATTTGTTTTACTATTATGGGAGAATCTAAAAAATCATTAAATTTTAAAATTTTTAATAAAAATTTTGAAAACTCTAAGAGTAGTAATTTATCCTTTTTTTTTCTTTTTGATATGATTTGATTAGTGAAATTTTACTTTATTTTTCTTAATACTGGATTTCATGAGTTTTTAATTTTTGCAATTAATAATTAGGGTTATCAATTTTTAAGAAATTTTTCTTGAAAGTTTTGAGCATCATATCTAATCTAATTTCGAAATTATGGTTAATTATATCCATATGAACTTTCACTCTTTTCTTTCTCTCTTATTGGATGTTTTAGCTGATCTAGGAGCTAATATTTGTTGCTATTTAATTATTGATAAATTGAGATTGCATGAACGAAACCTATTAGAATTTGTAGCACAATCAAAATACTTAAGGAAATTATGGAGGATATACTTGACAAGATGATAAATTTGTATTCCCTACTGATTTTTTTGTTATAGACATTAATAGTGAAAGAAATATACCCCACATTCTAGCTACCTCTAAAGAATTGATTGATATAAGTAGTGATTAAATTAAACTAAGAGTAAATAATGAAGATATTACTTTTTTAACGTGAATCTACCCAGACATCCCATATATCTAGATGATTCATATTTTTATGCGAATTTAAGTGATCACTTTGTTGAGATGAGCATGCCTGAATTATTACGTGGTGATCCTACCTTGGTTGCCTTATGTGGGAATATGGATTCTTTGCTAGTGGAAGGAGTTGAAACAAGCATGATTGTTTATTTGAAATTGATAATGATCATAATCTTTTTATTTCAACATGTAATTATGAGTTTCAAGAGGATTTACCCGAATTGGAATTGAAAGTTTTACCAAATCATCTTTTTTTATTATTTTTATGAAGGTAAAAAACTTTTTGTGAATATAGTCGCATTTGATTGAGGAACAATAGATGCGTTAAAAATGTACAAGACAGTTTTTTCTTACAAACTTTCTAAAGATGTTTTTAATAGAAATGTTACTAGTGGATGGGATGCAATTTTCTCCTCTTAGAAATGTTCCATCAATATATATGACTGAAAAACAGTAATTAAAATTCAAAATTGACGATGTAAATGACCAAAACATATAATAGAAGATCTTTTTATCCTCATAACTACTTTTATTAGCTAGTTCCCTCTCATAGGGCTTTCTCTCCCGTCTCTTTCCTGAGTAGACAACGATTCTATCTCATTCATTTGAGTACTTGCTAGTTGTTCTGTTCTCCCCTGTAATCCTTCCAACCTTCTTCTTCCTGACATATGTTCCCCCCTCTATACCTTCAACCAGCAACATTTATTTGGTCCCATGATGTTTTAACTCATCTCAACCATTTCTTATCTGATCCCTTAACACTATTAAATATCCCTAAGTTACTCACACGAAGGCAGATCCAGAGTCATTAAATGATGTCACAGAACTTACAACATTGAACCCACCTCCAAACCACTTTACTCATTCTTCAGTGTTGGCACGGATCCTGACAGATAAGAGGATTAATCCTAGAACCTTTAAAGCCAACCATGTCAATAGCCTGGAATGTTATGGAATGTGGAAATATCATCCATTGAAGCCAACACATTCCCATGTTGTTTCAAGAAACATGAAGACTTCACCAGAGTCATACAAGGCGGCCCATGGTCCTTTAAGAGTGCGCATATAATCCTCCAGAAGTGGGTAGATGATAAAGCATACGAGGAAATACCATTTGATAGATTGGCATTATGGATACAAGTCCACAACTTTCCTTTAGATAGAATGAATGCCCAGAATGCAGAAACTATCGAAGACTTTGCGGGTGAATATCTCTACATGGACAACTCAGGCGTGCAGAATTTGAAATTGACAAGGTACATTCGTATTCGAACTGCTATTGACACCACCAAACCTTTGAAAAACAGGCTTTTTCTTGCCAAAGGAAAATTCCAACCCAACTTGGATCCAGTTCAAATTTGAGAGGCTAAGTGACTTGTGTTATTCCTGTGGTCATCATCTGGGTCATAGCATCAACATCTGCAATATTCCAAGTGTCTCGGAAGGTGTCCTTGATCCCAGGAAAGCATACGGGGCTTGGTTGAGAGCTAATCATATGCAGCCACAGAATGGAGGAAAAGAGAATACCAAGGAGAATGCAAATGGGGTTCTAAGGTCTGATCGACGGGAGGAGGAGTTGTTGCGTTGTGTGTGTGTGTCACAAATTGTAAAGATAAGAAAATGAAATAATTCAACGCAATCTTAACAAGTGCAAGTATACAACGGTCAACAAGTAATATATGTACCTAAGTACAAGATTATCGATCCCACAAGGACTAAGTATGCCAATTAAGAATGTAAACGTGATTGTGCAAATAATTATCCAAACCAAACAAAATAATGATGAATGATGATCTAATGCTACGACAATGTTAATGCTACAGCAAAGCTAAACTAACAGTTAGGTGCTATCCTACCGGAGATAACCACAAGATGAATACATGTGATAAAATGTTGGGGCATACAAGCCTAAACTGTAAGTATAAACCAGAAGTGAATCAAAACATACCAGAAATGCCCTCAGTTTTCAGATCGATGCTACAGTGATCTGGTTACAGCCAGATTACTTAACTTACTAGTTTAGAGCACAAATACCATCGTCTCATGGAGTACGACGTACCGTGGTCTAACGCAACATTAGTTAGGGGATTTGGTCATGTCTCCTGCAGTATTGAGCACACAGCTATGCTACTCAAGCTAATGCCACTTGATTATCTTGTCAACTAGCTCCCTTTCGGTTAGAATGATGGACACTAGTTCGACGTGCAAATTGGACAGTCGTAACCGCAAGTTACACTAAACCTTTTAAGTAATCAAGTGAGTAAATCAAGCATGCCCCATACAAGCATAAATCACAAACACCGAATACAATGGCGTAGCATGTTCATCATCATTTAAAACAATGTAAAAAATCTGTTCATACTTAACTAAGCTACAACAAATTTAGATTACAATTGCGCATTACAAGCTGGAAATAACGAAGTACATGGATTAAAGTAATGGAATAAGAAACCCCTAATGTCTCCAAAACAATTTTAATTAAACCAAGTTCTTCTCAAACTCATACCCGAAACTCAAGTATAAATTCATAACAAAACAGTAGATAAAATGAAGAAATGAAGATAAAGTTACTATGGTCTTAGATCACTTTCTGCCCCAAATCGATTTAATCACAAAACCCCCTGGTTTTTCCTCTTCCGAATTATGTTGCAGCTTCCTTCTTTGCTCAGCTCGTAATTCCTTAGCAAGTCACCCTTCATCCTCTCGGGTTTTCTCCCTAAAACAAGCTAATCTAAGCTAAAAGAAAATGCCTAAACACTACAGCCAACTGATGAAGTGTTTTCTCTCTACCGGCTCTACCAAGATTATCTTTCCCACGGGTTTCTTGAGGTATTTATACTTGTTTCTCTTCTCCCGAATTTTCCATTTTTCTCTCTAGAATTTTCCACCAACCTACAACTGTCCTTCAATTGCTTTGTTGTTTTCTCTTTCCATGGTGAGTCTGTCACCCGATTTTTCAGCTACAATTTGACTTTATCTCCAACTGGAATTTAATTAATCTTTTATAAATAAATATATATATATATAAAATTGGATATGACAAACCTCAATTTCCCGCAAATAAATAGCCATTAATCTCCAATTATTCCCGATACATCTTTCTCAATCGGTCAATTCATTTAATTAGTCTAACGTGTGTGTGTATATATATATATATAATGGATACGACAAAAGAGACATATATATAGTACCCAAAGTATCCAGCTGGATTTTAAATTGCAAATTCTGTGTGTGTGTGTGTGTGTATATACACACACACACATATATATATACATATAGATGCATTCTGGAATTAATTTCCCGTTATCCCTCTGATGAATCATCCAAATAATTTTCAATTTCTTCCAATGATACCTTCCTCAATCGGTCAACTTTTATCCAAATTTCTTTTACCAATTTTAGCCAGCAAAATTCCCTTTTTACCCTTTTCAATTGAATCCAAAATTTCCATCATCTTTTATGTTTTAGAGAGGAGGTTCACGGAGGAGAGGAGGAGAAATAGAGTAGTACTGTAGCTTTTGTATGTTTGTATCTAGTATTGGGTAACTTAGAATTTAGGCAGTGAATATTTTGTTTTAGAGTGATTTAAAGCTTTAGTTAGAGAGGAAAATACCTGAGAAGGCTGGGCGACATTGCTGGATTCTTGTAAGCTGGACAGAACCGAAGGCAGCAGCATCTTACTGTTTTGTAATTGAATGTTCTTCAATTTGTTACTGTTTTGTAATTGAATGTTCTTTGTGATATGAGAATGTTTACATGTTTTCAAGGATTAATTAAAAGTGTTTTGGGATTGATATGTTTTCCGTCTTGGGATTGACTGGTGTCACTATGGACCTAGGGACTGTTTTTCCTATTACTTTAATCCTTGTCTTTCATGATTCGTTTCAGCAAAATATATATTCATAACCTGAAGGTGTTGTAGTCTAGTAAATTATAAACATGTGGAAAAGCGTAATGTGGCATAAGATGAATAGAATGCATAAGTTTTGTGTATCGAACTAGTATTTGGCTTTCTAACCGGAAGGGGTCTAGTTGACACGTTAATTGCATGGCACTTGCTTGAGGAGCATGATCGTGCGGTCAATATTGCAGGGGACACGACCAATTTTACTGCCTTGTGTTGTTCTAGGTTCACGGTACTTCGTACTCAATGAGACGATGTTATCGGGGGTTTAGACTAGTAGGCTAAGTAGTCTGGGTAGAACCAGACCGCTGTAGTGTTAATTTGGAAACCGAAAAGCATGTTTAGCATTCTTGGATTCACTATTGGTTTGTATTTGCATTTTTGGCTTGATTTTTACAGCATTGTATTACCTGTTGTATTCTCATGATGATTTTCCAGTAGGATGTCCTGTAGTAGTAGTTAGGTAGAATTGCTGCAGCATTTCCGTTGCTGCAGCAATATCTTAGCAGTAGCTTAATCTCCGAATCTCCATTCATTATTCATTATTCTTTATTCTTTTAACCAAATGTAAATCATGTTTGCATGTATAATTGGCATACTAAATCCACGTGGGATCGATAATCTTGTACTTAGGTACATATATTACTTGTTGACCGGTGTATACTTGCACTTGTTAAGATTGCGTTGATTTATTCTATTTTATTATCTTCTCAATTTGTGACACACGCACAAAACGCGCAACAAGTTTTTGGCGCCGTTGCCGGGGATTTTGGTGTCAATTGATTGTAAATATTGTTTGCATTTGGTTATATTTTTGTTGTTTTATGTTATACTCATTCTTGAGCTTATGAGATTATTGAAATGATTGTATGAGGGACGAATAAATTATGCATGGGCTAAACTGTTTTTGTGAATTATTGATCTGAATTATTTGTTAAATTTCAGCTTGTGTATCATTCATTCTTTAATGTGTTCTATTTTGCATGAGTAAAACGCGCAAGGGCTCCCAAGCTACAGTGCTGCCACTTGATCCAGAGATTGAGAGAACCACCAAGGCGTTGAGGAAAAAAAAACAAACCAAGGACAAGGTAGACATGGCTGAGCAACGTGTTGTAGAAAATGAACCTGTCTATAATCCTGTGGTGTTGGCAGATGGTAGGGACCATGCTATTCGATAATATGCGGTCCCTATGTTTAATGAATTGAATCCAAGCATTGTAAGACCAGAGATTACTGCAGCCCAGTTCGAGCTGAAACCAGTGATGTTTCAAATGTTGCAAACGGGATAGCAGATGAAGTGTTGAGGCTGAAATTGTTCCAGTACTCCCTAAGACCTCTACAACAACAACCACCTTCAAACGCTTTAGAAAACATGATGAGAGACTTCATGGCAAGGATAGAAACAACCATATAGGGATTATCCTCTACTGTGCGGAACTTAGAAAGCCAAGTGGGGCAGTTAGATCAGGAGATGAGGAGCAGACCACAAGGATCACTTCCAAGCGATACGGAGAATCCAAGAAGAGAAGGAAAGGAACATTGCAAGGCAGTTACATTGCGGAGTGGCAGAATACTGGACGAGCCAAAAATGAAGTCTGGAGAAGCTGAGAAGACCAGTGAGCCCAGCCAGAATGCAAAAATTCCAACAGCTGAAAAAGAATCAGTGGAGCCAAATGTTGCAACATCGCAAATGATGCAGCAAAATAGCATTCCAGAACAGCCGAATGCTATAGCATCGCAACTGCCGCAGAAAAACAGCATTCCATAACAGCCGAATGCTGCAGCATCGATGCAATATTCCAGAGAGCAAACCAGTACAGCCACGAATGCCCTTTCCACAGAGGTTTGCCAAAAAGAAACAGGATGAGCAGTTCAAGAAGTTCTTGGACATTTTAAAGCAGCTGCACATCAACATTCCATTGGTAGAATCAATAGAACAAATGCCCAACTATGCCAAATTTATGAAGGATATCCTTACAAAGAAAAGAAAGTTGGGAGAATATGAAATTGTTTCATTAACCAAAGAATGCAGTTTATTTTTGCAGGACAAGTTGTCCCCTAAGATGAAAGATCCGGGGAGTTTTAATATTCCTTGCTCTATTGGAAACTCATATTGTGGTATGGCCTTGTGTGATCTTAGTGCTAGCATCAACTTGATGCCTATGTCAGTTTTCAAACAGCTGGGCATAGGTAAGGTAAGACCTACGACGGTAACATTGCAATTAGCGGATAGGTCTATAGCTCACCCCGATGGAAAAATTGAGGACGTCCTGGTAAGAGTTGATAAGTTTATTTTTCCAGCTAATTTTATTGTTCTTGATTATGAAGCAGATAGGGAAGTTCCCATTATTTTAGGAAGACCTTTCCTTGCTACGGGAAGGACTCTTATTGATGTGCAGAAAGGGGAACTAACCATGAGATTCCAGGATCATAAAGTCACATTCAACGTATTCAAAGCCATGAAATTCCATGATGAAGGTGAGGAGTGTTTTTGAATCACCACCAGTGATTCTCGGGCAGAAAAAGATGAAGAGCAAGATGAGGATGCAGAGGATGCATTGACGGAGGAAAGTCTACATGATGATGGCAATATGGAGACCAAAGCACATTCAGCTTGGTTAGAAGCAAACCCCCAAAGGTTCAAATTTCGCGCGCAATTTGAATCCTTGGAGTTGTCTTCTCGAGATTTCAAGATAACAAAACCTTCCGTGGAAGAACCACCACAGCTGGAATTGAAGCAATTGCCGCAGCATTTGAAGTATGGTTTTCTAGGAGCAGACTCGATGCTACCAGTAATCGTTTCAGCACTGCTGAGTGCGGAACAGGAGGAGAATTGCTTGGAGCTTTGCATCAGCATAAGAGAGCTATGTGCTGGACCATAGCTTACATCAAAGGTATATGACCAACCTTATGCATGCACAAGATAATTTTGGAAGACAATTCCAAAAATTCAATAGAGGGGCAGAAATGATTAAATCTAATTACGAAGGAAGTGGTAAAGGAACAAAATTATCAAGTGGCTAGATTTTGGCATTATTTATCATATATCTAACAGCGCTGGGGATGGAGAATTTGCATGGATTACAAGAAGATAAACAAAGCCACAAGAAACGACTGCTTCCCACTGCCTTTCATTGATCAAATGTTGGATAGGTTGGCTGGACGGGATTTTGATTACTTTCTGGATGGGTATTCTGGTTACAATCAGATTGCTGTAGCACCAGAGGACCAGTGCAAAACGACCTTCACTTGTCCCTATGGTACTTTAGCATTTAGAAGAATGCCATTCAGACTGCGTAATGCTCCAGCAATGTTCCAACGATATATGATGGCCATTTTTACAGATATGGTGGAGCAATATTTAGAGGTTTTCATGACTGACTTCTCCATATTTTGGGACTCTTTTGAAAAATGCTTAGAGAATTTGGCCAAGGTGCTTAAACGTTGTGAGGACACCAACCTAGTCCTCAATTGGAAGAAGTGTCACTTCATGGTTAAAGAAGACATTGTGCAAAACTCTTCACTTATAAAACTTGTCGATGCTAAGTAGTTAATTGAGCACAATCTATAAGTGAACACTTTCATCTATTATTTATTGCATTTCTTTTTATTTCGTTTTTCTTATTTCTTCTTGTTTGTTTTTTTTTCAGCTTTCAATTTCTTTTCCTTGTTTTGTTTTAATTATTGTTCTTTTATTTTCAGGTGCTTCAATGCGGAATTAATGGTTGTTTACTCCTAAGTTTCTTTCAGAATTTTCAGAATTGGTTTTGAGACTTCAATTTCATATTACAATGCCGTTCTCTTTCTCTCTTATTGGTACTCTTCTGTTTGATAATACAGGTATGCCTACGGTCAAAGAGCAAAAGGAGTTAATGCTATTTTATTAAAGAAACGAGACTTGTCACTGCCTCTCGACAGAAATGCTGTGACAACAGGCTGCCACACACTGACAAAGCCATTCAAGGCTGCCTTAATCCAATTTCAATTTCAAAATTTAGGCGGTGCAATTTAACAAGGGACTGCCATGAATTGATTACTTATGCAAGCATCCCTAGTTCCTTTCAATTTCAAAATTTTCAATGGGTGGCATACAACTAGAACTTGTTGGGAAACAAAAAAAGGTTAGTTTAATTTTTAAATTTTATTTGTGGAGAATGTGTGTGAATTGAAAAGACAAAGAGAGAAAGAAGTGGGGAATTATCTAAAGGACACAACTTTCTCTACACACACGGTCTTCTACTTTCCTTCTCTTCAAACTCACTTTTCAGCCTTCAACAAACCAGAAGATTCAAGGTTAGTACTCACTTTTCTACATTTTTATTTCTTCTCGGTAATGTGAGTTGGTGTATGGTACTTGCAAAAAAAAATTCTGGTTCATTTCTCTTATCTTAATGTGAGTATACACTCCTTGAGTAGCATGTATAGAGTACAATTTTTGCATTACCAATGGATAGAGGATTGTATTGGCTGTATTTAGGGTTCTAGTTATACTTGAGTTCTTGTGTGTGAGCATGCTTGTAGAAATGACAGATCTGCCAGTTGATGTGTATCTCGGTTTATTGTGTTGGGCAAAAAGGGTGGTTATGATTCAAAACGAATTTCATGTCTTAATGGTCTTCATGTTTTTACTTAGCAACAATGACCGCCTGAATTGTTGGTATATTTGTGTTTGCTTTCTTCTCACCCGAGAATTGAGAACTTATGTGCCACTAATGCATTTGTTTCCCATGCTTCGTGTTGAACTAGTTTTCCCTTTTTATGATCAGTCCAATGGCTTGTTTTCCCCCTGTTGCTACAGCAATGAGGACATTGCTCCTCTTCAGTTTGGGGGAGGATGTCCTTTTATGAGGAATGAATGTGTATTCTTGCTGGATTATGAATGAATGTTGAGGAATGCTGAATGATGTGTATTTTTGATGAGGAATGAATGTGTATTCTTGATGAATTATGAATGAATGTTGCTGAGTGCTGAATGAAGGTTTATTTTTATGAATGAGCTGAATGAATGTGTTATTGCTCCTGCATTATCTATTAAATCTTTCTAGCATGTCCATACTCTAGTGAATCATTTTAGCAGGATTATGTAAATTTGGGAAGATTAGTTATGATGATAATTCATGTTGATATGATTTCATAACTCTTGTATGGTAGTGAGCCTTTAGTACTTAGAATATGTTGATATTAACTAGATTTAAGTGAAAATTTTTGCTCCCACCAAAATTTTTGCACAGTCTTACTTGGAGATTTCATGTTTATAACAAGAGTTAGCTTTGGTATGAAGGTTCAGAATCTTTAGACTCGTTTGTTATATCCCTTGAGGTGAAATCCTAGTAGATTAGGTAATATAGAAATGATTAAGGCATGTTCTTGAATCGTTTGAGCCTTTCTAGCTTACCCTAATGCATTTTATTTCCTTAGTTAAACCAAGTTGAGCTTAAGCCTAATTTCTTGACACCCTTATTTAATAGCCACTTATCCTAAATGTTTTGCATGTATCCATTCTTTGTCTTCCCTAAACTTGACCTTAGTCTGCTATGAACACTGCTGAACATAAGTTTGGGGGTATGCGGAGAATGCTGCAGTACAGAGCATAGAAATGTTGAAGAATTGCTGCAGCATTGGTGTTGCTGCAGCGGTATCATTTTTACTGGATCGGTGGTAGTTATTTGTTTTATGAAATTATGTTATGAATGCTCTAAGTATTGAGGATATGTGTTTTTGATTTAAAAAAAAAAAGAAAAAAAAAGAAAGAAATGTTGTAGAATTGCTGCAGCATTGGTGTTGCTGCAACATTTTGATTCAGTAAAAAAAACAAAAAAAACAAAAAACAAATAACAAAAAGAGCAAAGGAAATACATATTATGCTTTTTTTGTGGTCAAATGCTATATATTGATTGAGGTTAAATGCTGCATTTATTACTGAAGTAGGGTGTAAATATTTATGCTCCTTGAGTTGTGAAAAAAAAATGAGAAAAAATGATGGCATTGGGTTGAAGTTCATGGCAGACTAGGACAAAGTTTTGAACCTACTTTTTATCTATATTTTTTTCCTACCTTAGCCTTGGCCTATATTACAACCAAATTAAGACCTATTTGATCTTTATTGCTGAATTTGCTACATTAGTGGAGAGTGGTGTAATAGATTGAGTTTGAAGATGCCAAATGAATCTTTGGATTACCATACGTTGACTTATGAATGAGAGATTGAAAAGGAAAGACTATTCACACACACACGGGGAGCAGAGCTTTGAGCTTGATTTAGTTAATGTTCTGATATTTGAGGAACTTGGGTCATGAACATATTAGAGTTTTGTTTCACATATTTGATCTGAAAATATATCCCAAATTTGCCTATGATTGCTGGATGATTCTGGACATGAATTGTTGTGCTGTTTGATTGAGTTTTATTGATCTATCTTATCTGCTGCAGCATTGGTCGGGACGAGCAATGATTTAAGTTTGGGGGTGTGATAACTCTACGAAAGTAGAGTTATTTGCACTTGTTTTGCCTATTTTCTAACTCCATTTGCTTGACTTGTCTATAATTTTGAGTTAGATTTTGTTAAATTGCATACTTCTCTTCCCAATTTTAATTTTGTAGATTAATTGTTGAAAATGGTCATTTTAATTGAAGAAATCCTTACATTTTATTATTCCATTGTTAACCTTTAAATTTGTGCAGGATTTTACATAAAAGATGATGGAATTTTTGGATTCAATTGCTAAGGGTAAAAAGGGAATTTTGATGATTGAAATTGGTAAAAGGAATTGGGATAAAAGTTGTGGAATTTTTGGATTCAATTGCTAAGGGTAAAAAGGGAATTTTGATGATTGAAATTGGTAAAAGGAATTGGGATAAAAGTTGTGGAATTTTTGGATTCAATTGCTAAGGGTAAAAAGGGAATTTTTGATTGAATTGGTAAAGGAATTGTAAAAGTTGGCCAGTTTGAAGGAATGGGAAATCAGTGGATGAATCATCAAGAGGGAAAATGGGAAATTAAATTCCACTAAGCATCTAAACGTGTGTATATATATATATATACATACATATATAACATGTGCACACACACACACCATTTGAATTTAAAGTCTTTTGTCCTATCCATTATATATATATATATTTGAGAGTGGGTGGACAAAAAGAAGACGATACATACATATATATATATATTTGTGAGAGTATGTGACAAAAGAAGAAGAAAGTGGGCATACGTACGATGATAGGCAAATTGTATATATATATATATATATATAGTGGGCATACTGGACATGATTATTTATATATATATATTATATATATATATTATACACACACATACGTATGATGATGAAAACTCTCAATTGCTGGCGGGTTTTCAGGAGAAAAGGCAGTCGCAGCAGCACTTGCTATATATATATATATGTATATATATATGAGAAGAGAAGAGAAGAGAGGAGGTTCACGGAGGAGAGGAGGAGAAATAGAGTAGGACCGTAGTTTTTGTATGTTTGTATCTAGTATTGAGTAACTTAGAATTTAGGCAGTGAATATTTTGTTTTGGAGTGATTTATAGCTTTAGTTAGAGAGGAAAATACCTGAGAAGGCTGGGCGACATTGCTGGATTCTTGTAAGCTGGACAGAACCGAAGGCAGCAGCATCACGCGGAGGAAACGAAGGACAGCAGCAGCTTGATTAAATCCGATTTGGGGCAGTAGGGTGATCTCGGACCCGAGTAACCTTCTTTCCATTTCTTCAATTTGCTTACTGTTTTGTAATTGAATGTTCTTCAATTTGTTACTGTTTTGTAATTGAATGTTCTTTGTGATATGAGAATGTTTACATGTTTTCAAGGATTAATTAAAAGTGTTTTGGGATTGATATGTTTTCCGTCTTGGGATTGACTGGTGTCACTATGGACCTAGGGACTGTTTTTCCTATTACTTTAATCCTTGTCTTTCATGATTCGTTTCAGCAAAATATATATTCATAACCTGAAGGTGCTGTAGTCTAGTAAATTATAAACATGTGGAAAAGTTTAATGTGACATAAGATGAATAGAATGCATAAGTTTTGTGTATCGTTTTCTTTATTGATGCTTGTATGGGGCATGCTTAATTTATTCATGCAATTACTTAAACGAATTAGGAATACTTGCGGTTACGACTGTCCAAGTTATGTATCGAACTAGTATCTGGCTTTCTAAACGGAAGGGGTCTAGTTGACACGTTAATTGCATGGCACTTGCTTGAGGCGCATGACCATGCGGTCAATATTGCAGGGGACACCACCAATTTCACTGCCTTGTATTGTTATAGGTTCACGGTACTTCGTACTCCATGAGACGATGTTATCAGGGGTTTAGACTAGTAGGCTAAGTAGTCTAGGTAGAACTAGACCGCTGTAGTGTTAATTTGGAAACCGAAAAGCATGCTTAGCATTCTTGGATTCACTATTGGTTTGTATTTGCATTTTTGGCTAGATTTTTACAGCATTGTAGTACCTGTTGTATTCTCATGATGATTTTCCAGTAGGATGTCCTGTAGTAGTAGTTAGGTAGAATTGTTGCGGCATTGGTGATGCTGCAGCATTTCCGTTGCTGCAGCAATATCTTAGCAGTAGCTTAATCTCCGAATCTCCATTCATTATTCATCATTCTTTATTCTTTTAACCAAATGTAAATCATGTTTGCATGCATAATTGGCATACTAAATCCCTGTGAGATCGATAATCTTGTACTTAGGTACATATATTACTTGTTGACCGGTGTATACTTGCACTTGTTAAGATTGCGTTGATTTATTCTATTTTATTATCTTCTAAATTTGTGACACACGCACACAACGCAACAGAAACCTTCCTCAATCGGTCAACTTTTATCCAAATTTCTTTTACCAATTTTAGCCAGCAAAATTCCCTTTTTACCCTTTTCAATTGAATCCAAAATTTCCATCATCTTTTATGTGTAATCCTGCACAAATTTCAGCCTCAACAATCCCTATTTCTAATCGATAAATTCAAGAAAGTTATCACGTTGTCTCCTACTAATCATAATATTCTATATACATATCATAGATATCAACAATTCTTTACCAATCATAACTGCATTTTGAAGTCTGAAAGAGTGAAAATTTTTGAAATTTTTTTGGAAGGGTGTAATTCTAGTGAAAATATGGGAAAAACATGCAAAGATTTCTACTACAGTGCATTGTGCACTGCTACCCCACACTTAAGTTTGACACTGTCCTCAGTGTTCATGCATATCTAAATTACCCCACACTTATTTGAAAACAAGAAGAAATAAAAACAAAACAGAAACTTCTTACCCCACACTTATTTGACTAACTATGAAAGAAAATAAAACAATAAAAGAAATAACAAAATAAAAAAACACAAAATAAAATGAAAGAAATACTCCCTTATTCTGTGAAGTCAACAGTCTGCTTGGACAAGTCGAAAGGTTCTCTGTAGATCTTTAAGCGTTGCCCATTCACTTTTTGAGTAGTGCCGTCAGAATCCATGATGACACATGCTCCAAAGGGTGATACTTCCGTGATAGTGAACGGGCCTAACTAACAGCTACGCATACGCAACTTTCCTGGGAAAAGTTTGAATCACGAGTTGTATAGCAATACCTTATCCCCTGGTTCAAAATTCTTCTGGGCTCTGAGTCGCCTGTCATGCCGGAGTTTACTTGTCATCTTGAATTGATGTGAGTTTTCATAGGCTTTGAGCCTCCACTCATCCAATTCGTTGAGTTGTAAAATTCGGTGTTCCTTAGTTAAGTTATCGTCTAGATTGCATTTTCGCACTACCCAGTAAGCTCTATGTTCAAGTTCAACCGGAAGGTGACATGTTTTTCCATAAACTAGTCTATAAGGTGAAAATCCTGTAGTGGTTCTGTATGCCGTACGGAAGGACCATAATGCATCATCCAGCTTCATGGCCCAATCCTTACGGTTAACACCCACAGTCTTTTCTAGGATTCTCTTTATTCCTCTTATGCATTCCGACTGATATACTAAATAGGTGTTGTTTTACCCAATGTTGATTATGATTAATTAAGGACTTAGACTGACTAATTGTCACATTTAGTCTCTATGCTGTCACTTAATCAATCAGAACCTAAGGCAGAGTACCTATCGTGTAGCTAGTCTGTTGGAAAGTATCTACGATTTTAATTAAATAAATTATCGTACTCCCAGGGAAGTTGCAATGGCTTAGTAGTAACTATCCTCTTACCCTAACTCTTATCTTATGATCCAGTTATGCAATCATTCATCAAAATCTTTGATGAGAGTGTGATTCATTCTCCACTAGGTTTAAGTCTATCTAAGCCTAAAAAGTGTTTTACAGATAATGTTCTGATTCTATGTTATACTGTTCCTACATGTTGATTGACCTATCTTCGAGTATTTTAGATATATCTTGGTCTAGATTGCAATTATGTACTGAGTCTAAAGGTGTACCACATCTAAGTTACCTGATAAACCGTCCCATCGCTATTGACGGCCCTACTCACGGTTCGAGCTAAAGGAATCCATGAAAGTCCTATGTTACTTAGGAGATCACGCCGCTCACCCTAACGCCGACATAAACACACTAACTCAGCCACAAACATGGTGATCTATAGGTTATTTCATCTAATATGGAAGACATTAATGCTTTCCAACGGGAAAGTCCTAAATTAATGCCTGTTAAACAAAACAGGTTATGATTAGACCGTGGTTAGGAATTGTCAATAACCATTCATTTAGTTTAAAAGAAACTACAGCAGACATGCAGTCATAATGAATGGTAAGCTGGTGACCATTTCCGGAAAAACATAAAGTACTTCAACATGCATAACACATATTCATATAATCAAAGTTCAATATTCATAATACATATTTGGACGAACACAGTACAGACATATAAAGAGAGGGACAAGGGGACCAATGCCATAAAGTATTCACCCTTTACGTAGTCCACTGATGGAGCAACTGCTTGTATATGTTGGACTGCTCGACCTGACTCTGCTCGATAGAACCTTCGGAGGACGCTTCCTCAGCCTAGTAGCTGTACTTTACCTTAATACCCAGCTTAAGCACAACCCTGTTGACTGACTCTTCGAACGCCTAGTACCCTCTTAGGATCTCCCAACGAAATACTGGGTATTTTATGAATATCGAAAACAAACCTATTTAGTCGTATTCTAAGATCTGAGACAAACTCTCAGAAACAAAGAACACGAGACACTCTCTAAGATTGTAAATAAACCTATACTAAAAACCTGAGAACACTAAGTGACTTGTATACTATGGAAAACTGTATACTTGAAGTCACTAAATGACTCAGATCGAGTGGAGAGGAATGATTTCAACTGAGGAAGGCCTGGGGTATTTATAGTAGGGGAACTGGGTGAATTTCTCTTCAAAAATCGATGTGGGATTCTGAACTAGGGCTCGGGACGCCCGTCCCAGCCTGTTGACTAGGTCAGGACGGCCGTCCCAAGTCCTGGACGCCCGTCTTGGTCCGTTGACCAGGTCAGGACGCCCGTCCTGGGTTTTGGACGCCCGTCCTGGGTTTTGGACGCCCATCCTGACTTCCGAACTTCTGAAAATCACATTTTTGCCCCGAAATTTGCCATTTTCTTGTACTTTTCACCTGACACTTCCAAAATCACAAAAACTGTGAAATTGAGTTAATAACAATCAATTAAGAGTGATTTAACACCAATTTCACCCTAAATTGTGCCTAAAAACATGCTAAAAAAGTGATATGATTTATGTATATCATCCTCTATTGGTTACCTCAACCTGCCCATTGGTTTGAGGATGGTATGCTGTGGAAAAGCGATGTTGAACTCTATATTTCTGAAGTACCTTCTGCAATTGAGAGTTGCAGAAGTGCGTACCTCGGTCACTGATTAGGGATTTCGGGCATCCGAATCTAGCGAATAGCTATTTAAGGAATCTGCACACGACTCAAGCATCATTAGTAGGTAGGGTCTGTACCTCAGGCCATTTTCAGAAATATTCTACAGCTACTATGATGTACTTCTTACCAAAAGAGGGAGGAAATGGACCCATAAAATCTATACCCCATATGTCAAATATCTCTACACTTTGAATTACCTGTTGGGGTAGACTGTCTCGAGAAGATATGTTTCCAGCTTTCTGACAGGCATCGCACAATCCTGTGAACGCTGCGGCGTCTTTGAATATGGTAGGCCAGTAGAAGCCTACTTCTAATACTTTTCGGGCAGTATTAGCTGCAGCTAAGTGACCGCTTGCTGGTCCGCAATGACAATGTTCCAGAATTTGGAAACCTTCTTCTTGAGAGACACATCTCCTATTTTTGAGTGTTTTAGACATGTCTTGGCCTGGATTGCAACTATGTTCTGAGTCTAAAGGTGTACCACATCCGAGTTATCTGATAAACTACCCCATCGCCAAGGTTAACGGCCCTACTCACGGTTTGAGCTAAAGACATCCATGAAAGTCCTATGTCACTTAGGGGATCATGCCGCTCGCCCTAACCGCCGGCATAAACACTCAACTCAGCCTACGTAGACTACTCTAACAACCAGGGTGTTTCGCAAGTTATTTTATCTAATATGGCAAACACCAATACTAATTGATGCCTGTTAAACTAAACAGGTTATGAATAGACCGTGGTTAGGAATTGTCTATAACCCTAACTTTAGTTTAAAAGAAACTACATTAGACATGCAGACATAATGAATATTAAGCAGGTGGCCATTTCCGGAAAATCAAAAAAGCTTCAACATATAAAACAAATACTCATAAAAATCATAATCTCATATTCATAATAAATCTTTGGACAAACGCAATACAAACATATAAAGAGAGGGACAGGGGGACTGATGCCATAAAGAAATCACCCTTTACTTAGTCTCGCTGATGGAGCAACTGCTTGTATATGTCGTACTGCTCGACCCGACTCTGCTCGACAAAACCTTCGGAGGACGCTTCCTCAGCCTAGTAGCTGGACTTTACCTTAATACCCAGCTTAAGCCCAACCCTGTGGACTGACTCTTCGAACGCCTAGAGCCCTCTTAGGATCTCCTAACGAAATCCCGGGTATTCTATGAATACCAGAAACGAACCTATCTATCGAAGCCTAAGATCTGATACTAATTCTCAGAAACTAAGAAAACAAAAACACTAACTAAAAAATAGAAGAAAACTTATACTGAACCCGAGTCTCTCAGTGACTAAAAAATAGATTGAGTGGAGAGGAATGATTTCAACTGAGGAAGGCCTGGGGTATTTATAGCAGCTTTCTGGAGTGATTTTTCATCAAAATTTCGATGTGGGACTTGGAATTACAGCTCGGGACGCCCGTCCTGGATTGGGACGCCCATCCTAGATTGGGACGCCCGTCCTAGACTATTGACCAGGTCAGGACGCCCGTCCTGATTCGGGACGCCCTCCCCGAAGTCCGAACTTCTGAAAAATTGTGTTTTTGCCCCGAAATTTGCCATTTTCTTCTACTTTTCACCTGACACTTCCAAAATCACAAAAACTGTGAAATTGAGTTAATAACAAACGATTAAAACCGATTTGCCCTCAATTTCACCCTAAATTATGCCTAAAAACATGCTAAAAATGTGATATGATTTATGCATATCATCTTATCTTCGAACGCTTTAGATATAACTTGATCTCTAAGGAAATTATGAAATGTAACCATCTGTTTACCATATCTGAGTTACCTGGTGTATTCACCCCTACTATAGGATGATCCTTCTCATCTTTCGGATTAAAGTATCCTTGAACGGTCCCCTATGTCACTTCGGTATCATGCCACTTAACCCTAAGATTGGCCTAGCGTACAAACTCAACTTTATTAGGGCACTCTAACAAACATGGTGATATATTTTGTTATTTCTTCCTAATCTGGCAGACCTATTATAGTCTGTTAAACTAAACCGATTATAATTCAGACCTTGGTTATGAGTTGTCTATAGCCCTAGTTTAATTTAAAAGGACACGACCGTTCAATATTCATAATGATAATTCTAACTCTATGATCTTCCTGGAAAAATGAACAGTATCTCAAGTTGCAAAACATGTATGATATATAAATTTAGTATCAAATTAATATCCAAATAAGAATCTTTATCATTAATAACTATAGTGATATGTTTTTTTTATTTTAAAGATAGTGATATGTATTAAAATAAAACCATTTATAAAAATTCTATATTTAGTTTATTTAACTGAAAAATATTAGTAACTTGTCTAATTTTTGTTAAAATAAATAAACAATCAACTGAAGATGAAAAACAAAATGAAAATTTTTAAAATAAAAATAAATTTCGAGACATAGTAACTAAATAAAAATAGAATCGGGATCATTATTCACACAATAATTTTCTTTTGTATATTATAATTCAACAAAAATGTATAAATGCAACATTTGAAAGTCTTTAATGGTGATATGTCTGGATGACTTGACTTTACTAAATTTAGACCACAGAAATTAAATGGTCTTCAAATTTGGACCACAAGAAATAAATATCCATCATAAGCGTTCCCTTCAACAATAATATAAGATTTCCATCGTGACAGGAAATCTGTTTTTGTATAATTCTTACTTTAAACATTATTATTTTAGTCACAGAAAAAAAAATAAATAGTTAATTTGACCACAATGATTTCAATATAAGAATATATCGGAAGAACAATGAAAGAATTAGATTTAAATAATAATAATTGGAGTAAGATTCTTTTTTTTTCTCTTTATTTTTGTAGTAAAACAATGTACGAACTTTATGGTTTGTTAGTGAATTGAAAGCTTTGTTGCTTTCTTGGAATTTGTAGTGTGAATTAAAGGATGATATTTATGAAACGGTTTAAGGCGAAAGGACATGAAACGTGCTTGCATAGTATGAACATGGAGAAGATATATAGATATATACATTGTGACAAATTGGGATAAATAATTTTTAAACTTTAAATATTTGGTAATATTGGTCTCTAAATTAATTTTTTGGGTAGAAATAATTCCCAAATTATATAAACAGAAATGTGATATTGGTCTTTGTGTTAAATTTTTTGTTAAATCATGTGTTAAATATATATTTTTTTAAAAAAATTAAGCATATTTATATTATTACACTATAATTTTTTTTTCTTCTTCCATAAGGACCCAAATATGTGAATTTTCTTTTCCGACAAAATCACCGCAAACAGAGACAGGATTGATAAATCAAAAGGATTAGAGAATTTTTTTCTTTTTCTTCTTCTATAAGGGAGAAGAAGATGTCGATTTTCTTTTCCGATGAAATTACCAACGAACAGAGATGGAAGAGGCAATTATCCTCGAAAAAATTCTCACTCTCTTTCTCTCCCATAGATTAAACAGCGGTTATCCTCAAAAGATTGATCAATTGAAAGGACTGAAGAATTTTTATTTTTTTTTGTTTTCTATAGGGAGTTGAAGATTTCTATGGAATCTTCTGATAACAAAGGAGGCAGACACTTCTTCTCGCGAAACAATTGATTTTCCTGATAATTACATGGGATTATGTGAGACTTGAAAGCATTGTCCCAGTCATAATTAAATAGATTAAAATATATTTAATAAAACTTTTAACGAAAGGACCAATGTCACAAACCCTCTATAGTTTAGGGACTATTTATGTCAATTTATCTATACATTGTTGGTAGATAAGGATATATATATTGAGCAAGAAATAATAGCTAGCCCGCGATGTGACGATCGAACTACAAAGCATAACAAGCAGCGTGCAACTCAGTGAAGTATCGAACACCACATACTTCGCTGAAGAATAAAGTTTCATTATAGTTGACTAAAAGTCAATATAAGCGTATAAAGACGTAAGATAAACCACAATACCTATAAATCGTGGATTCCCCCACATAAGAGGGGGACCCAGTCTACTCATACACGATGGTCAAGTTAAAGCCACACATTCAGAGCCGTTACTACCATTTCCTCCACTTCGACAAGGTGCATAAATAACCTGCGGGCAAAAGGAAAAGGTATTCAATTTCAAAAATCCTAAACCTCTTAGACTATATCCTCTAAAACTAACTTGGTCGTCGGAGAGTTCACAAGCAATCCACATCCCCATTGAACCTTCTAATTTTGCAGGCACTCAATATCCCCAAATTCTCGAAAATCAATCATCACAAACTCACCTTCTCAGCTCCAAGATTATCTTGACCAATTTCTGATGAATTATTTTGGTTCCATTACTGGGAAACGATTTCTTTCATCCAATCATGTAAAGATATTCAGGTGATAGGGGACATACAGTCCGACACACATCCCCTCGGGAAACGGGAACAAGGGTGGCTCACTCTTCAGCGCCAACATTCCCCAACAACGTTCTTTCATTGAGATATTGGGACCATAGCCCTAGTCCTTGAGACATTCTCGTGATCTGAGAGAGCAAATAAATTCCAAAAGGGTGAACTATGAAAAAAAATGAAAGAGTTGGAAAGGCTACAAAAAGAGAATGACCGTTTGAGGTAGGAACAAGAGCTTTCCAAGTAATGGTTAAAATTATGGTCCTAATTCTGCAAGGCAAGTGCAGAGCTACTACCGCCCACATTCCTAGAAGAGCCTTTCGAGCCAAGACCCCAACAGTTGCTGATGCGTTTCGATCGATATGCTAAAAATAGGTTTTATTTACCCTATATCGATTATGAATAACTAAGGACTTAGAATTACTAATTGTCACATTTAGCATCTATGTTGTCACTTAATCATTCAGAACCTAAGGTAGAGTACCTATCGTGTAGCTAGTCTATTGGAAAGTACCTACGATTTTAATTTAAGAATTTTATCGTATTCCCAGGGAAGTGGTAACGGCTTAGTAGTAACTATCCTTTTACCCTAACTCTTATTTTATTATCCAGTTATGCAATCGTTCATCAAAATCTTCGATGAGAGGTTGATTCACTCTACACTAGGTTCAAGTTTACTTAAGCCAATAAGAGTGTTTTACAGACAGTGTTCTGATATATGTTATATTCTTCCTACATGTTGATTGACCTATCTTCGAGTATTTTAGATATATCTTGGTCTACATTGCAATTATGTACTGATTCTACTTGTGTACCACATCTGAGTTATCTATTAACCCGCCTCATCGCCATTGACGGCCCTACTCACGGTTCGAGCTAAAGGTATCCATGAAAGTCCTATGTCACTCAAGAGATCATGCCGCTCGCCTTAACGCCAACATAAACACACGAACTCAGCCTACTTAGACTACTTTAACAAACATGGTGATCTATAGGTTATTTCATCTAATATGGCAGACCTTAATGCTTCCGTCCTCACACAAAGCCCTAAATTAAGGCTTGATAAACTAGACAGGTTATGATTAGACCATGGTTAGGAGTTGTCTATAACCGTTCATCTAATTTAAAAGAGCAAATAGATATACAGACATAATGTTAATTAAGCTGGTGACCTTTCCGGAAAAATGTAAATAGCTTCAACATGCATAACACATATTCATAGTATCATAATTTAATATTCAATATATTTTTGGACAAACACAATACAAACATATAAAGAGAGGGGCAAGGGGACCACCGCCATAAAGTATTCACACTTTATTAGGTCCGCTGATGGAGCAACTGCTTGTATATTTTGGACTGCTTGAGCCGACTCTGCTCGACAGAGCCTTCAGAGGACGTTTCCTCCGCCTAGTAGCTATTGCTTTACCTTACGTCCCGAGCTTAAGCAAAGCTCTGTTGACTAACTCTTCAAACGCCTAGTGCTCTCTTAGGATCTGCTAACGAAATCCTAGGTATTCTATGAATATTAAAAACGAACCTGTCTAATCATATTGTAAGATCTGAGACATACTCTCAGAAACGAAGAACACGAGATACTCTCGAAAACTAGAAATCTACTCGAACAAAGACACCTGAAATCACTGAATGACTAGTAAATAGTAGAAAACTGTGTACTGGAAGTCACTGAATGACTCAGATCCAGTGGAGAGGAATGATTTCAACTGTGAAAGGTCTAGGGTATTTATAGCAGGGGAACTGAGTGAATTTCTCTTCAGAAATCGATATGGGATACTTTTCACGGATTCGGGACGCCCGTCCTGACCTGTTGACCAGGTCAGGATGCCTGTCTCGGGTCTTTGACCGGGTCGGGACCCCCGTCCCGGGTCTTTGATTGGGTCGGGACGCCCGTCCTGGTCTTGGGAGGCTCGTCCTGACTTCTGAACTTTTGAAAATCACATTTTTGCCCCGAAATTTGCTATTTTCTTGCATATTTCACTTCACACTTCTAAAATCACAAAAACTACGAAATTACGTTAATAACAGTCAATTGAGAACGATTTAACTCCAATTTTGACCTAAATTGTGCTTTAAAACATGCTAAAAAAGTGATATGATTTGTGCATGTCATATAACCCCACACTTAGCTTTTTGCTGTCCTCAAACAAAGTCTACATGAAATTATTGATTTTAAATCATAGGTGCAGTCACTTAAAATTCCTAGCAATGTTTTTATTCCAAAATTGATCACTGAGTCAGATGATTCACAACAAAGGTCTGACTGGTTAAGTTGCCATGACAAGGTCTCAAATGTCTCTAGCAGATTATCACGGTCAGGCAGGGTTAACAACTCAATAACTAGACTGAACTCTTCTCTTAGTCACGAGGTCTTCCTGATGTTAGTGTGTGTATTAGTCCAGACTAGATTGTCAACACAATATAGTCTTCTCTTGACTCTTAACAGATAATACCTCTACTGGTCGCTAGACATACCAGCAACAAACAACCTTCTGAGTTCTACGCTTTGGTGATAAGGTTTTTCAATTAAAAATATCAATATAAGAACACACTGGGCTATGTATTTTTAGATTGATTGTTCAGGGTATTGTTGTGTTCGCTTCCACACATCAACTTTAACTACCCATGTAGTGAGTCCCACTCCGATGACTCCTAGATCTACACGACCTTAGGGCATCAGGCATTAAGTTCCCTTAAGGAGTGGTGCTCGAGTAGCAAAGGACGCTTGCAAACTACCCTATTTATTTAACTTTTTTCACTTCAGCTCAGAGTATCATCTAGTCATTTAACTTGCTAGTGCATCCTCAACTGGTCTAATATTATTTAGCTAAGTCTCGAAAAGGTATTTGGTTGATGTCTCTAATCCAAAGTAGTGCTCAAGTATCAAGAATTCCTTATTTCTAATCGATGAATTCAATAAAGTTATCACATTGTTTCCTACTGATCATAATGCTCTACATACATATAATAGACATAAGCATTTCTTTACCAATCATAGCTACATTTTGAACTCTAAAAGAGTGAAAATTTTGAAATTTGTTTTTGGAAGGGTGCAATATTAGTGAAAATATGGGAAAACATGCAAAAGTTTTACTGCTACAGTGCACTGTGCACTGCTACCCCACACTTAAGTTTGACACTTTCCTCAGTGTTCATGCATATCTAAACACCCCACACTTATTTGAAAAAAAAAATAAAAAAGAACATAAAACTCTTACCCCATAATTATTTAACTAACTAAGGGGAAGAGAGGAAATAAAACAACAAAGTAAAAGAAATAACAAAATATGATAGAAGAAATAATGTTGTTATGTCATATAAATCAACGTCATACAAAGATTCATATTTCATACAGCCCAGACATAATCACAAACATAAAGCAGAAAAAAAAACGAAAGAAAGAAAAAGAAAAGGAAAAAGAAAAAACTAAGAACCGAGCTCATCGTCATCGGGTGCACAGAAGTAGACCTCGGGGTCTTCAGCCAACCGGGGAGTTTGCTGAAAAACCTCCTCGACCCTACTGCTAGTCATGCTAATTTGGTCCTCCATCATCGACAACCGCCTCTTAATGTTTGCCATATCCCGGCTATGTCGGGCGGTAAGGTCTGCTAATCCCTGCGACATATGTCACTCAAAAGCAGTGCGAGGCACGAATGTCTGGGTCGGTAGTATGTGCTCTATGGCCGATCCTGGTACCGATGACCCTCCCTGCTGCTCCGTGTGGATGGAGTAGCACCCAGTCGCATCCCGTACGACCATTCCCATGTTCCGTAGAATGGTCAGGTCAGTAGGAATGGTGGTCGGGGTGACATGGGTCAACTCTGAGCCCTTGATTTCCAGCTCCAAGTAATGGGCTATCTTGGTGATGAACGGCCCGAGCCCCAGACACTATTTCCGAGTGTCTGTGGCGAAGCCTCGCATGATGACAGTGATAAGTTGGGCCATCTCTACCGTAGCACCCCTGTGCATGTTGGCCAGGAGGAATGTCTCCATCTAGGTGACATTCTCGGGGGCCGTCCGACGTCCTGACAAAGTTTGTGCTATAATAGCATGTAAGTAGCGAAGGGCCGGATGAATACCTGTGGCTTTCGTGAAGCCATCCTGGTAGGGAAAGCCAGTCATACAGATCTGAGCCCAAGCGGTGGAGACGTCCGCAGAGGTGAAATCTCGCATTGTTGTGGTGTAGGCGGGCGTATCCAGCTCCTCCCTCCACCAAATACCCAAGGCAATGCCGAACTCAGCCATGCTCATCGATCGATCCATTCCGCCAAGTCGGAATGTGATATGCTCCTGCTGGAATGTAAAAAAAGCATAGAACTCACATACCAGCTCGAGGTAGGTCGACTTGGTGATGATGAAAACTCGATTGTAGGGTAGCACGTCGAGTATGCGCTGGACCTCCTGCTCGACTCCTAGTGTCTGAACAGCTGCCCAATAAAGCGTTCTGCCAACTAGTATGCTACGCCCGATGTGTCCATGGCATCTCTCCTGATATGTCAGAATGGAAGGAAAGAGCATGAAAGGGTGTGCCACAGATGTGACAATCATCGCAGAAGTAATACGGGCGCGTTTTGGAGCCATTTGTTTGAAGAAGTTTGAGAGAGTTTGAAAATTCGGTGGGAAAGAAAATTCAAATTCAAATTCTGGAGGGAAATTTGAATTCAAAAGGGTGGATTTTGGTTAGGGAAGGATTTTGAGTTTTTGGCGGGAAATTCAAATTTTGGAAGGAAATTCAAAAGTTCAAATTTTTGGAGGGAATTTTGGAATTTTAAATTTCAAGAGTTTGCCAAAAATTTCTAGAGAGAAGTTGGAGAGAATTTTGTAGAGAGATAATTTTTTGTGGTTGTTTTTGGGGAAAAATGAAAAATTGGAGTATTTATAGAGAGGGACCATCCCGAAGTCGGGACGCCCGTCCAGGCTGGACGGCCGTCCAGAAGCGGGATGCCCGTCCCGGCTGCCTCAGGATGCGTGCCACTTCCGGATTTTTTTTCTTTTTCGAAATTCCCTGCAAAACTTTATACACCAAAAACAATTATAATCATTAACAAATCTTCATGCTTAGCCTATGAAATACAGAAGTTGTTAAAAGCCTTTGCAAAAATTTTTAGTCTTATTCTCTTTTCAAAAACCATAACTGCCCTAATCATATCCTAACTTCTATTCAGCAAAAATTCTAGAAAAACAAAAGACTAAATTCATACAATTTAATTAATGAAAAATAAATTGTATCTTTAACACATTTGTTTTTCCGTAAAGAATTGAAAAATAAAATGTCTGAAGAAAACTTTCTGAATAAAATAAAAGACTCTTTTTTTCTTTTTTAAAATTTGAAAATAAAAAGTAGGGATTTGTTATTAAACTTTAGTTCAAACAGTTTATTTGCTGAAAAATAAAAGAATCTTCCCTTTTTCTATCGGTCTTTGTTTCTCATATCTCGCAGTTCAGCTCGTATGGCTCGCATCTCTTCTTGCTGTTTCCTTTGTTCCTCTAGGATTTCAGTTACCTCCTGGAGTATACTTGCACCTTGACTCTCTTGGAGATCTACTATGGTTCTGAGTTGGTTTACTTCAGAACTTACGACAAGAACAGTCTGATCTGAGCGACTGAATCTGCTTGCTATTATCTGAGCCATGGCGCATATCCTGTGAGTCATATCATCTACCTGGGTAGACAATGCTGATTGGAAACTGTTAGTGCTATCCCCTGATGAAGGTGTTTGATTGTTAAGTGCTGGGGATACAAGAGTGTACTCAGGAGATTTTGGAGTATACTCGGGGGATTTTGGAGTATACTCCGGAGATGCAGGAGTATATTCAGGAGATCTTAGAGTATACTCTGGAGATGAAGGAGTGTACTCAGGCGATGCAAGAGCTGTTTGGATTTCTGGGAAAGGGTTGATGTTGTTTTCTAATTTGTTCAGAATATCCTGGGCTCTTGTTCTAATGGTTTCCAAGAATGTAAATGTTTGTATTCCGTTTTCCTCATCAGAACTTTCTTTTGGATCGGGCCATCTTTTTACTCTTTTGGTTCTACATAAGGGGGCTTGTGGTTTACTCAATCTTTCTCTCTTCATCTTTGAGTGTAAAGTCTGGTTAGGATAAAATACTAAAACAAATTATAAAACAAAAAAGGGAAAAACAAAATATGGATGAATTTAAAAATAAGAAAATATTGTCAAGTTTTAATTTTTTTTTGAAAGCAATTAAATTTCCTTAATAAGGTTTTAGAATAATTTTCTAAAATTTGGTTATCCTAAATTTCTTAATTTCAGATAATTTCTAAAATTAATTAGTTATGATAACCCTATATTTCGAAAACTGATTGTCTAACTAGCATAAAATGAGTTTTATGTTTAAGGTATAGATTACTACCGTTACCTATCATAAGTCTCTAGAATTTTGATCAGGATTCCTAAATTTGTTATGATATGTTCCCCGGCAACGGCACCAAAAATATGATGAGTTCCGATCGATATGCTAAAAATAGGTTTTATTTACCTTATATCGATTATGAATAACTAAGGACTTAGAATTACTAATTGTCACATTTAGCATCTATGTTGTACTTAATCAATCAGAACCTAAGGTAGAGTACCTATCGTGTAGCTAGTCTATTGGAAAGTACCTACGATTTTAATTTAAGAATTTTATCGTACTCCCAGGGAAGTGGTAACGGCTTAGTAGTAACTATCCTTTTACCCTAACTCTTATTTTATTATCCAGTTATGCAATCGTTCATCAAAATCTTTGATGAGAGGTTGATTCACTCTACACTAGGTTCAAGTTTACTTAAGCCTATAATAGTGTTTTACAGACAGTGTTCTAATATATGTTATATTGTTCCTACACGTTGATTGACCTATCTTCGAGTATTTTAGATATATCTTGGTCTAGATTGCAATTATGTACTGATTCTACTTGTGTACCACATCTGAGTTATCTAATAAACCGCCCCATCGCCATTGACAGCCCTACTCACGGTTCGAGCTAAAGGCATCCATGAAAGTCCTGTGTCACTCAAGAGATCATGCCGCTCGCCCTAATGTCGGCATAAACACACGAACTCAGCCTACTTAGACTACTTTAACAAACATGGTGATCTATAGGTTATTTATCTAATATGGCAGACCTTAATGCTTCCGTCCTCACACAAAGCCCTAAATTAAGGCCTTATAAACAAGACACGTGATACGCGAAAATAGTATCACCTTTTTAGCATGTTTTTACGTATGAATTTGGGTGAAATCAAGGGCAATTTGATCTTGATTGTGCATTATTCACTTAATTTCACAGTTTTTATGATTTTGGAAGTGTCAGGTGCAAAGTAGACGAAAACAGCAAATTTTGGGGCAAAAACGCAATTTTTTGAAATGTTGACTCGGTCAAAGGTCCGGGACGGGCGTCCCAAACCAGGGACGGGCGTCCCGAGCCGCCAGAAGCTATCCCACATCGAATTTTTCAGAGATTTTCACTCTGGGAAGCTGCTATAAATACCCCAGGCCTCCAGCAGTTGAATTCATTCCTCTCCACTCGATCTGAGTCATTTAGTGGTGTCCAGTGTACAATTCTCTAGTACACAACTCACTCAGAGACTGATACGCGAAAATCGTATCACATTTTTAGCATATTTTTATGTATGTTTTAATGTGAAATCGAGAGTAAATTGACATTAATTGTTTACTATTTACTTGATTTCACGGTTTTTATGATTTTGGAAGTGTCAGGTGAAAAGTAGACGAAAACAGCAAATTCTGGGGCAAAAACGCAATTTTTGGAAATGTTGACCCGGTCAAAGGTCCGGGACGGGCGTCCCGAACCCGGGACAGCGTCCCGACCCAGTCAAACCGCCAAGATGGGCATCCTGAACCAGGACGGGCGTCCCGAACCTGGTCAACGAATCAGGACGGGCGTCCCGAGCCGCCAGAAGCTGTCCCACATCGAATTTTCAGAGATTTTCACTCCCGGGAAGCTGCTATAAATACCCCAGGCCTCCAGCAGTTGAATTCATCCCTCTCCACTCGATCTGAGTCATTAAGTGGTTTCCAGTGTACAATTTTCCAGTACACAACTCACTCAGAGACTCGGATCTCAGTTTTTTTTCTTATTAGTGTTTGTTTTAGTTTCTGAGAAATAGTCTCAGATTTTAGGCTTCTATAGATAGGTTCGTTTCTGGTGTTCATAGAACACCCGGGATTTCGTTAGGAGATCCTAAGAGGGCTCTAGGCGTTCGAAGATTCAGTCTACAGGGCTAGGCTTAAGCCCAGGATGTAAGGTAAAGTCTAGCTACTAGGCTGAGGAAGCGTCCTCCGAAGGTTCTGGTGAGTAGAGTCGGGTCAAGCAATACGGCATATACAGCAGTACGCTCCATCGGCGAGACTTCGTAAAGGGTGAATTCTTTATGGCATCGGTCCCCCTGTCCCTCTCTTATATGTTGTTATTGTGTTTGTCCAAATAACAGTTCTGAATACCAGATTATGATTTTTATGAATATTTGTTATATATGTTGAAGTTATTATGTTTTTCTAGAAATAGCCACCTGCTAAATATTCACTATGTCTGCATGTTTAATGTGCTCTTTTAAACTAACGTTAGGGTTATAGACAATTCCTAACCACGGTCTAATCATAACCTGTTTAGTTTAACAGGCATCAATTAGTATTGGTGTCTGCCATGCTAGATAAAATAACATGCTGAACACCCTGCTTGTTAAAGTAGTCTAGGTAGGAGTCGAGCTGAGTCCGATTATCCCGGCGGCTAGGGCAAGCGGTATGATCCCCGAAGTGACATAGGGCTTTCATGGATGCCTTCGTCCCGAACCATGAGTAGGGCCGTCATTAAGGTAGGGCGGTTTATTAGAGACCTCAGATGTGGTACGCCTTTAGACACAGAACATAGTTGCAATCCAGGCTAAGATATATCAATACTCGAAGACAGGTCAATCAACATATAGGAACAGTATAGCATAGAATCAGAACTCATCTTTAAAACACTTTTAGGATTAATTAGACTTGAACCTGGTGGAGAATGGATCACCCTCTCATCAAAGATATTGATGAAGATTGCATAACTGGATCATAAGATAAGAGTTAGGATAAGAGGCTAGTTACTACTAAGCCGTTGCCACTTCCCTGGAGTACGATATTTATTTAATAAAATCGTAGATACTTTCCAATAGACTAGCTACACGATAGGTACTCTGCCTTAGGTTCTGGCTGATTAAGTGACACCATAGAGACTAAATGTGACAATTAGTCAATCACAGTCCTTAATTATTCATAATCAACATAGGGTAAAATAACACCTATTTAGCACGTCGGTCGGAAACCCATCAGATTTTTGGCGCCATTGCCGGGAAAATATCATAATGAATTTAGGATTATTGGCCACAATTCTAGAGACTTATGATAGGTAACGGTAGTAACCTAGACTTTTGATTAACACTTATGTTATACCAGTTAGGCAATCACTTTCCTGAATATAGGATTATCATAACTAATTAATTTTAGATAATATCTGGAATTAAGACACTTAGGATAATCAAATTTTAGAAAATTATTCTAAAACAATATTAAGGAAATTTACCTGCTTTCTAAATTAAACATAAAAAGAAAAAAAAATGTTAAAAATTTAAAATCCCAAAAAGAATGTATCTTTCTTGCTCAACGGTGAGTTGTTTCTTTTCACTATCTCTTGTTTTTAGTTGTTTTCTTAGTTGCTCTTTTTCGTGTTTTTCTTCCTTTATTTAATTTCAAAAAATAAAAAATAAAAATTAAAAATGGAAATGAGAATAGAATATTTTTCTGAGTTGTCAATTTTTGGCTAAGGTTTTAATCTGGAAGAAATATCATGGTGGAATTTTCTTAGGTCATGCTTAGTCTATTAGACAGAATCATGAAATAAAATTTCCTTTAATAGACAGACCTCTGAGTATTCTAATGAGAAAGGATGTTCCTTTTGTTTGATGATTGCATGAGAACTTTTAAACCAAAAGGAATTACTGCACCCATTATGGCATCACCTGATTGAAATCTGCTTTTTGAATTAATATGTGATGTAATGATATAGTACGAATTGTTTGATGATAAGAAAGTTCATGCATGATAAATTCCGATCTTATCTAGTCTTGTCTAAAAACAATAGGTTACACCGATCACTCTGTTTCGAATCCTTTTCCTTTCTTCCTTTGAACATAATTACATCATAGTAGTCGTGGAACACTTTTCGAAAATAGCCTGAACCACAGGCATTACCTACTAATGATGTTAAAGTCATGTGCAGATTCTAGTTGTTTTCCAGATTCAGAGTGCCAATGTTTTAGGAAGAAATGTTCAGCCTATGTATCAAATCTGTGAAGTTTGCTAAGTACCACATTTTAGCAGGGATTGCTATGGGAATGACTGACCATTCCAAAAGAGGTAGGAGTAGGTTACTGCAGAATGCTGCTCCAATGGGAAACGCATACAATCCCAACTAGAGGAATCGTATGGGATTTAGCTGAGGAGTAATTCGGAAGCTAGAAACTTTCAGAAGACACCACCACAGCAAAACCCACACGCGCAGAATCAATAGATGAGATATTGGCAACAATTAAAGCCAGATCAGTGCAAGCAAGTGATCTACCAAGAGGTAACGAACGGTCGGCAGATATAGAGGAATTTGGCATTGTGTCGGGAGCATAGCAATGGAGGAGCTTGCATTCCCTGCATACCAATCAGCTGTGAGAAACTTCCTCGAGGAAGTCTCAAATACTTGGGCCCAGATCTACACAACTGGAGCCCCCTACCACCACAGCTTCGCCAAAACTTCAGGTATCTTTTCTTCCATTCGAGACTTGCATGCAATACCTTTACTAACATTGGCAAGTAGGCACACCAATCCAAAGAAGTCTCATTCCTAGACACGTTCCTTCTGGACACGTTGCTACGATTACGAGAAACTTTGTAGATGATTCGAGGAAACAGTCCTTGGGGCTTGAGTCATTCATCAAATGGATATGCCACTACCTAGAGCTCGACAATGAAGGATCGGAGCTGGCGTCATCCGTTCCAATATCTAGAGCTTGCAGAGTCAAGAACACCTCAGCAATAGCACATGGCTAAGGTGAAGAGCCAATTGACAGATCAGAGAAGACCCTTCTGCTCGCGACATGAAGGGAGTTTTTTCTAATCCTCATGATCCTTTACTTTTGTTTTCTTTGTTTTGTGTTCTGTTTTGCTATTTCTATTATCCTTCTTGTTTTATTTTCTCTCTTACCCTGAATTAGTCAAATAAGTGTGGGGTAAGAGTTCTTTGTTTTATTTTCATTTCTTCTTGTTTGCAAATAAGTGTGGGGTAGTTTAGCTATGCATGAACACTGAGGACAGTGTCAGACTTAAGTGTGGGGTAGCAGTGCACGGTGCATTGTAGCAGTTGGCAAAATGTTTGCATGATTTTGCTTGTTTTCACCGTATTTTCACACCCTTCCAAAATTTTTCAAAATTTTTCTGTCTTTCAGACTTCTAAATACAGTATGCTTGGTTAAACAATTGCTTATGTCTATGATATGTAGGTAGTATGCTATGATTAGTAGGAGATAGTTGATAGCTATCTTGGACTAATTGATTAGGAATAGGGAATTCCTGATAACTGAGCACAACTTTGTCTGGATTAGAGACCTCAACCAATTGCCTATTCGAGACTTAACTAGATAAAATCAGACCAGTTGTGGATATATTGGCAGTTAGAATAACTAGATGAGACTCTGAGCTAAAAGTGAAAGGAACATTAAGGAAGTTAATTACAATAGGGTAGTTTGCCAGCGGCCTTCGCTACTCGAGCACCACTCCTTCGGGGAATTTAAAGCCTGATGCCCTAAGGTCGTGTAGATCTGGGAGTCATCGGAGTGGGACTCGCTACATGGGTAGTTGAAGTTGACGTGTTCTAAGCAGACTCGAAATACCCTGAATCTATAAAGAAAATAACTAAGTGCTAAAACATTAAAAATTTTATCACCAAAGCTCAGAACTCAGAAAGTTATTTGTTGTCAGTGTGTCTAGCGATAGGTCGAAGTATTATCTGGTAGCAGTTAAGATAAGAGTTCATTGTGTTGACTATCTGGTCTAGACTAGTACACACACTACACATCAGGAAGACCCTGTGACTAAGAAAAAGTCCAACCTAGTTGTTGATTTGTTTTCTGCCTGATCATAACAAGCTACTAGAAACATTTGAGACCTTGTCATAGCAACCTAACCAGTCAGATCTGTGTTAAGAATTGTCTGAAGAATTTTTGGAATAAAAACATGATTAGGAATTTAACTGACTGCACTACGGTTTAAAATCACTAACTCCATGTAGACTTTGCTTGAGGACAAGCAAAAAGCTAAGTGTGGGGTTATCTGATACGCGAAAATCGTATCACATTTTTAGCATGTTTTTATGTATGTTTTAATGTGAAATCGAGAGTAAATTGACATTAATTGTTTACTATTTACTTGATTTCACGGTTTTTATGATTTTGGAAGTGTCAGGTGAAAAGTAGACGAAAACAGCAAATTCTGGGGCAAAAACGCAATTTTTGGAAATGTTGACCCGGTCAAAGGTCCGGGACGGGCGTCCCGACCCAGTCAAACCGCCAAGACGGGCGTCCTGAACCGGGACGGGCATCCCGAACCTGGTCAACGAATCAGGACGGGCGTCCCGAGCCGCCAGAAGCTGTCCCACATCGAATGTTTCAGAGATTTTCACTCCGGGAAGCTGCTATAAATACCCAGGCCTCCAGTAGTTGAATTCATCCCTCTCCACTCGATCTGAGTCATTAAGTGGTTTCCAGTGTACAATTTTCCAGTACACAACTCACTCAGAGACTCGGATCTCAGTTTTCTTTCTTATTAGTGTTTGTTTTAGTTTCTGAGAAATAGTCTCAGATCTTAGGCTTCTATAGATAGGTTCGTTTCTGGTGTTCATAGAACACCCGGGATTTCGTTAGGAGATCCTAAGAGGGCTCTAGGCGTTCGAAGAGTCAGTCCACAGGGCTAGGCTTAAGCCCAGGATGTAAGGTAAAGTCTAGCTACTAGGCTGAGGAAGCGTCCTCCGAAGGTTCTGGTGAGTAGAGTCGGGTCAAGCAATACGACATATACAGCAGTACGCTCCATTGGCGAGACTTCGTAAAGGGTGAATTCTTTATGGCATCGGTCCCCCTGTCCCTCTCTTATATGTTGTTATTGTGTTTGTCCAAATAACAGTTCTGAATACCAGATTATGATTTTTATGAATATTTGTTAGATATGTTGAAGTTATTATGTTTTTCTAGAAATAGCCACCTGCTAAATATTCACTATGTCTGCATGTTTAATGTGCTCTTTTAAACTAACGTTAGGGTTATAGACAATTCCTAACCACGGTCTAATCATAACCTGTTTAGTTTAACAGGCATCAATTAGTATTGGTGTCTGCCATGCTAGATAAAATAACATGCTGAACACCCTGCTTGTTAAAGTAGTCTAGGTAGGAGTCGAGCTGAGTCCGATTATCCCGGCGGCTAGGGCAAGCGGTATGATCCCCGAAGTGACAAAGGGCTTTCATGGATGCCTTCGTCCCGAACCGTGACTAGGGCCGTTATTAAGGTAGGGCGGTTTATTAGAGACCTCGGATGTGGTACGCCTTTAGACACAGAACATAGTTGCAATCCAGGCTAAGATACATCTAAAATACTCGAAGACAGGTCAATCAACATATAGGAACAGTATAGCATAGAATCAGAACTCATCTTTAAAACACTTTTAGGATTAATTAGACTTGAACCTGGTGGAGAATGGATCACCCTCTCATCAAAGATATTGATGAAGATTGCATAACTGGATCATAAGATAAGAGTTAGGATAAGAGGCTAGTTACTACTAAGCCGTTGCCACTTCCCTGGGAGTACGATATTTATTTAATAAAATCGTAGATACTTTCCAATAGACTAGCTACACGATAGGTACTCTGCCTTAGGTGCTGGCTGATTAAGTGATACCATAGAGACTAAATGTGACAATTAGTCAATCACAGTCCTTAATTATTCATAATCAACATAGGGTAAAATAACACCTATTTAGCACGTCGGTCGGAAACCCATCAGAGACTCAGATCTCAGTTTTCTTTCTTGTTAGTGTTTTGTTTTAGTTTCTGAGAAATAGTCTCAGATCTTAGGTTTCTATAGATAGGTTCGTTTCTGGTATTCATAGAATACCCGGGATTTCGTTAGGAGATCCTAAGAGGGCTCTAGGCGTTCGAAGAGTCAGTCCACAGGGCTGGGCTTAAGCTGGGTATTAAGGTAAAGCCCAGTTACTAGGCTGAGGAAGCGTCCTCCGACGGTTCTGGCGAGCAGAGTCGGGTCAAGCAATACGGCATATACAGCAGTACGCTCCATCGGCGAGACTTCGTGAAGGGTGAATTCTTTATGGCATCGGTCCCCCTGTCCCTCTCTTATATGTTGTTATTGTGTTTGTCCAAATAACTGTTTGAATACCAGATTATGTTTTTATGAATATTTGTTATTTATGTTGAAGTATTATGTTTTTCTAGAAATGGCCACCTGCTTAAATATCCATTATGTCTGCATGTTTATTGCCGTTCTTTTAAACTGAAATTAGGGTTATAGACAATTCCTAACCACGGTCTATTCATAACCTGTTTAGTTTAACAGACATCAATTAGTATTGGTGTCTGCCATACTAGATAAAATAATCTGCGGAACACCCCGTTGGTTGAAAGTAGTCTAGGTAGGCTGAGTAGAGTTTTATGCCGGCGGTTATGCGACGAGCAGTATGATCCCCAAAGTGACATAGGGCGGTCATTGCTGACTTTAGTCCGAGCCGTGAGTAGGGCCGTTACCCTTAACGGTGGGGCGGTAGCGTAGAAACTCAGATGTGGTAGCCTTTAGACACAGAGCATAATTGCAATCCAGGCCAAGACATGTCTAAAACACTCGAATATAGGTCAATCAACGTATAGTAACAGTATAACATAAAATCAGGATCTAATCTTTAAAACACTTTCAGGTTTAGCTATACTTAAACCTAGTGGAGAATGAATCACCCTCTCATCAAAATTATTGATGAAGATTGCATAACTGGATTATAAGATAAGAGTTAGGAAGAAAGGCTAGTTACTACTAAGCCGTTGCCACTTCCCTGGGAGTACGATATTTATTTAATAAAATCGTAGATACTTTCCAACAGACTAGCTACACGATAGGTACTCTGCCTTAGGTTCTGGCTGATTAAGTGACACCATAGAGACTAAATGTGACAATTAGTCAATCACAGTCCTTAATTATTCATAATCAACATAGGGTAAAATAACACCTATTTAGCACATCGGTCGGAAACCGCATCAGATTTTTGGCGCCGTTGCCGGGGAAATATCATAATGAATTTAGGATTATTGGCCACAATTCTAGAAACTTATGATAGGTAGCGGTAGTAACCTAGACTTTTGACTTACACTTATCTTATACTAGTTAGACAATCACTTTCCTAAATATAGGATTATCATAACTAATTAATTTTAGATAATATCTGGAATTAAGACACTTAGGATAATCAAATTTTAGAAAATTATTCTAAAAACCATATTAAGGAAATTTACCTGCTTTCTAAATAAATCAAAATCCATAAAAATATTTTTCTTACTTTCTTGTTTCACTGTCCTACTTTTTGCTATTTGTTGTTTCTAACCAGACTTTGCACTCAGAAATGAAGGGAACAAGAGCCCAGGATATTCTGGACGAAGTAGAACATAACACTTCCCCAGAAATCCAAACAATTCCTTCTTCTCCCGAATACACTCCTGCTTCTCCCGAATACACTCCTGTTTCTCCCGAATATACTCCTAAATCTCCCGAGTACACCCCGAAATCTCCTGAATATACTCCTGCATCCCCCGCACCTAACGACCAACCACCTTCATCAGAGGATAGCACTGACAGTTCTCAATCAGCCTTGGCTGCCCGGGTAGATGCTATATCTCACAGGATAAGCGCTATGACTCAGACAATACCGGGCGGGCTAAGACGATCATATCAGGCTGTTCTAACCTTGAGTTCTGAAGTAACCCAACTCAGAACCACAATAGAACGCCAAAATGTGCACTTACTCCGAGAGATGATGGAAATCTTGAAGGAACAAAGGAACCAGCAGGAGGAAATGCGCAACATACAAGCAGAACTGCAAGAGATGCGAAACATTCGGACAGAACTACAGGAGATCAGAGATAGGATTCGTTAAAAAGGGAAGATTCTTTTACTCTCAACAAATAATTCGTTTGAACTGAAACTTGAATAATTGACCCTTATTTTCTATTTTTCAAACATTTTTAAAGGGTCCTTTATATTCAACAATTTTCTTCAAACAGTTTATTTCGAATTTCTATGAAAAACAAGAGTTTTGCAAATATAGTTTATTTTCCACTAATTACATTGCACAAACTCAGTTTTATTTTTCTGAAATTCTTGCTGAATTTAAGTTAGGATAAAATTAGGGTAGTCACAATTTTCGAAAAGAGACTGAGAATTTTTTTTTCATAGAGTTTTTAAACAACTTCTGAATTTTATTGGATAAACATGAAGCCTTGTTAAGAATTATGATAATTTTTGGTATTTTGAGATTTTCAGGGAATTATGAGAGAAAAAAAAATTTTCCCCGGAATTGGCACGCGTCCCGATGCAACCCGGGACGGGCATCCCGAAGGTCACCCTTCTATAAAAATTCAATTTTTTCATTTTCTCTCAAATCTACAACCAAAAATTCATCTCTCTAAAAACATTTCTCTTAGCCTCTCTCTACAAATTTTTGGCAAACTCCTCAAAGTTTAAAAATTCGAATTTCCCTCCAAAATTTGAATTTTAAACTTCACCCAAAAATTCGAATTCCCCTCCAAAATTCGATTTTACCGCCAAAAATTCAAAATTCGCCCCTAACCTAATTTCATCCTTCTGAATTCAAATTCACCTCCAGAATTTGAGTTTAAAGCTTTCTTCCCCACCTACACTCTCTCATACGTTTTAAATGGCTCCCAAACGTGCTCGTACCACATATACCATGACAGTTACCTCAGTGACACATCCTTTTATGTTGTTTCCCTCCAGCACAGCATACCAAGAGAGATGCACTGGATACATCGGGCGTACGATACTAACGGGCAGAACGCTGGATTGGGCAGCAGTACAGACATTGGGAGTAGAGCCGGAAGTCAGACGCATACTCGACGTGCCACCCTACAGTCGAGTATTCATCGTCACCGAGCCCACATACCTGGAGCTGGTATGTGAGTTCTATGCGTCTTTTACCTGCCAACAGGAGCAGATCACATTCCGTTTAGGCCGAATAGATCGATCGATGAGCATGGCCGAGTTCGGCATCGCCCTAGGCATCTGGCAGAGAGATGAGCTGGATACGCCCGCATACACCACAGCAGTTCGAGACTTCACTTCTGCAGACGTCTCCACTGCTTGGGCTCAGATCTGCATGACGGGTGTCCCATACCAGCATGGCTTTGCAAAAGCCACAGGTATTTATCCTACTCTTCGTTACCTGCATGCTATCATTGCACACACATTGTCAGGACGACTGACAGCACCCGGAACTGTCACCCGGATGGAGATGTTCCTTCTAGCCAACATGCTCATGGGGTCTACAGTAGAGATGGCTAGACTCATAGCGGTCGTCATGAGAGGATTCGCTACAGACACTAGGAAACAGTGTCTGGGACTCGGACCATACATCACCAGGCTAGCCCGCTACCTGGAGTTGGACATAGAGGGCTCGGAGCTTACTCTGGTCGCCCCAACCACTATTCCCACAGACGTTACCATTCTACGGAACATGGGAATGGTTGTACGGGATGCGAATGGCCGCGACACCATCCACACGGAGCAGACAGGACAAGCATCGGCATCGGAAGCATTTCCAGCGCATATCCCTCCATCCAGACGTTCGTGCCACGTACTGCCTTCGAACGACACATGTCGCACGGATTGGCAGAACTATCGGCCCGATACAGTCGAGATATGGACAGGATTGACAGACGGCTGACGATGATGGAGGACAGGATTGACAGACGGTTGGCGATGATAGATGATAGGATCGCCATGAACACCAGCAGGATTGAGGAGATACATCAGCAGACTTCCCGAGTAGCGGAAAACTTTGAGTTTGACTTAGCAGACTTAGGTCCACTGGACAACGATCCGCCGGGTTCTTAGTCTCTCTCTCCTTCTTTCCTTTTCTTTCTTTTTCTTTTGTTTTTGTCTTTCTTGTTCTATGTGTATAAACATGTCTGGGCTGTATGACGTATGAATCTATGTACAAATTTGATTTATATGACATACAGAATTGTTTGCATTATTTTATTTTATGTCTTACTTACCCATACAAAATCCTTTATTTTTTTGTTTTATTTCTTATTTTCAAATAAGTGTGGGGTAATTAGATATGCATGAACACTGAGGACAGTGCCAGACTTAAGTGTGGGGTAGCAGTGCACGGTGCACTGTAGCAGTTTGCAAAATTTTTCGCATGATTTTGCTTGTTTTTCACATACTTTCACACCCTTCCAAAAAAAAATTTCAAAAATTTTTCGTCTTTCAGACGTCTAAATGCAGTATGCTTGGTTAAACAATTGCTTATGTCTATGATATGTAGGTAGTATGTTATGGTTAGTAGGAGATAATTGATAGCTATCTTGGACTAATTGATTAGGAATAGGGAATTCCTGATAACTGAGCACAACTTTGTCTGGATTAGAGACCTCAACCAATTACCTGTTCGAGACTTAACTAGATAAAATTAGACCAGTTGTGGATATATTGGCAGTTAGGATGACTAGATGAGACTCTGAGCTAGAAGTGACAAGAAATTAAAAGAAGTTAATCAAATAAGGGTAGTTTGCCAGCGGCCTTCGCTACTCGAGCACCACTCCTTCGGGGAATTTAAAGCCTGATGCCCTAAGGTCGTATAGATCTGGGAGTCATCGGAGTGGGACTCTCTACATGGGTAGTTGAAGTTGACGTGTTCTAAGCAGACTCAAAATACCCTGAATCTATAAAATAACTAAATGCTAAAACATTAAAAATCTGATCACCAAAGCTCAGAACTCAAAATGTTGTCTGTTGTTAATATGTCTAGCGATAGGTCGAAGTGTTATCTGGTAGTAGTTAAGACAAGAGTACATTGTGTTAACTATCTGGTCTGGACTAGTACACACACTACACATCAGGAAGACCCTGTGACTAAGAAAAAAGACCAACCTAGTTGTTGATTTGTTTTCTGCCTGATCATAACAAGCTACTAAAAACATCTGAGACCTTGCCATAGCAACCTAACCAGACAGACCTGTATTAAGACTTGTCTGAAGAATTTTTGGAATAAAAACATGACTAGGAATTTAAGTAACTTCAGGTAGACTTTGCTTGAGGACAAGCAAAAGGCTAAGTGTGGGGTTATCTGATACGCGAAAATCGTATCACCTTTTTAGCATGTTTTTACGTATGAATTTGGGTGAAATCAAGGGCAATTTGATCTTGATTGTGCATTATTCACTTAATTTCACAGTTTTTATGATTTTGGAAGTGTTAGGTGCAAAGTAGACGAAAACAGCAAATTTTGGGGCAAAAACGCAATTTTTGGAAATGTTGACTCGGTCAAAGGTCCGGGACGGGCGTCCCAAACCAGGGACGGGCGTCCCGACCAAGTCAAGGCACCTGGACGGGCGTCCAGGACCCGGGACGGGCGTCCCGACCTGGTCAACAGACCAGGACGGGCGTCCCAATCCGGGACGGGCGTCCAGAGCCGCCAGAAGCTGTCCCACATCGAATTTTCAGAGATTTTCACTCCGGGAAGCTGCTATAAATACCCCAGGCCTCCAGCAGTTGAATTCATTCCTCTCCACTCGATCTGAGTCATTTAGTGGTGTCCAGTGTACAATTCTCTAGTACACAACTCACTCAGAGACTCGGATCTCAGTTTTCTTTCTTGTTAGTGTTTTGTTTTAGTTTCTGAGAAATAGTCTCAGATCTTAGGTTTCTATAGATAGGTTCGTTTCTGGTATTCATAGAATACCCGGGATTTCGTTAGGAGATCCTAAGAGGGCTCTAGGCGTTCGAAGAGTCAGTCCACAGGGCTGGGCTTAAGCTGGGTATTAAGGTAAAGCCCAGTTACTAGGCTGAGGAAGCGTCCTCCGACGGTTCTGGCGAGCAGAGTCGGGTCAAGCAATACGGCATACACAGCAGTACGCTCCATCGGCGAGACTTCGTGAAGGGTGAATTCTTTATGGCATCGGTCCCCCTGTCCCTCTCTTATATGTTGTTATTGTATTTGTCCAAATAACTGTTTGAATACCAGATTATGTTTTTATGAATATTTGTTATTTATGTTGAAGTATTATGTTTTTCTAGAAATGGCCACCTGCTTAAATATCCATTATGTCTGCATGTTTATTGCCGTTCTTTTAAACTGAAATTAGGGTTATAGACAATTCCTAACCACGGTCTATTCATAACCTGTTTAGTTTAACAGACATCAATTAGTATTGGTGTCTGCCATACTAGATAAAATAATCTGCGGAACACCCCGTTGGTTGAAAGTAGTCTAGGTAGGCTGAGTAGAGTTTTATGCCGGCGGTTATGCGACGAGCAGTATGATCCCCAAAGTGACATAGGGCGGTCATTGCTGACTTTAGTCCGAGCCGTGAGTAGGGCCGTTACCCTTAACGGTGGGGCGGTAGCGTAGAAACTCAGATGTGGTAGCCTTTAGACACAGAGCATAATTGCAATCCAGGCCAAGACATGTCTAAAACACTCGAATATAGGTCAATCAACGTATAGTAACAGTATAACATAAAATCAGGATCTAATCTTTAAAACACTTTTAGGTTTAGCTATACTTAAACCTAGTGGAGAATGAATCACCCTCTCATCAAAATTATTGATGAAGATTGCATAACTGGATTATAAGATAAGAGTTAGGAAGAAAGGCTAGTTACTACTAAGCCGTTGCCACTTCCCTGGGAGTACGATATTTATTTAATAAAATCGTAGATACTTTCCAACAGACTAGCTACACGATAGGTACTCTGCCTTAGGTTCTGGCTGATTAAGTGACACCATAGAGACTAAATGTGACAATTAGTCAATCACAGTCCTTAATTATTCATAATCAACATAGGGTAAAATAACACCTATTTAGCACATCGGTCGGAAACCGCATCAGATACATGCAAATCATTTAGGATAAGTGGCTCTTTGATAAGGGTGTCAAGAAATTAGGCTTAGGCTCAACTTGGGTTAACTAAGGAAGCAAAATACATTAGGGTAGGCTAGAAAGGCTCAAAAGATTCAAGAACATGCCTCAATCATTTCTATATTACCAAATCTACTAGGATTTCGCCTCAAGGACTATAAGAAATGAGTCTAAAAATTCTGAACCTTCATACCAAGGTGACTCTTTTTATAAACATGAAATCTACAAGTAATACTATGTGCAAAAGATAGGGAGTAGAAATAATTCTTACTTAGAGTCAACTAATACCTAATTATTCTAAAAAGAAGGTACAAAGTCTACAAGAATGTATTTTTGTTTTTTTTAAAGATAACATTATAAATCGGGTCCCAAAAGTCTACACTAATCTTGCTGAAACTAAGGTTCTAATGGGTCATATGAAAATGCAGTCGCATTCATGCAAACAGGTCTTCTATGCCAGATCAATCAATTTATAAGGCATCCTAAAACAATTTTCAGACAAGGCATCTATGCATTCAAATAGATCACTTAGAATTTCAGCAAATAAGATTTCATGCATTCAAAAGACAGCAGGAAATTTTTTTAAAATTAGCACCATTTTTGAACTTTTTTGCCATAAGAGGACACCCTCCCCCAAACTTAAAGGGAAGCAATGTCCTCATTGCTTTAATTCAGATAGCAGGCAAAGCAATGTAACAAAACAGAACAAAACAAAACAAAAGGAGTCAAAACAAAACAAAACAAAACAAAATAAAACAAAAGACAAGTAAAGTTGTTCAAGGCTTGCACAACATGCAATTAAAGTACAATCCAAAAAAAACATAAAAGTAAAGGAGTTTGGGTTTAGAACTACTCCAGTCTCAAGGGAGTGCATCAAGGTGTGAAGACAACATCGTCGTCCTCCATCCGGTTGGGATCCTCATTCGGTAAGAGGTTAGTCGGGAAGGCGGGCCATGGATTACCAGCATGCTGGCGGTTCCTGGGTAGAGATCTGAGGAAGGCCTCATTGTGTGCACGGGTATACCTCCAGAAAATTTAAAGTTGAGCGTACATCTGTCAGTTTATTGCTGCAGTATCGGTGGAACTTGATGCTGCAGCATCCGCTGCTGCTGAGGGAGGGACGTCAGTTGCTGCTGACATAGGTGTTGGGGCAGAGGGTGTTCTCTCAGTTTGCTGGGGCTGTGGTGGCGGGGGTAGAATCCTGCGAAGATCATGGGCAGAAATTATCCCTGCCGGATAAAAGTCATCGTCTTCAATATCCACATCTACTCTAGCAGCCCTGCACAACAAACAAATTAAAGTGGGGAAGAACATCTCCCCACTTTTCTTGTTAGCGCAAGCCCTTATCTACTCACATATGAGCTTCCCCAAGTTTACCGTTCTGCCGTTTATAATACAAGCTAGCAGCACAACCCTCTCAATATTCAGAGTCAAAGTATGATTTATGGGCATCAGCGAATGCCTCACAAAGTAAAACCAGATTTTCGCCTCGTCAGTCAAAGATTCACGCTTGCATGTCTTGTTCCCAATCTTTGATAGTGTCCATTCGGTCCCAGGGACGGTCACTTCACGCAGCACTTTATCACATGCCTCCGGATCGGTCAGGAAGGAATAGTAATCATCGGTATCGTTGTCGTAGTTCATTAAATCAAATAACTGGTTGACTGCCCACGGATTCAAGGGCACTAGCCGCTCTCTAACAAATACAGCGCACACACTGTTTGGCCACAAATTGGAGTAGAACTCCCGGACAACTCCAGTGTCTGGTTCGACTCGTTGGGAGCAAAATTTCTCCCAGCCCAGTACTCGGATTATATGCCGACATGTGTCAAGCAGTGGGTACGGTGTCTCACTTGTTAGATCAAACCCTAAGTCCTCGAGATATTGTTTCTCTGCATACAACTCAGTCATTCTGGCCTCGGCATCGGAAGGGGAGAATTTCTCTTTGGGGGGAAGTTTTCGGGCTACTTGTTTGATTCTCATCTGAAAAGATTAATACCAGTGAGGATATACTGCCGAAAAAGGCACAGTTAACAACAGTCCCGAAATGTAAGGCAAAAACTAAAAGTAAGTCCAAAAAAATAAACAAACATTCACGGGCTGTTTTTACTTGGTCACCACATAATCATACTGCCAACATAAATAACAAAAATTGCAATACCCGCAGTATATCCCAATCAAAGCCATTTAGCAAAATGAAAGATGAGAGCAAATTAAGCACAGTTTTAGTCAAACCGATCCAACCAGAAAAATCAGTCCTAATTTCAAAAATTGCAGTCAAAATGTATTCAGTACGTGCTGGTTTACCCGACAGAAAATAAGAGTTCAAATACCCGCAAGATAATCATAGTTATTCCCTTCTGCAAATCAGTAATTACCCAACAAGAAATAATTGCAAAATTCCCGGGGGACCAGTATCAGTTAAGGAAAATATCAACATGTATCCGGGACTCTCAACAGAAAATATCAGAATAATATCAGTGAAGGAGCTTACTGTCAATCAAAAAGAAATATCAAAAATCGCCAGGAGATCAGAATGTCTCCTGCTGTTCAAAGTCATTCAGCAAAAAAAAGAAAACTTCAACCCCTTTTTATCAGAAATAAATGGATAATATAATACCCATTTCAAAATAGAACTTTGTTTTATGAAAATTCAACTTGAACCCAGAAAATAAAACGCAGATTTTTCAGTAAACCCAAAATGCGGAACCCATCATTTAGCGCAAAAATGCAGAAAATCCAGTCGTTAGCAAGAACAGCATGCTTCGAAACAAAAAGACTACAGCCACAACATTCACACATAGAAACCCATTTATCACAGTAAATCTGAAAATATTAAGCATAAATCCACCGCCCACTCACTGTATACAAAAATTTCTATTTTTTCGACCAGAAAGAAAAAGACATCCAGATTCAAACATTGTTTCGCAAAATCAGTCAAGGAAGAAAGGAAACACATGCCTTACCCAGAAAAATCAGTGAACGGTTAACCACAAAAAAATCCCGGCCGCAACTTCACCGTTTTACCATCAGATTAGAGCAAGAAAACATACCTTCAGTGTGTTGTTTGCGTCGGATTTAGCTTGAGAACGTCGGTTAGAAGAAGAACAGAAGGATTTATCCTTTCCCCTTTTTGTTTTTATTCTTTTTTTTTCTTTCGGTAAGAAGTGAGTGCAGTGAGAGAAATGAGATGGGTGTCCTGTATGTTTCCTTGTTTTTAAATGGGAAGTGCTTTCAGTTGGGTGAATGAAAACAAATGAAGGGAATGTTGGTGTCTTTTGGTTTCTTTAACTAAGGGACATTCAATCTCTTTGGAAAATTAAATATAAAATATAGCAATGAATACGCACCTTGGGAAGAATGGAAACTGAAAAGGTCCCTTTTTGTTCTTTGAAAATCATAAAGAAAGAGTTGACTGAATTTTCCTCTTACCCATTTGTTCATTTTATCTCTTATCCGGAAGTAGGATGATGTTCTGCCCCAAAATATATATATACTGTATGTATATCTCCTTTTGACCTACAATAGAAACAAAACAAGTGAAAGGAACAGCTGTTGGGTACAAGGGTACCCGACACATAATAAAACAAAAGAAGCAGAAATAATAAATAAACCAAAAAGATAAGAAAAACCAGCAAATAAAATGACTAAATAGTCAGCAAATTAAAATAGAAAATAAATAAACAGAAATAACCGAAAACTTGGCATGCCATCTCTTAGTTTTCTCCTTGTATAACTTGGCATTTTCATAAGAAAATAATCTCTGCTCATCCAGTTCAGAAAGCTGCAGCATTCTCTTGTTTCCAGCAGCATCCATGTCCATGTTGAGATGCTGCAGCGCCCAGTATGCTTTGTGCTATAGCTCAACGGGTAAGTGACAAGCTTTCCCAAAAACGAGTCTATAAGGAGACATACCTATTGAAGTCTTGAAAGCTGTCCTGTAGGCCCATAGAGCGTCATCTAGCCTTTTTGACCAATCTTTTCGGTTTGGGTTAACCACCTTCTCAAGGATACCTTTGATGATTCGGTTGGACAATTCAACTTGCCCATTTGTTTGAGGATGGTATGGCAAGGCAACTCGGTGATGAACATGGTACTTGGCTAGCATGACTCCTAGCCATTTGTTGACAAAATGAGAACCTTCATCACTGATGATTGCTCTAGGTGTTCCAAAACGTGAGAAAATGTTCTTTCGAAGGAAATTGATCACCACTTTGGAATCATTAGTGGGGAATGTTGCAGCTTCCACCCACTTGGACACATAATCCACTGCCATTAAAATGTATGAATTCCCAAACGAAGGTGGGAAAGGTTCCATAAAATCAATGCCCCATACATCAAAGAGTTCCACTTCCAAAATGTTGGTGGGAGGCATTTCGTTTCTTCTTGAGATGTTTCCTACTCTTTGGCAGCGATCACACCTTGCCACAAACTCATAACAATCTTTAAATAATGAAGGCCAAAAGAAACCAGATTGTAGTACCTTTGCTGCAGTTCTTGACCCTCCAAAATGTCCTCCACATGGTGAGTTGTGACATTGAAAAATGATGTCCTCAATTTCATCATCGTTTACACATCTCCGAATCACTTGGTCTTTGCATTGCTTGAACAAAAATGGTTCCTCCCAAAAATAACTCTTTACATCATGGAGAAACTTCTTTCGTTCCTGGTATGAGAAATCTGGCGGCATTGCACCACTGGCCAGAAAGTTAGCAAAATCAGCATACCACGGCATCTCATGTCTTCTGAAATTTCCAGCAATTGTTCATCAGGAAAATGTTCATTAATTGGGATTTGAAATCCCCTTTGTTGCTCCAATCAAGACAAATGATCAGCCACTTGATTCTCCACTCCCTTCTTGTCCTTGATTTCCACATCAAATTCTTGTAGGAGTAGAATCCATCTAATGAGCCTTGGTTTTGAGTCATTCTTTGCAAGTAGATATTTAATGGCAGAATGATCGGTGTAGACTATCACTTTCGTGCCCACCAAATAGGACCTGAATTTATCAAAGGCAAACACAACAGCAAGTAACTCTTTTTCAGTAACAGTGTAATTTACCTGAGCCTCCGTGAGTGTCTTGCTAGCGTAATAGATGGAATGAAAAATTTTGTTATGCCGCTGCCCCAAAGCAGCACCTACTGCATAGTCACTTGCATCACACATTAGCTCAAATGGTAAACTCCAGTCGGGTGCTATGATAATGGGGGCTGAAATAAGCTTCTGTTTGAGCTCCTCAAATGCTGCGACAGAGGCTGCATCAAAAGAAAACACATTATCTTTTTCTAATAATTGACATAAAGGATTAGATACCTTAGAAAAGTCCTTGATGAATCTCCGGTAGAAGCCCGCATGTCCCAAGAGGCTTCGAATGTGTTTCACGGTTGTTGGGGTTGGTAGCTTTTCAATCACTTCGGTCTACTTCAAGACCTTTCTTTGAAATCCTGTGACCCAACACAATTCCTTCTCTAACCATAAAGTGACACTTTTCCCAGTTGACGACTAAGTTGGTGTCCTCACAACGTTTAAGCACCTTGGCCAAATTCTCTAAACATTCATCAAAAGAATCCCCAAATACGGAGAAGTCATCCATAAAAACTTCTAAGTACTGCTCTACCATATCTGTGAAAATGGCCATCATACAGCGTTGAAACGTTGCTGGAGCATTGCATAATCCAAATGTACCATAGGGACAAGTGAAAGTAGTTTTGTCCTGGTCCCCTGGTGCTACAGCAATCTGGTTGTAACCAGAATAGCCATCCAGAAAACAGTAGTAATCACGTCCAGCCAACCTATCCAACATTTGATCCATGAAGGGCAGTGGGAAGTGGTCTTTCCGTGTGGCTTTGTTGAGTTTTCTGTAGTCAATGCAAATCCTCCATCCCGTGATAGTTCTAGTGGGAATCAATTCATTATCTTCATTTTGCACCACAGTGATTCCCCCTTTCTTGGGCACACATTGAATAGGACTTACCCAAGAACTGTCAGAAATAGGATAGATTATGCCAAAATCCAGCCATTTGATAATTTGCTCCTTTACCACTTCCTTCATAATAGGATTTAATCTTCGTTGCCCCTCAACTGAAATTTTGGAATTTTCTTCCAAAATAAGTTTGTGCATGCATAAAGCTGGACTTATACCTTTTATGTCAGCTATGGTCCAGCCCATAGCTCTCTTATGCTGCCTCAGAACTCCAAGTAGTTTTTCTTCTTGTTCAGCATCCAGCAATGCTGAAATAATCACTGGCAAAGTTGAGTCTGCTCCCAGAAATCCGTACTTCAAATGCTGCGGCAATGACTTCAGTTCCAGTTCAGGTGGTTCTTCCACAGAAGGTTTTGTCACTTTGATCTCCCGAGAAGACAAGTCCAAGGATTCAAGTTGTGCACGAAACTTGAAACCATGAGAATTTGCTTCTAACCACGCTGAGTATTCCTCTTCTTCTTCATTACCATACTGCAACATTTCCTCCATCAACACTCTTTCCAATGCATCATCTCCATCGTTCATCCATTCTTCATCATCACTTGTTAAAGCATCAACAGTTGATATGCGAAAACAGTCCTCACCTTCATCATGGAATTTCATGGCTTTGAATACGTTGAATGTGACTTTCTCGTTCTGGAATCTCATGGTTAGCTCCCCTTTCTGCACATCAATAAGAGTCCTTCCCGTAGCTAGGAAAGGTCTTCCTAAAATAATGGGAACTTCCCTGTCTGCTTCATAATCAAGAACAATAAAGTCAGCTGGAAAAATAAACTTATCAACTCTTACCAGGACATCCTCAATGTTTCCATCGGGATGAGCTATAGACCTATCCGCCAATTGCAATGTTACCGTCGTAGGTCTTACCTTTCCTATGCCCAACTGTTTAAACACTGACATAGGCATCAAATTTATGCTAGCACCAAGATCACATAAGGCCATACCACAATATGAGTCTCCAATAGAACAAGGAATATTAAAGCTCCCCGGATCTTTCATTTTAGGGGGCAATTTGTCCTGCAAAAAGAAACTACATTCTTTGGTTAGTGAAACAATTTCATATTCTCCCAACTTTCTCTTTTTTGTAAGGATATCCTTCATGAATTTTGCATAGTTGGGCATTTGTTCTATGGCTTCCACCAATGGAATGTTGATGTGCAGCTATTTCAAAATGTCCAAGAACTTCTTAAACTGCTCATCTTGCTTCTTTTTGGCAAACCTCTGTGGGAAAGGCATTCTTTGCTGCACTGTTTTGCTCTCTGGAATATTGCATTGCTGCGGCATTGGTGGTGCTGATGCTGCAGCATCCGGTTGTTCTGGAATGGTGCTTTGCTGGGGCATTTGCGATGCTGCAGCATTTGGCTCCACTGATTCTTTTGCAGCTACTGGAATTTCTACATTCTGGCTGGACTCACTGGTCGACTCAGCTGCTCCAGACTTCATTTTTGGCTCGTCCAGTATTCTGCCACTTCGGAGTGTTACCGCCTTGCAATGTTCTTTTCCTTCTCTTCTTGGATTTTCTGTGTCGCTCGGAAGTGATCCTTGTGGTCTGCTCCTCATCTCTTGGGCTAACTGCCCTTGCGCATTTTACTCATGCAAAACAGCACACGTTAAGGAAAGAATGATACACAAGCTGACATTTAGCAAATAATTCAGATCAATAAATCCACAAAACAGTTCAGCTCATGCATACTTTATTTGTAACTCATACAATCATTCAAATAATCTCATAAGTCCAGGAATGAGTATAAAAATAAACTGAAAAATAAAAGTAACCAAATGCAAACAATCAATATTTACAAACAATCAATATTTACAAACAATTGACTCCAAAGTCCCCGTCAACGGCGCCAAAAACTTGTTGACCGGTGTATATTTGCACTTGTTAAGATTGCGTTGATTTATTCTATTTTCTTTATCTTTACAAATTGTGACACACGCACACAACGCAACAAGTTTTTGGCAAAAACTTGTTGCGTTGTGTGTGTGTGTCACAATTTGTAAAGATAAAGAAAATAGAATAAATCAATGCAATCTTAACAAGTGCAAGTATACACTTGTCAACAAATAATATATGTACCTAAGTACAAGATTATCGATCCCACAGGGACTATGTATGCCAATTACAAATGCAAATACGATTGTACAAATGGTTAAAAGAATAAAAGAATAAAGAATAATGAATCATAAAAGAATAAAAGAATAAAAAATGATAACTGATGGATAGAGATTGGTCTAATGCTACGGCATTCCTACTCCTAACTACACTAACAGTTAAGGGTTAGCCTATTGGAAATAACCACAAGAGTACTGCAGGTAATACAATGTTGCGGCATTCACGCCAAAAATGTAAGTACAAACCAGAGATGAATCTAAATATACAGAGCATGCTTTCAGTTTCCATATCAATGCTACAGCATGTCTGGTTCTACCCAGACTACTTGATCTACTAGTCTAGATCCCCGATAACATCGTCTCATGGAGTACGAAGTACCGTGGACCTAGCGCAACGCTAGTCAGTGAATTTGGTCATTTCCACTGCAATATTGAGTGCACTCTCGTGTCTTTACCACTAGTTACACAGTTCTCAAATCTAGCACCACATAATTATCACGTCCACTAGTTCCCCTCCGCTAGAAGGCCAGATACTAGCTCAATTCATACATTGGACAGTCGTAACCGCAAGTGATGTTAAATCAATTTAATGTAATTACATGAATAAACCAAGCATCGCCCCATACAAGCATTAAACATAAAAATAGAAAGCAATGTTGCAGCATACTCGTCATCATAATCAAGACAGTGTATTCAACATGCTCATACTTAACTACATCACAGCATCTTCAGGTTAAAAATATATATTTTGTTGAAACGAATCATGGAAGACAAGGATCAACGTAATAGGAAAAATAGTCCCTAGGTCCATAGTGACACCAATCAACGGAGTCAATCCTAAGACGGAAAACATATCACTCCCAAAACATTTTTAATCAATCCTTGAACCAAGAATCATGAAAGACAAGGACTAACGTAATAGGAAAAATAGTCCCTAGGTCCATAGTGACACCAATCAACGGAGTCAATCCTAAGACGGAAAACATATCATTCCCAAAACATTTTTAATCAATCCTTGAACCCATGTAAACATTCTAATATTACAAAGAACATTTGGTCACAAAAACAATAGTAAATTGAGGAAATGGAGAGAGGATTACTCTGGGTCGGAGATCACCCTACTGCCCAAATCGGTTTAATCAACGTACTGCTGCCCTTCGTTTCCTCTGCTTGATGCTGCTGCGTCTCTAGTGCTCAGCTATGAATGCTTTAGCAAGTCACCCTGCTCACTCTCGGGTTCTTTCCCTACTAAAAGTTAGTCTAGAACTAAGAAGAAACACTACTAAACTATCTAAGAAAACTAAGAAGAAAAACCAATCTCTCTATGTTGGCCAAAAGCCTCCTAAACTCTAACAAAGACTAGCTCTCAAACTCTCCAAGACTAGCCAAACTCATTCCTCTCGGTTCTTCACATACATATAGCCTCTTTGTGTACCGAGAGCCATTACCAAGCTGCCATGTGTCCATAATTCTGGAATTTTCTCCAAAAATTCCAACAAATAGTCAAAATAAGTTCCAGCTGCTTTTCTGGAGTTGTTGTCTTCTTCCTCTGAATGCTGCAGCATTTGCAGCCGGTCTCCCACCGCTTTCTGTGATCTTTGTCATTTTCCTCTGATGCTGCAGCATTTGCAGCAGAGTTTTTGTCTTTTTCTTCTGACAGCAGCAGGATCTGCAGCAGAATTTCAGAACTTTCTGCAGGAGTTTTATCTTTTTCCTCTGACGGCTGCAGGGTCAGCAGCAACATTCCAGCTGCTTTTATGAAATTCTTGACCTTTTCTTCTACTTTTTTGTCCCCCTTGTCGCCATGCACTTAAACAAACACACACACACACACACACACACCCACATATATATATATATATATATATATATATATATGTAGAATGGATAGGACAAAAGAAATAAATGCCTACCGCAAGTTCACCTTTAATATGCCCAGCTGGATTTTTAAGTGACAAATAGTGTGTGGGTGTATATTATATATATATATATATATATATATGCAAATTATCCACACATACTTCACTTTCTTCTCGGTCAACCTTTATCCAACTTCCTTCCACCAATTTCAACCATCAAAATTTCCTTTTTACCCTTGTCACAATAAATCAATTCAAATTAATTCTCAAATAATAACAAATAATACAGCTCGTCCACATTTTGAGAAATTAATTCAATTAAATTGACTTTTAACAATAAATCCACATATTTAGGTAAAAAGAGAGAAAATATCAAATCAACACATCTTTATTCCCACTACTAGAAAAATCAAGTTTTGCGACGGCCAAATCCGTCGAAAATCCGTCGCAAATCGACTTTTGCGATGGAATTGGCCATCGCAATATCTTCGTCGCTTATTGCAACGGCACACAGAATCCGTCGCAAATAGCGACGAATTTGCGACGGGCAAATCCGTCGCTATTTTGCAACGAATTTGCGACGGCATATGGGCGTCGCTATTTTGCAACGGATTTGCGACGGCATTTGGGCGTCGCTATTTTGCAACGGGTTTGCGACGGCATTTGGGCATCGCTATTTTGCAACGGATTTTCGACGGCATTTGGGCGTCGCTATTTTGCAACGGATTTGCGACCGCATTTGGGCCTCGCTGTTTTGCAACGGATTTGCGACGACGAATTTGGCCCTCGCAAAATAGTGACGAATTTGCGACGGTCAAATCTGTCGCTATGTTTGCGACAATTTTGCGACGGTATTTGGACGTCGCTATTTTGCAACAGATTTGCGACGAATTTGACCGTCGCAATATCTTCGTCGCTAATTGTGACGACACAAAATCCGTCGCAAATAGCAACAAATTTGCGACCATCAAATCCGTCGCTATTTTGCAATTAATTTGTGACGGATTTATTTTGATTATTTTTTATTTTTAATTAAATACATAAAATTATATATATATATATATCCAAAAACATAATTTATAATTAAATAAAAAATAACAATAAAAGTCAACATAATTTATAATTAAATAAAAAATAACAATAAAAGTCATTAATAATAATATTTTTATCACAATATATATATATATATATATATATATATATAATCCAAATAATAAAATATTATAAAATATCATTATAATAATAATAAATATATAATTCTTGTAAAGTTCAGGGGCTTCAGCACAACAATGTAAGGCAAGTTCTTGTACCGCTCACCAAAATCCATTCCATAACCCAGGACACTGCACCATCACAATCATTGGCAGACCCAGAATCCTTAATCCCTGTTCCATCAGTCTCAACTGATCTCACATCATCAACAGAGACAGCTTTATTACACGGATCACCATCTTTGTCATCACCCTGTGCCTGTGAATCAGGCCTCACTGATGACTTAATATCATCAGCTGCATCAACAGCTGAAGCTGAAGCACATGCACCATCATCTAATGCCCTAGAAACTTCATCTGCATCTAACTTCTTAGGAGAGTTCTCATTCGTATCTAACTGTTCTACATTAGTATGTTCTAACTTAGAAGCATCCATCTGTCCGTCAAAACTTGCCTGTTGCAAATGCGTGGAATTGAACTGCAGACCTCCATTGAGCTGCTGCTTTGACAATGATTTGGAGTATCCATATCAATCCAGGTAAATGACAATAATGGATATTTCACATGAAAGCATTATTGCACCTTGAGCTTCAACCACGCAGATAAAATACCCGGCCTAACCTCAGTTGCTCCGTGCAAAATATCATTTAGGAATCAAGGGGGAGAAAAGGAGGAAAAATGATAGTTATAATGGTTATTAAAGCATTAACATCTTCCATTCTTCCACCCTCTACTATTAAAAGTAAAAAATAAGTGGTCTACATAGAAATCAACCGCAGGAAACATAGAGGGAACTTGATGTTATTTAATGTAGTTTCTTATCCTGCAAAAAAATTTGAAGTGTTGAACTACCACAACAGAACATCCACCCTTAACCCCTCTCCACGGGATAAAAAATAAAAGAGAATTATAACAGTCACTGAAAGATCTCTTATGTATGTTTAAGTTCCAAATTGACAGGACCTCCATTAAATGATTAGCATGCTTTTGAGACAGGTATCAAGGTTTTGTTCATGCATACATGAGACACCGTTTCCAGAACTAGTAACCCTAGTAGAACTGATAACTATGGCAATTTGCAATGAATAAAATGTGGCAAATTAGATGTGAATAACTCTATTATTTTAGAGTTATCACTTATCGGCTAATGAACAAGAAAGGTACGCTTCTCCCAAACCCATGGCATTCAAATCATTTGAAAAAAAATATTATGTTTAGTTTATAGAATACCCCATGTGACACCTCGCTACTAGTAACATAGCTGTTTCCCGAGATGATCTTGAAGCCTATCGAACCAAGTTATTCTTGGGAGTTTACAAGTTGAAATTATCGAAACTTATTGTACCAAGTTAATCTTGGAAATTTGCAGTTCAAGTTAATCTTGGAAATTTGCAATTCAAGTTAATCTTGGAATAAAATCAAATTGCCGAGTTAATCTCGAAGTTTATTAAGACCAAGTTAATCTTTGAATAAAAACAAATTCCCGAGTTAACCTCGAAGTTTATTAAAACCGAGTTAATCTTGGAATAAAATTAAATTGCCGAGTCAACCTCGAAGATTATTAAATTGCTGAGTTAACCTCAAAATTTATTAAAACCAAGTCAATCTTGGAATAAAATTAAATTGCTGAGTTTACCTCGAAGATTATTAAAGCCGAGTTAAATTTTGAAGTTTATTAAGGACCAAGTAAAGCTTGAGAATTGACAATCTTAGGACAGATTTAACAGATCTGTCAAGTTTAGGATATATTAAGGTATAAGCGAAGGACAAAGTTTGAAACGACAAATCAATTATCAAAGGCAAAATTAACGAACAACAGAGTACAAAAGTTAGGAGAAATACATCAAAAAGCCGTCCACAATAAGAGCCTAAAAATTTACAAGTAATTAAGAAGGGGGAACATTGGACCATCAATTAAATCCCAAAAGTTGGGATTAGATGGTGGGGGTGGATTCCAAACAACTCTCCCTCTCTGCTCATCTTTTTCCCTAAGAGCATCCATCTCCTCAGCGGTGTAGGGGACGAAGTCAGTACCTCGCCTGCATGCTTCATTGTCGAAGTTTACCTCAAAGGCTCTCAGGAGAATGGACTTATCTTCAAAATAGTGGTGGAGTTGGCGAATAATGTGAACACATCCTTTGTCCAAAAAGGAACCAGCTTCACGGCCTATCTCCGTGCTATACTCGGTTGAACTTTAAAAGTCGTCGATGATGTTCTTTTTATACCTATCCGACTTACAAAAGTTGAGTTCCTCCTGGACAATAATCCAGCCAGCAATAGCCTCATCGTGGGCTGTGTTCAGGTTGATGTTAGCGGCCTCCAACTCTACCAACTGGCCTTCGCATCTAGCCAACCTTGCCTTCAAATCGGCTACCTCGGCTGCCACCCTTAACTTCTCTACTTCGGCCTCCTCGAGACGAGTCGACTAGGCAGCAGTCTCGCCCTCCAAGGTAGCTAAGCGGGGTTCATTAATTGCCTGTCATTCTTCATTTTCAGCAGCCCGCTCGACTGCCTCAGGAGCTCGAGAATTGGATCTGTAAAGAACATAGGCAAAAATCTGCCACAGAGAGAGAGTTAGAAATAGATAAAGACATATGACAAAGAAAAACAAAAACCAACATAAGGAACTTACCCGAGATATGAGGGCACCAACGCGGTTGGTAGCCTCGTCCACACCCATTTCTCCCATGACTTCTAGGGACTCGATGTCCGTAGCCCCATCAAGAATAGCTCTCCCTATGTAGGAAGCAGCATAATGGTTGGTGAAGTGGATGTTGCGAAGAGGAGGAGTTCGCTCTTGAATCTCAACAGCCAAAGCCCTCAATGTCTCCTCCTCTGTGGGCATCTTGAAGCTTGGACGTAGCTAGGAAGGACCTTGGTAATCAAAGTGGACTTCATCTCCAGCTTGGGTAGATGTGATAGGGACTTCGTCCCTAATCTCCAGGGAGGCCTCCTGCCCCACCGACACATTCCTCGATGAAGTGGAATAAGGGGACTCTGGTGTGCCTACCGCCGTAGGTAGATAGGGTCTGTGGGGTGACGTCCTTCTTCTTTGAAGGGGACACAATTGTTCTTCCTCTTCACCCCCGTTTGAAATAGTAACTATCGGGACCTCGTTTGCGGCCTCATTACGACGCCATGTGGGAGCTGAGCGGGGAGTCCGAGTTCTAATCTCTTGATCTTGTTGATGTTGGGGGTTCCTTCCCCTACGAGCACGCAAGACAGGCCTCGCAGAACTAGCTCTGGGGGGAGCAGCTTCCCCAGAGGTACCCCTATCCACAAGCCTAGGTGGAAATCAAGGCATTGAATCCAAGTGCGACTGGCGCACACTCCGACTTCCTTCACAAGCTACCCAAGCGATGTTGAACATAGTAGGACCTATGAGTAAAAAAAATGTTAATTGTCAAAACCAAGTGAAAAAAGAGAAAAATGAAGCATAAGTATGAAAGACAAGTTACCCCGCGTAGTTCGGCAACCGCAAACAGAAGAGGTATAAAGTTCACATTGAGTTGAGAAAACACCTCAGGGTGTATTGTCCAATCAGAATTAGGATGGTCTACTTCGAAGCCCAACTCTCCTTTTCAGCTCTCCAAGTCGGGACCGATCCCACACCATCTTAAATTGTCCTTGCTCAGCAGATCGGCGGTCGAGCAGATACGAGTCTGTGCGTGAGGATCAAACCTAAGTCTTGAGTAATAGCTTCTACAAAGTCCCGTTCAGAAGCATCCAAAGAGGAAGACCTTTTAATCTGAGTCCACATAACTTTCTCCCCAACACTTGGACGGAACGGAAAGCCAATCCTAGATTCCACCATCATCCACTTATCTTTGAAATCAACCTTATTCGGCGGGGCAGGGGGGAGGGGGGGAATCTAGTAGTTGGACTTTGTTTTTTCGAGGTCTAACAAACAATTTATTATTTGTCATTCTTAGGGAAGAATAGAACATCCTGAGAATATTGATGGAAAATTCGAAGCCTAGTCTACGACATAAATAGATGAGGGAAAAAACAGTTCGAACTGCATTAGGGTGAATTTGACCGGGTTGTACGCGGGCGTATACCAAAAAATTGACAAAGGCAGGGTCCATAGGGAGCCTAAGTCCTACATCGAAATGTGCAAAAGGAAGAGGTATGTGTTTTGTAGACATTTTTCCCACCTCAGGAACTACAAAGACCTTATATATAGAAGGATTTACACTATAGCTTCGAGCGAATGACTGGGCTTGCTCTAAGCTAACTTTACAACGCCATAAGGCAAAGTCTGAGGATAGTGGAGGTGGCATTGGAGGCTGAAAAGGTATACCCTTGGGAACTTTGTTTAGGGGCCCTTGCCTAATGGTTGCAACCGTAACCTCTTGGGCTGCCCTACGACGACGATTGGGAGCAGGATCGCCGAACCCTTTGGCCATCAAATTCTCAACCATTTCCTCCTCAACATTCACGTTCACCTCTTCCATAGACATGATGACCTACGAATGGTAGTTCAACCCTTAGAACCCCATTCTAAAAAACTGCCTAGTTACGAACAAGCTACATACACCCTAAACCAAAGATGCTACCCAAATGATCTACATAAACCTAGAAACTACCATGAACTCAGTTCAAAGTCCAGGTTTAACACTACTCTACGAAAGCATCTAAAGTAAATAAAACCTAGTTCCAATCTTACATGGACATGTTAATGCATACCAAAGGAGGACATGAAAGGGAAAAGTAAAAAACGCAGAGAAATAGTTGCAGAGGCGAATGTAAAAACGATCAAAGAAAAAGCTTGAAGAAAGAGACAAAACATACCTTTTTGAGTTAATTTGATATGGAAAGAAGATGGAACTCCCAACAGCGATGAAAACAAACGGAAAAGAGGAATGTTCAGAAGAAAGCTTAGTGTAGTTATGGCAGACAAAGAACTATGAGAGAGATGAAATGCAACCTGTGCTAGTAGAAAAGACGAACAACCTTTTATAAACTCTATATCCTTCGGATTTAATGAGGAAATTAATTCATATAAGTTACTTAGACATGATTATTTGATGGGTTCAATGTATTGGGTAAGGTGAAAAGTTTCTTGTCGGCTAACAATAACTTGGGGTCATAATGACAAAACCGCAGAAGTTGAAGCGACAACAGACACCCTCAAAAACCCTAAAGTCTTAGAACCTAGCGAAATTCCAGAAGCCAGTGAAGTACGGGACACAAATGCCTCATACTTCGTTGAGGGGCCACTGAGAAGAAATAATAGCTAGCCCGTGATGTGACGATCAAACCACAAAGCAGACAAGCAATGTGCAACTCGGCGAAGTATCGAACACCACATACTTCGCTGAAGAATAATGTTTCATTATAGTTGACTGAAAGTTAATATAAGCGTAAAAAGCGGTAAGATAAACCGCACCACCTATAAATCGTGGATTCCCCCACATAAGAGGGGGACCTAGTCTACTCATACATGATGGTCAAGTCAAAGCCACGGATTAAGAGTCGTTACTACCATTTCCTCCACTTCGATAAGGTGCATAAATAACCTATAGGCAAAAGGAAAAGGTATTCAATTTAAGATATCCTAAACTTCTTACACTATATCCTCTCAAACTGAGTTGATGGTTGGAGAGTTCATGGGAATCCACTTCCCCATTGAACCTTCTAATTTTACAGGTACTCGATATCTCCGGATTCTCGAAGATCAATGGTCACAGACTCACCTTCTCAGCTCCCAGATTATCCTGACCAATTTTTGACGAGTCAACATATATATATATATAGCTTACATCTTATATATATTATTGATAACACTAAAAGCAGATTATTCGGCGACTCAACAAAATTGATGAACTGGAATGTGAGTGAGCTAGTAGTTGACTTTCTCCCTACTCGTCGTCGTTGACTATACAATGGTTCAGAATGCTCTTCTTTCTTGTGTGGCTGACCTGCACAGAAGTCCAAACGGAGTGTTTGCCTCCGTTTGAGCCCTCCGATGATAAAGTCAGGAGTAAACAAAATAGAACAATGAAAGAGAAGATTTTAATCTTGCTATCTTAGGTGTTGGAAATTAGGATTTGGTACATAGATTGGCTATGAACAAACCCTAAAAAAATGATTGTAGAAACAGAGTAAATGATGAGAATATTTGCTTTAGATAATGAAAAATTGATTACCCCTGAATATATGCACAATCATTTTTTTATATGAGAGTTTACTTATTTGAAAGTACAAAAAATGTACTTGTTGGTGTCATTTATTGAGTTGAGGTTGATTTAATATTTTTAGGGACATTTAATATTGTTTGATATTGCACAGAATAATGATGCCCCTATGCAATGGGGCAGTAGTAGCTCACATAGAGTGAAAGTCTGCGCAAGTCACTTTGTCCCCATATCCTCTCATTGAATTTCTCATTGTGGCTCCTGCGAGTGGGACAACAACTCTTTGAGGTGTGGGTGCAAGATTATTTTTCTCCACTCTGCACTTCGCACACCTAATTTATCGAGTTGTGCCATTTGTGTTTGTTTGATTAGTTTAACTAGGACCATTCACCTAGTCTTCTGTCCACATGTTATTTGACTAGTTTAAGTGGGACCATTGACCGACTGAGTGTAATTGTATTCTTTCAATTATATAATTTTTTCTTTCTCTTCTCATCTTTAAAAATATTATATATATATTTAGAAAAACAATTAATATAAATTATAAAAAATTACTTTATAATTTTTAAACTTAATCTCTATAAAATGAATCTGTTTAAAAATATAAAATACAAATTATAAAATTAAATTTTTTTAATTTTACGTTAGATTGTTGAAAACATAAATATAATAATAAAAACAAAAAGAATAAATTGGTAAAGAGAAAGTACAGAAATACAAAACATTTTTAAATGAATAAAGTTTTAAAACATAAAAATAAATGTATAGATGCTCAATTTTAAAAAACAATGAAGTGAGAATAGAAAAGATTTTTTTTATATAAAAAAAACTTCAAAAATTACCATATTTATACTTTTGAAATAATCTTATATAATAGATATGATAAATAATAAGAATAATAATAATTGATAAATTTAGTAAATTTATGTTTAACAAATTTAGTTTTAATATATATATATATATATATATATATATATATATATATATAATATTATATTATATATACATTTTCCATGAAGAATATATAAACTTTTTTATATAATTAAATTAAAATAAATTATAAATTATATAATTTTTTCTTTCTCTTCTAATCTTTAAAAGTATTAATATATATATATATATATATATATATATATATATATATAGAAAAACAATTATATAAATTATAAAAAATTACATTATAATTTTTAAACTTAATCTCTATAAAATGAATCTGTTTAAAAATATAAAATACAAATTATAAAATTAAATTTTTTTAATTTTACGTTAGATTGTTGAAAACATAAATAGAATAATAAAAACAAAAAGAATAAATTGGTAAAGAGAAAGTACAGAAATACAAAACATTTTTAAATGAATAAAGTTTTAAAACATAAAAATAAATGTATAGATGCTCAATTTTAAAAAACAATGAAGTGAGAATAGAAAAGATTTTTTTTTTATATATAAAAAAACTTCAAAAATTACCATATTTATACTTTTGATATAATCTTATATAATAGATATGATAAATAATAAGAATAATAATAATTGATAAATTTAGTAAATTTATGTTTAAAAATTTAGTTTAATAGATATATATATATAATAATTAATATATATATATAACATTTTCCATGAAGAATATATATTAAACTTTTTTATATAATTAAATTAAAAAATTATAAATTATATAATTTATAATTATATAATTGTTTCTTTCTCTTCTAATCTTTAAAAATTATATATATAATAATATAATATATATATATATATACTATATATATATATATTTAGAAAACAAAATTAATATAAATTATAAAAAATTACTTTATAATTTTTAAACTTAATCTCTATAAAATGAATCTGTTTAAAAATATAAAATACAAATTATAAAATTAATTTTTTTTAATTTTACGTTAGATTGTTGAAAACATAAATAGAATAATAAAAACAAAAATAATAAATTGGTAAAGAGAAAGTACAGAAATACAAAACATTTTTAAATGAATAAAGTTTTAAAACATAAAAATAAATGTATAGATGCTCAATTTTAAAAACAATGAAGTGAGAATAGAAAAGATTTTTTTTATATAAAAAAAAACTTCAAAAATTACCATATTTATACTTTTGATATAATCTTATAATAGATATGATAAATAATAAGAATAATAATAATTGATTAAATTTAGTAAATTTATGTTTAACAAATTTAGTTTTAATATATTATATATAATATATATATATATATATATTAATTAATATTATATTATATACATTTTCCATGAAGAATATATATTAAACTTTTTATATAATTTAATTTTTTAATTTATTATTTCTTTTAATAACATTTTAAATTTTATTTATAATATAATTTTATTGTTAAAATTTATTATTAAAGAATATATATAGAAATAAAAGAAAAAATAATTTTAAAAAATTTAAATAGAAAAAGAATCCTTACTAAAATTAATACAAATAAATTCATCAGAAATTGTAATCTTATATATCTAAACTCTATATATATATACTTTTTTATGTCTCAAATTATTTTACTTTAAACAAAATTTTCTTTCACATGTTATTTAAAAACAAATTTTAATTTTTTTTTTATTTTAGTGAATTAAAGAAACGATAATTAAATAATTTTATTGAAATATTTGTAAATTTATATTAAAGAACACAAAATACTATAAATATATATAAAAATATATTAAATGTCAAATAATTTAATGACTTTTTGTTTTTAATCAGTAAGCTACATAAATTGTTAAATTTTAAAAACTTTTAACTAAATTTATAAAGATTAATATTTTATTAGGTAAAAAATTTATAACTTTTTTAACCTAAACTTAACTAACATAAATTTGTCTACTAAATTGACTAATTATTCCTAATAATAATAATAATAATAGTAATAATAATAATAATAAAATCTTTACTTAATAAATAATTTTTTATTGTCTAGAAATTTAATTAATAATTTTAAATCAACATGTCATATAAAAAGGTACTTATCCCACAAACTGAAGTATATTTTCTATATATCCTGGTTTAAGACTCTATAACCTTTTGTTTGTTAAGTTCACATTTCTGTATGAACAGGATTAGTTTTTTGTAAAATAAAGTTCTTAACTCTTCATTTTACTTAAATAAAAAAGTTCACTCTCGAACTTTGTATTACATATGTTGGCAAATTGGCATAAATGCTCAAAGACATCTCTTTATTTTCCGTCCAAACACAAGTACTTTTTTTTTTTTCTTATATACTAATTCTTTTACCTAATATATATATTAATCTAGGAAATTTCTGAATAAATATACTTCTCTTTCCTTGGTGCAAGAAAATGGAGTTGGGATCAACTATCTGCAAAAGAAAGAAGTCACACAACGGTGGAGTACCGAAGATGACCATCCGATGATTTTGTTAAAAGAGTGTGGAAATTTATAAATATGTGGGTATAAAATTGGACAAAAGATCCTTCTTTTACCTTCTTACTTGTATTTATAGTAAGAAAACTTTTCTGATTTACCTTATGAATTTACCACCATTAATGAGTCATTCTGAACACCCATGGGTTAAAATAGCCTTCCAATTGACACGTAGATATCATTAGATGACACTAATCCTAGTTCAATTAGGATTTTGACACCCGTTATATTGACTAATCATTACTCCTTAAGATATTCAAGATCCTTTGTGGAAGTAATGATCATTTAGGTATACAGTACTTCAGTACTTCGTTATTGTGGTGTAGATTTATGCGATGTTGAAGTATCGTCTTTATCTAGAGGTTCTACTCAATATTCCTGATGTTTTCTCCAATATTTATAATCAGAGTGTAATATAATAATACAAGAGTATGTACTCTAATAATTAAGTGATGACGTGATTAGTTGTAGAATTTCTTTTCTCTTCAATATATAAATACTTTTTTGTATATACTTTTTTTCCTTCTTGTGATATATTCAAAACTAAAATTTTATTATAAAGTTAAAAAGTAAAAAATTAGATATTTTAGAGTCTATTTGCACAACTTCCCCACACTTTGTGCAAACAATGAATATTCTTCCCAAGTTGGGTTGTACCACTATTTGATGTGATAGAGATATATATATATATATATATATATATTTATATTTATTTCTTTCTTTCTTTCTATCCTTTCTCAGCCAGAAATAATGAAACTTTGTACACGTTTTAGGTTCCAAATTAGTGAATTTGATTCTTATATTATAATTTTTTTAGTATATATATATATATTTGAGTTAAATCTAATTATTTTATTTTCTTATAATTAAAAGTTTGATCAATATTTGAATACTTTGATATATATATATTTTTAGAACTGATTACTATTATATAATTAATATATACAACAAATAAATTTTTTTATTTTAAAAAAAACTAGAAACTAAATTTTTTAAAAGAGGAACTGTAAATTTGTTCTAATTTATTTTAAACTTAATTAAAAGAGGAAAAAAGAAAAGGAAAAAAAAAAACTGTGTTCTGTAATCAGATAAGATTGAGGGATGAACATAGTACTGAATTCCACAAACTAATGCCGATGTTGACTTTCAACATCAGACTTTTAAAGTCAATTATGTCGGTTTGTTTTTGTTTTTATTCTTTTCTCCTTTATATTTCTTGATCTTAACCAAAAGGCCAAAAAAGTATTTCCTATTACGACTTGTTTTTGAATTATTATTTTATTATTATTATTTTATTATTATTATTTTAAAATTGTATTTAATTTGACATTTATATAAATCTACTGAAATTTCTATAATTAAATATTAATTTTTTTTGAAAAACTTAAAACATTTATTTTTGCCCAAGTTTAAGGGGAAAAAATTATAATTTTCTAAAAGTTAAATTGAATTGTATAAATAGAGCTTCAATCCTTAATCTTTTTAAGGTAAAAATAATAATTTAGACCAAAATATAAGGACTAAATTAGTAAATAGTTATTTGTTTGTGTTCCTTTGGATAATGATGGTCTCGTTATTACTCTCTTTTTGTTTTTGTAACCACACACCATCACCATGTCTGATTTTTAAGCCAATATTTTAGACTTTGAAAAACCCCCAAAACCCTAGAAAGGGTGGCTCACTCTAGAGAGAGAATTATCCGCCTTGAAATAGTTTATGATTTTCATTTACATATTTTGATAATTATTTTACATTTTAAATAATTTAAAATCAAGTAAATTAGACTTCCTTTTTTAAGTAAAAGCTCATATAATATTTATTTAGTTGTTTCATTTTAGTGTTTGATTCTTCAAATTTGAGGTATTTTTAATTTTATTATATTTTAAGTTCTAACTTCTAGAGATTATAAATGAGATTGTATTTATTTTCTCCATCAAAAAGTTTATTTAAAATATTTTTTCTCTAAATATTACTAACTAAACTACGTATTCTTTACCTTATTGACAAAGTTAAATAGTCATGACCTTTATTTTATTAATTTATTTAAAATTTGATGCATTTTTATTTTTATTGTGTATTGAACTTATGATTTTTAGAAGTTATAAATGATATTATTACAAATTAAACTAAGGCAAAATTAGTTCATGTTAAAGAAAAAAGAAAAAAAACTATTCCATCATCCTTTTCTCCATTTACATTGTTCGAATTCGATAACTTAAATAAAGTGAAAACAAGTTATTTTCCATTTGGACCAACAATGACATAACATAGGGATTCTTCTTGGTACTCCTCTTTTTATACTTCTGAAAAGTCTGAACTTTCACTACAAATTATTCCTCTTAATTTTCTTCTTCTAATTCTTCAAAACATGGCTAAACAGTATTACAAAATTCAGAATCTTTTACTATTTATCAGTTGTCTGTTTACTACCGTCTTAGCAGACTGTGAAGCAGAAGAAGAAAATTCAAATACTAATAGAACTGAAGCCCTCAAATACAAAATAGGAGCAATAGTTTCAATCTTGGCATCAAGTTTAATCGGCGTATGTATTCCAATACTCGGAAAAAGAATTCCGTCTTTGAATCCCGAAACGAATCTCTTCTTCATCATCAAGGCCTTCGCCGCCGGTGTTATTCTCGCCACCGGATTCATGCACGTGCTGCCGGATGCTTTCGATAACTTAAGTAACCCTGGTTTGAAGTGTCACGGACCTTGGACTGATTTTCCATTTGCTGGGCTTTTTGCTATGTTAGCTTCCATTATTACTTTGGTTGTTGATGTTTCTGCAACTTCTCATTTCAAGAAGAAGAACCAGGTGCTGGTCGGAGAAGAAGACGTCTTCTTCGACGCTGGTGGCGGTGGCGGTGGCGGTGGCATGGAGAATTTTGCTGGAACCAACGGCTACGGTCATGGAGACTCTGTTTCTACTAAACTTCGTTTCAGAGTTATATCACAGGTTCTTATACTTTTCCCCTTTGAAAAACTTATGAATTTTGGTATGCGTCAAAATTAATGGTAGAAAAATATATTTTCTATTGTGAAACTTTTGTATGTTAGAACAATTTATATACATAAAAAAATAAAAGTTTAATTTCAGTCTTTGATTTGACATAATAAAAAAATGTATTATAAATATTATGAAAGATGAAGGATTAGACAGTATAAGTTGTATTTTTTTCAAAAAAAAGTTATACCTTATAAACATATTTTAAATCGAATTTAAATTAATTTACGTTATTAAATATAAATTATATTAAATTTTTAATAACAATAAATATGATAAAATTAAAATTCAGTATAAGAATATCATTTTCATCACTAGAGTATAAGAAGACGCTAGGTATTCTGTCATGAGGTGTATGGCTAACAAAGTTTGGAAATCCTAGTAAGATTTTAAAAAACTTTGGCATTTATTACTTGAATTGTATTATGTTGATAATTTTTAACATGAAGTTAATCCGTTAAAGAAAAATTCGAAAATTCAATCATCTACTTTAAAAAAAAATATTTAAGAAATTTTTTATCAATTCTCACAAGCTACCGAATTAATTGTATTCGCATTTTATTTACATACTCAAATCGGTAATTGTGTGCAATATTAATAAGTTTTTTAATTTTGTTATAATATATATGTATATACAATATATATATATATATATATATATATAGGTTCTGGAGTTGGGAATTATTGTTCACTCAGTAATTATTGGAATTACATTAGGGGCTTCTGATAGTCCAAAAGATATCAAACCTCTTGCGGCTGCTTTGACTTTTCATCAGTTTTTTGAAGGCATAGGACTTGGGGGATGCATCACTCAGGTTTGTATAATTTCTAATTCCTTCGTCCCATAAATTATTTTAAATCTTTATATATTAGTTTATAAATTAATTAGTCAAAAATATGTAATTTAATTATAAAAAATTTGTCTATAACTAAATAGGTGAAAATATATAAAAAGAAACTGTTTATAAACTAAAGACATATATATATATATATATTAGATATTATATATATATATATATATATTTTTTTTTTTCAAAATTCTCATTTTATTTATGTTTTTGAATTGTTTTTTTAGAAAAAAATAATTTATATAGAAATCAAATCATGAAGACAAATTTGCTGTACCTAAGCTCGGAAAGGCGAAAACCATTTTGTGAGTATAGTCAAATGAAGACCTTGTCTAGCAAGAAGATGAAATAAAAATTAAACTAGGAATATGGGTTTAATTTTTCTATATATGGTTTAATTTTTTTTTTCTTAAATTTTTGAGACATTTTTATTATATTTGAGAATGAAAATTGTATGATAAACATTCTAATATGAAGACGTAATAGACCAATTTTCGAAAGATAAGACTAAATGCGATACATGAATTAAATGTATAAATTTGTGAAAATTTTCAGGCAAAATTCAGGAGTCGGGCTGTGATAATAATGGCACTTTTCTTCTCGTTAACGACGCCGGTGGGTATCGGAATCGGAATCGGAATATCGGAAGGTTTTAATTATAAAGAAACAGATCGTAATGCTCTGATAGTGCAAGGGATTCTGAATTCGGTGTCGGCCGGAATTTTGATATACATGGCTTTGGTTGATCTTCTTTCAGCAGATTTCATGAATCCAAAGATGCAAAATAATGGAAAGCTTCAAATTGGAGCAAATATATCTCTTTTACTTGGTGCTGGATTCATGTCGCTGCTGGCTCATTGGGCTTGAATTTTTCTTTTTAATTTTTTAATCCTCTTTAAATTTTCAAACTTTTGTGTATGAAACTATTTCTAGATTATATATTCTCTTTAAATTTTCAAACTTTTGTGTATGAAACTATTTCTAGATTATATATATATATAATCTAGAAATAGTTTCATGCACAAAAGTTTGAAAATTTAAAGAGGATTAAAAAAATTAAAAAGAAAAATTCAAGCCCAATAAGCCAGCAGTGACATGAATTATATATAATATATATATTTATTTATATTTATATATTTTGATGATTGGTAAATTTGTTGGCCTGGTACTCCTACCAGATTGGGATTGTTTGAAAATATGATATTATCTGTTATAAACATAAGTTTTCATGATTTTTTAAAATATTTTATACTAATTTAATGGAGTGTATGTAATTCTTATATGTTATACAATTTTAGTATTATGATCAGATGTGGACTTAGACTAATATTCCAACAAAATAGTTCCAAACAAATTTATATTTGACATATTTAATTTTTTTAAAATGAATTATTTCAATTTTTTTAAAATTTATTGATTTATTTAAAACCTTAGAAGGCAATTGTTTTTTTTTTTTAAATTAGGATTAAACATGAGACATCTTTTATCCTCCATACGTGTTCTTTCTTATTTTACATAATCCTTATTTCCCTTTTGTTTTTTGGTTTTTTTTTTTTTTGCTTTTTTTATTTCTTTATACACTTTTTATTGCTAATATTCAAGGATATTAAAGTTTATTGCAAAAATTATAAATTGTTGTAATCTACACAAAATTATAATAATCGTATATAATAAAATTTTATGTATATTAATTTAAATTATATATATATATATATAGGCAATTAAATTTAATTATATATTTAAAATATATAATTAAATTTTATTTAAATATTTTAATATATAAAATTTTTATATATTAAGATATTGAGAGATTTATGTCTTAAAACTTTGACACCATAAAAGTCATTGATGGTCATTCCTTCACCAATAAATAGAGGATTAAATTTTCTTAGAAAAAAGAGAAAACAAGGTGAGATAGAAGAAGTTGAGAGAATTATAACGAAACTCGGTCAAAGTCTATTCCGAAATAATCAAAGGCTTCTAAAGAAAAATACAAAAATCCTCAAAACAAATTCGTAGCTGTTCAACGGATCGAGATTAAGCCAACAACCCTCGATATCAAGTTAACGACCCTCAAAAGCCCAAAATAGTTGTTCAACGGATCAAGATCAAACCAACGACCCTCGAAGTTGAATCCAATCCGAGATCAGCCCAACATAGCAGTTCAAACAGATCAAGATCAGCTCAAAACACCACTCTGATATGTTAGAATCCATTGGATTAAGATCAAGTCCAAAAAAGCTCTCGAGCCCACGACAGATCGAATTAGCGGATCGATAGAAATATAACCCAAAAAAAATTATTGTAATTATATTACGTGTAACTCAATTTATAGGAAATACGAAAAAGGAAATTTGTTTACTATATATTAAAATATGAAAAGATTCAATTGTCATATGTGACATATGACATCCTAAATAGCCACTGATTTTTACCCTCTAAATAGAGGATAAATTCCCTTAAAAAAAAGTGACAAAGAGAACAAAAGCTAAGAAAGAAAAGCTCTGACAAAAAGGAGAAAAGCTGGGATATGGAGAAGCTCTGAAGTTGAGAAATATTTAAAGAATACCCAACCTCTGTCGTTTATAGAGTTTTAACTCTTTCTCTTATCGAAGTCATTCCGATAAATTTTAAGGCTTTTTTAAAGACAATAATTAACTTCTAAAACTCAAATTAATCATCACAAGTTATCAGAATTCTAAAAATCAGCACAGAACTTGTTCTGAAAAGTTTTCCTGAAAATTTTTCTTTTCTTCTTTTCGCAAAAAGCCTCAACTATTTATGCTATTGATACGCGAAAATCGTATCACTTTTTTAGCATGTTTTTATGTATGAATTTGGGTGAAATCGAGGGTAATTTGATCTTGATTGTTCATTATTCACTTAATTTCACAGTTTTTATGATTTTGGAAGTGTCAGGTGAAAAGTAGACGAAAACAGCAAATTTTGGGACAAAAACGCAATTTTTGGAAATGTTGACCCGGTCAAAGGGTCGGAACGGGCGTCCCGACCAAGTCAAGGCACCTGGACGGGCGTCCAAGACCCGGGACGGGCGTCCAGGACCCGGGACGGGCGTCCCTACCTGGTCAACAGACCAGGACGGGCGTCCCGAGCCGCCAGAAGCTGTCCCACATCGAATTTTTCAGAAATTTTCACTCCGGGAAGCTGCTATAAATACCCCAGGCCTCCAGCAGTTGAATTCATTCCTCTCCACTCGATCTGAGTCATTTAGTGGTGTCAAGTGTACAATTCTCTAGTACACAACTCACTCAGAGACTCGGATCTCAGTTTTCTTTCTTATTAGTGTTTTGTTTTAGTTTCTGAGAAATAGTCTCAGATCTTAGGTTTCTATAGATAGGTTCGTTTCTGGTATTCATAGAATACCTGGGATTTCGTTAGGAGATCCTAAGAGGGCTCTAGGCGTTTGAAGAGTCAGTCCACAGGACTGGGCTTAAGCTGGGTATTAAGGTAAAGCCTAGTTACTAGGCTGAGGAAGCGTCCTCCGAAGGTTCTGGTGAGCAGAGTCAGGGCGAGCAATACGACATATACAGCAGTACGCTCCGTCGGCGAGACTACGTAAAGGGTGATTTCTTTATGGCATCAGTCCCCATGTCCATCTCTTATATGTTGTTATTGTTTTGTTCTAAATACATATTATGAATACGAGATTACGATGTTTATGAATAGTTGGTTTATATGTTGACATTATTATGTTTTTCCGGAAATAGCCACCTGCTAAATATTCACTATGTCTGCATGTTTAATGTGCTCTTTTAAACTAAAGTTAGGGTTATAGACAACTCTTAACCACGGTCTAATCATAACCTGTTTAGTTTAACAGACATCAATTAGTATTGGTGTCTGCCATGCTAGATAAAATAACCTGCTGAACACCTTGCATGTTAGAGTAGTCTAGGGGAAGCCGAGCCGAGTCCGATTATGCCGGCGGCTAGGGCAAGCGGTATGATCCCCGAAGTGACATAGGGCTTTCATGGATGCCTTCGTCCCGAACCGTGAGTAGGGCCGTCATTAAGGTAGGGCGGTTTATTAGAAACCTCGGATGTGGTACGCCTTTAGACACATAACATAGTTGCAATCCAGGCTAAGACATGTCTAAAATACTCGAATTTAGGTCAATCAACATATAGGAAAAGTATAACATAGAATCAGAACTCATCTATAAAACACTTCTAGGATTAATTAGACTTAAACCTAGTGGAGAATGAATCACCCTCTCATCAAATTATTTGATGAAGATTGCATAACTGGATCATAAGATAGGAGTTAGGATAAAAGGCTAGTTACTATTAAGCCGTTGCCACTTCCCTGGGAGTACGATATTTAACTTAATAAAATCGTAGATACTTTCCAACAGACTAGCTACACGATAGGTACTCTGCCTTAGGTTCTGGCTGATTAAGTGACACCATAGAGACTAAATGTGACAATTAGTCAATCACAGTCCTTAATTATTCATAATCAACATAGGGTAAAATAACACCTATTTAGCACGTCAACCGGAATCGCATCAGCTATTCCCAATGATCTCTAATAATTAACTTTTAACAACATAGGCTTATAAATAACAGTGATAAAAAATCAATTTTAAAATTTTATTTGAAAAAAATTGCATAAATTCTTCAACCACTTTAAATTAAAACGTAATTCTTTTCAATAAATTCAAGAGTTAATAAAAATCCTATTATTGAATAAATAAAAAATTATTAATCAAATAATGTATCTAAAAAAATTTATTTGCCTATAAAAAAAGAATTCTTCCCTTCTTCAATGATTTCTCTTTGATCTTCTGATTTCGTTTCTCAATTCACACAATTCCCTTAGGATGAGTGCGAATCTATCTTCAAGAAGATTGATTAGGGATCTAAGCTGATCAACATTGGTGTTTGTGTTCAGCAAAGGTTAATCTGACTAACGAAATCTATTGTTTATGGTTTGGTTTATAGTCAAACTTTCAATCTGCACAGATAAAACTAAGTGAAAACCATTATTACTATCCATTCCGGGTGAAGGTGTACCATTGGGAGTTGCAGAAGTGTAATTTGGAAAAGCAGGAGTGTATTCAGGTAAAGCGGGAGTAGGAGATCATGGAGTAGGAGTTGGAAGAGGGGACTGAAGAGCAGGTGGCGGATGAGAAGATTTTGGAGCAGGAGTTGGATTAGGAGATTTGACTAATGGTTCATCCTTGGATGGATCAATTTCTTCAGCTGACGTTTTTTTCTTCGTCTGTATCTAAAACGTTTTTAGCTCTCATCATGATCATTTCTATTAATTTACTCGTGTCCCCGTTAGACTCGTCACTAGAAATCTCTATTGAACCTAATGGTTTAGGATTCAGTGGTTTCGCATTTTCAGGAGTAGATTCTTTTGGTCCTTTTTTCTTACGAATAAGGGACTCATGATTTTTTATCTGCTCAACTATATTTTCAGTAGTTGTTCGTGTTCTCTTCACCTAAAATCCATACAAATTGTTTTTTGGAAATTAATGGAAAAAACTATTTCATAAAAATAATCTTTTCAGGAATTGTTTGAAAAAGAAAAATAGAAAGAAATGATTTCCATAATATGTTTTAGAATAATTTTCTAAAATTTGATTAACCTATATTTCTTAATTTCAGATAATTTTTAAAATTAATTATTTAAGATAACCATGTAGTTCAGGAATCATTGATTCATTCTATCCAGAAAAATTATTTACTAAGTCATAAGTTACTACCGTTACCTATCATTAATTTCCAAAAATTTTATTAGGAATCCTAAAATTTTATGAGTGTTCCCGGCAACGATGCCAAGAATCTGATGCAGTTCTAATAATATAGTGCTAATGGATAGGGTTTTATTACCTATGTTATTACGAGTAATTAAGGACTTAAGTTTAGCACTTATGATTGTCACTTAATCAAATAAAACCTAAGACAAAATATCTATCATGTAGCAAGTCTGTTAGTAGCATTTACAATTTTACATTTATAAAATCGTAATCTCAAAGAACTAGCAACGATTTAGTAGTAATGATAACTTAGTCTTAAGAGTTATTCTATCAGGAATTAATCAATTGGATATCAATTTCTTGAGAGAGGTGAATCACAATAACACATGCAAGTATCAAGCATTCAACGAATAGTTTGTAGTCTTAGTTTATACAACTTGTTTGACCTATTTTTGAATATTTTAGATATATCTTGATCTAAGGTAATTATGAACTGGTACCCATTTGTTACCATATCTGAGTTATCTAATGTATTTACCCACGTTATTCCTGGTGTTGGTTAACAGATATAACCTTACTCATCTTTCGAGTTGCTTAGCAGTATTCATGATCCTATGTTACTTCGAAATCATGCTACTCTTTCACTCTAGGACTGGCATAACCTGCAAACTCAGCGTTATTAGGTTTCTTTAACATACATGTTGACTGTATTGTTATTTTTCCTAATCTGGTAATATCTACAATTACTTTATGGGTCAGGCTTAAGGTAGACTGTCAAATTAAACAACTTATGTTATGACCGTGGTTAGAAATTGTCTATAACCCTAAGTTTAATTTAAAAGCACAATAGATTAAACAACACATAATGATAGTTTAGCTCTACGATCTTCCTGAGAAAATGAACATAATCACAACTTACAAAACATGTATCATATAACATCATAAGTTTAGTATTCAAAATAGATATCTAGATAACACAACTCAAAAACATAAAAGAAAGAGTCTAGGGAACCATTATCATAAGGTAGTTACCACTTTATGAGGTTCGTCGGCGCTGCCGATCTTGTATGCTCTTGGATGCTCGATCCTACTCTAGACTTTAGAACCTTCGGGGAACGCTTCTTCGTCATAGTAGCAATTATTTTACCTTACGTTCCGAGCTTAAGCAATTACCCTATTTGACTAAGAACAACGCTACCTACAGCTCTCGAGGATTTCCTAACGAAATCTCAGTTTTTATGAACACCGAAAACGAACTCTAATCTAATCGATTTCTAGAAAACTAAGATAAACACTCAGAAATAAAAGAAAATGAGACAGTCGAAGTTTCTAAATGACTTGTGTTGAGTGTTGAGGAATGATTTGATCAACTGTAGGTCTGGGGTATTTATAGTAGTGAACCAGAGCCTTTTTCACATAAATTTCCAATGTGGGACACCAAAACGGGCGTCCCTATACTAGGAACGGCCGTTCTGGAAGTGGAACCAGTTAGAACGGGCGTTCCCAGCTAGGGACGGCCGTTCTGGCCGTTTTGCTATCCAGAAATTGCAATTTTACCCAATATTTACTGTTTTATACAATTTAACACTTGTAACTTTCAAAATAAAAAATTAAGCAATTATGTGTTAATTCAATCCAATTAAGATCAAATACTTTCCAAATTGTCCTAATTTATGTCTAAATACGTGTTAAAAATGTGATATAATTTAGCGATATCGGTATTCAACTCTCTATATTGTTCTTGGAACCTATACCTTGAATATTCTTAGTTAACATTTTAATCTAATTCCTCCTATCTTCCTTTGGAAAAATAAATTTATAAATTTAAATCTTATACTCACTCAACGATGGGTACTCTGCCCAACTCTTTAATTCATTTTAAGTGACTATCTACCATTCATAATCAACATTAATCACATAATAAATCTATATTCAAGGAGTTAATGTACACATAAAAATGTGTTACCATGTTTTTTGGGCCGTTGCCGGCAAAGCTAAGCATAATCAATAGTAAATCTAGGATTTATAGGATTCTAGATAATCTAAATTTTGGTTTATGCTGAATTAAATGAAGATTTAATGAACTTTGAAACTTTGAGATTAGGTTCCTTTTTACTTGCTTTCTTTGGTTTATGGCTTTAGATTTAGTCAGTATAGATCGTTTTCCTTAGTCCTTTAGTTTCTAGTTTTTGTTTGTTTCGTTTAGCATAACTTAGGTTCTTAGGTTTGGTTAGTTTGGTTAGTTTAGGTTAATATGGTTTTGTTTTAAATAGCTTAATCTAATCTCTCCTAACTTGTAACTAGTTCCTAGTCTAGTCTAATAACATAATTCTCTAATCAACCTTAGTTTTAATATAACCTTAGGTTTAATTTTTCGTAAGACTTAAAACTAAACTAATTCATTGACTTTAATTAGGTCTAGTTGTTTAGATTTAGGTTTTCTAACTTGTTTTACATGTTTTTGCTTTGCTTTTTATGTCAACGGTTTGCCTAGTTTGCATAGTATTGTATGTTTTGTTTTGTTTTACAAATTTCAGCTTCTATAGTCTGTTTTTACTCTGTTTTCCCCTGAATTGCAGACCATCTCGATCTGAATTTTTTTTGATTTTTCGAGTTTTTCATTTTCCAGGTTTTCTTAGCTTTCATTTAGTATACCTTATGCTTATTTTGAGTTTTGTTTAGTTTGTTTTTACTCTAGTTCAACACAATGATGTATTTAATATCATGTATAGTGCAGTTTTTATTGTTTAGTAAGAGTATTTAGCATGTTCTTAGGTATTTCATTTGTTTAGTATTGATTTGTTTTAGGTTTAGAATGTCTTGATATATGTTTAGGTTACTTAGTTTTTGTTTCTATTTGAATAGTTTGCTTAACTTTCATGCTCTAGTATATCATCTTTATGTAAATTCTACACTAGTGCACCTTGCTGTATTTTTGTTGCATGAGTGACTTAATTTCTTTTTGCTACTGTTTTCTCTTCTTTTAGAATTTTAGTAAACTGTATTTACTGTATAAACTTCTTGATAGTAGGATTTAGATGGTGTTAATTTTAATAAATTACGCTTTAAATTGAATGTTCTATGAAAATTTGAAAATCACTGCCATATCTGAAATTTTCTGATCTAATTTTCTTTATAACTTGACTTATATAATGTTTTGCTTGTTTTTCATTGCTTTCGATTTTCTTAACTTTTATACATTCTGGATATTTGAGTTTTTGATAATGATTTTAGGTAATTTTAATTATCTTTAGGAAATGCATGATCCTTAGTATTCTTTTAGAAACTAGTTGATGCAAATTTTGCTAGTTTTGCCAACTGTTTTTCTTGTTTACTTTGCATGACCTTTATGGATAGTTTTAGATTGTTTCTTTCTTCTTTTTAGCATGTTTAATCCTCCTTAACTTTCAGTAGTTTTTATCTTACCTTAATTATGTATTTTGAGTGCATCTTTCTTGTGTTTTATGGAATAAGATCTTGCATGCTATTTTTTATGCATTTTGCTATGTTTTGTCTTTACAATTTGCTGCATTTCTTGCTTTGATTTAGGTCTGCATTTTATATGATCTAATTCATGTTTTGAGCATTTTTAGTATCATTTAGTATTCAGTAGTTTTGCACCTTAAATTATGCTCTTTAGACTTCATTTTGGTCATTTAGTATGTCTAATAATTTAGTACGTAATTTATGTTCTAAGCATGAATTTTTATTCATTCTTTTCGCATATTGTTTGCATAATTGTGTTTGCTACAATTACTTTAAGCCTTGACCGGAAGGTAATTATAATAATTATCAAATTAGGATAATTAACATGACAGACACCATGTATGTTAAGAATCCTAATAATGTTGAGTTAGATCTTTATGTTAGTTCTAGAGGGAGTTAATAATACGATCCATATTAATAAATTCGGTAGATAATTAGGATTACTTGCGCTGAACAATACCTGGGTAATCAATTTAGTTAACTCATATATGGTAACAAGTAAATAACAAATTATAATTGTTTTAGATCAAGACTATAGTCAATTCTTGGAACAAAGATTAAGCAAATCGTCTAAATTGAGGTTAAAGAAAAATCTTTATAAATATTTTCAATGTGAAGTAATTATGGTTTATGAATATCTGTTTTGTTTAGGAGGTGATCAAACTCATCCAAAATTATATAGGAGTCCTAATTCATTCTGGATAAATTAATCATGAAATAAATAATAGATGCTACATGAGTCATTATCACGTTCTTGGAACAAATGATATTATAAATATAGAATTATTGATGCTACCACATGACTAGCTACACGATAGGTACTCTGCCTTAGATTCTATTTGATTATGTGCTTAACTAAAGTCCTTAACTCGACATAATCTACATAGGTTATAAACTCTATCCTTAGCACACTATAAACAGAACTTATCAACGCCCCAAGTGGGTTTAAGAAAAAAAAAATGAATCTCCATAATTTATCCTAAATAAATTTGTGGAGGACCTTTCATTTGAATGTCTTATTGCTTTGAGAATCATAATCCATGACTGACTAGTTTAGTTTCGTATCGACTCTCACTTGGCACCACCATATCCAATCATAAATTTTAGCCAAAACCTATGATTGTCATATTAGATCTCCGTTTACTTTACATTCATAAGGAGGAATGAATAAGAGAATGATGCAAATCATTGGGAATAGTAATATGGAAACATTACAACACTTCAAAAATTAAACATAAAAATTTCCCATAAATTTACTAAAGAAATGTTGAAGGGAGAATCCTAATACGGAATTGTTGGTAGATAATCAACATACAAAGAAAAGTAGAACAAAGGTAAGGAAATTGTACAACAAATGAAAACTTGATCTTGTCCTTCAATCCTTTCCAATTGATTCAATATAGCTCTCTTGGATTTTATCTTCAACCACTTAAAAAACATGAATCAATAGTTCCTTAGGGATCGAAACAACCACAACTCAAATCTTGAAAGAAGAATACAATCAAATCTACCAACTAATACAACACTCAAACCCTAGAATAAGAACTTTCTCATGATCAAGACAAGCTCTAGAACTAAGAATAAAATATTATAATAATTGATGTAAAATGTGAGAATTAAAAATAGTAGAGTTTCTTTAATCCAAATGATTCCTCCCTATATAAATTACAAGTATTTATAGATAAATTATATAGGGGTAAAAATGGGATTTCACATCATAAGTATTATTAATTTTGACATGTGTTACGTTGGCCCTCATCAAGAGAGACTTGGTGATGCTCGTCAAGTGCTCCACGTGGTGCGTGGAGACGGTGCAATGTGACATCCTGGTGTTGCTAAAAAATATTTGCATTTTAATCCCTTAACTTGTTCTTTTATTTTAATTTCACTACAAAACTTTCTTATAAGTACTTAAACACAAATTAGAATAATTTAACCATAAAAGTGCTTGAAATAGTCCAAAACAATAAGAAATAAAGTACATACAAGTCCCAAAATAGTGATATATTTAGCAATATCAAGCAACAATTCTCATTAACATTCTTTCTTTTACATTTGTTGAGTGAGTTTATGAAGAATTATTTTATTTCTCATTCTTCCTTTTTATATGTTAGGACATAAATAAGTGCAAAGTTAATTAATTATTTATTGAATTCAATTTTTAATTTTATACCCATTAAAAAAGAACTATTACATAATTTAGTCCATATCAATAGAATCATTTCATTGAAGTGAAAGATATTCCTCCGACACGAATACATTAAAGAGTATCAACACTGACCATTATATATATTCAATCTTTTCCTTTTTCATTTCTTATCTTCAAAAAGTAAAATATTCCAAAATAGTCCATTGTATTAAAATATTTCATCTTTCACAAAAGACTCATTCAAAATATTTAATTTTAAAATATTAATCAATGACCTCATAGAATATCTAAAATATTAAAATTAAGTGATAATTATTTTTAAATAATATTCAAAATCACTACCAAAAATTATTTGATACCAATTTCAAAAATATATATTGAATAAACCTTAATTCAAGAATAAAAGTATTTATAGGATAACCCAAAAAATTATTTTATCATAAATTTATATGTATAAATATATCACTAAGAACATAATTCAAATTTCAATTATAAATATTTAAAATAGTCTTTTCTCAAATTGTATTCAAATAACTTTCAAAATAATATAATCTATATTTTCATTTTAAATTTGTAATAGTTTTATAACACAAATCTCTAAAACTATTTAGTACTTTAATTTTATATATTGATTCGTCAAATAATTGGTTTAGATAATAAATAAGAAGAAAAAGTAATTCATATTAATCGAGCTTAGGATATATTTGGGTCATGGGTTGGCTTATCAAAAATCGGTCAAATTGGCTACTGCTGATTACGCTCCAAGAATCTCGAAGTATCAGATACCTGCAAAACAAAAGAAGTTCAATGGGGATGTGGATTCCCCGTGAACTCTCCGACGATCAAGTCAATTTGGAGTGTAGTAAATAATTTAGGATATCTGGTCTGTCCCTTTACCTTCCGCTTATTACCCTTTTTATAGGTGTTAAACCGAGAGAGCTCTTGTAACGAATGTCAGCTCGTGCCTTACCGTTATGGAGAAATGGATTTAGATCGTGGAGAACTTGGGCGAGGAAAATCCCATGATTGAGATAGTGGGGTCATAAAGCCCGCCTTTTGTGCTGACTATTAATTTGTAGTCAATAATCATGGTTTTACTGTATCAACGAAGTATCGGGTGGTCCAATGACGTCTTTGCCCTTGACGCGAGTCATTGGCTGTTCAGTGGCCCCTCAGCGAAGTATCATACGGCGAGATGTGCACACTTCGCTGGATAGTCTGAGTTCGCTAGACATGGGACTTTGTATATTCAAAAAAGAGTTTAAGGTTTCTGACGGCGACTGCTGTTGCTTCACCTTCTGAATCTGTCATTAATGGCAGGATGTCAGCAGATAGGAAGTTTTTTTTACCTTCCCCAATGTGTTGAGTTTGGCAAGTAATCATATCTTTGTAAGTATTACTTTCCTAGGGTTGTTTAAAAGTCTTTTTCCTTATAAATAAACATCCTTCATCTTTCTTAGCATCTTTTCTTTTCCTTCTTCAGAACTTTCTGCCATTACTGCTTTTGCATCCTTCTGAAGATTCTTCCATCTTTGTTTTCGTTGCAAGTTCAGTCCCGTTTGTATTTTCAATTTCTCGTTCCAACTACTAAAAAGGTAAGTTTTGTCTTCATCTCGACGACTTGTTTATTAATTTTCCTATTTTCCGCCATTGCTGCTCTGTATTCCAGCTTTTTCCCTCATTTTCATTGCCTAGATATTTCTTGCTTCACTTGTTCTTTGGATGTTATAGAAACAATATGGTTTTGCTTTACTTTTTGTGTGAGTTGTGGTATGATAATGGGGTTTTTCTGCGTTTATGCATTGAAATATTTTTGTGAGCAAGGGTATAGTAGGTAGAATCAATTCTGGGTTTATTTTTCCCATTGCTCTTTTAGGTTGTGGGTTTAGTAGTCAAATGACGTTAGGTTTTAGGGAATGATATAAGTTAAGTTTTTTTTTTGGGTAGCTCTTTGAATGGGGTTCTAAACATTGAACTTCCGTTCGCAGGTAATAATGGCTGCCTTGGATGAAAATATTATGGAGGTTGAGGATCTTATGGCCGAAGGCTTTGGAGATCCTCAACATGCCCGCCATCAAGCGAGAGGCGAAGTGACGGTAGCGATCTTTAGGGGTGACCAAGCCAAAGTTCCTTTGGGGGCTCCCTTCCATCCTCTTATGCCCAAACCCCTCACTACCGATTTTTCTTTTTGGCGAAGTAGAATCACCCAGGACCAAGCAAACTCATTTACCCATAGCTGTAGTGTAGATTCTAGCATATATATAGGCTCTTGGTAGTTCCCGAAGCGGGTAGGATGTCACTTAATCATATTCCTCTTCCATTAGCACATTTCGAGGTAGGGCTTAGGCTTCCCATGGATCATGCTTTTGTAGATTTCCTAGTGTTTGACTGAGTACATCCTGGGCAGATTCATCCCAATGATGTTCGTACTCTTTTTACTTTAATTTGCCTCTGTAGTAGATTAGAATTTGAGCTTTCTATGAACATCCTTAGGATGTTTTTTTCTTCACTGCGAATGTCTGATAATACCCTCTAACTCCGACCCCGTAGGAATAAAAGTCGGCTTTTTTATTCTCCCCCCAATAAGGTAGATTTTAAAGGGAGGTGGGTAATGGTAGAGTCTAAGGTAGGATTCCCTTTCCGCCCAATGGGCTCAAATTCAGTATTCCTCCTCCCTTAGTCATTCTGAGAAAACTTTCTTAGAAACCATTACCCGCGACCTAGGAGATAGTTGCCAACATTAAACCTGGGTGTATTCCACGAATGATTTACTAAGTAAGGATAGCCTGAGGTGGTGTGGCATAGGGGCGGGTTTGGATGCCCGTAAGAGAGAACTGGGATTCGAAGTGGAGAGCCCTAATCATGATAGGACCATTCATCCTTGGGGTGTCTTCTCTACCTAATGCGAGCTATGTAGTTCCTCTACTCGGGGTTGCCGCACCAGCCGGGGTAACTGCCTTAGTTTTTTTAAACAATACTTTCCTTGCAGACCAACCATGTTCTGGATTGCCTAAGGAAATCGCGAAGAGGGTAGGAATGTACGGCAATCACACTTAGATTCCCTACCTCGCTTTCCTCAAAGGCTAATAGATCGGGGAGCCTTAGGTGACACTGTTCTTTCCTACCCCTCCTCTGCTGGTCAAACATCTCATCGGGGTAGGAACTCTCGACGTCCAAGGGATAAGGGGTCAAGAGCTAGGACTCCTCGATCTGCCCCCTCCGGACCTCAAAGGGAGGTGGCTTCTGACCCAGTCGAGGTTACTCATTCCGAAGGTGAGGAAGACGAAGAGGAACAACTTTGTCCCCGCCAAAGGAGAAGAACCTTGCCTCGCCGTCCATCCACTCCTACGGAGGTCGTCATCACTGACTCTCCCCCATCCTTCCATGGTGATGCTCTAGAGGAACACTTGCCTTTGGAGGTTCGAGAAGAAGTACCCCAATCAACTCCTGCTACTAAGGTTGGAGACAGAGTCCCCGTGGAGGACTCTAGACCTTCATGGTTACGACCAGGGTTCGAGATGCCGACTGAGGAGGAGGCTTTGAGGGACTTAGCTTCAGAAATTTCAACCAGGACTCCTCCTCTCAACAACATTCGGTTCACAAATCGGTACGCAGCATCCTTCATTGGGGGTGCAGTCTTGAATCGGGCTGCAGATGTTGAATCACTGGCCTCCATGGGCGAGATGGGGGTAGATGAAGCTACTAATCAGGTTGGTGCCCTTCTTGCTCGGGTAAGTTTTAAATTCTTCGCTTATTTCATGATTTTTCTTTTAATGTTTTTTAGTTTTGACATCTCTGTTCTTGGCAGATTTCTTCTTATGTACTTTACATTGCCAACTCCAGTTCTACCGAGGCAGACGAGCGGGCTGCATTTAATGAAGAGTGGCGAGCTGCAAATGAACCTCGCTTGACTGCCCTGGAAGTTGAAGTCGCAAATCAACTTCCAGGGAAGATCTGAGGGAGAGGCTTGTTAAGGCAGAAGATAGAGTAACGAAGTTGGAGACCGCAAACTTAGCATTGAACACAGCTCGAGATGAAGCTATCGCGAGTCGGATCTCTACTCAAGAGAAGTCAAAAAATACTCGATGCTGACGTGGAGTGAGAGGTCTGATATGTTCCCCCAAACAACCATGACTTCGCCACTAAGATCACCGAAGTACGAAATGCCACCCAGGACGCTCACTTCGTCAACGCTAAGGCTGATAGCTAGTATATAACCATCCAGAATATTCTCCAAAGAATATCTGTTGACCAAAGATTATTCGGTTAAAAGTATCTCACAAAATATCCCTACAATAGTGGGATATTTCAAAATCTAACAAATATCAGATTCCTCACTATAGGGTCATTTATTCCTATAAATACCGCCCCTCGAGGACAAAAGGTAAGCCGGATATCTCAACAACAGTCTCTGTCAATTCCAATCATCCTCTCCATTTCTTAGTCAGATTCTACGATACTGACTTGACCGTCCGAGGGTTCGTCGGAGGTCCCTCACCCTCCGTTTGAACTTCACTCCCTCTTTCAATTTCTTTTCTCCCACCTTGGCACCCATAATTGGCAGATACTTACTTCAACGTCCACGTTTCATCGACACGTGATACCAGACCAAATTCAGACGAATCAATTTGGTTCCGTTACCGGGAACGAAGAATATTCTTTCATCTTCCAAGATCACAAATGGCTGGACGATCAGCGGAACGTGGGCTTTGCTTCGACACCCCAACCCTGGTAGCTCACCAGGAAGAATATCGCGCCATGTCGGCCCCTAAAAAACCTCGTTACCGCTCGGTCATCGAACGTAATAATCCTCGAGCTGCCTCGCGCGAAGTCCCAACACCTCGGGAAATAGCATATGAAAAGAGGTACAGTCATGCCGAGTATGGTAGAGATCTCGATGATCTACGGAAGGAGGTTGAACTACTTCGTAGGGAGAGAGACCTCTCACGGCTATCGGTGCGACACCAGACAGAGTTCGGGAGACCAGGTATAACCCCACAAGCCATCCCTGCCATTGACGGAGAGTGTTACCAACCATTGCCAGCCAAGTCCCCCACGACGACGAGCAGGCACCCTGGAGGACGGGACCCTCACTCCAAGAAGACAACGTTTTAGCTAGTCAGCGAAGTCGCGAAGAGTCAGCCAAGGGGCAAGCAGGCGAAAGACAAGAATCATCGGCCTAAACATCGCTCGAAGAGACACAGAAGGGAGCACAGTCCGGATAAAGCGCACAGAAACTGAAGTAAGAAAGATCATCTAATGGAGACAGGTCCCTTCACCAGATGGATTCACTCTTCCATCCCGGACCCTTCGCTAAAGATCCCTCAACTAGTCTTATACTCAGGGTTGAATAGGCCTCAGGAGCACGTCTGTCATTTCAAGTACGCTATGGGCCTAGTAACCAATAGCGAAGTTGTCCTTTACAAAGCATTGACCTGGTTTGCATCGCTCAAGCCCGACACCATAGACTCATGGCATGACCTAGAAAAATCCTTCCTGGACAAATTTAGCACAGCCGAAAAAATTCCAAAGACGAGGGGAGACCTCGCCAACATCAAGCAAAAGGAAAATGAACACCTCCTCGCTTACTTGGAGCGATTCAAACGCACATATGACGAAATTGAGGAAATCAGTCAGGACACAGCGATCACGTGTTTCGAGGGTGGATTTCGCTCAAAAATGTTGTTCACAAAACTACAGCTCAGGAAGCCGAGACCAACGGCGAAGAGTTCAGTGTAGCTCGGAAAGTTGCTCTGGCTGAAGATAGTGCTCATTTGTCATGGAACACGAGGAAAGAAAGGTACAGGGATAGCTCCCCTCGAGATCAGAAGGGAAAGAATAGGACAAGAAAGACTGAGTCATTCACGTCGCTAAGTATCCCTAAAGAAAACATCGTCGCCGTTATTAAGCAAAAGTACAGAATCGCTTACGCGAACTTAGAGCACTTCCACTAAAGACAAATCGAAGTACTGTGACTTCCACAAGGACTGCGGCCACACAACCGAGAATTGTTATCAGCTGAAGCGTACGATTGAGAAGTTGGCACGCAAAGGACATCTAAAAGAGTATCTCTCGGAACAGCCCAAGGAAAAGGTGGAGAAGGTAATCAAAGTTATAACGCCCCCAGTTCTCTTCCATCAAACAAATAAAATGGAAGATCCATAATCTAAACAAACCAGTGCCAGTATGCCACTTCGACATACTTTCCTTAGAACCCATAACATTCTCCAACCAAGATCTAGAATTGAATGAGGAGGCACTGGTAACCCCCATCATACTGGAGGTCGGCATGGCCGCAAAGGGCATCGATAAGTGCCGCGTGAGGAGGGTATTGATCAACACCGGTGCAACCAAGAACATATTATACTACAAATGCTTCAAGGAAATGGGCATGGAAGATACACTTTTGTAGCCCAGCAATATGGTTCTAGAAGGATTCACGGCGCACAAGATCGGAGTTAAAGGAACGGTTAAAATCAATGTAACTTTGGGATCTGACTTCTGTTCCCGCGAAGAAGAAGTCAAGTTCTATGTGGTGGACGTCGACTCCCCGTACAACGCCATCCTAGGAACACTGGCACACTTCGCTTTTGAGTTGATAATTTCAACCTCGCATCAACAGGTACGATTTGCCACGAAGAACGGGATTGACCGCGTGAAAAGCAACCCTAAGAGTCTTCTTGCTCACGTCTTCAAATCTCGAAAGTAACAAACCACCTCGCCATCGACTACAATACCTGTGCTGGCAATAAAGGAAGCAAGGTCAAAAGCCACCTCGACTCGGGTACATTGCACCGAAAAAATCAAGCCAGGATTGGAGGAGTACGACGAAGTCCCGATCCATCCCGACCACCCCGAGCAGAAGGTCCGAATAGGAAGAAATCTACCAACTCCCGTAAGGGAACAGATGATACAGTTCCTCTCAAAACATCTCTCCAACTTTGCATGGCAAGTTAGGGACATGCAAAGGGTATCATGAGACATCGCAGAGCACAAGCTTAACATCGATCCCAAGGTTAAGCCCGTTAGACAAAAAGCAAGACAATTCGGTGTAGAGAAGATCAAGAGCATGCAAGACGAAGTACAGAAGTTATTGTCATCTAATTTCATAAAGGAAGTAGAGTACCCCTCTTGGTTGGCGAATGTAGTGATGGTGAAGAAATCAAGTGGGAAGTGGAGAATGTGTGTTGATTACACAGATTTGAACAAGGCATGCCCGAAGGACTGTTATCCCCTCCCTCGCATTGATGCCCTCGTAGACTCAACTTTGGGGTATGAATTCCTCAGTCTTATGGATGCCTTTTCAGGTTATCACCAAATTAGAATGTGGCCTCAAGACCAAATCCACACTTCGTTCTGGGCAGCCAGAGGAACCTACTGTTACAATGTGATGCCTTTCAGACTCAAGAATGCCAGAGCAACCTACCAAAGGATGATGAATAAGGTTTTGCAACAACAAATAGGAAGGAACATGGAGATATATGTAGACGACATGGTTATCAAGACCAAACGCGGAGGTTCCCATCTTGAGGACCTGAAGGAAACATTCTCTACCTTGTCAAAGTACGGATTAATGCTCAATCCCTCAAACTTCAGCTTCAGAGTAAAGTCTAGCAAATTCCTAAGTTTCATGATGTCAGAACGAGGCATCGAGGCAAACCCGCACAAGGTTGAAGCCGTGCTGGCGCTCACCGAAACTCGATGCATCAAGGATATTCAACGCTTAAATAGATGTGTGGCCGCATTGGGAAGATTTATCTCCAAATATGTCGGGAAATGCGTACCATTCTTCAAAACCTTGAAAACCGTAGGAAAAATGTTTGTATGGACGAAGGAATGTGCTAGGGCATGGAAGGACTTGGAGGATTACTTGGCAAAGTTACCACTACTGAGTGCACCCATAACTGGCGAAGTATTGTATATGTACCTCTCCGTCTCGTAGCAGGCGATAGCGTCAGTTCTGGTAAGAAATACGGTGGGTAAATAGATACCGGTTTATTTCGTTAGCCTAGTTTTGCGAGATGCCGAAGTGCGCTATTCACACATTGAAAAGCTTGCCTATGCCTTAGTAGTCAGCACACGCAAACTCCGCGCCTATTTTGAATCCCACACCGTGATCGTCTACACCAACCATCCACTAAAATAGGTTTTTCACAAATTAGACCAATCCGGGAGAATGCTACGATGGTCTATCGAGCTATGCGGATACGATCTCGAGTTCAAACCAAGAACAGCAATTAAAGCACAAGCCCTGTCAGATTTTCTTGCCGAACTCTCCTTCACAGAGTCATCACTCCCTGAAAACACCGCACCGACACCTGTATAAGAGAGCGCCTGGACCATGATGGTAGACAGAGTAGTCAATTCTCGGGGTGCCGGAGTCGGTATCGTGATGAAATCTCCCTCGGGGCATTACGAAGAGGTCCGAAGTGTAAAACTCGATTATACACTATCCAATAACCAAGCTAAATACGAAGCCCTCATCCTCGGTTTATTGTGGGCTTTGGAGGTCGGAGTCGATGTTCTGGAGATGTTTAGCGACTCCCAAGTCATCGTAGGGCAGGTAAATCGCGAGTATTCCGTAAACTTTGACAATTTAAAAGGATATATAGAGAAGGTCGACCGGTTAGCCGCTCAATTCCACCATTTTTCGCTCAAGAAAATAGGTAGAAATCAGAACGAGTCAGCTAACAGGTTAGCAAAGATAGCATCGGGGGAAACCCCCAACAGCTTGGGAGTAACAATAGAGCTCGTTTCGACTCCGGAAGCCATCTTACCATTGCGACAATCAACCGACTCCCCCACCTGGGTCGATGAGTTACGAGACTACACAAACTCGGACATTCTACCCGAAGATAAAAATAAGGCGAGACAGATACGAAAGCGAGCTGCTAGGTACACGGTAATCAATGGTATCCTGTATCGTCGTTCATTCACTAGGACCTTACTTCGCTGTATCCCACCAAGCCTCATTAGGTCCATACTAGAAGAAATACATGAAGGCATATGTGGCGGGCATCCTGGATTTAGACCCCTTGCAGAAAAGATCATAAACTAGGGTGATATGCACAAATCATATCACTTTTTTAGCATGGTTTTAGGCACAATTTAGGGTAAAATTGGTGTTAAATCATTCTCAATTGGCTGTTATTAACACAATTTCGTAGTTTTTGTTATTTTGGAAGTGATAGGTGAAATATGCAAGAAAATGGCAAATTTCGGGGCCAAATGTGATTTTCGGAAGTTCGGAAGTCAAGACGGGCATCCAGAACCTGGGACGGGCATCCTGACCTGGTCAACAGACCAGGACAGGCGTCTAGGACTCGGGACGGTCGTCCTGGCCTGGTCAACAGGCCGAGACGGGTGTCCCGAGGCCCTGTTCAGACTCCCACATCGATTTTTGAAGAGAAATTCACTCAGTTCCCCTGCTATAAATAACCCAGGCTTTCCACAGTTGAAATCATTCCTCTCCACTTGATCTGAGTCATTCAGTGACTTCAAGTATACATTTTTCTATAGTATACAAGTTACTCAGTGATTTCAGGTGTTTTTCGATTAAGTAGATTTATTGTTTTCGAGAGTGTCTCGTGTCTTCGTTTCTAAGAGTCTGTCTCAGATCTTAGAATACGACTAGATAGGTTCGTTTTTATTATTCATAGAATACCTGGGATTTCGTTAGGAGATCCTAAGAGAGCACTAGGCGTTCGAAGAGTTAGTCAACAGGGCTTTGCTTAAGCCCGGGACGTAAGGTAAAGAATAGCTACTAGGCTGAGGAAGTGTCCTCCGAAGGTTCTGTCGAGCAGAGTCGGGTCAAGCAATCCAGGATATACAAGTAGTTGCTCCATTAGCGGACCTAATAAAGGGTGAATACTTTATGGCGGTGGTCCCCTTGTCCCTCTCTTTATATGTCTGTATTGTGTTTGTTCAAAGACCCATTTTGAATACTAAATTATGATGTTATGAATATGTGTTATGCATGTTGAAGTTATTTGCATTTTTCCGGAAAGGTCACCAGCTTAACTATCATTATGACTACATGTTTACTTGCTCTTTTAAACTAGATGAACGGTTATAGACAACTCCTAACCACGATCTAATCATAACCTGTCTAGTTTATCAGGCCTTAATTTCGGACTTCCCGTCAGAAGCATTAAGGTCTGCCATATTAGATGAAATAACCTATAGATCACCATGTTTGTTAAAGTAGTCTAAGTAGGCTGAGTTTGCTTGTTTATGCCGGCGTTAGGGCGAGCGGCATGATCTCCTGAGTGACACAGGACTTTCATGGATGCCTTTAGCTCGAACCGTGAGTAGGTCCGTCAATGGCAATGGGGCGGTTTATTAAATAACTCAGATGTGGTACACAAGTAGAATCAGTACATAATTGCAATCTAGACCAAGATATATCTAAAATACTCGAAGATAGGTCAATCAACATGTTGGAACAATATAACATATATCAGAACACTGTCTGTAAAACACTCTTGCAGGCTTAAATAGACTTGAACCTAGTGGAGAATGAATCAACCTCTCATCAAAGATTTTGATGAACGATTGCATAACTGGATAATAAGATAAGAGTTAGGGTAAAAGGATAGTTACTACTAAGCTGTTACCACTTCCCTAGGAGTACAATAAAATTCTTAAATTAAAATCGTAGATACTTTCCAACAGACTAGCTACACGATAGGTACTCTGCCTTAGGTTCTGATTGATTAAGTGACAACATAGAGACTAAATGTGACAATTAGTAATTCTAAGTCCTTAGTTATTCAATATCGATATAGGGTAAATAACACCTATTTTAGCATATCAGTCGGAAACCCATCACATGGATTTTATTGGGTGACATTGCGGAAGGACGCGGAGGACTTTGTCAGGTGCTGTGAAGTCCACCAGAAGTTTGGCAAGATTCCTCAGTTACCTTCCATACCTCAGACCCCGGTACTGGCCGCGTTGCCCTTTGACATGTGGGGAATTGACCTGATGGGCAAATTTCCCAAGTCTAGAGGAAGCGAATACCTGATAGTGGTTGTAGATTATTTCTCTAGATGGATAGAGGCGAAGTCCCTGGCAGCTCCCACCGAGAAAAATGCTCTCAATTTCTTGCATGACTTTATACTATGCAGGTACGGAGCACCCCGGGCTGTGGTAACAGACCACGGTACTCAGTTTTCGGCAAAGTTCACAATGGAATTATCCGCTTCGGAATTGATATGCATAAATCATATCATATTTTTAGCATGTTTTAGGCATAATTTAGGGTGAAATTGATGGTAAATTGCTCTTAATTGATTGTTATTAACTTAATTTCACAGGTTTTATGATTTTGGAAGTGTCAGGTGAATAGTAGAAGAAAATGACAAATTTTGGGGCAAAAATGTGATTTTCAGAAGTTCGGAAGTCAGGATGGGCGTCCCAAACCCAGGATGGGCATCCTGACCTGGTCAACAAGCCAGGACGGGCGTCCAGGACCTGGGACGGCAGTCCTGACCTGGTCAACAGGCCAGGACGGGCGTCCCGAGCCCCAGTTCAGAATCCCACTTCAAAATTTTGAGAGAAAATCACCCAGCTCCCCTACTATAAATACCCCAGGCATTCCTCAGTTGAAATCATTCCTCTCCACTCGATTTGAGTCATTTAGTGACTTCAAGTTTACAATTTTCCATAGTATACAAGTCACTTAGTGGTCTCAAGTTTTAGTATAGGTTTATTTATATTCTTAGTGTCTCGTGTTCTTTGTTTCTGAGAGTTTGTCTCAGATCCTAGGATACGACTAGATAGGTTCATTTATGGTATTCATAGAATACCCGGGGTTTCGTTAGGAGATCCTAAGAGGGCTCTAGGCGTTAGAAGAGTCAGTCAACAGGGTTGTGCTTAAGCTGGGTATTAAGGTAAAGTCCAGCTACTAGGCTGAGGAAGCGTCCTCCGAAGGTTCTGTCGAGCAGAGTCGGGTCGAGCAGTCCAACATATACAAGCAGTTACTCCATCAGCGTGACTATGTAAAGGGTGAATACTTTATGGCATCGGTCCCCTTGTCCCTCTCTTTATATGTTTGTACTGTGTTCGTCCAAACATTTATTATGATTATTGGATTATGATTTTATGAATATTTGTTATGCATATTGAAGTACTTTATGATTTTCTGAAAATGGCCACCAGCTTAACTTTCATTATGTCTGCATGTCTAATGTAGTTTCTTTTAAACTAAATGTAGGGTTATAGACAATTCCTAACCACAATCTAATCATAACTTGTTTAGTTTAACATGAATTAATTTAGGACTTCCCCGTCGGGATGCATTAATGTCTGCCATATTTGATGAAATAACCTATAGATCACCATATTTGTTAGAGTAGTCTAAGTAGGCTGAGTTTGTGTGTTTATACCGGCGTTAGGGCGAGCGACATGATCTCCTAAGTGACATAGGACTTTCATGGATGCCTTTAGCTCGAACCGTGAGTAGGGCCGTCATTAAGGTATGGCGGTTTATCATGTAACTCAGATGTGGTACACCTTTAGACTCATTACATAATTGCAATCTAGGCCAAGATATATCTAAAATACTCGAAGATAGGTTAATCAACATGTAGGAACCGTATAACATAGAATCAGGACATTATCTGTAAAACACTCTTAGGCTCAAATAGACTTAAACCTAGTGGAGAATGAATCACCCTCTCATCAAAGATATTGATGAACGATTGCATAATGGATCATAAGATAAGAGTTAGGGTAAGAGGATAGTTACTACTAAGCCGTTACCACTTCCCTGGGAGTACGATAATTAATCTAATTAAAATAGTAGATACTTTCCAACAGACTAGCTACACGATAGGTACTCTGCCTTAGGTTCTGATTGATTAAGTGACAGTATAGAGACTAAATGTGACAATTAGTCAAGCTAAGTCCTTAATTACTCATAATCAACATAGGGTAAAATAATATCTATTTTAGTATATCAGTCGGAATGTCATCAGATTTTTGGCGCCGTTGCCGGGGACATATCATAATGAACTTAGGATTCCAGATCAAAATTCTAGAGACTTATGATAGGTAACGGTAGTAACCTAGACCTTAGACCTAACACTTATTTTATGTTAGTTATACAATCAATTTCCGAAATATAGGGTTATCATAACTAATTAATTTTAGACATTATCTGAAATTAAGACATTTAGGATAATCAAATTTTAGAAAATTATTCTAAAACCATATTGAGGAAATTTAAATGCTTTCTAAATAAAATATAAAAAGAAAAAAAATGTGTAAAAATTTAAAACCCGAAAAAAATGTATTTTTCTTGCTCAACAGTAAGTTGTTCTTCAACCCTATTGCTTGTCATATTTGTTCTTTCTTAGTTGTACATTTTCTACTCTTTTTCGTGTTATTTCTATTATTTGATTTCGAAAAAAAAAAATGGAAATGAGGAAAGAATATTTTTCTTTTGAGCTGTCAATTTTAGCTTAGGTTTTAATTAGGAAGAAATGTCATTCTATGTTAGGATTTTCTTAAGTCATGCTAGCTTTATTAGACAAGCTATGAAATAATTTTTCCTTAATAGCCAGACTTTTGAAAATTCTATTGAGAAAGGATGTTCCCTTTTGATGATAAATGCATGATATCTTTTTACTGAAGGAACTATTTATTACTGCACCCATTATGACATCACTTGATTGGAGTTTTCTTTCTGAATTGATATGTGATGCTAGTGACCATGTAGTAATGATTGTTTTAGGAAATAGGCATGATTAGAACCTTCATGTTATACACTATGCAAGTAAGACCTTTTACTGATGCCCAGTAGAACTATACCACTACTGAAAAGGGATTACTAGTCGTTGTATATGATGATAGATTCATACCATATCTAGTTTCTTCTAAAACAATAGTATGCACTGATCACTCTGAGATATCTGTTCAATAGAACTGTTGATGAACCATAATTGATTAAGTTAAGTTTTATTGTTACTTGAATTTGATGTAGAAGTAAGGGGAAAAGACAAGGGGATGAATATCTAGAAAAGCAAACCATTGGTCTAGATTAGAAAACCCTGGGTTAGAGGCTATTGATGAAACAGTATATCTGATAAATTATTTTTGGATAAGAATTCAATTTCATTGCTTGCTATGTATAATATTTCTCCTCCTTGGTTTATCGATACTGTAAATTATCTAGCCGCTAAGATATTCCCGAGTGATATGACCTATCAGCAAAAGAAGAGATTCTTTGTTGATTTGAAATATTACTACTGGGCTGGGCAGATCCCTCTTCTATTTCAAATTTTTGCAGATCAATTGATCAGAAGATGTGTCTCAAAAGACGAAGGCCACAAGATTCTGGAGCAATGCCATCAAGGATCTACGGGAGACCAATTGACTACTATCAACACTGCCCGGAAAGAGTTGGAAGCAGGATCTTATTGGCCCATAATATTCAAGGATTCTATATCCTTGATACAATCCCGCAATGCTCGCCAACTAAAGGTAACACGTCTTCCAGAGATCGTCTACCCCAACGACGTATACAAAGTGTTGCAACCATTGATATATGGGGTATTGATTGAATCATTTTCTCTTTCTTCTTGTGAAAATAATTACATCATAGTAGCCTGAAGCACAGGCATTACCTGTGCAGATTCTGTGAGAAACTGTTTTCTAGATTCAGATGTGCCTATGTATCAAATCTGTGAAGTCTTCCAAGTACCACACTTTAGCAGGGATTGCTATGGAAATGAAATACGGACCATTCCAAAAAGAGGTAGGAGTAGGTTACTGCAGAATGCTACTCCAATGGGAAACACATACAATCCCTACCGAAGAAATCATCCAGGATTTAGTGGAGGAATGACTCTGGAGCTAAACACTTCCAAAAAATACCACCACAACAAAGTCCCTAGTCGCAGAATCAACAGATGAGATGATGTGAAAGGTCAAACTCGTTTACTATGGAAGAAGTGTCGTCATAGGAAGCTTGTGCTATAATGGAGCAAGACGTCACTTCTCAAAAAGTAAACAAGCAACAATTCAAGTCATACCAGTGCAAGCAAGTGACCTACCAAGTGGTATCGAACGGTCGAGGCATATAGAGGAATTTGGCGTTGTATTAGGAGCATAGCGATGGAGGAGCTTGCATCCCCTGCATACCAATCAGCTGTGAGAAACTTCCCCGAGGAAGTCTTAAATACTTGGGCCCAGATCTACACCACTGGAGCCTCCTACCACTACGGCTTCGCCAAAGCTTCAGGTATCTTTTCTGCCATTCGAAACTTGCATGCAATACCTTCACTAACATTGGCAGTAGGCACACCAATCCAAAGAAGTCTCATTCCTAGACACGTTCCTCCTGGACACATTGCTATGATTGTGAGAAACTTTACAAATGATTCGAGGAAGCAGTCCTTGAGGCTCGAGCCATTCATCAAAATGGATAGGCCACTACCTGTAGCTCGACATTGAAGGATCGGAGCTGACGTCATCTGTTCCAATATCTAGAGCTTACAGAGTCAAGAACGCCTCGGCAATAGCACATGGCTAAGGTGAAGAGCCAATTGACAGCTCAGAGAAGACCCTTCTGCTCGAGACAAGAAGGGAGTTTTCTAATCCTCATCTTCCTCTACTTTTATTTTATCTTCTTCATTTTGTGTTCTGTTTTGTTATTACCCTTCTTGTTTTGTTATTTTATTTTCTTTCTCTTACCCTTAGTTAGTCAAATAAGTGTGGGGTAAGAATTCTATGTTTTGTTTTTGTTCCCTCTTGTTTTCAAATAAGTGTGGGGTAATTTAGATATGCATGAACACTGAGGACAGTGTCAGACTTAAGTGTGGGGTAGTAGTGCACAGTGCACTGTAGTAGGAAATTTTTTTGCATGCTTTTTGCATGTTTTCCCGTATTTTCACACCCTTCCAAATTGTTTTCAAACATTTTCACTCTTTTAGACATCAAAATGCAGTATGGTTGGTAAAACATTGCTGATGTCTATGATATGTAGGTAGAATGTTATGATAAGTAGGAGACAACGTGATAACTTTCTTGAATTTATCGATTAGAAATAGGGAATTCGTGATACTTGAGCAAAACTTAGTTTGGATTAGAGACCTCTGCCAAATACCTTTTCAAAACTTAACTAGATAAGATTAGACCAGTTGAGGATGTATTGGCAATTAAAATGACTAGATGATGCTCTGAGCTGAAAGTGAAAAGAAAAATAAAGAGTGTTAACTAAATAGGGTAGTTTGCAAGCGGCCTTTGCTACTCGAGCACCACTCCTTAGGGGAACTTAAAGCCTGATGCCCTAAGGTCGTGTAGGTCTGGGAGTCATCTGAGTGAGACTCGCTACATGGGTAGTTAATGTTGACGTGTGAAAGCAGACACAAAATACCATGAAAAATCTATAAAAGAAAAATCAATAAATGCTTAATTAAAAATCTTGTCACCAAGGCTCAGAACTCAGAAACTTGTTTGTTGTTGGTATGTCTAACGATGGGTCGAAGTATTATCTGGTAATAGTCGAGATGGGAGTATATTGTGTTGACTATCTAGTCTAAACTAGTACACACACTACACATCAGGAAGACCTTGTGATTGAGAGAAGAGTTCAATCTAGTTATTAAGTTGTTAACTTGCTTGACCATGATAATCTACTAGAGACATTTGAGACCTTGTCATAGCAACTTAACCAGTCAGACCTGTGTTGTGAATTATCTGATTCAGTGAAGAATTTTGGAGTAAACACAGGACTAGAAAGTTTAAGTGACTGCACCTATGATTTAAAATCACTAACTTCAGGTAGACTTTGCTTGAGGACAAGCAAAAAGCTAAGTGTGGGGTTATATGATATGCATATATCATATCACATTTTTAGCATGTTTTTAGACAGAATTTAGGGTGAAATTGATGGTAAATCGCTCTTAATTGATTGTTATTAACTCAATTTCATAGTTTTTGTGATTTTGGAAGTGTCAGGTGAAAAGTAGAAGAAAATGGCAAATTTTGGGGCAAAAATGTAATTTTTAGAAGTTCGGAAGTCGGGATGGGCGTCCTGACCTGGTCAACAATCCAGGACGGGCGTCCAGGACTTGGGACGGCCGTCCTGACCTGGTCAACAGGCCGGGACGGGCGTCCCAGATCCAGGATGGGCGTCCCGAGCCCCAGTTTAGAATCCCACATTGAAAGTTTGAGAGAAAATCACCCAGCCCCCCTACTATAAATACCCCAAGCATTCCTCAGTTGAAATCATTCCTCTCCACTCGATCTAAGTCATTTAGTGACTTCAAGTATACAATTTTCAATAGTATACAAGTCACTTAGTGGTCTCAGGTTTTAGTGTAGGTTTATTTATATTCTTAGATAGTGTCTCGTGTTCTTTGTTTCTGAGAGTTTGTCTCAGATCCTAGGATACGACTAGATAGGTTCGTTTCTGGTATTCATAGAATACCCGGGGTTTCGTTAGGATATCCTAAGAGGGCTCTAGGCATTCGAAGAGTCAGTCAACAGGGCTGTCTTAAGCTGGGTATTAAGGTAAAGTCCAGCTACTAGGCTGAGGAAGCGTCCTCCGAAGGTTCTGTCGAGCAGAGTCGACTCGAGCAGTCCAACATATACAAGCAGTTGCTCCATCAGCGTGACTACGTAAAGGGTGAATACTTTATGACATCGGTCCCCTTGTTCCTCTCTTTATATATTTGTACTGTGTTCGTCTAAACATTTATTATGACTATTGGATTATGATTTTATGAATATTTGTTATGCATGTTGAAGTACTTTATTATTTTCCGGAAATGGCCACCAGCTTAACTTTCATTATGTCTGCATGTCTAATGTAGTTTCTTTTTAACTAAATGTAGGGTTATAGACATTCCTAACCACGGTCTAATCATAACCTGTTTAGTTTAACAGGCATTAATTTAGGACTTCCCCGTCGGGATGCATTAATGTCTGCCATATTAGATGAAATAACCTATAGATCACCATGTTTGTTAGAGTAGTCTAAGTAGGCTGAGTTTGTGTGTTTATGCCGGCGTTAGGGCGAGCGGCATGATCTCCTAAGTGACATAGGACTTTCATGGATGCCTTTAGCTCAAACCGTGAGTACTGCCGTCATTAAGGTAGGGCGGTTTATCATGTAACTCATATGTGGTACACCTTTAGACTCAGTACATAATTGCAATCTAGGCCAAGATATATCTAAAATACTCGAAGATAGGTCAATCAACATGTAGGAACAATATAACATAGAATCAGGACATTATCTGTAAATCACTCTTAGGCTTAAATAGACTTAAACCTAGTGGAGAATGAATCACCCTCTCATCAAAGATATTGATGAACGATTGCATAACTGGATCATAAGATAAGAGTTAGGGTAAGAGGATAGTTACTACTAAGCCGTTACCACTTCCCTGGGAGTACGATAATTAATCTAATTAAAATCGTAGATACTTTCCAACAGACTAGCTACACGATAGGTACTGTCTTAGGTTCTGATTGATTAAGTGACAGTATAGAGACTAAATGTGACAATTAGTCAAGCGAAGTCCTTAATTACTCATAATCAATATAGGGTAAAACAACAACTATTTTAGTATATCAGTCGGAACGCATCAGGAATCAAACATTGGAAGTTATTAGTCGCACATCCCCAAGGCAACGGATAAGTAGAGGCGGCGAATAAATTGGTTCTCACGGCGCTGAAGAAGAATTTAGAAGGAAAATCCAACAAGTGGGTCGATGAACTCCTAGCAACTCTTTGGGCAATCCGAACTTTGGCTAGGGGCCCCACAAGAGAAACAACATATGCCTTGTTATTCGGATTGAAAGCCATATCTCCAGTTGAACTCGCACTCCCGTCATATAGAGTTTCCGTCTACGATGCTGAGAATAACAAGCGACAACGATGCATAGACTTAGACCTGCTGGAAGAAAAGAGGATAACGGCTCGATTGAGGATGGAGGTTTTTAAACAAAAAACCAAGTAGTCCCACGACAAGAATCTAGGGAAAAGACCGCTCTGTGTTGGTGACTGGGCGTTGAGAAAGATTGAAGGAACAGCCAGGCAGATCAGTGCAAACAAACTTTCACAAAACTAGGAGGGCCCCTATTTGATCAAAGACGAAGTGTGCCTAGGAACATACCGTCTCATAGATCAGGAAGGAAAAATGCTACCCCATTCGTGGTATGCCAATCATTTTAAAAAATACTTTGTATAAATACTAAAGCAAGGTAAAACAATACTATACTTCATGGCTATTAACATGAAAATACATCTTTATGTTGATTTCAGGATTCATCTGTCTACTTCGAGCTCACCTCGAAATTGGATTTCACATCATTCAAGGAGTCCATCTCCACTTCGAGCTCACCTCGAAATTGGACTTCACAGAATCTATGTCTACTTCGAGCTCACCTCGAAATTGGATTTCACATCAAACAAGGAGTCCATCTCCACTTCGAGCTCACCTCGAAATTGGACTTCACAAAATCCATGTCTTCTTCGAGCTCACCTCGAAATTGGATTTCACACTATTCGAAGAGTCCATCTCCACTTCGAGCTCACCTCAAAATTGGACTTCACAGAATCCATGACTACTTCGAGCTCACCTCGAAATTGGATTTCAAGTTATTTAGGGAGTCCATCTTCACTTTGAGCTAACCTCGAAATTGGGCTCCCAAGTTGACTGGATTTTACTTCGAGCTAATCCCAAAATTGGATTACATTCATTGAAGCAATTCTTAAATCAAGCCAACATCGAACAACATTCAAGACAACCAATTACGACATATTAAGCTCAAGCGTTACCAAATAATCTGTTAATCTATTTTGAGGATTGCTTCAAACTAAAAAAGAAAAAGGTAAAACTTAGAGTACGAGCAGAGCTTTAAAAAGATAAGAAATTTGTTTGATATGCATAAATCATATAACTTTTTTAGCATGTTTTTAGATATAATTTAGGGTGAAATTGATAGGAAATTGGTCTAATTGATTGAGTTATTTACTCAATTTTCACAATTTCATTTTTTGATTTTGGAAGTGTCATGTGAAAAGTAGACGAAAACAGCAAATTTTGGGGCAAAAATGCAATTTTTGGAAATGCTGACCTGGTCAACGGGTCAGGACGGGCGTCCCGAAGCACCAGAAGTTGTCCCACATCGAAATATTTGGAGATTTTCACTCCAGAAAGCTGCTATAAATACTCCAGGCCTCCAAGAGTTGAAATCATCCCTCTCCACTCGATCTGAGTCATTCAGTGGTTTCCAGTGTACAATTCTCTAGTACACAACTCACTCGGAGACTCAGATTTCAGTAAAAGTTTTCTTTCTTTCCTTTTTTGTTTTCGTTTTTCTTAGTTTCTGAGAATTAGTCTCAGATCCTAGGGTTCGATAGATAGGTTCGTTTTTGGTATTCATAGAATACCCGGGATTTCGTTAGGAGATCCTAAGAGGGCTCTAGGCGTTCGAAGAGTCAGTCCACAGGGCTGGGCTTAAGCTGGGTATTAAGGTAAAGCCCAATTACTAGGCTGAGTAAGCGTCCTCCGAAGGTTCTGGCGAGTAGAGTTGGATTGAGCAATACGACATATACAGTAGTACGCTCCATCGGCGAGACTACGTAAAGGGTGATTTCTTTATGGCATCAGTCCCCCTGTCCGTCTCTTATATGTTGTTATTGTGTTGTTCCAAAAATTGATTATGAATATGAGATTACGATTTTTATGAATATTTGTTTTATATGTTGACGTTGTTATGTTTTTCCGGAAATAGCCACCTGCTTAATATTCACTATGTCTGCATGTCTACTGTGTTCTTTTAAACTAAAATTAGGGTTATAGACAATTCCTAACCACGGTCTAATCATAACCTATTTAGTTTAACAGGCATCAATTAGTATTGGTGTCTGCCATGCTAGATAAAATAACCTGCGAAACACCCTGTTTGTTAGAGTAGTCTAGGTAGGGGCCGAGCTGAGCGTTTATGCCGACGACTATGGCAAGCGGTATGATCCCCGAAGTGACATATGGCTTTCATGGATGCCTTTAGCCCGAACCGTGAGTAGGGCCGTCATTAAGGTAGGGCGGTTTATTAGAGACCTCGGATGTGGTACGCCTTTAGACACAGAACATAGTTGCAATCCAGGACAAGACATGTCTAAAACACTCGAATATAGGTCAATCAACATATAGGAACAATATAACATAGAATCAGGACCTCATCTACAAAACACTTTTGGGTTTAATTAAACTTAAACCTAGTGGAGGATGGATCACCCTCTCATCAAAGTTATTGATGAAGATTGCATAATTGGATCATAAGATAAGAGTTAGGATAAAAGGCTAGTTACTACTAAGCCGTTACCACTTCCCTGGGAGTACGATATTTATTTAATAAATTCGTAGATACTTTCCAACAGACTAGCTACACGATAGGTACTCTACCTTAGGTACTGACTGATTAAGTGACACCATAGAGACTAAATGTGACAATTAGTCAATCCCAGTCCTTAATTACTCATAATCAACATAGGGTAAAAATAACACCTATTTAGCATATCAGTCGGAAACACATCAGTTATTAAAAGAATTATTCTATTACAGGGGGAGAGGCTTCGGTTGAAGGGGTGGCCTCTGCTGAAGCGCCCTCACTTCCTACAGTTCTAATTTCCTCCACCGATGTGGGCCTATTATCCCCAACATCTTCAGCTTCTGGACCAACAGTTGACAAAGGTTCCACATGAATGGCTTCGGGCTCCTCCAGATGATCATGAAGTTGGTCGCATAACTCCATCAAATCTGGATGCACTGGCGCAGGCGGAGTCCACTGCCTACCCGCTTTCCGATCAGCAGCTGCTATCTTCGCCAGTTCACTCTCAGTAAAAGGGACGAATTCACAACCGTGCCTGAAATCGGGGTTGGCATAGGACCCCTAGAAGGCTCTGCACATCAGGGCTTTATCAGTGACGAGGTGGTGGAATTGTCGAAGTATGTGCGCACATCCTCTTTCGTAAAAACTATTACATCTTGAGTAGAGTTCATCTTCGAACTCTTTGGAGGAGCAGTAAGTGTCCACCACCTTGGTTGTATAATCAACAAATTCGTAATACGTCACTTTGGAGTCCGAAGCCTTGCACCTTGACTCCGCATCTTTAAGCCGCCTGTCGAAGTCTCGCAACTTGGCTTTTAGGTCTTCATTTGCCTTTTTGTAAATCATTAAGTCTGTGGACTACTTGTCCTTCTCAGCAACGACTAGAGCCACATTTTCATCGGCAGTCTGAAGTTTTTCTTCAGCGGAGTCAAGCGCCTTGCCCTTCGCAGATAATTGTCCTTCTAGATCAGCACATTTTTTCTCCAAACTTAGCTGCATCGCCCGAGAAGTGTTCACCTATGCAGCCTGCATATCGAGGTGCCCGATGTATGCACCAACCTAAAAAAGAGAGAGAAGGGTTAGGATCGGAAAAAGAAAGAAGCATATGTGCAAGTACGAAGCTAAGTCTACTTGGGATAGATGGGCTCCAATATGCCCCATGGTGTTGTCTATCCCCATCGAAGCATTACGGACGTTTTGGAACAAGTCATGGTCCATCATCCTATGCAGCACGACCTTAGCGAATGTCCTCCCCAATAGGTGATCGCTCAGCTGCAAATTTTTGAGGGGTGGGGAGGCCCGCTGAATTTCCTAGGCCAGATTCTCCATATCTCTCCTGGACTCCGGAAGTTTGAACCCTTCCCTTGTCCAAGGATAAGAAGAGGACCCCGAAGAACCTCTCCGAAGTGCTACAACCCTGGCAGTAAGAGGAACCTCTTTCGACAAGTCAGAGGGTTCTGTCAACCGAACACCCGAAGGCCTCTTTCTCAGGGGCTCACCCTCGCCACTGTCACGAGCCCGCTTCGACGCCGCAGCAATCAACTCCTTCCCCTTTTGTCGGTCTATGGGTCTTGACAGTGGGGGACTTCGCGTTGCTTGGGTCTGAGGGTTCGCTGACGGAGAGGCTGTAGCCTATGACGAAGTTCCTACCGCAATGGGGATTGATGTACGTTCAACAGCCCTGGCTAGAGTCAGGCCTGCCTGCTTGAAGGTCCCACCTCGGGCGATTCTCTCTGCTTCACGTCGCTCTGCCAAGTCCATAGGCATATTTGTTAGAAAGAAAAAAGGTAAAGTCAGTATCGAAGTAGTGATGAGGTACGCAAATTAGTTATAATTCCTAATCTACCCTTTGCTACAGAACTGCCTGCTTTTGTCAAGTCAACGCACTCCGAGCATTCGTCAAGGAATACTCTCCCCTGGTGTAATTTCCAGACGGGGTATTCGTTATTGTCTTCCAAGTCTAGCTCTCTCCGATGGGCGTCTATCAAACACCCACCAATTCCACAGAGGTGACGGCTGGCATCGGTGATAAGTTTGCTGGATAGAAAAACTTTCGATTGGGTTCTAGGATCGTCACCTAGTTCACTCCGGACATAGTTTAGAAACTTTACATCAGACTCAGAATAACGGGTGTTTTTCCTAATAGGTTCCCAGGTGCGAAGTACCTTACACTTCGGGTAAAAGGGAAAGCCCAATCTGGACTCCACGCAAACCCATCGTTCTCTCCACTAGTTAACCTTGTTCGGGGGAGGTTCAAAAAGGGTAACTTGACTAGGGCAGGGCCTCAAAGATAAAGTTAAATTGTTCATCCTAAGTACGGTGAAAAAAGTCCTAAGGAATCAACTCCGAGATTTCTACTCCTAGCCTTCTACACAAAATGGTCAAGGCAAAAAAGTATTGAATTCCGTTAGGATGTACATGAGCAGGTTGACACTTAACTAAGTTTAAGAAATTACAAAAAGTCGGATCTAAGGGCAAAGCAAGACCGGAAGCGAAGTGGTCGTAGGGGATATGGATATAAGCATCAGCCATGAGTCCGCATGACGTTACTACAATAAAGGAATTCCCCTTCGATAAAACCTCAAAGACCCAATAAAGCCTACAGACAACATTCACAACGAATTCCCCTTCCTTAAAACCATCCACTCAAAAAAAAATAAAACAAAACAACCTCAAAACAAACCCCCAAGCCATATTCCAATCTCCGAACGAAAGAAAGGAACCAAAACATAAAAAGATCTGTTACCTGATGAAGAATGGTTGAAAGGATTGCAAGAGAAGGATACAGATAGCACGAACAAAAGCTGGGAACAGGAAAGGATGTTTGAAGACGTGAGGAAACGAAAGTGAAAAGTGTTTTGAAACTAAAAGAATGAGTATTTATAAGGGAGGAAGTCAGAAAAGCGATGGTTAATTTGGGGAAGCTTCTTGAGAATGCTTCGCGTAAATCAAAAAAAAAAAAGAAGAAAGAAGAGAAAAGGTCGCATCAAGGGTCACATCGGTTCTGAAATGCGCAGGAGCCATCATTACTCCAGGCTCGAGAAGCGGAAGTAGCGTCATAATGGCTATTACTTAGGGAGTCCCGTCAACATTTAAGCGGTACAAACAGAAGTCAAAACAACTCTTGCCTAACACCCTGAGCACGTGAAGATAACAATATTGTAGCTTTCTGCGCCGAAATCAAAGAGAGACCCTTCCACTTCGGTGATGGGCCACTGAGAAGTCCAAAAATACTCGATGCTGACGTAGAGTGAGAGGTCTGATATGTTCCCCCAAACAACCATGACTTCGCCACTAAGATCACCGAAGTACGAAATGCCACCCCAAGACTAATATGCATAAATCATATCACATTTTTAGCATGTTTTTAGACATGATTTAGGGTGAAATTGAGGGTAAATCGGTATTAATTGTTTATTATTAACTCAATTTCACAATTTTCATGATTTTGGAAGTGTCAGGTGAAAAGTAGAAGAAAATGGCAAATTTCGGGGCAAAAACGCAAATTTTCAGAAGTTCAGAAGTCGGGGAGGGTATCCCGGTTCAGGGCGGGCATCCTGACCTTGTCAACAGGTCGGGACGGGCGTCCAGGACTCAGGACGGCCGTCCTGACATGGTCAACAGACCGGGACGGGCGTCCCAATCTGGGACGGGCATCCCAATCTGGGACAGGCATCTCGAACTAGAATTCAGAATCCCACATTGAATTTTTGAGAGAAAATCACTCTAGAAAGCTGCTATAAATACCCCATGCCTTCCTCAGTTGAAGTCATCCCTCTCCACTCAATCTGAGTCATTCAGTGACTTCCAGTGTATAATTTTCTAGTACACAAATCACTCAGAGACTCAGATTTCAGTATAAGTTTTCTTTCTTTCCTTTTTAGTGTTTCGTTTTCTTAGTTTCTGAGAATTAGTCTCAGATCTTAGGGTTCGATAGATAGGTTCGTTTATGGTATTCATAGAATACCTGAGATTTCGTTAGGAGATCCTTAGAGGGCTCTAGGCGTTCAAAGAGTCAGTCCACAGGGTTGGGCCTAAGCTGGGTATTAAGGTAAAACCCAGTTAGTAGGCTGAGGAAGCGTCCTCCGAAGGTTCTGGCGAGCAGAGTCGGGTCAAGCAATACGACATATACAGCAGTACGCTCCATCGGTGAGACTAAGTAAAGGGTGATTTCTTTATGGCATCAGTCCCTCTGTCCCTCTCTTATATGTTGTTATTGTGTTTGTCCAAAGAATAATTTGAATACTGGATTATGATTGTTATGGATATTTGTTATATATGTTGAAGTTGTTATGATTTTCCGGAAATGGCCACCTGCTTAATATTCATTAGGTCTGCATGTCTAATGTAGTTTCTTTTAAATTAAAATTAGGGTTATAGACAATTCCTAACCACGGTCTATTCGTAACCGGTTTAGTTTAACAGACATCAATTAGTAATGGTGTCTGCCATACTAGATAAAATAACCTGCGGAACACCTTGTTTGTTAGAGTAGTCTAGGTAGGCTGAGTAGAGCGTTATGCCGGCGGTTATGGGCCAGCGGCGTGATCCCCGAAGTGACATAGGCTTTCATAGCTGTCTTTTGTCCGAACCGTGAGTAGGGCCGTTTACCTTAGCGATGGGGCGGTAGCATAGAGACTCAGATGTGGTACACCTTTAGACTCAGAACATAGTTGCAATCCAGGCCAAGACATGTCTAAAACACTCGAATATAGGTCAATCAACCTATAGGAACAGTATAACATAGAATCAGGACCTTATCTATAAAACACTTTTAGGCTTAATTAGACTTAAACCTTAGTGGAGAATGGATCACCCTCTCATCAAAATTATTGATGAAGATTGCATAACTGGATCATAAGATAAGAGTTAGGATAAAAGGCTAGCTACTACTAAGCCGTTACCACTTCCCTGGGAGTACGATGATATGCATAAATCATATCACTTTTTTAGCATGTTTTTAGATATAATTTAGGGTGAAATTGATAGGAAATCGGTCTTAATTGATTGTTATTTACTCAATTTCACAATTTTTATGATTTTGGAAGTGTCAGGTGAAAAGTAGACGAAAACAGCAAATTTTGGGGCAAAAATGCAATTTTTTGAAATGCTGACCTGGTCAACGGGTCAGGACGAGCGTCCCGAATTCGGGACGGGTGTCCCGACCCAGTCAAAGCACTAGGACGGCCGTCCCAATCCAGGACGGGCGTCCCGAAGCACCAGAAGTTGTCCCACATCGGAATGTTTGGAGATTTTCACTCCAGAAAGCTGCTATAAATACCCCAGGCCTCCAAGAGTTGAAATCATCCCTCTCCACTCGATCTGAGTCATTCAGTGGTTTCCAGTGTACAATTCTCTAGTACACAACTCACTCGGAGACTCAGATTTCAGTAGAAGTTTTCTTTCTTTCCTTTTTGTGTTCGTTTTTCTAGTTTCTAAGAAATAGTCTCAGATCCTAGGGTTTGATAGATAGGTTCGTTTCTGGTATTCATAGAATACCCGGGATTTCGTTAGGAGATCCTAAGAGGGCTCTAGGCGTTCGAAGAGTCAGTTCATAGGGCTGGGCTTAAGCTGGGTATTAAGGTAAAGCCCAGTTACTAGGCTGAGGAAGCGTCCTCCGAAGGTTCTGACGAGCAGAGTCGGGTCATGCAGTACGACATATATAGTAGTACGCTCCAACGGCGCGACTACGTAAAGGGTGATTTCTTTATGGCATCAATCCCCACTGTCCCTCTCGTTATATGTTGTTACTGTGTTTGTCCAAATACTTATTTGAATACAAGATTATGAATATTATGAATATTTGTTATATTTGTTGAAGTTGTTATGTTTTTCTGAAAATAGCCACATGCTTATCCATTATGTCTGCATGTCTAATGTAGTTTCTTTTAAATTAAAATTAGGGTTATAGACAATTCCTAACCACAGTCTATTCATAACCTGTTTAGTTTAACAGGCATCAATTAGTTTTGGTGTCTGCCATACTAGATAAAATAACCTGCGAACACCCTGTTTGTTAGAGTAGTCTAGGTAGGCTGAGTAGAGCGTTTATGCCTGCGGTTATGGGCAAGCAGCATGATCTCCGAAGTGACATAGGCTTTCATAGCTGTCTTTAGTAGTAACCGTGAGTAGGGCCGTTTACCTTGGCGATGGGGCAGTATATCAGATTGCTCAGATGTGGTACACCTTTAGACTCAGAACATAGTTGCATTCCAGGCTAAGATATATCTAAAACACTCGAATATAGCTCAATCAACATATAGGAACAGTATTACATAAAATCAGAACTTTGTCTATAAACACTTTTAGACTTAAACCTAGTGGAGAATGGATCACCCTCTCATCAAGATTATTGATGACGATTGCATAACTGGATTATAAGATAAGAGTTAGGATAAAAGGCTAGTTACTACTAAGTCGTTACCACTTCCCTGGGAGTACGATAATTATTTAATAAAATCGTAGATACTTTCCAACAGACTAGCTACACGATAGGTACTCTGCCTTAGGTTCTGGCTGATTAAGTGACACCTTAGAGACTAAATGTGACAATTAGTCAATCACAATCCTTAATTACTCATAATCAACATAGGGTAAAATAACACCTAGTTAGCATATCGACCGGAACGCATCATACGATATTTATTTAATAAAATAGTAGATACTTTCCAACAGACTAGCTACACGATAGGTACTCTGCCTTAGGTTCTGACTGATTAAGTGACACCATAAAGACTAAACGTGACAATTAGTCAATCTCAGTCCTTAATTACTCATAATCAACATTAGGGTAAAATAACACCTATTTAGCATATCAGTCGGAACGCATCAGATTTTTGGCGTCATTGCCGGGGAAATATCATAATGAATTTAGGATTAAAGGCCACAATTCTAGAGACTTATGATAGGTAGCGGTAGTAACCTAGACCTTAGACCTAACACTTATTTTCTGCTAGTTAGACAATCAATTTCCGAAATATAGGGTTATCATAACTAATTAATTTTAGATATTATCTAGAATTAAGACATTTAGGATGATCAAATTTTAGAAAATCATTCTAAAACCATATTGAGGAAAGTTAACTTCTTTCGGAAAAAAAAATTTTAAAATCTAAAACCCGAAAAAAATGTATTTTTCTTGCTCAATGGTAAGTTGTTCTTTTCCCTACCTCTTGTTCTTTCTTAGTTATTTTCTTAGTTGCTCTTTTTCGTGTTTTTCTATTATTTCGAAGAAATAAAAATGGAAATGAGGATAAAATATATTTTGAGTTGTAAAATTTAGGCTTAGATTTTTATTGGGAAGAAACTCCATTTTAGAATTTTCCTAGAGTCATACCGGCTTTATTAGGACGAGTTATTTTTCCTTAATAGCCAGACCTTTGAATGTTCTATTGAAAAAAGGATGTTCCTTTTGTTTTGCTGATAATTGCATGAGATCTTTTAAACCAAAAGGAATTACTGCACCCATTATGGCATCACCTGATTGAAATCTGCTTTTTGAAAGAATATGTGATGTAATGATGTAGTAAGAATTGTTTTAGGACAGAAACATGATAAGAAAGTTCATGTATGATAAATTCCGATCTTATCTAGTCTTGTCTAGAAACAATAGGTTACACTGATCACTCTGAGATATCTGTGTTCAATAAAACTGATACTGAACCATAGTTGATTAAGTTAGGTTTTATTGTTATTTGAGTTTGATATAGAATTAAGGGGTAAGAAAAAGGGTTAAGAATCTAGAAAGCAAACCTTTGGTCTAGATTAGGAAACCCTGAGTTAGAGGCTATTGACGAGACAGTAGTATTTGATAAATTTCTGAATGAGGATCTATTTTCATTGTTTGCTATGAGTAATGATTCTCCTCCGTGGTTTACTGATATTACTAATTATCTAGCTGCTAATTATTCCCAAGTGATATGACTTATTAGCAAAAGAAGAAATTCTTTGTTGATTAGAAATATTACTACTGGGCAGATTTCTCTTCTATTTCAAATTTTTGCAGATCAGTTGATCAGAAGATGTATCTCGGAAGGCGAAGGCCACATGATTCTAAAGCATTGCAGGAATCTATGGGTGACCAATTAACTGCTATCAACACTCTCCGGAAAGTGTTGGAAGTAGAATCTTGTTGACCACCATATTCAAGGATTTTGTATCTCTGATAAAGCCCTGCGATGCTTGCCAAATAACAGGTAACACCCCTTCCAGAGATCACCTACCCCAGCAAGGTATACAGAGTATTGCAACCTTTGATATCTGGGGTATCGAATCCTTTTCTTTTTCTTCCTGTGAAAACATTTACGTCATAGTAGTTGTGGAACACTTTTCAAATATGGCCTGAACCACAGGCATTACCTACTAATGATGTTAAAGTCATGTGCAGATTCTATGAGAAGTTGTTTTCCAGATTCAGAGTGCCAATGTCTTAGGAAGAAACGTTCAGTCTATGTATCTAATCTGTGAAGTCTGCCAAACACCACCCCTACCCGCAGAATCAACAGATGAGATACTGGCAACAATTAAAGTCAGACCAATGCAAGCAAGTGATCTACCAAGTTATATCGAACGGTCGAAGGATACAGAGGAATTTGGCGTTGTGTCAGGAGCATAGCAATTGAGGAGCTTGCATCCACTGCATACAATCAGCTGTGAGAAACTTCCCCCGAGGAAGTCTCAAATACTTGGGTCCAGATCTACACCACTGGAGCCTCCTACCACCACGACTTCGCCAAAGCTTCAGGTATCTTTTCTACCATTCAAAAATTGCATGCAATACTTTTACTGACATTGGCAGGTAGGCACACCAAAAACTTGTTGCGTTGTGTGCGTGTGTCACAAATTGAGAAGATAATAAAATAGAATAAATCAACGCAATCTTAACAAGTGCAAGTATACACCGGTCAACAAGTAATATATGTACCTAAGTACAAGATTATCGATCCCATAGAGATTTTGTTTGTCAAATATACATGCAAACATGATTTACATTTGGTTAAAAGAATAAAAGAATAAAGAATGATGAATAAATGGGAGGAGATTCGGAGGTTAATCTACTGCTAAGCTACTGCTGCAGCAACAGAAATGCTGCAGCAATTCTACCTAACTAAAACTACAGGGCAACCTACAGGAAATTTACCATAAGAACACAACAGGTAATACAATGCTGTAAAAATCAAGCCAAAAATGCAAACATAAACCAGTAATGAATCCAAGAATGCTAAGCATGCTTTTCGGTTTCCAAATTAACACTACAGCGGTCTGGTTCTACCCAGACTACTTAGCCTACTAGTCTAAACCCCCGATAACATCGTCTCATGGAGTACGAAGTACCGTGAACCTAGAACGACACAAGGCAGTGAAATTGGTCGTGTCCCCTGCAATATTGACCGCACGGTCATGCATCCCAAGCAAGTGCCATGCAATTAACGTGTCAACTAGACCCCTTTCGGTTAGAAAGCCAGATACTAGTTCGATACATAACTTGGACAGTCGTAACCGCAAGTTATTCCTAATCCGTTTAAGTAATTGCATGAATAAACTAAGCATGTCCCATACAAGCATCAATAAAGAAAATGATACACAAAACTTATGCATTCTATTCATCTTATGCCACATTACGTTTTTCCACATGTTTATAATTTACTAGACTACAACAAGTTCAGGTTATGAATATATATTTTTTTGAAACGAATCATGAAAGACAAGGATCAAAGTAATAGGAAAAACAGTCCCTAGGTCCATAGTGACACCAGTCAATCCCAAGACGGAAAACATATAAATCCCAAAACACTTTTAATTAATCCTTGAAAACATGTAAACATTCTCATATCACAAAGATCTTTTAATTACAAAACAGTAACAAATTGAAGAACATTCAATTACAAAACAGTAAGCAAATTGAAGAAATGGAAAGAGGGTTACTCGGGTCGGAGATCACCCTACTCCCCCAAATCGGATTTAATCAAGTTGCTGCTGTCCTTCGTTTCCTCCGCGTGATGCTGCTGCCTTCGGTTCTGTCCAGCTTACAAGAATCCAGCAATGTCACCCCAGCCTTCTCAGGTATTTTCCTATCTAATCTAAGCTAAAAAACAACTCAAAACAAGCTACCTACTGCCTAAGTCCTAAGCTGCCCGTAACTAAACACAAAACATACAAAAGCTATGGTAGTATTCTATTTCTCCTCCTCTCTCTCCGTCACTTCCTCTCTCCCCTCATATATATATATATATATATATATATATATATATAGAGAGAGAGAGAGCAATTGACACCAAAGCTGCCCCTTTTCTCCACCTACTCTCACAAAACCAGCCAGCAATTGAGAGTTGTCATCATGTGTATGTATATACATATATATATATATATATATACCCACTAGGAAATATGCTTCTTCTTTTTTGTATAATGCAGCTGCCACTGCACCCTTTCTCCTGAAAATCTGCCAGAAAATTGAGAGGAATCTCATCATATGTATGTATATATATGTATATATATATATATATATATATTGTTGGACAACAACTATCTTCTATCTTTTTGTCGACCTTGCCAACTTGCACTCCCACAAATATATATATATATATATATGTATAATGGATGGGACCAAAGAAATGAATACATAGGACCGAAAGTGTCCATCTTTAAATGTGCCCAGCTGGATTTTAAGTGACAAATAGTGTGTGGGTGTATATTATATATATATATATAGATAGATATATACATATATATGTATAGATGCAAATTATCCACACATTCTTCACTTTCTTCTCGGTTACTTTTATCCAACTTTCTTTCAACAATGTCAACCATCCACATTCCCTTTTTACCCTTGTCACAATAAATCAATTCAAATAAATTCCCAAATAATAACAAATAATACAGATCATCCACATGTTGAGAAATTTATTCAATTAAATTGACTTTGAACAATAAATCCACATTTTTAGGTAAAAAGAGAGAAAATATCAAATCAACACATTTTTATTCCATTTTCCAAATAAAATCAATTAATACAGGAATAAAATGTGGGAAATTAGATGTGAATAACTCTATTATTTTAGAGTTATCATGCCCCCAAACTTAGGTCATTGCTCGTCCCGAGCAATGCTGCAGCAATGCGGAAGCAACAGAAATATACATACCCACATAAAAACTTTGTTTAGCAGTTTCAGCCAAACCTGGGACCAATGATTTCAGAAAGAGAAAATTCAAAATTCAAGTAGACATAATGTTCCATCCTTAGTGAATAACCAAATATTAACTAACCCAAGTTCAAAGAATTTCCACTCCAGTATGTGTGTGAATAGTCTTTCCTTTTCAATCTCTCATTCATAAGTCAACATATGGTAATCCTAAGGTTCATTTTGTATCCTCAAACTCAATCTATTACACCCCTCTCCACTAATGTAGCAAATTAGCAATAAAGATCAAAGAGGTCTTAAATTGGTTGTAATGTAGGCTAGGGCTAAGGTAGGAAAAATATGGATAAAAAGTAGGCTCAAAACTTAGTCCTAGTCTGCCAGGATCTTCTACCCAATGCTATTACTTCCAAAAAAATGTTTTTCACTGAATCAAAATGTTGCAGCAACACCAATGCTGGAGCAATTCTACAACATTTCTTTTTTTTTTAATCAACTCAAGGAGCATAAATATTTACACCCTGCTTTAGAAATACATGCAACATTTAACCACAATCAGTATTTAGCATTTGACATCAAAGAAGCATAACACATATTTCCTTTTTGCTCTCTTTTTGTTCTTTTTTGTTTTTAAATAAAGAGGGTGCTTTCATTTTTTTACACATGTTTTCATACACATACCCTCAATACGTAGAGCATTTATATTAGAAATTCAAATTTTCCTTAAATACCACTAATCCCCAAAAACATTGATAATGCTGCAGCATTGTGCTACAACATTTCTATGTTCCTCCTCATAGCATTCTCATCATACCCCCAAACTTATGTTTAACTGTTTTCATAGCAGAATAAGATCAAGTTTAGGGAAAACAAAGAATGGATACATGCAAAACATTTAGGATAAGTGGCTATTTAATAAGGGTGTCAAGAAATTAGGCTTAGGCTCAACTTGGGTTAACTAAGGAAGCAAAATATATTAGGGTAAGCTAGAAAGGCTCAAACGGTTCAAGAACATGCCTCAATCATTTCTTTAGTACCAAATCTACTAGGATTTCGCCTCAAGGACTATAACAGATGAGTCTAAAAATTCTGAACCTTCATACCAAAGTGACTCTTTTTATAAACATGAAATTTCCAAGGAAGACTATGTGCAAAAGATAGGGAGTTGAAATAATTCTCACTTAGAGTCAATTAATACCTAATTATTCCGAAAGAAGGTACAAAGTCTACGAGAATGTACTTTTGTTTTTAAGATATCATCATAAATCGGGTCCCAAAAGTCTACGCTAATCCTGCTAAAACTAAGGTTCTAATGGGTCATATGAAAAATGCTGCCACATTGATGCAAACAGGTCTTCTATGCTAGATCAATCAATTTATAAGGCATCCTAAAACAGTTATTCAGACAAGGCGTCCATGCATTCAAATAGATTACTCAAAATTTCAGCAAAGATGATGTTTATGCATTTAAAAGATAGCAGGAAATGTTTTTTAAAATTAGCACCATTTTGAACTTTTTGCCACAAGAGGACACCCTCCCCCAAACTTAAGAGGAGCAATGTCCTCATTGCTTTAGCAACTGGGGGAAAACAAGCCATTGGACTGATCATAAAAGGGGAAAACTAGTTCCACACGAAGCATTGGAAACAAATGCATTAGTGGCACATAAGTTCTCAATTCCCGGGTGAGAAGAAAGCAAACACAAATATACCAACAGTTCAGGCGGTCATTGTTACTAAGTAAAAACATGATGACCATTAAGACATGAAATTCATTTTGAATCATAACCACCCTTTTGCCCAACACAATAAACCGAGATACACATCAACTGGCAGATCTATCATTTCTACAAGCATGCTCACACACAAGAAATCAAGTATAACAAGAACCCTAAATACAGCCAATACAATCCTCTATCCATTGGTAATGCAAAAATTGTACTCCATAAATTTTATACATGCTACTCAAGGAGTGTATACTCACATTAAGATAAGAGAAATGACCCAGAAAATGTTTTTTTTCTTGCAAGTACCATACACCAACTCACATTACCGAGAAGAAATAAAAATGTAGAAAAGTGAGTACTAACCTTGAATCTTCTGGTTTGTTGAAGGCTGAAAAGTGAGTTTGAAGAGAAGGAAAGTAGAAGACCGTGTGTGTAGAGAAATTTGTGTCCTTTAGATAACTCCCCACTTCTTTCTCTCTTTGTCTTTTCAATTCACACACATTCTCCACAAATAAAATATAAAAAACAAACTAACCTTTTTGGTTTCCCAACAAGTTCTAGTTGTATGCCACCCATTGAAAATTTTGAAATTGAAAGGAACTAGGGCTGCTTGCATAAGTAATCAATTCATGGCAGTCCCTTGTTGAATTGCACCGCCTGAATTTTGAAATTGAAATTGGACTAAGGCAGCCTTGAATGGCTTTGTCGGTGTGTGGAAGCCTGTTGTCACAGCATTTCTGCCGAGAGGCAGTGGCAAGTCCCATTTCTTTAATAAAACAGCCTTGACTCCTTTTGCTCTTTGACCGTAGGCATACCTGTATTAACAAGCAGAAGAGTACCGATAAGAGAGAAAGAGAACGACATTGCAATATGAAATTGAAGTCTCAAAACGAATTCTGAAAATTCTGAAAGAAACTTAGGAGTAAACAACCATTAATTCCGAATTGAGGCACCTAAAAATAAAAGAACAACAATTAAAACCAAACAAGGAAAATAAATCGAATGCTGAAAAGAAAATAAAAACAAACAAGAAGAAATAAGAAAAATAAAATAAAAAGAAATGCAATAAATAGTAGATGAAAGTGTTCACTTATAGATTGTGCTCAATTAACTACATAGCATCGACAAGTATTATAGGTGAAGAGTTTTGCACGATGTCTTCTTTAACCATGAAGTGACACTTCTTCCAATTGAGGACTAGGTTGGTGTCCTCACAACGTTTAAACACCTTGGCCACATTCTCTAAGCATTTTTCAAACGAGTCCCCAAATATGGAGAAGTCATTCATGAAAACCTCTAAATATTGCTTCACCATATCTGTGAAAATGGCCATCATATATCGTTGGAACATTGTTGGAGCATTACACAGTCTGAATGACATTCTTCTGAATGCTAAAGTACCATAAGGACAAGTGATGGTCGTTTTGTTCTAGTCCTCTGGTGCTATAGCAATCCGATTGTAGCCAGAATACCCATCCAGAGAGCAATAAGAATCCTGTCCAGCCAACCTATCCAACTTTTGATTAATAAAAGGCAGTGGGAAGCTGTCGTTTCTTGCGGCTTTGTTTATCTTCTTGTAATCCATGCAAATTCTCCATCCTCAGCGCTGTCAGATATAGGATAAATAATGCCAAAATCTAGCCACTTGATAATTTGTTCCTTTACCACTTCCTTCGTAATTGGATTTACTCATTTCTGCCCCTCTATTAAATTTTTGGAATTGTCTTCCAAAATTATCTTGTGCATGCATAAGGTTAGTCATATACCTTTGATGTAAGCTATGGTCCAGCACATAGCTCGCTTATGCTGCTGCAAAGCTCCAAGCACTTCTCCTATTTCGCACTCAGCAGTGCTGAAATGATTACTGGTAGTGTAGATTCTGCCCCTAGAAAACCATATTTCAAATGCTGCGGCAATTGCTTCAATTCCAGTTGTGGTGGTTCTTCAACTGAAGGTTTTGCTATCTTGAATTCTCGAGAAGACAACTCCAAGGATTCAAATTGAGCTCGAAATCTGAACCTTTGGGGGTTTGCTTCTACCCAAGCTGAATGTGCTTTGGTCTCCACATTGCCATCATCATGTAGACTTTCCTCCAACAATGCATCCTTGACATCCTCATCTTGCTCTTCATCTTTTTGTTCCCAAGAATCATTGGTGGTGATCTGAAAACACTCCTCACCTTCATCATGGAATTTCATAGCTTTGAATACGTTGAATGTGACTTTATCGTCCTGGAATCTCCTGGTTAGCTCCCCTTTCTGCAGATAAATAAGAGTCCTTCACATAGCTAGGAAAGGTCTTCCTAAAATAATGGGAACTTCCCTGTCTGCTTCATAATCAAGAACAATAAAAGCAGCTGGAAAAATAAACTTATCAACTCTTACCAGGATGTCCTCAATTTTTCCATCGGGGTGAGATATAGACCTATCCGCTAATTGCAATGTCACCATCGTAGGTCTTACCTTACGTATGCCCAACTGTTTGAAAACTGACATAGGCATCAAGTTGATGCTAGCACCAAGATCACACAAGGCCATACCACAATATGAGTTTCCAATAGAGCAAGGAATATTAAAACTCCCCGGATCTTTCATCTTAGGGGGCAACTTGTCTTGCAAAAAGAAACTACATTCTTTGGTTAATGAAACAATTTCATATTCTCCAAAGTTTCTTTTCTTTGTAAGGATATCCTTCATAAATTTGGCGTAGTTGGGCATTTGTTCGATTGCTTCTACCAATGGAATGTTGATGTGCAGCTGCTTTAAAATGTCCAAGAACTTCTTGAACTGCTCATCTTGTTTCTTTTTGGCAAACCTCTGTGGAAAAGGCATTCGTGGCTGTACTGGTTTGCTCTCTGGAATATTGCATTGCTGCAGCATCGGAGATGCTGCAGTATTCGGCTGTTCTGGACTGTTGTTTTGCTGCAGCATTTGTGATGCTGCAGCATTTGGCTCCACTGATTTTTTTTTCAGCTACTGGAATTTTTGCATTCTGGCTGGGCTCACTGGTCTTCTCAGCTGCTCCAGACTTCATTTTCGGCTCGTCCAGTATTCTGCCACTTCGTAGTGTTACCGCTTTGCAATGTTCGTTTCTTCTCTCCTTGGATTTTCTGTATCACTTGGGAGTGATCCTTGTGGGCTGCTCCTCATCTCCTGAGCTAACTGCCCCATTTGGCTTTCCAAGTTTCGCACAGTAGAGGATAATCCATGTATGGTTATTTATGTCCTTGCCATGAAGTCTCTCATCATGTTTTCTAAAGCGTTTGAAGGTGGTGGTTGTTGTAGAGGTCTTAGGGAGTACGGGAACAATTTCAGCCTCAACACTTCATATGCTATCGAGTTTGCAACATTTGAAACATCACTGGTTTCAGCTCAAACTGGGCTGCAGTCATCTATGGTCTTACAATGCTTGGATTCAATTCATTAAACATAGGGACCGCATACTGTCTAATAGCATGATCCCTATCGTCTGCCAACACCACAGGATTATAGACAGGTTCATTTTCTACAACACGCTGCTCCGCCATGTCTACCTTGTCCCTGGTTTGTTTCTTTTTCCTCACCGCCTTGGTGGTTCTCTCAATCTCTGGATCAAGTGGCAGCACTGTAGCTTGAGAGCCCTTGCGCGTTTTACTCATGCAAAATAGCACACGTTAAGGAATTAATGATACACAAGCTGAAATTTGACAAATAATTCAGATCAATAAATTCACAAAAACAGTTCAGCCTATGCATAATTTATTCGTCCCTCATACAATCATTTCAATAATCTCATAAGCTCAAGAATGAGTATAACATAAAACAACAAAAATATAACCAAATGCAAACAATATTTACAATCAATTGACACCAAAATCCCCGGCAACGGCGCCAAAAACTTGTTGCTTTGTGTGCGTGTGTCACAAATTGAGAAGATAATAAAACAGAATAAATCAACGCAATCTTAACAAGTGCAAGTATACACCGGTCAACAAGTAATATATGTACCTAAGTACAAGATTATCGATCCCACAGAGATTTTGTTTGTCAAATATACATGCAAACATTATTTACATTTGGTTAAAAGAATAAAAGAATAAAGAATGATGAATAAATGGGTGGAGATTCGGAGGTTAATCTACTGCTAAGCTACTGCTGCAGCAACAGAAATGTTGCAGCAATTCTACCTAACTAAAACTACAGGGCAACCTACAGGAAATTTACCATAAGAACACAACAGGTAATACAATGCTGTAAAAATCAAGCCAAAAATGCAAACATAAACCAGTAATGAATCCAAGAATTCTAAGCATGCTTTTCGGTTTCCAAATTAACATTATAGCGGTCTGGTTATACCCAGACTACTTAGCCTACTAGTCTAAACCCCCGATAACATCGTCTCATGGAGTACGAAGTACCGTGAACCTAGAACGACACAAGGCAGTGAAATTGGTCGTGTCCCCTGCAATATTGACCGCACGGTCATGCGTCCCAAGCAAGTGCCATGCAATTAACGTGTCAACTAGACCCCTTCCGGTTAGAAAGCCAGATACTAGTTCGATACATAACTTGGACAGTCGTAACCGCAAGTTATTCCTAATCCGTTTAAGTAATTGCCTGAATAAACTAAGCATGCCCCATACAAGCATCAATAAAGAAAATGATACACAAAACTTATGCATTCTATTCATCTTATGCCACATTACGTTTTTCCACATGTTTATAATTTACTAGACTACAACACCTTCAGGTTATGAATATATATTTTGTTGAAACGAATCATGAAAGACAAGGATCAAAGTAATAGGAAAACAGTCCCTAGGTCCATAGTGACACCAGTCAATCCCAAGATGGAAAACATATCAATCCCAAAACACTTTTAATTAATCCTTGAAAACATGTAAACATTCTCATATCACAAAGATCTTTTAATTACAAAACAGTAACAAATTGAAGAACATTCAATTACAAAACAGTAAGCAAATTGAAGAAATGGAAAGAGGGTTACTCGGGTCGGAGATCACCCTACTGCCCCAAATCGGATTTAATCAAGCTGTTGCTGTCCTTCGTTTCCTCCACGTGATGCTGCTGCCTTCGGTTCTGTCCAGCTTACAAGAATCCAGCAATGTCATCCCAGCCTTCTCAGGTATTTTCCTATCTAATCTAATCTAAAAAACAACTCAAAACAAGCTACCTACAGCCTAAGTCCTAAGCTGCCCGTAACTAAACACAAAACATACAAAAGCTATGGTAGTATTCTATTTCTCCTCCTCTCTGTCCGTCACTTCCTCTCTCCCCTCATATATATATATACATATATATATATATAGCAATTGACACCAAGGCTGCCCCTTTTCTCCACCTACTCTCACAAAACCAGCCAGCAATTGAGAGTTGTCATCATGTGTATGTATATACATATTACCCACTAGGAAATATGCTTCTTCTTTTTTGTATAATGCAGCTGCCACTGCACCTTTTCTCCTGAAAATCTGTCAGAAAATTGAGAGGAATCTCATCATATGTATGTATATATATGTATATATATATATATTGTTGGACAACAACTATGTTCTATCTTTTTGTCCACCTTGCCAACTTGCACTCCCACAAATATATATATATATATATATTATATATATATATACATATAACTAAGATTTCAACATGTGTACCAAAGAAATGAATACATAGGACCGAAAGTGTCCATCTTTAAATGTGCCCAGCTGGATTTTAAGTGACAAATAGTGTGTGGGTGTATATTATATATATATATATATAGATAGATATATACATATATATGTATAGATGCAAATTATCCACACATTCTTCACTTTCTTCTCGGTTACTTTTATCCAACTTTCTTTCAACAATGTCAACCATCCACATTCCCTTTTTATCCTTGTCACAATAAATCAATTCAAATAAATTCCCAAATAATAACAAATAATACAGATCATCCACATGTTGAGAAATTTATTCAATTAAATTGACTTTGAACAATAAATCCACATTTTTAGGTAAAAAGAGAGAAAATATCAAATCAACACATTTTTATTCCATTTTCCAAAAAAATCAGTTAATACAGGAATAAAATGTGGCAAATTAGATGTGAATAACTCTATTATTTTAGAGTTATCACCTACCCCAGCAAGGTATATAGAGTATTGCAACCTTTGATATCTGGGGTATCGAATCCTTTTCTTTTTCTTCCTGTGAAAACATTTACGTCATAGTAGTCGTGGAACACTTTTCAAAAATGGCCTGAACCACAGGCATTACCTACTAATGATGTTAAAGTCATGTGCAGATTCTATGAGAAGTTGTTTTCCAGATTCAGAGTGCCAATGTCTTAGGAAGAAACGTTCAGTCTATGTATCTAATCTGTGAAGTCTTCCAAACACCACCCCTACCTGCAGAATCAACAGATGAGATACTGGCAACAATTAAAGTCAGACCAATGCAAGCAAGTGATCTACCAAGTGATATCGAACGGTCGAAGGATATAGAGGAATTTGGCGTTGTATCAGGAGCATAGCAATGGAGGAGCTTGCATCCACTGCATACAATTAGCTGTGAGAAACTTCCCCCGAGGAAGTCTCAAATACTTGGGTCCAGATCTACACCACTGGAGCCTCCTACCACCACGGCTTCGCCAAAGCTTCAGGTATCTTTTCTGCCATTCGAAAATTGCATGCAATACTTTTACTAACATTGGCAGGTAGGCACACCAATCCAAAGAAGTCTCATTCTTAGACATGTTCCTTCTGGACACGTTGCTACGATTACGAGGAACTTTGCAAATGAGTCGAGGAAACAGTCCGTGGGCTTGAGTCATTCCTCGAATGGATATGCCACTACCTGGAGCTCGACAATGAAGGATCGGAGCTGACGTCATCCGTTCCAGTATCTAGAGCTTGCAGAGTCAGACCCTTCTGCTCACGACATGAAGGGAGTTTTTCTAATCCTCATATTCCTTTTATTTTATTTGTTTTGTGTTCTGTTTTGCTATCCTTCTTGTTTGGTTGCCTTATTTTCTCTCTTACCCTTAGTTAGTCGAATAAGTGTGGGGTAAGAGTTCTTTGTTTTGTTCTTGAGTTCTTTGTTTTGTTTTTGTTCTTGTTTTCAAATAAGTGTGGGGTAGTTTAGCTATGCATGAACACTGAGGACAGTGTCAGACTTAAGTGTGGGGTAGCAGTGCACGGTGCACTGTAGTAGTTTGAGAAAACTTTTGCATGATTTTGCATGTTTTTCCCATAATTTCACACCCTTCCAAAAATTTTCAAAATTTTTCATTCTTTCAGACTTCTAAATGCAGTATGATTGGTAAACATTTGCTGATGTCTATGATATGTAGGTAGAATGTTATGGTTAGTAGGAGACGATTGATGACTATCTTGAACTTATGGATTAGAAATAGGGAATTCCTGATAACTAAGCACAACTTAGTCTGGATTAAGAGACCTCAGCCAATTACCTTTTCAAGACTTAACTAGATGAAATTAGACCGGTTGTGGATGTATTGACAATTAGAGTGACTAGATGAGACTCTGAGCTAAAAGTGAAAAGAAACAAAAAGAGAGTTAATTAAATAAGGGTAGTCTGCCAGCGGCCTTCGCTACTCGAGCACCACTCCTTCGGGGAACTTAAAGCCTGATGCCCTAAGGTCATGTAGGTCTGGGAGTCATCGGAGTGGGACTCGCTACATGGGTAGTTGAAGTTGACGTGTTCTAAGCAGACTTAAAATACCCTGAAAATCTATGAAAGAAAAAATAACTCAATAAACGCTAAATAATTAAAAATCTGATCACCAAGGCTCAGAACTCAGAAAGTTGTCTATTGTTAGTATGTCTAGCGACGATTTGAAGTGTTATATGGTAATAGTTAAAATGAGGGTTTATTGTGTTGACTATCTGGTCTAGACTAGTACACACACTACACATCAGGAAGACCTTGTGACTAAGAAAAAAGTTCAAATCTAGTCGTTGAGTTGTTTTCTGCTTGATCATAACAATCTACAAGAGACATTTGAGACCTTGTCATAGCAACCTAACCATTCAGACCTGTGTTAAGAGTTGTCTGAATAATTTTTGGAATAAAAACATGACTAGGAATTTAAGTGACATCACATATCACTAACTTCAGGTAGACTTTGCTTGAGGACAAGCAAAAAGCTAAGTGTGGGGTTATCTGATATGCATAAATCATATCACATTTTTAGCATGTTTTTAGGCATGATTTAGGGTGAAATTGAGGGTATATCGGTCTTAATTGTTTATTATTAACTCAATTTCACAATTTTCATGATTTTGGAAGTGTGAGGTGAAAAGTAGAAGAAAATGGCAAATTTCGGGGCAAAAATGCAATTTTTCAGAAGTTCGGAAGTCGGGGAGGGCATCCCGGTTCAGGACGGGCGTCCAGGACTCGAGACGGCCGTCCTGACCTGGTCAACAGACTGGGACGGGCGTCCCAATCCGGGACGGGTGTCCCGAACCAGAATTCAGAATCCCACATCGAATTTTTGAGAGAAAATCACTCTAGAAAGCTGCTATAAATACCCCAGGCCTTCCTCAGTTGAAATCATCCCTCTCCACTCGATCTGAGTCATTCAGTGACTTCCAGTGTACAATTTTCTAGTACACAAATCACTCAAAGACTCAGATTTCAGTATAAGTTTCTTTCTTTCCTTTTTAGTGTTTCTTTTTCTTAGTTTCTGAGAATTAGTCTCAGATCTTAGGGTTCGATAGATAGGTTCATTTCTAGTATTCATAGAATACCTGGGATTTCGTTAGGAGATCCTAAGACGGCTCTAGGCGTTCGAAGAGTCAGTCCACAAGGCTGGGCTTAAGCTGGGTATTAAGGTAAATCCTAGTTACTAGGCTGAGGAAGCATCCTCCGAAGGTTCTGGCGAGCAGAGTCGGGTCAAGCAATACGACATATACAACAATACGCTCCATCGGCGAGACTAAGTAAAGGGTGATTTCTTTATGGCATCAGTCCCCCTGTCCCTCTCTTATATGTTGTTATTGTGTTTGTCCGAAGAATAATTTGAATACTGGATTATGATTGTTATGGATATTTGTTATATATGTTGAAGTTGTTATGATTTTCCGGAAATGGCCACCTGCTTAATATTCATTATGTCTGCATGTCTAATGTAGTTTCTTTTAAACTAAAATTAGGGTTATAGACAATTCCTAACCACAGTCTATTCATAACCGGTTTAGTTTAACAGGCATCAATTAGTATTGGTGTCTGCCATACTAGATAAAATAACCTGCGGAACACCCTGTTTGTTAGAGTAGTCTAGGTAGGCTGAGTAGAGCGTTATACCGGCGGTTATGGGCCAGCGGCGTGATCCCCGAAGTGACATAGGCTTTCATAACTGTCTTTTGTCCGAACCGTGAGTAGGGCCGTTTACCTTAGCGATGGGGCGGTAGCATAGAGACTCAGATGTGGTACACCTTTAGACTCAGAACATAGTTGCAATCCAGGCCAAGACATGTCTAAAACACTCGAATATAGGTCAATCAACGTATAGGAACAGTATAACACAGAATCAGGACCTTATCTATAAAACACTTTTAGGCTTAATTAGACTTAAACCTTAGTGGAGAATGGATCACCCTCTCATCAAAATTATTGATGAAGATTGCATAACTGGATCATAAGATAAGAGTTAGGATAAAAGGCTAGCTACTACTAAGCCGTTACCACTTCCCTGGGAGTACGATATTTATTTAATAAAATCGTAGATACTTTCCAACAGACTAGCTACACGATAGGTACTCTGCCTTAGGTTCTGACTGATTAAGTGACACCATAAAGACTAAATATGACAATTAGTCAATCTCAGTCCTTAATTACTCATAATCAACATAGGGTAAAATAACACCTATTTAGCATATCAGTCGGAACGCATCAAGGACGCTCACTTCGTCAACGCCAAGGCTGATAGCTAGTATAAAACCTTTCAGAATATTCTCCAAAGAATATCTGTTGACCAAAGATTATTCGGTTAAAAGTATCTCACAAAATATCCCTACAATAGTGGGATATTTCAGAATCTGACAAATATCGGATTCCTCACTATAGGGTCATTTATTCCTATAAATACCGCCCCTCGAGGACAAAAGGTAAGCCGGATATCTCAACAACAGTCTCTGTCAATTCCAATCATCCTCTCCATTTCTTAGTCAGATTCTACGATACTGACTTGACCGTCGGAGGGTTCGTCAGAGGTCCCTCACCCTCCGTTTGAACTTCACTCCCTCTTGCAGGTTCCTTTCTCCCACTTTGGCACTCATAATTGGCAAAGACTTACTTCAACGTCCACGCTTCGTCGACACGTAATACCAGACCAAATTCAGACGAATCAATACATATATATATGTATATATATATATATATATATATATATATATATATATGTGTGTGTGTGTGTGTGTGTGTGTGTGTGTGTGTGTGTATGTATATGTGTATGCATGTATGTATATGCAACACATAATGAAAGAAATCCACCCAATGAATAAATTAATACATCAAAATCATCGATTTTTTAAATTTTATTTATTTTCCATCGTTTGAAATCTTATTAAATTTGGATATAAACCATTTTAGTTAATGTTTTGTTAGTTTTATTTTTTAAATTTATTTTTTAAATTTTAATTTTCATCATTTTCATAATTTAATGGCTAATTATAACTAAATTTATAACATTGCAATGGATATATATGTATACATATATATGTTTTTAATCTGATTAAACAAGTTATAATTTATGAGAAAACATATAAAAAATAATTGTAAAGTCTTTATTTAATCAAAAATTTGTAAAATTGTGATTGAGTAAAAAAAAGAGTAAGAGAACTAAAAATATATTGAGAAGAAATTGTAGCTCAATTGATAGGAGTTTCATTTGTGATTTTGTGAGGTCAGGAGTTTGAGATATAGAAAACAAAATGACTCAAAATAAAAAAAAAAATTTGAAAAAAGGAAAAATATTCAAAATCATAAAACCTAAGAAAAAAATGCAGTAAAATAACTACTTTTTAAAATAAATTATTATGCATTTATATTTAGTCATCTTATCACATTTATTTATACGTTGTGAAAAATTACAGGCAAAATTCAAAGCTCGTGTTATTACAGTAATGTCTATTTTCTTCTCATTGACTACGCCGGTAGGGATATCGATTGGAATCGGAATGGCAAACATCTACTACGAAAATAGCCCTAGTGCACTTATTGTTCAAGGAATTTTTGATTCGGCATCTGCCGGTATCTTAATTTACATGGCTCTTGTCGACCTTCTTGCAGCTGATTTCATGAATCCCAGATTGCAAAGTAACAAAAAGCTTCAATTTGAAGCTAGTTTCTCTTCTTCTCGGTGCTGCATGCATGTCTATTTTAGCCAAATGGGCTTGACCCATCTTCCTATATAAGTATATACATTTAGGTGGATGAAACTTTGTTTCCTTAATTCTCAGTATAGAGAAATGAGAGCTGAAAAAGGGTTCAATGCGAATCGATTTCACATTAGTTGCGATCTAAGGTGTTTGCTGATTTATTTGTTTATTTTTTTCCAATCTATGTCTTTATATGAAAAATCATGGGTCATACGATATGATATGTTTATGAGAATGAAACAATTTTTATTTTATTTTTATTTTGTAATTTTATATTCTTATTAAATAATTTGTGAGGAATTTGTAGGAGATGACTTTTAATACTACAATACTGGCTGAAATTATAGTACAAAATGTTGGGTACGATACTTTCACAAGGTTGAGTTGTCACCACCTAACTCCCACATTATTATAATATTGTCCGCTTTAGACTTAAGTTCTCACGGTTTTGTTTTTTGGCACTTTCCCAAAAGGCTTCATACTATTGGAGTATGTAAAAATTTTATATGCTAGATAATTCTACCATCATCTTCAGATGTAGGACTTGTATTGATATCCCAACAATCCTCCTCTCAAACCAAGGACTACATATTTGTGGCCTCCTCTACAGCAAAATCATCTTGCACTACCACTATCACAAAGCGGAACACGCCGTCAAACCTTCAATATTGTTAGGAAGACTATCGTCGCAAGGCATCATAATCGCTAGGTCATCATATTGTGGGCTTCTCCCATATCTCACATGCAAGCTCACTAACCTTGGACTTTGATACCAAGTTTTAGGGAAGCAAGAGGGTCAATACAACACCCAAAATGTCACAAACACATTAGTATCAACCAATTTCACAATCTAATCAACAAAATATTATCAGAATTAAATCACTAAACTTTAACAAATAAAATTGTATAACAACAATTTATATGTAGAAAAACTCATTCGATATGAAGAGTAAAAAATCACAGTATCGTTTGAGGAGTCCACCCTATTCTTCTCTTATAGATAATTAAGGGTAAAATAAACTCAATTCAATCTACAAAAGGTTCACAAGCAGATCGACAAGCTTTAAAAAAAAGAGATAAAAAAAAAAGAGAACAAAAGGAAAAGAAATCACAAAAAATTGCAGTTCGGTCCCAAATGTTTTTTATTAAACTAGATCCAAAATGGCGATCCAACCATCCAAACTGAAGCCTAAGACATCATGAACAAACTTTCCAAATTCCAGCCAAATCGGACCACATTTAACCCTTGATCAAAGTTGCACACGAAAACTTTCCTCCTCTAAATTTTTCTACTCACCTATTTTCTCTTTTGTTCAACAAGATAGAACTAAAGGAAACTATCCCTATCCCCCAATAAGCAAAATAGACTAAAATAAAAGAAACAAATGTCCAAAATAAAAGTCCACATAAAATAATAATATTAAAGAAATATATAAAATATAATGCAAATTTGGCTGGACCCATAACAATTTCCCTATCCAACCTAACACGGGGAAGACGAGCATTCTTCAATGATCACTAGAAGCTTATTCCTGCAAGCTTACCATAGATTTAAAGCTTGCTTCCAGGAACCACCTTTGTCAACGTGTTTGTACCACTCTTGTCGGTGTGAACATTCTTCAGCTTCATTATCTTTTCCTCCATCACATTCTGCAACCAATGATATCGAACATCAATGTGCTTGGTACGAGCGCGATACATAGAATTCTTACTCAAATTCAAAGCACTCTAACTATCATAGAGTACTTGATATTCACTTTGCTTTAAACCCAACTCTTGAAAGAACCTCTTCAACCAAAGCATTTCTTTACTTGCTTCCACAACTTCTATATAATCTACCTCAGTAGTAGAGAAGGCCACACACTTTTGTAACTTGGATTGGGAAGAAATGACTTCCCCTAAAAATGTGAACATATAACCTGAGGTAGACTTTTTGTTATCAAAATCATCGGCCATGTCTGCATCAGTATACCCCTCAAGAATAGGTTTGCCACCTCCATAACAAAAACAAAACTTGGAAGTGCCACACAAGTATTTGAAGATCCACCTCACTGCCTCCTAGTGAGCCATACCCGGATTAGATAAGTATCTACTCACTAATCCAACTGAATGTGCACTATTTGATCTATTACACACCATAGAATAAATTAATGAACCAACAAAAAAAGAATATGGAATAAAAGACGTATATGATTTCTCCTTCTCTGTTGTAGGAAAATCTCTCTTACTTAGCTTAAAGTGTGGTGCTAATGGTGAACCAACTTGTTTAGTGTGAGACCCTTTATCCCAAGAGCATGGGACAACCTTCACAATAGTGGATTGAGCATTGGGTTGTGGCACACGTATGAGTCAGACGGAACCCTAGTTTGAGTGAGTTCGAACCCTAGGCCAAGTAAATGTCCTAGATTGTTTGGAAGATCAAGGATTGGTCGTGGCCCATGCGGAGCAACCATAGCCTCTGTCAAACCTAGATGGTTATAAACAGGGGTAGTTTTGTGCAACATTGGCAAAGCATAATAGAGGGATAGTGTGGGATATAAATAAAATATATGGGTTCTATCATTAGGCTTTTGTTGTCAAACAACCTTCGTTTATAGGTGTTCAAATATTGTAACTCTTTACTATTTGATAATAAAGAAAGGATGGGCAACCTTACACGTAATTATATATGTTGTCCCATACTTGTTCATATATTGTTCAAACCTACCCGCTTCGTGTGTTTTCCTTGTACACGTGTTATGTGTTGTGCGCAACACAAGTTGAGTGATCATGCCAGGAGAAGCACTTCGTCACAATTTGATATTGGAGCCCATTGTGACCCGTTTGCGAATATGTCATGTTCATCCAGTGAATCAAGGTAAGGAGTGATGTGTTTTATTTATAGTGTACTAAAGATACAATTTATATCCTATGTAGATTATGCAAAATTAAGGACTTTGGTTTAAGCACATAGCAAATAGGGTTGACACTTAATTAAATAAAACATAAAACAGAGTACCTGTGAGCCCCTTTGTCCCGATGGTGTGGGGCAGCTCTGGCAGCAGCCGAGCAAGTGTGGGAGCAGCGAATGGTTTTGGGGTTGGCTATGTGCCCCTTTTATAGAAGAGAGGTGGGCGTGGGCCGAGGCAGTGTAGCATGGGCCGAAGCCCTAGACCGAGATATTTGGAACCCTAATGGTGCCCTAAGTGGCATGAGTCAGACCGAGAATGAAGGGAACCCTAATGTTGCCCTAGTGGCATGGGCCGTGGCCCATGGGTTGACTCTAAACCCTACCCATCCCTAGATGGCTATAAATAGGGGCAGATGGGCAAGGGAGAAGGCAGCGAGAGCTAGCTGGCAGCGAGTAGTGAAGCAGCTAGAGAGATAGAGTGATTAAGGATAGACTAGAGTTGTTCTATCTTGTAGGCCTGTGTGGCCGCGCAACCTTGTGCATGGTTGCAAATACATTGTAATTCCTTACTATTGATTAATATAGAAAGGTTGGGTGAGTTGCCCGTAATTATCTTTGTCTATTTCTATACTTGTGATTTTATCCGCTGTGTGTGTACTTGCACTTGCGCACGTGCCGCGTGCAAGGAAGGTTGAGTGTCGTGAACTGGTGGCCGTACCAGAAAGAGGCACTTCGTGACAATACCTATCATGTAGCTAGTTATATGGTAGCATCAACTATTTTACATTTGTAAATATAGTTTGTCCCAAGAACATGGCAACGACTTATTTAGCATCTTTACTTAATCGATAATTAATCTATGTATAATTAATCAAGGCTTCCATATATTTTGCAAGAAGTCGATCACATCCCTAATCAAACAGATAAACATCAGGCAAAATTACTTCACAGTTAAGATATTCATAAAGAATTTTCTTAACCTCGCTGTAGATAATTTGCTTGACCTATGTTTGAATATTTAACTTGTCTTGATCTAAGACAATTATGATTCGTTATTTAATTGTTACCATATTTGAGTTACCTATGTTAATTACCATGGTCTAGTCTGCGTAATTAATCATAATCATCTGTCAAGTTTATTAACAAGCATTGTGTTATTAACTCCCTCTAAGACTGGCATAAAGATCTAACTCAGCGTTATTAGGGTTCTTAACATACTTGTTCTAGGCTATGTTAATTATCCTAATCTGGCAATTAATTACAATTTCCTATGGTCGAGCCTAGAGTAATTAATTGTTAAATTAAATTATTACGACATTCTCATAATTTCATGTTTAATTTAAAAGACCAAATGTATAATCAAAACATAATGTAAATTTAGCTTCATAATCTCCCAAGAGAAAAATAAAGTCTAACATCAAATTGCAAACAAGTAAAATAAAACTTTCGAGTTTAAAAATTCAAATAAATATTTAGGGAAATAACAGGGAAACTTAAAAGAAAGAGATTAGAGAATATTTGTCATAAGGTTGTCACTACTTTACAATATCCTCACCTTCTGGGGATTGCCCCTAATCTGCCCATTAGAACCTTCGAACCAAATCTCCTCGAGCTAGTAACAGCATTTCACCTTTTTGCAAGGCTCAAGTACGACCATATGAACTATGATAATGAGAACCTATTGTTCTCGGGGATTTCCGAACAAAATTTCGAAATTCTATGAAAACTAAATTCAGAATATCTCAGTGTTAGATTTTCCAAACATGAGATTGAGACTCAAAATGAGAAAATCGAGTGATTATGAGCTGATATTTGCTCTCTGTTGAGTAGGAAGGGATGCTAGAGTAGTGTGGAGACCTGTACATTATATAGGGTTGAAATAGAGCAAAAATAAGAAGCATTCCCGATGTGAGATGCTTGGGACGGTCATCCTGAGCTCACGATGGCCGTTCTGGCTGGACCGTGATCTCATGATGGCCATTCTAATCTTCTGGTTATTTATAGTTTTGTTTCTCAATTTGTTATTTTGTGCAAGTCAACCCCTGAAACTTTTCAAAGACTAAAATCAAACAATTAAATGTTAATTTAATGCAACTAAATCTAAATACTTTCAAATTGATCTTAAAATAGGTACAAATAGATGCTCAAAATGTAATATAATTGAGCGTTATCAAAGAGATTGCTAACACTCCACGCCAACCCCTCATGCTACAATCGTAGATCGATTGACAAGGCTGGAGACCTTGTTTCTGCACATGGTGCTGTTAGTTGGTGTGATGGAGCATGTTGACAATCCCGTATACTGGTGGATCATATCCAAGGACCACCAGTTATTGTCTTGGAGGTTCAACAACTCCCAAAGATGATGGACAATGTCAAGTTGGACATTATTGTGATGAAAGGGAAGGTGGAAGCCCTTCGAGCTACTACTACTAGAGTCAGTGTTAGCAAAATGAAGCTAAAAGTGCCCAAGCCAATTGCTTACACGAGTGTCCATGATGCTTAGGGGTTCAAGAACTTTTGTGGGATATTGAACACTATTTTGAGATAGTTAGAGTCCCGACGGATGAACAAATTGCGATTGTAACATTGTATCTTACAAATAATGCCAAGTTGTATTCGTAAATAAAGGAAACAACCCTAAGAGAAAAAAAGTACAATCTTTTAGACAATTGAAGGCAAAATTTATGGTGTAATTGAAGGAATGCTATGTGGCAAGCCCGTGAAAGCATGAAAAGTTAGAACAGACAAGAACTGTTTGAGTGTATGTAAATGAATGTTTTTCCATTCGTCTTAATATTTATGACATCTCCGAGGAGGACAAGTTGTTCAAGTTTTTGTGAAAAAGTGAGTAAAGAATGAACTCATGAGATATGACCCTAAGGATATCGTGGAAGCCTTTGGAATGACAAATCGATTAATGGATGTTCAATAATTGGCCCCTCCTATCCCTGAAAAGAAGAGTGCCTCATCAAAGCGCAAGGATAATTTTGGGAATGATAAACTTAAAAAGAAAAGTGATGTTGTGGGAAAATTGAATTATTCGAGTGTCAAGTGCTACAATTGTAGACAAACTGAGTACATGTCCTATCCATGCCCTAAGCCGAGGAAAAATTATAATTTGGTTGTTTCCAAAATTGGGGAAAGTAGTGAGACTAGAGGGGATCCACCTACTCGAGTGAATCACATTTAGTTGTGCAATGCCATTCAGGTGTTTGATCGACCCCAATTAGTACGTGGGCTGATGAACATGAATGTGGTTGTGAACGGTGTTAAGATGTGGGCAATAATAGACTCTAATGCAACCAATAATTATTTGGCTACTGATAGGTGATGCGCTTGCAATTGACACTCCAAGAAAGCACTCAGACTATTAAGATTGTCAATGTCGCGCAACAAAGGGAGAGGGGTAGTACAATAGTAACATTAAAGGTAGGAGCTTTGGAAGACCAATGCAAGGTGAGGATCGTCCCACTAGATGACTTCGATCTCATCCTAGGGATCAAGTTCTTGGCAATGTGGCAATTATGCCACATCTGCACGAATTAATGATCATGAATGAGAGGACACCAAATTTTATACAATTCACGAACAAAGACTTGGATAAAAAAGATGGTAAAAGAATGGTGTCAGTCATGCAATTGAAAGATGGGTTGACACGAGGTGAACTAACATTCATGGTTGTTCTGTTGGAAGATCCGGACGTTGATCACTTAAAGTTACATGAATTTGTGTTTAAGGTGTTGGACGAGTTTGCTCATTTGCTGCCCGATGTGTTACCTAAAATGTTACCCCCAAGACGTGCCATTAATCACCAGATTGAGTTGCTACCTGGAGCAGTACCACCTGTGTGAGCACCATATTGAATGGGACCAGCAGAGTTCTTGGAATTGATGAAGTAATTGGGTGAGTTTCTTGATATAGAATTTATCAGACCGTTGAATGCCCCATATGGTGCCCTGGAACCATTTCAAAATAAGGTAGATGGCTTGTTCTAATTTTATGTGGATTATCAAACCTTGAATAAATTGACGGTGAAGAACAAGTATCCCATCTTGAATTAGTTGGATTTGTTTATAGGTTGGCAAAAGGAATGTACTTTACCAAAGTTAACTTGTAGCTGGATATTTGCAAGTATGAATTGCCAATGACGATGAGGTTAAGACCACAATGGTGATGAGCTATGGATTGTTCGAATTTTTAGTGGTGCCTTTTAGTTTAACTAATACCATACTATGTTTTGCAAATTGATGAATGATGTCTTGTATTAATTTTTGGATAAATTCGTAGTTGTGTATTTAGATGATATTGTTATATATGTGAGTCCCTAGGTGTGTATTAAAGATTTGGGCTTCCTTAAATATTTCCTCGAAATTGAAGTTGCTCACTCACCAACAGGTATCTATTTAAGCCAGAGGAAATATATGGTTGATTTGCTTCATGATTGTGGTCTCACTGGTGCTCATATTGCTGACACTCCTATGGAACAACATCTCAAACTTAATACCAAAGATGGTGTCCTCCTAGATGATCCTTCACTTTATAGATGTCTTGTTGGTCGACTCATATATCTTACGATTACATTACCCGATATCACCTTTATAATCAATATTTTAAGTAAATTTATGCATTAACCTCACAAACCTCATCTAGATGCGACTTATCGTCTATTACGGTATCTAAAAAAACCACCAGGTCAATGGATTCTTTTACTTTCTAACCATTCTTTGCATCTTACAGCTTATAGTAATTCTGATTGGGCAAGTTGTCCCATGACATGATGCTCTACCACTAAATTTTGTATCTTTCTTTGCTCTGGTCTCATCTCATGGCGAAGTAAGGAATAATCAACTGTCTCTCATTCCTCTATTCTTCCGTAGGAGCTAAATATCGTGTCATGGCTATGAAAACTCGAGAAATTGTATGACTTCATACATTACTTCAAGATCTTGGTATTGTCTTTACACCCAACACTATGCTCTATTGTGATAACTAGGTTGCTTGTAATATTACTGCAAATCAAATTTTTCACAAACGCGCTAAACATATTGATAACGCTAAAATATTCATATATTTTAGTGACTTTTTGTGCTCAATTAATAATCAATTTGATGAATATTAATCACTTTTAGCTTGATTTTACTAATTCTTAAAAATAAGTGATTTTAGGAAGTTTTTGGGGCAAAATTGATAGAAATTACAAGTTTAGAGACTCAAATGCAAAATATAAAGACTTTTGACATGTCGCGCCTTGACGCCCGTCAAGAACTCTTCATCAGATTTTTTATTGTGAAATTCCAATTTTACCCCCACGAAATGTATCTATAAATAGTGGGGGTCAAATTTTATTGAGAGGAATTGTTAAGAAATGTATCTCAATTTTTTTTTTCAGAGGAATCGTTAAGGCTATTGTGTGTTATCACATATCATCTTCAATACAAGTTTTTGTTCTTCAATTTCACTTTCATTTCTCTTCTTCGCTTTTCATTTCATGTCTAAACCAAGAGAGAGGTCTTTGAGAGTTTATTGTGTGAGAGTGTCATCAAATCATTTTGAGTATTGTGAGTGTGAGATTGTCTAAACCAATAAGTGTTACATTCATGATCTTGGAGTGATTTTGATTCAAAATATCAAATATCCTCCAAGTAGTTGGCAAAGTGAGGGTGCCTCAACCATAAGGATCTTCACCTAGTTGATGTTTCTTGTGGGGGTAATTTGATTATTGAAGATTTGGATTGCAACATCTACAAGATCTTGGAGGATTGAAGAGTTCCTTGCTACCATTGTTGTATGATGAGGTTTTATATTACACCTCATACTCTTTGAATTGTTCAATTTGTCAATTAGGTCAAGGTTCAATTATTATGTATTAAAGATTACGAATGTCAGTTTGTTTAATTCAAAGAGAGGGCTGAGCACCCATCGCTGATGAAATTTAAAATTTAAAAATCGTTTCCCAAGAGAAGATAGGAATCATTTACTAAAAGAAAACTTATTCAATGCCAAGAATTAGGTTCCAAAACAAGTAAGGGAAAGAGAAGTTCTAATCTAAAAAGCAATTGTAAAAAAAGGAAATGCAAAACAACATAGGATCTTTTAGAATTAAAGCAAGCACACATGATTTTATGAGAGGTTCTTATCACAACACACTCTCATGATTTGAGAGCCCTTATGCTTAGGTCTAAGGTTTGATATCCAACATCAAGGTTGTTATTGACCTCTCTCCTTAAAGCCTATCATATTGCCTAATGATAGCCTACATCAATTATCTTAGGACATTTACATCTATAAGATGGAATCCTTAGAATCAAAATGAAAAACATCCAAAAACACATGATGTAGATAACATAAGGACAAACAAAACACAAGACATAAAAGAATTCCCAAAAATCATTCCTAAAGCAATGTAGAATATTAAAAGATCCTAAGAGGGAATTGATGATAGATTCATACATACAAGAACATTAAAGAGTAGGGAGGTAAAATGTACAAATGAAGCTAGGAGCTCCTTGGATCTTTAAGCTATTGTAGATGTTTTCTACTCAATCTTCTTCAATACATCAAAGAACTCCACCAAGGGAAATTAACAACTTGAAGTCCTTGTGGGTTGAGGATCATTCACTTTGCTAATCTTTAGGAGGAGGATTGATATTGATAACCAAACTCACTCCAAGGATGTGAGGATTCAACTTCTTGGTTTGAGAATCTTGAACACTCACACACTCAAGAGAAAATTGATTTTCACTCTCAACTACAACACTCTCTAATTTCCTTTCTTGGTTTGAGAATAAGAACTTAAAGAGGATTAGAAGATGAGAATGACAATGAAAAATAATAAATCTTGTATTGAAGAACAATGTATAAAAGATACAAAGAAAAGCCTTACAATTCTCTCCACAATTTGATTCTACACAATATGTTAATCTGTGGTGAAAATCCACTATTCATAGATACAAAACGTGGGGTCAAAAAATAGAAAATTCAAAAACAATCTGATGAATAGCTTTTAACGGTTGTCAACAGATCGTTCTTGACGACCATAAAAAACGAGGTCTTGACGAGCATTAAGGCGCGACATGTAAAATATCTTCAAAATTTGCAATTGAGTCCCTGAATTTGCAATTCTTCACAATTTTGCCCCAAAAACTTCTTGAAATCAATTTTATCAAAACATTAGCAAAATTAAACCAAAATTAATTATTTTTCGACATTTAGATCAAGAATTAAGCACAAAATGTCACTAAAATACCTAAATATTTTAGTATTATCATTGTACATCTCTCCTTTTTAAATTTTTCAAGTATCTTGTATATATGATTCTAGCACAATTCCCATAGATAAGATCTCTAAATTTCTACATTTCTTTAGGATTGATTATGGGAATATTACTTGTCTCTTGATTGAAGTTTCATGTGTGATCTATATCATGTTTTCCTTGATTTTCCATTATGATCTTAGAGATTGCATCTTATGGATGTGAGTTTCATGGAGATGTCGTATAGGCTATCCATATACCTTTGTGCATAGCTATATGGTAGGTTTGAGGTAGACATTAAGAAAACAATGAGGAAGTTGGACGTTGATACTTGAACCTAAGCATATGAATTCTCAACTCATGAGAATCTATTATGTAGAACCTCTCATAATCATGTGTTCATTCTTAATTGTCCATGATCCTATATTTCTATTACTTGTTTCTAAATGCTTTCTTAGATTAGAGTTAGTATTCAACTCTCTTATATTGTTCTTGGAACGAATATCTTGAATATTCTTAGTTAATCATTGTAATCTAATTCCTCCTATCTTTCTTGGGCAAAATGATATTACAAATTTAAATCTAAACCTCACTCAACGATGGGTACTCTGCCCAACTCTTTAATTAATTCTAAGTGACAATCTACATTTCATAATCAACCTTAATCACATAATAATCTAAATTCAAAGAGTTTTGTACACATTAAATAGTAAATACTAGATTTTGGCACCGTTACCAGGGAGCCAATCATAATCAAATAGTAAATCTATGATGTCTAGGATTCTAGATAATCTATATTTTTGTGTAGGATGAATTAAATGAAGATTTAATGAATTTTGAAACTTTTGAGTATAGGTTCTTTTTACATGCTTTCTTTGGTTTATGGCTTTAGATTTAGTTAGTATAGACTATTTTCCTTAATCTTTTAGTTTCTAATATTTATTCATTTTAATTCTTCAATTATTGTATTTCTTTAATTATTTTTAATTACTTATTTAATTCATTTTATGTTCTTAAACTTATTTTTCAAATTTATTTTCAATTATTTTTAATTATTTCATTTTATTATTTATGGATCTATTTATTTTAATTATTCTAATTTATTATTTAGTAGCCCCATTTATTTCAATTTTATTTTATTTATTTTAAATTATTATTTATTTGACCTATTTATTTTAATTAATCTTCTCTTTTTATTTAACCATGTTCTTAATTTAAGTGTGGAGTTTCTTCACATTGTAAATTTTAAATATGGGGTGGAGATTTCTTGGATTTTGATTTCAAATGATGAAAATTTTGCCCAAATTTCAAAACTTCCCATAAAGTTTTTCAAATATTTCGACTTTTTAAAAACAAATTCGGTTTATTCTAAACAAATGACTTTTCTTGATTTTTTAGACTTTGATTTTTGCCTCGCCAATGATAAAAATGTTTGCTTTTGTATGATTCTCTTCTATTTAAATTCGATTGAACTATTGAAATTTGAGACATACACTATTATAAGAAATTCCTAACAATTTTTTAGGACACTACTTGTACTAATTGTTTGATCGATAGATGGACTCTTGGATTTTTAGATTATTGGTATTTGATCTTTTGTATTTTGTGATGATTGTCCAACATACTTATAGTAGTTTGAGGGACAGTGACCCCACTAATAAATAAATCAATAAATAAGTATTTCATAAGTGTCCTTCGTTACTTGAACATCACTTCTGTAGTGAACTTGATGCCCGATGCCCTAAGGTCTTCGAGATCTAGGAGTCATTGGAGTGAGATTCGATACATGAGTAGTTGATGTTGATATGTGTACGTGAAGGTATATAACCCATCGAAAAAAAGAACTAACTCAATAAAAGTGGGCATTTGTTCCTTAGCTCTAAAAAAATGATTAGGAACGGTTGTTGCGATTTATAGAATTGATCGAATTTCTTGATGATTGAATTTCTTTAAGAAGAAATATGTTGGTTGAACGATGAAATATGACTAGTCAAACAGACATTTAGGAAAATTCTATGATCTTCGCCAATCTTGGATGAATTTAGAAATTTTGAGTCACATCTTTTAGAATTGTGTGAAAACAGTCAATGATGCACTAGGGGATGAATTTTGATATCTGAGGATTGAGGAGAAACGTCTCGAGGAGTAAATTAGCGAGTTTGAGGAATTAATAATTTTGTCACTTTTGATCTAAATGATTTTCCCAAATATTTTAGTGTTTAATCTTTCAAGTCGATTTTTCATGCTAGTTATTGCTTGAGGACAAGGAAAAGTCTAATTGTGGTGTATTTGATAATACTAAAATATTCAAATATTTTAGTGATTTTTTGTGCTTAATTGATTGTCAATTTGATGGATATTAATCACTTTTAGCTTGATTTTACTAATTCTTTGAATTAAGTGGTTTCAGGAAGTTTTGGGAAAAAATTGCAAAACATTACAAGTTCAGGGGCTCAATTGCAAAATCTGAAGATATTTTACACATTGTTCCTTGACGTTCAAGCAAGCTCTACTGACAGTAGTCAAGCACTATTCATCAGATTTTTTAATGTATGCAAATCCTAATTTACCCTCACAAAATTCATATATAAATAGTGAAATTTTTCTAAATGTAGAAGAAATTAGAAGAGGAATTATTTAAGGCTTAGTGAATTGCTATCCCTTTGAATCTTCAATTTGTGCTTTCAAATTACTTTCATAAACTCTTCTATTCTTCTTGAGTTCTTGTCTAAACCAAGAAGGAGTTTTTGAGGGATTGTTGTTGTAAGTGAGAGTGATTATTATATTACTTTGAGTGTTGTGAGTGTGAAGATTGTCTAAACCAAGAAGTTTTTGTGTTCATAACCTTGGAGTGATATTGATCCATATATCACTTATCCTCCAAGTAGTTGACAAAGTGAGGTTGCTTCAACCATAAGGAGCTTCACCTAGTTGATGTTTCTAGTGAAGATTTGTTGATGATTGAAGATTTGTATTCTACATCTAAAAGATCTTAGAAGATTAAAGAAGTCCTTTCTTAATTGTTGTACATTTGTTTCGTCTTTTATTTTTCAAGTATTTGGAATGGATGATTTTAGCATAATTCCTATATATAGGATCTCTATTTTCTACATTTCTTTAGTATTGATTATGGGAATAATACTTGTCTCTTATTTGATTGTTCATGTCTGATCTATACTATGTTTTCCTTGATTCTTGCATTATGTCTTATGAGATTCCATCTTATGGATGTGAGTTTCATGGAGATGTAGTATGGGCATTCCATATACCTTCATATATTGCTAATGGTAGAGTTTGAGGTAGACATAAAGAAGAACAAGTATAGTTGATAATGTCGATCCTTGGGTCTAAGCATGCGAGTTCTCCATTAATGAGAATCCATTATGTAGAACCTCTCATAATCATGTGTGCTTAACTATGATCCTATGCTTTCTTACTTGTTTTTAATTGCTTTTAGATTTAGTTAGATTTCACCTCTCTTATTTCTTACTTGGAACCTATTTCTTGAATGATCTTAGTTAATCAATTGTCCTAATTCATCCTATCTTCCTTGGGAAATAACGATATTAAATGTAAAATCTTATACTCACTCAATGATGGGTACTCTGTCCAACTCTTTGATCCATTTTAAGTGACAATGCACCATTCTTAATCAACTTAAACATATAATTAATTTATTTTCAATGAGTTAATTACTAACTTAAAAAAAGGTAACAACATGCTTTCCCAGAGTTTCAACCGTGGGGTCTTTTTGTTGTTCGGCAAAAATGTAGGATTGATTGTGGGAAGGCGTTCCTACAATAGTTTGAGGAAGCAGTATAGTTACAAATCACTCTTTTTTGTTAACAAAAACCAACTGCTAGGGTCTTCCACTTGAGTTGAGTGAGATCTTGCACTGCCAAGTTCCATGTAAAACAATGCCAAATGTCAAACGTGTATTTTCGACGTTGGCTCTCCAAAGATTCTTAGGGAATTGGGAAAATGAGGTTCCCAATGATTCTTACTGAGAAGATTCTGGGGTTAAGGAATTAGAACACTTTGTGAATATTTGTATTTGGTTTAATTATGCTTCTATGTGATTAAGTTACCATTTTGCTGTAGGAGAGTAACCAATTCAGAGTTGACATATAGATTTGTACCCGCCCAACAATGTGGAGAGGGAGCCGGTGATTCTAAACAGTGGCTATCAAGTTAGGTGCATTTTATACTAGAGACTATAGATACTTTTCCTATCAAAGGTCATGCTCTCTACATGATACTTTCTAGTCGCCAGCTAGCTTAGAGGTGGAGCCTATTTAGATCCTAGTTCATAGCACTAAAATATTTCAATATTTTAGTGACTAATTATGCTTAATTGAATCCCAATTTGATGTTAAATAATCACTTTTGACTTGATTTGATTAATTTTATGATTAACGTGGTTTCAAGAAGTTTTTTGAGTAAATTCGTGAGAAATTACAAGTTTAGGGACTCAATTGCAAAATCAGAAGATATTTTACACGTCGCGCCTTGACGTCCGTCAAGCACTCTTCATCAAATTTTTAATTGGTGAAATTTCTATTTTACCCCATCTAATTCACCTATAAATATGTTGAATTCCCTAGAGATGAAAGGAGGAATTGTTAAGGCTAGTGAAACTATATCATTTTTGTTGCTCATCTTGAATTGTTCTTTCATTACTCTCATATTCTCTCATTTACTCTTGAGTCTTGTCTAAACTAGAAGGATTCCTTGAGATTTGTTGTTGTTGTATGTGAGTGATTATCAAATCTCTTTGAGTGTTTGAGTTTGAGAGCTGTTTAAACCAAGAAGCTCTTTAATTCATATATTTGGAGTGATTTTGATTCTTAATATCACTAATCCTCCAAGGTTATGATATAGAAAGTTGTCTCAACCATAAGGGATTGTCTACATCAAAATTTTGGGGAGAAGTAGGTGATTGTTGAAGGTTTTTCATCACATCTACAAAGTTCTTGGAGATTCAAGAGATTGTTGCTATTGTTGTACATATTCTACCTCTTAGTTTTCATTAGTTTTTGTATTGATGTTTTAGAGCACAATTCCCATTTTTAAGATTTATATCTTCTACCTTTCTTATAGGATTGAATATGGGAATAATAATTTTATTCATCTATTTGATATTCATATGTGATCTATGCTTATGTTTCTTAGTCGCTTGCATCATATCCGTTGAGATTTCATCTTATAGATGTGAGTTTCAAGGAGATATAGTCATAGCTACCATGTATCTTTGGCCATAGATGTCACGCCCCGAATTCTGGCCTAGTTTGTGAACTAAATTCCCAAATTCAAAAAATTACATGGCTACATTTCCCTAGATTTCTCCAAAGAATGTCAAGCCACTTACTTTCAATTAACAAAAAAGAAAGTAAAACTATTAACTTGAAGGAATCTGTAAAATATCATAAAAAAATTTCTAACTTAGTTCAATAATAAAACCTCAACTCAAAAATTCAAGCTTTCAATAACAACAGAAAGTTTATTCTAAAGAAAACAACTAAAAGAATTACTCTAAACTCTTATTCAAAATCATCCGTCCAGTAATCATCCTCTAACTCAATATCTTCACTGTCATATGTAAAGTGGACAACATAGGGGGTGAGTATAAACTACTCAATATGCAGAACACCCCCCTCCTTTTAAAAACAATTTTCCCATTTAAAGAAAAACAATAAAACTATCTTTAAGAAATAATATAATAAAACTTTATAACACCTTTATCTTTAATCAGAAAAGATAAAACATGAATTAAATATTCAATAAATTCATTTAAAATCTATGTTGGGCAAAACAACAGAAAACAATCATTTAATCAATATCTTTTCCTTTTCTTTTATTTGACTATTGGGAGAATAATATGAATGCTTCGCGAATGAGTCTTAACTGATATTAGTTTCTAACTTTATACCCGTTAAAAAAGGGTCATACCTATATCTTGGTGGCTTTTTATCCATGTCAATGGAAGATCTTATAATGGAACACGTTTCTCCCATTGCTATCCATCAAGTTAATCCCCAATAAATCCAAGGATTATAGAAAAAACCACATATAACTTACTTTTATAAAACTTAAGTGTAAAATATTTAACATTCTAAAATATTTAATAATAGTGAAAATAAGAAAAATATTCTTTATTTTAAAATAATAATTTGGTCAAAACTATATAAGAAAATATAAGCTCCATGTAACTCAAAACATAATTTGAACATAATTTTTATTTTTATTTCTTATTTATAACTATTTATTTATTACTTAATCCTCACACTATTTAACTTATACCCAAAGCCCCAAAAATTAAATCAGGGTATTACAATAGATATGTGGTAGGGTTTGTGGTAAAACATGTGAGAGCCCACCATAGTTTAATCATGTATTCCTTGAATCAAGCATATGAGTTCTCAATTGATATGAGAACCCATTGTTTAGAACTTCTCATATTCATGTGTGATTAATCAAGATCCTATTCATTTACTAATTGTTTTTATTGCTTAATATCACTAATCCTCTAAAGTTATGATATAGAAAGTTGTCTCAACCATAAGGGATTGTCTACATCAAGAATTTGGAGAGAAGTTGGTGATTGTTAATGGTTTTTCCTCACATCTACAAAGTTCTTGGAGATTAAAGAGATTGTTGCTATTGTTGTATATCTTCTACCTCTTAGTTTTTATTAATTTTTGTATTGATGTTTAGAGCACAATTCCCATTTTTAGAATCTCTGTCTTCTACCTTTCTGATAGGATTGAATATGAGAATAATAATTTGATTCATCTATTTGATATTTATATGTGATATGTGCTTATGTTTCTTAGTTGCTTGCATCATATCCTTTGATATTGCATCTTATAGATATGAGTTTCAAGGAGATATAGTCATAGCTACCATGTATCTTTGGCCATAGATATGTGGCAAGATTTAAGGTAAAACATATGAGAGCCTACCATAGTTAATCATGTATTCCTTGTATCTAGCACATGAGTTCTCAATTGATGATAATCCATTGTTTAGAACTCCTCATATTCATGTGTGCTTAATGAAGATTCTATTCATTTACTAATTGCTTTTATTGATTTCATATATTAGAATTAGTTAGTTTTCAACCTTTAAAACAAACTACTTAGAACTTGAATGATTAATTTTATAGTTTTTCAATATTGTAATTCAAACCATATTTCTTTGGGAAATAACCATAATAATAAAATCTAAAACTCATGTGGGTACTCTACCACTCTTTAATCCTATTAAGTGACCATACGTTTCATTAATCCAATCAATCATAAAAATTACCTTAATCAAATAGTAGCCATGAGTTACATGTGTATGTGTAACTCATTACTAGTCAACCTCTCATGGTGTCCACCTAGCATTACCTAACCTACATAGACTATTCTGCACTTTAGACCCTTTCACCATCAATTATTAAAGAATTCTTGTAAGCATATATATAATATTATAGACTCCTTTTAAAAACTACTAGTTTGCGGGTCTTTTGCTTATCATATTGTGAAGTTATTTTATTACCACAGTTTTTTAATTTCTTCCCCTATACTTTTGTACGAATTATACTTTGTTTGAATAATTTAATCCATATTTAAAAAGATAAACATTAACTTTACTATATTTATTTGTGATTATTATGTGATTTAAATTTATAATCCTTCCATTCAGCAGCGAAAATTTCTATCACCTGATCAAATTTTGCATGCAATATAATTAATAATTGAAAAAGATATTATTATTGGTTATTTTGTTCATTCATAAATGCTATAAAAGGTGATGAAAATTTAGAAATTAATGAAACATCATTCTATCATCACTTAGCCAATATATATCTATTCAAAATGACTATCATTCGTTCAACTAGCATGGCTATTGTTCTTGTTGTCACCATTGCATTAGGTAATTGGATTTTTAGCAAGTTAAAATTGTTAGGTTGTGGAGCCTGATGGGTTAAGTTTACTAGATGGCTAAGGGAACCCTAATGGTGCCGTAGTGGCATGGATCGTGGCCCGTTAAAGGCCCGTGAGCATGAAATAGGGGTAGATAGGCAAGACAAAAAATGTAATTTCTCTACAACTATATATATATATGAAATCATCAATAAAATACCTAGCCGCCGTGGAGTTTACCATCCCGGTGTTACCACGTATATTTCTCCTCGTATTCTCTCCCCTATTATTTGTGTTCTTTATCTAGATATAGTGTGTGAATTTTGCTATCATAACAACTGGTATCAGAGCCTAGGAGAGATTCATCACGATTTGAAAGGATGGAATGTTCGAAGTTAGGGATCGAGAAGTTTGATGGATCCGATTTCAGTTTCTGGAAGATGCAGATCGAAGATTATCTGTACCAGAAAGATCTTCACGAACCCTTGACTGGGGTGAAGCCGGATTCCATGACAGAGGAGCAGTGGAAGCTCAAGGAGCGTCAGGCATTGGGGATGATCCGATTGACTATGTCGAGAAACGTGGCGTTCAACATCGTGAAAGAGAAGACTACAGCCGGTCTGTTAAAGGCTCTATCAAATATGTACGAAAATCCATCTGCGATGAACAAGGTATATTTGATGCTTAGATTTTTCAATTTATAGATGTCTGAAAGTGGTTCTATTGCTGATCATATAAATGATTTCAATATGATTGTAAGTCAACTGAGTTCTGTGGAAATTAACTTCGAAGATGAAATTAAAGCGTTGATTTTGATGTCATCTCTGTCCGAGTCTTGGGATACTGTTGTTGCTGCGATTAGCAGTTCCCGTGGATCTATGAAGCTGAAGTTCGATGAAATCCGTGATGTTGTTCTCAGCAAAAGTATTCGTAAATGAGAAGTGGGAGATTCATCGGGCAGTGCTCTTACCGTTGACCGAAGGGGGAGAAGCAAGTCGAAGGGCCAACATCAACATAGTCGATCAAAATCAAAGAATCCAGGAAAATCTCCAAACAAATCAAACATAACTTGTTGGAACTGTGGAGATAAAGGACACTTTCGGACAGATTGTAAAAAGCTAAAGAAGAAGCAGAATCAAAGATCTGGAGATGACAATGATTCTGTAAATTCAGCAGAGGACATTGGGGATACTCTAATCCTTAGTTTGGACAGCCCGGTTGAATCTTGGATTTTGGATTCAGGTGCATCATTTCATTCGTCTCCAAGCAAGGAATTATTCCAAACTTTCAAATCTGGAAATTTTGGAAAGGTGTATCTTGCTGACAACAAGGCCTTGGAGATTGAAGGAAAGGGGGATGTCTGCATTAAGACTCCATCGGGAAACCAGTGGACATTGGAGGATGTCAGATTTATTCCTGGGCTCAAGAAGAATCTGATCTCTGTTGGTCAGTTGGATAGCATGGGCTATGCCGCAAAATTTGGGAAAGGTTCATGGAAGATTGTGAAGGGTGCTATGGTTGTTGCTCGTGGCACAAAATCTGGAACCTTGTACACCACTGCAGGGTGTATCAACATGGCTGTTGTTGCTGAAAATACTTTTGGTTCATGTTTGTGGCACAATAGACATGGACACATGAGTGCCAAGGGAATGAAGATGCTGGTTGCAAAAGGAGCTTTAGAGGGCCTAAAGTTTATTGATATGGATCTTTGTGAGAGATGTGTTATGGGTAAACAGAAAAGACTTAGCTTCACAAAGACTCCAAGAGAGCCAAAGAAAGTGCGGTTGGAAATGGTCCATACAGATGTTTGGGGACCATCTCCAGTTTCATCACTTGGAAGATCCAAGTTCTATGTCACCTTCATTGATGACTTTAGGAGGAAGGTATGGGTTTACTTCTTGAAACATAAATCAGACGTGTTTACAACTTTCAAGAGGTGGAAAGCTGAAGTTGAGAATCAGACTGGATTAAAGATCAAATGCTTGAGGTCTGACAATGGGGGAGAATATGACAAGTCAGAATTTAAAACATTCTGTGCTGCTGAGGGAATCAGATTGATGAGGACATAATGGAGTTGCTGAGAGGATGAATAGAATATTGAACGAGCGTGCAAGGAGCATGAGGATACACTGTGGGCTGCCCAAGATGTTCTGGGCAGATGCTGTGAGCAAAAATGCATACTTGATCAATAGGGGACCATCAGTTCCCTTGGGGTTCAAGATTCCAGAGGAAGTGTGGACAGAAAAATATTGATGATGTTCAGATTCAATGTTTCGAGAATACAATCTTTTGGGTGACTGATCAGTCTCCAGGTGGGAGAAATGTTAGGTTGTGGAGTCTGATGGGTTAAGTTTACTAGATGGCTAAGGGAACCCTAATGGTGCCCTAGTGGCATGGACCGTGGCCCGTTAAAGGCCCGTGAGCATGACTCTGAACCCTGCTCATCCCTAGATGGCTATAAATAGGGGTAGATGGGCAAGGCAAAAAATGTAATTTCTCTACAACTATATATATCTGAAATCATCAATAAAATACCTAGCCGCCGTGGAGTTTACTATCCCGGTGTTACCAAGTATATTTCTACTCGTATTCTCTCCCCTATTATGTGTTCTTTATCTAGATATAGTGTGTGAATTTTGCTATCCTAACAAAAATTGTGTTATGTTTTGTTTTCTTGTCTTACATATTGGTTTGAGCTACAATATTTTAAATTTTATTTCTTTATATATAAAAAGTTCATTGAATATTATTGTTCAAATTAGTACATAAATTTCTGTTCTAACTCGATAATAAAAATTTGTTCCAAATTTTATTAACGTTATATAGATATTTATATAGTCAAACAATACAAATATATATATGTATATTATCTATATACAGATCTGGTATAAGCAGAATGAAACATTTTTTATTTGCATCAATGAATTCTTGATTAATTCTTATTATTGAAATTAGTGAAAAATCATTATGTGATAATGGAATGAAATTTTTTTGACGTAATATATCTATATATATACAATTGTGTTGTAAGATTCATGAAAGGATGTTTTCCAGTTTTTAATACAATGGTAATAGTGGAAGCAGTGCGAGGACGAAGATGTGCAGATCCCTTACCCCAATGCGGCCAAGGTTTTTGTGAAGAAACTTGTTGCGCCAGAATCTGTAGCCAACTCCATCCTGCGATGAGTCCTGAGGGTAAATGTGACGCCAATACATGTAATTGTTATCACCTTTGCTGAAATTCCCCAAGTGATCAACAACAACAACAATACAATGTAAAAACAAAATAAACGATATAATATATATTTTATATATATATATATATATGTATGGTCAGATTAGAGATTTTCCAAATCCTTTTCCTCAAAATTGATAATTAGAATTTATATTTGAATTCTAATTCTTTTTTGAATAGGATTACATTAGATAAAGGACATATAGTGTATGAATTTTTATTAGAGAATAAAATATTAGAATCCAAATTTAAAACATAGTTAAAGTACAATATATATATATATATTTTTTAATAGTAATACTAAATATAATGCTTGATTTGATTTTGTTCATATTAATGTTTGGGGACCTTTCTTCACACCTACAATTACTCGTGCACAATATGTTTTAACTATAGTAAATGATTTTTTCTCGTGCTACATAGTTATATTTGATAGCACAAAAATCTCAAGCTTTTTCATATCTTCAAAATTTCATTTCAATGGTTAAAACTCAATTTGGTATTTCTATTAAGCAAGTAAGTAGTGATAATAGTCTTGAATTTTTCAATACTATTAGTAATAAATTTTTTGCTCCTCTTGGTGTTATTCATCATCATAGTTGTGCCCACATACCTCAACAAAATGTGCTCGGTAGAGTGCAAGTATTACAATTTCCTTAATGTTGTCCGAGCTCTTCGGTTTCAAGCTATATTGCCATTAAATTTTTGTGGTAACTGCATTCTTACTGCAGCTCATTTAATTAATCAAACTCCTTCTCAAATGCTCCATGGAAAAACACCACATGAGTTGTTATTTAATAAATTACCCACGTCTCAACATTTGCGTATTTTGGTTGTTTATGTGATGCTCATAATACACATGTTCAACATATGTTTGATAGTTGAGCTCTGCCTAGTCTTTTTATTAGATATCCATTTGCTTAAAAAGGTTATAAAATTTTTTAACTTCAAACGCAAAAGATATATAGAAGTAATAACATTGTTTTTCATGAAAATGTCTAACCTTCTAAAATAATTGATACCAACATTACTTGAGCTATATTAGTAGCTATCCAAGATTTTAACATTTCCCCTTGAATAATTCAATCACCACCTAATGTCCAACTGATATGCATAAATCATATCACATTTTTAGCATGTTATTAGGCATAATTTAGGGTGAAATTCGTGTTGAATCACTCTTAATTGATTGTTATTAACTCAATTTCACAGTTTTCGTAATTTTGGAAGTGTCAGGTGAAAAGTAGATGAAAATGGTAAATTTTGGGGCAAAAATGAGATTTTCAGAAGTTCGGAAGTCGGGATGGGCATCCAGAACCCAGGATGGGCGTCCCGAACCCAGGATGGGCGTCCTGACCTGGTCAACATACCAGGATGGGCGTCCAGGACTTCGGACGGGCGTCCCAGATCCAGGACGGGCGTCCCTAGCCCCAGTTCAGAATCCCACATCGAAATTTTGAGAGAAAATCACCCAGCTCCCCTACTATAAATACCCCAGGCATTCCTCAGTTGAAATCATTCCTCTCCACTCGATCTGAGACATTTATTGACTTCAAGTATACAGTTTTCCATAGTATACAAGTCACTTAGTGTTCTCAGGTTTTAGTATAGGTTTATTTATATTCTTAGATAGTGTCTTGTGTTCTTTATTTCTGAGAGTCTATCTCAGATCCTAAGATACGACTAGATAGGTTCTTTTTTAGTATTCATAGAATACCCGGAGTTTCGTTAGGAGATCCTAAGAGGGCACTAGGCATTCGAAGAGTCAGATAGGGCTGTGCTTAAGCTGGGTATTAAGGTAAAGTCCAGCTACTAGGCTGAGGAAGCGTTCTCCGAAGGTTCTGTCGAGCAGAGTCGGGTCGAGCAGTCCAACATATACAAGCAGTTGCTCCATCAGCGGACTACGTAAAGGGTGAATACTTTATGGCATCGATCCCCTTGTCCCTCTCTTTATATGTCTGTACTGTGTTCGTCCAAACATTGATTATGAATATTGAATTATGATTTTTTGAATATGTGTTATGCATGTTGAAGTACTTTATGATTTTCCAGAAATGGTCACCAGCTTAACTTTCATTATGTCTGCATGTCTAATGTAGTTTCTTTTAAACTAAATGTAGGGTTATAGACAACTCCTAACCACGGTCTAATCATAACCTGTTTAGTTTAACAGGCAATAATTTAGGACTTTCCCGTCGGAAAGCATTAATGTCTGCCATATTAGATGAAATAACCTATAGATCACCATGTTTGTTAGAGTAGTCTAAGTAGGCTGAGTTTGTGTGTTTATGCCGGCGTTAGGGCTAGCGGCATGATCTCCTAAGTGACATAGGACTTTCATGGATGCCTTTAGCTCGAACCGTGAGTAGGCTCGTCATTAAGGTAGGGCGGTTTATTAGGTAACTCAGATGTGGTACACCTTTAGACTCAGTACATAATTGCAATCTAGGCCAAGATATATCTAAAATACTCGAAGATAGGTCAATCAACATGTAGGAACAGTATGATATAGAATCAGGACATTATCTGTAAAACACTCTTATGCTTAAATAGACTTAAACCTAGTGGAGAATGAATCAACCTCTCATCAAAGATTTTGATGAATGACTGCATAACTGGATCATAAGATAAGAATTAGGGTAAGAGGATAGTTACTACTAAGCCGTTACCACTTCCCTAGGAGTACGATATTTTATTTAATTAAAATTGTAGATACTTTCCAACAGACTAGCTACACGATAGGTACTCCGCCTTAGGTTCTGATTGATTAAGTGACAGTATAGAGACTAAATGTGACAATTAGTCAGGCTAAGTCCTTAATTACTCATAATCAACGTAGGGTAAAACAACACCTATTTTAGTATATCAGTCGGAACGCATCAGATTTTTAGCGCCGTTACCGGGGAAATATCATAATGAATTTAGGATTCCTGATCACAATTCTAGAGATTTATGATAGGTAACTGTTGTAACCTAGACCTTAGACCTAACACTTATTTTATGCTAGTTAGACAATCAATTTCTGAAATATAGGGTTATCATAACTAATTAATTTTAGACATTATCTGAAATTAAGACATTTAGGATAATCAAAGATTAGAAAATTATTCTAAAACCATATTGAGGAAATTTAACTGCTTTCTAAACAAAATATAAAAAGAAAAAAAAGAGAATTTTTTTTTACCCGAAAAATATCTTTCTTGTTTTTCCTATTTTTCCGTATTTTGTTTTTCTTTCTGTCTTTGTTATTTGTTATTTCTAACCAGACTTTACACTCATAGATGAAGAGAAAAAGATTGAGTAAACCACGAGCGTCCTTTCTTAGAACTAAAAGAGTGAAAAGATGTCCCAATCCAAGAGAAAGTTCTGATGAGGAAAACGGGATACAACCATTTGCATTCTTAGAAACCATTAGAGCAAGAGCCCAGGATATTTTGGACAAATTAGAAAATAAAATCAATCCTTTCCCAGAGATCCAAATAGCTCTTGCATCTCCTGAATATACTCCTGCATCTCCGGAGTATACTCCAAAATCCCCTGAGTATACTCCAAAATCTCTCGAGTATACTCCTGCATCCCTAGGACCTAACAGCCAACCACCTTCATCAGGGGATAGCACTAACGGTTTCCAATCAGCCTTGTCTGCCCAGGTAGATGATATGTCTCACAAGATATGCGCCATGGCTTAGACAATAGCAAGCAGACTAAGTCGATCAGATCAGGCTGTTCTAAATGTAAGTTCTGAAGTAAACCAACTCAGAACTACAATAGAACGCCAAAATGTGCAAATACTCTGAGAGGAGATTGAAATCATAGAGGAACAAAGAAACTAGCAGGAGGAGATGAGAACTGATACACGAAAATCGTATCACCTTTTTAGCATGTTTTTATATATGATTTAGGGTGAAATTGAGAGTAAATTGATCTTAATTGTTTATTATTTACTTAATTTCATAGTTTTTATGATTTTGGAAGTGTCAGGTGAAACATAGACGAAAACAACAAATTTTGGGGCAAAAACGCAATTTTTGGAAATGCTAACTTAGTCAAAGGCTCAGGACGGGCGTCCCGACCCAGTCAAAGCACCAGGACGGACGTCCCGACTTGGTCAACAGACTAGGACGGGCGTCCCAATCCGGGACGGCGTCCCAATCCGGGACGGGCATCCCGAACCCCCAGATCAAGTCCCACATCGAATGTTTGATGAAAAATCACCCCGGGAAGCTGCTATAGATACCCCAGGCCTCCAGCAGTTGAAATCATTTCCTCTCCACTCAATCTGAGTCATTAAGTGGTTTCCAGTGTACACTTCTCTAGTACACAACTCACTCAGAGACTCGGATCTCAGTTTTCTTTCTTGTTAATGTTTTGTTTTAGTTTCTGAGAAATAGTCTCAGATCTTAGGCTTATATAGATACGTTCGTTTCTGGTATTCATAGAATACCCGGGATTTCGTTAGGAGATCCTAAGAGGGCTCTAGGCGTTCGAAGAGTCAGTCTACAGGGCTGGACTTAAGCTGGGTATTAAGGTAAAGCCCAGTTACTAGGCTGAGGAAGTGTCCTCCGAAGGTTCTGGCGAGTAGAGTCGGGTCAAGCAGTAACGGCATATACAGCAGTACGCTCCATCGGCGAGACTTCGTAAAGGGTGATTTCTTTATGGCATCGGTCCCCCTGTCCCTCTCTTATATGTTGTTATTGTGTTTGTCCAAATAACAGTTTTGAATACCAGATTATGATTATTATGAATATTTGTGATATATGTTGAAGTTATTATGTTTTTCTAGAAATGGCCACCTGCTTAAATATTCATTATATCTGCATGTCTAATGCCGTTCTTTTAAATTGAAATTAGGGTTATAGACAATTCCTAACCACGGTCTATTCATAACCTGTTTAGTTTAACAGGCATCAATTAGTATTGGTGTCTGCCATACTAGATAAAATAATCTGCGGAACACCTTGTTGGTTGAAAGTAGTCTAGGTAGGCTGAGTAGAGTGTTATGCCGGCGGTTATGAGACGAGCAGTATGATCCCCGAAGTGACATAGGGTGTTCATTGCTGACTTTTGTCTGAGCCGTGAGTAGGACCGTTACCCTTAACGATGGGGCGGTAGCGTAGAGACTCAGATGTGATACACCTTTAGACTCAGAACATAGTTGCAATCCAGGCCAAGACATGTCTAAAATACTCGAATATAGGTCAATCAACGTATAGTAACAGTATAACATAAAATCAGGATCTCATCTATAAAACACTTTCAGGTTTGATTAGACTTAAACCTAGTGGAGAATGAATCACCCTCTCATCAAACTTATTGATGAAGATTGCATAACTGGATTATAAGATAAGAATTAGGAATACAGGCTAGTTACTACTAAGCCGTTACCACTTCCCTGGGAGTACGATATTAATTTAATAAAAGCGTAGATACTTTCCAACAGACTAGCTACACGATAGGTACTCTGCCTTAGGTTCTGGGTGATTAAGTGACACCATAGAGACTAAATGTGACAATTAGTCAATCACAGTCCTTAATTATTCATAATCAACATAGGGTAAAATAACACCTATTTAGCATATCGGCTGGAAACCCATCAAATATTTGGTGCCGTTGCCGGGGAAATATCATAATGAATTTAGGATTATTGGCCACAATTCTAGAAACTTATGATAGGTAGCGGTAGGAACCTAGACTTTTGATTTACACTTATCTTATGCTAGTTAGACAATCACTTTCCTAAATATAGGATTATCATAACTAATTAATTTTAGATAATATCTGGAATTAAGACACATAGGATAATCAAATTTTAGAAATTTACCTGCTTTCTAAATAAAATTCAAAATCCCTAAAAATATTTTTCTTGCTTTCTTATTTTACTTTCCTATTTTTGTTATTTGTTATTTCTAACCAGACTTTGCACTCAGAGATGAAGAGAACAAGAGCAGCTACTAACCAGGCAAAGAAAACAGAAATCCCTGACACTCCAGGACCAAAGAAGACAAAGCCAGAAGGACCATCTAGGCCTGCACCAGAAATACCACGAGGGACTCTTCCTTCACAACCGGTAGAAGTAAACTCAAGCCTAGATGCCTGTGACCTAGTAAGGAGATTCCTGAACGCCCGTAAGCCTAGTCCCACGGAAGATGATCCTTCTGAGGATACCTTCCCTCCTAGAGAAGAACCCCAGAGATCTCCAGTTCACCCTCCTGCCCAGAGAGTTCCTATAAATCCACCACCCACTGACCAAACCCAAAATTCACCAACATCTCCTGCATACACCCCAACACCTAACGAGCGCACCCCTTCATCCGGGGGGAGTACTAACGGTTATCATTCAATGTTGTCCGTGCAGATAGATACGTTGGCTCAAAGGGTCTATGAGATGGACCAAGGAATTGCCAGCAAATTGTGTCATTTAGACCAACTCAGTCTGAATATCACAACTAACATGGACGGACTCAGAGCCACGGTCAGTCTTCAAGAGAACCAAGGTGCACAACTACTCCGGGAGATGGCTGACTTCCGCAATGAGCAGGGCAGGCAGAGGGATGAGATGAGAGCCATACGCATAGAAATGCAAAGCATTCGTACAGAGCTACAGGAGATCAGAGATAAGGGTCGTTGAAAAATGGAAGATTCTTTTACTTTTATTCTCAGCAAATAAATTGTTTGAACTAAACCTGAATAATTGACCCATATTTTTCTATTTTTCAAACTTTATAAAGGGTCCTTTATATTCAACAATTTTCTTCAGACATTTTATTTTCAAATTTCTATGAAAAACAAAAGTTTTGCAAATACAGTTTATTTTTCACTAATTAAATTGTACAAACTCAGTTTTTGTTTTTCTGAAATTCTTGCTGGATTGGGATAAAATTAGGGTAGTCATGATTTTCGAAAAAGACTGAGGAATCTTTTGCATAGAATTTTTAACAGCTTCTGAACTTGATTGGATAAACATGAAGACTTGTTAAAAATTATGATTATTTTTGGTATCTTGAGGTTTGCAGGGAATTACGAAAAAAAAAATTATTTTTCGGAATTGGCACGCGTCCCGAAGTAACCCGGGACGGGCGTCCCGAAGGCCGCCCCTTCTATAAAAATTCATTTTTTTCATTTTCTCTCAAATCTACAACAAAAAATTCATCTCTCTAAAAATATTTCTCTCTACCTTCTCTCTACAAATTTTTGGCAAACTCCCCAAAGTTTAAAAATTCGAGTTTCCCTCCAAAATTTGAATTTTAAACTTCACTCAAAAATTCAAATTTCCCTCCAAAATTCGATTTTCCCGCCAAAAAAATTCAAAATCCTTCCCTAACCTAATTTCATCCTTCTGAATTCAAATTCACCTCCAGAATTTGAGTTTAAAGATTTCCTTCCCACCTAAACTCTCTCGTACGTTCTTAATGGCTCCCAAACGTGCTCGTACCACATCTACCATGACAGTTACCTCAGTAGCACATCCTTTTATGTTGTTTCCCTCCAGCACAGCATACCAAGAAAGATGCCTTGGGTACATCGGGCGTACGATACTGACGGGCAGAACGTTGGATTGGGCAGCAGTACAGACGCTAGGAGTAGAGCGGGAAGTCAGACGCATACTCGATGTGCCACCTTACAGTCGAGTATTCATCGTCACAGAGCCCACATACCTGGAGCTGGTATGTGAGTTCTATGCATCTTTTACATGCCACCAGGAGCAGATCACATTCCGCTTGGGCGGAATAGATCGGTCGATGAGCATGGCCGAGTTCGGCGTCGCCCTAGGTATCTGGCAGAGAGATGAGCTGGATACGCCCGCATACACCACATCAGTTCGAGACTTCATGTCTGCAGACGTCTCCACTGCTTGGGCTCAGATCTGCATGACGGGTGTCCCATACCAACATGGCTTTGAAAAACCCACAGGTATTTATCCTACTCTTCGTTACCTGCAAGCTATCATTGCACATACATTGTCAGGACGACGGATGGCTCTTGGAACTGTCACCCAGATGGAGACATTCCTTCTGGCCAACATGCACATGGGATCTACGGTAGAGATGTCTAGACTCATCACGGTAGTCATGCGAGCATTCGCTACAGACACCAGGAAACAGTGTCTGCGGCTCGGACCGTACATCACCAGGCTAGCCCGCTACCTGGAGTTGGACATAGAGGGCTCGGAGCTGACCCTGGTCGCCCCGACCACCGTTCCCACTGATCTTACCATTCTACGGAACATGGGAATGGTTGTCCGGGATGCGAATGGTCGCTACACCATCCACACGGAGCAGCCAGGACAGGCATCGGCATCGGAAGCATGTCCAACGCATATCCCTCCGTCCGAGACGTTCGTGCCACGTACTGCCTTCGAACGACACATGTCGCACGGATTGGTAGAACTATCGGCCCGATACAGTCGAGACATGGACAGGATTGACAGACGGCTGGCGATGATGGATGACAGGATCGCCATGAACACCAGCAGGATTGAGGAGATACATCAGCATACTTCCCGACTGGCAGATAACTTCGAGTTTGACTTTACAGCAGACTTCGGTCCACTGGACGACGACCCGCCGGGTTCTTAGTCTCTCTCTCCTTCTTTCCTTTCCTTTCCTTTGCTTTTGTTTTTCTTGTTCTATGTGTATAAACATGTCTGGGCTGTATGACATATGAATCTATGTACAAAGTTGATTTATATGACATACAGAATTGTTTGCATTATTTTGTTTTTTTTATGTCTTTCTTACCCATAGTGTGGGTAAGAATCTTTTCTTTGTGTTTTATTTCTTGTTTTCAAATAAGTGTGGGGTAATTAGATATGCATGAACACTGAGGACAGTGTCAGAATTAAGTGTGGGGTAGCAGTGCACGGTGCACTGTAGTAGTTTGCAAAATTTTTTTGCATGTTTTGCTTGTTTTCCCCATATTTTCACACCCTTCCAAAATTTTTCAAAATTTTCCGTCTTTCATACTTCTAAATGTAGTATGTCTAGTTAAACAATTGCTTATGTCTATGATATGTAGGTAGTATGTTATGGTTAGTAGGAGATAATTGATGACTATTGCTGAACTAGCTGATTAGGAATAAGGGAATTCCTGATAACTGAGCACAACTTTGTCTAGATTAGAGACCTCAGCCAATTACCTTTTCAAGACGGAACTAGATAAAATTAGACCAGTTGTGGATGTTTTGACAATTAGGATGACTAGATGAGACTCTGAGCTAAAAGTGAAAAGAAATTAAAGAAAGTTAATTAAATAAGGGTAGTTTGCCAGCGGCCTTCGCTACTCGAGCACCACTCCTTCGGGGAACTTAAAGCCTGATGCCCTAAGGTCGTGTAGATCTGGGAGTCATCGGAGTGGGACTCGCTACATGGGTAGTTGAAGTTGACGTGTTCTAAGCAGACTCAAAATACCCTACATCTATAAAGAGAATCCATAAATGCTAAATCATTAAAAATCTGATCACCAAGGCTCAGAACTCAGAAAGTTGTCTTTTGTTATTATGTCTAGCAACAGGGTCAAAGTATTATCTGGTAACAGTTAAGACAAGAGTTTATTGTGTTGACTATCTGATCTGGACTAGTACACACACTACACATCAGGAAGACCTTATGACTAAGAGAAAAGTTCAACCTAGTTGTTAAGTTACTTTCTGCTCAACCCTAACAATCTGCTAGAGACATTTGAGACCTTGTCATAGCAACCTGACCAGTCAGACCTGTGTTAAGAATTGTCTGAAGAATTTTTGGAATAAAAACATGACTAGGAATGCACATATGGTTTAGAATCACTAACTTCAGGTAGACTTTGCTTGAGGACAAGCAAAAAGCTAAGTGTGGGGTTATCTGATTCGCGAAAATCGTATCACCTTTTTAGCATGTTTTTATATATGATTTAGGGTGAAATTGAGAGTAAATTGATCTTAATTGTTTATTATTTACTTAATTTCACAGTTTTTATGATTTTGGAAGTATCAGGTGAAAAGTAGACGAAAACAGCAAATTTTGGGGCAAAAACGCAATTTTTGCAAATGCTGACTTAGTCAAAGGCTCAGGACGGGCGTCCCGACTTGGTCAACAGACCAGGACGGGCGTCCCAATCCGGGACGGGCGTCTCGAACCCCCAGATCAAGTCCCACATCGAATGTCTGATGAAAAATCACCCCGGGAAGCTGCTATAAATACCCCAGGCCTCCAACAGTTGAAATCATTTCCTCTCCACTCGATCTGAGTCATTAAGTGGTTTCCAGTGTACACTTCTCTAGTACACAACTCACTCAGAGACTCGGATCTCAGTTTTCTTTCTTGTTAGTGTTTTGTTTTAGTTTCTGAGAAATATTCTCAGATCTTAGGCTTATATAAATAGATTCGTTTCTGGTATTCATAGAATACCCGGGATTTCGTTAGGAGATCCTAAGAGGGCTCTAGGCGTTCGAAGAGTCAGTCCACAGGGCTGGGCTTAAGCTGGGTATTAAGGTAAAGCCCAGTTACTAGGCTGAGGAAGCGTCCTCAGAAGGTTCTGGCGAGTAGAGTCGGGTCAATCAGTAACGGCATATACAGCAGTACGCTCCATCGGCGAGACTTCGTAAAGGGTGATTTCTTTATGGCATCGGTCCCCCTGTCCCTCTCTTATATGTTGTTATTGTGTTTGTCCAAATAACAGTTTTGAATACCAGATTATGATTATTATGAATATTTGTGATATATGTTGAAGTTATTATGTTTTTCTAGAAATGGCCACCTGCTTAAATATTCATTATGTATGCATGTCTAATGCCGTTCTTTTAAACTGAAATTATGGTTATAAACAATTCCTAACCACGGTCTATTCATAACCTGTTTAGTTTAGCAGGCATCAGTTAGTATTGGTGTCCGCCATACTAGATAAAATAATCTGCGGAACACCCTGTTGGTTGAAAGTAGTCTAGGTAGGCTGAGTAGAGTGTTATGCCGGCGGTTATGAGACGAGCAGTATGATCCCCGAAGTGACATAGGGCGTTCATTGCTGACTTTTGTCCTAGCCGTGAGTAGGGCCGTTACCCTTAACAATGGGGCGGTAGCGTAGAGACTCAGATGTGGTACACCTTTAGACTCAGAACATAGTTGCAATCCAGGCCAAGACACGTCTAAAATACTCGAATATAGGTCAATCAACGTATAGTAACAGTATAACATAAAATCAGGATCTCATCTATAAAACACTTTCAGGTTTGATTAGACTTAAACCTAGTGGAGAATGAATCACCCTCTCATCAAAGTTATTGATGAAGATTGCATAACTGGATTATAAGATAAGAGTTAGGAATACAGGCTAGTTACTACTAAGCCGTTACCACTTCCCTGGGAGTACGATATTTATTTAATAAAAGCGTAGATACTTTCCAACAGACTAGCTACACGATAGGTACTCTGCCTTAGGTTCTGGGTGATTAAGTGACACCATAGAGACTAAATGTGACAATTAGTCAATCACAGTCCTTAATTATTCATAATCAACATAGGGTAAAATAACACCTATTTAGTATATCGGCTGGAAACCCATCAAGAACCATGCTAGCAAAACTGCGAGAAATTAGGCATAAAGGCCATTGAAGAAGGGAAGATTCTTTTTACTTTTTCAGCAAATAAATTGTTTGAATTAAAATTAAATAATTGACCCCTACTTTTTATTTTCAAACTTTTTAAAAGGATCTTTTATTTTATTCAGTAATTTTTCTTCAAACATTTTATTTTTCAAATTCTTTATGAAAAACAAATGTGTTACGAATACAGTTTATTTTTTTCTTTAATAAGTTGTATAAACTTAATCTTTTGTTTTTCTATGATTCTTGCTGAATAGAGGTTAGGATATGATTAGGGTAGTTATGATTAAGAGATTGAGAAAATTTTGCAAAGAATTTTTAACAGCTTCTAAATTTGATAGGCTAAACATGAAGACTTGTTAAATATTATGATTATTTTGGTGTACTAAGATTTGCAGGGAATTATGAAAAAAAAATCCGGAAGTGGCACACATCCCGAGGCAACCCGGGACGGGTGTCCCGAAGGCCGCATCTTCTACAAAAATGCCATTTTTCTTCATTTTCTCTCAAACCAACCACCAAAAATCATCTCTCTACAAAATTCTCTCCACCTTCTCTCTACATATTTTTGGCAACTTCCCGAAGTTTCAAAATTCGAATTTCCCTCCAAAATTTGAATTTCCCTCCAAAATTTGAATTTCCCGCCAAAAATTCAAAATCCTTTCCTAACCAAAATCCATCCTTTCAAATTCAAATTCACTTCCAGAATTCGAATTCGAATCTTCTTTCCCGCCTAAATTCTCAACGTCTCTCGAACGTTCTCAACCAAATGGCTCCCAAACACGCTCGTATCACTTCTTCCATGACCATCACATCTGTGGCACACCCTTTTATGCTTTCTCCCTCCATTCCAGCATACCAGGAGAGATGTCATGGATATATCGGACGCACCATACTGGTTGGCAGAACGCTTGATTGGGCTGCAGTACAGACACTGGGAGTTGAGCAGGAGGTCCGACGCATACTCGACATACTACCCTACAGTCGAGTCTTCATCGTCACTGAGCCGACCTACCTAGAGCTGGTATGTGAGTTCTATGCTTCATTTACATTCCAATAGCAGCACATCACATTCCTTCTGGGCGGAATGGATCGATCGATGAGCATGGCCGAGTTCGGCATCGCCTTGGGTATTTGGCAGAGGGACGAGCTGGATATGCCCGCCTACACCATAGCAGTTCGAGACTTCACTTCTGCAGACGTCTCCACCTCTTGGGCTCAGATTTGTACGACGGGTGCTCCCTACCAGCATGGCTTTGCGAAAGCCACAAGTATTCATCCTGCTCTTCGCTATTTACATGCCATTATAGCATACACTCTGTCAAGACGTCGGGCGGCCCCCAGGAATGTCACCCAGATAGAGACATTCCTCATGGCCAACATGCATATGGGTTCCACAGTAGAGATAGCTCGACTCATTACTTTCATCATGCGGGGTTTCGCTACGGACACTCGGAAGCAGTGTTTGGGGCTCAGGCCTTTCATCACCAGGATAGCCCACTACTTGGAGTTGGACATCGAGGGCTCGGAGCTAACCCAAGTTACCCCGACCACCATTCCTACGGACCTTACCATTCTACGGAACATGGGGATGGTCGTACGGGATGCAACTGGGTGCTACTCCATCCACACGGAGCAGCAAGGACAGGCATCGACACCGGGATCGGTCCCAGCACATATACCTCCAACCGAGACATTCGTTCCACGCACCGCCTTTGAGCGACATATGTTGCACGGATTGGTAGAACTCACAGCCCGACATAGCCGGGATATGGAAAATATCGAGAGGCGGATGTCGATGATGGAAGATAGAATCACCATGACCAACAGCAGGGTCGAGGAGATTTTTCAGCAGACCTCCCGACTAGTCGAAGACCCAGAGGTCTACTTTTCAACAGACTTCCGTCCACCCGATGACGATGAGCCGGGTTCTTAGTTTCTTCTTTTCCTTTTCTTTTTCTTTCTTTTATTGCTTTTGCTCTATGTGCATGATCATGTCTAGGTTGTATGAACTATGAATCTCTGTATGACGTTGATTGATATGACATAACAACATTTGTTTCTTCTATTATATCTTGTTATTTCGTTTATTGTTTTCTTTCTTACCCTTAGTTAGTCGAATAATTGTGGGGTAAGAGTTCTCTATTTTGGTTTTATTTCTTCTTATTTCCGAATAAGTGTGGGGTAATTTAGATATGCATGAACACTGAGGACAGTGTTTGACTTAAGTGTGAGGTAGCAGTGCACAATGCACTGTAGTAGGAAAACATTTTGCATGTTTTTCCCGTATTTTCACACCCTTCCAAATTTTTTCAAACTTTTTTACTCTTTCAGACTTCAAAATGCAGTATGATTGGTAAAACATTGCTGATGTCTATGATATGTAGGTAGAATGTTATGATCAGTAGGAGACAACGTGATGACTTTCTTGAATTTATCGATTAGAAATAGGGAATTCCTGATAATTGAGCACAACTTAGTTTGGATTAGAGACCTCAGCCAAATACCTTTTCAAAACATAACTAGATAAGATTAGACCAGTTGAGGATGTATTGGCAATCAAAATGACTAGATGATGCTCTGAGCTGAAAGTGAAAAGAAAAATAAAGAGAGTTAATAAATAGGGTAGTTTGCAAGTGGCCTTTGCTACTCGAGCACCACTCCTTAGGGGAACTTAAAGCCTGATGCCCTAAGGTCGTGTAGGTCTGGGAGTCATCGGAGTGGGACTCGCTACATGGGTAGTTAAAGTTGATGTGTGAAAGCAGACACAAAATACCCTGAAAAAAATCAATAAAAGAAAAATCAATAATTGCTTAATTAAAAATCTGGTAAAAAAGGCTCAAAACTCAGTAAGTTGTTTGTTGTTAGTATGTCTAGCGACGGGTCGAAGTATTATCTAGTAATAGTCGAGATGATAGTATACTGTGTTGATAATCTAGTCTGGACTAGTATACACACTACACATCAGGAAGACCTTGTGACTGAGAGAAGAGTTCAATCTCGTTATTAAGTTGTTAAACCTTCTTGACCATGATAATCTACTAGAGACCTTTGAGACCTTGTCGTAGCAACTTAACCAGTCAGACCTGTGTTCTGAATTATCTGATTCAGTGATAAATTTTGAAGTAAAAATATGGCTAGAAATTTTAAGTGACTGCACCTATGATTTAAAATCACTAACTTCAGGTAGACATTGCTTGAGGACAAGCAAAAAGCTAAGTGTGGGGTTATATGATATGCATAAATCATATCACATTTTTAGCATGTTTTTAGGCATAATTTAGGGTGAAATTGGTGTTGAATCACTCTTAATTGATTGTTATTAACTCAATTTCACAGTTTTCATGATTTTGGAAGTGTCAGGTAAAAAGTAGAAGAAAATGGCAAATTTCGGGGTAAAAACGTGATTTCAGAAGTTTAGAACTCAGGATGGGCGTCCCGAACCCAGAATGGGCGTCTTGACCTGGTCAATAGACCAGGACGGGCGTCCAGGACTTCGGACGGCCGTTCTGACCTGGTCAACAGGCCGGGACGGGCGTCCCAGATCCAGGACGAGCGTCCCGAGCCCCAGTTCAGAATCCCACATCGAAATTTTTAGAGAAAATCACCCAGCTCCCCTACTATAAATACCCAGGTATTCCTCAGTTGAAATCATTCCTCTCCACTCGATCTGAGTCATTTAGTGACTTCAAGTATACAGTTTTCCATTGTATACAAGTCACTTAGTGTTCTCAGGTTTTACTATAGGTTTATTTATATTCTTAGATAGTGTCTCGTGTTCTTTGTTTCTGAGAGTCTATCTCAGATCCTAGGATACGACTAGATAGGTTCGTTTTCAGTATTCATAGAATACCTGGGGTTTCGTTAGGAGATCCTAAGAGGGCACTATGTGTTCGAAGAGTCAGTCAACAGGGCTATGCTTAAGCTGGGTATTAAGGTAAAGTCCAGCTACTAGGCTGAGGAAGCTTTCTCCGAAGGTTCTGTCCAGCAGAGTCGGGTCGAGTAGTCCAACATATACAAGTAGTTGCTCCATCAGTGGACAACGTAAAGGGTGAATACTTTATGGCATCGGTCCCCTTGTCCCTCTCTTTATATGTTTATACTGTGTTCGTCCAAACATTGATTATGAATATTGAATTATGATTTTATGAATATGTGTTATGCATGTTGAAGTACTTTATGAATTTCCGGAAATGGTCACCAGCTTAACTTTCATTATGTCTGCATGTCTAATCTAGCTTCTTTTAAACTAAATGTAGGGTTATAGACAACTCCTAACCACGGTCTAATCATAACCTGTTTAGTTTAACAGGCATTATTTTAGATGAAATAACCTATAGATCACTATGTTTGTTAGAGTAGTCTAAGTAGGCTGAGTTTGTGTGTTTATGTCGGCGTTAGGGCGAGCGGCATGATCTCCTAAGTGACATAGGACTTTCATGGATGCATTTAGCTCGAACCGTGAGTAGGGCCGTCATTAAGGTAGGGCGGTTTATCAGGTAACTCAGATGTGGTACACCTTTAGACTCAGTACATATTTGCAATCTAGGCCAAGATATATCTAAAATACTCGAAGATAGGTCAATCAACATGTAGGAACAGTATAACATAGAATCAGGATATTATCTGTAAAACACTCTTAGGCTTAAATAGACTTAAACCTAGTGGAGAATGAATCAACCTCTCATCAAAGATTTTGATGAATGATTGCATAACTGGATCATAAGATAAGAATTAGGGTAACAGGATAGTTACTACTAAGTCGTTACCACTTCCCTGGGAGTACGATATTTGATTTAATTAAAATCGTAGATACTTTCCAACAGACTAGCTATACGATAGGTACTCTGCCTTAGGTTCTGATTGATTAAGTGACAGTATAGAGACTAAATATGACAATTAGTCAGGCTAAGTCCTTAATTATTCATAATCAACATAGGGTAAAACAACACCTATTTTAGTATATCAGTCGGAACACATCACCAACCTAATACATTTTCTTCGTCAACCATTTTTTATTCTGATTCCATGAGTGAACTTGCACAAATTTCTCCAATTGATTTTATTTTCCTCTCTTCCAAACTGATATTAGTCGCCCGCAAAGGACTTGAAAATTTTAATGATTATTATTTTTATAATGCTCAAACATCTTCACCACATGACAAATACTCTTTGCATAATATTCTTTCTTATGAAAATTTTAAAAATCTCATTATACTTTTCTTAATTCTTTATCCTCTATTGTGAAATCTAGTACTTTTTCTCAAGTTGTATAGGTTCCTGAATGGCAAAAGGCAATGGAAATTGAGCTCCAAGCATTGTAATATTCTAATACTTGTTCTTTAGTTCCTTTACCAACCAATCAAAGACCGATGAGTTGTAAATGGGTCTACAAGATTAAAAGACATTATGATGGAAGTATTGAGCACTATAAGGCCCATCACATTGCTAAAGGATATATTCAAACTTAAGGCATTGATTACCATGATACTTTTGTTCATGTTGCTAAATTTGTAACAATTCAAACCTTATTGGCAGAAGTTGCGATTAAGACATGGCCATTATGTCGATTTGATGGTCAAAATGCATTTTTACATGGTGATTTACAAGAAACTGTATACATGTTATTACCTCCTGGACATCCGAGTAAGGGGGAGAAAAATCTTGTTTACAAACATAACATATCTCTCTATGGACTCGAACAAGCCCCTAGAAATCAGTTTGCTAAATTTTGTAATGCTTTAATTTCTATTGGTTTCAGTCAATCTCAAGCTGATCACTCTCTTTATATATTAAACGAGGGCCTTTATCTCTTTTTATCTTGGTTTATGTTGATGACATTATTGTTATAGGAAATAATTCTAATGCAATTGTTGAACTTAAGTGATTCCTCTTCAGTCAATTTTAGATTAAAGATTTGGGTCTCCTTAAATATTTCCTCGAATTTGAAGTTGCTCGCTCACCAACAAATATTTATTTAAGCTAGAGGAAATATGTGGTTGATTTGTTTTATGATTGTGGTCTCTCACTGCTGCTCATATTGCTGACACTCTTATGGAACAACATCTCAAACTTAGTACCAAAGATTAAGATTTTACTTTCTAATAGTTCCTTGCATCTTACAGCTTATAGTGACTATGATTGGGCAAGTTGTCCCATGACATGACGAAGTAAGAAACAATCAACTGTCTCACATTCCTCCGTAGGAGCTAAATATCGTGTCATGGCTATGATAAATCGAAAAATTGTTTGGCTTCATACATTATATCAGGAACTTGGAATTGTTCTTACACTCAACACTATGCTCTATTGTGATAATCAGGCTGCTCGTGATATTATTGCAAATCTAATTTTTCACGAATGCACTAAATATATTGAAATCGATTGCCACATTGTTCATAAAATGAGTCAAAAAGGATAACTCAAATTTCATGCTATCTCCACTAATGATCAATGTGCTGATATCTTTACTATAGCCTTAAGTAAAGATTAATTTTTTAAACTTCACCCCAAGCTGGTCATTCTCAACTTACATGCTCCAGCTTGAGGGGGAGTATTAGTTGTATATATTTGTATATAATTTTATATTCTTTGTATATATTTGTATATCCCTTTGATTATTTTATTACCATTTCTATCTTGTATATTACAATTTACATTTCTTAGATCTACCTTAATTATATATAGTCATTGTAACTAGCCTTAAGGAATATTGTGTATTTATATCTTGTTTATTTCAATGAGAAAATATAACCATTTTCTTCAAACATATATCTAAGATATTTACATCCATAAGATGGAATCTATAAGATTATAATGCAAATACCAAAGAAAACATGATATAGATAACATAAGAACAATCATTCACAAGACATATAAAATTCCCAAAAATCAATCCTATAGAAATATAGAAATCAAGAGATCCTAAGATGGGAATTGTGCTAAAATCATACCTACAAGAATTTAAAAGATAAAAGGAGGAGAGGTGTACAAAGATTGGAGCAAGGAACTCCTTATTTCTTCAAGGTCTTGTAGATGTCGCAATCCACTTCTTCAACACATCAAACTAATCCAACAAGGAAAATCAACAAAATGAAAGTCGTTATGGTCGAGGCACTCTCAATTTATCAATCTATTAGAAGATGTTTGATATTAAGAATCAAACTCACTCCAAATATTGTGAATGCTCAATTTCTTGGTTTAGACAATTTCACACTCACACCACTCAAAATGGATTGATTGTCATTTTCAAACAACAAAGTTTCAAGGATCTTCTTCTTGGTTTAAACAAGAAACCAAAGTGAGATGAAGAAATGAAAATGAATATTTGAAGAACAAGTTCATTGTATTGAAGAAAAATATGAAAATTACACAAAAATACCTTACAATTCCTCTCAAACATTATTCTACATATATGATATTACATTTGGGAAAAATTTCACTATTTATAGATAAATTTCGTGGGTTAAAATTGGAAATTCAAAAAAAATTACGAACAGTGCTTGACGGTGGTCGAGAAAGTGGTCTGGACGGGCATAAAGGGGCGAGGTGTCAAATATCATCAGATTTTACAATTGAGCCCCTAAACTTGTAATTTCTCGCAATTTTGCCCCAAAACTTCCTGAAACCACTTAATTCAAAGAATTAATATATTCAAACCAAAAGTGATTAAAATTCATCAAATTGATCAAGCATCATGCACAAAATGTCGCTAAAATATTCATATAATTTAGCGTTATCAAGGCTTAAGGATGACCGTTCTTGGCTCACAACGGCCGTTCTAGAAGGACGCTCGTTCTGAGTTGGGGACGACCGTTTTGAACTTCTGCTAAATTGCAGATTTGCCCCAAATTTGTCTACTTTGTGTAATTTAGCCCTTGAAACTTCTAAAATTTAAAATTTAGCAATTAAATGTTAATTTAATACAATTGAGTCCAAATACTTTTCAAATTGAACAAATTCACATCTAAATACATTCTAAAAATGTCATATAATTTAACGTTATTAGATAAACCCACACTTAGCTTTTTGCTTGTCCTCAAGCAAATCACTAGATGAGATATAATAATGATAAGCTAAATTATAAGTGTAATCACAAATGAGTTTTCTAGCAAGTATTTAGCTAAATTCTTAGACAATCTAAATTGATATTCATAACCTAAACTACAGGTGTCAAGAAAATCAAGTTGCTCCTAAATGTCTTAAGAACCAATATTTTCATGCCATGACCAGGCAGAAAAGAAAACAATTCAACCTGTCTACTATGCTCAACATGCATCTAATCACAGAAAAATTTCGGATGTGTAGTGTGTGAATTAGCTGTGCTTAAATTGTCAGCTCACAGAATTTCTTCTAAGAAAGTAAGAGAATTCATAACATCATAATTTAATATTCAAATAGGTTTTTGGACAAACACAGTACATAATATATAGAGAGGGACAAGGGGACCACCACCATAAAGTATTCACCCTTTATTAGGTCCGATGATGGAGTAACTAATTGTATATCCTGGACTGGTTGACCCGACTCTGCTCTACAGAACCTTCGGAGAATGCCTCCTTAGCCTAGCAGCTATTGCTTTACCTTACTTCCCGGGCTTAAGCAAAGCCTTGTTGACTAACTCTTTGCTCACCTAATGCCCTCTTAGGATCTCCTAACGAAATCTCGGGTATTCTATGAATACCCAAAACGAACCATATCTAGTCGTATCCTAAGATTCTGAGACATACTCTCAAAAAGCAAAGAACACGAGAAACTCTCGTATACTAAACCTACTTGAAAGAAAACACCTGAGATCACTAAATGACTCGTATACAGTAGGAAAATGTATACTTGAAGCCACTAAATGATTCAGATCAAGTGGAGATGGATGATTTCAACTGAGGAAGGCCTGTGATATTTATAGCAGGGAAGCTGAGTGATTTTTGAAGCAAAAATCAATGTGGGATTTTGGCAGGGGGCTCAGGACGCCCGTCCGGATCTATTGATAGGGTCAGGAAGCCGGTCCCGGTGCTTTGACCGGGTTGGGACGCCTGTCTTGAGTCCGGGACACCCGTCCCAGATCTTTGATCGGGTCAGGATGCTCGTCCTGACCTTGGGACGTCCGTCTTGATCAACGAACTTTCGAATATCACGTTTTTACCCCGAAATTTACTGTTTTCTTGCACATTTCACCTGAAACTTCAAAAATCACAAAAACTGCAAAATTGTGTTAATAACAATCAATTAAGAACGATTTAACTCCAATTTTGCCCTAAATTGTGCCTAAAAACATGCTAAAAAGTGATATAATTTATGTACATCATATAACCCCACACTTAGCTTTTTGCTTGTCCTCAAGCAAAGTCTATATGAAATTATTGAATTCTAAATCATATGTGCAGTCACTTAAAATTTCTAGCAATGTTTTTAGCCAAAATTAATCATTGAGTCAGATGATTCACAAAACATGCCTGACTGGTCAAGTTGCTATGACAAAGTCTCAAATGTCCTAGTAAATTATCATGGTCATGCAAGTATAACAATTCAATAACTAGACTGAACTCTACTCTTAGTCACAAGGTCTTCCTGATGTGTAGTGTGTGTATTAGTCTAGGCTAGATTGTCAACACACTATAGTCTTCTCTTAAGTCTTACCAAATAATACTTCGACCAATCGCTGAACATAACAGCAACAAACAACCTTCTGAGTTCTGAGCTTTGGTGTCAAGTCTTTTCAATTAAAATTTTCAATAAAAGAACATACTGGGCAATGTATTGTTAGATTGATTGTTCAGGGTATTTTTGTGTTCGCTTTCACATATCAACTTTAACTACCCAGGTAGCAAGTCCAACTCCGATGACTCCCAGATCTACACAACCTTAGGGCATTAAGCTTTAAGTTCCCTTAAGAAGTGGTGCTCGAGTAGCAAAGGACGCTTGCAAACTACCCTATTTGTTTAACTTTTTCACTTCTAGCTCAAAGCATCATCTAGTCATTCAAATTGCTAATACATCCTCAACCAGTCTAATATTATTTAGTTAAGTCTCGAAAAGGTATTTGGTTGATGTCTCTAATCCAAACTAGGTTGTGCTCAAATATCAGGAATTCCCTATTTCTAATCGAGGAATTCAGTAAAGTTATTAGCTTGTATCCTACTGATCATAATGCTCTACTCAACATATATCATAGACATAAGCATTTCTTTGCCCAATTAATACTGCATTTGAAGTCCGAAAGAGTGAAACTTTTTTAAATTTGTTTTGGAAGGGTGCAATTTTAGTGAGAAATATTGGAAAACATGCAAAATTTTACTACTATAGTGCATTGTGCACTGCTACCTCACACTTAAGGTTTACACTGTCCTCAGTGTTCATGCATATCCTATCACCCCACACTTATTTGAAAAACAAAAGTTGGAAAACATAACATATAAGACTCTTACCCCACACTTATTTGACTAACTAAGGGGAAGAGAAAGAAAACAAAACAACAAAACAAAAAGGGTAATAGAAATAACAAAACAAATGAAATAAAGGAAACAAAAAATAAGAGAATGAAAAGAATACTCCCTTATTTGAGAATTCAACAATCTGCTCAGACAAGTCGAGTTATTCTCTGTAGAACTTTAAGCGTTGCCCGTTCACTTTTTGAGTAGTACCGTCAGAATCCATTATAAAACATGCTCCAAAGGGCGACACTTCTGTGATAGTGAACGGTCCTGACCAACAGCAACGCAATTTTCCTGGGAATAATTTTAACCGCGAGTTGTATAATAGTACTTTATCCCTTGGTTCAAAATTCTTCTGGGCTCTGAGTCGCCTGTCATGCTGAAGTTTACTTGTAATCTTGAATTGATGTGAATTTTCATAGGCTTTGAGCCTCCGTTCATCCAATTCGTTGAGTTGTAGAATCTGGTTTTCCTTAGTCAAGGTATTATCTAGATTGCATTTTTGCACTTCCCAGTAAGCTCTATGTTCAATTTCAACAAGAAGATGACATGCTTTTCCTTAGACCAATCTATAAGGTGAAAATCCTGTAGAGGTTCTATATGCCGTACGAAAAGCCCATAATGCATCATCAAGTTTTATGGCCTAATCCTTACGGTGAACACCTACGGTCTTTTCTAGTATTCATTTAATTCCTCTATTAGTTACCTCAACATGCCCATTGGTTTGAGGGTGGTATGCCGTGGAAAGGCGATGTTGAACTCCATATTGCTGAAGTACCTTCTGCATTTGAGAGTTGCAAAAGTGTGTAGCTCAGTCACTGATTAGGGCTTTCGGGCATCCGAATCTAGCGAATAGCTGTCTAAGAAATCTACACACGACTCTAGCATTATTAGTAGGTAGTGCCTGTGCCTCAGGCCACTTTGAAAAATATTCTACAGCTGCTATGTTGTACTTCTTACCATAGGAAGAAGGAAATGGACCCATAAAGTCTATACCCCACATGTTAAATATCTCTATACTTTGAATTACCTGTTGGGGTAGACCGTCTCGAGAAGATATGTTTCCTATTTTTTGATAGGCATCGCAAGATCCTACAAATGTTGCGGAATCTTTGAATATCGTAGGCCAATAGAAGCCTGCTTCCAGTACTTTTTGGGTGGTATTAGCTGCGGCTAAGTGGCCGCCTGCGGGTCTGCAGTGACAATGTTCCAGAATTTGGAAACCTTCTTCTTGAGAGACGCATCTCCTGATCATCTGATCTGCACATATTCGAAACAAAAAGGGATCCTCCCAATAGTAATATTTAAGATCCGCAAAGAATTTCCTTCTCTGTTGGGTAGTGATATCACTAGGAAGAGTCTGAGCTACCAAGTAATTAGCTATATCTACAAACCATGGGGGTGAGAAAATAGTAAATAAAGCACATAAATTCTCATCCGGGAATTTGTCAGATATGATTGATTCATCTATAGCTTCTAGGGCCGGATTTTCTAGCCTTGACAAGTGGTCTGCAGCTAGGGTTTTTGCTCCTTTCTTATCCCTGATTTCCATGTTGAATTCTTGAAGCAATAAAACCCATCTGATTAGTCTAGGTTTTGCGTCGGTTTTATTGAACAAGTATTTTAATGCAGAATGATCAGTATAAACTATAGTTTTAGACAAGACTAGATAAGATCGGAATTTATCAAACGCGTATACTACTGCTAGTAATTCCTTTTCTGTTGTAGTGTAATTTTCCTGAGCGTCAGTCAAGGTTTTGCTAGCGTAGTATATTACATGAAATTTCTTATCATGTCTCTGTCCTAAAACAACTCCTACTGCATAATCACTAGCATCACACATTAATTCAAACGGCAAACTCTAGTCAGGTGATGTCATGATAGCTGCAGTAGTTAGAAGTTCCTTAAGTCTGTTAAAAGCTTTTAGACATTTTTCATCAAAAACAAAAGGAACATCCTTACCAAGTAAATTGGTCAACGGTCTGTCACCTAATCAGTCATAACCTAAGGCAGAGTACCTATCGTGTAGCTAGTCTGTTGGAAAGTACCTACGATTTTAATTTAAGAAATTATCGTACTCCTAGGGAAGTGGTAACGGCTTAGTAGCAACTATCCTTTTACCCTAACTCTCAGTTTATTATCCAGTAATGCAATCATTCATCAATATCCTTTGATGAGAGGTTGATCCATTCTACACTAGGTTCAAGTTCATTAAGCATGCGAGAGTATTTTGCAGATAGTGTTATGATATACGTTATATTGTTCCTACTTGTTGATTGACCTATCTTCGAGTATTTTAGATATATCTTGGTCTAGATTGCAATTATATACTTACTCTACTTGTGTACCACATCTGAGTTATCTGATAAACTGCCCCATCGCCATTGAAGGCCCTACTCACGGTTCGAGCTAAAGGCATCCATGAAAGTCCTGTGTCACTTAGGAGATCATGCCGCTCGCCTTAACGCCGGCATAAACACACGAACTCAGCCTACTTAGATTACTTTAACAAACATGGTGATCTATAGGTTATTTCATCTAATATGGCAGACCTTAATGCTTCCATCCTCACACAAAGCCCTACATTAATGCCTATTAAACTAGACAGGTTATGATTAGACCGTGATTAGGAATTGTCTATAACCGTTCATCTAATTTAAAAGAGCAAGTAGACATACAGTCATAATGATAATTAAGCTGGTGACCTTTCCAGAAAAATGTAAACATCTTCAACATGCAAAACACATATTCATAATGTCATAATTTAATATTCAAATGGGTCTTTGACCAAACACAGTACAAAAATATAAAGAGAGGGACAAGGGGACCACCACCATAAAGTATTCACCCTTTATTAGGTCCGCTGATGGAGCAACTGCTTGTATATCCTGGACTGCTTGACCCGACTATGCTCGATAGAACCTTCAGAGGACGCTTCCTCAGCCTAGTAGCTATTGCTTTACCTTACATCCCGGGCTAAAGCAAAGCCCTGTTGACTTACTCTTCGAACGCCTAGTGCTCTCTTAGGATCTCCTAACGAAATCTCAGGTATTCTACGAATATTAAAAACAAACATTATCTATTCGTATTCTAAGATCTTGAGACAAACTCTAAGAAAACAAAGAACACGAGTAACTCTCGTATACTGAAAATCTACTTGAACAAAAACACCTGAGATCACTGAATGACTCGTAAATAGTAGAAAACTTGAACAAAAAATCTACTTGGAAGCCACTGAATGATTTCAACTGTAGAAGACCTAGGGTATTTATAGCAGGGAAGCTGAGTGATTTTCTCTTCAGAAAATAATGTGGGACACTCTTCATGGGTTCGGGACGCCCGTCCCTATCTGTGGACCAGGTCGGGACGCCCGTCTCAGGTCCGAGATGCCAGTCCCAGTGCTTTGATCGGGTCGGACGCCCGTCCTGACTTCCAAACTTCTGAAAATTATGTTTTTACCTCGAAATTTGTCATTTTCTCGCATATTTCACCTAAAACTTCCAAAATCACAAAAATTTTGAAATTGTGTTAATAACAGTCATTTAAGAACGAATTAACTCCAATTTCGCCCTAAATTGTGCCTTAGAACATGCTTAAAAAGTGATACGATTTATGTATATCAATATTTTTCGCAAAGAATCAAAAATTATCTGAATAAAATTTCGAACAAGATAAAAGACCCAATTGAATTTGGAAAGTAAAAAGAAAGAGGGCCATTTATTAAAATTTAGTTCAAACAATTTATTTGCTGAAAGTAAAAAAAGAAATCTTCCCTTTTAATTGCCTTTGTTTCTTATCTCTCGCATTTCTGCTTGTATAGCTCTCATCTCTTCTCGCTGCCTTCTCTGCTCATCTCGGATTTCGGTTAGCTCCCGTAGTATAAGTGTACCTTCATTCTCTTGGAGATTCACCGTGGCTCTGAGTTGGTCTACGTTAGACGTGAAGTTCAGAATACTTTGATCTGAGTGACAGAGTCTGCTTACTATTATTTGATCCATCTGGTAGATCCTGTGAGTTAGATTATCTATCTGCACAAACAAAACTGACTGAAAACCGTTAGTGCTTCCCCTGGATGAAGATGTTTGATCGTTAGGCATTGGGGTAAACTCAAGAGATGTTGGTGAGTTCGGGGTCTGGTCAAAGGGTTGTGGATTTTTGGGAACCCTTGGGATAGGAGTATGAACCGGAGATTTCTGAGGTTCTTCTCTTAGAGGAAAGGTATCTTCAGAAGGGTCCTCCTCTTCCATAGGACTGGGTACACGGGCATTCAAGAATTTGTTCACTATATCACTAGTGTCTAGGCTTGAGTTAATAACTATGGGTTGTGGAGGATTGTTCTCCTGAGGTGCTTCTGGTTCGGGACTAGATGGTCCTTCTGGTTTCTTCTTCTTTCGAACTAGAGCTTCGAGATTTTCTAGTTTCTTTACTACTTGGTTAGTAGCTGCTCTTGTTCTCTCTTCATCTATAAGTGTAGAGCCTGCTTAGAATAAATAAGAATAAACAGAAATAGAGATAAAATAAAATCGTAGATAAAAAGAAAATTTTATTATTCTTTTTTTTTTCAAAAAACAGAAACATTTTAAATTTCCTTAATAATGTTTTAGAATAATTTTCTAAAATTTGATTATCCTAAATTTCTTAATTGTAGATAATTTCTAAAATTAATTAATTATGATAATACTATATTTCAAGAAACTAATTGTCTAACTGGAATAAAATGAGTGTTTTATCTAAGGTATAGATTACTACCGCTACCTATCATAACCCTCTAGAATTTTGATCAGGAATCCTAAATTTTTATGATATTTCTCCGGCAACGGCACCAAAAATCAGTTGCGTTCCGATTAGTATGCTAAAAGGCAGGATTTGTTAACTTATATTGATTATGAATAATTAAGGACAGAGATTTACTAATTGTCACTTTTAGCATTCATGGTTGTCACTTAATCAATCAGAACCTAAGACAGAGTACCTATCGTGTAGCTAGTCTATTGGAAAGTACCTACGATTTTAATTTAGAATTTATCGTACTCCCAGTGAAGTGGTAACGGCTTAGTAGTAACTATCCTTTTACCCTAACTCTCATTTTATTACCCAGTTATGCAATCGTTCATCAAAATCTTTGATGAGTTGGTGATCCTTACTACACAAGACTCGAGTTTATTTAGCATGCAAGAGTATTTTATAGACAAGTATTCTAATGTATGTTCTATTGTTCCTACATGTTGATTGACCTATCTTCGAATATTTTAGATATATCTTGGTCTAGAATGCAATTACATACTATATCTTACTTGTGTACCACATATGAGTTATCTGATAAACCGCCCCATCGCCATTGATGGCCCTACTCACGGTTTGAGCTAAAGGTATCCATGAAAGCCTGTGTCACTCAGGAAATCATGCCACTAGCCCTAACGCCGGCATAAACACGCGAACTCAGCCTCATTAGACTACTCTAACAAACATGGTGATCTATATGTTGTTTCATCTAATATGGCATACCTTAATGCTTTTCTCTTAAAAGTCCTAAATTAAGGCCTGTTAAACTAAACAGGTTCTGATTAGACCATGGTTAGGAATTGTCTATAACCGTTCATCTAGTTTAAAAGAGCAAGTAGATATGCAGTCATAATGTTTAATTAAGCAGGTGACCTTTTCGGAAAAATGACAATAACTTCAACATGCAAAACGTATACAACCAATCATCATAATATAACATTCAAATTGATATTTAGACAGACACAATACAGAATATACATAGAGGATCTATGGAACCACCACCATAAAGTATTCACCCTTTATTAGGTTCGCCGATGGAGCGACTACTTGTATATCCTGGATTGCTTGACCTAACTCTGCTTGACAGAACCTTCGGAGAACGCTTCTTTAGCCTAGTAGCAATTGCTTTACCTTACATCCTGGGCTTAAGCAAAGCCCTGTTGACTAGCTCTTCGCTCACCATTGCCCTCTTAGGATCTCCTAACGAAATCCCGAGTATTCTATGAATACCAAAGACGAACCCTATCTAGTCGAATTCTAAGATTCTGAGATAAACACTCAGAAAACAAAGAAAACGAGAAAGTCTCGTATACTAAACTACTCGTGTGATACACCTGAGATCACTGAATGACTTGTATACAATGGAAAAATGTATACTTGAAGTCACTAGATGATTCAGATCGAGTGAAGAGGGATGATTTCAACTAAGGAAGGCATGGGGTATTTATAGTAGGGAAACTGAGCATTTTCTCTGTGAAATTTGATGTGGGATTCTGCCTGGGAGCTCGGGATGCCTGTCCCGAGTCTATTGACAGGGTCAGGACACCCATCATGGGTCTGGGACACTCGTCCTGAACTAAAAAGTTCCAAAAATCACATTTTTACCTCAATATTTGCTATTTTCTTGCATATTTCACCTGAAACATCCAAAATCACAAATACTGCAAGATTGTGTTAATATCAATCAATTAAGAACAATTTATCTCTAATTTTGCCCTAATTTGTGCCTAAAAACATGCTAAAAAAGTTATATGATTTATGCACATCAACAGGCGGTGGCATCAGTTCTGGTAAGAGACTCAGAAGGTAAGCAACTACCGGTTTATTTCGTCAGTCGAGTTTTGCGAGATACCGAAGTACGTTATTCACAGATCGAGAAGCTGGCATACGCAATGGTCGTCAGCACGCGCAAGCTTCGCACGTATTTTGAATCTCACACCATCGTTGTCTACACCAATCATCCACTGAAACAAGTTTTTCACAAATTGGATCAGTCCGGAAGGATGCTGCGATGGTCCATCGAGCTGTGCGGTTACGACCTCAGATTCGCACCACAAACAGCAATTAAGGCACAAGCCCTATCGGATTTTCTCGCCGAGCTCTCTTTCACGGAAGTACCTCCCTCCAAAGATCCAGTACCCTCACCTTCAAAGGAGAGCACCTGGACGATGATGGTGGACGGAGCGGTCAACTCTCAAGGTACCGAAGTCGGCATCACGATGAAGTCTCCCCTTGGGATAATATGAAGAAATCCGAAGTATAAGGCTTAACTATTCCTTGTCCAATAACCAAGCTGAATATAAGGCCCTTATCCTCGGACTACAATGCGCTTTGGAGGTCGGTGTAGAAGCCTTAGAGGTCTTCAACGACTCTCAAGTCGCCGTTGGACAGGTGAATCGTGAGTACTCTATGAACTTCGATAATTTAAAGGAATATGCGGAGAAGGTCGACCGTCTGATCACTCAACTCCAACATTTTGCGATGAAGAAGATAGATCGCAGTCAGAACGAGGCAGCGGACAGGCTGGCAAAGATAGCTTTGGGAGAATCCCCCAACGATTTAGGAGTGACAATAGAACTTCTTTCTGCTCCGGAGCCTATCCTACCATTACGACAATCAACTGGTGATTCTTCCACGTGGATCGACGAACTAAGGGATTTTATATCCTCAGACATTTTGCCTGAGGATAAAAACAAGGCGAGGCAGATACGAAAGCGAGCGACTCGGTATACAGTAATTAACAATATTCTGTATCGTCGTTCTTTCACCAGGCCTTTACTTTACTACATCCCTCCAGACATCACTCGCAGAGAAAATCCTGGATCGAGACCCCTCGTAGAGAAAATCATAAATCAGGGATTTTATTGGATAACGCTACAGAATGACGCAAAGGACTTTGTTAAGCATTGCAAGGTCTGTCAAAATTTTGGCAAGATACCTCGACTACCGTCCGTTCCTCAAAATCCCGTCCTAGCTGCATGGCCTTTCGATATGTGGGGAATTGACTTGATGGCCAAGTTCCCCAAGTCTAGAGGAAGCCAGTATTTGAGAGTAGCCGTAGATTATTTCTCCAAGTGGATAGAGGCGAAGTCAAAGGTGGCCCCCACGGAGGAAAACACTCTTAACTTTTTGCATGACTTTGTGCTTTGCAGGTATGGAGTACCACGAGCTTTGGTAATTGACCATGTTACCCAGTTTTCCACTAAGTTCACGAAGGAGTGTACCCGCTTGGGAATCAAGCATTGGAAGTCATCTGTCACCCATCCCCAAGGCAATGGATAGACAGAAGCAGCAAATAAGATAGTTCTCGCAGCGTTAAAGAAAAACTTAGAAGGAAAATCTAACAAATGGGTCGATGAGCTCCCGGCAACACTTTGTGTAGTCCAAACTTAGGCTAGGGGCCCCACAGGAGAAATAACGTATACCTTGGTGTTCAGATCAGAAGCTATATCTCCAGCCGAACTCGCACTCCCATCATACAGAGTTTCCACCTACAACGCAGAAAGCAACAAATGACAGCGATGCTTAGATCTGGACTTACTAGAGGAAAGAAGGATAGCAGATTGACTAAGAATGGAGGGTTTTAAGTAAAAAACCAAGATGACTCATGAAAAAAATCTGGTGAGAAGACTGCTACGCGTTGGAGACTGGGTATTAAGGAAGATCGAAGGATCAGCCAGACAAATCAAAGCAAACAAACTATCACCGAACTGGGAAGGCCCTTATTTGATCAAAGGCGAAGTGCGCCCATGAACTTTTCATCTCATGGATCGGGAAGGAAAAATACTACCCAACCCATGGCATGCCAACCAATTGAAAAAATATTTTTTATAGATACTTAAAGAGGTAAACTCAACATTAGTTCACTTCGCTGTCATTAACATGAAATATACTTTGAATTGATTCCAGGACTATCAGTCTTCAATAAATTGCAGTTCGAGCCAATCTTGGAGTTAAAAGTTTCAGAGTTAATCACGGAACTTATGGATTTCAGAGTTAGTCATGGAATCCACCTTCACTTCGAGTCAATCTTGGAGATTAAAGTTTCAGAATTAGTCATGGAACTTATGGATTTCAGAGTTAGTCATGGAATCCACTCTCACTTCGAGTCAATCTTGGAGATTAAAGTTTCAGAGTTAGTCATGGAAGTTATGAATTTCAGAGTTAGTCATGGAATCCACTCTCACTTCGAGTCAATCTTGGAGAATAAAGTTTTAGAGTTAGTCATGGAACTTATGGATTTCAAAGTTAGTCATGGAATCCACTCTCACTTCGAGTCAATCTTGGAGATTAAAGTTTCAGAGTTAGTCATGGAACTTATGGATTTCAGAGTTAGTCATGGAATCCACCTTCACTTTGAGTCAATCTTGGAGATCAAAGTTTCAGAGTTAATCATGGAACTTATGGATTACAGAGTTAGTCATAGAATCCATCCTCAATTCGAGTTAATCTTGGAGTTAATCTTAAGTCAATCATGGATCAATCACAATGTTATTAAACGTTTCAATTTAAGTGCGAGGTTACGATTTAGCCTGGTGTTTTAACTTAAGGGTTGCATCAATTCATTCGAAGTTAAAAGGTTTTTAAACACCTTTTTGCGAAGTCAAGACACTTGGGGACACAAAAAAATAATAGAGACAGGTCAACAAAATTAAATTTCCATTTAAAAGCCCTATTCTATTATAGTTGGAGGGGCCTCGGTTAAAGGAGGAGCAACTTCAGCCGAAGCACCCTCACTTCCCAAAATTATTTCCTCCACCACCAGGGTGGGTCTATCATCTTCAGCAGTCTCAGTCTCCGGCATAGGACCAACAACCGTCAAAGGAGCCACTTGTATGGCCTCAGACTCCTCTGGTTGCTCCTGAAACTGATCACACAACTCTGCCAGGTCCGGATGCACTGGTGCTGGCGAAGTCTATTGCCTTCTCGCTTTCTAGTCAGCAGCCGCTATCTCCGCCAATTCACTTTCTGTAAATGGGACGAAGTCACAGCCGTTCTTGAACTCAGGATTGGCATAAGACCCTTCAAAGGCCCTGCACATCAGTGCCTTGTCTGTAATAAGGGTGGAATTAGCGAAGTATGTGCGCACACCCCCTTTCGTAAAATCCACTGCATCTCGAGTAGAGTTCATCTTCGAATGCTGGGGAGGTGCGCTAAATATCCACCACCTTGGTAGTGTAATCAACAGATTCATAATAAGTCACGACCACATTCTCCTCAGCAGTTCGAAGCTTCTCTTCGGCGGAGTCAAGGGCCTTGTTCTTTGACGACAGCTATCCCTCCATGTCAGCATACTTCTTCTCCAAGTTTAGCTGCATTGTCCGGGAAGTGTTCATTGATACAACCATCATGCCGAGGTGCCCAATGTAGGCACCAACCTGAAAAAGAAGAGTAGTGGAGTTAGAGATAGGGCTTTCCAAAAGAAAAAAAAATATATATATATATATAACGCTAAGTGAGTCTACCTGTGTCAAATGGGCCCCAATGTGTCCCGTCGTGTCATCCACCCCCATCGAAGCACGACAAAGGTTTTGTGACAGATCATAGTCCATCACTCTGTGCAGCACATCTTGCCAAATAATCTCCCCACCCGGGGGTTTGATAGCTGCAGGTAAGATAAGGGTGGGGAGGCTCGTTGGATCTCCTGGGCAAGACCTTCCAAGTCCCTCCTAGACTCAAGAAATTTGAACCCTTCTCTCTTCCAAGGATGAGAAGAAGACCCAGCAGAACCTTCTCCCCGTGAGGCACGAAGTGCTAGGGCCCGGGATATGAGTGGGCCTCATCCTGCAAGTCCGAAGGGTTAGACAGTCGGATACCCTGAGAGGGCCTTTTTCTTGGTGGCTCAACCTCGCTGCCATCACATACCAGCTTCGACATAACAACAACGGGCTCCTTCTCCTTCGAACGGTCACTCGTCCTTTGTGGTGGAGGACTTCGCGTCATTTGGACTTGAGGGGTCGCTGAGGGAGAGGTCGTACCCTCCGACGAAGTACCGGCAGCCGCAAAAATTGAGGCGCGGTCTACAGCCCTCGCCAGAGTGAGGCCCGCCCATCGGAAGGTAGCACCTCGAGCACGCCTCACGACGCTCGGTGAAATCCATAGGCATATCTGCCAAAAGAAGGAAACAAAGTCAGCGTCGAAGTGAAAATAAGGTATGCAAACTAACATAAAAAAATCATCCTAATCTACCCTTTGCTACAGGACAGCCCGTGCTTTCCAAATTGGTGCACTCCGGGCATTCATCAAAAAATACTCTCCGCGGGTGCAATCTCCATACAGGGTACTCATTATTGTCCTCCAAGCCCAGCTCCCTCCGGTGAGCATCTATCGACTATCCACCAATCCCGCAAGGGTAACGGCTGTTGTTAGCGATAAGTTCGCTGATCAGGAAGACTTTGGACTGGGTTCTATGGTTGTTGCCTAACTCACTCCGAATATAGTCCAAAAATTTCCTATCGGAGTCAAAATATTGGGTGTTTTTCTTTACGGGTGGCCAGGTGCGAAGTGCCTTACACTTCGGGTAAAACGGGAAGCCCAATCTAGAGTCCATGCAAACCCATCGCTCTCTCCACTGGTTGACTTTATTGGGAGGGGGTTCAAAAAGGGTGACCTTACTTGGGTGAGGTCTCAAAGATAGTGTGAGGTTGTTCATCCTAAGTACGGTAAAGAAGGTTCTCAGGATCAACTCTGAGACTTCTATTCCTATTCTTCTACATAAAATAGTTAAGGCAAAAAAGTACCGAACTCCGTTGGGGTGGACATGGGCAGGTTGACACTTCACTAAATTCAAAAAATTACAAAAAGCAGGATCTAAGGTCAAGGAAAGACCCTAAGTAAAGTGGTCGAAAGGGGTGTGGATATAAGCGTCAGCCATGACTCCGCATGACTTCACTATAAAGACCTTAACCTACTTCGGTCGACCTCTAAGAATAGTACATGATACTCAAGGCTAATGGTGTTGGTCTTCAAGGCAAAGTCCCCAGACAGTTGTCTTTTGGTTGTTGGGAGGTCTTCTAGGTCGTCGGAGGCAGAGTCCTCCCCTTGGAGGGCCCTGGCTGGGGCTAAGTTCCTAACCTTAGGGGCTGAAGCAGGAATGGTGGAGTCCTCGATAGTGCTGCTGGTCGAAGTCTGGATGGTCGGGACCCTAATGATCCAGTCATGGATCTCCAGGACAGTCTGAGGACCTTGTCCATGCCCAACACTCGAACTCTCATCACTCGAACTACTACTACTCGAAGTGCTGGAACTCGGGTTAGTTGGTATGTTCACTGAGGTGGATACTGAAGAGCTAGATTCTACTTCAACTAAGGGGCATCCTGATTTTGACATTCTGACTTGAAGATAAAAAAACCCTATCAGTTCTAATCTGTCACTTTGCCTTCAAAGAAGGTCTTAAACCCAGAAAATTCTCCCCGGTAACCTTCACAGAGGAAATCCTACTCTACCTTACTCAATTGCCCCTTTTTTAAAAAAAAAATAGAAAACAAAAGAGAAGAAAGAAAGGCATTCTAAACCCCGAAACAAAGCTCATATAAATCAATACAAAGAGAAACTGAGACATAAGCAGCCATTACCTGATGATGATAAGTTGAAGGATTACTGAAGATAGATGAAGGGAATGCCGGGCAAGTTTGAGAGCAAGAAGAAGATTATAAAGTCGTAGAAGAATAAGGGTGAAAAATGTTTGAATAAGGAGGAAACAAGTATTTATAGATGGAAAGGAAGTTGAAGGGATAAATAAAATAATAATAAATTTGAAGAGGCTTCTCAAACGCTCTTCGCCCAAACCCGTTTCTGAGCGGGTCCAGTGACACCAAATGTCACGTCCGTACTGAGGCGTGCAGTAGCCATCATTAATCCAGTCTCGGTAAACAGGAACGACATCATTACAGCCGTCGTTTGGGGAGTCCCGCCGACATTAAGACAATCTGATTGGAAAAAACATTTTTTACTCTGATTATAGCAAGCGTCCCCATGAGTCCGCATAAGATCAGTAATGACATTACTCTTTGCATCGAAGTCAAGGAGGGGACTTCTTCCACTTCGACGATGGGCTACTGAGAAGTATAAAAATATCATGTGCTGACATGGAATGAAAGTTGACATGACAATCTGATATGTCCGTCCAGCAAGCATGGCGGGGCCCACAACTCAACCACACAAGGTGCCGAAGTCCGCAGTCTCTCTTCTCAGGTAACCCACTTCGCCGATATCCTGACTACCAGCTAGTCAAGATTCTTCCGGAATATTCCCCAACGAATATCTTTTGACCAACCGTTTATCTTAACATCGCTCGGTTAAAAGTATCCCACAGAATATCCCTATAATAGTGGGATATTTCAGAATCTGACAACTTCAAATTCTTCACTGCGTACGTATTTCTCAGGGTCATTTATTCCTATAAATACCCCCCTCATGAGGATAAAAGGCAAGGCCATATAACTCAACAACTTCTGTGCCAATTTCATATATCTCTCTCTAGTCAGATTTTAGAATACTGACTTAACTATCGGAGGGTTCGTCGGAGGTCCCTCACCCTCCGTCTCAAACTTCTCTGTTTTGCAGGCCTCACGCCTCCACTTCGGCACTGACACTTGGCAGAGATCGCACAGACGACGACGCTTCATTGATACGTGGCGTCAAACCTATTTTCGACGAATCATATATATAATATATATATATATATATATATGTGTGTGTGTGTGTGTGTGTGTGTGTGTATTTTAAATATTTGAAGCGATTATATCTAATTGATACTAAAATAGTTTAACTGATTAAAATGTTTTCATTTTTCTTAATGGTAATGCATCTGTAACATTAATAATAGGTTTTGAAATTGATTCACATTAATTCTAATAACTTATTTATAATAAGTGTCAAACTTTCACCTCTCATAATATTGATAATACATTTTGTTATTATGTCAAGAATTTATGGTTGGATTATTATATTAATTTTTAAGATAAATTATCCTACTAACACTTGAACTTTTAAAAAATTCAACTTTTACACGTGTATTTATTTTTTGTTTGAACTGACACTTGACTATTAAATAACACCTCCTTTGCACAAATGTCCAAAATTTCCGTTATACTTCATTTTCCATCCAATTCATAGGAGCTTTTTCGTCTTTTTAAATTATGTATATTTTTAAATTATTAAGATTTTATTTTTAGGGGTAATTTTGTCTTTTCACATCATTATACAAAAATCTAAAAAATTTCATTTTCCATCCAATTTATAGAGGCATTTTCATCTTTTTAAATTATGAATATTTTTAAATTATTAAGGTTCTATTAGGCGTAATTTTATCATTTCACACTAGAGGATGCCAAAATAAATTTAACATAATTATATGTGTGAATCCCTAGGTTCAAACCACAATCATATAAACAATAAATAAGCATTTATCATTTGGACAAATACATAAATTTATATTATTTGGAAATTATATTAAATATAAAGATTCTCAAAAACTATTATCCAAACAACGCAATTTAAACCACATGTCTTCATAGTCATCCCCTTCTCAAACCTTGTATTGAAGCTTTTATTCAACTTTAAATTCGTTGCAAAATACGAATTTTGAGGGGGTTTTTTACAATGACATGGTTACATTATTAGTGTCAACCATGACATTTTATAACAAAAAAAATCTCAAAATTCATGTTTTGTGACAAATTCGAAGTAGAAGAGTTGAAGAAGAGTTTTAGTGCAAGGTTGGAGGAGGTGACAATAACGAAAAGCACAAGTTTGAATTGCGTCATTTTGATAATATTTTTTGAAAATGTATATATTTAATATAATTTATATTTAAAATACAAAATATAATTGCTATATAAAATGCGTATTTATTATTTGTGTAATTGCAATATAAAATATAAGTTTGATATATAAATATATTTATAGTTGTTCTAGTGGGTAGATATGATTTATTTAAGCTTGTGGTTGTCTGATCAAATCCTTGCAATTATAAAATATTTATTAGATTTTTAATAATTAAGTGAAAAGACAAAATTACCCCTAAAAATAAAACCCTAATAATTTAAAAATGCTCATGATTGTAAAAAGACGAGAATGCACCTAGGAATTGGATGGAAAATGAAGTCTGACGGAAATTTTGGACGGAAGGGATCATTTTATAGTTCAAGTGTCACTTCAAAGCGAAAATAAATACAAGTGCAAAAGTTAGATTTTTAAAAAATTCAAGTAAAAATAAGACGGAAGGGCAAAGGAGGTGCTATTTTATAGTTCAAGTGTCAATTCAAAGTGAAAATAAGACGGAAGGGTAAAGAAGGTGCTATTTTATAGTTCAAATGTCACTTCAAAGCGAAAATAAATACAAGTGCAAAAGTTAGATTTTTAAAAAATTCAAGTGTTAGTAGGATAAATTACCCTAATTTTTATTAGTTGAAACTAGTAAGATTTTGTTTAGGAGTTAAATGGAAAATACTGGAAAATTAATTAATTAAAATTAATTTTACAGAAAGAGGTAATGAAAAATATGCATACATGCATACGTGTGTATATATATATATATAGATACAACATACATGAACCCTGCATGATTTTATGTCTTTTTCTTGTAATAAGGTTGTATCTTAACGTTGATCTTCTTATCCAAAGCAACAGTAACCTGCATGATCGACACCACAAATTCTGACATATTTATCATCGTTGCAGAAATATTTTCTATCAAAGCTTTTACTTAGTAGTCTTAGATTATTATTATTAATTAATATTATTTTTATTTATTTTGTATATATTAAGATTTGATTTAATTCGGAGAATATTTTCCCTTTTATTTTGTCTTTTATGTAAGACTGTTATATATATATATATATATTTACCTTTGTTAATAGAAAATTGACAATCGGATTATATTCTTTCATGGTATGTATCAGAGCCTTAGAGTTCTTTTCTTTTGTTTTTGTTTTTATTTTTTATTTCGTTTGTCATTTTTTATATTGATATAATATCCGGCGAAAAAGACTCAAAATCTTCCTCTCTTGTTCCTTATCCTGCTCTTACAGTTCTTAATATTACCAATTTTATTAAAATAACCTTGGAACTTCATACCAGTCAATACATCACGTGGTTTACCCTCTTTAAAATTCATGCTAGGGCTTATCCGATGTTGGATCACATAATTCCAACCACTTCTTCCGAGGCCTCCTCGTCTTTTGCTTTTGATTCTGATTTTTGGTTCCGTATTGATGCCATAGTTTTACGATGGATTTATGACACCATTTCCAATGATCTTCTCAACATTATATTGGAGCAAAATATCACCGCATAAACTGCTTGAAATTACTTACGTGACATTTTTCTGACAACAAAAATTCCCGAACTTTTTACCTTGAACAAGAATATTCCAATGTTCATATGCATAATTTTGTTGACGCTCCCTCTTATTGCCAGCATCTCAAATCCTTGGCGAATCAGTTATCTAACGTTGGCTCTTCTGTTTCTAATGATCAGTTATTCCTTCAATTAATTGTTGATTTAACTAATGCCTATACTAATATAGGTACTCAAATTCGCCATGGGGACATGTTGCCTTTATTCTATAAGGCTCGTTCCATGTTAGTTCTAGAAGAAATAGCTCATTCAAAATGATCTAGTCCATTGTCGGCCTAATCTGCTTTCTTGGTTTCCTCCCTGTATCCTTTCGGTTATTTTTTTTACCGCAACTTCGGCGGTCAGTGATAACGCTAAATTATATCACATTTTAGCATGTATTTATATGTGAAATAGGTCAATTTGAAAAGTAGTTGGACTCAATTACTTTAAATTAAAAATTATTTTCTAACTTTTGGATTTTGGAAGTTTTAGGGGCTAAATTACACAAAATGGGAAATTTTGGGGTAAATATGCAATTTAGCAAAAGTCCAGAACGACCGTCCCCAACTTAGAACGGTCCTCCTTCCAGAACAGCCGTTGTGAGCTCAGAATGGTCGTCCTTAAGCCTAGTCAATGTCCCACATCAATAAATCATGAATTTTGGCTACAAATCACTCCTATAAATACCCAGACCCCCAGGAGTTCAAATCATCCCTCAACACTCAACACAGTTCATCTAGCAACTCAGAGTATCTCATTTTCCCTCATTCTGAGTTTTTATCTCAGTAATCGGAAATTTGTGTAGTTAAGTATTCGAGTTTGATTTTCATAGAATACTGGGATTTCGATAGGAAATCCCCAAGAGCTCTAGATTATCGTTTTCTGAATCAATAGAGTAGTTCTTTAGCCCTAATCGAAAGGTGAAGCATTGCTACTAGGTCGAAGAAAAGTTCCCCGAAGGTTTTGACTTCCAGAGTAGGACCAACATTCAGTAGTAGAGGAGACTGCAACACCGAGAATAACATAAAGTAGTGACCGCCTTACTATAACTATTCTCTAAACTCTGTCTTTTATGTTTCTCAATAGTTTGTCTAAATATCTATTTGATTACTGGAAACTCGAGATGTTTTATTATATATATTTACAATTTAAGGCTATTGTCTATCAATTTCTTGGGAAGATCATGAAGCTAAATTATCATTATGCTTTGATTAACTATTTGTGCTTTTATGTTAAACCTAGGGTTATGAACAAAATACAACCAAGTTAACTTAACAGTTCTATCTTAAACCTTGACCGGAAGGTAATTGTAGATACTACCAGAGTAGGATGAATAACATGACAAACACCATGTAGGTTAAAAAACTAATAATTCTGAGTTAGGTCCTTATGCCAGTCCTAGAGTGAGTTACCCTTATGACAGACACGATGATTACTAAGCAACTCAAAAGATGATTAGGATTATCACCGCTAACCAATACCAGGATAATTAACTTAGGTAACTCAGATATGGTAACAAACAGATAATAATTCATAATTGCCTTAGATCAAAACATGTCTATACTTCGAACATAGGTCAAACAAATTGTCTAAACTGTGGTCATAAACTCTTTATGAATGTTTAACTGTTGAAGTACTCTTTGCATGTTATTTATCTATGAGTGTTAGTATGATCAATAACTTCCTCAACTAAGGAATGCCAACTGATTAATTCTTGATAGTTGATATTTAGACTATGTAACAGATGCTACTAAGTCATTGTCACGTTCTTGGGACATACGATAATTACAAATGTAAAATCGTTGATGCTACCAATAGACTAGCTACACGATAGGTACTCTGCTTTAGGTTCTATTTGATTAAGTGACAACTGAGTGCTACACTAAATTCTTAATTACTCATAATCAACATAGGTTATAAACTATATCTTTTAGCACTATCAAATGAACACCATTATATTTTTTGTGCCGTTGCCAGGGAACATTCATAAAATTTTAGGATTTCTGATCAAAATTCTAGAAATTTATGATAGGTAACAGTAGTAATCTATTATTTAAAAATAATTTTTTTGGACAAAATTAATCAATATTTCCCGAAATATAGGATTTCCTTGAATAATTAATTTCAGAAATTATCTGGAAAAAAAATTGAGTTAATCAAATTTTAGAAAATTATTCTAAAACCATATTAGGGAAATCATTTAGAAAACCCACAAAATGTTTTTTTAAAAAAACCCAAAAATATTTTGTGAATAATAAATCTCCTCTTTCAAAAAGTCTTTCAATATTTTTGCTCACATAAACTCTTTTAGGAATTCGATATAGAAATAAGGGATAAAAGAGGAGCTAAAACTCTAGCTGCAAACCATTTGTCTAGATTAGAAAACCCCGAATTAGAGGTTATTGATGAGATAGTAATATCTGATAAATTTACGGATAAGAACTTATTTTCATTGTTTGCTATGTATAATGATTCTCCTCCTTGGTTTACCGATATTGCAAACTATCTAGTCGCTAAAGTCATCCCAAGTGACATGACTTATCAACAAAAGAAGAAATTCTTTGCTGATTTGAAATATTACTACTGGGAAGATCCCTTTCTATTTTGAATCTGTGTAGATACGTTGATTAGAAGATCTGTCTCGGAAGAAGAAGGATATAAGATTCTAGAGCATAGCCATCACAGACCTAGAGGAGGCCATTTGGCTGCTAATAACACTAACGGGAAAGTGTTTGAAGTAGGATTTTATTGGCCTACCATATTCAAGGATGTCGTATCCTACATCAAGTCCTGTGATGCCTGCCAAAGAATAGGTAACATATCTTCCAAGGATAGTCTACCCCAGAGAGGTATACAAAGTGTCGAAATCTTTGACACCTGGGGTATTGATTTCATGGATCTCTTTCCTTCCTCCTTTGGCAATTAATTACATCATAGTAGTTGTGGAATATTTTCTAAATGGCCTGAAGCACAGGCATTATCTACTAATAATGCTAAGTTATTTGCAGATTCCTTAAAAAGCTGTTTTCCAGATTTAAATGTCCTAAGGCTATGATAAGTGATAGAGGTACTCACTTATGCAACTCACTACTGCAAAAAGTACTCAAACAATATGGAGTTCACCATTGCTTTTCCACGGCCTATCACCCACAGACCAATGGGCATTTTGAGGTAACAAATAGGGGAATAAAATGAATTCTAGAAAAGATTGTAGGTGTTAATAGTAAGGATTGGGTCATTAAGCTAGATGATACTTTATGGGACTTCCATACTACATATAAAATCTACAAAATTTTCACCATATAGATTCGTCTACGAAAAAACATGTCATTTACCTATCAAACTAGATCATAAAGCATATTGGGCTTTGCAAAAATGCAATCTACATAACAATTTAGCTAAAGAAAACCAAATTTTACAAATCAATAAGTTGGATGAGTGGAGATTTAATGCATATGAAAACTCTCAAAAATTCAAAATGAAAAGTAAAATTTTGCATGACAATCGACTTAGATCCCAGAAAAGTTTCAAACTTGGAGATAAGGTGTTATTATTCAATTCACGTTTGAAACTCATTCTAGGAAAACTCAAAAGCTATTGGTTTGGCTTGTTTACTGTTAAAGAAGTGTTACCATATGGAGCATGCGATGTAATTGATCAGGATGACACTACTTTTAGAGTAAACGAGTAACAAGTAAAATTATACCCGATTGACAAACTAGAGCAAGTTATTCTGCTTGAGACATGAGAGGAGTTTTTCTTTTCTTTTATTGTTTTTATCATTTTTTGTAGTTCCTTGTTAGTTGTTTTCCTTTTGTTTGTTTTTCCCGCTTTTTGTATTATTTCCATCTATGCTTTCAAATAAGTGTGGGGTTGATAGTATGCAGAACACATAGAACAGTGTTCACCTAAAATGTGGGGTAACAGTGCAGTAAACCTTTTGCTTGTTTGATGCATTTTGTCCAAATTTTTGCACCCTTTTCAAATTCTCTTAAAATTTTTCAAAATTTTTTAGTCTTTCAAACTTCAAAATTGGTTGGGGAAGCATAATTAAGTGTGTTTTGATATATGAGTTGCTTTGTCCATGATATGAATAACTTGTTGAATGTCCTGACCATCAGGATTTCATTTCTTCTATTCTGCTAGATTTGATATAAGTCTAGACATAGAACATTCCTGATACATGAGCACATTAGGTATGGTTAGTTAATTTGACAAATAGACAACTTTTGAGTTTGTAGTTGAATAATGTTAGACCAATTGAACATTATGATAGCCTTTGTGAATAACTTGATATAATTTTGAGTAAAGTGCCACAAGCTATTTTTGAATGAATATTTGAATAAGAGTGAGTCTACAAGTATCCTTTGTTACTCGAGTACCCCTTCTAAAGGGAATTTAATGCACGGTACCCTAAGGTCGTATAGATTTGGGAGTCATTGGACCGAGGCTCACTACATGGGTAATTAAAGTTGACATGTGAAAGCAGACAAGAATACCCAGTGAATCAATGAACATACACCTAGTGTATTTTTCTTAGTTTTGCTAAATGATAGGAATTTCTTCAAGTAAAATGGGGATTTTAACAATTAATCCACAAGATCAAAATTGGGAAAAGAATTATGCCCATTAACACAATCTAACCCAAAATCAAAGGACAAAACATGCAAATAAAGCTAGGAAACAAGGTAAAACATGTGTAAATAACTCCACTATCGTAGAGTTATCAGGAGTCTACATTGGAAAACCCTTGTTCACTTATCCCGAGAAAAGGAAAACCTACTAAGGTCACACATACCCCTCCCGCTATGACCCAACATATCCTCCCCCTCTCTGACATTGATGCGATTCCGGTTGACGTACTAAATAGGTGTTATTTTACCCTATGTCGATTATGATTAATTAAGGACTGTGATTGACTAATTGTCACGTTTAGTCTTATGGTGTCACTTAATCAGCCAGAATCTAAGGCAGAGTACCTATCGTGTAGCTAGTCTATTGGAAAGTATCTACGATTTTACTAAGTTAATTATCGTACTCCCAGGGAAGTGGCAACGGCTTAGTAGTAACTAGCCTCTTATCCTAACTCTTATCTTATGATCCAGTTATGCAATCTTCATCAAATACTTTGATGAGAGGGTGATCCATTCTCCACTAGGTTCAAGTCTAATTAACCCTAGAAGTGTTTTAAAGATAAGTTCTGATTCTATGTTATACTGTTCCTATATGTTGATTGACCTATATTCGATTGTTTTAGATATATCTTAGCCTGGAATGCAACTATGTTCTGTGTCTAAAGGTGTACCACATCTGAGTCTCTATGCTACCGCCCCCTATCATTAAGGTAAACGGCCCTACTCACGGTTCGAACAAAGACAGTTATGAAAGCCCTATGTCACTTTCGGGGATCACTCTGAAGGCTCGTAATCGCTGGCATAACGCTCTACTCAGCCTACCTAGATTACTCTAACAAGCCAGGTGTTCAGCATGTTATTTTATCTAGTATGGCAGACACCAATACTAATTGATGCCTGTTAAACTAAACAGGTTATGAATAGACCGTGGTTAGGAATTGTCTATAACCCTATTTTAGTTTAAAAGAAACTACATTAGACATGCAGACATAATGATTATTTAGCAGGTAGCTATTTCCGGAAAAACATGATAACTTCAACATACAAAACAACTATTCATAAAATCATAATCTGATATTCATAATTGATGTTTAGGACAAAGCAATAAAACATATAAGAGAGGGGTATGGGGACTGATGCCATAAAGAAATCACCCTTTACTTAGTCTCGCCTACAGAGCGTACTGCTGTATACGTCGTATTGCCCGCCCTGACTCTGCTCGCCAGAACCTTCGGAGGACGCTTCCTCAGCCTAGTAGCTAGACTTTACCTTACGTCCTGGGCTTAAGCCTAGCCCTGTGGACTGACTCTTCGAACGCCTAGAGCTCTCTTAGGGTCTCCTAACGAAACCCCGGGTATTCTATGAATACCGGAAACGAACCTATCTAGAGAAACCTAAGATCTGAGACTATTTCTCAGAAACTAAAACAAACACTAATAAGAAAGAAAACTGAGATCCGAGTCTCTGAGTGAGTTGTGTACTGGAAAACTGTACACTGGAAACCACTTAATGACTCAGATCGAGTGGAGAGGGATGAATTCAACTGCTGGAGGCCTGGGGTATTTATAGCAGCTTCCCAGAGTGAAAAATTCTGAAAAATTCGATGTGGGACAGCTTCTGGCGGCTCGGGACGCCCGTCCCGGTTCGGGACGCCCGTCCTGATTTGTTGACCAGGTTCGGGACGCCCGTCCTGAGGGATGCCCGTCCCGGACCGTTGACCAAGTCAACATTTCCAAAAATTGCGTTTTTGCCCCAAAATTTGCTATTTTCGTCTACTTTTCACCTGACACTTCCAAAATCATAAAAACCGTGAAATCAAGTAAATAATAAACAATTAACATCAATTTACTCTCAATTTCACCCTAAAACATATATAAAAACATGCTAAAAAGGTGATACAATTTTCGCGTATCAGATAACCCCACACTTAGCTTTTTGCTTGTCCTCAAGCAAAGTCTACATGGAGTTAGTGATTTTAAACCGTAGTGCAGTCACTTAAATTCCTAGTCATGTTTTTATTCCAAAAATTCTTCAGACAATTCTTAACACAGGTCTGATTGGTTAGGTTGCTATGACAAGGTCTCAAATGTCTCTAGTAGTTTGTTATGATCAGGCAGAAAACAAATCAACAACTAGGTTGGACTTTTTTCTTAGTCACAGGGTCTTCCTGATGTGTAGTGTGTTACTAGTCTAGACCAGATAGTCAACACAATGAACTCTTATCTTAACTGCTACCAGATAATACTTCGACCTATCGCTAGACATACTGACAACAGATAACTTTCTGAGTTCTGAGCTTTGGTGATTAGATTTTTAATGTTTTAGCACTTAGTTATTTTCTTTATAGATTCAGGGTATTTCGAGTTTGCTTAGAACACGTCAACTTCAACTACCCATGTAACGAGTCCCACTCCGATGACTCCCAGATCTACACGACCTTAGGGCATCAGGCTTTAAGTTCCCCGAAGGAGTGGTGCTCGAGTAGCGAAGGCCGCTGGCAAACTACCCTATTGTAATTAACTTCCTTAAGTTCTTTTCACTTTTAGCTCAGAGTCTCATCTAGTCATTCTAACTGCCAATATATCCACAGATGGTCTAATTTTATCTAGTTAAGTCTCGAATAGGCAATTGGTTGAGGTCTCTAATCTAGACAAGGTTGTGCTCAGTTATCAGGAATTCCCTATTCCTAATCAATTAGTCCAAGATAGCTATCGACTATCTCCTACTAACCATAACATACTACCTACATATCATAGACATAAGCAATTTGTTTAACCAAGCATACTGCATTTAGAAGTCTGAAAGACGGAATTTTTTTTTTGGAAGGGTGTGAAAATACAGGGAAAACAAGCAAAAGCATGCGAAATTTTTTTTCAAACTGCTACAGTGCACCGTGCAGTGCTACCCCACACTTAAGTCTGGCACTGTCCTCAGTGTTCATGCATATCTAGCTACCCCACACTTATTTGAAAACAAGAAATAAAACAGAAAAGATTCTTACCCCACACTTATTCGACTAACTAAGGGTAAGAGAGAAAATCAGGCAACAAAACAGGAAGGATAGCAAAACAAAACACAAAACAAATAACATAAAAGGAATATGAGGATTAGAAAAACTCCCTTCATGTTGCGAACAGAAGGGTCTTCTCTGATCTGTCAATTGGCTCTTCACCTTAGCCATGTGCTATTGCTGAGGTGTTCTTGACTCTGCAAGCTCTAGATATTGGAACGGATGACGCCAGCTCCGATCCTTCATTGTTGAGCTCTAGGTAGTGGCATATCCATTTGATGAATGACTCACGCCCCAAGGACTGTTTCCTCGAATCATCTACAAAGTTTCTCGTAATCGTAGCAAAGTGTCCAGAAGGAACGTGTCTAGGAATGAGACTTCTTTGGATTGGTGTGCCTGAAGTTTTGGCGAAGCTGTGGTGGTAGGGGGCTCCAGTTGTGTAGATCTGGGCCCAAGTATTTGAGACTTCCTCGAGGAAGTTTCTCACAGCTGATTGGTATGCAGGGAATGCAAGCTCCTCCATTGCTATGCTCCCGACACAATGCCAAATTCCTCTATATCTGCCGACCGTTCGTTACCTCTTGGTAGATCACTTGCTTGCACTGATCTGACTTTAATTGTTGCCAGCATCTCATCTATTGATTCTGCGAGTGTGGGTTTTGCTGTGGTGGTGTCTTCTGAAAGTTTCCAGCTTCCAAATTACTCCTCAGCTAAATCCCGTACGATTCCTCTAGTTGGGATTGTATGCGTTTCCCATTGGAGCAGCATTCTGCAGTAACCTACTCCTACCTCTTTTGGAATGGTCAGTCATTCCCATAGCAATCCCTGCTAAAGTGTGGTACTTAGCAAACTTCACAGATTTGATACACAGGCTGAACATTTCTTCTTAAAACATTGGCACTCTGAATCTGGAAAACAACTAGAATCTGCACATGACTTTAACATCATTAGTAGGTAATGCCTGTGGTTCAGGCCATTTTGAAAAGTGTTCCACGACTACTATGATGTAATTATGTTCAAAGGAAGAAAGAGAAAAGGATTCGAAATACCCCTGATATCAACGGTTGCAACATTCTGTGTATGTCGCTGGGGTAGATGATTTCTGGAAGATGTGTTACCTGTCATTTGGCAAGCATCGCATGACTGTATCAGATACAAGAGTCCTTGAATGTGGTGGGTCAACAAGATCCTGCTTTCAACACTTTCCGGACAGTGTTGATAGTAGTCAATTGGTCTCCCGTAGATTCTTTAGGGCAATGCTCCAAAATCTTGTGTCCTTCATCTTCTGAGACACATCTTCTGATCAACTGATCTGCAAAAATTTGAAATAGAAGAGAACTACCCAGTAGTAATATTTCAAATCACCAAAGAATTTCTTCTTTTGCTGATAAGTCATATCACTTGGAACTTATTCAGTGACTAGATAATTTGCAATAAATCAAAGATGAGAATTATTACACATAGCAAACAATGCAAATAAGTTTTCATCCAAAAATTTATCAGTATTACACTAGCCTCTAACTCGGGGTTTTCTAATCTAGACCAATGGTTTGCTTTCTAGATTTTCAACCCTTTTTCTTATCCCTTTATTCTATATCAAGTTCAAGTAACAACAAAACTTAACTAAATCAAGTATGGTTCAGTATCAGCTTTATTGAACACAGATATCTTAGAGTGATCAGTGTAACCTATTGTTTTTAGACAAGACTAGATAAGATCAGAATTTATCATGCATGAACTTTCTTATCATCAAACAATTCGTACTACATCATTACATCACATATTCATTCAAAAAGCAGATTTCAATCAGGTGATGCCATAATGGGTGCAGTAATTCCTTTTGGTTTAAAAGATCTCATGCAATTATCAGCAAAACAAAAGGAACATCCTTTTTCCAATAGAACATTCAAAGGTCTGGCTATTAAGGAAAAACTATTTCATAACTTATCCTAATAAGGCCGGCATGACTCTAAGAAAATTCTAAAATAGAGTTTCTTCCCGATAAAAGTCTAAGCCAAAATTTTACAACTCAGAAGAAAACATATTTTATCATCATTTCCATTTTTATTCGAAATTAAATAATAGAAGAAAAACACGAAAAAGAGCAACTAAGAAAACAACTAAAAACAAGAGATAGGGAAAAGGAACAACTCACCGTTGAGCAAGAAAGATACATTCTTTTTGGGATTTTAAATTTTTAACATTTTTTTTTCTTTTTATGTTTAATTTAGAAAGCAGGTAAATTTCCTTAATATGGTTTTAGAATAATTTTCTAAAATTTGATTATCCTAAGTGTCTTAATTCCAGATAACATCTAAAATTAATTAGTTATGATAATCCTATATTTCGGAAACTGATTGTCTAACTAGCATAAAACAAGTGTTAGGTCTAAGGTCTAGGTTACTACCGCTACCTATCATAAGTATCTAGAATTTTGATCAGTGTCTAGAATTTTGATCAGAAGTCCTAAATTCATTATGATATTTCCCCGGCAACGGCGCCAAAAAAATCTGATGCGATTCCGGTTGACGTACTAAATAGGTGTTATTTTACCCTATGTCGATTATGATTAATTAAGGACTGTGATTGACTAATTGTCACGTTTAGTCTTATGGTGTCACTTAATCAGCCAGAATCTAAGGCAGAGTACCTATCGTGTAGCTAGTCTATTGGAAAGTATCTACGATTTTACTAAGTTAATTATCGTACTCCCAGGGAAGTGGCAACGGCTTAGTAGTAACTAGCCTCTTATCCTAACTCTTATCTTATGATCCAGTTATGCAATCTTCATCAAATACTTTGATGAGAGGGTGATCCATTCTCCACTAGGTTCAAGTCTAATTAACCCTAGAAGTGTTTTAAAGATAAGTTCTGATTCTATGTTATACTGTTCCTATATGTTGATTGACCTATATTCGAGTGTTTTAGATATATCTTAGCCTGGAATGCAACTATGTTCTGTGTCTAAAGGTGTACCACATCTGAGTCTCTATGCTACCGCCCCCTATCATTAAGGTAAACGGCCCTACTCACGGTTCGAACAAAGACAGTTATGAAAGCCCTATGTCACTTTCGGGGATCACTCTGAAGGCTCGTAATCGCTGGCATAACGCTCTACTACTAGACTCATCCTACCTAGATTACTCTAACAAGCTAGGTGTTCAGCATGATATTTTATCTAGTATGGCAGACACCAATACTAATTGATGCCTGTTAACTAAACAGGTTATGAATAGACCGTGGTTAGGAATTGTCTATAACCCTATTTTAGTTTAAAAGAAACTACATTAGACATGCAGACATAATGATTATTTAGCAGGTGGCTATTTCCGGAAAAACATGATAACTTCAACATACAAAACAACTATTCATAAAATCATAATCTGATATTCATAATTGATGTTTAGGACAAAGCAATAAAACATATAAAGAGGGTTATGGGGACTGATGCCATAAAGAAATCACCCTTTACTTAGTCTCGCCTACAGAGCGTACTGCTGTATACGTCGTATTGCCCGCCCTGACTCTGCTCGCCAGAACCTTCGGACGCTTCCTCAGCCTAGTAGCTAGACTTTACCTTACGTCGGCTGGGCTTAAGCCTAGCCCTGTGGACTGACTCTTCGAACGCCTAGAGCTCTCTTAGGGTCTCCTAACGAAACCCCGGGTATTCTATGAATACCGGAAACGAACCTATCTATGAAACCTAAGATCTGAGACTATTTCTCAGAACTAAACAAACACTAATAAGAAAGAAAACTGAGATCCGAGTCTCTGAGTGAGTTGTGTACTGGAAAACTGTACACTGGAAACCACTTAATGACTCAGATCGAGTGGAGAGGGATGAATTCAACTGCTGGAGGCCTGGGGTATTTATAGCAGCTTCCCGGAGTGAAAAATTCTGAAAAATTCGATGTGGGACAGCTTCTGGCGGCTCGGGACGCCCGTCCTGATTTGTTGACCAGGTTCGGGACGCCCGTCCCGAAGGACGCCCGTCCTGAGGGATGCCCGTCCTTAGGGATGCCCGTCCTTAGGGATGCCCGTCCCGGACCGTTGACCAAGTCAACATTTCCAAAAATTGCGTTTTTGCCCCAAAATTTGCTATTTTCGTCTACTTTTCACCTGACACTTCCAAAATCATAAAAACCGTGAAATCAAGTAAATAATAAACAATTAACATCAATTTACTCTCAATTTCACCCTAAAACATATATAAAAACATGCTAAAAAGGTGATACGATTTTCGCGTACCAGACATAATAAATATCAAAAAGTTAACTCACCAACTCCACTAATTCCCGCTCTTCCAAAATTCACAAAAATCACTATGTCAACATCTCCTAACCATATCGGATTGTTAGAACAGCCTACTATCCCAAATTTACCTAACCCATCTCATCCTAACCTTGATATAATTTCAATCCAATATGAACCCACAAGCCCAAATCTACCACCCACTTTCAGTCCATCCCTTTCTACCTGCCTACGATTAAATTCAATATCAGATTTACCAAGCCTGCAACCAAATGTAGCTCTAATTGGCACTGTGAAGAGACTGAGAACTTTCACAGATAGACCGAGTAAGAGAATTTGCATGCATATTTTGAACACAGAAATTCTGATGAAAGTCTTGATAAACAATCTAGACCAGTTCTTTGCAAAACTTCATCTTCAAAACTGTAGTCAATCTTTCTTTAGAGAGAATACCATCGTGGAAGAAGTTGAAATAACTACAAAAGAGGCCTCGGAGTATAGAATCACAGTTATTCACAAAAGGTTTATTCACATAAAAAGAGAAGCTCGCATGAAGTTTTAGAGCTGTAATTCATCAACCAATTTCAGCCAATGGCCAAGGAGGCAGGCCCAAGCACGCCCCCAACCTTTAAATGAGTATATTGGCATGGAACTACCAAGAAATTGGGCAAGCTACGACAGTTCGGTCACTAAGGGTGCTTATCAAGACCCACAAGCCCATGATCGTTTTTCTTCCTGAGTTGAAAACCAAATTACCCGAAAAAATCTAAAAAATTCTATTACCAATGGAATTATGTCACACGGAATTTGTGCTAGCGATTGGAATGGTTAGCGGAATTGTGCTAGGTTGGACGACAAATGTGAATCTTAAGGTAGTTATAGCCAACAGCTCACTCATCAATGTTTTGGTATTCTCACACCCAAGTCATACCCTAGCAACTAACTAGTGTGTATGGACTAATTGTATTATCAATGAAACATCAGTTTTGGGAGTCTCTACTCTCAATTGAAGAAGCATGGAAGGGCCCCTAGTGTATAATAGGGGTCTTCAATTCAATTCTACACCAAAGAGATAAGGCAAGTAGGAGACCGGTAACTCAGGCATGTTCGGTGGGCTTCCGAGATTTTTCCCAAGACAGGGGACTTGTAGATATTGGTTTTTATGGTGCTCAATTTACATGGAACAACAAGAGAAGTGGCGATGCAAACATACAAGAAAGACTAGACAAGGGTTTCATCAATGGAGAATGGAGATTGATATTCTCTCATGCTTACCTTAGCGATCTAACGACGCTCAATAGTGATCATCCCCCCCGCTCTTGTTCCTGACACCAAAAGCCAATTCAAGTAGGAAACCATTCTAATTTGAGATGATGTGGACAAGGGACTGAACCGCGGCTGAAGTTATCGCCAAAGTTTGGAGTACCGAGTTTAATGGATCGCCAACCTACTGTCTGGCAATGAAACTCAAAAAGTCCAAGCAAGCTCTCATAGTGGAACATTAACTCCTTTGGAAAGGTCCAAGCTCATATCAAACAACTTCACACTCTCATTGACCAATACCAAAACCTCCCACAAACACCCAACATTCAGCACCAAGAACAACTAGTACAAAGCAACTTGAATGAGGTTTTGAAAAGTGAAGAACTACACTGGAGGGATAAATCCAAAACCAAATGGATGCTTCCAATACCAGGTATTTCCATCTAGCCATTGTCATTCATAGAAAAGTAATGTTATTCATCATTTTAAGCTATTTGTTTCTGATGCTAATAACATACTTTTGTGTTCTATCCCTACAGATGAAGATGTCAAGAATACCATTTTTCTGATGAATTCATATAAATGTCCCTATTTTTCAAAACTTATTGGCCTATTGTGCAATGTTTTGTAGTTGAAGCTGTGGAACATGTGTTTATAACTAGTCAAATCCTTAAAGAAACTATTCACACCTTTCTTGCTATCATCGCTAAAATACCCGGAGCTTCTAAAGTAGATCAATTTAGGCCAATAGCTTTATGTAATGTGATTTTTAAAATCATAACAAAGATTGTGGCCTCTAGACCGAGGAGTATACTTCACAAATTGATCTCTCCTACCCAGGTTGCTTTCATACCTGATAGGAACATAAAACAAAATACCATTTTAAATCATGAGTTGATGTACTGCTTGAATGGTAAGAAAGGTAGAATGGTTTCATGGCTCTCAAAATTGACATGGCCAAAGCTTATGACCATGTTGAATGACCTCTCCTAGAGACTATTCTAAAACTACATGACTTTTTTTCTCACTTTATTGATCTTATCCATTATTATGTGTCTACTTCCTCTTACTCGGTTCTTATAAATGAATCTCCTTATGGTCATTTTAGAGCTACTAGAGGTATTAGGTAGGGAGATCCTCTCTCCCCGATCTTGTTTACTCTTGTGTTTGATATTCTATCTAGAATCCTTTCGAAGGCAGAAGTAGAAGGTAAAATTCATGACATTAAAGTGGATAGAACAAGCCCGACTATTTCACACTTAATGTATGTAGATGACCTAACAATATATTGCAAAGCAACAGTGGAGGAAGCTAAGGAGTTAGCAGCATTCTTAAATCGATTTAGCAGTTGGTTTAGACAAGTTAAAAATCTCTCAAAGTCATCCATACGTTTCAGCAGGAACACACGCCGGGAATTGAAAGCGAGTATTCTCAATCGTTTGGGAATGGTTGAGTGCACTCATAAATCTAAATACTTGGGTTTACCTTTTTATAGATATAGCTCTAAATTCCAAGCATTTAGGGATATAATTGATAAAGTTGATTCAAAGCTGGCGGGTTGGAAATCAAAAGTAATGTCCTTTGCAAGCAGAAGTACATTGATTAAGTCTACAATCTAATCCCTTCCAAGTTATGTCATGCAGACTTATGACCTCCCAGTCAATGTGTGTAAAAAGATTGATTCCCGAATTAGAGACTTTTGGTGGGGACATGTAAGTGACAGACATAAGATGCTATACTTCAAAGCATGACACTCATTGTGTACCCCAAAGGAGGTAGGTGGTTTGGGTTTCAAAAGCATGAGAGACATGAATGATGCCTTTATCACGAAGCTAGCTTGGCAAATTAGCACAAAAAAGAACACACTGTGGATCAAAGTTTTACATGATAGATACCTTAAAGGACTGGAATTTCTGGATGCAACTCAACAACCAAAGAGGGGCTCGTGGATATGAAAAAGCATATTGGATAGTAGGAAGTTCGTCAATAAAGGAGCATGTTACTGGATTGTTAGAGACTCAAGAGTGAAGATTAGGGCAGAACCATGGATCCCAACTTTTCAAGACCTCAAGGTACCGCAGGAGGTTACTCTACCAGAGGAATTTAGATATGTGAAAGATTTGATAACTAATGTTGTCGAATTAGAGATTTTCCAAAATAATTTACTCAGAGTTGTTCCTAAGGCTCTTCAATCCTAAAACCCATCAACCATCTTCTATCAAAGAGATGATATTTATAAGTTAAGAATTAACATTATCTTAGATTTTAATTTTCTTTTATATATAATTATCTCTTTTAAATAATAAATAAGTAATAGAATAATATGAATTTCCTAAATTACTCTTAGGTAAAAGGATGTACACTACATATATACCATAAGCCTTTTTTTTAATCAATAGATTAATTCTTACGTTATTATATTTAAAATAATATTAAAAAAAGTACAATTCTAAGAATTTATTCTAACTCCTGAACTTTAGCCAATGCTACTTATTACCCGTAAGAGAGGTGAAAATTATGACAAAATATTAGTAATAATAAAACGATGTAGTGTAAAAAATGAAGAGGATCAATCAATAAATCTATCAATCATAGAAATAGTTACTCTAAAAAATTATAACCATTAAAATTAGTATAAGTTGTATCACGTAGTATTGATCTCTCTTAATGTTGGTGCTTTTAGCGGTTTGCTATATGGTTCTCAACGTCACGGATTCTAGATTTTTTTATGGTAAAATTTATGAAAATTTGAGTTTCTTTTTTTTTTTAAGTAAAGCCATAGTGGATCTTGTTTTTATCCCGAGGCTCTCATTTTTAAGTAAAGCCGAAGCTTTCATTTTTAGTAAAGTCGGAGGCTCTTTTTTGGAGTTTTTTTTAGTAATAAAGTCGGAACCTTTAATTTAGGAATATATATATATATATATTTTAAGTAAAGCCAAAACTCTTATTTTTTTAGTAAAGCCGGAGACTCACTTTCAGAGTATTTTTTTAATAATAAAATCGGAGCCTTTATTTGAGGAATATATACATTTTTGAGTAAACCGAAACTCTTATTTTTTTATGTAAAGGCGTTGGCTCATTTTCGGGAGATTTTTTTTAGTAATAAAGTCGGAGCTTTTTTTTTGGAAATCACACAACTTTTTTTTTATAGGAAAGCGCAGAGCTCTTTTTTTTTTTTGTAAGAAAACACAAAGTTTTTTTAGGAAAGCACGAAGCTTTTTTTGTAAGAAAGCGTAGAGCTTTTGTGTAGTAAGTGTGCGACTTTATATAATAAATATCAATTGATCAATTAAATAGTTTATAGAAGCATTCTGAATGAAGGACTCTAATATAATGTTACAAGATTAGAGTTTGTTCAGATTTACCTCTAAGAGAGCCAATCCTCTCCTCATCTAAGGGTTACCTTTACTTGCTTCGATAGGTTAAAAGATTTCAGGCCCTAGGAACTTCTCTGAGTATTTCAAAATTATTCAAATCTCGGCTCGAGGTTGTTATCTTTGCAAAAAAAAAAAATTTGAAAAGACATGGTGGTCGCCATTATTATATTGTAAGATCAGAGATTTTCCAAATTATTTTCCTCAGAGCTGTTCCTAAGGCTCTTCAATCCCAAAACCCAACAACCATCTTCTATATATATATAAAAAGGGTATTTATAAGTTAAGAATAAACATTATCTTGAATTCTAATTTTATTTTCTCTATAATTATCTCTTTTAAATAATAAATAAGTAATAGAATAATATGAATTTTCTAAATTATTAGTTTTGGATATATTGACCCTATCATGCTTCCTCCCTCGACTTTTTGCGATAGAGGGGGTACTTTAGACTCTTGTAACACTAATGTTTTGGACTCTGTTTGTGTTAATCAAGAAGATTAATATTTACCCATAAAAAAAACTACTTTTATTAGCATGCTCTAATCGTAATACCTAGATTAACTTGTGCTAAAACTTGCATGAATGTAGACAAAATAATACTAGACTAAAAAACTTTTTGTATGTTTTATTGCACTAACATAGTTTTTTGATCGTTTCGGATGAAATGAGTAATTGTCTTGCAATGTACTTATGTGTTAACTCCTAATGGTTTTTATTGATAAATTGAACTACACACGTGAATTCATGATTTAGTATAATGATCTCCCACTCACCATAAGATGTTTTTTGAAATGATCCTAATATAGTAATTGCACGGTCTTCTCTTGTTTTGTTCTTGTACTCAGCCGTTCAAATTTTACTTTAACTTTTTACAACGGTAAATTATTGTCCTTGTATAACCGACCACTTTCTAGCTTGGACTTTGTCAATGAATCTCATTTTCAATCTTAACCCAAAATCATTTTCAAACCATCTTTTCATGTTAATGGATACTTAGCCACATGGATCAGTTATGGGTTCTCCATATCCAAAATCACTTAAGCAATAAATGATAGAATAAAATACAAATGTATTTTATATATTCTTTAGTCTAATTCCATAAGACTAGTATGTCAGATTATTAAGAATAAATGTAAACTGAATTGTAAAAGTATACCTTATTCAATCTCGTATCTCCAACAAGTTTTTAAAAATCTTAAAAGACGTCTTTCATTGAAATATGTCAAAGATTATAGTCTTCTGAGAGATCTATTAGAGTTTAGAGTTCTGTTCTAATGACAATATATAAAATAAAAACTCCCAGGACTATAACTAATTTATTATTATAATAATAATAATATTTTTAGCTAATAAAATCAGATCTATTAGAGATTGTTCTTATTTTTTTTAGTACAATAAGAACAATATCAAGTAGTTAAAGAAATAACTATTACAACAACAAACATTATTGACAAAGTTTGAGATAGTATTGGAGAGACGAAGACATTCATTATTCGTACAATTATTTAGAAAAAACAACTGTAATGTCTTCACACTTTCCATTCAAGAGGAAAGAAAAAATACACACATACACAAAGACACACAATAGTGACACTTTAGTGGGAAAGAAAATCAAGTAATCCAGAGTCTTGAAATTTATCATGAGTAATATTATCAAGACGTTCTTTCAATTCTAGTGAGAGATGATTTTGTCAATCACCTACGATACCTTTCCTGAAATATGCATTTTTTAGATGCTTACTCCATGGATCTATTCCATTTTTATTCACTTCCATGTTCTTCAACCTTTCAAAGTTACACCTCAATAGAACCTTTTCTACTTCCTCATCGCTAACAAATGGCTTTCCAAGAAAGGAAGCCAATTTGGTTACTTTCCTTATTGGGGTTTTCTTCATATCTTCATACTTTAAGAACAATATTTTATCGTGTCTAACTTGACTTTGTTTCCAGTAATCCAAAACATGATCATAAAAAGGTCCAAAAGAATTGATTCCTCGACAAAACTCGTCAAATGCTTTTTGAATAGGATATGGTTTTATCATTATCTTCTCTTATGATTGATGATTATTCCTCTCGGAGTTTAAGAAATATCATAAAGAAACGAAAACATCTTTTGGATCTCTAGCAATGTACATTATCTTACATTTTGATTCCTTTATTGACTCCGATAACAATTGATAAGGAATATAAGTTCTAAGGAATCTTGGAGATGGCATTTCCGACAAGAAATTCGATGGTTGAAAATTAATTGGATTTAATATATGTAACTCTAAAGATGGCATGAGCTCATTTGGATGATTTTTTGTCAACATGTCATCCTCTTCATGAACTTGCAAAAAAAAAAAAATTAATAAAATAAAAAGACAACTTACTTTAAGACAGCATTTATTATAGGGATATTTTGAGAAAAATATCAATAACTTATACTTTAGTTTCTCTTCAACATGACTCATAAAAAATGGAAAGGAATAAGTATTATTTTTACTACATAAAAATGAAAGTGTAATATAGTATATAGTCATTTGAGTAAAGATTTGTTTTAAATGAACCACATTTAAGACATAACAATATAATATTTACCAAAATATTTTTACACAAGAAAATATATTAAATAACTTAGTATACATAGTTTTAATTTTTTCTTATAATCATTAATTATTTTAGATTTGGACTCATGTATAACATAATTGTTTCAATATTTATCATTTCGAACAAAAGAATAGTAGATATATATATATATATATATATATATATATATAGAAAGAGTGGATTAGAAAACTTCAGAGATGACCATTTTTCATAATATATTTAATAAAAATGCAATAATTGTATTTGTATAGATGAGTAGGTAAAAGGCTACCTGGCAGATTGCAAATTTAACAAAATATAATTGTTCAAATTATTTAAAATTTTGTATCCAAACTTGCCTCTTGCAAAAGATCTACACAATTGGAAATAGAATTAGTTTGAATATGGAACCAAACATCTCAAACATGATTTTAATAATTTAAAAATTACCAAAAAAAGAAAAAAAAATTATATGAAAAGTTTCATTTTTTTTTAAAGAAAAAGATTGTATATGAAATATTCAAACATCATCTTAATGAAAATTAAAGCTTTCTTAATGAAAACAAAAGTCTCTAAAAGTATTTGAAAATTAATTGTGTAAGTGAAAAAGTCGAATTATCGAATAATTTATTTAGGCTAAAGAATTTAAGGTGAATGTTATCAAATGCCGACTAGGAATAGATAGGCTCCACTTTTAGTCTAGTCGATAATTAGAAAATATCACGCAAAAAATAAGATTTTTTATAAAAAATATATCCGTAGTTCCTATCATTAAATGTGTTTATCTTGAGAGATTCTGTTTGGAGTTATCAGTTCAAACTGTCTTGATTGTTGAGCAGGTATAATTTTATGTGTCGATTTCACGTTGATCACTTTTCTAATACAAAACATTAACTCATTCTATGCATACACAGAATGAAAGCCACATACTAAATTAAATCCACTCTAAGTATTCAGATTTTATGTTTCCTCTTAGTAAAAATTGTTGGTAAACCATTTCTTTGGTTCCTAAATTTTTTTTATCGTATTTAGTTACTAATTTAATAATTGAAAAGTTAACGCCAAAAAACACTTTGACACTTAAATCTAATGTCAAAATTACCCTCCCTAATATACATGAAATTTAAACTACATTGTTATTTTACCTGCATTTCATTATTTAGGAAACAAACATTTCTGTTCTTTTGAGGTGTATTTTGTCGGCAAATAATTTTCTTAACAATATATTAATTTATAAGAAATAAAAAATCGCATGTGAAACTTGGTATTTTGTGCTATTTTTTATTTTTTTATGAAGGTTTAGGTCAACTTTTGCAATCATCAATCCCCAAAAAGATACTCTGAGATTTGCATTGCATTTTTTTGTTTTTTTATTTTTCGGGAAAGAAAGTTTGAGGTTGATTTTTTTTTTTTTTTTTTTAGGTAACCAATATGAACTCTAAATTAGAATACTAATTATTTTTGTAAGAATTTAATGGAAGATAATGTTTTTTATATTATCAATTTTCTTGTAAGTTTTGAATGTCATGATTTTATTTAGAGATTTTTGTTGAACATATGGGTTTAAAATAATTTTCAAATAATTTAGTCAATCTAAATATTGGATTCAATTCTTAAATATAACCTAGAATTATATGGTCATATCTCATTATCAAAGTTAGAATATTTATATGCTAGTTGGTCTATGAATATAATTTAATAGAGGAAAAAATCTCAATTATTCAATTAAATACTTAATGAACATATTGAATTAAAATTATATATTAAAGCAAATTAAATTTTCACGCACATTTAATTGTTGAAGACATAATTTATATATATATATATAAATCTAAGTTTAAGTGAAAATATTGATTGATGAACAATGTATAAAACTATTCAATATGAAAAGAAATTTTAAGACAGTGTATCGTGTAAATTTTGTTATCATTTTAAACTTAAAAAAATTAGAATTATTTTTCTCATATAACTTTTCATTTGTTCCATAAAAATCAACATTTGTTTTGAAAAATATTTTACTATAGTTATAATCCTTATTAAAACTTTTTTTCCAATATACAAAACTGAAATTTGTATCTTATATATATATATATCTTATTGGACCCTTTTCTATAATTAAGTCTCTAAATTTTGCATTAATAATATTTCAATTTTTTTGATTAATTTCATCTATATTATCTATTTTTCAATCATCTAAATACTCATCATTTTATTCATGAGAATTAGTTATTTTAATATTTTAAACATTTTGTTCTCTTACATCATCATCATTATTATTATTTTCTAATAAATTTTAAATTCATGTTCTGCTACTTCATTATTTGTAATAATTAATTCATCTTTTTATGAAACCTAACAAATTTATCAAAGACAACTTCTTCTATGAGTTACTCAATTCTTCTTTTCTTTTTTTATTTTTTATAACCAGAGTCATTTTTTATTTGACATTTTAAAAACAAGTTACATATAAACTCAAACAATACTTTTTTAAAAAAATAAACAATAAAAATTTTAACTAAGTTACACTCTTAAAAAAATAGGAAAAAAATAAAAAAAGGAAAAGGAAAAGAATGACTAAAAACTACAACAATAAAAAACAAATTGGCATAAATAATCTTCAAACTATATAGGTTTGGTGACATTGATCCCAAAATAATTATTTTTTTGTAGAATTGGTCTCGAAAAAATTGTGACATTGATCATTCCGTTAAAAATTCGGTTAAATCATCTGTTAAATAAAAATAATTCTAAGAATATTTATGTCATTAAAATATTTAAATATATTTAATAATAGATAGATTGATATAAAATTTTGTACTCCTTATATATTGTATATATACATAACAAGTGTATATAAACAAAGAATAACTACTAATTATTTAAAGATAAGAGAAAAATATTTTTAACCTCATCAACCTCATGTGAGAAACTTACTAGGTGCCTTATATATATATAATGTATATCCTTTTACCTAACAGTAATTTAAGAAATTCATATTATTATGTAACTTATAAATACCCTCTCCGTTGATAGAATAGGGAAAAAAGGAGTTTGAGATTCAAGAGCTCTAGGAACAATTTGGAGGAAAATAATTTGAAAAATCTCTAATCTGGCAACATCATATTGGCGTCCACCGTGTCTTTTCGATTTTTTTTTGAAAAGATAACAACCCCAGCCGAGATTCAAATAATTCCGAAATACACAGAGCAGTTCTTACGGACTAAAATCTCTTAACCTATCGAGGCAAGTAAAGTCAAACCCTTAGATAAGGAGAGGATAGGATCTCTCAGAGGTAAATCTGTAGAAACTCTAATTTTAGCGTCGTTCTTCAGAAGATCGTTTTATTATTACTAATATGATATTATTACTAATATTTTATCATAATATTTCTCATAATTTTCACCTCGGATAATAAGGGCTTTCGTATAAACAAGAAAGCTATGTGTTTTTCTACAAACAAAAAGCTCTGTGCTTTCGTACAAATTAACTATTTATATGATTCATAGATTTACTGATAGATTCTCTTCATTTTTCACAAATCGTTTTATTATTACAAATATTTTCTCATAATTTTCACCTATTGCGTGCTTTGGTACAAACAACAAAGCTTCGTGTTTTGGTACCGCGCTTTCCTACAAACAAAAAGCTCTGTGCTTTCATCTTTCATTCAAAATAAAAAGCTTCGTGCTTTCATACAAAATAAAAAGCTCCGTGCCTTAAAAAAATAAAAAGCAAAAAGAGCTTTATGCTCCCGAAAGTCAGAAGATTTTATTACTAAAAAATGTTTCCGAAAGTGACTTCTGATTTTAGCTTTGTATTCTCCTACAAACAAAAAGCTTTGTGCTTTGGTACAAACAACAAAGCTCCGTGTTTTGGTATCGCGCTTTCCTACAAACAAAAAGCTCTGCGCTTTCATCTTTCATGCAAAATAAAAAAGTTTCGCGCTTTCATACAAAATAGAAAGCTCTGCGCTTTACAAAAAAAACAAAAAGAAAAAGAAGCCTTATGCTCCCGAAAGTTGGAAGACTTTATTACTAAAAAATGCTCTCGAAAGTGACTTCCGACTTTAGCTCTGTGTTTTTGTACAAACAAAAAGCTCTGTATTTTGGTACAAACAACAAAACTCCGTGCTTTGGTACTACACTTTCCTACAAACAAAAGCTCTGCGCTTTCATCTTTCATTCAAAATAAAAAGCTCCGCTCTTTCACACACAATAAAAAGCTCCGCGCTTTACAAAAGAACAAAAAGAAAAAAAAAGCTTTATGCTCCCGAAAGTTGGAAGACTTTATTACTAAAAAATGCTCCCGAATGTGACTTCCGACTTTAGCTATGTGCTTTCCTATAAACAAAAAGCTTTGTGCTTTGGTATAAACAACAAAGTTTCATGCTTTGGTACCGCGCTTTCCTATAAACAAAAAGCTCTATGCTTTCATGTTTCATGCAAAATAAAAAATTTTGTGCTTTCATACAAAATAAAAAGCTCCGCGCTTTAAAAAAAATAAAAAGCAAAAAAAAGTTTTATGCTCCCAAAAGTGACTTCCGACTTTACTAAAAAAAAGAATAAAAATAAAAGTCTCATATATATATATATATATATATTATTCCTAAAATAAAGTCTCCGAGTTTATTACTAAAAATAATGCTCCCGAAAATGACTTTCGATTTTACTAAAAAATAAATAAATAAAAGTCTTGGCTTTACTTTATATATAATTATATATATATATATAAGACTCCGACTTTATTACTCAAAATTGCTCCGAAAATAACTTCGGACTTTAGTAAAAAATGAAAGTCTCTACTTTACTTAGAAATATACATATATTCTTAAAATAAAGGCTCCAACTTTATTATTCAAAACTGCTTCGAAAGTGACTTCGGACTTTACAAAAAAAAAGAAGTCGCCGCTTTATTTAAATAAATAAATAAATATATATATATATATATATCTAAAATAAAGGCTTCAACTTTATTACTCAAAACTGCTCTGAAAGCGATCTCCGACTTTACTTAAAAAATAAAAGCTTCGACTTTACTTAAAAATATATATATTCCTACAATAAATGCTCCGCCTTTATTACTTAAATATGCTCCGAAAGTGAGTGTCCGACTTATGTAATATATATATATATATATATATATATTCATAAAATAAACGCTTTCACTTTATTCATAAAATAAACTCCGGAAGAGAGCCTCCGACTTTACTAAGCTTTACTTAAAAATCAGAGCTTCGGTTAAAAACAAGATCCACTCTGACTTTACTTTAAAAAAAAAGATGCTTATGGTATATATATATATATATATATATAGTGTACATCCTTTTACCTAAAGGTAATTTAGGAAATTCATATTATTATGTAACTTATAAATACCCTCTCCGTTCATAGAATAGAGAAAAAAGGAGTTTGGGATTCAAGAGCAATAGGAGCAGTTTTGAGGAAAATAATCTGGAAAATCTCTAATCCGACAACATCAGTGCCCAAATGTCAAACCTTCCCATAGTAGCACCATCTCCAGTCGTGCGTTTTCCTCCTGCTCCTTTTCTTTTTTTGAATAGCCCCCGGTTTTGTTTTATATAGATTATAAGTTAGGACCAATTCGGAAAATGAAAATTTCTTTTACCTATTTCTCTAAGTAATCTATTATTAAAAACTTCGTCCGCCATGCTAATGTGCCTTGAATGATCCATATCTCAGAGTCAGCGTCGATGAGACGAATATTCCTTGTTCAGTATGAGACAATCACTTAGCAGAGCTTTTTGTTTGTAGGAAAGCGCGGTACCAAAGCACGGATCTTTGTTGTTTGTACCAAAGCACGCAAGATGTGAAAATTATGAGAAAATATTTGTAATAATAAAACGATTTGTAAAAAATGAAGAGAATCTAATTAGTAAATCTATGAATCATATAAATAGTTAATTTGTACGAAAGCACAGAGCTTTTTGTTTGTAGAAAAGCACATAGCTTTCTTGTTTATACGAAAGCCCTTATTATCCGAGGTGAAAATTATGAGAAATATTATGATAAAATATTAGTAATAATATCATATTAGTAATAATAAAACGATCTTCTAAAGAACGACGCTAAAATTAGAGTTTCTACAGATTTACCTCTGAGAGAGCCTATCCTCTCCTCATCCAAGGGTTTGACTTTACTTGCTTCGATAGGTTAAGAGATTTTAGTCTTTAAGAACTGGTCTGTGTATTTCGGAATTATTTGAATCTCGACTGAGGTTGTTATCTTTTCAAAAAAAAATTGAAAAGACACGGTGGACGCCAATATGATGTTGTTGGATTAGAGATTTTCCAGATTATTTTCCTCAGAACTGTTCTTAGAGCTCTTGAATCTCAAAACTCCTTTTTTCTCTATTCTATCAACGAAGAGGGTATTTATAAGTTACATAATAATATGAATTTCCTAAATTACTCTTAGGTAAAAGGATATACACTATATATATATATATATATATATATATATATATAAGGCACCTAGTAAGTTTCTCATGTGAGGTTGGTGAGGTTAAAAATATTTTTCTCTTATCTTTTAAATAATTAATAGTTATTCTTAGTTTATATACACTTGTTATGTATATATACAATATATAAAGAGTACAAAATTTTATATCAATCTGTCTATTATTAATATATTTTAATATTTTAATAACATAAATATCCTTAGAATTATTTTTATTTAACGGATGATTTAATCGAATTTTTAACGTAATGATCAATGTCACAATTTTTTCATAGTTCGGAGACCAATTCTACAAAAACATAATTATTTTGGGATCAATGTCACTAAACCTATATAGTTTAAAGACTATTTGTGCCAAAAGGTTTTTATTGCTGTTGTTTTTAGTCATTCTTTTCCTTTTCTTTTTTTTGTTTTCTTTTTTTTTCCTATTTTTTTAAGAGTGTAACTTAGTTAAAATTTTTATTGTTTAATTTTTTTTAAAAAAGTATTGTTTGAGTTTATATGTAATTTGTTTTAAAAATGTCAAATAAAAAATGACTCTGGTTATAAAAAAATAAAAAAAGAAAAGAAGAATTGATTAACTCATAGAAGTTGTCTTTCATAAATTTGTTACGTTTCATAAAAAGATGAATTAATTATTACAAATAATGAAGTAGCAGAACATGAATTTAGAATTTATTAGGAAATAATAATAATGATGATTATGTAAGAGAACAAAATGTTTAGAATATTAAAATAACTAATTCTCATGAATAAAATGATGAGTATTTAGATGATTGAAAAAATAATATAGATGAAATTATTCAAAAAATTGAAATATATTAATGCAAAATTTAGAGTCTTAATTATAAAAAATGGTCCAATAAGATATATATATATATATATATATATAAGATACAAATTTCAGTTTTGTATCTTGGAAAAAACGTTTTAGTAAGGATTATAACTATAGTAAAATATTTTTCAAAAAAATCTTGATTTTTATGGAACAAAATGAAAAGTTATATGAGAAAAATAATTGTAATTTTTTTAAGTTTAAAATGATAACAAAATTTGACACAGTACACTGTCTTAAAATTTCTTTTCATATTGAATATTTTTACACAATTTTCATCAATCAATATTTTCACTTAAACTTAGATTTAAACACTTGAAAATATTTTTTGTGTTTTATTTGATTTACAAAAACCCAAAACTATAAATAAAGATTAAAAAAGTTATTGTATTAATCTTGAAGGTCATTAAAATTTAATAATTATTTTGATATTGATTGTTTTGATTTATTCTTTTAATTAAAAATATTGAAAAGAAGTTTTATTAGAAAAAATTAATACTTAGAAGTATTAGATTGTTTTTCAAATGCATATATTACTTATGGAATATTTTTAATAATACTTGTAACTCTTGAAAAATATTGATTGTAAAGATATAATAAATCATTTTGCTGCTCAAAAGCAAAAAAAAAAAAAAAAAAAAAAAAAAAAAAAAAAAAAAAACCTAAAAGCAAGTTTGGATACAAAATTTTAAATAATTTGAACAATTATATTTTGTTAAATTTGCAATCTGCCAGGTAGCCTTTTACCTACTCATCTATACAAATGCAATTATTGCATTTTTATTAAATATATTATAAAAAATGGTCATCTCTGAAGTTTTCTAATCCACTCTTTGTATATATATATATATATATATGCACATATACTTGTTGTGTTTAGCAAGTACTAGGAACAATTGTTGTGTATATATATATAACACACACCACCCCAACATGGAGGATTATATATAATATTGTGATATAAGTGTATAAAAATGTGTAGTAATTATCAAGAAAATGAAAGGGATGGGAAGATATTTGACCTTAGGATTTTTCTGTGTGCCGAATATAATGCTATTTTATGCTAATGAATATGACAACCTAAACCACAATAGTGGTCCATTTCTTTTTCATGGAATAAATATTTATTATTATATATATAATATATATATATATTTTAAAAAAGCATGAAAATGAAAATATCTGACTATCACTGTTGAGACAACTTTCTTTCCTTTTTTTTTTTCTGGTTGGTAATGAATTGTTTGGCACTGTTTGTGATTACTGTTTGTTCTGGGTTCAAATGAAAAGCAGCCTTAGATTTTTCTTTGTTTGACATTCAAGATTTTAAAATGTTTCGAAGATTTAAGTAGTGGGATGGGATATTCTTCAGTAACCTTAATTAGTTTAATGTTCAAACAAATATGGTATCGTATTTTAACTGTTCAAAACTACTAATTTTTTCTGCAAAATATCTAGCACAAATTTCAAGATTATATATATATATATATGGTAAATTATCTCAGATTCACATTTTAAAGGTTAAAATACACCTTTTGCGCCTCAAAAATTTTTTGTACATAGAATGCTCATAATGTTTCAAAACGTCCCCATTACATGCACCTCTGTTAAGTCAAACCGTTAGTGACTCAATTTTGGCGTTAATCAACATTTTTTACTATTTAGTACTATTCCAGTTAGGGGCATTTTTGTCTAATTTTTTATTTTTTTATTTTTAATTTTATTTTTAAATTTTTTAAAAATATTTTTTATTTTCTTCTTCTTCCTCTTTTCTCTCTCTTTCTTCTTTCTCTCTTCATTAATTTTGTTTTCTCTCTCTTCCTCTTTTCTCACTCTTCCTTCTTTCTCTCTTTATTAATTAAATTTTTTTTTCTCTCTTCCTCTTTTCTCTCTCTCTTCATTAATTTTTTTTTTCTCACTTCTCTTTTCTCTCTCTCTTTTTCTTCTTCCTTTCTCTCTATTTTCCTTTTTCATTTCTCTCTCTTCCTTCTTTCTCTCTGAAAAGCTTAAACAATCGTGACGACTATTAGTGGAATGAGACAGAGAGTCAACAAATTCGACACCAGATAGTGGTATCCCAGCTTGACGTACTTGAGATTCACGCTTTGTAGAAAATCCGATAGAACCCTTCGACCTCTGCCGCCAGAATCGACACCACCACCATTAACGTAGGAAGAAGAAGAAATTTGGGGCTGACTTAGAGTCGTAGCCATGCTGATGAGATTTCTAGTAATTTCTCAGCAGGGGAAATTCTATTGAAATGCTTGTATTTATATATATATATATATATATATATATATATATATATAGAGAGAGAGAGAGAGAGAGAGAGAGAGAGAGGAAGATTAAATTAATGAAGAGAGAAAGAAGGAAGAGAGAGAAAAGAGGAAGAAGAAGGAAATTTAAAAAAAAAAGTTTAAAAAAATTGGATAAAAATGTCCCTAACTGGAATAGTATTAAATAGTGAAAAAAAGTTGACTAACCGCAAAATTGAGTCACTAACGATTTGACTTAACAGAAGTTTATGTAGTGGGATATTTTGAAATGTTATGGACATTTTATGCACAAAAAATCTTTGAGGTACAAAAGTTAGATTTTAATATTTAATATGTGCAAAAACTGAATTTTGACATTTAAGAGGTGCATCTGAATTGAAGCAAAGAACAAGGCTCACGTATGTACGTATAGAGAGATACGTGATAAATCACATCAAATTCTTGGTTTTGCTTGTATCTAATTTGCACCAGTTCATATCCAAGGTTTTGCCAGCTGTTTTGACAAAACTAGTGGATCCTCTGGTCGGCCACTACCTAAAAATAAAGTTCGGAAAAGCAAGCAATATTGATTTGGTTCCTCTCAAATACTATCCATAGGGGCTTTCCCTAAAATGACTCAACTTTTTTAAATTTGTCCCGATTTAACCTAGTTTATAAAACTATTTCCCAAACTAACTTGAACTCATTCACAAAATGAGTTCTAATGGGACCTACTAAATTTTTTAAAAAATTTTTCTCTTTTTCTATTTTTATCTCTCTTTTTTTTTTTTAAAACCTCTCTCCCTCCGTTTCCTCTCTCTGTTTCCCCTCTTTTCATTTTTTTTATTTCCTTTCCCTTCCAAACCCATCTTCCCCCCCCCCCCCCCCCACTTTCCCTTTTCTTTTCATTTTTGTCTGTTCTCCACATAAACCCTAGCTCACAACAAAACACTCCTCTATCATAACCCCTTAAAAAACAAAAGGGTAAAAATTCAAATAATTTGACGCTGCTCCCGACCCAGCGTTGATTAGCTTTAAACCCCGGAGTAACAGAAGAACAATTGAAGGAAGAAGACGAAGAAGATGAAGAAGATGGCAGATTTCCATTTGGAAACCATACGAATCTCAATCAAGAAAACGAACCCAAAAGAGTGAAGAAAACTAAACCCCAATTCAGACCTGCTGCAGATGATACCAACCTATTCTACAAGACCCTGTAAGTTAAAACTCTCTTTCTATTTATTTTCATTTTACATTTTTAGCAATTCATAAGATCCTGTGGAGTAATGGGTTCTTGTTAATTTCAACCCTAATGAGTTTTTTTCTGTTTTTTGCCTTTCTTCGGGGTGGTTATGGTTAGATTCTCAGAGCAGACCCCATTGAGACGGAAGAAGCTGTGCTCCGATTGCCTCCTTTTCCTGTTCCCATTACCAAAACCAGTTTCAATATTTAAACATGAATGCAATTTTCAGTTTTTCTATGGTATTTCTGTCATTCAAGAATTTTGAAATCTTGTGGATGTTCCCCCCACCAAAATCTTGATTTGTTTCTTTTTCAATTACATTATGTGTTTTTCTTTTTTCGATAATAATATGTCTATATATTTTACATTACATAGAAGAGGTTGTATAAACTTTTGTACTAGTAGCCCTTACCTATATTTACCAGATTTAAAAAAATAAAGAAAATTGTTCATAACATATCCTGAGGAGAAGACAATGGATGGCTATGGAACAGAAAAGTAATGAATAATTATATGTGAAACATTAGGACTCATCTTCTCAATGAGTCCTATAATTCAGTACTGGAATTTATCACGTTTGAAAATTATGTGAAACCTTAGGACTCATCATCTCAATGAGTCCTATAATTCAGTACTGGAATTTATCACGTTTGAAAATTATGTGAAACATTAGGACTCATCTTCTCAATGAGTCCTATAATTCAGTACTGAAATTTATCACGTTTGAAAATTATGTGAAACATTAGGACTCATCTTCTCAATGAGTCCTATAATTCAGTATTTGAAAATTATGTGGAACATTAGGACTCATCCTCTCAATGCGTCCTATAATTATGTGGATTGCCATTTACATCGTATAAAATGTTAGAATCCCAATAGATATTTAATCGAATTGGTTCCTTCAACAATGTCATCTACAAAATTACAAAATGTAAATAAAAATTTAATATATTTTTTAAAATAAAAATAAAAAATTTATTTTACTTTTTATTTTTAAAATTATGATTGGAAAAAATATCATTGAGAAGATGAGTCCTAATGTTTCACATAATTTTCAAACGTGATAAATTCCAGTACTGAATTATAGGACTCATTGAGAAGATGAGTCCTAATGTTTCACATAATTTTCAAACGTGATAAATTCCAGTACTGAATTATAGGACTCATTGAGAAGATGAGTCATAATGTTTCACATAATTTTCAAACGTGAATAATTCCAGTACTGAATTATATGACTGATTGAGAAGATGAGTCATAATGTTTCACATAATTTTCAAACATGATAAATTTCAGTACTGAATTATAGGACTCATTGAGAAGATGAGTCCTAATGTTTCACATAATTTTCAAACGTGAATAAATTCCAGTACTGAATTATAGGACTCATTGAGAAGATGAGTCCTAATGTTTCACATAATTTTCAAACGTGATAAATTCCAGTACTGAATTATAGGACTCATTGAGAAGATGAGTCCTAATGTTTCACATAATTTTTAAACGTGATAAATTCCAGTACTGAATTATATGACTCATTGAGAAGATGAGTCCTAATGTTTCACATAATTTTCAAACGTGAATAAATTCCAGTACTGAATTATAGGACTCATTGAGAAGATGAGTCCTAATGTTTCACATAATTTTCAAACGTGATAAATTCCAGTACTGAATTATAGGACTCATTGAGAAGATGAGTCCTAATGTTTCACATAATTTTCATACGTGCTAAATTCCAGTACTGAATTATAAGACTCATTGAGAAGATCAATCCTAATGTTTCACATAATTTTCATACGTGCTAAATTCCAGTACTGAATTATAGGACTCATTGAGAAGATGAGTCCTAATGTTTCACATAATTTTCAAACGTGATAAATTGCAGTACTGAATTATAGGACTCATTGAGATGATGAGTCCTAATGTTTCACATAATTTTCAATCGTGGAACCTGAATTATAGGACTCATTGAGAAGATGAGTCATAATGTTTCACATATAATTATTCATTACTTTTCTGTTCCATAGCCATCCATTGTCTTCTCCTCAGGATATGTTATGAACAATTTTCTTTATTTTTTTTAAATGTGGTAAATATAGGTAAGGGGTTCTGATAGGGGAGTGTTTTGTTGTGAGCTAGGGTTTATGTGGGGAACAGACAAAAATGAAAAGAAAAGGGAAAGTGGGGGGGGGGGGGGAAGATGGGTTTGGAAGGGAAAGGAAATAAAAAAATGAAAAGAGGGGAAACGGAGAGAGGAAACGGAGAGGTTTTAAAATTAAAAAAAAAAGAGAGATAAAAATAGAAAAAGAGAAAAAGAAAAAAGAGAAATTTTTTTTAAAATTTTAATAGGTCCCATTAGAACTCATTTTGTGAATGAGTTCAAATTAGTTTGGGAAATAGTTTTATAAACTAGGTTAAATCGGGACAAATTTAAAAAAGTTGGGTCATTTTAGGAAAAGCCCCTATCCATACATATAAAAGCACCTTATATGGCTACAGGTTTTTAGAATTCCTTTTTCCTTTTATAAAAATTTTCACTAAAATAAAGAATATTATAAAAATAAATAAAAAGATAAACATGTTAGAATATCAATCCAAGTCCCACATTTTAAGTTCATATTAAAATTATTTAGTATATAAGGATTATATTTATTTTATTAGTACGAGACATTTTAAAAAGGTATCTAAAAACAAGTTTGTAAGAGAAAGAAGAAAAAATATAATATAATGAAATTCATAATAAGCATTTTATTGATAATTACTACACATTCTTATACACTTATATCACAATATTATATATAATCCTCCATGTTGGGGTGTGTGTATATATATATACACAACAATTGTTCCTAGTACTTGCCAAACACAACAAGTATATGTGCATATATATATATATATATATATGCACATATATGTATAGACTAATCTCTACCTCTGATTCTTTCTTAATTAATCTATATTAATTATGTCTTCCACTAATTTGTCTGCAGACATTGTGAATGAAGAAGTACTACCAAAGGTGAAAAGGTGGAAAACCAAAGATCTGTACAACTGGGAAGGCTTCTGGTTTCTGCATCCTCATCTTAAAGGAGCCATTGCAGCTAAATCAAGCTTCACTGCTCGGGACGACGATGTAATTCTTGCTTCTCCAACGAAATCAGGTAGCACATGGCTTAAAGCGATCATATACTGCATTATGGATGACAAATCACGTACCCTTCATATTAATGGCCATGGTGAGAAATTTATTTATATATATTATATATATATATATATCTCTACTAATCTTTTGTTCAAAAAAATAAATATTGAAACAATTATGTTATAAATTAATCGAAATTTAAAATAATTAATGATTATAAAAAAAAATTAAAACTATGTATACTATGTTATTTAATATATTTTCTTGTATAAAAATATTTTGATAAATATTATATTGTTATGTCTTAAATGTGGTTCATTTAAAACAAATCTTTACTCAAATAACTTTATACTATATATCACTTTCATTTTTATGGAGTAAATGCAATCTTAAAGTAAGTTTTTTTTTTTTTTTGCAAGATCATGAAGAGGATGACATGTTGACAAAAAATCATCCAAATGAGCTCATGCCATCTTTAGAGTTTCATATATTAAATCCAATTAATTTTGAACCATCGAATTTCTTGTCGGAAATGCCATCTCCAAGACTCCTTAGAACTCATATTCCTTATCAATTGTTATCGGAGTCAATAAAGGAATCAAAATGTAAGATAGTGTACATTGCTAGAGATCCAAAAGATGTTTTCGTTTCTCTTTGGTATTTCTTAAACTCCGAGAGGAATAATCATCAGTCAGAAGAGAAGATAATGATAAAATCATATTCTATTCAAAAAGCATTTGACGAGTTTTGTCGAGGAATCAATTCTTTTGGACCTTTTCATGATCATGTTCTGGATTACTGGAAACAAAGTCAAGTTAAACACGATAAAATATTGTTCTTAAAGTATGAAGATATGAAGAAAAACCCAATAAGGGAAGTGACCAAATTGGCTTCCTTTCTTGGAAAGCCATTTGCTAGCGATGAGGAAGTAGAAAAGGTTCTATTGAGGTGTAGCTTTGAAAGGTTGAAGAACATGGAAGTGAATAAAAATGGAATAGATCCATGGAGTAAGCATCTAAAAAATGCATATTTCAGGAAAGGTATCGTAGGTGATTGGCAAAATCATCTCTCACTAGAAATGAAAGAACGTCTTGATAAGATTACTCATGATAAATTTCAAGACTCTGGATTACTTGATTTTCTTTCCCACTAAAGTGTCACTATTGTGTGTCTTTGTGTATATGTGTATTTTTTCTTTCCTCTTGAATGGAAAGTGTGAAGACATTACAGTTGTTTTTTCTAAATAATTGTACGAATAATGAATGTCTTCGGCTCTCCAATACTATCTCAAACTTTGTGTTGTTGTAATAGTTATTTGTTTAACTATTTGATATTGTTTTTATTTTATTAGCTAAAAATATTATTATTATTATAATAAATTAGTTATAGTCTCCAAAGTTTTTATTTTATATCCTGTCAGTAGAACAGAACTCTGAACTCTAATAGATCTCTCCGAAAACTATAATCTTTGACATGTTTCAAGTAGAACAGAACTCTGAACTCTAATAGATATCTCTGAAAACTATAATCTTTGACGTGTTTCAATGAAAGACGTTTTTTAAAATTTTTAAAAATTTGTTAGAGATACGAGATTGAATAAGGTACGCTTTTGCAATTCAGTTTATATTTGTTCTTAATAATCTGACATACTGGTCTTATGAGATTAAACTAATGAATATATAAAATACATTTGTATTTTATTCTATCATCTATTGCTTAAGTGATTTGGGATATGGAGAACCCATAATTGATCCATGTGGCTAAGTATCCATTAACATGAAAAGATGGTTTGAAAATTATTTTGGGTTAAGATTGATAATGAGATTCATTGACAAAGTCCAAACTACATATATTGTGAGAAAGTGGTCAATTATAAAAGGAGAATAATATACTATATTATTATTATCAATAATAATAATATATTAGGATCATTTCAAAACAAGAGTATTCAAGTGCAATTACTATATTAGGATCATTTCAAAAAATATTTATGGTGTGTGGGAGATCATTATACTAAATCTTGAATTCACGTGTGTCGTTCAATTTATCAATAAAAACCATTAGAAGTTAACACATAAGTACATTGCAAGACAATTACTCATGTCATCCGAAACCATAAAAAAACTATGTTAGTGCAATAAAACATACAAAAAGTTTTTTAGTCTAGTATTATTTTGTCTACATTCATGCAAGTTTTAGCACAAGTTAATCTAGGTACTAAGATTAGAGCATGCTAATAAAAGTAGTTTTTTTTATGGGTAAATATTAATCTTCTTTATTAACACAAACAGAGTCCAAAACATTAGTGTTACAAGAGTCTAAAGTACCCCCTTTATTGCAAAAAGTCGAGGGAGGAGGGAGGAGGGAGGAAGCATGATAGGGTCAACATACCCAAAACTAGTAATTTAGAAAATTCATATTATTCTATTACTTATTTATTATTTAAAAGAGATAATTATATGAAAAATAAAATTAGAATTTAAGATAATGTTTATTCTTAACTTATAAATACCCTTTTCTTTGATAGAAGATGATGGTTGATGGATTTTGAGATTGAAGAGCCTTAGGAACAGATTTGAGAAAAATAATCTGGAAAATCTCAGATCCCACAATATAATCATGGTGTCTACCATGTGTTTTTTATTTTTTCTCAAAAAGATAACAACCTCGAACCGAGATTCAAATAATTTTGAAATACTCAGAGAAGTTCCTAGGACTTGAAATCTTTTAACCTATCGAAGCAAGTAAAGGCAAACCCTTAGATGAGGAGAGGATAGGTTCTCTTAGAGGTAAATCTGAACAAACTCTAATCTGGTAAGATTATATTAGCGTCCTTCATTCAGAATGCTTCTATAAACTATTTAATTGATCAATTTATATTTATTATATAAAGTCACACACTTATTACATAAAAACTCTGCACTTTTTGACAAAAAAAGCTCGGCTTTTTCCTAAAAAAAACTCTGTGTTTTCTTAAAAAAAAAAAAACATCATACGCTTTCCTATAAAAAAAAAGTTCTCTGCTTTCCTAACAAAAAGCTCCGACTTTATTCCTAGACATTTAGGTGAAATGTGTGGATGGAAAGACTTTTTGACTTTATGAAATCTAGTAGTAAAGTAAACAATGAGTTTCTTTTGTATTTCATCATTCACACCATACTTCAAGATCTCTTATTTTATCTGGTTTCATTGTGTTCGACTATTTTTAGCTGTTTTGATTATTTCATTTTCTATTCCTACAGCTCATTCCAAAGAAAGGTGGAACCCCAAAGAGGAATGAGATTGTTTTTATTTCACCTACTGATGAGGAAATTAAGACCAAGAAACAATTGGAGCTGTATCTCAAATCCCATCCTGGAGGCCCTTCTGTGTCAGAATTTGACTGGGGTGCATGTATATATTACTCTAAATCTACGTGAAGAACTAAACGTTAAAGATACATAAATTTAGGTAAAACATATATAAATGTATTTACATTTGACCACGACTTTGGCAAGGCCCTAGTTAACAAATAGTAAAATATTTTTGTGATGATTTAGTTGGAATCTGAATGTGCTGCTGTGCTCCTATATAGGTGAAATTCCAAGGCGCTCTGCTAGGTTAAGTGAAAAGACTAAGGCAACGGAGTCTCCAGAAAATGAAACACCCAAGAAAAAGGAGAGGAAATCTGATGGAAAAAAGGAAGTGAAGGGGAAGGATGATGATCATGAAACTAATTTATTTGCTGAAGTTTCTACAGTTGATGCAGAGCATGCAACAGAACCGGGTGATGCACAAATTGTTACTGGGGAGATTATCACTGATAATAAAGATGATAAAGTTGTGGATTCTGAACAGAATACTGCAGATAATAAGATAATAGATGCAGATGAAAACATGGATGTGAAGATTCAAAGAGATGCTGTTGAGAATGCTGGCAAGGATGGATTGGAACAGAATCAGAAAGGTTTCAAGAAGTCCTCTGAAGTGAACAGTGGAGGTGAAAATAAATCTCTGCCATCCAATCAGCCCTGTGTTTCTGAGGAGGTTGATAGCAAACCATCGAACACAGGACTTTCTGATGTTGCAAGTGCTAACCATGTTGAAGATGTTCTTGAAGATTCAGCTTCAAAGAAAGATAATGCAGTAAAAAACACCAAGGAAAATTAATTATCAGTGCAAGAAGCCAGTACAGGAAAGCTTAATGTCTGTTGTAGGTTATATCATATTCCATAGCATCATCTCTTACATATTAATTTAGGGTTTGACAGGTAGATATGACCTCCTGAACTTCTGAAAGAAGTTACCTACTAAATTATGTCTCTTAACTATGACATTATCTGTGTAGGATAAATTGTTATGACTAAATAGTTCTCTTTAAACAACAATATATAAGTATAAGCTATGTTACAGTTCTCATTTGTGCATTTTAGTAGGAAATGAAGTTAAATATTGTCTTGTCTTTACTGGAATTTATGGATTGATTTGTGAGTTCAATAAAGCTTTGTAAGTAGTTTTGTTGTTTGTCTGATTAGAAGTAAACTTAATCGGATGGGATATCTTTAGATTTGGACTCATAATTTCGGATAGTGACGATGCAAAAACATATCATATTTTTTAGGCTAAATTGTGCTTAATTCGAGTTGATTTGGAACATATTTGGATCTAATTGGTTATAAATGATATTAATTTATATTAGGGTAAATTATTTCATATGCACAAAAATTTGTTGTACATAAAGTGTCATTAACGTTTCAAAACGTCTCACTACATGCACATCTGTTAAGTCAAATCGTTAAATCTTTAATTTTGCCGTTAGTCAACTTTTTTTTTACTATTTAACACTGTTCTAGTCAGGGGCATTTTTGTCCATTTATTTTTTAATTTTTTTAAAAATTTGTTTTTTAAAATTTTTTTTAATTTTTTTAATTCTTTTCTCTCTCCTTCTTCTTCCTCTTTTCTCTCTCTTCCTTATTTCTCTCTCCATTAATTTAATTTTTTTTTCTCTGTTTCTCTTTTCTCTCTATCTTTTTCTTCTTTCTTTCTCTCTCTTCATTCAATCTCACACCATTTTCGCATAAGCAGAGGAAGAAAATGAGGATTTCACAAACACTGGAATTTTCCTTCACCGCCGACCACCACCAACAACAACAACTAACCATGTCATCTTTCCTTAGTAATAACCCCTTGAGCCCAAGTAGCCCCTTGTGCTGTTTATCATGTGTTGTTTATCAGATAACAATAACAACATTTCTGCAAGAGGCATACAGGGAGTCAGACATCTTCTTCGATTAGAGTTACCATTCCCTTTAACCTCATCGGAAACCCCTTTAATCTGTTTCCCTTTAATCTACAGCAACAAACTGCAACAGTAGCGGCAGGGGCAGTCCCCATTCAAATTGAAGCAGCAGTTTTTTGAAAATGACGCTGCTTTCCCAATTCCTCCTGAAATTCAATCCGGCAACCCCAACTCCTCCTGAAATTCAATCTGGCAACGGTATAGGAAATTCTTCTCAATTGATGGAAAATGAAAATGTTTCTTATGTATTGACAATGGGAAATTCCTCACAAGAATTGAAAACCACCGCACAAACGAAAAGAGAGAGAAAAGGAATATGGTGTGAGATTGAATGAAGAGAGAGAAAGGAAGAAGAAAAAGAGAGAGAGAAAAGAGGAAGAGAGAAAAAAAATTAAATTAATGGAGAGAGAATGAAGGAAGAGAGAAAAAAGAGGAAGAAGAAAGAGAGAGAAAAGAATTTAAAACAATTTTAAAAAATTGGACAAAAATACCCCTAATTGGAATAGTGTCAAATAGTAAAAAAATGTTGACTAACTGTAAAATTAAAGACTTAACGGTTTGACTTAACAGAGGTGCATGTAGTGGGATGTTTTAAAACATTAATGACACTTTATGTACAAAAAAATCTTTTAAGGTGCAAAAACTGGATTTTGATATTTAAGTGGTGCATCTGAGATAGTTTACACTTTATATTATTTTGTTTTAGAAAAGTTTTAGAGATAAAAATGAAATAATGAATGTAATTATGGGGTAAAATTATAATTTTGGACATTCCACACGGCCATAGGGATGACTTTCTCCATTGAATAGTATGCAAATTTTTAAAATTAAGTACTTTCTCCATTGAAAGTTTATCTCTTTCTTATTTTATAGCATTTGAGTTTTAAAATCATAAGAGAGAGTACTATAGAATAGTTGGGAGACAGATTAGTTGAAATTCTTTGAAGATCGAGAAGAGGCATTCAAAGCGAGGATTTCTGGAGGATTGATCATCTGTAAAAGACGTGACATCAATACGACAAACTTTCTATTTTCTTTTCCTCTTATTTTGTATCTTTGAATGTTGACTATCTTATTGAATTCGTCACCTAGAAATTTTTATCTTTTTAATGGGTTCTTATTTGTAAACATTTTTATTAAGAATTGTCATTTTGTTTTATACTTTCAATTTTAATTTCTTTTGAATTATGCTATGATCTTATCTTTCCAATCAATTCAGCATGTTATTCAATATGGTTTGAAATCGATAATTTATTGTTTAGACCGAACATTGGATAGATGATAAATTATCGGATTAGAATTAATAACATGATTGGAGAATGATATATTTGAGATTCTAATAATCTTAAATTTGTTATTCTTCTTAATTAGGATAAATTATTAAATTGACAACTTAATAATAAACTTGAAAGAGTTTAAAGTTACTTGCAAAGAATAGTATCAAAGTAGCTAATTCAAATAGTAAAACAATTGAAATTTATAATTGCCTTAAATCCACTTTAAATTATAATCTTCAAATATTAATCTTACTAATTGATTCATTAGCTCTTTCATGAAATTCATATTATTTGTTCTTTTAAATTCTACAGTACTTTAATTCTTTTTCCCAACCGAATTTAATTGAATTTTAAGCCTTATTCTTTTCAATCATATTTTGGCAATTAAGGGTAATTATTTTTTGTTTTTCTTTTGAATTCTACAGTACTTTAATTCTTTTTCCCGGCCGACACTAAACATTTCTTGTCGCTTTGACTTCCTTCACCAGCAATGGATCCGATCTTGTGCAAATAATGATGATTTTTGGCCTCTTTGATGAGTTTCAAAATCTGGGATTTGGTCACCGGCGGTTTTGGCGTTGGAATCCGCTCGATTCCGTTGGACGCATTCATGGTGCACCAAGATTGAATTAATCGCCTGAGTGTATGATTTAGGGTGAGATCTGCTGCTGCGCACCCGTCCGATGATACTACTAACTCTTGTTTAGTGACCGGACAAACTTTGTTCCTAGAAGAAATAGCTAACCATTTCTCGATGCTTTGTCGATCGTACGTTATACCCGTAGAAACGGTAACGGGATCTTTCATAAGTTGCATCGAAATTGGACAAAGAAAATATGATGGAATTTCAATCTGATCGTCCATAACTAATTCAAGAACTGTTAGCAAGCTAAGCTATAAAGCTATAAAGAATGGATTGAATATATGCAGATGGGAGATCTCAACTTTTCATCTATATATATATATATATATATATGAGAAGTCAAAACATGCAAATTCCAAGGGAGACAGGACAGACACAGAGGAGAGAGAGGAAAAACAAGAAAAAGAAAAGAATTTATTTAATTTAATTTTTTTAATTGGAGATGGACTTTTTCCTAAGTATTTTGTAAGAATAATTTAAGGTTTTCCGAAGATTCATTAAATTAATAGATGTCCATCATATAATCGTTATTATCCATTCATCTCAGAAAATTACGTAAAGTGATAAATATCACATAATATTTATAATTTTGGATATATGATAGTGGATATATATATATATGTGTGTGTGTGTGTGTTAGTAATGCCTATAAATAGCCACACAACCATTCCATTGCAAAGTAAGAGAAAATTTCTATATATTGAGATTGAATTCGGAAGAAAAATTCTCAAGACTTGGAAAAAGGGATTTGTTCTCCGGGAAATCCTGTTTCAATTTCAAACCCAGGAATTAAAGAAGTATTAACTAAGATCAAGATATATCATCTCATTTATTTTATTTCATACAATTTTATAACACGTCATCAGCACGAGTCTCTACCAACAACACGAGTCTCTATCACCGGGTAAAGTATTTTTTGAAGTTTATTTGAAGATCAATCAGGTACGTTTTTTACCGGTACGTTTTCTGTTATTATTATGTCAAATTTTATTAAACTCAAATTTGTGGCTCTTGATGTCACTAGAAAGAATTATTTATCATGGACACTAGATGCCAGAGTGCATCTTGCCACAACGGGTCCGGTAGACACCGTTGTATAAAATAATGTATCATCAACACAAGATCGTGCCAAAGCTATAATATTTATCCATGAGGATTTGAAAATAATGTATAATATTCATGAGGATTTGAAAAATGAATATCTTACTGTGAAAGATCCTCTTGTTTTGTGGGGAAATTTAAAAGAAAAATTCGACCACCAGAAGATGGTCGTTCTTCCTAAAGCACGGTATGACTGGTTGCACCTGAAGTTGCAAGATTTCAAATTCGTGAGTGAGTATAACTCCTCAATGTTTAAAATAGTTTCATAGTTGAAACTATGTGAAGTTGATATAACGGATGATGATATGTTGAGAAAACATACTCCACTTTTCATGCCATGAATATTGTCATGCAGCAACAATATCGTGAGAAATGTTTTAAGAAATACTCTGAATTGATTTTTGTCTTCTTGTTGCGGAACAGAATAATGAATTACTAATGAAAAATCACGAGACTCGACCTACTGGCCTACTTCATTCCCTGAAGTGAATGCTGTTAGAAATCATGATCCCAGAAGAGATCGTAGTCGTGGTCGTTACCGTGGTCATGGTCGAAAATATGATCATGAACATCGTGATAAATTTGGCCCTCATAATCGTGATAATAATTTAGGTGCCAAAATATTTATGACCACCTGAAGTGGACAAAAGATAATGAGAAAGGAAATATTGTTCCGAAAAATTATGAAGACAAATGTTATCGTTGTGGCATGAAAGGTCACTGGTCTCGTGCCTGTAGCACGACAAAACATCTTGTTGAGTTACTTCTCAAAATTTGTCTCATGAAATAAATAATGACGATCTTGAAAATGTTGATGTTGATGTGGCTCACCTGGATGTTACTGATCTTTTCGAATATCTAAAAGAAATAATTGACCACTTAATTGGAAATTAAATTGTCCAAAATAATTAGAATATTTTATTATGTGTTATATGTTTATATTACTTTTGTTGTGATATTATATGTTTAAATTTTATTTCTGTAAATATTTTCTTAACAAAACAAATGACTGTTGTTCTATTTTCTGGTATGAATAATGATATTGAAAGTGTCTGTCTTATTGACAGTGGAACTACGCACACCATACTGAAATATGAGAAATATTTTTCTCATTTGAATGTGGGAGAAACAAGTGTTACCACAATAAATGGTAGTGCAAAACTTATTGAAGGCTCTAGAAGAGCTAATATAATATTACCGGGAGGAACTATGATTGCTATTGATAAAGCATTATATTCCTCAAAGTCTCAAAGAAATTTATTGAGTTTTAAAGATATCCGACGTAATGGATATCATGTTGAGACTATGGAAGATAATGGTCATGAATATTTGGGTATCACAAAAATGACCTCCGGTAATAAGGTTTTGTTGGAAAAACTACCATCTCTATCCTCTAGCCTATATTATGCGAAAATAAATGCTATTGAGGCGCATCATTTAGTAAACCAGAAGTTTACTAATCCCGTTACTTTTAAAGTTTGGCATGACCGTTTGGGTCATTCGGGATCAATTATGATACGAAAAATTATCAAGACAACGCACGGTCATCCTTTGAAAAATCAAAGGATTTTGACTTCTGATAAACTTTCATGTGCTGTATGTTCCAAAGGGAAATTGATTATAAAACTAGCACCATTGAAAGTAGAAGCTGAAAGTCCTACATTTCTAGAACGGATTCATGGAGATATATGTGGACCGATTAGTCCACCATGTGGGCAATTTCGATATTTCATGGTCTTGATTGATGCATCGACCCGATGGTCGCATGTTTGTTTATTATCAACTCGCAACCTGGCGTTTGCGAGATTACTTACCCAAATAATTCGCTTAAGAGCGCAGTTTCCTGATTATCCTATTAAGCGAATCCGTCTAGACAATGCTGGTGAATTTTCTTCGCATGCATTTGATTCTTATTGCATGTCGATTGGAATAATTGTTGAACATCTTGTAGCTCATGTTCACACACAGAATGGTCTAGCTGAATCATTTATTAAAAGGCTGCAATTAATTGCTAGACCATTATTGATGAAAACAAATCTCCCTACAGCAGCCTGGGGACATGCAATTTTGCATGCTGCAGCACTTGTGCATTTAAGGCCATCGAGTTATCATAAATTTTCTCCCATACAATTGGCTTTTGGTTCAGAGCCAAATATTTCTTATTTGAGGATTTTGGGTGTGCTGTATATGTCCCAATTGAACCACCCCAACGGACAAAAATTGGTCTGCAGAGAAGATTGGGGATATATGTTGGGTATAACTCCCTGTCCATTATAAGGTACTTTGAACCTTTGACTGGGGATGTATTTACAGCAAGATTTGCTGATTGCCATTTTGATGAAAATTTGTTTTCCAAATTAGGGGGAGAGAATAAATGGCAAATGATTGAACTTGCGTGGAAAACTTCCTTGAATCATTTAGATCCACGCACAAATATGAGTGAACTTGAAGTTCAAAAGATTATACATTTGCAACAAATTGCAAATCAACTGCCAGATTCTTTTGCTGACTCCAGCAGAGTCACTAAATCGCATCTTCCAGCTATAGATGCTCCTATACGGATAGAAGTTCCTGAAGGACAGAAAGTTAATCTTATAGCTTTCGAATCAAAAACACGCCAGAAGCGTGGCCGACCCCTTAGTTACAAAAATAAAAATCCTCGAAAGAAAAGAGGAACTAATGATCCAGAAGATCATATTGATGAAACAGAAAAAGAAAACCAAGGGACAAGTGATGAAAAGATTCCAACTACAAATGATGAAGAGAATTCTGAAATCTCTATTAATTACACCAGTTTGAATCAAAATTGGGATCGAAGAAATGTTGTTATTGATAATGCTTTTGCATACAACGTAGCCCTTGATATTTTCAAGGATAATGAGGATTTAGATCCTTTATCAGTTGAAGAATGTCGGCATAGAATTGATTGGCCTCAATGGAAAGATGCGATTCAATCGGAGTTAAATTCGCTTGTGAAGCGAGAAGTTTTTGGACCTGTAGTCCAAACGCCAAAGGATGTAAAACCTGTTGGCTACAAATGGGTGTTTGTGCGAAAAGGAAATGAGAATAATGAAGTCGTAAAATATAAAGCACGACTCGTCGCACAAGGCTTTTCGCAAAAGCCAGGAATTGATTATGATCAAACTTATTCACCCGTTATTGATGCTATTACACTCCGATATCTTATAAGTTTGGCAGTTCATGAAAAGGTGGACATGCGTCTAATGGATGTCATTACAGCTTATCTTTATGGAAGTCTTGAAAATGAGATTTATATGAAAATCCCTGAAGGATTCAAATTACCAAAGGCTTCTAAAGGCCCTCGTGAAAATTATTCTATAAAATTACATAAGTCATTATATGGGCTTAAACAGTCTGGACGCATGTGGTACAATCACCTTAGTGAATTCTTATTGAATTCAGGATATAAGAATGACCAAATCTATCCATGTGTTTTTATTAAGAAAACAGATTTTGGTTTTGTGATTCTTACTATATATGCTGACGATATCAATCTCATAGGAACTCCAGAAGAGCTTCGAGAAGCTATAGATTGTTTGAAACGAGAATTTGAAGTTAAAGATTTTGGAAAAACTAAGTTTTGTCTCGGGCTTCAAATTGAACATATGAAAGAAGGAATTTTTGTGTTGAAAAGATTTTTCATGGATAAAGCATATCCATTGAGTATTCCAATGGTTGTGAGGTCGCTAGATATAAATAAAGACATATTTAGACCTCGAGAAAATAATAAAAAACTACTTGGTCCTGAAGTAACATATTTGAGTGCTATTGGTGCACTGATGTATCTAGCAAATAATACTCGACCTGATATAGCATTTGCTATAAATCTATTAGCTAGATTTAGTTCTTCACCAACACGACGACATTGGAATGGTATTAAACACGTCCTTAGATACCTCCAAGGGACAATTGACCTCGGATTATTTTATTCAAATATAAATGACCCAAAATTGATTGGCTATGCAGATGCGGGTTATCTTTCGGATCCGCATAAGGCACGTTCTCAAAATGGCTATTTATTTACATATGGTAATACTACTATATTATGGCGCTCCACGAAGCAAAGAATAGCAGCAACTTCTTCTAATCATGCTGAGATAATAGCCATTCATGAAGCAAGTCGAGAATGTGTATGGTTGAGGTCAATAATACATTATATTAGAGAGAGTTGTGGTTTATCCTCCAGAAGAGAGATTCCAACTCCTCTATATGAAGATAATGCAGCTTGTATAGCTCAATTAAAAGGAGGATATATCAAGGGAGATATAACGAAACACATTTCACCTAAATTCTTCTTTACTCATGAACTTCAAAAGAATGGTGAAATTGATGTGCTTCAAATTTGATCACGTGATAATCTTGCGGATATATTCACTAAAGCTCTTCCGACAGCAACCTTTGAAAAATTGAGATATAAAATTGGTTTGCATCGGTTTAAAGATTTCGAGAGATCATCTCATCAGCGGGAGAAATCTACACATAAAGATTAGTGTACTCTTTTTCCTTCACTAGAGTTTTTTCCCACTGGGTTTTTATCTAGTAAGGTTTAAACGAGGCATATTCTTTATGTAATGGACATCCAAGGGGGAGTGTTATGAATCCCGAAGATTCATTAAATTAATGGATGTCCATCATATAATCGTTATTATCCATTCATCCCAGAAAATTACGTAAGGTGATAAATATCACCTAATATTTATAATTTTGGATATATGATAGTGGATGTAGGTATATATATATATATATATATATATATGTTAGTAATGCCTATAAATAGGCACACAACCATTCCATTGCAAAGTAAGAGAAAATTTCTATATATTGAGATTGAATTCGGAAGAAAAATTCTCAAGACTTGGAAAAAGGGATTTGTTCTCCGGGAAATCCTATTTCAATTTCAAACCCGGGAATTAAAGAAGTATTAACTAAGATCAAGATATATCATCTCATTTATTTTATTTTATACAATTTTATAACACATATATTATAAAACCTCGTTATTTGTGTGTACAAATTAGCTTTGCCCACTTGCTGTACGCAATGTTTTACCTTATTAATCCTTTGGACGAAGTCTTAAGCATGTCTACAGCTTAAAAATCCTTACAATATATATATATATATATATATATTGAGAGGTATGAAAATACCCTCACGCTGACAAGACAAATGACACTAAGCATACGGAACCCACCGAGCACACGTGTCCGTCCACCTGGCATGGCTTGACATGCCCCACTTCGCTGACACATCCAACTCTACCAGGGATGTCGTGGCCACTCCGCCTCGCCTCGTGCCGAAGTCACTACACTTCAGTCACCTTGATCAAACTCACTGATCAACCACATTTCTGATGGTCAACGTTTGACTCCATAAAGGATCACAGTCAAAGATTCCCCCAACAACTTACTAAAAAGGGGATCTCATATCTTTCCCACAAGATTCGGTAACCATTAGATTTCACTAACAAATCACCCAAGCTACTTGACAAGGGTGGCTAAACCCCTATAAATACCACCCCCGTACAGGTAACAAGGGTAAGGCCTGATGACACTACTCATCTCTCTCTAATTACCTATCTTACAGTCAAATCACTAACTTAAGCATCGGAGGGTTTACCGGAGACCTTCCACCCTCCGGATAAACTTTACTGTTTTGCAGGCCTAGCATTGCAGGATAACAGTCCTTCCACGACATAGACAACCAAGATACGAGCATTTGACAAAGAGAGATCATTAAACGATGTCGGATCACTGACACGTGGCATCAGACCATTTTTTGACGAATCAGTTTGGTTCTGTTATCGGGGAACACGTAAACCATCTTACATATCCGTTTTTGAAACTCTGAATGTCACGACGATCAAGTGAATGGAGGAGCCGCCCTGACACCACGGTCCCCATATCTCACCATGAGACTCTCCGCGCGGCTCAATCCTCCGTCCCCGACAGACCACAACCACGATCAGTCGTGGAACGCCTAGGCCCCCGTGGCTCACCCCGCAAATCGCCTGACTTATGCGAACACCTCAATGGAAAGCGGACTATGGATAACGGACAGGCTGAGGAAGTTGAGGACCTACGAAAGGAAATTAAGCGACTCCGAGCAGAGCATGATCTTTCAAAACAATGGAAACAACTTCGCGTTGCATACTGTCACCAAGGCCTTTCGCCTCCTCACTCCTCTGACGACGACCAAGGTCCCGCCAAGAGCCGACCCCAGCGATCTCGGAACGGCGTGAGCCGGCAGACCAGGGGCTAGAATACAAAACTACTTCTCGCCATCAGCGAAGTTGGGGAGAGCCAGTCGTCCAGCCAGTCGAACAGAGAAAAGGGATGTCGTAATGGACACCGGTCGAAGCGGAATCAACGGGAACGAAGTCCGGAGCCAACCCGGAAGGACGAGCCGAAGAAGAACCGATCAGCCTATGCTGGACCATTTGCGGAGTGGATCCACCGCACTATACCAGATCCGTAATTGAAAATCCCCACATTCGTCTAATATACTGGTCAAAGTAAGCCCGAAGAGCACATTACCAGATATAGATCATCCATGGACCTCGTGACGACTGATGAAGCGATACTGTTCAAAGCCTTCCCAGGCACCTTGAGTGATAGAGCCATGGCCTGGTATTCTTCCCTGAAACCAAGTTCAATTGACTCCTGGCAGATGCTCGAAAAAGCCTTCATGGATAAATTCAGTACATCGGGAATAATCCCCAAGACTAGAGGCGACCTCGCCAACGTCAAACAAAGGGATGATGAAACCCTGCTCGAATACCTAGAGCGTTTCAAGAAGGCGCACAATGAGATCGACGGAATTACCCAAGACACCGCCATCACCTGCTTCGAGAGAGGCTTCCGATCAAAAATGCTGTACACGGGGGTCCAACTCCGCAAGCTCGAGACCATCGGCGAAGTATTCAACGTTGCCCGGAAGGTTGCCCTCTCCTAAGGGAGCTCTCCGGGGTCGCACTACCGAAGAAAAGAAAGGCATAGAGAAGCATCCCCCCAAGGCCGACAGGGCAAGAATAGGACGCGAAGAACCGAAGCTGTCGCTTCGACGAAGTCCAAGGAACACCTAATCGCCACAGTCAGGGAGAAGCTCGGAGTGGGAGAGCCCGCGTTGACGCGAACCTCCGGCCGATCTGCCCGTGAGAAGGCGAAGTTCTGCGGCTTCCACCAGGACTATAGGCACTCCACCGAGGATTGTTACCAGTTTGATGGGCCCATATATACCCACAAAGTTGGGCTTGCACCACTCAACTCCACATTAGTATGATATTGTCCGCTCTGGGCCTAACCCCTCACGGTTTTGTTCTTAGGCAACATCCCAAAAGGCCTCATACTAATGGAGATAGTGGTACTCTTATATGCTAGTCACCACTAGCATTATCTTTAGATGTGGGACATGGGTTGACACCCCAACACAGTTCAAGAAAATGATCGAAAGGCTAGCCAGAGAAGGGCAGCAGAAGGGGCGCGAGCCGGACAAACAGCCCGAGGGAAGGCCCGACTGAGTAATCGAAGTCATAACTCCTCGGTACGAATCCATCAAAAAGATAAAGCAGAAAATCTATAATTTGAGTAAGCCTTCCCCGGAGTCCCACCTCGGCACGTTCCCACATGAGCCGATCATCTTCTCTTACCAAGACCTCGAGTTGAACGAAGAGGCCCGCATCACCCCTATCGTCCTCGAAGTAGGTATGATCAGACAGGGAATCGACAAATGCCGAGTCAGGAGAGTATTGATTGACACCGGAGCCACAAAAAATATCCTGTACCACAAGTGTTTTAAGGAGATGGGGATGAACGACAGTCACCTGAAACCCAGCAATATGATCCTGGAAGGTTTCACCGCTCACAAGATCAATGTCAAGGGAACGGTCAAGAATAAAGTCACTCTTGGCTCCGGTGCCTGCACACGCGAAGAGGCGATCATGTTCTACGTGGTGGACATCGACTCCCCCTACAACGCCATTCTCGGGACTCCAGCGCACGCCACCTTCGAACTCGTTATCTCCACGTCACATCAACAAGTCCGGTTTGCCACCTGCGGTGGAGTGGGGTACGTCAAAAGCAGCCCCAGAAGCCTACTCGCCCACATGGTGAAGTCCCGACAGCACTCTGAAATCGAGCCACCTCCGACAACGGTCGGGTCCGTCATAACGACCAGAGAGCACGTGAAAGTCACCACCCTTGCTCAATCGACACCTTTACTGGATACAAACACTCCCGGAGTAAAGGAGTTCGACGAGGTCGCCATACACCCCGACTATCCCGACCAAAAGGTCCAAATTAGAAGCGAGATGCCGCAATCGATGAAGGAGGAGATGACCCGCTTCCTCTCCACTCGCCTAGACAGCTTCGCCTAGAGCACACAAGACATGTCAAGGATCTCCCCCGACATTGCAGAACACAGGCTCAACATCGACCCCACGTTCAAACCAGTGAAGCAAAAGCCTAGACAATTTGGAGAAGACAAACTCAAAGGAATGCAAGCCGAAGTCCAGAAGCTGCTGGAGTCGAAGTTCATCCGCAAGATCGAATACCCCTCGTGGCTGGCCAACGTAGTAATGGTAAAAAAAGCCAGCGGGAAGTGGAGAATGTGTGTGGATTACACGGACTTGAACAAAGCCTGCCCGAAGCACTGTTACCTGCTACCCCGCATCGATGCCCTTGTTGACTCCATTTCGGGATTCGAGTTCCTCAGCTTCATAGACGCCTTTTCCGGCTATCATCAAATTTGGATGAGACCAGAGGATCAAATCCACACATCCTTCCGAGCCGCAGGAGCTATCTACTGTTACAACATGATGTCGTTCGGACTGAAGAATGCAGGTGCCACTTACCAAAGAATGATGAACAAAATTCTGCGAAGTCACATAGGCCGGAATGTCGAAACTTATGTGGATGACATGGTCGTCAAGACCAAACGGGGTTACTCCCACTTAGATGATCTGAACGAAATGTTCGCCACGCTTTCGGAATACGGACTCAAGCTCAACCTGGTAAAATGTACATTCGGAGTGAAATCAGGGAAATTCCTCAGTTTTATGATGTCTGAACGTGGGATCGAAGCTAACCCCCGAAAGATAGAGGCAATACGGAACCTGGCCGAGGCCCGGTGTGGTAAAGACATACAACGTCTCAATGGCTGCATAGCCGCCCTGGGAAGATTCGTGTCGAAGTCCGCCGAGAGGTGTATGCCGTTCTTTAAAGCCTTAAAAACTGCTGGAAAAATATTTCGGTGGGACGAAGAATGCACAAAGGCTTGGGAAGATCTAATGAGCTACTTGGCAAACCCACCACTGCTAAGCGCCCCCACTTCGGACGAAGTCTTGTATTTGTACCTATCAGCCGCGCAACAAGCTATCGCAGCCGCCTTAATCCGGGAGTCGAACGACCAACAGCTTCCTGTATACTTCGTAAGCAGAGTACTACGGGATGCCGAAGTACGCTACACATACATCGAGAAACTAGCTTACGCCTTGGTCATCACCATGCGGAAACTCTGGGCGTACTTCAAATCCCACTCATTAGTAGTATACACTAACCACCCCCTGAAACAGATCTTTCACAAACTAGATCAATCAGGTAGGATGCTTCGATGGTCCATCGAAGTATGCGGCTTGGACCTCACCTTCGCACCCCGAGCTGCGATCAATGCCCAAGCTCTCTCAGATTTACTGGCCGAATTGTCGTTCTCTGAAGTCGCCCTTGACGAAGAAACGCCCCCCGTACTCCCGACAGACGAGGTGTGGACAATGATGGTGGACGGAGCCGTAAACGCAAGTGGAGTCGGAGTAGGGGCCACCATTGAATCCCCCTCCGGGCAACACAAGGAAGTACGCTGCGTCCGACTTGACTACCCCTTGTCCAACAACCAAGCGGAGTACGAGGCCTTGGTTATTGGGATGCAATGGGCTTTGGATTCGGGAGTGAGATCGCTCAACGTATTCAGCGACTCCCAAGTTGTGGTGGGACAGGTCAATAATGAGTTCGCGGTCAACTCTGGCAACCTAAAGGTCTACGCGGAAAGGGTATCCCAACTGGCCACTTAGTTTCGGTACTTCGCCCTTGCCAAAGTAGACTCCAATCACAACGAAGTAGCAGACAAACTGGCTAAAATAGCGTTTGGCGAAGCCCCCAACGACCTCGACGTCCAGATAGTTTGAATCTCTACTCCAGAACATATCTCGCCGATTCTGACTTCGACACCTGACTCCCCCACATGGATCGACGAACTGAAGAACTTCATATCCTCAGATATCCTGCCAGCAGACAAGGCCAAAGCTAGGCAAATCCGCAAGCGCGCGGCCCGATACACTGTGCTCAATGATATCTTGTACCGACGCTCCTTCTTCAAGCCGCTTCTCCGCTGTGTACCGCCTGACCTCACCCAAACAATTTTCTGGAAGAATTACATGAGGGAATCTGCGGTGGACACCCCGGATCGCGACCCTTGGCAGAAAAGGTGATCAATCAGGGTTATTATTGGATGACACTACGAAGGGATGCAGAGAACTACGTAAAACACTGTGACACTTACCAAAAGTTCAGCAGCGTTCCCCCGCTTGCCATCAGTTCCACAAACCCCTATCCTGGCAGCTTGGCACTTCGATATGTGGGGAATCGACCTTATGGGCAAATTCCCCAAAGCCCGCGGACATCACGAATACTTGATCGTGGCCGTCGACTACTTCTCCAAATGGATCAAAGCGAAGCCGTTGGCCGCCCCTAAGGAGGAGAATATGCTCAACTTCCTCCATGACTTCGTCCTGTGCCGCTACAGAGTACCACGGGCCATCGTGTCTGATCACGGCACTCAGTTCGCCACCAAGTTTACGGCGGAGTGTACTCGCCTAGGGATCAAACAATGGAAGGCATCTGTTGCACACCCGCAAGGAAACGGACAGGCCAAAGCAGCGAATAAATTGATCCTTGCTGCACTGAGAAAAGGTCTGGAAGGGAAGTCCAACAAGTGGGTTGACGAACTCCCGGCCGCATTATGGGCAGTGACGAACTCCTTAGCTGTTTCGCCACAATCAGTCTACAACACAACCTGATCCTGGATCTGCTAGTAGGGTCCCCTTTAAACTGGTTGTTCAAGGAATTTCTGGAAAAAGATAAGTATCTAGCAGGATGGATGAAGAGACAAAATTAGAGATTGATGTAAAGGATATGTTTTCCATCTTGTTATGCTCGTCAATTGAAGTTTTCTGTTAATTTTTTGGGCACGAAGATAACCAATGACTTGTTGGATAGGATGGAGTCATTTTATAGCCGAATGAATGCCATCCCTAGTTGGTTATCAATTATTAAGATAACTAATTTTGACAAGTTGTCAACTAGTTTGGACATGAAGTTATCTAAGTTAGACATTTAGGTGAAATGTGTGGATGGAAAGATTTTTTGACTTTATGAAATCTAGTAGTAAAGTAAACATTGAGTTTCTTTTGTATTTCATCATTCACTCCATACTTCAAGATCTCTTATTTTATCTGGTTTCATTGTGTTCGACTATTTTTAGCTGTTTTGATTATTTCATTTTCTATTCCTACAGCTCATTCCAAAGAAAGGTGGAACCCCAAAGAGGAATGAGATTGTTTTTATTTCACCTACTGATGAGGAAATTAAGACCAAGAAACAATTGGAGCTGTATCTCAAATCCCATCCTGGAGGCCCTTCTGTGTCAGAATTTGACTGGGGTGCAGGTATATATTACTCTAAATCTACATGAAGAACTAAACGTTTAGGATACATAAATTTAGGTAAAACATATATAAATGTATTTACATTTGACCACGACTTTGGCAAGGCCCTAGTTAACAAATAGTAAAATATTTTTGTGATGATTTAGTTGGAATCTGAATCTGCTGCTGTGCTCCTATATAGGTGAAACTCCAAGGCGCTCTGCTAGGTTAAGTGAAAAGACTAAGGCAACGGAGTCTCTAGAAAATGAAACACCCAAGAAAAAGGAGAGGAAATCTGATGGAAAAAAGGAAGTGAAGGGGAACGATGATGATCATGAAACTAATTTATTTACTGAAGTTTCTACAGTTGATGCAGAGCATGCAACAGAACCTGGTGATGCACAAATTGTTACTGGGGAGATTATCACTAATAATAAAGATGATAAAGTTGTGGATTCTGAACAGAATACTGCAGATAATAAGATAATAGATGCAGATGAAAACATGGATGTGAAGGTTCAAAGTGATGTTGTTGAGAATGCAGGCAAGGATGGAGTGGAACAGAATCAGAAAGGTTTCAAGAAGTCCTCTGAAGTGAACAGTGGAGGTGAAAATAAATCTCTACCATCCAATCAGCCCTGTGTTTCTGAGGAGGTTGATAGCAAACCATCGAACACAGAACTTTCTGATGTTGCAAGTGCTAACTGTGAGCCCCTTTGTCCTATTGGTGCGGGGCAGCTCTGGCAGTGGCCGAGCAAGTGTGCAGTAGCGAATGGCTTTGGGGTTGGCTGAGCATCCCTTTTATAGAAGGAAGGCAGGCGTGGGTTGCGGAGTTGTAGAGTGGGCTGAGGCCCAGACCCAGACCGTTGGAAACCCTAATGATATCTAAGTGGAAAGAGTCAAACCGAGAATGGAGGCATGATCTGTGACTCGTAAGTGGAAAGAGTCAAACCGAGATTGTGGGCATGATCCGTGGATCGTGTGTTGACTCTAAACCCTACCCATCCCTAGTGGCTATAAATAGGGGCAGATGGGCAAGGGAGAAAGCAGTTGAGGGAGAGCAGCTGAGAGCGAGCGAGAAGCGAGCAAGAGAGATAGAGTGATAGACTAGGTTATTCTATCTTGTAGGCCTGTGTGGCCGTGCAGCCTTGTGTATGGTTGCATATACATTGTAATCCCTTACTATTTGATTAATATAGAAAGGTTGGGTGAGTTGCCCGTAATTATCGTGTCTATCTCTATACTTGTGATTTAATCCGTTGCGTGCGTGTGTATACATGCGCGTGCGCCCGTACCCGTACAAGTCGGGTTGAGTGCCGTGAACTGGTGGCCGGACCAGGAAGAGGCACTTCATGACAAATTGGTATCAGAGCCCAGTCTGACCCTTGCGAAAATGTCTAGTTCGTCCGAAGATTTGCTTAGGACAGTACCGATACTCCTCAATAGTACGCCGAATCCGCATGCCTCTATTGTGGATCGGTTGACAAGGCTGGAGACCTTGTTCTCGCATCATGTGCAGGCGATTGGTGTGTTGGAGCATGTTCAGAATGCTCGTCCTTTGATAGATCAGATCCAAGGACCGCCAGATGTGGTGGCGGATTTGCACCAACTCCAAGAGATTGTCGACAATATGAAGGCAAGCATCGACGCACTCCAAGCCAGTGTTGCGACACTGCAATCTAATACTGCGAGAACCAGTGTTAGACAACCATTGTTCAGGGTGCCTGAGCCTAGAACATATTCGGGTGTTCGGGATGCGACAATGATAAGGAGTTTCTTGTGGGATCTGGAGAAGTACTTTGCGACGACTAGAGTCCCGGAGAGTGAACAAGTGGCGATTACATCGTTGTTCCTCGTAGATACTGCCAAGTTATGCTGGCAGACAAGGGAAGCGGACCCTACGAAAGAAGTAGTCTGATCTTTCAGACAAATGAAGGATGAATTGATGGAGTAATTCTTGCCAAAGAATTCCGCGTGGATGGCTCGTGAGAGCTTGAAGAAACTAGAACAGATGGGTACTGTTCGAGAGTACGTGAATCAATTCTCTGCAATCCTTCTAAATATACCTAACATGTCCGAGGAGGACAAGTTGTTCAACGTTTTGTCAGAGTTGAAGAAGTGGGCTAGGATCGAGCTAATGAGACAGAACCCTAAAGATGTGAGGGAGGCCTATTCAATGGCAGAAAGATTGACGGATTTGCAATCTTCAGCTCCTCCTACCCCCGAGAGAAAAAGTGTTCTATCGAAGAACAAGGGTAAGTCTTGGAATGACAAACCCAAGAAGAGAGATGTTGTTGTTGGGAAAACTAAGGATTTCCGTGTCAAGTGCTTCAATTATAAGGAGACTGGGCACATATCATATCAATGCCCTAAGCCGAGGAGGAATCAAAATTTGGCTGTTGTCCAAATTGAAGATGAGACCGAAAGGGATCCACCTGCTCGTGTGAATCCTATTCAGTTGTGCAATGCCATTCAGGTGTCTGAACGACCACAACCAGTACGTGGGTTGATGTACGTGTCCGTGGTTGTGAATGGTGTGAAGCTGTGGGCAATGATAGACTCTGGTGAAACAAACAACTTTGTGGCTGATCGAGAAGCCACGCGCTTGCAGTTGGCACTGCAAGAGAGTTCCCATACCATTAAGACTGTCAATGTCGTGCAACAACGGGTGAAAGGCAGTGCCATGGTATCATTGAAGATGGGAGCTTGGGAAGGCCAGTGCAAGGTGACGGCCGTTCCATTGGACGACTTCGATCTCATTCTAGGGATTGAATTCTTGGCTATGGCCAAGGTGGTGGTGATGCCACATTTGCGTGGATTGATGATTATGGACGAGGGGACACCAAACTTTGTACAGTGTACGTACAAAGACTTGGATCAAAAGGATGCAAAGGGAATGTTGTCGACGATGCAGTTGAAGGATGGGTTGAGACGGGGTGAACCAACATTTGTTGCTATTTTGTTGGAAGAGATAGTTGGGGATCATTCAGAGTTTCCTAAATCCGTGTCCAATGTGTTGGATGAGTTTGCTGATTTGATGCCCGACGAGTTGCCCAAGATGCTGCCCCCACGGCGTGCCATTGATCACCAGATTGAGTTGGTACCTGGAGCAGTACCACCCGCGCAAGCACCATATCGGATGGGACCAGCAGAGTTGTTGGAATTGAGGAAACAGCTGGGAGAATTGCTGGAAGCGCAATTTATCAGACCCTCAAAGGCCCCTTATGGTGCCCCTGCCTTGTTCCAGAGGAAGGCAGATAGCTCGATGCGATTCTGTGTGGATTACCGAGCCTTGAACAAGTTGAGAGTGAAGAACAACTATCATATCCCAAATTAGTTGGATTTGTTCGATAGGCTAGCGAAAGGAAGGTACTTCACTAAGATTGACCTGTAGTCAGGATATTGGCAAGTGCGAATCGCCAATGGTGATGAAGCCAAAACCACGGTTGTGACAAGGTATGGCTCATTCGAATTTTTAGTGATGCCGTTTGGCTTAACTAATGCCCCTGCGACATTTTGCAAATTGATGAATGATGTTCTATATGAATTTTTGGATAAATTCGTAGTTGTCTATTTAGATGATATTGTTATCTATAGTGAGTGCTTAGAGGAGCATGTTAGACATCTAAGACTTGTGTTTGCAAAATTGAGGGAGTATGTACTCTATGTCAAGAGGGAGAAGTGCGAATTTTGTAAGGAGGAAATTAAGTTCCTCGGGCACATAATTAGCCATGGGTCAGTGAGAATGGATCCTCGAAAGGTGGAGGCTATTGAAAGTTGGTCTGCCCCGTTGACAGTGGTAGAATTAAGATCTTTATTGGGACTAGCCAATTATTATCGAAGATTCATTGGTGGGTATGCAAGTGTGGCAAGCCCTTTAAACGACCTCTTGAAGAAGGGAGTAGATTGGAAGTGGAGCAAGGAGTGTGTGGAGGCATTCCAGAAGCTCAAGAGGGCTATTGTGACAGCCCTTGTGCTACAGTTGCCGAATTTTGATGTGCCCTTCGAGGTGCACACGGATGCGTCTGATCGTGGGATCGGTGGTGTGTTGATGCAAGGACAACACCCCGTAGCATTTGAGAGCCGCAAGATGAATGATTGTGAGCAGCGTTATTCTGCCCATGAGAAGGAGATGACGGCTGTGATTCATTGCCTTACGATTTGGAGGCACTACTTGTTGGGCTCGTCTTTCACAGTGGTGACAGACAATGTGGCGAACACATATTTTAAGACGCAGAAGAAGCTATCCGCAAAGTAAGCTAGTTGGCAAGAATTCTTGGCAGAATTTGATTTCGAGTGGGTGCATAGAGCGGGCAAGGCAAACGTAGTGGCAGATGCACTGAGTAGGCGAACTGAGTGCATGACATTGTCGGCAGTTTCGATTGTGGAATTGGACTTTATGGCGAAAATACGTGAGTACGCACCTAAAGACCCTGTCTATCAACAATTGATATCTTTAGTGTAGGATGGCATAGTGAGAAGATATTGGCTCGACGATGGCTTGTTGTATGCCAAAGGTGGATGAGCTTATGTCCCTAGTGGAGAGTTGAGACGGATGTTGCTTAAGGAAGCACATGACTCATTGTGGGCTGGTCATCCCGACATCGAAAGAACTCGTTCTTTGCTAGCAAGAAGATTCTTTTGGCCAAAGATGGAGGATGACATCGAAGCATACGTCTGAACGTGTTTGGTGTGTCAACAAGACAAGGTGGAAAGGCGGAGGGAACCTAGTTTGCTACAACCTCTTCCCATTCCTGAGGGACCGTGGCAGAGTATTTCAATGGATTTCATCTTTGGATTGCCCAAGGTGAACGACCTGAGTTCTATTTTTGTAATAGTGGATAGGTTTTCGAAATACGCTGTATTTGTCCCAGCTCCATCATCTTGTCCAACTGATGTGGCAGCTGAATTGTTTTTCAAGCACGTTGTAAAATACTTTGGTATTCCAAAGGACATAGTGAGTGACAGGGATGCCAGATTTACTGGTAGATTTTGGGTGGCGCTGTTCGGATTGCTGGGATCCGAATTGAAGTTTTCGACTGCCAATCATCCTCAAACTGATGGTCAGACAAAGAGGATCAATGCCTTATTGGAGGAGTACCTGAGGCATTATGTGACGGCATGTCAGAAGAATTGGGTAAATCTTCTTGACTCAGCTCAGTTTTGTTACAATCTTCATCGATCTTCTGCAACGAAGATGAGTCCATTTGAGTTAGTGAATGGACAGCAGCCAACGACTCCACAGGATTTGGCAATGGTTGTGCCAAGTGTTGGAACATGTCCAACATCTCAGAGATTTTCCAAGGCAAAGCAAGAGATAGTTTGCAGATGGCTCAAAGAAGGATGAAGAAGTATGCTGATAAGCATCGACGTGACGCGCAATTTGAGGTAGGTGACTTGGTGTTGCTGAAACTGACCCCTCAAATTTGGAAGAAGATCAGTCGGAAGGCTGTTCATCGTGGATTGATACCTCAGTATGATGGACCATTCGAGGTAATCAAAAGGGTAGGCAATGTTGTATATCGACTTAAACTACCTGACAAGTTTAAGACTCATCCTACTTTGCATGTGAGTTACTTGAAGAAGTACAACAAGGATGAATTCGAAAGAGAAAGGCAGAAGTCTAGGAGGGCTCCACCTGTGATTCGGAAACAGTTTGACAAGCTGGTTGAGAAGGTTTTGGACCATCGGACTATGGGCCAAAGTAAGAAGAATCGTAGGACTGACTTCCTTGTGCAATGGAAGGGGGAGGCCGAGATTGATGCCACGTGGGAAAGAGACGTGACCCGCTGGCAATTTGAGGATCATATTGCTGACTATTGGAAGCAGCAGAGGTCGACGAGGACGTCGACAGCTTAAGTGGGGGTGGTTTGTGAGCCCCTTTGTCCCGTTGGTGCGGGGCAGCTCTGGCTGTGGCCGAGCAAGTGTGACAGCGGCCGAGCAAGTGTGCAGCAGCCGAGCAAGTGTGTAGTAGCGAATGGCTTTGGGGTTGGCTGAGCGTCGCTTTTATAGAAGGAAGGCAGGCGTGGGCTGCGGAGTTGCAGAGTGGGCTGAGGCCCAGACCCAGACCGTTGGAAACCCTAATGATATCTAAGTGGAAAGAGTCAAACTGAGAATGGAGGCATGATCTGTGACTCGTAAGTGGAAAGAGTCAAACCGAGATTCTGGGCATGATCCGTGGATCGTGTGTTGACTCTAAACCCTACCCATCCGTAGTGGCTATAAATAGGGGCAGATGGGCAAGAGAGAAAGCAGTTGAGCGAGAGCACAACAAGAGCTAGCGAGAGCAGCTGAGAGCGAGCAAGAAGCGAGCAAGAGAGATAGAGTGATAGACTAGGTTGTTCTATCTTGTAGGCCTGTGTGGCCGTGCAGCCTTGTGTATGGTTGCGTATACATTGTAATCCCTTACTATTTGATTAATATAGAAAGGTTGGGTGAGTTGCCCGTAATTATCGTGTCTATCTCTATACTTGTGATTTAATCCGATGCGTGCGTGTGTGTACCTGCGCGTGCGCCCGTACCCGTACAAGTCGGGTTGAGTGCCGTGAACTGGTGGCCGGACCAGGAAGAGGCACTTCGTGACACTAACCATGTTGAAGATGTTCTTGAAGATTCAGCTTCAAAGAAAGATAATGCAGTAAAAAACACCAAGGAAAATTAATTATCAGTGCAAGAAGCCAGTACAAGAAAGCTTAATGTCTGTTGTAGGTTATATCATATTCCATAGCATCACCTCTTACATATTAATTTAGGGTTTGACAGGTAGATCTGACCTCCTGAACTTCTGAAAGAAGTTACCTACTAAATTATGTCTCTTAACTATGACATTAGTTGTGTAGGATAAATTGTTATGACTAAATAGTTCTCTTTAAACAACAATATATAAGTATAAGCTATGTTACAGTTCTCATCTGTGCATTTTAGTAGGAAATGAGGTTAAATATTGTCTTGTCTTTACTGGAATTTATGGATTGATTTGTGAGTTCAATAAAGCTTTGTAAGTAGTTTTGTTGCTTGTCTGATTAGAAGTAAACTTAATTGGATGGGATATCTTTAGATTTGGACTCATATTTTCGGATAGTGACAATGCAAAAACATATCATATTTTTTAGGCTAAATTGTGCTTAATTTGAGTTGATTTTGAACATATTTGGATCTAATTGGTTAGAAATGACACTAATTTATATTATTTTGTTTTAGAAAATTTTTAGAGATAAAAATGAAATAATGAATGAAATTGTGGGGTAAAATTATAATTTTGGACATTTCACACGGCCATAGGGACGACTTTCTCCATTGAATAGTATCCAAAATTTTAAAATTAAGTAGAAATTAAGTACTTTCTCCATTGAAAGTTTATCTTTTTCTTATTTTATAGTATTTGAGTTTTAAAATTATAAGAGAGAGTACTATAAAATAGTTGCGAGACAGATTATTTGAAGTTCTTTGAAGACTGAGAAAAAGCATTCATAGCAAGGATTTTTGGAGGATTGAACATTCGTAAAAGACGCGACATCAATACGACAAACTTTCTTTTTTCTTTTCCTCTTATTTTGTATTTTTGAATGTTGACTATCTGGTTGAATTCTGTTATCTAGAAATTTTTATCTTTTTAATGAACAATTAGGGTTCTTATTTGTAAATATTCTCAGAAAGAATACTGATTTGAATTTTCATTAAGAATTGTTTTTTTTTGTTTTATACTTTCAATTTTAATTTCTTTTGAATTATGCTATGATCTTATCTTTCCAATCAATTCAGCATGTTATTCAATATGGTTTGAAATCGATAATTTAAATTTGTTTAGAATTAATAACATGATTGGACTATGATATATTTGAGATTCTAATAATCTTAAATTTGTTATTGTACTGTTCTTAATTAGGACAAACTATTAAATTGACAACTTAATAATAAACTTGAAAGAGTTTGAAGTTACTCGCAAAGAATAGTATCAAAGTAGCTAATTCAAATAGTAAATCAATTGAAATTTATAATTTCCTTAAATCCACTTTAAATTATAATCTTCAAATATTAATCTTACTAATTGATTCATTAGCTCTTTCATGAAATTCATATTATTTGTTCTTTTAAATTCTACAATACTTTAATTCTTTTTCCCAACCGAATTTAATTGAATTTTAAGCCTTATTCTTTTCAATCATATTTTGGCAATTAAGGATAATTATTGAAAATCTTTTACCATGTTCCTAGAAAAATATAATATTTTAAAATTTTAAAAATCATGATGCTTCCTATTTGCTATCTGCATGAGATGTATTTGATACTTGTGACAATTTTGTGAGATTTACTTTTCTTTATAAAATATAACAAGTAAGATTTTATGACATCAATTTTTTTGTACTATTATCGGAGAACCTAAGAAATCATTAAATTTTAAAATTTCTAATAAAACTTTTGAAACCTCTAAGAGTAGTAATTTATCCTTTTTTTTTCTTCTTTTTGATATGATTTGATTAGTGAAATTTTACTTTATTTTTCTTAATACTGGATTTCATGAGTTTTTAATTTTTGCAATTAATAATTAGGGTTATCAATTTTTAAGAAAATTTTCTTGAAAGTTTTGAGCATCATATCTAATCTAATTTCGAAATTATGGTTAATTATATCCATATGAACTTTCACTCTTTTCTTTCTCTCTTATTGGATGTTTTAGCTGATCTAGGAGCTAATATTTGTTGCTATTTAATTATTGATAAATTGAGATTGCATGAACGAAACCTATTAGAATTTGTAGCACAATCAAAATACTTAAGGAAATTATGGAGGATATACTTGACAAGATGATAAATTTGTATTCCCTACTGATTTTTTTTGTTATAGACATTAATAGTGAAAGAAATATACCCCACATTCTAGCTACCTATAAAGAATTGATTGATTTAAGTAGTGATTAAATTAAACTAAGAGTAAATAATGAAGATATTACTTTTTTAACGTGAATCTACCCAAACATCCCATATATCTAGATGATTCATATTTTTATGCGAATTTAAGTGATCACTTTGTTGAGATGAGCATGCCTGAATTATTACGTGGTGATCCTACCTTGGTTGCCTTATGTGGGAATATGGATTCTTTGCTAGTGGAAGGAGTTGAAAACAAGCATGATTGTTTATTTGAAATTGATAATGATCCTAATCTTTTATTTCAATATGTAATTATGAGTTTCAAGAGGATTTACCCGAATTGGAATTGAAAGTTTTACCAAATCATCTTTTTTTATTATTTTTATGAAGGTAAAAAACTTTTTGAGAATATAGTCGCATTTGATTGAGGAACAATAGATACGTTAAAAATGTACAAGACAGTTTTTCTTACAAACTTTCTAAAGATGTTTTTAATAGAAATGTTACTAGTGGATGGGATGCATTTTTCTCCTCTTAGAAATGTTCCATCAATAGATATGACTGAAAAACAGTAATTGAAATTCAAAATTGACGATGTAAATGACCAAAACATATAATAGAAGATCCTTTTATCCTCATAACTACTTTTATTAGCTAGTTCCCTCTGGTAGGGCTTTCCCTCCGGTCTCTTTCCTGAGTAGACAACGATTCTACCTCATTCATTTGAGTACTTGCTAGTTGTTCTGTTCTTCACTGTAACCCTTCCAACCTTCTTCTTCTTGACATATGTTCCCCCCTCTATACCTTCAACCACTAACATTTATTTGGTCCCATGACGTTTTAACTCATCTCAACCATTTCTTATCCAACCCCTTAACACTATTAAATATCCCTAGGTTACTCACACGAAGGCAGATCCAGAGTCATTAAATGATGTCATAGAACTTACAACATTGAACCCACCTCCAAACCACTTTACTTATTCTTCAGTGTTGGCACGGATCCTGACAGATAAGAGGATTAATCCTAGAACCTTTAAAGCCAACCATGCCAATAGCCTGGAATGTTATGGAATGTGGAAATATCATCCATTGAAGCCAACACATTCCCATGTTGTTTCAAGAAACATGAAGACTTCACCAAAGACATACAAGGAGGCCCATGGTCCTTTAAGAGTGCGCATATAATCCTCCAGAAGTGGGTAGATGATAAAGCATACTAGGAAATACCATTTGATAGATTGGAATTATGGATACAATTCCACAACCTTCCTTTAGATAGAATGAATGCCCAGAATGCAGAAACTATCGAAGACTTTGCGGGTGAATATCTCTACATGGACAACTCAGGCGTGCAGAATTTGAAATTGACAAGGTACATTCGTATTCGAACTGCTATTGACACCACCAAACCTTTGAAAAATAGGCTTTTTCTTGCCAAAGGAAAATTCCAACCCAACTTGGATCCAGTTCAAATTTGAGAGGCTAAGTGACTTGTGCTATTCATATGGTCATCATCTGGGTCATAGCATCAACATCTGCAATATTCCAAGTATCTTAGAAGGTGTCCTTGATCCCAGGAAAGCATACAGGGCTTGGTTGAGAAATAATCATATGCAGCTACAGAATGGAGGAAAAGAGAATACCAAGGAGAATGCAAATGGGGTTCTAAGGCCTGATCGCCGGGAGGAGGAGTTGTTGCGTTGTGTGCGTGTGTCACAAATTGTAAAGATAAGAAAATGAAATAATTCAACGCCATCTCAACAAGTGCAAGTATACACCGGTCAACAAGTAATATATGTACCTAAGTACAAGATTATCGATCCCACAAGGACTAAGTATGCCAATTAAGAATGTAAACGTGATTGTGCAAATAATTATCCAAACCAAACAAAATAATGATAAATGATGATCTAATGCTACGGCAATGTTAATGCTACAGCAAAGCTAAACTAACAGTTAGGTGCTATCCTACCCGAGATAACCACAAGATGAATACATGTGATAAAATGTTGGGGCATACAAGCCTAAACTGTAAGTATAAACCAGAAGTGAATCAAAACATACCAAAAATGCCCTCAGTTTTCAGATCGATGCTACAGCGATCTGATTACAGCCAGATTACTTAACTTACTAGTTTAGAGCACAAATACCATCGTCTCATGGAGTACGACGTACCGTGGTCTAACGCAACATTAGTCAGGGGATTTGGTCATGTCTCCTGCAGTATTGAGCTCACAGCCATGCTACTCAAGCTAATGCCACTTGATTATCTTGTCAACTAGCTCCCTTTCGGTTAGAATGATGGACACTAGTTCGATGTGCAAATTGGACAATCGTAACCGCAAGTTACACTAAACCTTTTAAGTAATCAAGTGAGTAAATCAAGCATGCCCCATACAAGCATAAATCACAAACACCGAATACAATGGCGTAGCATGTTCATCATCATTTAAAACAATGTAAAAAATATGTTCATACTTAACTAAGCTACAACAAATTTAGATTACAATTGCGCATTACAAGCTGGAAATAACGAAGTACATGGATTAAAGTAATGGAATAAGAAACCCCTAATGTCTCCAAAACAATTTTAATTAAACCAAGTTCTTCTCAAACTCATACCCGAAACTCAAGTATAAATTCATAACAAAACAGTAGATAAAATGAAGAAATGAAGATAAAGTTACTATGGCCTTAGATCACTTTCTGCCCTAAATCGATTTAATCACAAAACCCCCTGGTTTTTCCTCTTCCGAATTATGTTGCAGCTTCCTTCTTTGCTCAGCTCGTAATTCCTCAGCAAGTCAGCCTTCATCCTCTCGGATTTTCTCCCTAAAACAAGCTAATCTAAGCTAAAAGAAAATGCCTAAACACTACAACCAACTGAAGAAGTGTTTTCTCTCTACCGACTCTACCAAGATTGTCTTTCCCACGGGTTTCTTGAGGTATTTATACTTGTTTCTCTTCTCCCGAATTTTCCATTTTTCTCTCTAGAATTTTCCACCAACCTACAACTGTCCTTCAATTGCTTTGTTGTTTTCTCTTTCCATGGTGAGTTTGTCACCCGATTTTTCAGCTACAATTTGACTTTATCTCCAACTAGAATTTAATTAATCTTATATATATATATATATATATATAATTGGATATGACAAACCTCAAATTCCCGCAAATAAATAGCCATTAATCTCCAATTCTTCCCGATACATCTTTCTCAATCGGTCAATTCATTTAATTAGTCTAGCGTGTGTGTGTGTGTGTGTATATATATAATGGATAGGACAAAAGAGACATATATATAGTACCTAAAGTATCCAGCTGGATTTTAAATTGCAAATTCTGCGTGTGTGTGTGTATACACACACACACACACACACACACATATATATATATATATACACATATAGATGCATTCTGGAATTAATTTCCCGTTATCCCTCTGATGAATCATCCAAATAATTTTCAATTTCTTCCAATGATACCTTCCTAAATCGGTCAACTTTTATCCAAATTTCTTTTACCAATTTTAGCCAGCAAAATTCCCTTTTTACCCGCTTCAATTGAATCCAAAATTTCCATCATCTTTTATGTTTTAGAGAGGAGGTTCACGGAGGAGAGGAGGAGAAATAGAGTTGTACCGTAGCTTTTGTATGTTTGTATCTAGTATTGGGTAACTTAGAATTTAGGCAGTGAATATTTTGTTTTAGATTGATTTAAAGCTTCAGTTAGAGAGGAAAATACCTGAGAAGGCTGGGCGACATTGCTGGATTCTTGTAAGCTGGACAGAACCGAAGGCAGCAGCATCACGCAGAGGAAACGAAGGACAACAGCAGCTTGATTAAATCCGATTTGGGGCAGTAGGGTGATCTCCGACCCGAGTAACCCTCTTTCCATTTCTTCAATTTGCTTACTGTTTTGTAATTGAATGTTCTTCAATTTGTTACTGTTTTGTAATTGAATGTTCTTTGTGATATGAGAATGTTTACATGTTTTCAATGATTAATTAAAAGTGTTTTGGGATTGATATGTTTTCCGTCTTGGGATTGATTGGTGTCACTATGGACCTAGGGACTGTTTTTCCTATTACTTTAATCCTTGTCTTTCATGATTCGTTTCAGCAAAATATATATTCATAACTTGAAGGTGTTGTTGTCTAGTAAATTATAAACATGTGGAAAAGCGTAATGTGGCATAAGATGAATAGAATGCATAAGTTTTGTGTATCGTTTTCTTTATTGATGCTTGTATGGGGCATGCTTAGTTTATTCATACAATTACTTAAACAGATTAGGAATAACTTGTGGTTATGACTATCCAAGTTATGTATCGAACTAGTATCTGGCTTTCTAACCGGAAGGGGTCTAGTTGACACGTTAATTGCATGACACTTGCTTGAGGAGCATGATCGTGCGGTCAATATTGCAGGGGACACGACCAATTTCACTGCCTTGTGTTGTTCTAGGTTCACGGTACTTCGTACTCCATGAGACAATGTTATTGGGGGTTTAGACTAGTAGGCTAAGTAGTCTAGGTAGAACCAGACCGCTGTAGTGCTAATTTGGAAACCGAAAAGTATGCTTAGCATTCTTGGATTCACTATTGGTTTGTATTTGCATTTTTGGCTTGATTTTTACAGCATTGTATTACCTGTTGTATTCTCATGATGATTTTCCAGTAGGATGTCCTGTAGTAGTAGTTAGGTAGAATTGTTGCGGAATTGGTGATGCTGCAGCATTTCCGTTGCTGCAACAATATCTTAGCAGTAGCTTAATCTCCGAATCTCCATTCATTATTCATCATTCTTTATTCTTTTAACCAAATGTAAATCATGTTTGCATGCATAATTGGCATACTAAATCCGTGTGGGATCGATAATCTTGTACTTAGGTACATATATTATTTGTTGACCGGTGTATACTTGCACTTGTTAAGATTGCGTTGATTTATTCTATTTTATTATCTTCTCAATTTGTGACACACGCACAAAACGCGCAACAAGTTTTTGGCGCCGTTGCCGGGGATTTTGGTGTCAATTGATTGTAAATATTGTTTGCATTTGGTTATATTTTTGTTGTTTTATGTTATACTCATTCTTGAGCTTATGAGATTATTGAAATGATTGTATGAGGGACGAATAAATTATGCATGGGCTGAACTGTTTTTGTGAATTATTGATCTGAATTATTTGTTAAATTTCAGCTTGTGTATCATTCATTCCTTAACGTGTGATATTTTGCATGAGTAAAACGCGCAAGGGCTCTCAAGCTACAGTGCTGCCACTTGATCCAGAGATTGAGAGAACCACCAAGGCGTTGAGGAAAAAGAAACAAACCAAGGACAAGGTAGACATGGCTGAGCAACGTGTTGTAGAAAATGAACCTGTCTATAATCTTGTGGTGTTGGCAGACGATAGGGACCATGCTATTCGATAGTATGCGGTCCCTATGTTTAATGAATTGAATCCAAGCATTGTAAGACCAGAGATTACTGCAGCCCAGTTCGAGCTGAAACCAGTGATGTTTCCGATGTTGCAAACGGGATAGCAGATGAAGTGTTGAGGCTGAAATTGTTCCCGTACTCCCTAAGACCTCTACAACAACCACCACCTTCAAACGCTTTAGAAAACATGATGAGAGACTTCATGGCAAGGACAGAAACAACCATACAGGGATTATCCTCTACTGTGCAAAACTTAGAAAGCCAAGTGGGGCAGTTAGCTCAGGAGATGAGGAGCAAACCACAAGGATCACTTCCAAGCGATACGGAGAATCCAAGAAGAGAAGGAAAGGAACATTGCAAGGCAGTTACATTGCGGAGTGGCAGAATACTGGACGAGCCAAAAATGAAGTTTGGAGATGCTGAGAAGACCAGTGAGCCCAGCCAGAATGCAAAAATTCCAGCAGCTGAAAAAGAATCAGTGGAGCCAAATGCTGCAACATCGCAAATGCTGCAGCAAAACAGCATTCCAGAACAGCCGAATGCTGCAGCATCGCAACTGCCGCAGAAAATAGCATTCCAGAATAGCCGAATGCTGCAGCATCGATGCAATATTCCAGAGAGCAAACCAGTACAGCCACGAATGCCTTTTCCACAGAGGTTTGCAAAAAAGAAACAGGATGAGCAGTTCAAGAAGTTCTTGGACATTTTAAAGCAGCTGCACATCAACATTCCATTAGTAGAATCAATAGAACAAATGCCCAACTATGCCAAATTTATGAAGGATATCCTTACAAAGAAAAGAAAGTTGGGAGAATATGAAATTGTTTCATTAACCAAAGAATGCAGTTTCTTTTTGCAGGACAAGTTGCCCCCTAAGATGAAAGATCCGGGGAGTTTTAATATGCCTTGCTCTATTGGAAACTCATATTGTGGTATGACCTTGTGTGATCTTAGTGCTAGCATCAACTTGATGCCTATGTCAGTTTTCAAACAACTGGGCATAGGTAAGGTAAGACCTACGACGGTAACATTCCAATTAGCGGATAGGTCTATAGCTCCCCCCAATGGAAAAATTGAGGACGCCCTGGTAAGAGTTGATAAGTTTATTTTTCCAGCTGATTTTATTGTTCTTGATTATGAAGCAGACATGGAAGTTCCCATTATTTTAGGAAGACCTTTCCTTGCTACGGGAAGGACTCTTATTGATGTGCAGAAAGGGGAACTAACTATGAGATTCCAGGACGATAAAGTCACATTCAACGTATTCAAAGCCATGAAATTCCATGATGAAGGTCAGGAGTGTTTTCGAATCACCACCAGTGATTCTCGGGCAGAAAAAGATGAAGAGCAAGATGAGGATGCAAAGGATGCATTGACGGAGGAAAGTCTACATGATGATGGCAATATGGAGACCGAAGCACATTCAGCTTGGTTAGAAGCAAACCCCGAAAGGTTCAAATTTTGCGCGCAATTTGAATCCTTGGAGTTGTCTTCTCGAGATTTCAAGATAACAAAATCTTCCGTGGAAGAACCACCACAGCTGGAATTGAAGCAATTGCCGCAGCATTTGAAGTATGGTTTTCTAGGAGCAGACTCGATGCTGTCAGTAATCATTTCAGCACTGCTGAGTGCGGAACAGGAGGAGAATTGCTTGGAGCTTTGCATCAGCATAAGAGAGCTATGTGATGGACCATAGCTTACATCAAAGGTATATGACCAACCTTATGCATGCACAAGATAATTTTGGAAGACAATTCAAAAAATTCAATAGAGGGGCAGAAATGATTAAATCTAATTACGAAGGAAGTGGTAAAGGAACAAAATTATCAAGTGGCTAGATTTTGACATTATTTATCCTATATCTAACAGCGCTGGGGATGGAGAATTTGCATGGATTACAAGAAGATAAACAAAGCCACAAGAAACGATTGCTTCCCACTGCCTTTCATTGATCAAATGTTGGATAGGTTGGCTGGACGGGATTCTGATTACTTTCTGGATGGGTATTCTGGTTACAATCAGATTGCTGTAGCACCAGAGGACCAATACAAAATGACCTTCACTTGTCCCTATGGTACTTTAGCATTTAGAAGAATGCCATTCAGACTGCGTAATGCTCCAGCAATGTTCCAACGATATATGATGGCCATTTTCACAGATATGGTGGATCAATATTTAGAGGTTTTCATGAATGACTTCTCCATATTTTGGGACTCTTTTGAAAAATGCTTAGAGAATTTGGCCAAGGTGCTTAAACGTTGTGAGGACACCAACCTAGTCCTCAATTGGAAGAAGTGTCACTTCATGGTTAAAGAAGGCATTGTGCAAAACTCTTCACTTATAATACTTGTCGATGCTAAGTAGTTAATTGAGCACAATCTATAAGTGAACACTTTCATCTATTATTTATTGCATTTCTTTTTAATTCGTTTTTCTTATTTCTTCTTGTTTGTTTTTTTTCAGCTTTCGATTTCTTTTCCTTGTTTTGTTTTAATTATTGTTCTTTTATTTTTCAGGTGCTTCAATGCGGAATTAATGGCTGTTTACTCCTAAGTTTCTTTCAGAATTTTCAGAATTGGTTTTGAGACTTCAATTTCATATTACAATGTCGTTCTCTTTCGCTCTTATTGGTACTCTTATGTTTGATAATACAGGTATGCCTACGGTCAAAGAGGAAAAGGAGTCAAGGCTATTTTATTAAAGAAATGGGACTTGTCACTGCCTCTCGACAGAAATGCTGTGACAACAGGCTGCCACAGACCGACCAAGCCATTCAAGGCTGCCTTAGTCCAATTTCAATTTCAAAATTTAGGCGGTGCAATTTAACAAGGGACTGCCATGAATTGATTACTTATGCAAGCAGCCCTAGTTCCTTTCAATTTCAAAATTTTCAATGGGTGGCATACAACTAGAACTTGTTGGGAAACAAAAAAAGGTTAGTTTAATTTTTATATTTTATTTGTGGAGAATGTGTGTGAATTGAAAAGACAAAGAGAGAAAGAAGTGGAGAATTATCTAAAGGACACAAATTTCTCTACACACACGGTCTTCTACTTTCCTTCTCTTCAAACTCACTTTTCAGCCTTCAACAAACCAAAAGATTCAAGGTTAGTACTCACTTTTCTACATTTTTATTTCTTCTCGGTAATGTGAGTTGGTGTATGGTACTTGCAATGTGAGTATACACTCCTTGAGTAGCATGTATAGTATTTATGGAGTACAATTTTTGCATTACCAATGGATAGAGGATTGTATTGGCTGTATTTAGGGTTCTAGTTATACTTGAGTTCTTGTGTGTGAGCATGCTTGTAGAAATGACAGATCTTCCAGTTGATGTGTATCTCGGTTTATTGTGTTGGGCAAAAAGGGTGGTTATGATTCAAAACAAATTTCATGTCTTAATGGTCTTCATGTTTTTACTTAGCAACAATGACCGCCTGAATTGTTGGTATATTTGTGTTTGCTTTCTTCTCACCCGAGAATTGAGAACTTATGTGCCACTAATGCGTTTGTTTCCCATGCTTCGTGTTGAACTAGTTTTCCCTTTTTATGATCAATCCAATGGCTTGTTTTCCCCCTGTTGCTACAGCAATGAGGACATTGCTCCTCTTCAGTTTGGGGGAGGATGTCCTTTTATGAGGAATGAATGTGTATTCTTGCTGGATTATGAATGAATGTTGAGGAATGCTGAATTATGTGTATTTTTGATGAGGAATGAATGTGTATTCTTGATGAATTATGAATGAATGTTGCTGAGTGCTGAATGAAGGTTTATTTTTATGAATGAGCTGAATGAATGTGTTATTGCTCCTGCATTATCTATTAAATCTTTCTAGCATGACCATACTCTAGTGAATCATTTTAGCAGGATTATGTAAATTTGGGAAGATTAGTTATGATGATAATTCATGTATGGTAGTGAGCCTTTAGTACTTAGAATATGTTGATATTAACTAGATTTAAGTGAAAATTTTTGCTCCCACCAAAATTTTTGCACATAGTCTTACTTGGAGATTTCATGTTTATAACAAGAGTTAGCTTTGGTATGAAGATTCAGAATCTTTAGACTCGTTTGTTATATCCCTTGAGGCGAAATCCTAGTAGATTTGGTAATATAGAAATGATTAAGGCATGTTCTTGAATCGTTTGAGCCTTTCTAGCTTACCCTAATGCATTTTATTTCCTTAGTTAAACCAAGTTGAGCTTAAGCCTAATTTCTTGACACCCTTATTTAATAGCCACTTATCCTAAATGTTTTGTATGTATCCATTCTTTGTCTTCCCTAAACTTGACCTTAGTCTGCTATGAACACTGCTGAACATAAGTTTGGGGGTATGCGGAGAATGCTGCATTACAAAGCATAGAAATGTTGAAGAATTGCTGCAGCATTGGTGTTGCTGCAGCAGTATCATTTTTACTAGATTGGTGGTAGTTATTTGTTTTATGAAATTATGTTATGAATGCTCTAAGTATTGAGGATATGTGTTTTTGATGTTTTTTTTAAAAAAAGAAATGTTGTAGAATTGCTGCAGCATTTTGATTCAGTGAAAAAAAAACAAAAAAAAACAAAAAAAAGAACAAAAAGAGCAAAGGAAATACATATTATGCTTTTTTCTTGTGGTCAAATGCTATATATTGATTGAGGTTAAATGCTGCATTTATTACTGAAGCAGGGTGTAAATATTTATGCTCCTTGAGTTGTGAAAAAAAATGAGAAAAAATGATGGCATTGGGTTGAAGTTCATGGCAGACTAGGACTAAGTTTTGAACCTACTTTTTATCTATATTTTTTTCCTACCTTAGCCTTGGCCTACATTACAACCAAATTAAGACTTATTTGATCTTTATTGCTGAATTTGCTACATTAGTGGAGAGTGGTGTAATAGATTGAGTTTGAAGATGCCAAATGAATCTTAGGATTACCATACGTTGACTTATGAATGAGAGATTGAAAAGGAAAGACTATTCACACACACACGGGGAGCAGATCTTTGAGCTTGATTTAGTTAATGTTCTGATATTTGAGGAACTTGGGTCATGAACACATTAGAGTTTTGTTTCACATCTTTGATCTGAAAATATATCCCAAATTTGCCTATGATTGCTAGATGATTCTGGACATGAATTGTTGTACTGTTTGATTGAGTTTTATTGATCTATCTTATCTGCTGCAGCATTGCTCGGGATGAGCAATGATTTAAGTTTGGGGGTGTGATAACTCTACGAAAGTAGAGTTATTTGCACTTGTTTTGCCTATTTTCTAACTCCATTTGCTTGACTTGTCTATAATTTTGAGTTAGATTTTGTTAAATTGCATACTTCTCTTCCCAATTTTAATTTTGTAGATTAATTGTTGAAAATGGCCATTTTAATTGAAGAAATCCCTACATTTTATTATTCCATTGTCAACCTTTAAATTTGTGCAGGATTTTACATAAAAGATGATGGAATTTTTGGATTCAATTGCTAAGGGTAAAAAGGGAATTTTGATGATTGAAATTGGTAAAAGGAATTGGGATAAAAGTTGGCCAATTTGAAGGAATGGGAAATCAGTGGATGAGTCATCAAGAGGGAAAATGGGAAATTAAATTCCACTAAGCATCTAAACGTGTATATATATATATAAATATATATATGCATACATACATATATAACATGTGCACACACACACCATTTGAATTTAATTTCTTTTGTCCTATCCATTATATATATATATATATATATATTTGTGAGAGTGGGTGGACAAAAAGAAGAAGATAGTGGGAAGACCAACAAAATATATATATATATTTGTGAGAGTGGGTGGACAAAAAGAAGAAGATATATATATATATATATATATATATATATATATATATAATATATATATATAATTTGTGAGAGTAAGTGGACAAAAAGAAGAAGAAAGTGGGCATACGTATGATGATGATAGGCAAATTGTATATATATATATATATAGTGGGCATACTGGACATGAATTGTATATATATATATATATATATATATATATATATATTCATACGTATGATGATGAGAACTCTCAATTGCTGGCGGGTTTTCAGGAGAAAAGGCAGTGGCAGCAGCACTTGCTATATATATATATATATATATATATATATACATACGTATGATGATGAGAACTCTCAATTGCTAGCGGGTTTTCAGGAGAAAAGGCAGTCGCAGCAACACTTGCTATATATATTATATATATGAGAAGAGAAGAGAAGAGAGGAGGTTCACGGAGGAGAGGAGGAGAAATAGAGTAGTACCGTAGCTTTTGTATGTTTGTATCTAGTATTGGGTAACTTAGAATTTAGGCAGTGAATATTTTGTTTTAGATTGATTTAAAGCTTCAGTTAGAGAGGAAAATACCTGAGAAGGCTGGGCGACATTGCTGGATTCTTGTAAGATGGACAGAATCGAAGGCAGCAGCATCACGCAGAGGAAACGAAGGACAGCAGCAGCTTGATTAAATCCGATTTAGGGCAGTAGGGTGATCTCCGACCCGAGTAACCCTCTTTCCATTTCTTCAATTTGCTTACTGTTTTGTAATTGAATGTTCTTCAATTTGTTACTGTTTTGTAATTGAATGTTCTTTGTGATATGAGAATGTTTACATGTTTTCAATGATTAATTAAAAGTGTTTTGGGATTGATATGTTTTCCGTCTTGGGATTGACTGGTGTCACTATGGACCTAGGGACTGTTTTTCCTATTACTTTAATCCTTGTCTTTCATGATTCGTTTCAGCAAAATATATATTCATAACCTGAAGTGTTGTAGTCTAGTAAATTATAAACATGTGGAAAAGCGTAATGTGGCATAAGATGAATAGAATGCATAAGTTTTGTGTATCGTTTTCTTTATTGATGCTTGTATGGGGCATGCTTAGTTTATTCATGCAATTACTTAAACGGATTAGGAATAACTTGCGGTTACGACTGTCCAAGTTATGTATCGAACTAGTATCTGGCTTTCTAACCGGAAGGGGTCTAGTTGACACGTTAATTGCATGGCACTTGCTTGAGGAGCATGATCGTGCGGTCAATATTGCAGGGGACACGACCAATTTCACAGCCTTGTGTTGTTTTAGGTTCACGGTACTTCGTACTCCATGAGACGATGTTATTGGGGGTTTAGACTAGTAGGCTAAGTTGTTTGGGTAGAACCAGACTGCTGTAGTGTTAATTTGGAAACCGAAAAGCATGCTTAGCATTCTTGGATTCACTATTGGTTTGTATTTGTATTTTTGGCTTGATTTTTACAGCATTGTATTACCTATTGTATTCACTATTGTAAATCATGTTTGCATGCATAATTGGCACACTAAATCCCTGTGGGATCAATAATCTTGTACTTAGGTACATATATTACTTGTTGACCGGTGTATTTTGCACTTGTTAAGATTGCGTTGATTTATTCTATTTTATTATTTTCTCAATTTGTGACACACGCACACAACGCAACAGATACCTTCCTCAATTGGTCAACTTTTATCCAAATTTCTTTTACCAATTTTAGCCAGCAAAATTACCTTTTTACCCTTTTCAATTGAATCCAAAATTTCCATATTCTTTTGTGTAATCCTGCACAAATTTCAGCCTCAACAATTAAATTCAATTATAACTAAATTTAGGAATTTCTTCATGTAAAATGGGGTTTTTAACAATTAATCCACAATATCAAAATTGGGAAAAGAATTATGCCCATTAACACAATCTAACCCAAAATCAAAGGACAAAACATGCAAATAAAGCTAGGAAACGAGGTAAAACATGTGTAAATAACTCTACTATCGTAGAGTTATCAGGAGTCTACATTGGAAAACCCTTGTTCACTTATCCCGAGAAAAGGAAAATATACTAAGGTCACACATACCCCTCCCGCTATGACCCAACATATCCTCCCCCTCTCTGACATAATAAATATCAAAAAGTTAACTCACCAACTCCACTAATTCCCGCTCTTCCAAAATTCACAAAAATTACTATGTCAACATCTCCTAACCATATCGGATTGTTAGAACATGCTACTATCCCAAAGTTACCTAACCCATCTCATCCTAACCTTGATATAATTTCAATCCAATATGAACCCACAAGCCCAAATCTACCACCCACTTTCAGTCCATCCCTTTCTACCTGCCTACGATTAAATTCAATATCAGATTTACCAAGCCTGCAACCAAATGTAGCTCTAATTGGCACTCTGAAGAGACTGAGAACTTTCACAAATAGACAGAGTAAGAGAATTTGCATGAATATTTTGAACACAGAAATTCTGATGAAAGTCTTGTGATACGCGAAAATCGTATCACCTTTTTAGCATGTTTTTATATATGATTTTGGGTGAAATTGAGGATAAATTAATCTTAATTGTTTATTATTTACTTAATTTCACAGTTTTTATGATTTTGGAAGTGTCAGGTGAAAAGTAGACAAAAACAGCAAATTTTGGGGCAAAAACGTAATTTTTGGAAATGCTGACTTGGTCAAAGGCTCGGGACGGGCGTCCCGACCCAGTCAAAGCACCGGGACGGGCATCCAGGACTCGGGACGGGCGTCCCGAATTGGTCAATAGACCAGGACGGGCGTCCCAATCCTGGACGGGCGTCCCGAACCCCCAATCAAGTCCCACATCGAAATTTTGATGAAAACTCACCCCGGGAAGCTGCTATAAATACCCCAGGCCTCCAGCAGTTGAATTCATTCCTCTCCACTCGATCTGAGTCATTCAGTGGTTTCCAGTGTACAATTCTCTATTACACAACTCACTCGGAGACTCGGATTTCAGTAGAAGTTTTCTTTCTTTCCTTTTTTGTTTTTGGTTTTTCTTAGTTTCTGGGAATTAGTCTCAGGTCCTAGGGTTCGATAGATAGGTTCATTTATGGTATTCATAGAATACCCGAGATTTTGTTAGGAGATCCTAAGAGGGCTCTAGGCGTTCAAAGAGTCAGTCCACATGGCTAGGCTTAAGCTGGGTATTAAGGTAAAGCCCAGTTACTAGGCTGAGGAAGCGTCCTCCGAAGGTTTTGGCGAGCAGAGTCGGGGCGAGCAATACGACATATACAGCAGTACGCTCCATCGGCGAGACTACATAAAGGGTGATTTCTTTATGGCATCAGTCCCCCTGTCCCTCTCTTATATGTTGTTATTGTGTTCTTCCAAAAATTGATTATGAATACGAGATTACGATTTGTATGAATATTTGTTTTATATGTTGACGTTGTTATGTTTTTCCGGTAATGGCCACCTGCTTAATATTCACTATGTCTGCATGTCTAATGTGCTCTTTTAAACTAAAGTTAGGGTTATAGACAATTCCTAACCACGGTCTAATCATAACTTGTTTAGTTTAACAGACATCAATTAGTATTGGTGTCTGCCATGCTAGATAAAATAACCTGTTGAACACCCTATTTGTTAGAGTAGTCTAGGTAGGCCGAGTTGAGTCCGATTATGCCGGCGGCTAGGGCAAGCGGTATGATCCCCGAAGTGACATAGGGCTTTCATGGATGCCTTCGTCCCGAACCGTGAGTAGGGCCGTCATTAAGGTAGGGCGGTTTATTAGAGACCTCGGATGTGGTACGCCTTTAGACACAGAACATAGTTGCAATCCAGGCCAAGACATGTCTAAAATACTCGAATATAGGTCAATCAACACGTAGGAACAGTATAACATAGAATCAGGACTCATCTATAAAACACTTCTAGGATTAATTAAACTTAAACCTAGTGGAGAATGGATCACCCTCTCATCAAAGTTATTGATGAAGATTGCATAACTGGATCATAAGATAGGAGTTAGGATAAAAGGCTAGTTACTACTAAGCCGTTGCCACTTCCCTGGGAGTACGATATTTAATTTAATAAAATCGTAGATACTTTCCAACAGACTAGCTACACGATAGGTACACAACTCACTCAGATATCATAGGTACACTTCTCTACCTATGATATGTAGGTAGTATGTTATGGTTAGTGGGAGATAATTGATAGCTATCTTGGACTAATTGATTAGGAATAGGGAATTCCTGATAACTGAGCACAACCTTGTCTGGATTAGAGACCTCAGCCAATTGCCTGTTCAAGACTTAACTAGATAAAATTAGACCAGTTGTGGATATATTGGTAGTTAGAATGACTAGATGAGACTCTGAGCTAGAAGTGAAAAGAAATTAAAGGAAGTTAATCAAATAAGGGTAGTTTGCCAGCGGCCTTCGCTACTCGAGCACCACTCATTCGGGGAACTTAAAGCCTGATGCCCTAAGGTCGTGTAGATCTGGGAGTCATCGAAGTGGGACTCGCTACATGGGTAGTTGAAGTTGACGTGTTCTAAAGCAGACTCAAAATACCCCAAATCTATAAAGAAAACAACTAAATGCTAAAACATTAAAAAAAAAACTGATCACCAAAGCTCAGAACTCAAAAAGTTGTCTGTTGTTAATATGTCTAGCGATAGGTCGAAGTGTTATCTGGTAGTAGTTAAGACAAGAGTACATTGTGTTGACTATCTGGTCTGGACTAGTACACACACTACACATCAGGAAGACCCTGTGACTAAGAAAAAAAGTTCAACCTAGTTGTTGATTTGTTTTCTGCCTAATCATAACAAGCTACTAAAAACATCTGACACCTTGTCATAGCAACCTAACCAGTCAGACCTGTATTAAGACTTGTCTGAAGAATTTTTGGAATAAAAACATGACTAGGAATTTAAGTAACTTCAGGTAGACTTTGCTTGAGGACAAGCAAAAAGCTAAGTGTGGGGTTATCTGATACGCGAAAATCGTATCACATTTTTAGCATGTTTTTATGTATGGATTTGGGTGAAATTGATGGTAATTTGATCTTGATTGTTCATTATTTACTTAATTTCACAGTTTTTATGATTTTTGAAGTGTCGGGTGAAAAGTAGACGAAAACAGCAAATTTTGGGGCAAAAACGCAATTTTTGGAAATATTGACTTAGTCAACGGGTCAGGACGGGCGTCCCGAACCCGGGACGGGGTCCAGGACTCAGGATGGGCGTCCTGACCTGGTCAACCGATCAGGACGGGCGTCCCAATCCAGGACGGGCGTCCCGAGCCCCTAGAACCAATCCCACATCGAATTTTTGCTGAAAAATCACCCCGGAAAGCTGCTATAAATACCCCAGGCCTCCAGCAGTTGAATTCATTCTCTCCACTCGATCTGAGTCATTAAGTGGTTTCCAGTGTACACTTCTCTAGTACACAACTCACTCAGAGACTCGGATCTCAGTTTTCTTTCTTGTTAGTGTTTTGTTTTAGTTTTTGAGAAATAGTCTCAGATCTTAGGATTACATAGATAGGTTCGTTTTTGGTATTCATAGAATACCCGGGATTTTGTTAGGAGATCCTAAGAGGGCTCGAGGCGTTCGAAGAGTCAGTCCACAGGGGTGGGCTTAAGCCGGGTTGTTAAGTAAAGCCCAGTTACTAGGTTGAGGAAGCGTCCTCCGACGGTTCTGACGAGCAGAGTCGTGTCAAGTAGTAAGGCATATATAGCAGTACGCTCCAACGGCGTGACTACGTAAAGGGTGATTTCTTTATGGCATCAGTCCCCCCTGTCCCTCTCTTTATATGTTGTTACTGTGTTTGTCCAAATACTGATTTGAATACCAGATTATGTTTTTATGAATATTTGTGATATATGTTGAAGATATTATGTTTTTCTAGAAATGGCCACCTGCTTAAATATCCATTATGTCTGCATGTCTGTTGCCGTTCTTTTAAACTGAATTTAAGGTTATAGACAATTCCTAACCACGGTCTATTCATAACCTGTTTAGTTTAACATACATCAATTAGTATTGGTGTCTGCCATACTAGATAAAATAATCTGCGGAACACCCTGTTGGTTGAGAGTAGTCTAGGTAGGTTGAGTAGAGTTTTATGCAGGCGGTTATGAGACGAGCGGTATGATCCCCAAAGTGACATAGGGCGTTCATTGCTGACTTTAGTCTGAGCCGTGAGTAGGGCCGTTTACCTTGGCGATGGGGCGGTAGCATAGAGACTCAGATGTGGTAACCTTTAGACACAGAACATAGTTGCAATCCAGGCCAAGACATGTCTAAAATACTCGAATATAGGTCAATCAACGTATAGGAACAGTATAACGTAGAATTAGGACTCATCTATAAAACACTTCTAGGATTAATTAGACTTAAACCTAGTGGAGAATGAATCACCCTCTCATCAAAGTATTTGATGAAGATTGCATAACTGGACCATAAGATAGGAGTTAGGATAAAAGGCTAGTTACTACTAAGCCGTTGCCACTTCCCTAGGAGTACGATAATTAACTTAATAAAATCGTAGATACTTTCTAACAGACTAGCTACACGATAGGTACTCTGCCTTAGGTTCTGGCTGATTAAGTGACAACATAGAGACTAAATGTGACAATTAGTCAATCACAGTCCTTAATTATTCATAATCAACATAGGGTAAAATAACACCTATTTAGCACGTCAACCGGAAACCCATCAGATTTTTGGCGCCGTTGCCGGGGAAATATCATAATGAATTTAGGATTCCTGATCAAAATTCTAGAGGCTTATGATAGGTAACGGTAGTAACCTAGATCTTAGACCTACACTTATCTTACACTAGTTAGACAATCACTTTCCTAAATATAGGGTTATCATAACTAATTAATTTTAGATGTTATCTGGAATTAAGACACTTAGGATAATCAAATTTTAGAAAATCATTCTAAAACCATATTGAGGGAATTTAATTGCTTTCGAAATATTAAAAAGAAAAAAAATGTTAAAATCTAAAAATCCAAAAAAGAATGTATTTTTCTTGCTCAACGGTAAGTTGTTCTTCTTCCCTATCTCTTGTTCTTTCTTAGTTGTTTTTTTTTCGTACATTTGTTTCTCTTTTTCGTTTTTTTCCCCTATTACATAAAAAATAAAAAATGGAAATGAGGATAGAATATTTTTTTGAGTTGTCAATTTTTGGCTCAGGTTTTAATCTAGAAGAAATATCATTGTGGAATTTTCTTAGGTCATGCTTAGTCTATTAGACAGAATCATGAAATAAAATTTTCTTTAATAGACAAACCTCTGAGTATTCTAATGAGAAAAGATGTTCCTTTTGTTTGATGATAAATGCATGAGATTGTTTAAACCAAAAGGAATTACTGCACCCATTATGACATCACCTAATTGGAATTTGCTTTGTGAATTAATATGTGATGCTAGTGACCATGTAGTAATGATTATTTTAGGAAATAAGCGTGATTAGAACTTCATATTATACACTATGCAAGTAAGACCTTTTACTGATGCCTAGTAGAACCTTACCACCACTGAAAAGGGATTACTAGTTATTGCATATGCCTATGATACATTCATGCCATGCCTAGTCTAAATAATAGTATACACTGATTACTTTACTCTAAGATATCTATTCAATAAAACTAATGATGAACTAAGATTGATTAGTTAAGTTCTATTGAATTTGATATAGAAAGACGGGATAAGAAAAAGGGCTAAAAATCTAGAAAGCAAACATTTGGTCTAGATTAGAAAACCCCGAGTTAGAAGCTATTGACGAGACAGTAGTATCTGATAAACTTCTGAATGAGAAATTATTTGCTATGAATAATGATTCTCCTCCGTAGTTTACTGATATTACTAATTATCTAGTTGCTAATTATTCCCAAGTGATATGACTTATCAACAAAAGAAGAAATTCTTTGTTTATTTGGAATGTTACTACTAGGGAGATCCGTTTTTCTATTTTGAATCATTGCAGGGTAAGTGATCAGAAGACGTATCTCAGAAGACAAAGGACACAAGATTTTGAAGCATTGCCCTAAAGAATCTACGGGAGACCAATTGACTACTATCAACACTGTCCGGAAAGTGTTGAAAGCAGGATCTTGTTGACCCACCATATTCAAGGATTTTGTATCTCTGATACAGTCCTGTGATGCTTGCCAAATATTAGGTAACACATCTTCCAGAGATCATCTACCCCAGCGACATACACAGAATGTTCCAACCGTTGATATCAGGGGTATTTCGAATCCTTTTCCTTTCTTCCTTTGACACTAAATACATCATAGTAGTCGTGGAACACTTTTTCAAAATGGCTTGAAGCACAGGCATTACCTACTAATGATGTTAAAGTCATGTGCAGATTCTAGTTGTTTTCCAGATTCAGAGTGCCGATGTCTTAGGAAGAATTGTTCAGCCTGTGTATCAAATCTATGAAGTCTGCTAAGTACCACACTTTAGCAGGGATTGCTATGGGAATGACTGACCATTCCAAAAAGAGGTAGGAGTAGGTTACTGCAGAATGCTACTCCAATGGGAGACGCATACAATCCCCGCTAGAGGAATCATACGGGATTTAGCTGAGGAGTAATTCGGAAGCTGGAAACTATCAGAAGACACCACCACAGCAAAACCCACACTCGCAGAATCAATAGATGAGATACTGGCAACAATTAAAGTCAGACCAGTGCAAGCAAGTGATCTACCAAGAGGTAATGAACGGTCGACAGATATAGAGGAATTTGGCGTTGTATCAGGAGCATAGCAATGGAGGAGCTTGCATCCCCTGCATACCAATCAGCTGTGAGAAACTTCCTCGAGGAAGTCTCAAATACTTGGGCCCAGATCTACACAACTGGAGCCCCCTACCACCACAGCTTCGCCAAAACTTCAGGTATCTTTTCTTCCATTCGAGACTTGCATGCAATACCTTTACTAACATTGGCAGGAAGGCACACAAATCCCAAGAAAACTCATTCCTAGACACGTTCCTCCTGGACACGTTGCTATGATTGTGAGAAATCTTACAAATGATTCGAGGAAGTAGTCCGTGGGGCTCGAGCCATTCATCAAATGAATAGGCCACTACCTGGAGCTCGACAATGAAGGATCGGAGGTGACGTCATCCGTTCCAATATCTAGAGCTTACAGAGTCAAGAGCGCCTCAGCAATAGCACATGGCTAAGGTGAATAGCCAATTGATAGCCTACAAAAAACCCTTCTGCTCGAGGCAAGAAGGTAGTTTTTCTAACCCTCATCTTCCTTTTATTTTCTTCATTTCGTGTTTTGTTATTTGTTATTTACTTCGCTACTTCATTTTCCTTCTTACCCTTAGTCAGTCAAATAAGTGTGGGGTAAGAAATTTCTGTTTTGTTTTTGTTTCTCCTTGTTTTCAAATAAGTGTGGGGTAGTCTAGATATGCATGAACACTGAGGACAGTGTCACAAATAAGTGTGGGGTAGCAGTGCACGATGCACTATAGCAGTTTGCAAAATTTTTTATTTTGCATGCTTTTGCTTGTTTTCCCAGTATTTTCACACCCTTCCAAAAAATTTTCAAAATTTTTCCGTCTTTCAGACTTCTAAATGCAGTATGCTTGGTTAAACAATTGCTTATGTCTATGATATGTAGGTAGTATGTTATGGTTAGTGGGAGATAATTGATAGCTATCTTGGACTAATTGATTAGGAATAGGGAATTCCTGATAACTGAGCACAACCTTGTCTGGATTAGAGACCTCAGCCAATTGCCTGTTCAAGACTTAACTAGATAAAATTAGACCAGTTATGGATATATTGGTAGTTAGAATGACTAGATGAGACTCTGAGCTAGAAGTGAAAAGAAATTAAAGGAAGTTAATCAAATAAGGGTAGTTTGCCAGCGGCCTTCGCTACTCGAGCACCACTCATTCGGGGAACTTAAAGCCTGATGCCCTAAGGTCGTGTAGATCTGGGAGTCATCGAAGTGGGACTCGCTACATGGGTAGTTTGAAGTTGACGTGTTCTAAAGCAGACTCAAAACCCCAATCTATAAAGAAAACAACTAAATGCTAAACATTAAAAAAAAACTGATCACCAAAGCTCAGAACTCAAAAAGTTGTCTGTTGTTAATATGTCTAGCGATAGGTCGAAGTGTTATCTGGTAGTAGTTAAGACAAGAGCATGTGTTTGACTATCTGGTCTGGACTAGTACAACACACACATCAGGAAGACCCTGTGACTAAGAAAAAAAAGTTCAACCTAGTTGTTGATTTGTTTTCTCCTAATCATAACAAGCTACTAAAAACATCTGACCCTTGTCATAGCAACCTAACCAGTCAGACCTGTATTAAGACTTGTCTGAAGAATTTTTTGGAATAAAAACATGACTAGGAATTTAAGTAACTTCAGGTAGACTTTGCTTGAGGACAAGCAAAAAGCTAAGTGTGGGGTTATCTGATACGCGAAAATCGTATCACATTTTTAGCATGTTTTTATGTATGAATTTGGGTGAAATTGATGGTAATTTGATCTTGATTGTTCGTTATTTACTTAATTTCACAGTTTTTATGATTTTTGAAGTGTCGGGTGAAAAGTAGACGAAAACAGCAAATTTTGGGGCAAAAACGCAATTTTTGGAAATATTGACTTAGTCAACGGGTCAGGACGGGCGTCCCGAACCCGGGACGGGCGTCCTGACCTGGTCAACCGATCAGGACGGGCGTCCCGAACCCGGGACGGGCGTCCTGACCTGGTCAACCGATCAGGACGGGCGTCCCGAGCCCCTAGAACCAATCCCACATCGAATTTTTGCTGAAAAATCACCTCGGAAAGCTGCTATAAATACCCCAGGCCTCCAGCAGTTGAATTCATTCCTCTCCACTCGATCTGAGTCATTAAGTGGTTTCCAGTGTACACTTCTCTAGTACACAACTCACTCAGAGACTCGGATCTCAGTTTTCTTTCTTGTTAGTGTTTTGTTTTAGTTTTTGAGAAATAGTCTCAGATCTTAGGATTACATAGATAGGTTCGTTTTTGGTATTCATAGAATACCCGGGATTTTGTTAGGAGATCCTAAGAGGGCTCGAGGCGTTCGAATAGTCAGTCCACAGGGGTGGGCTTAAGCCGGGTTGTTAAGTAAAGCCCAGTTACTAGGCTGAGGAAGCGTCCTCCGACGGTTCTGACGAGCAGAGTCGGGTCAAGCAGTAAGGCATATATAGCAGTACGCTCCAACGGCGTGACTACGTAAAGGGTGATTTCTTTATGGCATCAGTCCCCTCTGTCCCTCTCTTTATATGTTGTTACTGTGTTTGTCCAAATACTGATTTGAATACCAGATTATGTTTTTATGAATATTTGTGATATATGTTGAAGATATTATGTTTTTCTAGAAATGGCCACCTGCTTAAATATCCATTATGTCTGCATGTCTGTTGCCGTTCTTTTAAACTGAATTTAAGGTTATAGACAATTCCTAACCACGGTCTATTCATAACCTGTTTAGTTTAACATACATCAATTAGTATTGGTGTCTGCCATACTAGATAAAATAATCTGCGGAACACCCTGTTGGTTGAGAGTAGTCTAGGTAGGTTGAGTAGAGTTTTATGCAGGCGGTTATGAGACGAGCGGTATGATCCCCAAAGTGACATAGGGCGTTCATTGCTGACTTTAGTCTGAGCCATGAGTAGGGCGTTTACCTTGGCGATGGGGCGAGCATAGAGACTCAGATGTGGTAACCTTTAGACACAGAACATAGTTGCAATCCAGGCCAAGACATGTCTAAAATACTCGAATATAGGTCAATCAACGTATAGGAACAGTATAACATAGAATTAGGACTCATCTATAAAACACTTCTAGGATTAATTAGACTTAAACCTAGTGGAGAATGAATCACCCTCTCATCAAAGTATTTGATGAAGATTGCATAACTGGACCATAAGATAGGAGTTAGGATAAAAGGCTAGTTACTACTAAGCCGTTGCCACTTCCCTGGGAGTACGATAATTAACTTAATAAAATCGTAGATACTTTCTAACAGACTAGCTACACGATAGGTACTCTGCCTTAGGTTCTGGCTGATTAAGTGACACCATAGAGACTAAATGTGACAATTAGTCAATCACAGTCCTTAATTATTCATAATCAACATAGGGTAAAATAACACATATTTAGCACGTCAACCGGAAACCCATCAACACGTTCCCCCTGGACACGTTGCTATGATTATGAGAAACCTTACAAATGATTCTAGGAAACAGTCATTGGGGATTGAGCCATTCCTCAAAAGGATATACCACTACCTAGAGCTCGACAATGAAGGATCGGAGCTGACGTCATCCGTTTCAATATCTGGAGATTGCAGAATCAAGAACACCTCAGCAATAGCACATGGCTAAGGTGAAGAGTCAATTGACAGCCCAGAGAAAACCCTTCTGCTCGAGGCAAGAAGGGTGTTTTTCTAATCTCATCTTCCTTTACTTTTATCTTCTTCATTTTTGTGTCCTGTTTTGTTATTTCTTTGGTTGTTTTATTTTCTCTCTTACCCTTAGTTAGTCAAATAAGTGTGGGGTAAGAGTTTTCTATTTTGTTTTTGTTTCTTGTTTTCAAATAAGTGTGGGGTAGTTTAGATATGCATGAACACTGAGGACAGTGTCAGACTCAAGTGTGGGGTAGCAGTGCACGGTGCACTGTAGTAGTTTTTGAAAAATATTTCATGATTTTGCATGTTTTCCTCATATTTTCACACCCTTCCAAAATTTTTCAAAATTTTTCCATCTTTCAGACTTCTAAATACAGTATGATTGGTTAAACAATTGCTTATGTCTATGATATGTAGGTATTATGATGTGGTTAGTAGGAGATAATTGATAACTATTGCTGAACCTATTGATTAGGAGTAGGGAATTCCTGATAATTGTGCACAACTTAGTCTGGATTAGAGACCTCAACCAATTACCTTTTCAAAACTTAACTAGATAAAATTAGACCAGTTGCAGGATGCATTGACAATTGGAATGACTAGATGAGACTCTGAGCCAAAAGTGAAAAAGAAAAAAAAAGTGAGCTAATTAAAATAGGGTAGTTTGCCAGCGGCCTTCGCTACTCGAGCACCACTCCTTCGGGGAACTTAAAGCCTGATGCCCTAAGGTCGTGTAGATCTGGGAGTCATCGGAGTGGGACTCGCTACATGGGTAGTTGAAGTTGACGTGTTCTAAGCAGACTCAAAATACCCTAGAAAATCTATAAACGAAAGAAATCAATAAATGCTAAATGATAGAATCTGATCACCAAAGCTCAGAACTCAGAAAGTTATCTGTTGTCAGTGTGTCTAGCGATAGGTCGAAGTGTTATCTAGTAATAGTTAAGACAAGAGTTTATTGTGTTGACTATCTGGTCTGGACTAGTACACACTACACATCAGGAAGACCTTATGACTAAGAGAAAAGTTCAACCTAGTTGTTAAGTTACTTTCTGCTCAACCCTAACAAACTACTAGAGACATTTGAGACCTTGTCATAGCAACCTAACCAGTCAGACCTGTGTTAAGAATTATCTGAAGAATTTTTGGAATAAAAACATGTCTAGGAATGCACATATGGTTTAGAATCACTAACTTCAGGTAGACTTTGCTTGAGGACAAGCAAAAAGCTAAGTGTGGGTTATCTGATACGCGAAAATCGTATCACCTTTTTAGCATGTTTTTATATATAATTTAGGGTGAAATTGAGGGTAAATTGATCTTAATTGTTTATTATTTACTTAATTTCATAGTTTTTATGATTTTGGAAGTGTCAGGTGAAAAGTAAACGAAAATAGCAAATTTTGGGGCAAAAACGCAATTTTTTGAAATGCTGACTTGGTCAAAGGCTTAGGACGGGCGTCCCGACTAGGTCAACAGACCAGGACGGGCATCCCAATTCGGGACGGGCGTCCCGAACCCCCAGATCAAGTCCCACATCGAATTTTTGATGAAAAATCACCCCGGGAACCTGCTATAAATACCCCAGGCCTCTAGCAGTTGAATTCATCCCTCTCCACTCGATCTGAGTCATTCAGAGACTTCCAGTGTACAGTTCTCGAGTACACAAGTCCCTCAGAGACTCAGATTTCAGAAAAAGTTTTCTTTCTTTCTTTTAGTTTCTCGTTTTCTTAGTTTCTGAGAATTAGTCTCAGATCTTAGATTACGACTAGATAGGGTTCGTGTTCGGTATCACAGAATACCGGGATTTCGTTAGGAGATCCTAAGAGAGAGATAGGGTGCGTGTTCTTAGTCAGATTAGGGCAGTTTGCTTAAGCCCGGGATGTAAGGTAAAGTAATTGCTACTAGGTCTGAGGAGCGTTCTCCGAAGGCTCTGCCGAGTAGAGTAGGATCGAGCAGTCAGAAGCATACAGGAGCTGCAGCACCGGCTGGACCTGCATAAAGCGGTGACTACTTTATGATAGTGGGTCCCCTAGACGAGGTTCTGTATGTTTTTGAATTGTTTTATCTGAATATTAATTTGATACTGAATTTATTATCATACATGTTTTACAATTTGAGATACTGTTCATTTTCCCGGGAAGATCATAGAGCTAGAGTTATCATTATGAATGTTGAACTGTCGTGTCCTTTTAAATTAAACTAGGGTTATAGACAACTCCTAACCAATGTCTGAATCATAACTGGTTTAGTTTAACAAACTGTAAAAGGTCTGCCAGATTAGGAAGAAATAACAAAACAGATCACCATGTTTGTTAGAGTACCCTAATAAAGCTGAGTTTGTACGCTATGCCAATCCTAGGGTTAAGTGGCATGATACCGAAGTGACATAGGGTACCGTTCATGGATACTTTAATCCGACAGATGAGAAGGATCATCCCAAGGTAGGGGTGAATACACTAGGTAACTCGGATATGGTAAACAGATGGTTACATTTCATAATTACCTTAGAGATCAAGATATATCTAAAATGTTCGAAGTTAAGGTCAAACAAATTGTAATAAGTGAGCTTAAACTGATGAATGCCTGTCTAATCTTGAATACTAATTGCTTGTTATGGGTGAGTGGGATCACCAATCAATCTCAAAGTATTGATTATCGATTGACTGACTAGATAATAAGATGAATGTTAGGATTAAGGGATAGTTACTACTAAGCCGTTACCAGTTCCCTGGGAGTACGATATTAATAAATTAAAATCGTAGATACTTTCCAAGAACTAGCTACACGATAGGTACTCTGCCTTAGGTTCTGAGTGATTAAGTGACAACAATTGAATGCTAAAGTGACAGTTAGTAAGACTTAGTCCTTAATTACTCATAATCAACATAGGTAAATAAAGCCTATCTTTTAGCATACCAATCGGAATGCATCAGATTTAAGATGAATGTTAGGATTAAGGGATAGTTACTACTAAGCCGTTACCAGTTCCCTGGGAGTACGATATTAATAAATTAAAATCGTAGATACTTTCCAAGAACTAGCTACACAATAGGTACTCTGCCTTAGGTTCTGATTGATTAAGTGACAACAATTGAATGCTAAAGTGACAGTTAGTAAGACTCAGTCCTTAATTACTCATAATCAACATAGGTAAATAAAGCCTATCTTTTAGCATACCAATCGGAACGCATCATCTCTCTCTCTCCTTCTTTCCTTTCCTTTCTTTTGCTTTTGTTTTTCTTGTTCTATGTGTATAAACATGTCTGGGCTGTATGACGTATGAATATATGTACAAAGTTGATTTATATGACATACAGAATTGTTTGCATTATTTTGTTTTTTTATGTCTTTCTTACCCATAGTGTGGGTAAGAATCTTTTCTTTGTGTTTTATTTATTGTTTTCAAATAAGTGTGGGCTAATTAGATATGCATGAACACTGAGGACAGTGTCAGAATTAAGTGTGGGGTAGCAGTGCACGGTGCACTGTAGCAGTTTGCAAAATTGTTTGCATGTGTTTGCTTGTTTTCCCCATATTTTCACACCCTTCCAAAATTTTTCAAAATTTTCCGTCGTTCAGACTTCTAGATGCAGTATGCCTGGTTAAACAATTGCTTATATCTATGATATGTAGGTAGAATGTTCTGGTTAGTAGGAGGCAATGTGATAGCTATCTTGGACTAATTGATTAGGAATAGGGAATTCCTGATAACTGAGCACAACTTTGTCTGGATTAGAGACCTCAGCCAATTACCTTTTCAAGACTGAACTAGATAAAATTACACCAGTTGTGGATGTTTTGACAATTAGAATGACTAGATGAGACTCCGAGCAAAAAGTTAAAAGAAATTAAAGAAAGTTAATTAAATAAGGGTAGTTTGCCAGCGGCCTTCGCTACTCGAGCACCACTCCTTTGGGGAACTTAAAGCCTGATGCCCTAAGGTCGTGCAAATCTGGGAGTCATCGGAGTGGGACTCGCTACATGGGTAGTTGAAGTTGACGTGTTCTAAGCAGACTCAAAATACCCTAGAAAATCTATAAACGAAAGAAATCAATAAATGCTAAATGGAATCTGATCACCAAAGCTCAGAACTCAGAAACTTATCTGTTGTCAGTGTGTCTAGCAATAGGTCGAAGTGTTATCTGGTAACAGTTAAGACAAGAGTTTATTGTGTTGACTATTGGGTCTAGACTAGTACACACACTACACATCAGGAAGACCTTATGACTAAGAGAAAAGTTCAACCTAGTTGTTAAGTTACTTTCTGCTCAACCCTAACAAACTACTAGAGACATTTGAGACCTTGTCATAGCAACCTAACCAGTCAGACCTGTGTTAAGAATTGTCTGAAGAATTTTTGGAATAAAAACAAGACTAGGAATGCACATATGGTTTAGAATCACTAACTTCAGGTAGACTTTGCTCGAGGACAAGCAAAAAGCTAAGTGAGGGGTTATCTGATACGCGAAAATCGTATCACCTTTTTAGCATGTTTTTATATATGATTTAGGGTGAAATTGAAGGTAAATTGATCTTAATTGTTTATTATTTACTTAATTTCACAGTTTTTATGATTTTGGAAGTGTCAGGTGAAAAGTAGACGAAAACAGCAAATTTTGGGGCAAAAACACAATTTTTGGAAATGCTGACTTGGTCAAAGGCTCAGGACGGGCGTCCCGACCCAGTCAAAGCACTGGGACAGGTGTCCCGAACCCTCAGATCAAGTCCCACATCGAAAGTTTGATGAAAAATCACCCCGGGAAGCTGCTGTAAATACCCCAGGTCTCCAGCAGTTGAATTCATTCCTCTCCACTCGATCTGAGTCATTCAGTGGTTTCCAGTATACAATTCTCTAGTACACAACTCACTCGGAGACTCGGATTTCAGTAGAAGTTTTCTTTCTTTCCTTTTTTGTTTTTCGTTTTTCTTAGTTTCTGAGAATTAGTCTCAGATCCTAGGGTTCGATAGATAGGTTCGTTTCTGGTATTCATAGAATACCCGGGATTTTGTTAGGAGATCCTAAGAGGGCTCTAGGTGTTCGAAGAGTCAGTCCACAGGGTGGGCTTAAGCTAGGTATTAAGGTAAAGCCCAGTTACTAGGTTGAGGAAGCGTCCTCCAAAGGTTTTGGCGAGCAGAGTCGGGGCGAGCAATACGACATATACAGCAGTACGCTCCATCGGCGAGACTACGTAAAGGGTGATTTCTTTATGGCATCAGTCCCCCTGTCCCTTCTTATATGTTGTTATTGTGTTGTTCCAAAAATTGATTATGAATACGAGATTACGATTTATATGAATATTTGTTTTATATGTTGACATTGTTATGTTTTTCCGGTAATGGCCACCTGCTTAATATTCACTATGTCTGCATGTCTAATGTGCTCTTTTAAACTAAAGTTAGGGTTATAGACAATTCCTAACCACGGTCTAATCATAACCTGTTTAGTTTAACAGGCATCAATTAGTATTGGTGTCTGCCATGCTAGATAAAATAACCTGTTGAACACCCTGTTTGTTAGAGTAGTCTAGGTAGGCCGAGCTGAGTCCGATTATGCCGGCGGCTAGGACAAGCGGTATGATCCCCGAAGTGACATAGGGCTTTCATGGATGCCTTCGTCCCGAACCGTGAGTAGGGCCATCATTAAGGTAGGGCGGTTTATTAGAGACCTCAGATGTGGTGCGCCTTTAGACACAGAACATAGTTGCAATCCAGGCCAAGACATGTCTAAAATACTCGAATATAGGTCAATCAACATATAGGAACAATATAACATAGAATCAGGACTCATCTATAAAACACTTCTAGGATTAATTAAACTTAAACCTAGTGGAGAATGGATCACCCTCTCATCAAAGTTATTGATGAAGATTGCATAACTGGATCATAAGATAGGAGTTAGGATAAAAGGCTAGTTACTACTAAGTCGTTGCCACTTCCCTGGGAGTACGATATTTAACTTAATAAAATCGTAGATACTTTCCAACAGACTAGCTACACGATAGGTACTCTGCCTTAGGTTATGGTTGATTAAGTGACAATAATTGAATGCTAAGTGACAGTTAGTAAGACTCAGTCCTTAATTACTCATAATCGACATAGGTAAATAAAGCCTATCTTTTAGCATACCAATCGGAACGCAGCATCTTGATAAACAATCTAGACCAGTTCTTTGCAAAACTTCATCTTCAAAACTGTAGTCAATCTTTCTTTAGAGAGAATACCATCGTGGAAGAAGTTGAAATAACTACACAAGAGGCCTCGGAGCAGAGAATCACAGTTATTCACAAAAGGTTGATTCACATAAAAAGAGAAGCTCGCATGAAGTTATAGAGCTGTAATTCATCAACCAATTTCAGCCAATGGCCAAGGAGGCAGGCCCAAGCACGCCCCCAACCTTTAAATGAGTATATTGGCATGGAACTACCGAGAAATTGGGCAAGCTACGAAAGTTCAGTCACTAAGGGTGCTTATCAAGACCCACAAGCCCATGATTGTTTTTCTTCCTGAGTTGAAACCCAAATTACCCGAAAAAATCTAAAAAATTCTATTACCAATGGAATTATGTCACACAGAATTTGTGCTAGCGATTGGAATGGTTAGCGGAATTGTGCTAGGTTGGACGACTAATGTGAATCTTAAGGTAGTTATAGCCAACAGCTCACTCATCAATGTTTTGGTATTCTCACACCCAAGTCATACCCTAGCAACTAACTAGTGTGTATGGACTAACTATATTATCAATGAAACATCAGTTTTGGGAGTCTCTACTCTCAATTGAAGAAGCATGGAAGGGCCCCTAGTGTATAATAGGGGTCTTCAATTCAATTCTAGACCAAAGAGATAAGGCAAGTAGGAGACCAGTAACTCAGGCATGTTCGGTGGGCTTCCGAGATTTTTCCCAAGACAGGGGACGTGTAGATATTGGTTTTTATGGTGCGCAATTTACATGGAACAACAAGAGAAGTGGCGATGCAAACATACAAGAAAGACTAGACAAGGGTTTCATCAATGGAGAATGGAGATTGATATTCTCTCATGCTTACCTTAGCGATCTAACGACGCTCAATAGTGATCATCCCCCCTGCTCTTGTTCTCGACACCAAAAGCCAATTCTAGTAGGAAACCATTCTAATTTGAGATGATGTGGACAAGGGACTGAACCGCGGCTGAAGTTATCGCCAAAGTTTGGAGTATCGAGTTTAATGGATCGCCAACCTACTGTCTGGCAATGAAACTCAAAAAGTCCAAGCAAGCTCTCATAGTGGAACCTTAACTCCTTTGGAAAGGTCCAAGCTCATATCAAACAACTTCACACTCTCATTGACCAATACCAAAACCTCCCACAAACACCCAACATTCTGCACCAAGAACAACTAGTACAAAGCAACTTGAATGAGGTTTTGAAAAGTGAAGAACTACACTGGAGGGATAAATCCAAAACCAAATGGATGCTTCCAATACTAGGTATTTCCATCTAGCCATTGTCATTCATAGAAAAGTAATGTTATTGATCATTTTAAGCTATTTGTTTCTGATGCTAATAACATGCTTTTGTGTTCTATCCCTACAGATGAAGATGTCAAGAATACCATTTTTCTGATGAATTCATATAAATGTCCCTATTTTTCAAAAATTATTGGCCTATTGTGCAAAGTTTTGTAGTTGAAGCTGTGGAACATGTGTTTATAACTAGTCAAATCCTTAAAGAAACTATTCACACCTTTCTTGCTATCATCCCTAAAATACCCGGTGCTTCTAAAGTAGATCAATTTAGGCCAATAGCTTTATGTAATGTGATTTTTAAAATCATAACAAAGATTGTGGCCTCTAGACCGAGGAGTATACTTCACAAATTGATCTCTCCTACCCAGGTTGCTTTCATACCTGATAGGAACATCAAAGAAAATACCATTTTAAATCATGAGTTGATGTACTGCTTGAATGGTAAGAAAGGTAGAATGGTTTCATGGCTCTCAAAATTGACATGGCCAAAGCTTATGACCATGTTGAATGACCTCTCCTAGAGACCATTCTAAAACTACATGACTTTTTTCTCAATTTATTGATCTTATCCATTATTATGTGTCTACTTCCTCTTACTCGGTTCTTATAAATGAATCTCCTTATGGTCATTTTAGAGCTACTAGAGGTATTAGGTAGGGAGATCCTCTCTCCCCGATCTTGTTTACTCTTGTGTTTGATATTCTATCCAGAATCCTTTCGAAGGCAGAAGTAGAAGGTAAAATTCATGACATTAAAGTGGATAGAACAAGCCCGACTACTTCACACTTAATGTATGTAGATGACCTAACAATATATTGCAAAGCAACAGTGGAGGAAGCTAAGGAGTTAGCAACATTCTTAAATCGATTTAGTAGTTGGTTTAGACAAGTTAAAAATCTCTCAAAGTCATCCATACGATTCAGCAGGAACACACGCCAGGAATTGAAAGCGGATATTCTCAATCGTTTGGGAATGGTTGAGTGTACTCATAAATCTAAATACTTGGGTTTACCTTTTTATAGATATAGCTCTAAATTCCAAGCATTTAGGGATATAATTGATAAAGTTGATTCAAAGCTGGCGGGTTGGAAATCAAAAGTAATGTCCTTTGCAAGCAGAAGTACATTGATTAAGTCTACAATCTAATTCCTTCCAAGTTATGTCATGCAGACTTATGACCTCCCAGTCAATGTGTGTAAAAAGATTGATTCCCGAATTAGAGACTTTTGGTGGGGACATGTAAGTGACAGACATAAGATTCCCGAATTAGAGACTCAAGAGTGAAGATTAGGGCAGAACCATGGATCCCAACTTTTCAAGACCTCAAGGTACCGCAGGAGGTTACTCTACCAGAGGAATTTAGATATGTGAAAGATTTGATAACTAATGTTGTCGAATTAGAGATTTTTCAAATCAATTTACTCAGAGTTGTTCCTAAGGCTCTTCAATCCTAAAACCCATCAACCATCTTCTATCAAAGGAGATGATATTTATAAGTTAAGAATTAACATTATCTTAGATTTTAATTTTCTTTTATATATAATTATCTCTTTTAAATAATAAATAATTAATAGAATAATATGAATTTCCTAAATTACTCTTAGGTAAAAGGATGTACACTACATATATACCATAAGCCTTTTTTTTAATCAATAGATTAATTCTTACGTTATTATATTTAAAATAATATTAAAAAAAGTACAATTCTAAGAATCTATTCTAACTCCTGAACTTTAGCCAATGCTACTTATTACCCGTAAGAGAGGTGAAAATTATGACAAAATATTAGTAATAATAAAACGATGTAGTGTAAAAAATGAAGAGGATCAATCAATAAATCTATCAATCATAGAAATAGTTAATCTAAAAAATTATAACTATTAAAATTAGTATAAGTTGTATCACGTAGTATAGATCTCTCTTAATGTTGGTGCTTTTAGCGGTTTGCTGTATGGTTCTCAACGTCACGGATTCTAGATTTTTTTATGGTAAAATTTATGAAATTTTGAGTTTCTTTTTTTTTTAAGTAAAGCCATAGTGGATCTTGTTTTTATCCCGAGGCTCTCATTTTTAAGTAAAGCCGAAGCTTTCATTTTTAGTAAAGTCGGAGGCTCTTTTTTGGAGTTTTTTAGTAATAAAGTCGGAACCTTTAATTTAGGAATATATATATATATATATTTAAGTAAAGCCAAAACTCTTATTTTTTTAGTAAAGTCGAAGACTCACTTTCAGAGTATTTTTTTAATAATAAAATCGGAGCCTTTATTTGAGGAATATATACATTTTTGAGTAAACCGAAACTCTTATTTTTTTATGTAAAGGCATTGGCTCACTTTCGGGAGATTTATTTTAGTAATAAAGTCGGAGCTTTTTTTTTGGAAATCACACAATTTTTTTTATAGGAAAGCGCGGAGCTCTTTTTTTTGTAAGGAAACACGGAGTTTTTTTAGGAAAGCACGAAGCTTTTTTTGTAAGAAAGCGTAGAGCTTTTGTGTAGTAAGTGTGCGACTTTATATAATAAATATCAATTGATCAATTAAATAGTTTATAGAAGCATTCTGAATGAAGGACGCTAATATAATGTTACAAGATTAGAGTTTGTTCAGATTTACCTCTAAGAGAGCCAATGCTCTCCTCATCTAAGGGTTACCTTTACTTGCTTAGATAGGTTAAAAGATTTCAGGCCCTAGGAACTTCTCTGAGTATTTCAAAATTATTCGAATCTCGGCTCGAGGTTGTTATCTTTGCAAAAAAAATATTTTGAAAAGACATGGTGGTCGCCATTATTATATTGTCAGATCAGAGATTTTCCAAATTATTTTCCACAGAGCTGTTCCTAAGGCTCTTCAATCCCAAAACCCAACAACCATGTTCTATATAAAAAAAAAGGGTATTTATAAGTTAAGAATAAACATTATCTTGGATTATAATTTTATTTTCTCTATCATTATCTCTTTTAAATAATAAATAAGTAATAGAATAATATGAATTTTCTAAATTATTAGTTTTGGGTATATTGACCCTATCATGCTTCCTCCCTCGACTTTTTGCGATAGAGGGGGTACTTTAGACTCTTGTAACACTAATGTTTTGGACTCTGTTTGTGTTAATCAAGAAGATTAATATTTACCCATAAAAAAAACTACTTTTATTAGCATGCTCTAATCTTAATACCTAGATTAACTTGTGCTAAAACTTGCATGAATGTAGACAAAATAATACTAGACTAAAAAACTTTTTGTATGTTTTATTGCACTAAGATAGTTTTTTGATCGTTTCGGATGACATGAGTAATTGTCTTGCAATGTACTTATGTGTTAACTCATAATGGTTTTTATTGATAAATTGAACTACACACGTGAATTCATGATTTAGTATAATGATCTCCCACTCACCATAAGATTTTTTTTTAAATGATCCTAATATAGTAATTGCACAGTCTTCTCTTGTTTTGTTCTTGAACTCAGCCGTTCAAATTTTACTTTAACTTTATACAACGGTAAATTATTGTCCTTGTATAACTGACCACTTTCTAGCTTGGACTTTGTCAATGAATCTCATTTTCAATCTTAACCCAAAATCATTTTCAAACCATCTTTTCATGTTAATGGATACTTAGCCACATGGATCAGTTATGGGTTCTCCATATCCAAAATCACTTAAGCAATAGATGATAGAATAAAATACAAATGTATTTTATATATTCATTAGTCTAATTCCATAAGACTAGTATGTCAGATTATTAAGAATAAATGTAAACTGAATTGTAAAAGTGTACCTTATTCAATCTCGTATCTCCAACAAGTATTTAAAAATCTTAAAAGACATCTTTCATTGAAACATGTCAAAGATTATAGTATTCCGAGAGATCTATTAAAGTTCAGAGTTCTGTTCTACTGACAATATATAAAATAAAAACTTTCGGGACTATAACTAATTTATTATAATAATAATAATAATATTTTTAGCTAATAAAATAAGATCTATTAGAGATTGTTCTTATTTGTTTTTAGTACAATAAGAACAATATCAAGTAGTTAAAGAAATAACTATTACAACAACAAACATTATTGACAAAGATTGAGATAGTATTGGAGAGATGAAGACATTCATTATTCGTACAATTATTTAGAAGAAAAAAAACTGTAATGTCTTCACACTTTCCATTCAAGAGGAAAGAAAAAATACACACATACACAAAGACACACAATAGTGACACTTTAGTGGGAAAGAAAATTAAGTAATCCAGAGTCTTGAAATTTATCATGAGTAATCTTATCAAGACGTTCTTTCATTTCTAGTGAAAGATGATTTTGCCAATCACCTACGATACCTTTCCTGAAATATGCATTTTTTAGATGCTTACTCCATGGATCTATTCCATTTTTATTCACTTCCATGTTCTTCAACCTTTCAAAGCTACACCTCAATAGAACCTTTTCTACTTCCTCATCGCTAGCAAATGGCTTTCCAAGAAAGGAAGCCAATTTGGTCACTTCCCTTATTGGGTTTTTCTTCATATCTTCATACTTTAAGAACAATATTTTGTCGTGTCTATCTTGACTTTGTTTCCAGTAATCCAAAACATGATCATGAAAAGGTCCAAAAGAATTGATTCCTCGACAAAACTCGTCAAATGCTTTTTGAATAGGATATGGTTTTATCATTATCTTCTCTTTTGACTGATGATTATTCCTCTCGGAGTTTAAGAAATACCATAGAGAAACGAAAACATCTTTTGGATCTCTAGAAATGCACACTATCTTACATTTTGATTCCTTTATTGACTCCGATAACAATTGATAAGGAATATGAGTTCTAAGGAGTCTTGGAGATGGCATTTCCGACAAGAAATTCGATGGTTGAAAATTAATTGGATTTAATATATGTAACTCTAAAGATGGCATGAGCTCATTTGGATGATTTTTTGTTAACATTTCATCCTTTTCATGACATTGCAAAAAAAAAAAAAAACAACTTACTTCAAGATAGCATTTATTATAGGGATATTTTGAGAATAATATCAATAAATTATACTTTAGTTTCTCTTCAACATGACTCATAAAAAATGGAAAGGAATAAGTATTATTTTTACTCCATAAAAATGAAAGTGATATATAGTATATAGTTATTTGAGTAAAGATTTGTTTTAAATGAACCACATTTAAGACATAACAATATAATATTTACCAAAATATTTTTACACAAGAAAATATATTAAATAACATAGTATACATAGTTTTAATTTTTTTTTACATTAATTATTTTAGATTTTGACTAATTTATAACATAATTGTTTCAATATTTATTTTTTTCACCTTTGGTAGTACTTCTTCATTCACAATGTCTGCGGACAAATTAGTGGATGACATAATTAATATAGATTAATTAATAAAGAATCAGAGGTAGAGATTAGTCTATATATATATATATATATATATATATAGAAAGAGTGGATTAGAAAACTTCAGAGATGACCATTTTTTATAATATATTTAATAAAAATGCGATAATTGCAATTGTATAGATGAGTAAGTAAAAGGCTACCTGGCAGATTGCAAATTTAACAAAATATAATTGTTCAAATTATTTAAAATTTTGAATCCAAACTTGCCTCTTGCAAAAGATCTACACAATTGGAAATAGAATTAGTTTGAATATGGAACCAAACATCTCAAACATGATTTTAATAATTTAAAAATTACCTAAAAAAGAAAAAAAATTTATATGAAAAGTTTCATTTTTTTTTCTAAAGAAAAAGATTGTATATGAAACATTCAAACATCATCTTAATGAAAATTGAAGTTTTCTTAATAAAAATAAAAGTCTCTAAAAGTATTTGAAAATTAATTGTGTAAGTGAAAGAGTCGAATTGTCGAATAATCTATTTAGGCTAAAGAATCTAAGGCCAATGTTATCAAATGCCAACTAGGAATAGATAGGCTCCACTTTTAGTCTAGTCGACGATTAGAAAATATCACGCAAAAAGTAAGATTTTTTATAAGAAATATATCCGTAGCTCCTATCATTAAATGTGTTTGTCCTGAAATATGCTGTTTGAAGTTATCAGTTCAAACTGTCTAGATTGAGCAGGTATAATTTTATGTGTCGATTTCACGTTGGTCACTTTTCTAATACAAAACATTAACTCACTCTATGCATACACATAATGAAAGCCACATACTAAATTAAATTCACTCTAAGTATTCTGATTTTATGTTTCTCTTAGTAAAAATAGTTGGTAAACCATTTCTTCGGTTCCTAATTTTTTTTTATTGTATTTAGTCACTGACTTAATTATTGAAAAGCTAATGCCAGAAACACACTTTGACACTTGAAATATAATGTCAAAATTACCCTCGCTAATTTACATGAAATTTAAACTACATTTTTATTTTACCTGCATTTCATTATTTAGGAAACAAACATTTCTGTCCTTTTGAGGTGTATTTTGTCGGCAAATAATTTTATTAACAACATATTAATTTATAAGAAAAATAAAATCGCATGTGAAACTTGGTATTTTGTGCTATTTTTTATTTCTTTATGAAGTCAACTTTTGCAATCATCAATCCCCAAAAAGATACTCTAAGATTTGCATTACATTTTTATTTTATTTCTGTTGGAAAGAAAGTTTGAGGTTGAATTTTATTTATTTATTTTTTTAATTTTCTAGGTAAGCAATATGAACTCTAAATTACACTACTAATTATTTTTGTAAACATTTAATGGAAGATAAATTTTTTATATTATCAGTTTTCTTATAAGTTTTCAATGTCATGATTTTATTTAGAAATTTTTATTGAACATATGGATTTAAAATAATTTTCAAATAATTTAGTCAATCTAAAGATTGGATTCAACTCTTAAATATAACCTAGAATTATATGATCATATCTCATTATTAAAGTTAGAATATTTATATGCTAGTTGGTCTATGAATATAATTTAATAGAGGAAAAAAATCTCAATTATTCAATTAAATACTTAATGAACATATTGAATTAAAGTTATATATTAAAGCAAATTAAATTTTCATGCACATTTAATTGTTGAAGACATAATTTATATATATATATATATATATATATATATCTATATATATATATATATGAAATATAATATATTTTGATTCTTAAATTAAAGATTTCGCATTTACAAGTTACTAGAGTTTGCATTACAAAGGTTTCGGGCCCTAAGGCAATAAAATATTGGGGCCTTTTAGGTTTTCTTTTTTTGCTTTTGAGCTGCAAAATGATTTATTATATCTTTACAATCAATATTTTTCAAGAGTTACAAGTATTATTAAAAATATTCCATATGTAATATATTCATTTGGAAAACAATCTAATACTTCTAAGTATTAATGTTTTCTAATAAAACTTCTTTTCACTATTTTTAATTAAAAAAATAAATCAAAACAATTAATATCAAAATAATGACCTTCAAGATTAATACAATAACTTTTTTTAATGTTTCTTTATTTATAGTTTTGGATTTTTGTAAATCAAATAAAACACAAAATATTTTCAAGTGTTTAAATCTAAGTTTAAGTGAAAAATATTGATTGATGAACAATGTATAAAAATATTCAATATGAAAAGAAATTTTAAGACGTGTATTGTGTCAAATTTTGTTATCATTTTAAACTTAAAAAAATTACAATTATTTTTCTCATATAACTTTTCATTTGTTCCATAAAAATCAAGATTTGTTTTGAAAAATATTTTACTATAGTTATAATCCTTACTAAAACTTTTTTTTCAATATACAAAACTGAAATTTGTATCTTATATATATATATATATATCTTATTGGACCATTTTTTATATTTAAGACTCTAAATTTTGCATTAATAATATTTCAATATTTTTGATTAATTTCATCTATATTATCTATTTTTCAATCATCTAAATACTCATCATTTTATTCATGAGAATTAGTTATTTTAATATTCTAAACATTTTGTTCTCTCTTACATAATCATCATTATTATTATTTCCTAATAAATTTTAAATTCATGTTCTGCTACTTCATTATTTGTAATAATTAATTCATCCTTTTATGAAACGTAACAAATTTATCAAAGACAACTTCTTCTATGAGTTACTCAATTCTTCTTTTCTTTTTTTCTTTTTTTATAACCTCATTTTTTATTTGACATTTTTAAAACAAGTTACATATAAACTCAAACAATATTTTTTAAAAAAAAAATTAAACAATAAAAATTTTAACTAAGTTACACTCTTAAAAAAATAGGAAAAAAAATCAAAAAAAGGAAAAGGAAAAGAATGACTAAAAACTACAACAAAAAAAACTATTTTGGCCTAAATAATCTTCAAACTATATAGGTTTGGTGACATTGATCCCAAAATAATTATTATTTTGTAGAATTGGTCTCGAAAAAATTGTGACATTGATTATTCTGTTAAAAATTCGGTTAAATAATCTGTTAAATAAAAATAATTCTAAAAATATTTATGTCATTAAAATATTTAAATATATTTAATAATAGACACATTGATATAAAATTTTGTACTCCTTATATATTGTATATATACATAACAAGTGTATATAAACAAAGAATAACTACTAATTATTTAAAAGATAAGAGAAAAATATTTTTAACCTCATCAACCTCACGTGAGAAACTTACTAGGTGCCTTATATATATATATATATATATATATATATATATATATATATATATATATATATATATATAGTGTATATCCTTTTACCTAAGAGTAATTTAAGAAATTCATATTATTATGTAACTTATAAATACCCTCTCCGTTGATAGAATAGGGAAAAAAGGAGTTTTGATATTCAAGAGCTCTAGGAACAGTTTTGAGGAAAATAATTTGGAAAATTTCTAATCTGGCAACATCATATTGGCGTCCACCGTGTCTTTTCGGTTTTTTTTTTGAAAAGATAACAACCCCAGCCGAGATTTAAATAATTCCGAAATACACAGAGCAGTTCTTACGGACTAAAATCTCTTAACCTATCGAAGCAAGTAAAGTCAAACCCTTAGATAAGGAGAGGATAGGATCTCTTAGAGGTAAATCTGTAGAAACTCTAATTTTAGCGTCGTTCTTCAGAAGATCATTTTATTATTACTAATATGATATTATTACTAATATTTTATCATAATATTTCTCATAATTTTCACCTCGGATAATAAGGGCTTTCGTATAAACAAGAAAGCTATATGCTTTTCTAGAAACAAAAAGCTCTGTGCTTTCGTACAAATTAACTATTTATATGATTCATAGATTTACTGATAGATTCTCTTCATTTTTCACAAATCGTTTTATTATTACAAATATTTTCTCATAATTTTCACCTCTTGCGTGCTTTGGTACAAACAACAAAGCTTCGTGCTTTGGTACCGCGCTTTCCTACAAACAAAAAGCTCTGTACTTTCATCTTTCATTCAAAATAAAACGTTTTGCGCTTTCATACAAAATAAAAAGCTTCGCGCCTTAAAAAAATAAAAAGCAAAAAGAGCTTTATGCTCCCGAAAGTCAGAAGATTTTATTACTAAAAAATGTTTCCGAAAGTGACTTCTAATTTTAGCTTTGTATTTTCCTACAAACAAAAAGCTTTGTGCTTTGGTACAAACAACAAAGTTCCGTGCTTTGGTATCGCGCTTTCCTACAAATAAAAAGCTCTGTGCTTTCATCTTTCATGCAAAATAAAAGTTTCGCGCTTTCATACAAAATAGAAAGCTCTGCGCTTTACAAAAAAACAAAAAGCAAAAGAAGCCTTATGCTCCCGAAAGTTGGAAGACTTTATTACTAAAAAATGCTCCTGAAAGTGACTTCCGACTTTAGCTCTGTGCTTTTGTACAAACAAAAAGCTCTGTATTTTGGTACAAACAACAAAACTCCGTGCTTTGGTACTGCGCTTTCCTACAAACAAAAGCTCTGCGCTTTCATCTTTCATTCAAAATAAAAAGGTCCGCTCTTTCACACACAATAAAAAGCTCCGCGCTTTACAAAAGGACAAAAAGAAAAAAAAAGTTTTATGCTCCCGAAAGTTGGAAGATTTTATTACTAAAAAATGCTCCCGAATGTGACTTCCGACTTTAGCTCTGTGCTTTCCTATAAACAAAAAGCTCTGTGCTTTCATGTTTCATGCAAAATAAAAAATTTTGCGCTTTCATACAAAATAAAAAGCTCCGCGCTTTAACAAAAAATAAAAAGCAAAAAAAACCTTTATGCTCCCGAAAGTGACTTCCGACTTTACTAAAAATAAAGAATAAAAATAAAAGTCTCATATATATATATATATATATTCCTAAAATAAAGGCTTCGACGTTATTACTAAAAAATAATGCTCTCGAAAATGACTTTCGATTTTACTAAAAAATAAATAAATAAATAAAAGTCTTAGCTTTACTTCAATATATATATATATATATAAGACTCCGACTTTATTACTCAAAATTGCTCCGAAAGTAACTTCCGCCTTTAGTAAAAAATAAAAGTCTCGACTTTACTTAGAAATATACATATATTCTTAAAATAAAGACTCCAACTTTATTATTCAAAACTGCTTCGAAAGTGACTTCGGACTTTACAAAAAAAAAAGAAGTCTCCGCTTTATTTAAATAAATAAATATATATAATATATATATATATATATATATATATATATATATAAAATAAAGGCTTCAACTTTATTACTCAAAACTGCTCCGAAAGCGACCTCCAACTTTACTTAAAAATAAAAGCTTCGACTTTACTTAAAAATATATATATTCCTACAATAAATGCTCCGCCTTTATTACTTAAATATGCTCCGAAGTGAGCGTCCGACTTATGTAATATATATATATATATATATATATTCATAAAATAAACGCTTTCACTTTATTCAAAATAAACTCCGGAAGAGAGCCTCCGACTTTACTAAGCTTCACTTAAAAATGAGAGCTTCGGTTAAAAACAAGATCCACTCTGACTTTACTTTAAAAAAAAAGATGCTTATGGTATATATATATATATATATATATATATATATATAGTGTACATCCTTTTACCTAAAGGTAATTTAGGAAATTCATATTATTATGCAAGTTATAAATACCCTCTCCGTTCATAGAATAGAGAAAAAAGGAATTTGGGATTCAAGAGCCATAAGAGCAGTTTTGAGGAAAATAATCTGGAAAATCTCTAATCCGACAACATCAGTGCCCAAATGTCAAACCTTCCCATAGTAGCACCATCTCCAGCCGCGCGTTTTCCTCCTGCTCCTTTTCTTTTTTCGTATAGCCCACGGTTTTGTTTTATATAGATTATAAGTTAGGACCAATTCGGGAAATGAAAATTTCTTTTACCTATTTCTCTAAGTAATCTATTATTAAAAACTTCGTCCGCCATGCTAATGTGCCTTGAATGATCCATATCTCAGAGTCAGCGTCGATGAGACGAATATTCCTTGTTCAGTATCTGACAATCACTTAGCAGAGCTTTTTGTTTGTACGAAAGCGCAGTACCAAAGCACGGAGCTTTGTTGTTTGTACCAAAGCACGCAAGAGGTGAAAATTATGAGAAAACATTTGTAATAATAAAACGATTTGTAAAAAATGAAGAGAATCTATCAGTAAATCTATGAATCATATAAATAGTTAATTTGTTCGAAAGCACGGAGCTTTTTGTTTGTAGAAAAGCACATAGCTTTCTTGTTTATACGAAAGCCCTTATTATCCGAGGTGAAAATTATGAGAAATATTATGATAAAATATTAGTAATAATATCATATTAGTAATAATAGCACGATCTTCTAAAGAACGACGCTAAAATTAGAGTTTCTACAGATTTACCTCTGAGAGAGCCTATCCTCTCCTCATCCAAGGGTTTGACTTTACTTGCTTCGATAGGTTAAGAGATTTTAGTCCGTAAGAACTGTTCTGTGTATTTCGGAATTATTTGAATCTCGGCTGGGGTTGTTATCTTTTCAAAAAAAAATTGAAAAGACACAGTGGACGCCAATATGATGTTGTTGGATTAGAGATTTTTCAGATTATTTTCTTCAGAACTGTTCCTAGAGCTCTTGAATCCCAAAACTCCTTTTTTCTCTATTTTATCAACGAAGATGATATTTATAAGTTACATAATAATATGAATTTCCTAAATTACTCTTAGGTAAAAGGATATACACTATATATATATATATATATATATATATATATATATTAATATAAGGCACCTAGTAAGTTTCTCATGTGAGGTTGGTGAGGTTAAAAATATTTTTCTCTTATCTTTTAAATAATTAGTAGTTATTCTTTGTTTATATACACTTGTTATGTATATATACAATATATAAAGAGTACAAAATTTTATATCAATCTGTCTATTATTAAATATATTTAAATATTTTAATAACATAAATATCCTTAGAATTATTTTTATTTAACAAATGATTTAATCGAATTTTTAACGTAATGATCAATGTCACAATTTTTTCATAGTTCGGAGACCAATTCTACAAAAAAAAATAATTATTTTGGGATCAATGTCACCAAACCTATATAGTTTAAAGACTATTTGTGCCAAATTATTTTTTATTGCTGTAGTTTTTAGTCATTCTTTTCCTTTTCTTTTTTTTTGTTTTCTTTTTTTTTTCCTATTTTTTTAAGAGTGTAACTTAGTTAAAATTTTTATTGTTTAATTTTTTTAAAAAAAGTATTGTTTGAGTTTATATGTAATTTGTTTTAAAAATGTCAAATAAAAAATGACTCTGGTTATAAAAAATAAAAAAAGAAAAGAAGAATTGATTAACTCATAAAAGTTGTCTTTCATAAATTTGTTACGTTTCATAAAAAGATGAATTAATTATTACAAATAATGAAGTAGCAGAACATGAATTTAGAATTTATTAGGAAATAATAATGATGATTATGTAAGAGAACAAAATCTTTAGAATATTAAAATAACTAATTCTCATGAATAAAATGATGAGTATTTAGATGATTGAAAAATAGATAATATAGATGAAATTATTCAAAAAAAATTGAAATATTATTAATGCAAAATTTAGAGTCTTAATTATAAACAATGGTCCAATAAGATATATATATATATATAAGATACAAATTTCAGTTTTGTATCTTGGAAAAAAGTTTTAGTAAGGATTATAACTATAGTAAAATATTTTTCAAAACAAATCTTGATTTTTATGGAACAAAATGAAAAGTTATATGAGAAACATAATTGTAATTTTTTTAAGTTTAAAATGATAACAAAATTTGACACAGTACACTGTCTTAAAATTTCTTTTCATATTGAATATTTTTACACATTGTTCATCAATCAACATTTTCACTTAAACTTAGATTTAAACACTTGAAAATATTTTTTGTGTTTTATTTGATTTACAAAAATCCAAAACTATAAATAAAGAAACATTAAAAAAAGTTATTGTATTAATCTTGAAGGTCATTAAAATTTAATAATTATTTTGATATTGATTGTTTTGATTTATTTTTTTAATTAAAAATATTGAAACGATGTTTTATTAGAAAAAATTAATACTTAGAAGTATTAGATTGTTTTTCAAATGCATATATTACATATGGAATATTTTTAATAATACTTGTAACTCTTGAAAAATATTGATTGTAAAGATATAATAAATCATTTTGCAGCTCAAAAGCAAAAAAAAAAAAAAAAAAAAAAAAAAAAAAAAAAAAAAAAAACCTAAAAGGCCCCAAAATTTTATTGCCTTAGGGCCCGAAACCTTTGTAATGCAAACTCTAGTAACTTTTAAATGCGAAATCTTTAATTTAAGAATCAACATATAATTTATATATATAAAAAAAAATTATGTCTTCAACAATTAAATGTGCGTGAAAATTTAATTTGCTTTAATATATATAACTTTAATTCAATGTGTTCATTAAGTATTTAATTGAATAATTGAGATTTTTTCCTCTATTAAATTATATTCATAGACCAACTAGCATATAAATATTCTAACTTTGATAATGAGATATGACCATATAATTCTAAGGTTATATTTAAGAATTGAATCCAATCTTTAGATTGACTAAATTATTTGAAAATTATTTTAAACCCATATGTTCAACAAAAATCTCTAAATAAAATCATGACATTCAAAACTTACAAGAAAATTGATAATATAAAAAATTTTATCTTCCATTAAATTCTTACAAAAATAATTAGTATTCTAATTTAGAGTTCATATTGTTTACCTAAAAAATTATTAAAAAAAAAATCAACCTCAAACTTTCTTTCCCGAAAAATAAAAAAATAAAAAAATGCAATGCAAATCTCAGAGTATCTTTTTGGGGATTGATGATTGCAAAAGTTGACCTAACCCTTCATAAAAATATAAAAAATAGCACAAAATACCAAGTTTCACATGCGATTTTTTTTTTTCATATAAATTAATATGTTGTTAAGAAAATTATTTGCCGACAAAATACACCTCAAAAGGACAGAAATGTTTGTTTCCTAAATAATGAAATGCAGGTAAAATAACAATGTAGTTTAAATTTCATGTAAATTATCGAGGGTAATTTTAATTTCTGGCGTTAACTTTTCAATAATTAAGTCAGTGACTAAATACGATAAAAAAAATTTAGCAACCGAAGAAATGGTTTACCGACAATTTTTACTAAGAGGAAACATAAAATCTGAATACTTAGAGTGGATTTAATTTAGTATGTGGCTTTCATTATGTGTATGCATAGAGTGAGTTAATGTTTTGTAGTAGAAAAGTGACCTACGTGAAATTGATACATAAAATTATACTTATTCGACAATATAAACAATTTGAACTAATAGCTCCAAAAAATCTTACTTTTTGCGTGATACTTTTTAATCGTCAACTAGACTAAAAGTGGAACCTATCTATTCCTAGTCGGCATTTGATAACGTTCACTTTAGATTCTTTAGCCTAAGTAGATTATTCGACAATTCGGCTCTTACACTTACACAATTAATTTTCAAATACTTTTAGAGACTTTTATTTTTATTAAGAAAGCTTTAATTTTCATTAAGATGATGTTCGAATGTTTCATATACAATCTTTTTCTTTAGAAAAAAAAAATGAAACTTTTTATATAATTTTTTTCATTTTTTGATAATTTTTAAATTATTAAAATCATATTTGAGATGTTTGGTTCCATATTCAAACTAATTCTATTTCCAATTGTGTAGATCTTTTGCAAGAGGCAAGTTTGGATTCAAAATTTGTAATTGTTAATTTGCTTTATCTTTTCTTTAAACTAATAATAATAATAATTAATCCTTGCTTTGGTACAAAGGACAATGATAATATATATATATATATATATATATATATATATATATATATATATATAGTTATAAACATGTTTTCACATAACAAGTTGCTATACAGCTACTTATTAAAAAAAAAAGGTTGCTATACAGTTGTGATCATTCCCATTTAGAATATATATATATATATATATATATTGCAAATCACTAGACAGCTGGCAAAACCTTCGATATGAACTGGTGCAAATTAGATACAAGCAAAACCAAGAATTTGATGTGATTTATCACGTATCTCTCTATACGTACATACGTGAGCCTTGTTCTTTGCTTCAATTCATTATATATATATATAATCTTGAAATTTGTGCTAGATATTTTGCAGAAAAAATCAGTAGTTTTGAACAGTAAAAGTACAATACCATATTTGTTTGAACATTAAACTAATTAAGGTTACTGAAGAATATCCCATCCCACTACTTAAATCTTCGAAACATTTTAAAATCTTGAATGTCAAACAAAGAAAAATCTAAGGCTGCTTTTCATTTGAACCCAGAACAAACAGTAATCACAAACAGTGCCAAACAATTCATTACCAACCAGAAAAAAAAAAAAAGGAAAGAAAGTTGTCTCAACAGTGATGGTCAGATATTTTCATTTTCATGCTTTTTTAAATATATATATATATATAATAATAAATATATTTATTCCATGAAAAAGAAATGGACCGCTATTGTGGTTTGGGTTGTCATATTCATTAGCATAAAATAGCATTATATTCGGCACACAGAAAAATCCTAAGGTCAATAATATCTTCCCATCCCTTTCTTTTTCTTGATAATTACTACACATTTTTATACACTTATATCACAATATTATATATAATCCTCCATGTTGGGGTGTGTGTATATATATACACAACAATTGTTCCTAGTACTTGCTAAACACAACAAGTATATATGCATATATATATATTATTATATATATTATATATATATATATATTGTATATGCACATATATGTATAGACTAATCTCTCTCTCTCTATATATATATATATATATGTATGCACATATATGTATAGACTAATCTCTACCTCTGATTCTTTCTTAATTAATCTATATTAAATATGTCTTCCACTAATTTGTCTGCAGACATTGTGAATGAAGAAGTACTACCAAAGGTGAAAAGGTGGAAAACCAAAGATCTGTACAACTGGGAAGGCTTCTGGTTTCTGCATCCTCATCTTAAAGGAGCCATTGCAGCTAAATCAAGCTTCACTGCTCGGGACGACGATGTAATTCTTGCTTCTCCAACGAAATCAGGTAGCACATGGCTTAAATTGATCATATACTGCATTATGGATGACAAATCACGTACCCTTCATATTAATGGCCATGGTGAGAAATTTATATATATATATCTACTAATCTTTTGTTCAAAAAAATAAATATTGAAACAATTATGTTATAAATTAATTGAAATTTAAAATAATTAATGATTATAAAAAAAATTAAAACTATGTATACTATGTTATTTAATATATTTTCTTGTGTAAAAATATTTTGGTAAATATTATATTGTTATGTCTTAAATGTGGTTCATTTAAAACAAATCTTTACTCAAATAACTTTATACTATATATCACTTTCATTTTTATGGAGTAAATGCAATCTTAAAGTAAGTTGTTTTTTTTTTTTTTTTTTTTTTTTTGCAAGATCATGAAGAGGATGACATGTTGACAAAAAATCATCCAAATGAGCTCATGCTATCTTTAGAGTTTCATATGTTAAATCCAATTAATTTTGAACCATCGAATTTTTTGTCGGAAATGCCATCTCCCAGACTCCTTAGAACTCATATTCCTTATCAATTGTTATCGAAGTCAATAAAGGAATCAAAATGTAAGATAGTGTACATTGCTAGAGATCCAAAAGATGTTTTCGTTTCTCTTTGGTATTTCTTAAACTCCGAGAGGAATAATTATCAATCAGAAGAGAAGATAATGATAAAATCATATTATATTCAAAAAGCATTTGACGAGTTTTGTCAAGGAATCAATTCTTTTGGACCTTTTCATGATCATGTCCTAGATTATTGGAAACAAAGTTAAGTTAAACACGATAAAATATTATTCTTAAAGTATGAAGGTATGAAGAAAAACCCAATAAGGGAAGTGACCAAATTGGCTTCCTTTCTTGGAAAGCCATTTGCTAGCGATGAGGAAGTAGAAAAGGTTCTATTGAGGTGTAGCTTTGAAAGGTTGAAGAACATGGAAGTGAATAAAAATGGAATAGATCCATGGAGTAAGCATCTAAAAAATGCATATTTCAGGAAAGGTATTGTAGGTGATTGCCAAAATCATCTCTCACTAGAAATGAAAGAATGTCTTGATAAGATTACTCATGATAAATTTCAAGACTCTGGGATTATTTGATTTTCTTTCCCACTAAAGTGTCACTATTGTGTGTCTTTGTGTATGTGTGTATTTTTTCTTTCCTCTTGAATGGAAAGTGTGAAGACATTACAGTTTTTTTTTCTAAATAATTGTACGAATAATGAATGTCTTGTCTCTCCAATACAATCTCAAACTTTGTCAATAATGTTTGTTGTTGTAATAGTTATTTGTTTAACTATTTGATATTGTTCTTATTTTATTAGCTAAAAATATTATTATTATTATAATAAATTAGTTATAGTCTCCAAATTTTTATTTTATATCCTGTCAGTAGAACAGAACTCTGAACTCTAATAGATCTCTCCGAAAACTATAATCTTTGACATGTTTCAAGTAGAACAGAATTCTGAACTCTAATCCAAAACATGATCATAAAAAGGTCCAAAAGAATTGATTCCTCGACAAAACTCGTCAAATTCTTTTTGAATAGGATATGGTTTTATCATTATCTTCTCTTATGATTGATGATTATTCCTCTCGGAGTTTAAGAAATATCATAAAGAAACGAAAACATCTTTTGGATCTCTAGCAATGTATATTATCTTATATTTTGATTCCTTTATTGACTCCGATAACAATTGATAAGGAATATAAGTTCTAAGGAGTCTTGGAGATGGCATTTCCGACAAGAAATTCGATGGTTGAAAATTAATTGGATTTAATATATCTAACTCTAAAGATGGCATGAGCTCATTTGGATGATTTTTTGTCAATATATCATCCTCTTCATGATCTTGCAAAAAAAAAAAAAAAAAAAACTTACTTTAAGACAGCATTTATTATAGGGATATTTTGAGAAAAATATCAATAAGTTATACTTTAGTTTCTCTTCAACACGACTCATAAAAAATGGAAAGGAGTAAGTATTATTTTTACTACATAAAAATGAAAGTGTAATATAGTGTATAGTTATTTGAGTAAAGATTTGTTTTAAATGAACCACATTTAAGACATAACAATATAATCTATACCAAAATATTTTTACACAAGAAAATATATTAAATAACTTAGTATACATAGTTTAAATTTTTTCTTATAATCATTAATTATTTTAGATTTCGACTAATGTATAACATAATTGTTTCAATATTTATCATTTCGAACAAAAGATTAGTAGATATATATATATTTAATAAAGAGTGGATTAGAAAACTTCAGAGATGACCATTTTTCATAATATATTTAATAAAAATGCAATAATTGCATTTGTATAGATGAGTAGGTAAAAGGCTACCTGGCAGATTGCAAATTTAACAAAATATAATTGTTCAAATTATTTAAAATTTTGAATCCAAACTTGCCTCTTGCAAAAGATCTACACAATTGGAAATATGTTATGAATCCCGAAGATTCATTAAATTAATGGATGTTCATCATCCCAGAAAATTACGTAAGGTGATAAAATATCACCCAATATTTTGGACATGTGGTTATATATATATATATATGGTTAAGTGGGAATGACACTAATTAGTGGCCTATATAAATATATATATTAGTTATAATGGATGTATATATATATATATGGTTAAGTGGGAATGACACTAATTAGTGGCCTATATAAATATATATATTAGTTATAATGGATGTATATATATATATATATATATATGATAATATATGTATATATATAGGTGTATGGATTCCAAATTGTATAAGAAAAATTTTGATAGAATTTCAATTGCATTCTCCCAACTTCCCGAGACCATTCCCGAGACAATCTTCAACTCTCTCCCTCTCTCCCTCTATCTCCACACCAATTATTATATTATATATATTATACTATATATATACACACACATATATATAGATTATACAATTTTATAACACCTTATCAGCACGAGTCTCTACCACCGAGTAAAATAATTTTAAAATTTATTTGAAGATCAATCAGGTACGTTTTCTGTTATTATTATGTCAAATTTTATTAAACTCAAATTTGTGGCTCTTGATGTCACTGGAAAGAATTATTTGTTATGGACACTAGATGCCAGAATGCATCTTGCCACAACGGGTCCGGCAGACACCGTTGTATAAAATAAGGTATCATCAACACAAGATCGTGTTCATGAGGATTTGAAAAATGAATATCTTACCGTGAAAGATCCTCTTATTATGTGTGGAAATTTGAAAGAAAAATTCGACCACCAGAAGATGGTCGTTCTACCGAAAGCACGGTATGACTGGTTGCACCTGAGGTTGCAAGATTTTAAATCCGTGAGTGAGTATAACTCCTCAATGTTTAAAATAGTTTCGTGCTTGAAACTATGTGGAATTGATATAACGGATGATGATATGTTGGAGAAAACATACTCCACTTTTCATGCCACGGATATTATCCTGCAGTAACAATATCGTGAGAAAGATTTTAAGAAATACTCTGAATTGATTTTTGTCTTCTTGTTGTGGAACATAATAATGAATTACTGATGAAAAATCACGAGACTCGACCTACTTACCTACTCCATTCCCTGAAGTGAATGCTATTAGAAATCATGATCCCAGAAGAGATCGTGGTCATGGTCGTGGTCGTTACCGTGGTCATGGTCGAAAATATGATCATGAACATCGTGATAAATTTGGCCCTTATAATCGTGATAATAATTTAGGTACCAAAAATATTTATGACCACCTGAAGTGGACAAAACATAATGAGAAAGGAAATGTTGTTCCGAAAAATTATGAAGACAAATGTTATCGTTGTGGCATGAAAGGTCACTGGTCTTGTGCCTGTAACACGACAAAATATCTTGTTGACTTATTTCTCAAAATTTAATTCATGAAATAAATGATGACGATCTTGAAAATGTTGATGTTGATGTGGCTCACCTGGATGTTACTGATCTTTTCGAACATCCAAAAGAAATAATTGACCACTTGATTGGAAATTAAATTGTCCAAAATAATTAGAATATTATTATTATGTGTTATATGTTTATATTACTCTTGTTGTGATATTATATGTTTAATTTTTATTTCTGTAAATATTTTGTTAATAAAACAGATGGTTGTTGTTCAAATTTATGGTATGAACAACGATATCGAAAGTGTCTGTCTTATTGACAGTGGAACTACGCACACCATACTGAAATACAAGAAGTATTTTTCTCACCTGAATGTGGGAGAAACAAGTGTTACCACAATAAATAGTAGTGCAAAACTTATTGAAGGCTCCGGAAGAGCTAATATAATATTACCGGGAGGAACTATGATTGCTATTGATAAAGCATTATATTCCTCAAAGTCTCAAAGAAATTTATTGAGTTTTAAAGATATCCGACGGAATGGATATCATGTTGAGACTATAGAAGATAATGGTCATGAATATTTGGGTATCACAAAAATGACCTCCAGTAATAAAGTTTTGTTGGAAAAACTACCATCTCTATCCTCTGGCCTATATTATGCAAAAATAAATGCTATTGAGGCGCATCATTTAGTAAACCAGAAGTTTACTAATCCCGTTACTTTTAAAGTTTGGCATGACCGTTTGGGTTATCCGGGATCAATTGTGATCCGAAAATTATCGAAACAACGCACAGTCATCCTTTAAAAAATCAAAGGATTTTGACTTCTGATAAACTTTCATGTGCTGCATGTTCCAAAGGGAAACTAATTATAAAACCAGCACCATTGAAAGTAGGAGCTGAAAGTCCTACATTTTTAGAAAGGATTCATGAAGATATATGTGGACCGATTAGTCCACCGTATGGGCAATTTCGATATTTCATGGTTTTGATTGATGCATCGACCCGATGGTCGCATGTTTGTTTAATATCGACTCGCAACCTGGCGTTTGCGAGATTACTTGCCCAAATAATTCGCTTAAGAGCGCAATTTCCTGATTATCCTATTAAACGAATCCGTCTAGACAATGCTGGTGAATTTACTTCGAATGCATTTGATTCTTATTGCATGTCGATTGGAATAATTGTTGAACATCTTGTAGCTCATGTTCACACACAGAATGGTCTAGCTGAATCATTTATTAAAAGACTGCAATTAATTGCTAGACCATTATTAATGAAAACAAATCTCCCTACAGTAGCTTGGGGACATGCAAATTTGCATGCTGCAGCACTTGTGCGTTTAAGGCCATCGAATTATCATAAATTTTCTCCCATACAGTTGACTTTTGATTCAGAGCCAAATATTTCTTATTTGAGAATTTTTGGATGTGCTGTATATGTTCCAATTGAACCACTCCAACTGACAAAAATGGGTCCACAAAGAAGATTGGGGATATATGTTGGGTATGACTCCCCGTCCATTATAAGGTATCTTGAACCTTTGACGGGGGATGTATTTACAGCAAGATTTGCTGACTGCCATTTTGATGAAAATTTGTTTCCCAAATTAGGGGGAGAGAGTAAATGGCATAAGATTGAACTTGCGTGGAAAACTTCTTTGAATCATTTAGATCCACGCAAAAATATAAGTGAACTTGAAGTTCAAAAGATTATACATTTGCAACAAATTGCAAATCAACTGCCAGATTCTTTTGCTGACTCCAGCAGAGTCACTAAATCGCATATTCCAGCTATATATGCTCCTATACGGATAGAAGTTCCTGAAGGACAGAAAATTAATCCTATAGCTTTTGAATCAAAAACACGTCAGAAGCGTGGCCGACCACTTGATTCCAAAAATAAAAATCCAGGAAAGAAAAGAGGAACAAATGATCCAGAAGATCATATTAATGAAATAGAAAAAGAAAACCAAAGGACAACTGATGAAAAGATTTCAACTACAAATAATGAAGAGAATTCTGAAGTCTCTATTAATTACACCAGTTCGAATCAAAGTTGGGATCGAAGAAATGTTGTTATTGATAATGCTTTTGCATACAACGTAGCCCTTGATAATTTCAAGGATAATGAGGATTTAGATCCTTTATCAGTTGAAGAATGTCGGCATAGAATTGATTGGCCTCAATGGAAAGATGCAATTCAATCGGAGTTAAATTCGCTTGCAAAGCGAGAAGTTTTTGGACCTGTAGTCCAAATGCCAAAGGATGTAAAACTTGTTGGCTATAAATGGGTGTTTGTGAGAAAACGAAATGATAATAATGAAGTCATAAAATATAAAGCACGACTCGTCGCACAAGGCTTTTCGCAAAAGCCAGAAATTGATTATGATCAAACTTATTCACCCGTTATTGATGCTATTACACTCCGATATCTTATAAGTTTGGCAGTTCATGAAAAGGTGGACATGCGTCTAATGGATGTCATTACAGCTTATCTTTATGGAAGCCTTGAAAATGAGATTTACATGAAAATCCCTAAAGGATTCAAATTACCAAAGGCTTCCAAAGGCCCTCATGAAAATTATTCTATCAAATTACAGAAGTCATTATATGAGCTTAAACAGTCTGGGCGCATGTGGTACAATCGCCTTAGTGAATTCTTGTTGAATTCAGGATATAAGAATGACCAAATCTGTTCATGTGTTTTTATTAAGAAAACATATTTTGGTTTTGTGATTCTTGCTATATATGTTGACGATATCAATCTCATAGGAACTCCAGAAGAGCTTCGAGATGCTATAGATTGTTTGAAATGAGAATTTGAAGTTAAAGATTTTGGAAAAATTAAGTTTTGTCTCGGGCTTCAAATTGAACATATGAAAGATGAAATTTTTGTTCATCAGTCAACATATACAGCTAAAGTGTTGAAAAGATTTTTCATGGATAAAGCATATCCATTGAGTATTCCAATGGTTGTGAGGTCGCTAGATATAAATAAAGTCATATTTAGACCTCGAGAAAATGATGAAAAACTACTTGGTCCTGAAGTACCATATTTAAGTGCTATTGGTGCACTGATGTATCTTGCAAATAATACTCGACCTGATATAGCATTTGCTATAAATCTATTAGCAAGATTTAGTTCTTCACCAACACGACGACATTGGAATGTTATTAAACACGTCCTTATATACCTCCAAGGGACAATTGACCTCGGATTATTTTATTCAAATGTAAATGACCCAGAACTGATTGGATATGCAGATGCGGGTTATCTTTTGGATCCGCATAAGGCACGTTCTCAAAATGACTATTTATTTACATATGGTAATACTGCTATATCATGGCGCTCCACGAAGCAAACAATAGCAGCAACTTCTTCTAATCATGCTGAGATAATAGCCATTCATGAAGCAAGTCGAGAATGTGTATGGTTGAGGTCAATGATACATTATATTAGAGAGAGTTGTGGTTTATCCTCCAGAAGAGAGATTCCAACTCCTCTATATGAAGATAATGCAGCTTGTATAGCTCAATTAAAGGGAGGATATATTAAGGGAGATAGGACGAAACACATTTCACCTAAATTCTTTTTTACTCATGAACTTCAAAAGAACGGTGAAATTGATGTGCTTCAAATTCGATCACGTGATAATCTTGCAGATATATTCACTAAATCTCTTCCGACAGCAACCTTTGAAAAATTGAGATATAAAATTGGTTTGCGTCGATTTAAAGATTTCAAGAAATTATCTCATCAGGGGAAGAAATCTACACATGAAAAATAGTGTACTCTTTTTCCTTCACTAGATTTTTTTCCCACTGGGTTTTTATCTAGTAAGGTTTTAACGAGGCATATTCTTTATGTAATAGACATCCAAGGGGGAGTGTTATGAATCCCGAAGATTCATTAAATTAATGGATGTCCATCATCCCAGAAAATTACGTAAGGTGATAAAATATCACCCAATATTTTGGACATGTGGTTATATATATATATATATATATATATGGTTGATAACTCTAGAATAATAGATTTATTCACATCTAATTTACCACATTTTATTCGGGAATTAATTGACTTTATTTGGAAAATGGAATAAAAATGTGTTGATTTGATATTTTCTCTCTTTTTTCCTAAAAATGTGGATTTATGGTTAAAAGTCAATTTAATTGAATAAATTTCTCAACATGTGGATACGTTGTATTATTTGTTATTTGGGAATTTATTTGAATTGACTTATTGTGACAAGGGTAAAAATGGAATGTGGATGGTTAACATTGTTGGATAAAAGTGACCGAGAGGAACGTGAAGAATGTGTGGAAAATTTGCATCTCTACATATATGTATCTATACGTATCTATATGTATATATATATATATATATATATATATTATATATATTCACACCCACACACCATTTGTCATTTAAAATCCACCTGGGCATATTTAAAGATGCACACTTTCGGTCCTATGTATTCATTTCTTTGGTCCCATCCATTATACACATATATATACATACATATATATATAAGGTACATATGTTGAAATCTTTGTTATATGTATATATATATATATATATTTGTGGGAGTACAAGTTGGCAAGGTAGACAAAAAGATAGAAGATAGTTGTTGTCCAACAATATATATATATATATATATATATATACATATATATACATACATATGATGAGATTCCTCTCAATTTTCTAGCAGATTTTCAGGAAAAAAAGGTGCAGTGGCAGCTGCATTATACAAAAAAAAGAAGAAGCATATTTCCTAGTGGGTATATATATATATATGTATGTATATATATTCACATGATGACAACTCTCAATTGCTGGCTGATTTTGTGAGAGTAGGTGGAGAAAAGGGGTAGCATTCGGTGGAAAAATTCTAGAAGGCAGCTGCAAAATTAATTTTTTATTTTGCTGGAATCTTTGGGAAGAAAAATAAGAGAATTATGGACAGTGGGCACGACAGAGAAGAAGTGACGGGAAGAGAGGAGGAGAAATATTGTTTTGTGTTTAGTTACGGGCAGCTTAGGACTTAGGCAGTAGGTAGTTTGTTTTGGAGTTGTTTTTGAGCTTAGATTAGGGTGGAAAATAATGTTTGTATGTTGGTATGTGTGTATCTAGTATTAGCTTAGAATTTAGGCAGTGGGTAGTGTGTTTTAGAGTGTTTTAGAGTCTAGATCGAGTGGAAACGAACCTGAGAAAGCTGGGGCGATTTTGCTGGAATTTTTTGGGCTGTTCATGATCGAAGGCAGCAGCATCACGCAGAGGAAACGAAGGACAGCAGCAGCTTGATTAAATCCGATTTGGGGCAGTAGGGTGATCTCCAACCCGAGTAACCCTCTTTCCATTTCTTCAAGTTGTTTACTGTTTTGTAATTGAATGTTCTTCAATTTGTTACTGTTTTGTAATTTAATGATCTTTGTAATATGAGAATGTTTACATGTGTTCAAGGATTGATTAAAAATGTTTTGGGAGTAATATGTTTTCCGTCTTAGGCTTGACTCCGTTGATTGGTGTCACTAAGGACCTAGGGACTGTTTTTCCTATTACTTTAGTCCTTGTCTTTCATGATTCTTGGTTCAAGGGTTAATTAAAAATGTTTTGGGAGTGATTTGTTTTCTGTCTTAGGCTTGACTCCGTTGATTGGTGTCACTAAGGACCTAGGGACTATCTTTCCTATTACGTTGATTCTTGTTTTCCATGATTCGTTTCAGCGTAATATATCTCTTTAACCTGACGATGTTGTGGTGTAGTTAAGTATGAGCATGTTGAATACACTGTTTTGACTATGATGATAAGTATGCTGCAGCATTACTTTCTGTTTTTATGTTTAATGCTTGTGTGGGGCAATGCTTGGTTTATTCATGTAATTGCATTAGAATTATGTGGCGCTATATTTGAGAACTGCGTGAACAGCGGTAATCATATAGTAGTGGATTTGAGAACTGCGTGAACAGCGGTACATTCACTGCCTAGCGTTGCGCTAGGTCCACGGTATGTTATCGGGGATCTAGACTAGTAGATCAAGTAGTTTGGGTGAAACCAGACATGCTATAGCATTGATATGGAACTGAAAGCATGCTTTGTATACTTAGATTCATCTTTGGCTTGTACTTACATTTTTGGCGTAAATGTCGCAACATTGTATTACCTGCAGTACTCTTGTGGTAATTTCCAGTAGGCTGACTTTTAACTGTTAACTGTAGTTAGGAGTAGGAATGCCGTAGCATTAGACCACTCTCCATTCATCATTCATCATTCTTTATTCTTTTATTATTTTAACCATTTGTACAATCGTATTTGCATCTATAATTGGCATACATAGTCCCTGTGGGATCGATAATCTTGTACTTAGGTACATATATTACTTGTTGACCGGTGTATACTTGCACTTGTTAAGATTGCGTTGATTTATTCTATTTTCTTTATCTTTACAAATTGTGACACACGCACACAACGCAACAAGTTTTTGGCGCCGTTGCTGGGGATTTTGGTGTCAATTGATTGTAAATATTGTTTGCATTTGGTTATATTTTTGTTGTTTTATGTTATACTCATTCTTGAGCTTATGAGATTATTGAAATGATTGTATGAGGGACGAATAAATTATGCATGGGCTGAACTGTTTTTTGTAAGTTTATTGATCTGAATTATTTGTCAAATTTTCAGCTTGTGTATATCATATATTTCTTAACGTGTGCTGATTTTTGCATGAGTAAAACGCGAAAGGACTCTCAATCTACATTGCTGCCACTAGATCCAGAAATTGAGAGAACAACTAAATCGTTAAGAAAGAAGAAGCAAACTACAGATAAGGCGGTCATGGCAGAACAATGAGTTACCAAGCTGAACCCGTGTACAATCCTGTAGTAATGGCAGATGATGGGGACCATGCTATCTGACAGTATGTTGTTCCTATGTTTAATGAATTGAATCCAAGCATTGGAAGACCAGAGATGACTGCAGCCCAGTTCGAGCTAAAAACCAGTGATGTTTCAAATGTTGCAAACGGGATAGCATATGAAGTGTAGAGGCTGAAATTGTTCTCGTACTCCCTAAGACCTCTACAACAACCACCACCTTCAAACGCTTTAGAAAACATGATGAGAGACTTCATGGCAAGGACAGAAATAACCCTACAGGGATTATCCTCTACTGTGCGAAACTTGGAAAGCCAAATGGGGCAGTTAGCTCAAGATGAGGAGCAGCCCACAAGGATCACTCCCAAGTGATACAGAAAATCCAAGGAGAGAAGAAATGAACATTGCAAAGCGGTAACACTACGAAGTGGCAAAATACCGGACGAGCCAAAAATGAAGTCTGGAGCAGCTGAGAAGACCAGTGAGCCCAGCCAGAATGCAGAAATTCCAGTAGCTGAGAAGACCAGTGAGCCCAGCCAGAATGCAGAAATCAGGGGAGCCAAATGCTGCAGCATCGCAAATGCTGCAGCAAAACAGCATTCCAGAACTGCCGAATGCTGCAGCATCTCCGATGCTGCAGCAATGCAATATTCCAGAGAGTGTTGCGGGAAGGACTCTTATTTATGTGCAGAAAGGGGAGCTAACCATGAGATTCCAGGACGATAAAGTCACATCCAACGTATTCAAAGCCATGAAAATCCATGATGAAGGTGAGGAGTGTTTTCAGATCACCACCAATGATTCTTGGGAAGAAAAAGATGAAGAGCAAGATGAGGATGCCAAGGATGCATTGTTGGAGGAAAGTCTACATGATGATGGCAATGTGGAGACCAAAGCACATTCAGCTTGGGTAGAAGCAAACCCCCAAAGGTTCAGATTTCGAGCTCAATTTGAATCCTTGGAGTTGTCTTCTCGAGATTTCAAGATAAATAAAACCTTCAGTTGAAGAACCACCATAGCTGGAATTGAAGCAATTGGCGCAACATTTGAAGTATGGTTTTCTAGGGGCAGAATCTACACTGCCAGTAATCATTTCAGCTCTACTGAGTGCGAAACAGGAGGAGAATTGCTTGGAGCTTTGCAGCAGCATAAGCGAGCTATGTGCTGGACCATAGCTTACATCAAAGGTATATGACTAACCTTATGCATGCACAAGATAATTTTGGAAGACAATTCCAAAAATTTAATAGAAGGGCAGAAATGATTAAATCCAATTACGAAGGAAGTGGTAAAAGGAACAAAATTATCAAGTGGCTAGATTTTGGCATTATTTATCCTATATCTAACAGCGCTGGGGATGGAGAATTTGCATGGATTACAAGAAGATAAACAAAGCCACAAGAAACGACCGCTTCCCACTGCCTTTTATTAATCAAATGTTAGATAGGTTGGCTGGATGGGATTCTTATTGCTTTCTGGATGGGTATTCTGGCTACAATCGGATTGCTATAGCACTAGAGGACCAGAACAAAATGACCATCACTTGTCCTTATGGTACTTTAGCATTCAGAAGAATGCCATTCAGACTGTGTAATGCTCCAGCAATGTTCCAACGATATATGATGGCCATTTTCACAGATATGGTGAAGCAATATTTAGAGGTTTTCATGAATGACTTCTCCATATTTGGGGACTCTTTTGAAAAATGCTTAGAGAATATGGCCAAGGTGCTTAAACGTTGTGAGGACACCAACCTAGTCCTCAATTGGAAGAAGTGTCACTTCATGGTTAAAGAAGACATTGTGCAAAAACTCTTCACTTATAATACTTATCGATGATAAGTAGTTAATTGAGCACAATCTATAAGTGAACACTTTCATCTATTATTTATTGCATTTCTTTTTATTTCGTTTTTCTTATTTCTTCTTGTTTTTTTTTTCAGCTTTCGATTTCTTTTCCTTGTTTTGTTTTAATTGTTGTTCTTTTATTTTCAGGTGCCTCAATTCGGAATTAATGGCTGTTTACTCCTGAGTTTCTTTCAGAATTTTTAGAATTGGTTTTGAGACTTCAATTTCATATTGCACTGCCATTTTCTTTCTCTCTTATCAGTACTCTTCTGCTTGTTAATACAGGTATGCCTACGGTCAAAGAGCAAAAGGAGTCAAGGCTATTTTATTAAAGAAATGGGACTTGCCACTGCCTCTCGACAGAAATGCTGTGACAACAGGCTGCCACACACCTACAAAGCCATTCAAGGCAGCCTTAGTCCAATTTCAACTTCAAATTTCAAGCGGTGCAATTCAACAAGGGACTGCCATGAATTGACTACTTATGCAAGCAGCCCTAGTTCCTTTCAATTTCAAAATTTTCAATGGGTGGCATACAACTAGAACTTGTTGGGAAACCAAAAAGGTTAGTTTATTTTTTTTATTTGTGGAGAATGTGTGTGAATTGAAAAGACAAAGAGAGAAAGAAGGGGGGAGTTATCTAAAGGACACAAATTTCTCTACATACACGGTCTTCTACTCTCCTTCTCTTCAAACTCACTTTTCAGCCTTCAACAAACCAGAAGATTCCAGGTTAGTACTCACCTTTCTACATTTTTATTTCTTCTCGGTAATGTGAGTTGGTGTATGATACTTGCAAAACAAAAACAAAAATATAAAAAAAAAATTCTAGTTCATTTCTCTTATCTTAATGTGAGTATACACTCCTTGAGTAGCATGTATAAAATTTATGGAGTACAATTTTTTGCATTACCAATGGATAGAGGATTGTATTGGCTGTATTTAGGGTTCTAGTTATACTTGAGTTCTTGTGTGTGAGCATGCTTGTAGAAATGACAGATCTGCCAGTTGATGTGTATCTCGGTTTATTGTGTTGGGAAAAAGGGTGGTTATGATTCAAAACGAACTTCATGTCTTAATGGTCTTCATGTTTTTACTTAGTAACAATGACCGCCTAAACTGTTGGTATATTTGTGTTTGCTTTCTTCTCACCCGGGAATTGAGAACTTATGTGCCACTAATGCGTTTGTTTCTCGTGCTTCATGTTGAACTAGTTTTCCCTTTTTATGATCAGTCCAATGGCTTGTTTTCCCCCTGTTGCTACAGCAATGAGGACATTGCTCCTCTTAAGTTTGGGGGAGGGTGTCCTCTTGTGGCAAAAAGTTCAAAAATGGTGCTAATTTAAAATTTTTCCTGCTGTCTTTTAAATGCATAAACATCCTCTTTGCTGAAATACTGAGTGATCTATTTGAATGCATGGACGCCTTATCTGAATAACTGTTTTAGGATGCCTTATAAATTGATTGATCTGGCATAGAAGACCTGTTTGCATGAATGTGACAGCATTTTTCATATGACCCATTAGAACCTTAGTTTTAGCAGGATTAGCGTAGACTTTTGGGACCCGATTTATGATGATATCTTAAAAACAAAAGTACATTCTCGTAGACTTTGTACCTTCTTTCGGAATAATTAGGTATTAGTTGACTCTAAGTGAGAATTATTTCAACTCCCTATCTTTTGCACATAGTCTTACTTGGAAATTTCATGTTTATAAAAAGAGTCACTTTGGTATGAAGGTTCAGAATTTTTAGACTCATCTGTTATAGTCCTTGAGGCGAAATCCTAGTAGATTTGGTACTAAAGAAATGATTGAGGCATGTTCTTGAACCGTTTGAGCCTTTATAGCTTACCCTAATATATTTTGCTTCATTAGTTAACCCAAGTTGAGCCTAAGCCTAATTTCTTGACACCCTTATTAAATAGCCACTTATCCTAAATGTTTTGCATGTATCCATTCTTTGTTTTCCCTAAACTTGATCTTAGTCTGCTATGAACACTGTTAAACATAAGTTTGGGGGTATGCTGAGAATGCTATGAGGAGGAACATAGAAATGCTGCAGCACAATGCTGCAGCATTATCATTTTTTTTTGGGATTAGTGGTAATTAAGGAAAATTTGAATTTCTAATATAAATGCTCTACGTATTGAGGGTATGTGTATGAAGACATGTGTGAAAAAAATGAAAGCACCCTCTTTATTTAAAAAAAAAAAAGGAAAAAAAAAAGAAGAACAAAGAGAAGAGCAAAAAGGAAATACGTGTTATGCTTCTTTGAGGTCAAATGTTATATGTTGATTGTGGTTAAATGTTGCACGTATTTCTGAAATAGGGTATGAATTTTTATGCTCCTTGGGTGACAAAAAAAAATTAAAAAAAAAAAGAAAATATAAAAATGTTGTAGAATTGCTGCAGCATTTTGATTCAAAAAAGAAAAAAAAATTAGGAAGTGATAGCATGGAGAAGAAGCTCATGGCAGACTAGGACTAAGTTTTGAGCCTACTTTTTATCCATATTTTTCTTACCTTAGCCCTAGCCTACATTACAACCAAATTAAGACCTCTTTGATCTTTATTACTAAATTTGCTACATTAGTGGAGAGAGGTGTAATAGATTGAGTTTGAGGATGCAAAATGAACCTTAGGATTACCATATGTTGACTTATGAATGAGAAATTGAAAAGGAAAGGCTATTCACACACACACTGGAGTGGAAATTCTTTGAGCTTGGGTTAGTTAATATTTGGTTATTCAACTAAGGCTGGAACATTATGTCTACTTGAATTTTGCATTTTTCTCTCTGAAATCACTGGTCCCAGGTTTGGCTAAAACTGCTGAACAAAGTTTTTATTTGGGTATGTATATTCTTGGTAGCTTCTGCATTGCTGCAGCATTGCTAGGGACGAGCAATGACCTAAGTTTGGGGGTGTGATAACTCTAGAATAATAGAGTTATTCACATCTAATTTACCACATTTTATTCGCAAATTAATTGACTTTATTTGGAAAATAGAATAAAAATGTGTTGATTTGATATTTTCTCTCTTTTTACCTAAAAATGTGGATTTATGGTTAAAAGTCAATTTAATTGAATAAATTTCTCAACATGTGGATAAGTTGTATTATTTGTTATTTGGGAATTTATTTGAATTGACTTATTGTGACAATGGTAAAAAGGGAATGTGGATGGTTAACATTGTTGGATAAAAGTGACCGAGAGGAAAGTGAAGAATGTGTGGAAACTTTGCATCTCTACATATATGTATCTATACATATCTATATGTATATATATATATATATATATATATTACACACCCACACACCATTTGTCATTTAAAATCCAGCTGGGCATATTTAAAGATGCACACTTTCGGTCCTATGTATTCATTTCTTTGGTCCCATCCATTATACACATATATATACATACATATATATATATAAGGTACACATGTTGAAATCTTTGTTATATGTATATATATATATATATATATATTTGTGGGAGTACAAGTTGGCAAGGTAGACGAAAAGATAGAAGATAGTTGTTGTCCAACAATATATATATATATATACATATATATATACATACATATGATGAGATTCCTCTCAATTTTCTAGCAGATTTTCAGGAAAAAAAGGTGCAGTGGCAGCTGCATTATACAAAAAAAGAAGAAGCGTATTTCCTAGTGGGTATATATATATATATATATGTATGTATATATATTCACATGATGACAACTCTCTGGCTGATTTTGTGAGAGTAGGTGGAGAAAAGGGGCAGCATTCGGTGGAAAACTTCCAGAAGGCAGCTGCAAAATTAATTTTTTATTTTGTTGGAGTCTTTGGGAAGAAAAATAAGAGAATTATGGACAGTGGGCACAGCAGAGAAGAAGTGACGGGAAGAGAGGAGGAGAAATATTGTTTTGTGTTTAGTTACGGGCAGCTTAGGACTTAGGCAGTAGGTAGTTTGTTTTGAAGTTGTTTTTGAGCTTAGATTAGGGTGGAAAATAATGTTTGTATGTTGGTATGTGTGTATCTAGTATTAGCTTAGAATTTAGGCAGTGGGTAGTGTGTTTTAGAGTGTTTTAGAGTCTAGATCGAGTGGAAACGAACCTGAGAAAGCTGGGGCGATTTTGCTGGAATTTTTCGGGCTGTTCATGATCGAAGGCAGCAGCATCACGCAGAGGAAACGAAGGACAGCAGCAGCTTGATTAATTCCGATTTGGGGCAGTAGGGTGATCTCCAACCCGAGTAACCCTCTTTCCATTTCTTCAAGTTGTTTACTGTTTTGTAATTGAATGTTCTTCAATTTGTTACTGTTTTGTAATTTAATGATCTTTGTAATATGAGAATGTTTACATGTGTTCAAGGATTGATTAAAAATGTTTTGGGAGTAATATGTTTTCCGTCTTAGGCTTGACTCCGTTGATTGGTGTCACTAAGGACCTAGGGACTGTTTTTCCTATTACTTTAGTCCTTGTCTTTCATGAATCTTGGTTCAAGGGTTAATTAAAAATGTTTTGGGAGTGATTTGTTTTCCGTCTTAGGCTTGACTCCGTTGATTGGTGTCACTAAGGACCTAGGGACTATCTTTCCTATTACGTTGATTCTTGTTTTCCATGATTCGTTTCAGCATAATATATATCTTTAACCTGACGATGTTGTGGTGTAGTTAAGTATGAGCATGTTGAATACACTATTTTGACTATGATGATAAGTATGCTGCAGCATTACTTTCTGTTTTTATGTTTAATGCTTGTATGGGGCAATGCTTGGTTTATTCATGTAATTGCATTAGAATTATGTGGCGCTATATTTGAGAACTGCGTGAACAGCGGTAATCATATAGTAGTGGATTTGAGAACTGCGTGAACAGCGGTACATTCACTGCCTAGCGTTGCGCTAGGTCCGCGGTATGTTATCGGGGATCTAGACTAGTAGATCAAGTAGTTTGGGTGAAACCAGACATGCTATAGCATTGATATGGAACTGAAAGCATGCTTTGTATACTTAGATTCATCTTTGGCTTGTACTTACATTTTTGGCATAAATGTCGCGGCATTGTATTACCTGTAGTACTCTTGTGGTAATTTCCAGTAGGCTGACTTTTAACTGTTAACTGTAGTTAGGAGTATGAATGTCGTAGCATTAGACCACTCTCCATTCATCATTCATCATTCTTTATTCTTTTATTATTTTAACCATTTGTACAATCGTATTTGCATCTATAATTGGCATACATAGTCCATGTGGGATCGATAATCTTGTACTTAGGTACATATATTACTTGTTGACCGGTGTATACTTGCACTTGTTAAGATTGCGTTGATTTATTCTATTTTCTTTATCTTTACAAATTGTGACACACGCACACAACGCAACAATGGTTAAGTGGGAATGACACTAATTAGTGGCCTATATAAATATATATATTAGTTATAATGGATGTATATATATATATATATATATATATATATGTGATAATATATGTATATATATAGGTGTATGGATTCCAAATTGTATAAGAAAAGTTTTGATAGAATTTCAATTGCATTCTCCCAACTTCCCGAGACCATTCCCGAGACAATCTTCAACTCTCTCCCTCTCTCCCTCTATCTCCACACCAATTACTATATTATATATATTATACTATATATATACACACATATATATATAGATTATACAATTTTATAACAAAATAGAATTAGTTTGAATATGGAACCAAACATCTCAAACATGATTTTAATAATTTAAAAATTACCAAAAAAAGAAAAAAAAATTATATGAAAAGTTTCATTTTTTTTAAAGAAAAAGATTGTATATGAAACATTCAAACATCATCTTAATGAAAATTAAAGCTTTCTTAATAAAAATAAAAGTCTCTAAAAGTATTTAAAAATTAATTCTGTAAGTGAAAAGGTCGAATTGTCGAATAATTTATTTAGGCTAAAGAATTTAAGGTGAACGTTATCAAATGCCGACTAGGAATAGATAGGCTCCACTTTTAGTCTAGTCGACTATTAGAAAATATCAAGCAAAAAATAAGATTTTTTATAAAAAATATATCCGTAGTTCCTATCATTAAATGTGTTTGTCTTGAGAGATTCTGTTTGGAGTTATCAGTTCAAACTGTCTTGATTATTGAGCAGATATAATTTTATGTGTCGATTTCACGTTGATCACTTTTCTAATACAAAACATTAACTCATTCTATGCATACACAGAATGAAAGCCACATACTAAATTAAATCCACTCTAAGTATTCAGATTTTATGTTTCCTCTTAGTAAAAATTGTCGGTAAACCATTTCTTTGGTTCCTAAATTTTTTTTATCGTATTTAGTCACTAATTTAATTATTGAAAAGCTAACGCCAAAAAACACTTTGACACTTGAAATATAATGTCAAAATTACCCTCCCTAATATACATGAAATTTAAACTACATTGTTATTTTACCTGCATTTCATTATTTAGGAAACAAACATTTCTGTCCTTTTGAGGTGTATTTTGTCGGCAAATAATTTTCTTAACAACATATTAATTTATAAGAAATAAAAAATCGCATGTGAAACTTGGTATTTTGTGCTATTTTTTATTTTTTATGAAGGGTTAGGTCAACTTTTGCAATCATCAATCCCCAAAAAGATACTCTGAGATTTGCATTGCATTTTTTTGTTTTTTTATTTTTCGGGAAAGAAAGTTTGAGGTTGATTTTTTTTTTTTTTTTTTTTTAGGTAACAATATGAACTCCTAAATTAGAAATTATTATTTTTGTAAGATTTAATGGAAGATAAATTTTTTTTATATTATCAATTTTCTTGTAGTTTTGAATTGATGAATTTTAGAGATTTTTGTTGAACATATGGGTTTAAAATAATTTTCAAATATTTAGTCAATCTAAAGATTGGATTCAATTTTTAATATCTCATTATCAAAGTTAGAATATTTATATGCTAGTTGGTCTATGAATATAATTTAATAGAGGAAAAATCTCAATTATTCAATTAAATACTTAATGAACATATTGAATTAAAATTATTATTAAAGCAATTAAATTTTCACGCACATTTAATTGTTGAAGACATAATTTATATATATATATATATATATATATTTAAGTGAAAATATTGATTGATGAACAATGTATAAAACTATTCAATATGAAAAGAAATTTTAAGACAGTGTATCGTCTTTTCTTCTTTTCAAAGACAACTTCTTCTATGAGTTACTCAATTCTTCTTTTCTAGAAGTTACTCAATTCTTCTTTTCTTTTTTTTATTTTTTATAACCAGGGTTTTTTTTTATTTGTCATTTTTAAAACAAGTAACATATAAACTCAAACAATACTTTTTTTTAAAAAAAAATTAAACAATAAAAATTGTAACTAAGTTACACTCTTAAAAAAATAGGAAAAAAAAATCAAAAAAGGAAAAGGAAAAGAATGACTAAAAACTACAACAATAAAAAAACATTTTGGCATAAATAATCTTCAAATTATATAGGTTTGGTGACATTGATCCCAAAATAATTATTTTTTTGTAGAATTGGTCTCGAAAAAATTGTGACATTGATCATTCCGTTAAAAATTCGGTTAAATTATCTGTTAAATAAAAATAATTCTAAGAATATTTATGTCATTAAAATATTTAAATATATTTAATAATAGACAGATTGATATAAAATTTTGTACTCTTATATATTGTATATATACATAACAAGTGTATATAAACAAAGAATAACTACTAATTATTTAAAAGATAAGAGAAAAATATTTTTAACCTCATCAACCTCACGTGAGAAACTTACTAGGTGCCTTATATATATATATATATATATATAGTGTATATCCTTTTACCTAAGAGTAATTTAAGAAATTCATATTATTATGTAACTTATAAATACCCTCTCCGTTGATAGAATAGGGAAAAAAGGAGTTTTGAGATTCAAGAGCTCTAGGAACAGTTTTGAAGAAAATAATTTGGAAAATCTCTAATCTGGCAACATCATATTGGTGTCCACCGTGTCTTTTCGATTTTGTTTGAAAAGATAACAACCCCAGCCGAGATTCAAATAAATCCGAAATACACAGAGCAGTTCTTACGGACTAAAATCTCTTAACCTATCGAAGCAAGTAAAGTCAAACCCTTAGATAAGGAGAGGATAAGATCTCTCAGAGGTAAATCTGTAGAAACTCTAATTTTAGCGTCGTTCTTCAGAAGATCGTTTTATTATTACTAATATTTTATCATAATATTTCTCATAATTTTCACCTCGGATAATAAGGGCTTTCGTATAAACAAGAAAGCTATGTGCTTTTCTACAAACAAAAAGCTCTGTGCTTTCGTACAAATTAACTATTTATATGATTCATAGATTTACTGATAGATTCTCTTCATTTTTCACAAATCGTTTTATTATTACAAATATTTTCTCATAATTTTCACCTCTTGTGTGCTTTGGTACAAACAACAAAGCTTCGTGCTTTGGTACCGCGCTTTCCTACAAACAAAAAGCTCTGTGCTTTCATCTTTCATTCAAAATAAAAAGCTTCGCGCTTTCATACAAAATAAAAAGCTCCGTGCCTTAAAAAAATAAAAAGCAAAAAGAGCTTTATGCTCCCGAAAGTGAGAAGATTTTATTACTAAAAAATGTTTCCGAAAGTGACTTCTGATTTTAGTTTTGTATTTTCCTACAAACAAAAAGCTTTGTGCTTTGGTACAAACAACAAAGCTCCGTGCTTTGGTATCGCGCTTTCTACAAACAAAAAGCTCTGCGCTTTCATCTTTCATGCAAAATAAAAAGTTTCGCGCTTTCATACAAAATAGAAAGCTCTGCGCTTTACAAAAAAAACAAAAAGCAAAAGAAGCCTTATGCTCCCGAAAGTTGGAAGACTTTATTAATAAAAAATGTTTCCGAAAGTGACTTCCGACTTTAGCTCTGTGCTTTTGTACAAACAAAAAGCTCTGTGTTTTGGTACAAACAACAAAATTCCGTGTTTTGGTACTGCGCTTTCCTACAAACAAAAGCTCTGCGCTTTCATCTTTCATTCAAAATAAAAAGTTCCGCTCTTTCACACACAATAAAAAGCTCCGCGCTTTACAAAAGGACAAAAAGAAAAAAAAAGTTTTATGCTCCCGAAAGTTGGAAGACTTTATTACTAAAAAATGCTCCCGAATGTGACTTCCGACTTTAGCTTTGTGCTTTCCTATAAACAAAAAGCTCTGTACTTTGGTATAAACAACAAAGCTTCGTGCTTTGGTACCACGCTTTCCTACAAACAAAAAGCTATGTGCTTTCATGTTTCATGCAAAATAAAAAATTTTGCGCTTTCATACAAAATAAAAAGCTCCGCGCTTTAAAAAAAATAAAAAGCAAAAAAAAGCTTTATGCTCCGGAAAGTGACTTCCGACTTTACTAAAAAAAAGAATAAAAATAAAAGTCTCATATATATATATATATATATATATATATATATATCCTAAAATATAGGCTCCGACTTATTACTAAAAAATAATACTCCCAAAATGACTTTCGATTTTACTAAAAAATAAATAAATAAATAAAAGTCTTGACTTTACTTCAATATATATATATATATATATATATATAAGATTCCGACTTTATTACTCAAAATTGCTCCGAAAGTAACTTCCAACTTTAGTAAAAAATGAAAGTCTCGACTTTACTTAGAAATATACATATATTCTTAAAATAAAGGCTCCAACTTTATTATTCAAAACTGCTTCGAAAGTGACTTCGGACTTTACAAAAAAAAAAAGAAGTCTCCGCTTTATTTAAATAAATAAATATATATATATATATATATATCTAAAATAAAGGCTTCAACTTTATTACTCAAAACTGCTCCGAAAGAGACCTCCAACTTTACTTAAAAAATAAAAGCTTCGACTTTACTTAAAATATATATATTCCAACAATAAATGCTCCACCTTTATTACTTAAATATGCTCCGAAAGTGAGCCTCCGGCTTATGTAATATATATATATATATATATATATATATATTCATAAAATAAACGCTTTCACTTTATTCATAAAATAAACTTCGGAAGAGAGCCTCCGACTTTACTAAGCTTTACTTAAAAATGAGAGCTTCGGTTAAAAACAAGATCGACTCTGACTTTACTTTAAAAAAAAGATGCTTATGGTATATATATATATATATATATATATATAGTGTACATCCTTTTACCTAAAGGTAATTTAGGAAATTCATATTATTATGTAACTTATAAATACCCTCTCCGTTCATAGAATAGAGAAAAAAGGAATTTGGGATTCAAGAGCCATAGGAGCAGTTTTGAGGAAAATAATCTAGAAAATCTCTAATCCGACAACATCAGTGCCCAAATGTCAAACCTTCCCATAGTAGCACCATCTCCAGCCGCGCGTTTTCCTCCTGCTCCTTTTCTTTTTTCGTATAGCCCACGGTTTTGTTTTATATAGATTATAAGTTAGGACCAATTCGGGAAATAGAAATTTCTTTTACCTATTTCTCTAAGTAATCTATTATTAAAAACTTCGTCCGCCATGCTAATGTGCCTTGAATGATCCATATCTCAGAGTCAGCGTCGTTGAGACGAATATTCCTTGTTCAGTATCAGACACGGTGGACGCCAATATGATGTTGTTGGATTAGAGATTTTCTAGATTATTTTCCTCAAAACTGTTCCTAGAGCTCTTGAATCCCAAAACTCCTTTTTTCTCTATTCTATCAACGAAGAGGGTATTTATAAGTTACATAATAATATGAATTTCCTAAATTACTCTTAGGTAAAAGGATATACACTATATATATATATATATATATATATATAAGGCACCTAGTAAGTTTCTCATGTGAGGTTGGTGAGGTTAAAAATATTTTTCTCTTATCTTTTAAATAATTAGTAGTTATTCTTTGTTTATATACACTTGTTATGTATATATACAATATATAAAGAGTACAAAATTTTATATCAATCTGTCTATTATTAAATATATTTTAATATTTTAATAACATAAATATCCTTAGAATTATTTTTATTTAACGGATGATTTAATCGAAATTTTAACGTAATGATCAATGTCACAATTTTTTCATAGTTCGGAGACCAATTCTACAAAAACATAATTATTTTGGGATCAATGTCACCAAACCTATATAGTTTAAAGACTATTTGTGCCAAAATTTATTTTATTGCTGTAGTTTTTAGTCATTCTTTTCCTTTTCTTTTTTTTTTGTTTTCTTTTTCTTTCCTATTTTTTTAAGAGGGTAACTTAGTTAAAATTTTTATTGTTTAATTTTTTTTAAAAAAAAGTATTGTTTGAGTTTATATGTAATTTGTTTTAAAAATGTCAAATAAAAAATGACTCCGGTTATAAAAAATAAAAAAAGAAAAGAAGAATTGATTCTCATAGAAGTTGTCTTTCATAAATTTGTTACGTTTCATAAAAAGATGAATTAATTATTACAAATAATGAAGTGGCAGAACATGAATTTAGAATTTATTAGGAAATAATAATGATGATTATGTAAGAGAACAAAATGTTTAGAATATTAAAATAACTAATTCTCATGAATAAAATGATGAGTATTTAGATGATTGAAAAATAGATAATATAGATGAAATTATTCAAAAAAAATTGAAATATTATTAATGCAAAATTTAGAGTCTTAATTATAAAAAATGGTCCAATAAGATATATATATATATATATATATATATATATATATATATATAAGATACAAATTTCAGTTTTGTATCTTGGAAAAAAAGTTTTAGTAAGGATTATAACTATAGTAAAATATTTTTCAAAAAAATCTTGATTTTTATGGAACAAAATGAAAAGTTATTTGAGAAAAATAATTGTAATTTTTTTAAGTTTAAAATGATAACAAAATTTGACACAGTACACTGTCTTAAAATTTCTTTTCATATTGAATATTTTTACACATTGTTCATCAATCAATATTTTCACTTAAACTTAGATTTAAACACTTGAAAATATTTTTTGTGTTTTATTTGATTTACAAAAATCCAAAACTATAAATAAAGAAACATTAAAAAAGTTATTGTACTAATCTTGAAGGTCATTAAAATTTAATAATTATTTTGATATTGATTGTTTTGATTTATTTTTTTAATTAAAAATATTGAAAAGAAGTTTTATTAGAAAAAATTAATACTTAGAAGTATTAGATTGTTTTTCAAATGCATATATTACATATGGAATATTTTTAATAATACTTGTAACTCTTGAAAAATATTGATTGTAAAGATATAATAAATCATTTTGCAGCTCAAAAGCAAAAAAAAAAAAAAAGAAAAAAAAAACCTAAAAGCAAGTTTGGATTCAAAATTTTAAATAATTTGAACAATTATATTTTGTTAAATTTGCAATCTGCCAGGTAGCCTTTTACCTACTCATCTATACAAATGCAATTATTGCATTTTTATTAAATATATTATAAAAAATGGTCATCTCTGAAGTTTCTAATCCACTCTTTCTATATATATATATATATATATGCACATATATTTGTTGTGTTTAGCAAGTACTAGGAACAATTGTTGTGTATATATATATACACACACCCCAACATGGAGGATTATATATAATATTGTGATATAAGTGTATAAAAATGTGTAGTAATTATCAAGAAAATGAAAGGGATGGGAAGATATTATTGACCTTAGGATTTTTCTGTGTGCCGAATATAATGCTATTTTATGCTAATGAATATGACAACCTAAACCACAATAGCGGTCCATTTCATTTTCATGGAATAAATATATTTATTATTATATATATATATATATATTTAAAAAAGCATGAAAATGAAAATATCTGATCATCACTGTTGAGACAACTTTCTTTCCTTTTTTTTTTTTTTTTTTCTGGTTGGTAATGAATTGTTTGGCACTGTTTGTGATTACTGTTTGTTCTGGGTTCAAATGAAAAGCAGCCTTAGATTTTTCTTTGTTTGACATTCAAGATTTTAAAATGTTTCGAAGATTTAAGTAGTGGGATGGGATATTCTTCAGTAACCTTAATTAGTTTAATGTTCAAACAAATATGGTATCGTATTTTTACTGTTCAAAACTACTGATTTTTTCTGCTAAATATCTAGCACAAATTTCAAGATTGTTATAAAATTATATGATCTATATATATATGTGTGTATATATTTAGTATAATATATATAATATAGTAATTGGTGTGGAGATATAGGGAGAGAGGGAGAGAGGAAGGTTGAGAGAATTGGTTCTCCGGAATGGTCTCGGGAAATTGGAAATGAAGATGCAATGTATCAAATCAAAATCCTTTCTTTTTCTTCATTCATTCAAAAACCTTACACCTATATATATACATACATATGAATATATAAATATATTCATCCATCATTACATCCATTAAATGAATATATAAATATATTCATCCATCATTACATCCATTATCTATACACATCATTACACCACTTACATATATATATAATATATATAATATATATATATATATATATCCAATATTATAACTATTAGGTGATATTTATCATCTTTCGTAATTTTCTGGGATGATGGACATCCATTAATGTAATGAATCCGGGATTCATAACACTCCCCCTTGGATGTCCATTACATAAAGAATAGGCCTCGTTAAAACCTTACTAGATAAAACCCAGTGGGAAAAAAAATCTAGTGAAGGAAAAAGAGTACACTATTCTTCATGTGTAGATTTCTCCCCTGATGAGATGATTTCTCGAAATCTTTAAATCGACGCAAACCAATTTTATATCTCAATTTTTCAAAGGTTGCTGTGGAAGAGATTTAGTGAATATATCTGCAAGATTATCACGTGATCGAATTTGAAGCACATCAATTTCACCGTTCTTTTGAAGTTCATGAGTAAAGAAGAATTTAGGTGAAATGTGTTTCGTCATATCCCCTTAATATATCCTCCTTTTAATTGAGCTATACAAGCTGCATTATCTTCATATAGAGGAGTTGGAATCTCTCTTCTGGAGGATAAACCACAACTCTCTCTAATATAATGTATCATTGACCTCAACCATACACATTCTCGACTTGCTTCATGAATGGCTATTATCTCAGCATGATTAGAAGAAGTTGCTGCTAATGTTTGCTTCGTGGAGCGCCATGATATAGCAGCATTACCATATGTAAATAAAAACCATTTTGAGAACGTGCCTTATGCGGATCCGAAAGATAACCCGCATCTGCATATCCAATCAGTTCTGGATCATTTACATTTGAATAAAATAATCCGAGGTCAATTGTCCCTTGGAGGTATCTAAGGACGTGTTTAATACCATTCCAATGTCGTCGTGTTGGTGAAGAACTAAATCTTGCTAATAGATTTATAGCAAATGCTATATCAGGTCGAGTATTATTTGCAAGATACATCAGTGCACCAATAGCACTTAAATATGGTACTTCAGGACCAAGTAGTTTTTCACCATTTTCTCGAGGTCTAAATATGTCTTTATTTATATCTAGTGACCTCACGACCATTGGAATACTCAATGGATATGCTTTATCCATGAAAAATCTTTTCAACACTTTTGCTGTATATGTTGACTGATGAACAAAATTCCATCTTTCATATGTTCAATTTGAAGTCCGAGACAAAACTTAGTTTTTCCAAATCTTTGACTTCAAATTCTCGTTTCAAACAATCTATAGCTTCTCGAAGCTCTTCTGGAGTTCCTATTAGATTGATATCGTCAACATATATAGCAAGAATCACAAAACCAAAATCTTTTCTTAATAAAAACACATGGACAGATTTGGTCATTTTATATCCTGAATTCAACAAGAATTCACTAAGGCGATTGTACCACATGCGTCCAGACTGTTTAAGCCCATATAATGATTTCTGTAATTTGATAGAATAATTTTCATGAGGGCCTTTAGAAGCCTTTGGTAATTTGAATCCTTCAGGGATTTTCATATAAATTTCATTTTCGAGGCTTCCATAAAGATAAGCTGTAATAACATCCATTAGACGCATGTCCACCTTTTCATGAACTGCCATACTTATTAGATATCGGAGTGTAATAGCATCAATAACGGGTGAATAAGTTTGATCATAATCAATTCCTGGCTTTTGCGAAAAGCCTTGTGCGACGAGTCGTGCTTTATATTTTACGACTTCATTATTCTCATTTCGTTTTCGCACAAACACCCATTTATAGCCAACAGGTTTTATATCCTTTGGCGTTTGGACTACAGGTCCAAAAACTTCTCGCTTCGCAAGCGAATTTAACTCCGTTTGAATCGCATCTTTCCATTGAGGCCAATCAATTCTATGCCGACATTCTTCAACTGATAAAGGATCTAAATCCTCATTATCCTTGAAAATATCAAGGGCTACGTTGTATGCAAAAGCATTATCAATAACAACGTTTTTTCGATCCCAACTTTGATTCGAACTGGAATAATTAATTGAGATTTCAGAATTCTCATCATCATTTATAGTTGGAATCTTTTCATCAGTCTTCCCTTGGTTTTCTTTTTCTATTTCATCAATATGATCTTCTGGATCATTTGTTCCTCTTTTCTTTCGAGGATTTTTATTTTTAGAACCAAGGGGTCGGCCACGCTTCTGGCGTGTTTTTGATTCGATAGCTATAGGATTAACTTTCTGTCCTTCAGGAACTTCTATTCGTATAGGAGCATCTATAGCTGGAATATGCGATTTAGTGACTCTGCTAGAGTCAGCAAAAGAATCTGGCAGTTGATTTGCAATTTGTTGCAAATGTATAATCTTTTGAACTTCAAGTTCACTATATTTGTGCGTGGATCTAAATGATTCAAAGAAGTTTTCCACGCAAGTTCAATTTATGCCATTTATTCTCTCCCCCTAATTTGGGAAACAAATTTTCATCAAAATGGCAATCAGCAAATCTTGCTGTAAATACATCCCCTGTCAAAGGTTCAAGATACCTTATAATGGACGGGGAGTCATACCCAACATATATCCCCAATCTTCCTCGCGGACCCATTTTTGTCCGTTGGGGTGGTTCAATTGGAACATATACAGCACACCCAAAAATTCTCAAATAAGAAATATTTGGCTCGGAACCAAAAGCCAACTGTATGGGAGAAAATTTATGATAACTGATGGCCTTAAACGCACAAGTGTGCTGCAGCATGCAAAATTGCATGTCCCCAGGCTGCTGTAGGGAGATTGTTTTCATCAATAATGGTCTGGCAATTAATTGCAGTCTTTTAATAAATGATTCAGCTAGACCATTCTGTGTGTGAACATGAGCTACAGGATGTTCAACAATTATTCCAATCGACATGCAATAAGAATTAAATGCATGCGAAGTAAATTCACCAGCATTATCTAGACGGATTCGCTTAATAGGATAATCAGGAAATTGCGCTCTTAAGCGAATTATTTGGGCAAGTAATCTCGCAAACGCCAGGTTGCGAGTTGACAATAAACAAACATGCGACCATCGGGTCGATGCATCAATTAAAACCATAAAATATCGAAATTGCCCACATGGTGGACTAATCGGTCCACATATATCTCCATGAATCCGTTCTAGAAATGTAGGACTTTCAGCTCCTACTTTCAATGGTGCTGGTTTTATAATTAGTTTCCCTTTGGAACATGCAGCACATGAAAGTTTATCAGAAGTCAAAATCCTTTGATTTTTCAAAGGATGACCGTGCGTTGTTTCGATAATTTTTCGCATCATAATTGATCCCGGATGACCCAAACGGTCATGCCAAACTTTAAAAGTAACGGGATTAGTAAACTTCTGGTTTACTAAATGATGCGCCTCAATAGCATTTATTTTTGCATAATATAGGCCAGAGGATAGAGATGGTAGTTTTTCCAACAAAACTTTATTACCGGAGGTTATTTTTGTGATTCCTAAATATTCATGACCATTTTCTTCTATAGTCTCAACATGATATCCATTCCGTCGGATATCTTTAAAACTCAATAAATTTCTTTGAGATTTTGAGGAATATAATGCTTTATCAATAGCAATCATAGTTCCTCCCGGTAATATTATATTAGCTCTTCCGGAGCCTTCAATAAGTTTTGCACTACCATTTATTGTGGTAACACACGTTTCTCCCACATTCAGGTGAGAAAAATACTTCTTGTATTTTAATATGGTGTGCGTAGTTCCACTGTCAATAAGACAGACACTTTCGATATCGTTGTTCACAGAAATTTGAACAACAGCCATCTGTCTGATAACAAAATTTTACATAAATAAAAAAAATTAAGCATATAATATTACAATAAAAGTAATACTAAAATATTACAATAATTAGATAATAATATTCTAATTATTTTTGGACACTTTCATCTCCAATTAAATGATCAATTCTTCCTTCTGGATGCTCAAAAAAATCAGCAACATCCAAGTGAGTTATACCAACATAATTATTTTCAAGATCTTCATCATTTCTTTCATGAGGTAAATTTTGAGAAGTAAAATTTGCCTCAACATTTTTGCCTTTCCCTTCAATAGATGCTTGATATAAATCAACAAGATATTTTGCAGTGCGACAAATACGAGACCAGTGACCTTTCATGCCACAATGATAACATATGTCCTCATAATTTTTCGGAACAGTATTTCTTTTCCCATTATGTTTTATCCACTTCGGGTGGTTATTAACATTTTTGGCACCTGAAGTATTATTACGATTGTAAGGGCCAAATTGATCACGGCGTCCATGATCATATTTTCGGCTATGACCACGGTAATGACCACGACCACGACCACGATCTCTTCTGGGATCATGATTTCTAACAGCATTCACTTCAGGGAATGGAGTAGAACCAGTAGGTCGAGTCTCGTGATTTTTCATTAATAATTCATTATTTTGTTCCGCAACAAGAAGACAAGAAATTAATTTAGAATTTTTTAAAACCTTTCTCACGATATTGTTGCTGCAGGACAATATTCGTGGCATGAAAAGTGGAGTATGTTTTTTCCAGCATATCATCATCTGTTATATCAACTCCACATAGTTTCAATTGTGAAACTATTTTAAACATTGCGGAGTTATACTCGCTTATGGATCTGAAATCTTGCAACCTCAGGTGCAACCAGTCATACCGTGCCTTTGGGAGAACGACCATCTTCTGGTGGTCGAATCTTTCTTTCAAATTTTCCCACAAAATAAAAGGATCTTTCACGGTAAGATATTCATTTTTCAGATCTTCGTGAAGATGATGACGGAGAAATATTATAGCTTTGGCACGATCTTGTATTAATGATATATTATTTTGTACGATGGTGTCTGCCAGACCCATCGCAGCAAGATGCATCTCGGCATCTAGTGTCCATGACAAATAATTTTTTCCGGTGACATCAAGAGCCACAAATTCCAATTTAGTTAAATTTGCCATAATAATAATAAACGTACCTGTCTGATAACGTACCGGTTGTAGATAATCGTGTTGTTGGTAGAGACTCGTGCTGATAACGTGTTATAAAATTATATGATCTATATATATGTGTGTATATATTTAGTATAATATATATAATATAGTAATTGGTGTGGAGATATAGGGAGAGAGGGAGAGAGGAAGGTTGAGAGAATTGGTTCTCGGGAATGGTCTCGGGAAATTGGGAAATGAAGATGCAATTGTATCAAAATCAAAATCCTTTCTCTTTTCTTCACTTCATTCAAAACCTTACACCTATATATATACATACATATGAATATATAAATATATTCATCCATCATTACATCCATTAAATGAATATATAAATATATTCATCCATCATTACATTCATTATCTATACAACATCATTACACTCACTTACATTATATATATATATATATATATATATATATATATATATATCCAATATTATAACTATTAGATGATATTTATCATCTTTCGTAATTTTATGAGATGATGGACATCCATTAATGTAATGAATTTCCGAAATTCATTACATTAATTATATATATATATAATGAATTGAAGCAAAGAACAAGGCTCACGTATGTACGTATAGAGAGATACGTGATAAATTACATCAAATTCTTGGTTTTGTTTGTATCTAATTTGCACCAGTTCATATCCAAGGTTTTGCCAGCTGTTTTGACAAAACTAGTGGATCCTCCGGTCGGCCACTACCTAAAAATAAAGTTAGGAAAAGCAAGAAATATTGATTTGGTTCCTCTCAAATACTATCCATACGTATAAAAGCACCTTATATGGTTACAGATTTTTAGAATTCCTTTTTCCTTTTATAAAAGTTTTCACTAAAATAAAGAATATTATAAAAATAAATAAAAAGATAAACACGTTAAAATATTAATCCACGTCCCACATTTTAAGTTAATGTTAGAATTGTCTATTATATAAGGATTATATTTATTTCATTAGTAGGAGATATTTTTAAAAAATATCTAAAAAGAAGTTTGTAAGAGAGGGAAGAAAAAATATAATAGAATGAAATTAATAATAAGCATTTTTTTTATAATTACTACACATTTTTATAACTTATATCACAATATTATATATAATCCTCCATGTTGGGGTGTGTGTATATATATATACACAACAATTGTTCCTAGTACTTGCTAAACACAAGTATATGATATATATATATATATATATATATATATATATATATATATATATATATATATGCACATATATGTATAGACTAATCTCTACCTCTGATTCTTTCTCAATTAATCTATATTAATTATGTCTTCCACTAATTTGTCTGCAGACATTGTGAATGAAGAAGTACTACCAAAGGTGAAAAGGTGGAAAACCAAAGATCTGTACAACTGGGAAGGCTTCTGGTTTCTGCATCCTCATCTTAAAGGAGCCATTGCAGCTAAATCAAGCTTCACTGCTCGGGACGACGATGTAATTCTTGCTTCTCCAACGAAATCTGGTAGCACATGGCTTAAAGCGATCATATACTGCATTATGGATGACAAATCACGTACCCTTCATATTAATGGCCATGGTGAGGAATTTATTTATATATATATATATATATCTACTAATCTTTTGTTCAAAAAAATAAATATTGAAACAATTATGTTATAAATTAATCGAAATTTAAAATAATTAATGATGATAAAAAAAAAATTAAAACTATGTATACTATGTTATTTAATATATTTTTTTGTGTAAAAATATTTTGGTAAATATTATATTGTTATGTCTTAAATGTGGTTCATTTAAAACAAATCTTTACTCAAATAACTATATATTATATATCACTTTCATTTTTATGGAGTAAATGCAATCTTAAAGTAAGTTTTTTTTTTTTTTTTTGCAAGATCATGAAGAGGATGACATGTTGACAAAAAATCATCCAAATGAGCTCATGCCATCTTTAGAGTTTCATATGTTAAATCCAATTAATTTTGAACCATCAAATTTCTTGTCGGAAATGCCATCTCCAAGACTCCTTAGAACTCATATTCCTTATCAATTGTTATCGGAGTCAATAAAGGAATCAAAATGTAAGATAGTGTACATTGCTAGAGATCCAAAAGATGTTTTCGTTTCTCTTTGGTATTTCTTAAACTCCGAGAGGAATAATCATCAGTCAGAAGAGAAGATAATGATAAAATCATATTCTATTCAAAAAGCATTTGAGGAGTTTTGTCAAGGAATTAATTCTTTTGGACCTTTTCATGATCATGTTTTGGATTACTGGAAACAAAGTCAAGTTAAACACGATAAAATATTATTCTTAAAGTATGAAGATATGAAAAAAAACCCAGTAAGGGAAGTGACCAAATTGGCTTCCTTTCTTGGAAAGCCATTTGCTAGCGATGAGGAGGTAGAAAAGGTTCTATTGAGGTGTAGCTTTGAAAGATTGAAGAACATGGAAGTGAATAAAAATGGAATAGATCCATGGAGTAAGCATCTAAAAAATGCATATTTCAGGAAAGGTATCGTAGGTGATTGGCAAAATCATCTCTCACTAGAAATGAAAGAACGTCTTGATAAGATTACTCATGATAAATTTCAAGACTCTGGATTACTTGATTTTCTTTCCCACTAAAGTGTCACTATTGTGTGTCTTTGTGTATGTGTGTATTTTTTCTTTCCTCTTGATTGGAAAGTGTGAAGACATTACAGTTTTTTTTTTCTAAATAATTGTACGAATAATGAATGTCTTCGTCTCTCCAATACTATCTCAAACTTTGTCAATAATGTTTGTTGTTGTAATAGTTATTTGTTTAATTATTTGATATTGTTCTTATTATATTAGCTAAAAATATTATTATTATTATAATAAATTAGTTATAGTCTCCAAAGTTTTTATTTTATATCCTGTCAGTAGAACAGAACTCTGAACTCTAATAGATCTCTCCGAAAACTATAATCTTTGACATGTTTCAAGTAGAACAGAACTCTGAACTCTAATAGATATCTCCGAAAACTATAATCTTTGACATGTTTCAATGAAAGACGTTTTTTAAAATTTTTAAAAATTTGTTAGAGATACGAGATTGAATAAGGTACGCTTTTGCAATTCAGTTTATATTTGTTCTTAATAATCTGACATACTGGTCTTATGAGATTAAACTAATGAATATATAAAATACATTTGTATTTTATTCTATCATCTATTGCTTAAGTGATTTGGGATATGGAGAACCCATAATTGATCCATGTGGCTAAGTATCCATTAACATGAAAAGATGGTTTGAAAATGATTTTGGGTTAAGATTGATAATGAGATTCATTGACAAAGTCCAAGCTACATATATTGTGAGAAAGTGGTCAATTATAAAAGGACAATAATTTACTATATTATTATTATCAATAATAATAATATATTAGGATCATTTCAAAACAAGAGTATTCAAGTGCAAGTACTATATTAGGATAATTTCAAAAAAATTTATGGTGAGTGGGAGATCATTATACTAAATCATGAATTCACGTGTGTCGTTCAATTTATCAATAAAAACCATTAGAACTTAACACATAAGTACATTGCAAGACAATTACTCATGTCATCGGAAACCATAAAAAAACTATGTTAGTGCAATAAAACATACAAAAAGTTTTTTAGTCTAGTATTATTTTGTCTACATTCATGCAAGTTTTAGCACAAGTAAATCTAGGTACTAAGATTAGAGCATGCTAATAAAAGTAGTTTTTTTTTAATGGGTAAATATTAATCTTCTTTATTAACACAAACAGAGTCCAAAACATTAGTGTTACAAGAGTCTAAAATACCCCCTCTATCGCAAAAAGTCGAGGGAGGAGGGAGGAGGGAGGAAGTATGATAGGGTCAACATACCCAAAACTAGTAATTTAGAAAATTCATATTATTCTATTACTTATTTATTATTTAAAAGAGATAATTATATGAAAAATAAAATTAGAATCCAAGATAATGTTTATTCTTAACTTATAAATACCCTTTTCTTTGATAGAAGATGGTTGATAGATTTTGAGATTGAAGAGCCTTAGGAACAGATTTCAAAAAAATAATCTGGAAAATCTCTGATCCCACAATATAATAATGGTGTCTACCATGTGTTTTTGATTTTTTCTCGAAAAGATAACAACCTTGAACCGAGATTCGAATAATTTCGAAATACTCAGAGAAGTTCATACAGGCTAAAATCTTTTAACCTATCGAAGCAAGTAAAGGCAAACCCTTAGATGAGGAGAGGATAGGTTCTCTTAGAAGTAAATCTGAACAAACTCTAATATGGTAAGATTATATTAGCGTCCTTCATTCAGAATGCTTCTATAAACTATTTAATTGATCAATTGATATTTATTATATAAAATCACACACTTATTGCACAAAAGCTCTGCGTTTTTCTAAAAAAAACTGTGTTTTCTTAAAAAAAAAAAGAGAGCTATGCGCTTTCCTATAAAAAAAAAGTTATCTGCTTTCCTATAAAAAAAAGCTCGGCCTTTATTCCTAGACATTTAGGTGAAATGTGTGGATGGAAAGATTTTTTGACTTTATGAAATCTAGTAGTAAAGTAAACAATGAGTTTCTTTTGTATTTCATCATTCACAACATACTTCAAGATCTCTTATTTTATCTGGTTTCATTGTGTTCGACTATTTTTAGCTGTTTTGATTATTTCATTTTCTATTCCTACAGCTCATTCCAAAGAAAGGTGGAACCCCAAAGAGGAATGAGATTGATTTTATTTCACCTACTGATGAGGAAATTAAGACCAAGAAACAATTGGAGCTGTATCTCAAATCCCATCCTGGAGGCCCTTCTGTGTCAGAATTTGACTGGGGTGCAGGTATATATTACTCTAAATCTACGTGAAGAACTAAACGTTAAGGATACATAAATTTAGGTAAAACATATATAAATGTATTTACATTTGACCACGACTTTGGCAAGGCCCTAGTTAACAAATAGTAAAATATTTTTGTGATGATTTAGTTGGAATCTGAATCTGCTGCTGTGCTCCTATATAGGTGAAATTCCAAGGCGCTCTGCTAGGTTAAGTGAAAAGACTAAGGCAACGGAGTCTCCAGAAAATGAAACACCCAAGAAAAAGGAGAGGAAATCTGATGGAAAAAAGGAAGTGAAGGGGAAGGATGATGATCATGAAACTAATTTATTTGCTGAAGTTTCTACAGTTGATGCAGAGCATGCAACAGAACCTGGTGATGCACAAATTGTTACTGGGGAGATTATCACTGATAATAAAGACGATAAAGTTGTGGATTCTGAACAGAATACTGCAGATAATAAGATAATAGATGCAGATGAAAACATGGATGTGAAGGTTCAAAGTGATGCTGTTGAGAATGCTGGCAAGGATGGAGTGGAACAGAATCAGAAAGGTTTCAAGAAGTCCTCTGAAGTGAACAGTGGAGGTGAAAATAAATCTCTGCCATCCAATCAGCCCTGTGTTTCTGAGGAGGTTGATAGCAAACCATCGAACACAGGACTTTCTGATGTTGCAAGTGCTAACCATGTTGAAGATGTTCTTGAAGATTCAGCTTCAAAGAAAGATAATGCAGTAAAAAACACCAAGGAAAATTAATTATCAGTGCAAGAAGCCAGTACAGGAAAGCTTAATGTCTGTTGTAGGTTATATCATATTCCATAGCATCACCTCTTACATATTAATTTAGGGTTTGACAGGTAGATCTGACCTCCTGAACTTCTGAAAGAAGTTACCTACTAAATTATGTCTCTTAACTATGACATTAGCTGTGTAGGATAAATTGTTATGACTAATAGTTCTCTTTAAACAACAATATATAAGTATAAGCTATGTTACAGTTCTGATTTGTGCATTTTAGTAGGAAATGAGGTTAAATATTGTCTTGTCTTTACTGGAATTTATGGATTGATTTGTGAGTTCAATAAAGCTTTGTAAGTAGTTTTGCTGTTTGTCTGATTAGAAGTAAACTTAATTGGATGGGATATCTTTAGATTTGGACTCATATTTTCGGATAGTGACAATGCAAAAACATATCATATTTTTTAGGCTAAATTGTGCTTAATTTGAGTTGATTTTGAACATATTTGATTCTAATTGGTTAGAAATGACACTAATTTATATTATTTTGTTTTAGAAAAGTTTTAGAGATAAAAATGAATTAATGAATGAAATTGTGGGATAAAATTATAATTTTGGACATTTCACACAGCCATAGGGCGACTTTCTCCATTGAATAGTATGCAAATTTTTAAAATTAAGTAGAAATTAAGTACTTTCTCCATTGAAAGTTTATCTTTTTCTTATTTTATAGTATTTGAGTTGCAAAATTATAAGAGAGAGTACTATAGAATAATTGGGAGATAGATTAGTTGAAGTTCTTTGAAGATCGAGAAGAAGCATTCATAGCGAGGATTTCTAGAGGATTGAGCATCCGTAAAAGACGTGACATCAATACGACAAACTTTCTCTTTTCTTTTCCTCTTATTTTGTATTTTTGAATGTTGACTATTTGATTGAATTCTGTCACCTAGACATTTTTATCTTTTTAATGAACAATTAGGGTTCTTATTTATAAACATTTTCAGAAACAATATTGATTTGAATTTTCATTAAGAATTGTTTTTCTTGTTTTATACTTTCAATTTTAATTTCTTTTGAATTATGCTATGATCTTATCTTTCCAATCAATTCAGCATGTTATTCAATATGGTTTGAAATCGATAATTTATTGTTTAGACCGAACATTGGATAGATGATAAATTATCGGATTACAATTAATAACATGATTGGAGAATGATATATTTGAGATTCTAATAATCTTAAATTTGTTATTCTTCTTACTTAGGATAAATTATTAAATTGACAACTTAATAATAAACTTGAAAGAGTTTAAAGTTACTTGCAAAGAATAGTATCAAAGTAGCTAATTCAAATAGTAAAACAATTGAAATTTATAATTGCCTTAAATCCACTTTAAATTATAATCTTCAAATATTAATCTTACTAATTGATTCATTAGCTCTTTCATGAAATTCATATTATTTGTTCTTTTAAATTCTACAGTACTTTAATTCTTTTTCCCAACCGAATTTAATTGAATTTTAAGCCTTATTCTTTTCAATCATATTTTGGCAATTAAGGGTAATTATTGAAAATCTTTTACCATGTTCCTAGAAAAATAATATTTTAAAAATTTTAAAAATCATGATGCTTCCTATTTGCTATCTGCATGAGATGTATTTGATACTTGTGACAATTTTGTGAGATTTACTTTTCTTTATAAAATATAACAAGTAAGATTTTATGACATCAATTTGTTTTACTATTATGGGAGAATCTAAAAAATCATTAAATTTTAAAATTTTTAATAAAAATTTTGAAAACTCTAAGAGTAGTAATTTATCCTTTTTTTTTCTTTTTGATATGATTTGATTAGTGAAATTTTACTTTATTTTTCTTAATACTGGATTTCAGGAGTTTTTAATTTTTGCAATTAATAATTAGGGTTATCAATTTTTAAGAAATTTTTCTTGAAAGTTTTGAGCATCATATCTAATCTAATTTCGAAATTATGGTTAATTATATCCATATGAACTTTCACTCTTTTCTTTCTCTCTTTTCTTTCTCTCTTATTGGATGTTTTAGCTGATCTAGGAGCTAATATTTGTTGCTATTTAATTATTGATAAATTGAGATTGCATGAACGAAACCTATTAGAATTTGTAGCACAATCAAAATACTTAAGGAAATTATGGAGGATATACTTGACAAGATGATAAATTTGTATTCCCTACTGATTTTTTTTGTTATAGACATTAATAGTGAAAGAAATATACCCCACATTCTAGCTAACTCTAAAGAATTGATTGATATAAGTAGTGATTAAATTAAACTAAGAGTAAATAATGAAGATATTACTTTTTTAACGTGAATCTACCCAGACATCACATATATCTAGATGATTCATATTTTTATGCGAATTTAAGTGATCACTTTGTTGAGATGAGCATGCATGAATTATTACGTGGTGATCCTACCTTGGTTGCCTTATGTGGGAATATGGATTCTTTGCTAGTGGAAGGAGTTGAAACAAGCATGATTGTTTATTTGAAATTGATAATGATCATAATCTTTTTATTTCAACATGTAATTATGAGTTTCAAGAGGATTTACCCGAATTGGAATTGAAAGTTTTACCAAATCATCTTTTTTTATTATTTTTATGAAGGTAAAAAACTTTTTGTGAATATAGTCGCATTTGATTGAGGAACAATAGATGCGTTAAAAATGTACAAGACAGTTTTTTCTTACAAACTTTCTAAAGATGTTTTTAATAGAAATGTTACTAGTGGATGGGATGCAATTTTCTCCTCTTAGAAATGTTCCATCAATATATATGACTGAAAAACAGTAATTAAAATTCAAAATTGACGATGTAAATGACCAAAACATATAATAGAAGATCTTTTTATCCTCATAACTACTTTTATTAGCTAGTTCCCTCTCATAGGGCTTTCTCTCCCGTCTCTTTCCTGAGTAGACAACGATTCTATCTCATTCATTTGAGTACTTGCTAGTTGTTCTGTTCTTCCCTGTAATCCTTCCAACCTTCTTCTTCCTGACATATGTTCCCCCCTCTATACCTTCAACCAGCAACATTTATTTGGTCCCATGATGTTTTAACTCATCTCAACCATTTCTTATCCTATCCCTTAACACTATTAAATATCCCTAAGTTACTCACACGAAGGCAGATCCAGAGTCATTAAATGATGTCACAGAACTTACAACATTGAACCCACCTCCAAACCACTTTACTCATTCTTCAGTGTTGACACGGATCCTGACAGATAAGAGCATTAATCCTAGAACCTTTAAAGCCAACCATGTCAATAGCCTGGAATGTTATGGAATGTGGAAATATCATCCATTGAAGCCAACACATTCCCATGTTGTTTCAAGAAACATGAAGACTTCACCAGAGTCATACAAGGAGGCCCATGGTCCTTTAAGAGTGCGCATATAATCCTCCAGAAGTGGGTAGATGATAAAGCATACAAGGAAATACCATTTGATAGATTGGCATTATGGATACAAGTCCACAACTTTCCTTTAGATAGAATGAATGCCCAGAATGCAGAAACTATCGAAGACTTTGCGGGTGAATATCTCTACATGGACAACTCAGGCGTGCAGAATTTGAAATTGACAAGGTACATTCGTATTCGAACTGCTATTGACACCACCAAACCTTTGAAAAACAAGTTTTTTCTTGCTAAAGGAAAATTCCAACCCAACTTGGATCCAGTTCAAATTTGAGAGGCTAAGTGACTTGTGTTATTCCTGTGGTCATCATCTGGGTCATAGCATCAACATCTGCAATATTCCAAGTGTCTCGGAAGGTGTCCTTGATCCCAGGAAAGCATACGGGGCTTGGTTGAGAGCTAATCATATGCAGCCATAGAATGGAGGAAAAGAGAATACCAAGGAGAATGCAAATGGGGTTCTAAGGTCTGATCGCCGGGAGGAGGAGTTGTTGCGTTGTGTGCGTGTGTCCCAAATTGTAAAGATAAGAAAATGAAATAATTCAACGCAATTTAACAAGTGCAAATATACACCGGTCAACAAGTAATATATGTACCTAAGTACAAAATTATCGATCCCACAGGACTAAGTATGCCAATTAAGAATGTAAACGTGATTGTGCAAATAATTATCCGAACCAAACAAAATAATGATGAATGGTGATCTAATGCTACGACAATGCTAATGCTACAACAAATCTAAACTAACAGTTAGATGCTATCCTACCGGAAATAACCACAAGATAACCTAAACTGTAAGTATAAACCAGAAGTGAATCAAAACATACCAGAAATACCCTCAGTTTTCAGATCGATGCTACAGCGATCTGGTTACAGCCATATTACTTAACTTACTAGTTTAGAGCACAAATACCATCGTCTCATGGAATACGATGTACCGTGATCTAACGCAACATTAGTCAGGGGATTTGGTCATGTCTCCTACAGTATTGAGCACACGGTCATGCTACTCAAGCTAATGCCACTTGATTATCTTGTCAACTAGCTCCCTTTTGGTTAGAATGACGGACACTAGTTCGATGTGCAAATTGGACAGTCGTAACTGCAAGTTGCACAAAACCTTTTAAGTAATCAAGTGAGTAAATCAAGTATGCCCCATACAAGCATAAATCACAAAAACCGAATACAATGGCATAGCATGTTCATCATCATTTAAAACAATGTAAAAAATCTGTTCATACTTAACTAAGCTATAGCAAATTCAGATTACAATTGCGCATTACAAGCTGGAAATAACGAAGTACATGGATTAAAGTAATGGAATAAGAAATCCCTAATGTCTTAGTGAGTAGTTCTAATCCAAAACAATTTTAATTAAACCAAGTTCTTCTCAAACTCATACCCGAAACTCAAGTATAAATTCATAACAAAACACTAGATAAAATGAAGAAATGAAGAGAAAGTTACTATAGTCTTAGATCACTTTCTGCCCCAAATCGATTTAATCACAAAACCCCCTGGTTTTTCCTCTTCCGAATTATGTTGCAGCTTCCTTCTTTGCTCAGCTCGTAATTCCTCAGCAAGTTACCCTTCTTCCTCTAGGGGTTTTCGCCCTAAAACAAGCTAATCTAAGCTAAAAGAAAATGCCTAAACACTACAGCCGACTGATGAAGTGTTTTCTCTCTACTGACTCTACCAAGATTGTCTTTCCCACGAGTTTCTTGAGGTATTTATACTTGTTTCTCTTCTCCCAAATTTTCCATTTTTCTCTCTAGAATTTTCCACCAACCTACAACTGTCCTTCAATTGCTTTGTTGTTTTCTCTTTCCATGGTGAGTCATAGTGTAAGTTGGAATAAAATCCAGAATTTGTTATGTATTTTCAAAAAGCATCACCCGATTTTTCAACTACAATTTGGCTTTATCTCCCGTTGGAATTTAATTAATCTTATATATATATATATATATATATATATATATATATATAATTGGATATGACAAACCACAATTTCCCGCAAATAAACAGCCATTAATCTCCAATTCTTCCCGATACATCTTTCTCAATCGATCAATTCATTTAATTGGTCTAGCAGATATAATAAATAGGACAAAAGAGACATATATATATATATATATATATATAGATGCATTCTGGAATTAATTTCCCGCTTTCCCAACTAATTTTCAATTTCTTCCAATGATACATTCCTCAATCGGTCAACTTTTATCTAAATTTCTTTTACCAATTTCAGCCAGGAAAATTCCCTTTTTACCCTTTTCAATTGAATCCAAAAATTCTATTATCTTTTATGTGTAATCCTACACAAATTTTAGCCTCAACAATTAAATTCAATTATAACCAAATTAGGAATTTCTTCAAGTAAAATGGGGTTTTTAAGAATTAATCCACAAGATCAAAATTGGGAAAAGAATTATGCCCATTAACACAATCTAACCCAAAATCAAAGGACAAAACATGCAAATAAAGCTAGGAAACGAGGTAAAACATGTGCAAATAACTCTACTATCGTAGAGTTATCAGGAGTCTACATTGGAAAACCATTGTCCACTTATCTCGAGAAAAGGAAAACCTACTAAGGTCACACATACCCCTCCCGCTATGACCCAACCTATCCTCCCCCTCTCTGACATAATAAATATCAAAAAGTTAATTCACCAACTCCACTAATTCCCGCTCTTCCAAAATTCACAAAAATCACTATGTCAACATCTCCTAACCATAACGGATTGTTAGAACAGCCTACTTGATGAATTTTGAATAATATCAAATTGTTTTTATTTATTGTTTTCTCGTCTTCAATTGTGTATAGTTTACAATATTTATATTGTTTACAATAGGTAAAAGAAAGGAAATGATTTACAAATGATTTACATTCCTAATCTATGTTTGGAAAGAATAAAACGGCTCCTTCCTTCTTGGAGTCAAACGGCTCCTTCCTTACATTCCCCCTCAAGTTGTATCGTGGGGATTAAGAACGTGCAACTTGTCAAGTATGTCGTAGAAGGTCCGTTTGGTTCCTGCCTTTGTGAGTATGTCGGCTAACTGGTCTTCTGAGCGAGTATATGGAGTAGTGATAATGCCTTGTTCAATGTTTTCCTTAATAAAGTGGCGATCAACTTCCACGTGTTTTGTCCTGTCATGTTGCACAGGATTTTCAGCTATGTTGATTGCCGCTTGATTATCGCACATTAATTCCATAGTGGTTTGAGGAGGAAATCCGATTTCAGTGAGTAGTTTCTTAGTCCATAACAGCTCTGCAATTCCTTTGGACATTCCCCGGAACTCAGCTTCAGCACTTGATAGGGAAACGACTTTTTGCTTTTTACTTCGCCAAGTGACTAGATTGCCTCCAACAAAGGTGAAGTATCCAGACGTAGATCTCCGATCCACTTGATTTCCTGCCCAGTCTGCATTTGTATAGCCCTGCACATTTAAATGACCATTTTTAGAAAACAGAATGCCAAAATTACACGTACCTTTGAGATACCGGAGAATCCTGATAGTTGCGTTCATATGCTCTGTTTGAGGATTGTGCATGGATTGACTGACGACTCCAACTGCGTAGGCTATGTCAGGTCTCGTGTGTGATAAGTAGATGAGCTTTCCCACGAGTCTTTGATATTTCTCACGATCAGCTATCCCTTTTTTATCCTTATTTCCTCGCGAATTGAAATTTGCTACCATCGGTGTCTCCGCTGGTTTGCAATCAAGGAGTCCTGTTTCTGCTAGAAGATCTAAGATGTATTTTCTCTGTGATAAGAACAATTTATCTTTTGATCTCATGACCTCAATTCCTAAGAAGTATTTCAGTTTTCCTAAATCTTTCATTTCAAATTCATTGAATAGGTGTTCTCGTAGTCTTGAAATTTCTTCGTTGTCATTGCCTGTGATGATTATATCGTCCACATATGATAAGGCAAGTTACTCGGTCCTTCTCTCCTTTAAGGAATAGAGTGTGATCAGCATTGCTCTGTCTAAATCCACAATTTTTCATTGCAATTGTGAACCTCCCGAACCAAGCTCGTGGGGATTGTTTTAGTCCGTATAAAGCTTTCTTTAGTCGGCATACCTCGTTCCTTTTAAACCCATCAGAGAAACCGGGAGGTGCTTTCATGTAGACTTCTTCCTTTAAATCACCATGTAGAAACGCGTTCTTTACATCAAACTGATGTAAGGGCCAATCCAAGTTTACTGCTAAGGAAAAAAGTACTCGGATGGTATTGATCTTGGCAACTGGACTAAAGGTTTCAGAGTAATCTATACCATAGGTTTGCGTGTATCCCTTAGCTACCAACCGTGCTTTGTGTCTTTCGATAGTCCCGTCAGCTTTGTGTTTGATTGTAAACACCCATTTACATCCCACTGGTCTTACTCCATTTGGTAGGTTGCACTTTTCCCACGTGGAATTTTTTTCTAGTGCTTCCATTTCGGTTTCCATCGCCTGGTGCCATTCTGGACTATTCTTTGCCTCTTGTGCATTCCTTGGAATTTGAGTTGTGTAGAGACTTTGATTGAATGTCTTTACTTCTGTTGACACGTTCCCCCGAACAAGGTTGACTACCGGATACCGTGTGGTTCGGGACTGATGTTCTGGTGAGTATCGTTTCGGGGGTATGCCCCGCGTACTTCTTACCGGGAATCGTGATGTTGGGATATCATCTGCATCACTATGATCAGAGTATACGATTGCGGAAGGTAAAGGAGTATCCCTAAAATTATTTGAAGTTTCAAGAGTACCTTCGTTAGACACATCCGTTGAAGGTGATTCTGGAATAATGGCACTGGCATCGTCGTTCTGTGTTTCCGTGATGAGATTGCCTTCAAGGTTGATTGTGGGAAGTTTGTCTAACCAACTTAATGGGTCGATACTAGTTGTAGGTTCCCCCTGACTATTATAGTAAAATTCGTGTTCTACAAAATTACAATCAAAGGTTGTGAACATTTTCTTTGTAGGTGGGTGATAACACCTGTATCCTTTCTGGTTGATTCCATATCCCAAAAAAACATTTTAGGGCACATGGATCCAACTTTGTGCGGTTTTCTTTTTGAATATGAATAAAAACAGAGCAGCCAAATATTTTCGGTGGAAGACTCGAGGGTGGTGCCTGTCCTAAAGAGTCATAAAAGGTGTCAGAAGGAGTTTTCATTTTAAGTACCTTTGTTGGAAGTCGATTTATTAGGAAGACAGAGGTTGCAACCGCCTCAGGCCAGAAAAATTTTGGAACCCTTGATTCAATTAACAAAGCTCTTGTGATTTCTAAAATGATTCTATTTTTTCTTTCTGCCACCCCATTTTGTTGAGGTGTGTTTGGACACGAGGTTTGATGAATAATCCCTTTTTCTTGGAAAAAACTTTTTAATTTTTGGTTTACAAACTCTCCTCCATTATCTGACCGAAGAATTTTAATTCCTTTTTGAAATTGATTTAAAATCAGGTGGAAAAAATGAATAAAAATTTGAGCCACCTCAGATTTATGTTTTAAAAAATACACCCATGTCATCCGTGAGTGATCATCAATAAACAATAAGAAATATGAGAATTTATGTTGACTAGTACTGGGTGCTGGGCCCCAGACATCTGTATGTATTAAATCAAATAAGTTGGATGCCCGAGTATTTGAAGGAAAATGAGGTTGTTTATGGCTTTTTGCCAAGACACAAGTTTCACATACAAGGTTATTAGGAAGGGACGGAAATAAAACCTTAAAATAGTTAGCCGAGGGATGACCTAGTCGTCTATGCCAGACCCAACTGTTAATTTTATCATTGACCATAAGAGCGGAACCTCGAGGAGCAATATCATCGACGTAGTACAGACCGTTTCGTTCAGTGCCACGCCCAATAATCTCCTTGGTCCGGATATCCTGTATTAAGCAAAAGTCCGCATAAAGGGATACAACACAGTTCAACTCTTTAGTAACTTGACTAACAGACAGTAATTTGCATGAAAGTGAGGGAATATATAAACACTTTGACAATTTTAAGCTCGGTGATATCTCGATACTTCCTATTTTTTCTACTTTTACTAAGGTTCCACTAGCAGTAGAAATGTTTTTCTTTATTGGAAGATGGTTAGCACTGATATCTCTAATATCGTATGTCATAGTATCAGTGGCTCCTGAATCAATAATCCAATTTTTATCTTTATTTTGTTTGGACTGACAAGCCAATGCAACATGTTTTCTGTTGATATTATTTTTATCGGGGAATTCCTTTTTCCTTTTTCCTTTTTGTATCACTTAATAGGCCAAATCTATTACTAGTATTTACTGGTTCACCTAAAAAATTATTATTATACGGGATTATTTTATGCACAAAATAACTATTAGAGGGTTGTGGGCCTGTTTCAAAGAAACTAGGCCCGTTACCTGGTTCTGGCCCGTGACTGGGCCCAAGCCCATTGGCCCATCGTGTCTCCTTATACCCGACGTGCCCTAGTTGTGTTTGCCCTAGCTCTCTGGCCGCCGCCGGTTCCAGGGAAATTCTTCTTCTTTCTCCGGCGGTCCCTGGCCGGGCCTCTCCCGATCTGGTCCTCTTGTCGTTGGGCTTTCCGGGTATGGGTGCCGTGAGCAGCGGTCTTGTGGCCCCGTACGCTGCGAACCCTTCTTCTGGCTGGATTGTGTCGGTTTGTTCGCGGTCGTCGATGGCCGCCGCCGCCTGACCGGCCTTGTCGTGTGGTAGCCGATGTTTGTTCCAGTTTTCTGGAAAGCCGTGAAGGAAGAAGCAATTTTGCTTCTCATGTCCGAGTTTCTTACAATTTGTGCATTTTAGTGTTTTTTGTTTGTTTTTGTTCCTCTCTTGCCACGCTTCGGTTTTCTGGGTTTGTTGGTTTGCTTTGTACCTCGTACTGAGACCCAATCCTATGCCGTCGCCGGAGGGGCGTCCGAGGATCTGGAGCCGGGATTCCTCCTGGCGGGCGGCAGCGTAGGCGGCTTGTACACTGGGCAAGGGACATTCTTTGAGGATGTCCCTTTTGACCAGTTCGAACCGGTCGTCCAGGCCGTTGAGAAACTGGAACAGTCTCTGCTCTTGTCGTTCGTTATCCCACGCGGTAATGTCTTCGGGACTTTTCATTGGGTTTTTTTTTTCTGCGATCTATCTCTTGCCATATTTCTTGAAAGCACGAATAATATTCCTCCAATGATTGATTTAATTGTGCATATGTGTTTGCCTTTACTGAGAGATGGAATATTTGCAAGGAGTTTTCTCCTGATCTGTAGGTTGTGTTGAGGCCGTCCCACAGTTCTTTAGTCGATGGGTATTGGATGAACCGGCCAATCAATGAGGGGTCCATGGCCTGGATGATCCATGTGAAAACCTGAAGGTCCGACTGCTTCCATCTCCCGAATTCGGGACTGTTGGGGCTCGGTGGTGGTGGATTTCCAGTGAGATGATGTTCTCTGCCCCGTGCTTGTATTGCCAATTTTATCAAATCGGACCATAGTGCAAAGTTGTGTTCGTTGAGCTTTAAATCAACTTGAGGGTTGCTGTTTTGTTCCGATTGTTGATTAATCTTCAACAATCGTTCGAGGGCTTCGGTTGTGATGACGGTGGTTTGGCCGCCACCTTTTGAGGTTGGGCTGGTAGAACCATCGTCTTTACCCATGATTGGTAAATGATGAGAAAAAAGAGGATCATTTTTGTGGATCAATTTTGCTCTGATACCATGATGAATTTTGAATAATATCAAACTGTTTTTATTTATTGTTTTCTCGTCTTCAATTGTGTATAGTTTACAATATTTATATTGTTTACAATAGGTAAAAGAAAGGAAATGATTTACAAATGATTTACATTCCTAATCTATGTTTGGAAAGAATAAAACGGCTCCTTCCTTCTTGGAGTCAAACGGCTCCTTCCTTACACTACTATCCCAAATTTACCTAACCCAACTCATCCTAACCTTGATATGATTTCAGTCCAATATGAACCCACAAGCCCAAATCTACCACCCACTTTCTGTCCATCCCTTTCTACCTGCCTACAATTAAATTCAATATTAGATTTACCAAGCTTGCAACCAAATGTAGCTCTAATTGGCATTGTGAAGAGATTGAGAACTTTCACAGATAGACCGGGTAAGAGAATTGCATGCATATTTTGAACACAGAAATTATGATGAAAGTCTTGATAAACAATCTAGACCAGTTCTTTGCAAAACTTCATCTTCAAAATTGTAGTCAATCTTTCTTTAGAGAGAATACCATCGTGGAAGAAGTTGAAATAACTACACAAGAGGCCTCGGAGCAGAGAATCACAGTTATTCACAAAAGGTTTATTCACATAAAAGAGAAGCTCGCATGAAGTTTTAGAGCTGTAATTCATCAACCAATTTCAGCCAATGGCCAAGGAGGCGGGCCCAAGCACGCCCCCAACCTTTAAATGAGTATATTGGCATGGAACTACCGGGATTTGGGCAAGCTACCACAGTTCGGTCACTAAGGGTGCTTATCAAGACCCACAAGCCCATGATCGTTTTTCTTTCTGAGTTGAAAACCAAATTACCCGAAAAAATCTAAAAAATTCTATTACCAATGGAATTATGTCACAGGGAATTTGTGCCAACGATTGGAATGGTTAGCGGAATTGTGCTAGGTTGGACGACAAATGTGAATCTTAAGGTAGTTATAGCCAACAGCTCACTCATAAATGTTTTGGTATTCTCACACCCAAGTCATACCCTAGCAACTAGCTAGTGTGTATGGACCGACTATATTATCAATGAAACATCAGTTTTGGGAGTCTCTACTCTCAATTGAAGAAGCATGGAAGGGCCCCTAGTGTATAATAGGGGTCTTCAATTCAATTATGGACCAAAGAGATAAGGCAAGTAGGAGACCGATAACTCAGGCATGTTCGGCGAGCTTCCGAGATTTTGCCCAAGACAAGGGACTTATAGATATTGGTTTTTATGGTGCTCAATTTACATGGAACAACAAGAGAAGTGGCGATGAAAACATACAAGAAAGACTAGACAAGGGTTTCATCAATGGAGAATGGAGATTGATATTCTCTCATGCTTACCTTAGCGATCTAACGACGCTCAATAGTGATCATCCCCCCTGCTCTTGTTCCCGACACCAAAAGCCAATTCAAGTAGGAAATCATTCTAATTTGAGATGATGTGGACAAGGGACTGAACCTCGGCTGAAGTTATTGCCAAAGTTTGGAGTACCGAGTTTAATGGATCGCCAACCTACTGTCTGGCAATGAAATTCAAAAAGTCCAAGCAAGCTCTCATAGTGGAACCTTAACTCCTTTGGAAAGGTCCAAGCCCATATCAAACAACTTCACACTCTCATTGACCAATACCAAAACCTCCCACAAACACCCAACATTCTGCACCAAGAACAATTAGCACAAAGCAACTTGAATGAGGTTTTGAAACGTGAAGAACTACACTGGAGGGATAAATCCAAAACCAAATGGATGCTTCCAAAACCAGGTATTTCCATCTAACCATTTTCATTCATAGAAAAAGTAATGTTATTGATCATTTTAAGCTATCTGTTTCTGATGCTAATAACATGCTTTTGTGTTCTATCCCTACAGATGAAGATGTCAAGAATACCATTTTTCTGATGAATTTATATAAATGTCCTGGACCAGATGGGTTTACCCCCCTATTTTTCAGACATTATTGGCCTATTGTGCAAAGTTTTGTAGTTGAAGCTGTGCAACATGTGTTTATAACTGGTCAAATCCTTAAAGAAACTATTGACACCTTTCTTGCTATCATCCCTAAAATACCCGGTGCTTCTAAAGTAGATCAATTTAGGCCAATAGCTTTATGTAATGTGATTTTTAAAATCATAACAAAGATTGTGGCCTCTAGACCGAGGAGTATACATCACAAATTGATCTCTCCTAACCAGGTTGCTTTCATATCTGATAGGAACACCAAAGATAATACCATTTTAAATCATGAGTTGATGTACTGCTTGAATGGTAAGAAAGGTAGAATGGTTTCAAGGCTCTCAAAATTGACATGGCCAAAGCTTATGACCATGTTGAATGACCTCTCCTAGAGACCATTCTAAAACTACATGACTTTTTTTCTCACTTTATTGATCTTATCCATTATTGTGTGTCTACTTCCTCTTACTCGGTTCTTATAAATGAATCTCCTTATGGTCATTTTAGAGCTACTAGAGGTATTAGGTAGGGAATGGTTGAGTGCACTCATAAATCTAAATACTTGGGTTTACCTTTTTATAGATATAGCTCTAAATTCCAAGCATTTAGGGATATAATTGATAAAGTTGATTCAAAGCTGGCGGGTTGGAAATCAAAAGTACTGTCATTTGCAAGCAGAAGTACATTGATTAAGTCTACAATCTAATCCCTTCCAAGTTATGTCATGCAGACTTATGACCTCCCAATCAATGTGTGTAAAAAGATTGATTCCCGAATTAGAGACTTTTGGTGGGGACATGTAAGTGACAGACATAAGATACTATACATCAAAGCATGACACTCATTGTGTACCCCAAAGGAGGTAGGTGGTTTGGGTTTCAAAAGCATGAGAGACATGAATGAGGCCTTTATCACGAAGCTAGCTTGGCAAATTAGCACAAAAAAGAACACACTGTGGATCAAAGTTTCACATGATAGATACCTTAAAGGACTGGAATTTCTGGATGCAACTCAACAACCAAAGAGGGGCTCGTGGATATGAAATAGCATCTTGGATAGTAGGAAGTTCGTGAATAAAGGAGCATGTTACTGGATTGTTAGAGACTCAAGAGTGAAGATTAGGGCAGAACCATGGATCCCAACTGTTCAAGACCTCAAGGTACCGCAGGAGGTTTCTCTACTAGAGGAATTTAGATATGTGAAAGATTTGATAACTAATGTTGTCGAATTAGATATTTTCCAAATTATTTTACTCAGAGTTGTTCCTAAGGCTCTTCAATCCTAAAACCCATAAACCATCTTCTATCAAAGGAGATGATATTTATAAGTTAAGAATTATCATTATCTTAGATTTTAATTTTCTTTTATATATAATTATCTCTTTTAAATAATAAATAAGTAATAGAATAATATGAATTTCTTAAATTATTCTTAGGTAAAAGGATGTACACTACATATATACCATAAGCCTTTTTTTTAATCTATAGATTAATTCTTACATTATTATATTTAAAATAATATTAAAAAAAGTACAATTCCAAGAATCTATTCTAACTCCTGAACTTTAGCCAATGCTACTTATTACCCGTAAGAGAGGTGAAAATTATGATAAAATATTAGTAATAATAAAACGATGTAGTGTAAAAAATGAAGAGGATCAATCAATAAATCTATCAATCATAGAAATAGTTAATTAAGAAATTATAACTATTAAAATTAGTATAAGTTGTATCACATAGTATTGATCTCTCTTAATGTTTGTGCTTTTAGCGGTTTGCTGTATGGTTCTTAACGTCACGGATCCTAGATTTTTTTATGGTAAAATTTATGAAAATTTGAGTTTCGTTTTTTTTAAGTAAAGCCATAGTGGATCTTGTTTTTATTCCGAGGCTCTCATTTTTATGTAAAGTCGAAACTTTCATTTTTAGTAAAGTCGAAGGCTCTTTTTCGGAGTTTTTTTAGTAATAAAGTCCAAACCTTTAATTTAGGAATATATATATATATATAAGTAAAGCCAAAACTCTTATTTTTTTAGTAAAGTCGGAGACTCACTTTCGGAGTATTTTTTTAATAATAAAATCGGAGCCTTTATTTGAAGAATATATACATTTTTGAGTAAACGGAAACTCTTATTTTTTTATGTAAAGGCGTTGGCTCACTTTTGGGAGATTTGTTTTTAGTAATAAAGTCGGAGCTTTTTTTTAGGAAATCACACAACTTTTTTTTATAGGAAAGCACATAGCTCTTTTTTATTGTAAGAAAACACAAAGTTTTTTTAGGAAAGCGCGGAGCTTTTTTTGTAAGAAAGCGTAGAGCTTCTGTGCAGTAAGTGTGTGACTTCATATATTATATATCAATTGATCAATTAAATAGTTTATAGAAGCATTCTGAATGAAGGATGCTAATATAATGTTACAGGATCCTCTCCTCATCTAAGGGTTGCCTTTACTTGCTTTGATAGGTTAAAAGATTTCAGGCCCTAGGAACTTTTCTGAGTATTTCGGAATTATTCGAATCTCGGCTCGAGGTTGTTATCTTTGTAAAAAAAGAAATTTGAAAAGACATGGTGGTCGCCATTATTATATTGTCAGAGATTTTCCAAATTATTTTCCTAGCTGTTCCTAAGGCTCTTCAATCCCAAAACTCATCAACCATCTTCTATTAAAAAAAATGGTATTTATAAGTTAAGAATAAACATTATCTTGGATTCTAATTTTATTTTCCCTATAATTATCTCTTTTAAATAATAAATAAGTAATTGAATAATATAAATTTTCTAAATTACTAGTTTTGGGTATGTTGACCATATCATGCTTCCTCCCTCGACTTTTTGCGATAGAGGGGGTACTTTAGACTCTTGTAACACTAATGTTTTGGACTCTGTTTGTGTTAATGAAGAAGATTCATATTTACCCATAAAAAAAAACTACTTTTATTAGCATGCTCTAATCTTAGTACCTAGATTAACTTGTGCTAAAACTTGCATGAATGTAGACAAAATAATACTAGACTAAAAAACTTTTTGTATGTTTTATTGCACTAACATAGTTTTTTTATCGTTTCAAATGACATGAGTAATTGTCTTGCAATGTACTTATGTGTTAAGTTCTAATGGTTTTTATTGATAAATTGAACTACACACGTGAATTCATGATTTAGTATAATGATCTCCCACTCACTATAAGATTTTTTTTAAATGATCCTAATATAGTAATTGCACGGTCTTCTCTTGTTTTGTTCTTGAACTCAGCCGTTCAAATTTTACTTTAACTTTTTACAACGGTAAATTATTGTCCTTGTATAACTGATCACTTTCTCACAATATATGTAGCTTGGACTTTGTTAATGAATCTCATTTTCAATTTGAGCCCAAAATCATTTTCAAACCATCTTTTCATGTTAATGGATACTTAGCCACATGGATCAGTTATGGGTAATTTCATAAGACTAGTATGTCAGATTATTAAGAACAAATGTATTTTATATATTCATTAGTCTAATCTCATAAGACTAGTATGTTAGATTATTAAGAACAAATGTAAACTGAATTGTAAAAGTGTACCTTATTCAATCTCGTATCTCCAACAAGTTTTTAAAAATCTTAAAAGACGTCTTTCATTGAAACATGTCAAAGATTATAGTCTTCGGAGAGATCTATTAGAGTTCAGAGTTCTGTTCTACTGACAATATATAAAATAAAAACTCTCGGGACTATAACTAATTTATTATTATAATAATAATAATAATATTTTTAGCTAATAAAATAAGATCTCATTTTTTAATTTAGCTAATAATTAGAAATTGTTCTTTTTTTTAGTACAATAAGAACAATATCAAGTAGTTAAAGAAATAACTATTACAACAACAAACATTATTGACAAAGTTTGAGATAGTATTGGAGAGACGAAAACATTCATTATTCTTACAATTATTTAGAAAAAAATAATGTAATGTCTTCACACTTTCCATTCAAGAGGAAAGAAAAAATACACACATACACAAAGACACACAATAGTGACACTTTAGTGGGAAAGAAAATCAAGTAATCCAGAGTCTTGAAATTTATCATGAGTAATCTTATCAAGACGTTCTTTCATTTCTAATGAGAAATGATTTTGCCAATCACCTACGATACCTTTCCTGAAATATGCATTTTTTAGATGCTTACTCCATGGATCTATTCCATTTTTATTCACTTCCATGTTCTTCAACCTTTCAAAGCTACACCTCAATAGAACCTTTTCTACTTCCTCATCGCTAGCAATTTGGTTACTTCCTTTATTGGGGTTTTTTCATATCTTCATACTTTAAGAACAATATTTTATCGTGTCTAACTTGACTTTGTTTCCAGTAATTCAAAATATGATCATAAAAAAGTCCAAAAGAATTGATTCCTCGACAAAACTTGTCAAATGCTTTTTGAATAGGATATTATTTTATCATTATGTTCTCTTATGACGGATGATTATTCCTCTGGGAGTTTAAGAAATATCATAAAAAAACAAAAACATCTTTTGGATCTCTAGCAATGTACATTATTTTACATTTTGATTCCTTTATTGACTCCGATAACAATTGATAAGGAATATAAGTTCTAAGGAGTCTTGGAGATGGCATTTCCGACAAGAAATTCGATGGTTGAAAATTAATTGGATTTAATATATGTAACTCTAAAGATGGCATGAGCTCGTTTGGATGATTTTTTGTCAACATGTCATCCTCTTCATGATCTTGCAAAAAAAAAAAAAAAAAAAAAACACACAACTTACTTTAAGATTGCATTTACTCCATAAAAATGAAAGTGATATATAGTATATAGTTATTTGAGTAAAGATTTGTTTTAAATGAACCACATTTAAGACATAACAATATAATATTTACCAAATTATTTTTACACAAGAAAATATATTAAATAACTTAGTATACATAGTTTAAATATTTTCTTATAATCATTAATTATTTTAGATTTCGACTAATGTATAACATAATTGTTTCAATATTTATCTTTTCGAACAAAAGATTAGTAGATATATATAGAAAGAGTGGATTAACAAAACTTCAGAGATGACCATTTTTTATAATATATTTAATAAAAATGCAATAATTGCATTTGTATAGATGAGTAGGTAAAAGGCTACCTGGCAGATTGCAAATTTAACAAAATATAATTGTTCAAATTATTTAAAATTTTGAATCCAAACTTGCCTCTTGCAAAAGATCTACACAATTGGAAATAGAATTAGTTTGAATATGGAACCAAACATCTCAAACATGATTTTAATAATTTAAAAATTACCTAAAAAAGAAAAAGAATTATATGAATAGTTTCATTTTTTTTTCTAAAGAAAAAGATTGTATATGAAACATTCAAACATCATCTTGATGAAAATTAAAGCTTTCTTAATAAAAATAAAAGTCTCTAAAAATATTTGAAATTTAATTGTGTAAGTGAAAGAGCCGAATTGTCGAATAATCTACTTAGGCTAAAGAATCTAAGGTGAACGTTATCAAATGCCGACTAGAAATAGATAGGTTCCACTTTTAGTCTAGTTGACGATTAGAAAGTATCACGCAAAAAGTAAGATTTTTTATAGGAAATATATCTGTAGTTCCTATCATTAAATGTGTTTGTCCTAGGAGAGATACTGTTTGGAGCTATCAGTTCAAACTGTCTATATTGTCGAGTAAGTATAATTTTATGTGTCAATTTCACGTTGATCACTTTTCTACTACAAAACATTAACTCACTCTATGCATACACAGAATGAAAGCCACATACTAAATTAAATCCACTCTATGTATTCAGATCTTATGTTTCCTCTTAGTAAAAATTATCGGTAAATCATTTCTTCGGTTCCTAAATTTTTTTATGGTATTTAGCCATTGACTTAATTATTAAAAAATTAACACTAGAAACACACTTTGACACTTAAAATATAATGTCAAAATTACCCTCGCTAATTTACATGAAATTTAAACTACATTGTTATTTTACCTGCATTTCATTATTTAGGAAACAAACATTTCTGTCCTTTTGAGGTGTGTTTTATCGGCAAATAATTTTCTTAACAACATATTAATTTATAAGAAAAAAAAAATCGCATGTGAAACTTGGTATTTTGTGCTAATTTTTATTTTTTTTATGAAAGGTTAGGTCAACTTTTGCAATCATCAATCCCCAAAAAGATACTCTGAGATTTGCATTGCATTTTTTTATTTTTTATTTTTTGGGAAAGAAAGTTTGAGGTTGTTTTTTTTTTTTTTGTTTTTTAAATTTTTAGGTAACCAATATCAACTCTAAATTAGAATACTAATTATTTTTGTAAGAATTTAATGGAAGATTTATATTATCAATTTTCTTGTAAGTTTTGAATGTCATGATTTTATTTAGTTTGAGCTTTTTGATTGTAGAAAAAACGCATAGCTTTCTTGTTTATACGAAAGCCCTTATTATTCCAGGTGAAAATTATGAAAAATATTATGATAAAATATTAGTAATAATATTATATTAATAATAATAAAACAATCTTCTGAAAAACGACGCTAAAATTAAAATTTCTACATATTTACTGTTAGAATGCCTTGAATTAGTCAAATCTGTTACTTCTCCTTGGGATTAAGAAGTTAGTCAAATATTATAATATCTATTATTATAATATTTTATATTAGTCAAATATTATAATATTTGACTAATATAATATTTTATATTCTAGATCTATTTTATATTCAAATGTGGCTGCCATCTTTCCTATAAATAGGTTCATTTGTAAAGCATTCGTTGTATTGTAGTCACCTACAACTACCTCTGTAATCTCCCTGAAAATCAGTAAAAGTTCTCATCTCTTCTGTTAGGTGGACGTAGCCAACACATTGTTGGTGAACCACGTTAAATCTGTGTGTCATTTCTTTACATTTCTGTTATCTTTCTCACATCCGTCATAACAAACTGGTATCAGAGCTCGGGTAATCGAGGTTTGTAATCTGGTGAGAAAGATGTCTGCGTTGAACGTAAAGATTAACAATTCTGAAGAGGACATCGCTATAGTTGCAGGTGAACACACGCATCATGCTGATGTGTGGGTCCTTGACTCTGGGGAGTCCTACCATATATGTCCAAGGAGAGAGTGGTTTTCAACCTATGAGCAGATAGAAGGGGGAAATGTCTCAATGGCAAACAGCTCGGTATGCAAGGCGGTTGGAATAGGCTCGATCAAGATTCGGACGCATGATGGTAAATTCTGCACATTGCACAATGTCAGACATGTTCCACTAATGACGAAGAATTTGATATCCCTGAGCTTGCTGGATAGTAAGGGGTTCAGCTTCAAGGGTGAAGGTGGAGTTATACATGTCTGCAGGGGCTCTAATGTGATACTTAAGGGCGTCAAACAGGGAACTTTGTATTTTTTGCAAGGTTCAACAGTTGCTGGTTCTGTAGCTGTTGCGTCATCTGAGGTTCACCGGGATGATTTGACCAAATTATGGCATATGAGACTTGGTCACATGGGTGAAAGAGGGTTGCAGATTCTGTCAAAGGAAGATCTTCTTGGTGGTCACAAGATCAAGAGCCTTGAGTTTTGTGAGCATTGTGTCTTTGGAAAGCTACAACGCAGCAAGTTCCCAAAGGCGGTTCACTGAACAAAGGGCACGCTGGATTACATCCATTCAGACTGCTGGGGTCCGTCTCGCGTTGAGTCTTTAGGCGGTCACAGATTTTTTATGTCGGTAATCGATGATTACTCAAGGATGACTTGGGTAATCATGATGAAACATAAAAGTGAAGCGTTCAAGAACTTCAGGCAGTGGAAGACGCTAGTGGAGAATCAAACTGGGAAGAAGATCAAGAGGCTGCGAACTGATAATGGTCTGGAATTCTGTTAGTCTGAGTTCGATGTGTTTTGCAAGGATGAGGGGATTGCTCGACATCGTACAATCAGGGATACACCACAGCAGAATGGTGCAGCTGAGCGAATGAACCAGACACTTCTGGAGAGAGCGAGGTGCATGCTCTCTAACGCTGGCCTAACTAGACGTTTCTGGGCAGAAGCAGTTACAACGGCATGCTACATAACAAATTGGGGACCACACACAGGCATCGACTGTAAAACACCGTTTAAGGTATGGACAGGGAAGCCTGCTAATTACTCAAATCTGAGAGGTTTTGGCTGTACAGCTTACTATCATGTCAATGAGGGTAAGCTGGAGCCAAGGGCTAAAAAGGGAATATTCGTGGGCTATGGAGAAGGGGTGAAGGGATATAGAATATGGTCTTCATCTGAGAATAGGGTTATACTTAGTAGGAGTGTAATTTTTGATGAGAATTCTATGCTCAACCCTATGGTGAAGCCCATTATTGTAGAGAAGAATGGAGTTGTTGATGAACAGGTGGATGTGCAAGCCACTCAAGAGGAGAGTAAGGCACAGAAGTTGGTCAGTGACCAACTGCCACAACCAGAAACCAATCTGCCAGAATCTACACCACCAGAAAATCAAACATCTGACTTATTTCAGCATAGCATCGCGTTGAACCGACCAAGAAGGGTTGGAGTTGGACCTCCAAAGCGGTATGTTTTTGATAATATGGTGAATTATGCACTGCAGGTTGCTGAGGAAGTGGAGCTTCATGAGCCGTCCACATACAAGGAAGCAATTTCAGGAACTGAGTCAGCACAGTGGTTGGCTGCAATGGGAGACGAAATGGAATCTCTTCACAAGAATCAGACTTGGGAGCTGGTCAGATTACCGACAGAGAGAAAGGTAATCACTTGCAAATGGGTTTTCAAGAAGAAGGAAGGAATATCACCGACTGAGGGTATTAAGTATAAGGCACGAGTAGTTGCAAGAGGGTTCCATCAGATAGAGGGAGTAGACTACAACGAGATTTTCTCACCGGTGGTCAGACATACTTCTATCAGGGTGCTACTAGCAATAGTTGCACATCAGGATTTGGAGCTTGAGCAACTAGATGTGAAGACTGCTTTTCTACATGAAGAGTTGGAAGAGGAAATATACATGACTCAGCCAGATGGTTTCCAAGTTCCGGGAAAGGAGAATCATGTGTGCAAGTTGAGGAAGTCCTTATATGGGCTTAAGCAGTCTCCAAGGCAGTGGTATAAGAGATTTGACAGTTATATGATGCAGCTCGGCTACAATAGGAGTCCTTTTGACTGTTGTGTGTACTACAACGAACTGAAAGATAGTTCTCGCATCTATCTGGTCCTGTATGTAGATGATATGTTGATTGCTGCTCGGGACAAGTCTGATATTCAAAAACTAAAGGATTGTCTCAGTGCATAATTTGAAATGAAAGATCTGGGTGTTGCTCGAAAAATTTTGGGAATGGAAATCTATAGGGATAGAAATCAGAAGAAACTTTTCTTGTCACAAGAAGGGTACATTAACAAGATATTGTCAAGGTTTGGCATGTCATCAGCTAAACCTATAGACACTCCAACGGCTACTAACAGCAAGCTGGTAATGTACGCGCCTCAATCCGAGGAAGAAAAGGAATACATGTCAAGAGTTCCTTATGCAAGTGCAGTAGGAAGTTTGATGTATGCTATGGTGTGCACCCGACCAGATTTGGCATATGCTGTTAGTATTGTTAGCCGATTTATGGCTAAACCAGGGAAGGAGCATTGGCAGGTTGTGAAAAGGATTTTTCGATATCTTAGAGGTACGCCAAATGTTGGTCTTATTTATGGGAATGATACACAGTGCTTGGTAACCGGCTACTCAGATTCTGATTATGCTGGGGATGTGGACAGTAGGAGATCCATGACTAGTTATGTTTTCACTCTTGGTGGTTCTGTGGTAAGTTGGAAGGCAACTCTACAGCCTACTGTGACTTTGTCTACTACAGAGGCAGAGTACATGGCATTAACAGAAGCAACTAAGGAGGGAATTTGGTTAAAAGGACTAATCAATGATCTAGGCGTACATCAGGATCCGGCTATAGTGTATTGTGACAGCTTGAGTGCAATATGCATAGCCAAGGATCAAGTTCATCATGAGAGGACTAAGCACATTGATATCAGGTATCATTTTCTAAGAAGTGAGAAAAGAATCAGGGTGAAGAAAGTGGGCACGGCTGACAATCCTGCTGACATGTTCACCAAACCAGTTCCACAGAGCAAGTTCCAACACTGTTTGGACTTGCTAAATATTACAAGCTGTTAAATGGCAGAAGAGAGGGGAGCGGATACATCTCGCACCAAGGAGGTGCATCTGGTAAATTGTGAGAGAATTCAAGTCAAGGTGGAGATTTGTTAGAATGCCTTGAATTAGTCAAATCTGTTACTTCTCATTGGGATTAAGAAGTTAGTCAAATATTATAATATCTATTATTATAATATTTTATATTAGTCAAATATTATAATATTTGACTAATATAATATTTTATATTCTTGATCTATTTTATATTCAAATGTGGCTGCCATCTTTCCTGTAAATAGGTTCATTTGTAAAGCATTCGTTGTATTGTAGTCACCTACAACTACCTCTGTAATCTCTCTGAAAATCAGTAAAAGTTCTCCTCTCTTCTGTTAGGTGGACGTAGCCAACACATTGTTGGTGAACCACGTTAAATCTGTGTGTCATTTCTTTACATTTCTGTTATCTTTCTCACATCCGTCATAACATTTACCTTTGAGAGAGCCTATCCTCTCCTCATCCAAGGGTTTGACTTTACTTGCTTCGATATGTTAAGAGATTTTAGTCCGTAAGAACTGCTCTGTGTATTTCAGAATTATTTGAATCTCGACTGGGGTTGTTATCTTTTAAAAAAATTGAAAATACACGGCGGACGCCAATATGATGTTGCCGGATTAAAGATTTTCCAAATTATTTTCCTCAAAACTGTTCCTAAAGCTCTTGAACTCCAAAACTCTTTTTTTCCCTATTCTATCAACGGAGTGGGTATTTATAAGTTACATAATAATATAAATTTCCTAAATTACTCTTAAATAAAAGGATATACACTATATATATATATATATATATATATATATATATATATATATATATATATGAAAGGCACCTAGTAAGTTTCTCACGTGAGGTTGACGAGGTTAAAAATATTTTTCTCTTATCTTTTAAATAATTAGTAGTTATTCTTTGTTTATATACACTTGTTATGTATATATACAATATATAAAGAGTACAAAATTCTATATAAATCAGTCTATTATTAAATATATATAAATATTTTAATCACATAAATATCCTTAGAATTATTTTTATTTAACGGATGATTTAACCGAATTTTTAACGAAATGATCAATGTCACAAATTTTTCGTAGTTCGGAGACCAATACTACAAAAAAATATTTATTTTGGGATCTATGTCACCAAACCTATATAGTTTGAAGACTATTTGTGCCAAATTGTTTTTTATTGCTGTAGTTTTTAGTCATTCTTTTCCTTTTCCTTTTTTTTTTCCTATTTTTTTAAGAGTGTAACTTAGTTAAAATTTTTATTGTTTAATTGTTTTTTTAAAAGTATTGTTTGAGTTTATATGTAATTTGTTTTAAAAATGTCAAATAAAAAATGACTCTGGTTATAAAAAATAAAAAAAGAAAAGAAGAATTGAGTAACTCATAGAAGAAGTTGTCTTTGATAAATTTGTTACGTTTCATGAAAAGTTGAATTAATTATTACAAATAATGAAGTAGCAGAACATGAATTTAAAATTTATTAGGAAATAATAATAATGATGATTATGTAAGAGAACAAAATGTTTAGAATATTAAAATAACTAATTCTCATGAATAAAATGATGAGTATTTAGGTGATTGAAAAATAGATAATATAGATGAAATTAATCAAAACAATTGAAATATTATTAATGCAAAATTTAGAGGCTTAATTATATAAAATGGTCCAATAAGATATATATATATATATATATATATATATATAAGATACAAATTTCAGTTTTGTATCTTGGAAAAAAGGTTTTAGTAAGGATTATAACTATAGTAAAATATTTTTCAAAACAAATCTTGATTTTTATGGAACAAATGAAAAATTATATGAGAAAAATAATTGTAAATTTTTAAGTTTAAAATGATAACAAAATTTGACACAGTACACTGTCTTAAAATTTCTTTTCATATTGAATATTTTTACACATTGTTCATCAATCAATATTTTCACTTAAACTTATATTTAAACACTTGAAAATATTTTTTGTGTTTTATTTGATTTACAAAAATCCAAAACTATAAATAAAGAAACATTAAAAAAAGTTATTGTATTAATCTTGGTCATTAAAATTTAATAATTATTTTGATATTTATTGTTTTGATTTATTTTTTTTAATTAAAAATGTTGAAAAGAAGTTTTATTAGAAAAAATTAATACTTAGAAGTATTAGATTGTTTTTCAAATGCATATATTACATATGGAATATTTTTAATAATACTTGTAACTCTTGAAAAATATTGATTGTAAAGATATTATAAATCATTTTGCAGCTCCAAAGCACAAAAAACCTAAAAGGCCCCAAAATTTTATTGCCTTAGGGCCCGAAATCTTTGTAATGCAAACTCTAGTAACTTGTAAATGCGAAATCTTTAATTTAAGAATCAAAATATAATTTATATATATATATATATATAAAATTATGTCTTCAACAATTAAATGTGCGTGAAAATTTAATTTGCTTTAATATATAACTTTAATTCAATGTGTTCATTAAGTATTTAATTGAATAATTGAGATTTTTTCCTCTATTAAATTATATTCATAGACCAACTAGCATATAAATATTCTACTTTGATAATGAGATATGACCATATAATTCTAGGTTATATTTAAGAATTGAATCCAATCTTTAGATTGATTAAATTATTTGAAAATTATTTTAAACCCATATGTTCAACAAAAATCTCTAAATAAAATCATGACATTCAAAACTTACAAGAAAATTGATAATATAAAAAAATTTATCTTCCATTAAATTCTTACAAAATAATTAGTATTCTAATTTAGAGTTCATATTGTTTACCTAAAAAATAAAAATAAATAAATAAATAAAATCAACCTCAAACTTTTTTTCCCGAAAAATAAAAAAATAAAAAAATGCAATGCAAATCTCAGAGTATCTTTTTGGGGATTGATGATTGCAAAAGTTGACCTAACCCTTCATTTAAAAAAAATAAAAAAAAGCACAAAATACAAAGTTTCACATGCGATTTTTTTTTTCTTATAAATTAATATGTTGTTAAGAAAATTATTTGCCGACAAAATACACCTCAAAAGGACAGAAATGTTTGTTTCCTAAATAATGAAATGCAGGTAAAATAACAATGTAGTTTAAATTTCATGTAAATTAGCGAGGGTAATTTTGATATTATATTTCAAGTGTCAGGTTGCACATGACTTAAAGCGATCATATACTGCATTATGATGACAAATCACGTCCCCTTCATATTAATGGCCATGGTGAGGAATTTATATATATATATATATATATATATATTTACTAATCTTTTCTTCCAAAAAATAAATATTGAAACAATTATGTTATAAATTAGTCGAAATCTAAAATAATTAATGATTATAAAAAAAAATTAAAACTATGTATACTATGTTATTTAATATATTTTCTTGTGTAAAAATATTTTGGTAAATATTACATTGTTATGTCTTAAATGTGGTTCATTCAAAACAAATATTTACTCAAATAACTATATACTATATATCACTTTCATTTTTATGGAGTAAATGCAATCTTAAAGTAAGTTGTGTTTTTTTTTTTTTTTTTTGCAAGATCATGAAGAGGATGACATGTTGACAAAAAATCATCCAAATGAGCTCATGCCATCTTTAGAGTTACATATATTAAATCCAATTAATTTTCAACCATCGAATTTCTTGTCGGAAATGCCATCTCCAAGACTCCTTAGAACTCATATTCCTTATCAATTGTTATCGGAGTCAATAAAGGAATCAAAATGTAAGATGGTGTACATTGCTAGAGATCCGAAAGATGTTTTCGTTTCTCTATGGTATTTCTTAAACTCCGAGAGGAATAATCATCAGTCAGAAGAGAAGATAATGATAAAACCATATCCTATTCAAAAAGCATTTGACAAGTTTTGTCGAGGAATCAATTCTTTTGGACCTTTTCATGATCATGTTCTGGATTACTGGAAACAAAGTCAAGTTAGACACTATAAAATATTGTTCTTAAAGTATGAAGATATGAAGAAAAACCCAATAAGGGAGGTGACCAAATTGGCTTCCTTTCTTGGAAAGCCATTTGCTAGCGATGAGGAAGTAGAAAAGGTTCTATTGAGGTGTAGCTTTGAAAGGTTGAAGAACATGGAAGTGAATAAAAATGGAATAGATCCATGGAGTAAGCATCTAAAAAATGCATATTTCAGGAAAGGTATCGTAGGTGATTGGCAAAATCATCTCTTACTAGAAATGAAAGAACGTCTTGATAAGATTACTCATGATAAATTTCAAGACTCTAGATTACTTAATTTTCTTTCCCACTAAAGTGTCACTATTGTGTGTCTTTGTGTATGTGTGTATTTTTTCTTTCCTCTTGAATGGAAAGTGTGAAGACATTACAATTTTTTTTTCTAAATAATTGTACGAATAATGAATGTCTTCGTCTCTCCAATACTATCTCAAACTTTGTCAATAATGTTAGTTGTTGTAATAGTTATTTCTTTAACTATTTGATATTGTTCTTATAGTATTAAAAAAAATAAGAACAATATCTAATAGATCTTATTTTATTAGCTAAAAATATTATTATTATTATAATAAATTAGTTATAGTCCCGAAAGTTTTTATTTTATATCCTGTTAGTAGAACAGAACTCTAAACTCTAATAGATCTCTCGAAAGACTATAATCTTTGACATGTTTCAATGAAAGATGATATGCACAAATCATATCACTTTTTTAGCATATTTTTAGGCACAATTTAGGGCGAAATTGGAGTTAAATCGTTCTCAATTGACTGTTATTAACACAATTTTGCAGTTTTTGTGATTTTGGAAGTGTCTGGTGAAATATGCAAGAAAAGGGAAATTTCGGGGCAAAAATGTGATTTTCGAAAGTCCAGAAGTTAGGACGGGCGTCCCAAGACCAGAACGGGAGTCCCGACCCGGTCAAAGCACCGGGACGGGCGTCCAGGACCCGGGACGAGCGTCCTGACCTGGTCAACTGGTCAGGACGGGCGTCCCGAATCCATGAACAGTATCCCACATCGATTTCTGAAGAGAAATTCACTCAGTTCCCCTGCTATAAATACCCCAGGCCTTTCACAGTTGAAATCATTCCTCTCCACTTGATCTGAGTCATTCAGTGACTTCCAGTACATATTTTTCTACTGTTTCCTAGTCATTCAGTGATTTCAGGTGTCTTCGTTCAAGTAGATTTTTAGTTTTCGATAGTGTCTCGTGTTCTTCGTTTCTGAGAGTCTGTCTCAGATCTTAGAATACGACTAGATAGGTTCATTTTTAATATTCATAGAATACCCGGGATTTTGTTAGGAGATCCTAAGAGAGCACTAGGTGTTCGAAGAGTTAGTCAACAGTGCTTTGCTTAAACCCGGGATGTAAGGTAAAGCAATAGCTACTAGGTTGAGGAAGCGTTCTCCGAAGTTTCTTTCCAGCAGAGTCGGGTCAAGCAGTCTAAAATATACAAGCAGTTGCTCCATCAGCGGACCTAATAAAGGGTGAATACTTTATGGCGGTGGTCCCCTTGTCCCTCTCTTTATATGTTTGTACTGTGTTTGTCCAAAAAAACATTTGAATATTAAATTATGATACTATGAATATGTGTTATGCATCATGTTGAAGATGTTTACATTTTTCCGGAAAGGTCACCAGCTTAATTAACATTATGTCTGTATATCTATTTGCTCTTTTAAATTAGATGAACGATTATAGACAACTCCTAACCACGGTCTAATCATAACCTGTCTAGTTTATCAGGCCTTAATTTAGGGCTTTGTGTGAGGACGGAAGCATTAAGGTCTGCCATAGTAGATGAAATAACCTATAGATCACCATGTTTGTTAAAGTAGTCTAAGTAGGCTGAGTTCGCGTGTTTATGTCGGCGTTAGGGCGAGCGGCATGATCTCTTGAGTTCATAGGACTTTCATGGATGCCTTTAGCTCGAACCATGAGTAGGGCCGTCAATGGCGATGGGGCGATTTATTAGATAACTCAGATGTGGTACACAAGTAGAATCAGTACATAATTGCAATCTAGACCAAGATATATCTAAAATACTTGAAGATATGTCAATCAACATGTAGGAACAATATAACATATATCAGAACACTGTCTGTAAAATACTTTTGTAGGCCTAAGTAGACTTGAACCTAGTGTAGAATGAATCAACCTCTCATCAAAGATTTTGATGAACGATTGCATAACTGGATAATAAGATAAGAGTTAGGGTAAAAGGATAGTTACTACTAAGCTGTTATCACTTCCCTGGTAGTACGATAAAATTCTTAAATTAAAATCGTAGGTACTTTCCAACAGACTAGCTACACGATAGGTATTTTGCGTTAGGTTCTGATTGATTAAGTGACAATATAGATGCTAAATGTGACAATTAGTAATTCTAAGTCCTTAGTTATTCATAATCAATATAGGGTAATCAAAGCCTATTTTTAGCATATCGATCGGAACACATCAGAGTTTTGGCACCTTTGCCGGGGACATATCATAACTAATTTAGGATTCCTGATCAAAATTCTAGAGACTTATGATAGGTAACGGTAATAATCTATACCTTAGCCATAACACTCATTTTATGCTAGTTAGACAACCAGTTTCCGAAATATAGGGTTATCACAACTAATTAATTTTAGATATTATCTGAAATTAAGAAATTTAGGATAATCAAATTTTAGAAAATTATTCCTAAACCGTATTAAGGAAATTTAACTACTTTCGGAAAAAAAAATTAAAACCAGAAAAATATTTTTCTTGTTTTTAAATTTATCCGTATTTTATTTTTCGCTTTTTGTTTGTTTTATCCTAACCAGACTTTACACTCATAGATGAAGAGAACAAGAGCAGCTACAAACCAAGCAAAGAAAATAGAAAATCCCGACGCTCTAGGTCGAAAGAAGAAGAAACCAGAAGGACCATCTAGGCCTGAACCAGAAGTACCACGGGAGAACAATCCTCCACAACCTATAAACATAGACTCAAGCCTAGATACCAGTGATTTAGTGAAACGATTCCTGAACACCCGTGAACCCAGTCCCACGGAAGAGGACCCTTCTAAAGAAACCTTTCGTCCAAGAGAAGAACCTAAAAAAACTCCCATTCACACTCCCCTAAAAATCCACAACCCCTTGACCAAAACCAAAACTCACCAACATCTCCTGAATACACTCCAACACCTAACGAGCACACACCTTCCTCTGGAGGAAGTACTAATGGTTTTCAGTCAGTTTTGTCCGTGCAGATAGATACTTTGACCAACAGGATCTGCCAGATGGATCAAGCGATCGCAAGCAGATTGTGTCACTCGGAACAAAGCATTCTGAATATCACAGCTAACATGGACCAACTTAGGGCCACGGTAAGCCTCCAAGATAGCCAAGGTGCACAGATACTATGGGAGTTAGCTGAAATACGAAGTGAGCAAGGTAGGCAAAGGGATGAGATGAGAGCTATGCGAGTAGAGATGCGAGAGATAAGGAACAAAGACCGATAGATAAAGGGAAGATTCTTTTTTATTTTTCAGCAAATAAACTGTTTGAACTAAAGTTTAATAACTAACCCCTACTTTTTATTTTCAAACTTTAAAAGGGTCTTTTATTTTATTCAAAAAAATTACTTCAGACATTTTATTTTTCAATTCTTTACGAAAAATAAATGTGTTAAAAATACAATTTATTTTTCATTAATTAAATTGTATGAATTGAGTCTTTTGTTTTCTAGAATTTTTGCTGAATAGAAATTAGGATATGATTAGGGTAGTTATGGTTTTTGAAACGAGAGTAAGATTGAAAATTTTCGCAAAGGCTTTTAACAACTTATGTATTTCATAGGCTAACCATGAAGTTTTGTTAAAGATTATAATTGTTTTTGATGTATAAAGATTTGCAGGGAATTGCAAAAAAGAAAAAAATCCGGAAGTGGCATGCATTCCGAGGCAGTCAGGACGGGCGTCCTGCTTCTGGATGGCCGTCCAGCCGGGACGTGCCTCCCGAGGGCGGCCCCTCTCTATAAAACTCCAAAAGTTTCCCATTTCCTCCCAAATCAACCACAAAAAATCATCTCTCTACAAAATTCTCTCCAACTTCTCTCTAGAAATTTTTGGCAAACTCTTGAATTTTAAAATTCCAAATTCCCCTCCAAAAAATTTGAACTTTTGAATTTCCTTCCAAAATTTGAATTTCCCTCCAAAATTCGAATTTCCCGCCAAAAACTCAAAATCCTTCCCTAACCAAAATCCACCCTTTTGAATTCGAATTTCCCTCCAGAATTCAAATTTGAATTTCTTTCCCACCGAATTTCAAACTCTCTCAAACTTCTTCAAACAAATGGCTCCAAAACGCGCCCGTATTACTTCGGCGATGACTGTCACATCTGTGGCACACCCTTTCATGCTCTTTCCCTCAATTCCTACATATCAGGAGAGGTGCCATGGACACATCGGACGTAGCATACTGGTTGGCAGAACGCTCGACTGGGCAGCTGTTCGGACACTGGGAGTCAAGCAGGAGGTCCAGCGCATACTCGACGTGCTACCCTACAATCGAGTCTTCATCTTCACCGAGCCGACCTACCTCGAGCTGGTATGTGAGTTCTACGCTTCCTTTACATTCCAGCAGGAGCATATCACATTCCGACTGGGTGGAATGGATCGATTGATGAGCATGACCGAGTTCGGCATCGCCTTGGGTATCTGGCAGAGGGAGGAGCTGGATACGCCCGCCTACACTACAGCAGTTCGAGACTTCACCTCTACGGACATCTCCACCGCTTGGGCTCAGATTTGTACTACTGGCATCCCCTACCAACATGGCTTCACGAAAGCCACAGGTATTCATCCGACCCTTCGCTACTTACATGCTATTATAGCACACACTTTGTCAGGACGTCGGACGGCCCCCGGGAATGTCACCTAGATGAAGACATTCCTCCTGGCCAACATGCACAGGGGTGCTACGGTGGAGATGACCCGACTTATCACCATCATCATGCGGGGCTTCGCCACAGACACTCGGAAACAGTGTCTGGGGCTAGGGCAGTTCATCACCAGGATAGCCCATTACCTGGAGCTAGACATCGAGGGCTCAGAGTTGACCCAGGTTGCCCCGACCACCATTCCTACGGACTTGACCATTCTACGAAATATGGGAATGGTCGTACGGGATGCAACTGGGCGCTACTCCATCCACACAGAGCAGCAAGGAGGGTCATCGGTACCAGGATCTGCCACAGAGCACATACCACCGACCCAGACATTCGTTCCTCGCACTGCGTTTGAGTGACATATGTCGCAGGGATTAGCAGACCTTGTAGGATTTTTATGATGCAGAATACGAATTTGATAGACGAAAACCGAAAAAATAATAATCAAATAGGAACACACGATTTTATCCAGGTTCACCCCAATTAGGGCTACATCCTGCAAACCGAATTCAAGATTATTATTTCTTGGTTCTTTTTTTTTCGTTGCATTAATATCCCTATATATAGATATCTAAACCCTAGTTACAAATATCTATACATCATTGGGCCTGAACCCTACATATTACTGGGCCCAAGCCCGAGGGGGGCGGGGGCTCTGCCCCCGACGTGTCCTCGAGATATTTACCACACTCCAACAGACCTTACCGCCCGACATAGCCGGGATATGGCAAACATTGAGAGGCGGTTGTCAATGATGGAGGAATGAATCAACATGACCAGCAGTAGGGTCAAGGAGGTTTTTTAGCAGACTTCCAGGATGACTGAAGACCCCGAGGTCTACTTCTATGCACCTGGTGATGATGAGCCCGGTTCTTAGTTTTTCTTTTCCTTTTCTTTTTCTTTCTTTCGTTCTTTTTTCTACTTTATGTGTGTGATTATGTCTGGGCTGTATGAAATATGAATTTTTGTATGACGTTAATTTATATGACATAACAGTATTGTTTCTTCTATCATATTTTGTTATTTCTTTTGTTGTTTTATTTTTCTTTTTTTTCTCTTTCCCTTAGTTAGTCAAATAAGTGTGGGGTAAGAATCTTATGTCTTTTTTCTTCTTGTTTTTCAAATAAGTGTGGGGTGTTTAGATATGCATGAACAATGAGGACAGTGTCAAACTTAAGAGTGGGGTAGCAGTGCATTGTGCACTGTAGCAGTAAAAGTTTTACATGTTTTCCCATATTTTCACTAAAATTGCACCCTTCCAAATTTTTTTCAAGAATTTTTCACTCTTTCAGACTTCAAAATGCAGTTATGATTGGTAAAGAAATGCTTATGTCTATGATATGTATGTAGAGCATTATGATCAGTAGGAGACAACGTGATAACTTTATTGAATTCATCGATTAGAAATAAGGAATTCCTGATACTTGAGCACTAGTTTGGATTAGAGACATCAACCAAATACCTTTTCGAGACTTAGCTAAATAATATTAGACCAGTTGAGGATGCACTAGCAAGTTAAATGACTAGATGATACTCTGAGCTGAAGTGAAAAAAAAAGTTAAATAAATAGGGTAGTTTGCAAGCGTCCTTTGCTACTTGAGCACCACTCCTTAAGGGAACTCAAAGCTTGATGCCCTAAGGTCGTGTAGATCTAGGAGTCATCGGAGTGGGACTCGCTACATGGGGTTAAAGTTGATGTGTCAAAGCGAACACAACAATACCCTGAACAATCAATCTAAAAATACATAGCCCAGTGTGTTCTTATATTGAAATTTTTAAACCTTGTCACCAAAGCTCAGAACTCAAAAGGTTGTTTCTTGCTGGTACGTCTAGCGACCGGTTGAGGTATTATCTGGTAAGAGTCAAGACGAGACTATATTGTGTTGACAATCTAGTCTGGACTAATACACACACTACACATCAGGAGGACCTCGTGACTAAGAGAAGAGTTCAGTCTAGTTATTAAGTTGTTAACCCTGCCTGACCGTGATAATCTACTAGAGATATTTGAGACCTTGTCATGACAACTTAACCAGTCAGACCTGTGTTGTGAATCATCTGACTCAGTGATCAATTTTGGAATAAAAATATTGCTAGGAATTTTAAGTGACTGCACCTATGATTTAAAATCAATAATTTCATGTAGACTTTGCTTGAGGACAAGCAAAAAGCTAAGTGTGGGGTTATATGGTATGCACAAATCATATCACTTTTTGAGCATGTTTTTAGGCACAATTTAGGGCGAAATTGGAGTTAAATCGTTCTCAATTGACTGTTATTAACACAATTTCACAGTTTTTGTGATTTTGGAAGTGTCAGGTGAAATATGCAAGAAAATGGCAATTTTCGGGGCAAAAACGTGATTTTTGGAAGTTTAGAAGTCAGGATGAGCGTCCCAAGACTAGAACGGGCGTCCCGACCCGGTCAAAGACCCGGGACGGGCATCCTAACCTGGTCAACCGGTTAGGATGGGTGTCTCAGACTTGGGAGAATAGTATCCCACATCGATTTCTGAAGAGAAATTCACTCAGTTCCACTACTATAAATACCAGGCCTTTCACAGTTGAAATCATTCCTCTCCACTTGATTTGAGTCATTTAGTGACTTCCAGTACATAGTTTTCTACTATTTACTAGTCATTCAGTGATTTCAAATATCTTCGTTCAAGTAGATTTTTAGTTTTCGATAGCGTCTCGTGTTCTTCATTTTTGAGAGTCTGTCTCAAATCCTAGAATACGACTAGATAGGTTCATTTTTAATATTCATAGAATACCTGGGATTTCGTTAGGATATCCTAAGAGAGCACTAGGCGTTCGAAGAGTTAGTCAACAAGGCTTTGCTTAAGCCCGGGACGTAAGGTAAAGCAATAGCTACTAGGCTGAGGAAGCGTCCTCCGAAGGTTCTGTCGAGTAGAGTGGGGTCAAGCAGTTCAAAATATACAAGCAGTTGCTCCATCAGCGGACCTAATAAAGGGTGAATACTTTATGGCGGTGGTCCCCTTGTCCCTCTCTTTATATATTTGTACTGTGTTTGTCCAAAAATACATTTGAATATTAAATTATGATACTATGAATATGTGTTATGCATCATATTGAAGATGTTTACATTTTTCCAAAAAGGTCACCAGCTTAATTAACATTATGTCTGTATATCTATTTGCTCTTTTAAATTAGATGAACGGTTATAGATAACTCCTAACCACGGTCTAATCATAACCTGCCTAGTTTATCAGGCCTTAATTTAGGGCTTTGTGTGAGGACGGGAGCATTAAGGTTTGCCATATTAGATGAAATAACCTATAGATCACCATGTTTGTTAAAGTAGTCTAAGTAGGCTGAGTTCACGTTTATGCCGGCGTTAGGGCAAGCGACATGATCTCTTGAATGACACAATACTTTTATAGATGCCTTTAGCTCGAACCGTGAGTAGGGCCGTCAATGGCGATGGGGCGGTTTATTAGATAACTCAGATGTGGTACATAAGTAGAATCAGTACATAATTGCAATCTAGACCAAGATATATATAAAATACTCGAAGATAGGTCAATCAACATGTATGAACAATATAAAATATATCAGAACACTGTCTGTAAAACACTTTTGTAGGCTTAAGTAGACTTGAACCTAGTGTAGAGTGAATCAACCTCTCATTAAAGATTTTGATGAACGATTGCATAACTGGATAATAAGATAAGAGTTAGGGTAAAAGGATAGTTACTACTAAGCCGTTACCACTTCCCTGGGAGTACGATAAAATTCTTAAATTAAAATCGTATGTACTTTCCAAAAGACTAGCTACACGATAAGTACTCTGCATTAGGTTCTGATTGATTAAGTGACAACGTAGATGCTAAATGTGACAATTAGTAATTCTAAGTCCTTAGTTATTCATAATCAATATAGGGTAATCAAAGCCTATTTTTAGCATATCGATTGGAACACATCAAAAGACGTTTTTTAAAATTTTTAAAAACTTGTTAGAGATACGAGATTAATAAGGTATGCTTTTGCAATTCAGTTTATATTTGTTCTCAATAATTTGACATATTGGTCTTATGAGATTAAACTAATGAATATATAAAATTCATTTGTATTTTATTCTATCATCTATTGCTTAAGTGATTTGGGATATGGAGAAACCATAATTTATCCTTGTGGCTAAGTATCCATTAACATGAAAAGATGGTTTGAAAATTATTTTGGGTTAAGATTGATAATGAGATTCATTGACAAATTCCAAGCTACATATAATGTGAGAAAGTAGTCAGTTATACAAGGACAATAATTTACTATATTGTTATTATCAATCATGATAATATATTATGATCATTTCAAAACAAGAGTATTCACGTGCAATTACTATATTAGGATCATTTCAAAAAAAATTATGGTGAGTGGGAGATCATTATACTAAATCATGAATTCACGTGTGTCGTTCAATTTATAAATAAAAACCATTAGAACTTAAAACATAAGTACATTGCAAGACAATTACTCATGTCATCCGAAACCATAAAAAACTATGTTAGTTCAATAAAACATACAAAAAGTTTGTTAGTCTAGTATTATTTTGTCTACATTCATGCAAGTTTTAGCACAAGTTAATCTAGGTACTAAGATTAGAGCATGCTAATAAAAGTATTTTTTTATGGGTAAATATTAATCTTCTTTATTAACACAAACAGAGTCCAAAACATTATTCTAAAGTACCCCCTCTATCTCAAAAAGTCGAGGGAGGAGGGAGGAAGCATGATAGGGTCAACATACCCAAAACTAGTAATTTAGAAAATTCATATTATTCTATTACTTATTTATTATTTAAAAGAGATAAGTATATGAAATATAAAATTAGAATCCAAGATAATGTTTATTCTTAACTTATAAATACTATTTTCTTTGATAGAAGATGGTTGATGGATTTTGAGATTGAAGAGCCTTAGGAATAGATCTGAGGAAAATAATCTGGAAAATCTCTGATCCCACAATATAATAATGGTGCCCATCACGTGTTTTTGATTTTTTCTCAAAAAGATAACAACCTCGAACCGAGATTCGAATAATTCCAAAATACTCAGAGAAGTTCCTACGGACTAAAATCTTTTAACCTATCGAAGCAAGTAAAAGCAAACCCTTAGATGAGGAGAGGATAGGTTCTCTTAGAGGTAAATCTGAACAAACTCTAATCTGGTAAGATTATATTAGCGTCCTTCATTCAGAATGCTTCCATAAACTATTTAATTGATCAATTGATATTTATTATATAAAGTCACACACTTACTGCACAAAAGCTCTACACTTTCTGACAAAAAAAGCTTCGCGCTTTCCTAAAAAAAAGCTCCGACTTTATTCTTAAAATAAAGGCTCCGACTTTATTAGTAAAAACAATTCTCTCGAAAGTGTATAAGAGTTTCACCTTTATTTAAAAATGTATATATTCCTCAAATAAAGACTCCGATTTTATTATTAAAAAAATACTCCGTAAGTGAGTCTCCGACTTTACTAAAAATAATAAGAGTTTTGACTTTACTTATATATATATATATATATATATATATATATATTCTAAATTAAAGGCTCCGACTTTATTACTAAAAAAATGTTATGAAAGTGACTTCCGACTTTACTAAAAAAATAAGAATTTTGACTTTACTTAAAAATATATATATTCCTAAAATAAAGGCTCTGACTTTGTTACTAAAAATTACTTTGAAAGTGACTTTCGGCTTTACTAAAAAAATGAAAATCTCGACTTTACTTTAAAATATATATATATTGATTCGTCAAATATCGGTCTGACGCCACGTGTGATTAACCGGTGTAGTCTAATGCTCTTTCTGCCAAATACCACTATCAGTGTTGTTTATGTGTCGGGGGTGAATAACAATATTGCAATGTTATGCCTGCAAAATAGAAAAGTCTACACGGAGGGTGGAAGGCCTCCAATGAACCCTCCGATGGTAAAGTCAGAGATTTGACTGTAGAGTGGATAAATTGACATAGTTTTAGTAGAGTAATCTGGCTTTACCCATTATTACCTTTATGGGGGTGGTATTTATAGCGGATAAACCACCTTAGAAACAAGTAGGTCGGGTGATCTGTTACGCATAATCTGGTAGGTACTAGATTATGTGGGAAAATCTGAGATCCTCCCCTTTTTAGTAAGACGTTGGGGAGGATCTTTGATTGGGACCCACTGTGGAGTCAGATGTTGACCATCGAAGAAGGTTCTAGAAGTGTGATTGACCAGCGGGTGTACCACGAAGTGACCCGCGCGTGGTTTGCTCCCGCGGACGTTGCTGACTTCGCCGTTTAGGTGTGGCAGGGTGGCAGCTTAGTCCATAGTGGAGAATTGATGTATGGCGGAGTGGAGTGCTCCGCCATGCCAGGTGGACTGACACGTCAGCCCAGTGGGCCACACTTATCCCATGTCAGCATGTGGGTATTTTTATACCTCTCAGTGGCCCCTCGTCGAAGTAGAAGAGAGGGAGGCCTTCTTGCTTTGACGTGTTTGGTGACTACCACCATGGGTGGGGGATTTTTATGCGGACTCGGATCCTTTGGAGGGGAAGGCGAAGTCCTCGGCGAGGATTTGCTCCTCTAATGCGGAGTTTGGTATCCTCGGTGGCGGTTCGGTTACCGAGGAGCCAGTCTATCCTTGTGTGTGTGGAGACGTGGCAATGTCGTTCACACTTTCCCATGTGTGGGTAATGATGGCGCCGCTCGTGGGGTACAGTGATTTGAAGCTTGGTTTGACTGCGACCCAGTCACCGCTGGGTTCGGGCGAAGCTTGCTGGGGAAGCTTCCCCGTTTTTTGAAAATTAACTTCTCTTTGTTTCTCTCTATATATAGTCCCCTCATTTCTTTTTGAGGGACTTTTGCTTTTCCTTCTCAAATTTTCTCCCAACTCTTCCCGAAATTCTTTGCTTCCTTGATACTTCCCGGCGATTTGCACTTTCTTTCGTGATTCCTTCAAGATTTCTTCCTCTTCTTCGATTATCTCAGGTAAAGGGGGGCGACATTGTCGCCGGCTTTTCTGTTTTCCTACTATTATTTTTTTTCTTTTTGGGAGTTTTTGGATCTTCGAGGGTTCTTGGTACACTTTATTTTCTGTTTGTGGTACCAAGAAAGTGGGTGTTTTCTGGGAAAATGGTAGCTTTGGCTGTTAGAGTGGCTTTTTAGTCAAACGTTTCTGGTAAAAGGTTTTTTGGGGTGAAGAACTGGTTGAGTGCGGAGTGTGGGGACTTAGGAATACTTAGTTCTGATAGGAATCTTGTTTTTGTTGTAGACATGTCAGACCCAGAGAGTGCCGGAGTCCCTATCCCAATAGTTGAAGTCGAATCTAGCCCATCCACGTCCACATCGAAAACCAATTCAGTGAATGAGAGTTCCCTTACTGGAAGTGGGAGGAGTGTTAGTACTTCGAGTAGTGAGAGCTCCAGCGAGTCGAGTGGTGGGGGACAGAATGCTGACTCTAGACAAGCCAAGGAGACGGATGACGGAGTCATCAGAGTACCGGGTTTCCAGGCTTCAACTGATGGGTCTTTCCCCGGCCTTACTATCCCCGTGGCTATCCCAGTAAACCCTAGGGTGCCCAAGACTATTTACAGCGGAGTGACCACCACAGGTTTGACCACTAGGGAGTTTCTCGACCCCAGCATCCTCTATGGCGAGGGTGCTAATTCCGACCATTCCGAAGAGCTTCCCAAGACCAAAAATCGATTGCCGGGAGACTTCGCCTTGAAAAATAACACAATTAGCCTAGAACTTCCCATGTTGTCTACCGAAGTAGACCGAAGTAAGTTTAGGTTGATCCACCTGCGGGCGTGCGGGGCCATGTCCGATATTTATATGCATATCCCTTATGACCAATTTCTTTCTGGACTTAGTTTTGCCTTTATATCCCGCATTCTACGATTTCTTGAACCTTGTTAAGTGTCAGCCTGCCCACGTTCTTCCCAACGGAGTTCAGTACTTCGTTTCCCTTACTGTGTTGTGTAGGTGGATAGGGGAAGAGGTTTTGAGTTAATACTGAGAACCTTCTTCACTGTGCTTCGCATGAATAACCTTACGTTGTCACTTCGACCCCGCCCGAGTGTAGTTACCCTTTTTTAGCCTCTTCTAAATAAGATAGGACAGTGGAGAGAGAGATGGGTTTGTGCGGAGTCCCGAACAGCTTCCCATTTTTCCCTAAGTGCAAGGCACTTCGCACTTAGTCTCTTCTGAAGAGGAATACCAAGTACTCTAACTTCGATAGGAAATTCCTAGACTATATTCGGAGTGAGTGATATGCATAAATCATATCACTTTTTAGAATATTTTTTGGCACAATTTAGGACGAAATTGGTGTTAAATTGTTATCAATTGACTGTTATTACCTCAATTTCGTAGTTTTTGTGATTTTAGAAGTGTTAGGTGAAAAGTGCAAGAAAATGGCAAATTTCGGGGCAAAAATGTGATTTTTAGAAGTTCAGAAGTCGGGATGGGCTTCCAGAACCCAGGACAGGCGTCCTGACATGGTCAACAGACCAAGAACTACGTCCAGGACTTGGGACAGCCGTCCTGACCTGGTCAACAGGCTGAGACGGGCGTCCGATTGCTTGGTCAAAGTCCCACATTGAATTTTTGAGAGAATTTCACCCAGTTCCCCTCCTATAAATACCCCAGGCCATCCTCAGTTGAAATCATTCTTCTCCACTCGATCTAAGTCATTTAGTGACTTCAAGTATACAATTTTCTATAGTATACAAGTCACTTAGTGATTTCAGGTTTTAGTATAGGTATATTTATAGTTTTAGAGAGTGTCTCGTGTTCTTCGTTTCTGAGAGTCTATCTCAGATCTTAGAATACGACTAGATAGGTTCGTTTTTGGTATTCATAGAATACCCGGGATTTCGTTAGGAGATACTAAGAGAGCACTAGGCGTTCGAAGAGTTAGTCAACAGGGCTGTGCTTAAGCTGGGTATTAAGGTAAAGCATAGCTACTAGGCTGAGGAAACGTCCTCCGAAGGTTCTATCGAGCAGAGTCTGGTCGAGCAGTCCAACATATACAAGCAGTTGCTCCATCAGCGGAGTACGTAAAGGGTGAATGCTTTATGGCATCGGTCCCCTTGTCCCTCTCTTTATATGTCTGTATTGTGTTCATCCAAATAATTATTATGAATATCAAACTATGATTGTATGAATATGTGTTTTTCATGTTGAAGTCATTTATATTTTTCCGGAAATGGTCACCAACTTAACTATCATTATGACTGCATGTCTACTGTAGTTTCTTTTAAACTAGATGAATGGTTATAGAAAATTCCTAACCACAGTCTAATCATAACCTGTTTAGTTTAACATGTATTAATTTAGGACTTCCCGTTGGAAGCATTAATGTCTGCCATATTAGATGAAATAACCTATAGATCACCATGTTTGTTAAAGTAGTCTAAGTAGGCTGAGTTTGTGTGTTTATGCTGGCGTTAGGGCGAGCGGCATGATCTCCTAAGTGACACAGGACTTTCATGGATGCCTTTAGCTCAATCCGTGAGTAGGGTCTTCATTAAGGTAGGGCGGTTTATTAGGTAACTCAGATGTGATACACTGTAGAATCAGTACATAATTGCAATCTAGACCAAGATATATCTCGAAGATATGTCATCAACATGTAGGAACAGTATAACATAAAATCAGAACATTATCTGTAAAACACTCTTTTTGGCTTAAATAGACTTGAACCTAGTGGAGAATGAATCACTCTCTCATCAATGAATTTGATGAACGATTGTATAACTAGATCATAAGATAAGAGTTAGGGTAAGAGGATAGTTACTACTTAGCCGTTACCACTTCCCTGGGAGTACGATAAATTGATTAAATTAAAATCGTAGATACTTTCCAACAGACTAGCTACATGATAGGTACTCTGCCTTAGGTTCTGATTGATAAAGTGACAACATAGAGACTAAATGTGACAATTAGTCATTCTAAGTCCTTAGTTATTCATAATCAACATAAGGTAAAATAATGCCTATTTTAGCATATCAGTCAGAACGCATCAGTGAGTTAGGAGATAACCCTAGAACCTAGTCTAAAATTTTCTTGACTAGCGAACTTATCGCTAACAAGAAGTCGATACGCCTGTGGGATAGGCAGGATGGTGATAGATGACCGCCGGAGAGAGCTGGGGCTCGAAGACAACGAGGAGTACCCGGTGTGAAGGTTACACCCGGGGAGGGTGTTTTCCAATAAGTGCCCAAAGTGCTCCAAAGCCCGGAGTGCGGGTTGTCCTGTGGCGAAGGGTAGAGTGGACTTGCTGCCTTCAAGTTATTTTACTTAGGATTTTCATTTGGATCTTCATTTGCTAATCTTGTTTTATTTGGCTTTGACAGATTTGCCGCTGAGTTTTGCTGAACGCCGCGAAGTAGAGATGCGGGCCCGAGGTGCCGCGATGCAACGGTCTGCCGTAAACCCGGTTCATGCCACGGACCGGACCACCATCTCTGCGGCCACGGTGACTTCATCAGCCAACACCGCCCGCCTCTCCACTTCTGCCTGAACACCTGTTGGGCGTTCTCCCCAGCCGCCGAGGTAGCAGGACCGATCAACGGGGAAGGAGCCCATGTTTGCTGCTGCCCCAGCGAAGTGGACCCGTGACGAGAGCGAGCAGGAGCCGGCTAGGAAAAGGGCTTCGCAGGACATTAGACTGACGGAGTCCTTAGAGTTTAGGGAAGTGCAGGGAGGAGGTTCTTCCGGGTCCCCATCTTGGACCCGAGAGGGCTTCAAACTGCCAGACTCCTGGAGGGACTTAGATGGTCTGGCTCTCGAAGTCCAGCGGGCCTTCCCTCCTCTCATCAACCTCCAGCTGTTGGACTCTAGGACGGGGAGGCTCTTCGGGAAAGCCGTGCTGCATAGGGCCATGGACTTCAACCTTTCGCAGAACCTTTGGCGGGCTGTGATGGGTGTGGAGGACACCGTGGGACACATTGGGGCCCACTTGTCTCAGGTAGGATCACCGAAGTGCTTTTTATGGGGTGTTCAGACTTGAATTTTTTTTAACCCTTTCCTTTCTTACTTATTTATTTATAGGTCTCCGCTTACATCAACCACCTCAGCAGGATGACCTCTTCTGCCAACACTTCGAGGACCTAGCAGCTAGTGGCCTTGGAGAAGAAGTGTGCTGATTTGGAGGGTCAGCTCTCTCCCAAGGGCAAGGACCTGGACTCCGTAGAGGAGAGGCTTTGCTCCGCCGAGGAGAACGTGGCCCCTTGTTATTGCGGAGAAGGACAATCAATCTTTTGATTTGATGTCCTTTCAAAGGGAAAATGAGGATTTGAATGTCCAACTCCGGGACTTCGACAGGCGGCTGACGGAGACGGACTCCACTTGTCGGGCGGTCGAAGCCAGGGTGGAGCACCTTAAGTCCACCGACTATACTGCCCGGGTGGTGGACGTGTACTGGGGTTCTTCTGAATACCTGGAGGACGTCTACAAGTAGGTCAGTGGTTTCTACGAACAAGGGTGTGCCCATGTACTCCACCAACTTCATCACCTCGTTCCTGACAAGGCATTGTTGTGCAGGATCTTTGAAGGTTCTTATGCCAACCCCGATTTTAGGAGCGGGTGGGACTTCGTCCCGTTCACAGAAAGTGAATTGGCAAAAATCACTGCCTACGACCAGAAAGAGGGAAGGCATTGGAGTCTGCCTGCACTTGCATGCCCTACTCTGAAGGAGTTGTGCGAGAGCTTAAGGGGAGAAGTTGAGGAGGGGGAAACCGCTATGACTGAAGCTACTCCGGTTGTGTTCTCTGCTCCGGCTGAGGCTCCAACGGCAACTGAAGAGCCTGTTGAGGCAGCTGAGCCTTCGGTGATTGAGAGGGTGATATGCATAAATTATATCACTTTTTAGCATGTTTTTAGGCACAATTTAGGCTGAAATTGGAGTTAAATCATTCTTAATTGACTGTTATTAACACAATTTTGCAGTTTTTGTGATTTTGGAAGTTTCATGTGAAATATGCAAGAAAATAGCAAATTTTAGGGCAAAAACGTGATTTTCGGAAGTTCAGGAATCAGGACGGGCGTCCCGGACTCAGGATGGGCATCCCGACCCGATCAAAGAACCTGGACGGGCGTCCCGGACCCAGGACAGGTGTTCTGACCCGGTCAATAGATTGGGACGGGCGTCCTGAACCCATGAACAGTATCCCACATCGTTTTCTGAAGAGAAAATCACTCAGCTTCCCTGCTATAAATACCCTAGGCCTTCCTCAGTTGAAATCATCCCTCTCCACTTGATCTGAATCATTCAGTGGCTTCCAATATACATTTTTCTACTGTATACGAGTTATTTAGTTATCTCAGTGTTTTCGTTCAAGTAGGTTTTAGTATACGAGAGTTTCTCGTGTTCTTTGTTTTTTGAGCGTCTGTCTCTGGATCTTAGAATACGACTAGATAGGGTTCGTTTTTAGTATTCATAGAATACCCGGGATTTCGTTTGGAGATCCTAAGAGAGCACTAGGTGATCGAAGAGTTAGTTAACAGGGCTTTGCTTAAGCCCAGGACGTAAGGTAAAGCAATAGCTGCTAGGCTGAGGAAGCGTTCTCCGAAGGTTCTGTCGAGCAGAGTCGGGTCAAGCAGTCCAGGATATACAAGTAGTTGCTCCATCAGTGGACCTAATAAAGGGTGAATACTTTATGGTGGTGGTCCCCTTGTCCCTCCCTTTATATTTTTGTACTGTGTTTGTCCAAAGACCCATTTGAATATTAAATTATGATATTATGAATATGTGTTTTGCATGTTGAAGATATTTACATTTTTCCGGAAAGGTCACCAACTGAATTATCATTATGACTGTATGTCTACTTGCTCTTTTAAATTTGATGAACGGTTAAAAACATTTCCTAACCACGGTTCAATCATAACTTGTCTAGTTTAATAGGCCTTAATTTAGGACTTTGTGTGAGGACGGAAGCATTAAGGTCTGCCATATTATATAAAATAACCTATAGATCACCATGTTTGTTAGAGTAGTCTAATGAGGCTGAGTTCGTGTGTTTATGCCGGCGTTATGGCGAGCGGCATGATCTCCTGAGTGACACAGGACTTTCATGGACGCCTTTAGCTCGAACCGTGGGTAGGGCCGTCAATTGCGATGGGGCAGTTTATCAGATAACTCAGATGTCGTACACAAGTAGAATCAGTATATAATTGCAATCTAGATCAAGATATATCTAAAATACTCGAAGATAGGTCAATCAACATGTAGGAATAGTATAACATATATCAGAACACTGTATTAAAATACTCTTGCATGCTTAATAAACTTGAATCTTGTGTAGAATGGATCACCCCTTCATCAAAGATATTGATGAATGATTGCATAACTGGATAATAAAATGAGAGTTAGGGTAAAAGGATAGTTGATACTAAGCCGTTACCATTTCCCTGGGAGTACAATAATTTTTAAATTAAAATTGTAGGTACTTTCCAACAGACTAGCTACACGATAGGTACTCTGCCTTAGGTTCTGATTGATTAAGTGACAACATAGATGCTAAATGTGACAATTAGTAATTCTAAGTCCTTAATTATTCATAATCAATATAGGGTAAAATAAAACCTATTTTTAGCATATCGATCGGAACGCATCAGATTTTTGGCGCCTTTGCCGGGGACCTATCATAACAAATTTTGGATTCCTGATCAAAATTCTAGAGACTTATGATAGGTAACGGTAGTAATCTATACCTTAGACATAACACTCACTTTATTCTAGTTAGACAATCAGTTTCCTGAAATATAGGGATCATAACTAATTAATTTTAGAAATTATCTAAAATTAAAACATTTAGGATAATCAAATTTTAGAAAATCATTCTAAAACCTTATTAAGGAAATTTAATTGCTTTCGGAAAAAAAACCCCGAAAAATATTTTCTTGTTTTTCATTTTCTTTGTTTCACTCCTTTAATTATTATTCTGTTTTGTTTTTTTTCCCGATTTCCTTCATCTTTCAATTCTATTTTACTCTACTAACCAATCTGCTCAGACTTAATGTATTTTTCTCTGTAGTTGCATGACTCGAACCTTAGAAGCTAACCTTGAAACCCCAGTTGAAAATCCCGAACGTCTCATCCGTACAGCTAATAGACGAAGAACAGAGATGCTGCCGAAAGACCTCCCCTCTAATCTTACATCCAGCCACAGACTGTTCCAGTGTCGTCCGCCGTTAGAATCCCTGGAAACCCTCGCTATGACTTCAAACTGAATGTGATCCAGCTGATAATATATCGGGTCAAGTTTGGAGGAACTGCAGCCGGAAATCCGCTCGAGCACTTGTCCAAATTCTCCTCTCTTTGCGAAGGTCTCAAGGGAGATCACACTGCAAAAGTAACCAAGCTGAACCTCTTCCCCTACTCACTTAGGGACAGAGCTAAGAGGTGGCTGGCACAGTTACCTGCTAAATCAATCACAACATGGGATGAGTTAAGCAAGGCCTTCTTGGAAGAATACTATTCTACAACAAGAGTCCTAGAATATCGAAGGGCTCTGTCCAGTTTCACTCAAGCTGCTGATGAGACAGTAATCGAAGCTTGGGACAGATTCAAGGAACTACTCAAGCTCTGCCCACAATATGGACTTACTGAAGCACTGCTAATCCAACAATTCTACGGGGGTATGACAGAAATGGGTAAGCAAGTTCTTGATGGACTTAACCCCTAGAGCGGTTTCAATGGACTGAGTGACGTAGATGCTAGAAACGCCCTAGAGAGATTCTATAGGAACAACAAGAACTGGTGCACCAGTGACCGAGCCAAGGAACAACCAATTAATGCGACATATGCCTCCACCGATGAACAATTCGAGGCATTCAAGGCCAGTATTACTAACCAACTGAATGCCTTCCAACAGGGAAAGAGCGTTCAGCCAGTATATCAAGTCTGCGAATTTTGCCAAGGACCGCATTTCAGTGGGGATTGTTATGGTAATGGAATACTGACTATTCCAGAGGATATGGAACAACTGGAAGCAGTTAACTCTGCCCCTATGGGAAATACCTACAATCCTACATGGAAGAACCATCCAGGATTTAGTTGGAGAAACAATTCCGGGAATGTTAACTTCCAGAAAAGAGCACCTCAGCAGTTACCTTATCCGCAGAATCAACAAGTCGCTCTGCCCGCACACAAAAACTACATCGTTCTAGTCGACCCCATGCAAGAATTCTAAGACATACTGAAAAGCATTGCTGACTCTAACAAGAAAATGATAGAGTCAAATAGGAAAGTCTAGGAAGCTCATGCAAAGAGAATCCAGTAGAACGAGAATAGACACAGAAGCAGACCGAGCAAACAATCAGAAACACACAAGCTGCTCTGCAAACTTTGGAGAGACAAATGGGTCAGCTATCCACCCATCTCTCTCACCGGTCACAAGGAACGCTACCAAGCAACACTGAGACCAACCCACAAACTGAATGCAAGACCATTACTCTAAGATCTGGTAAAATTCTATCTCCATCTCCTTCCAAACCTTCTGACCCTCCTATTCTTGTGCAGGAACCAGAAGAAGGCTCCCAGGACCCAACGCCGACGAATGTCGAAACCGAAGTAGCAAGGAAAGGGAAGACGGAGTTCATTCCTGATCCTGCCAGACTTATGTAGAATAAAGATAAGGAGCAGTTTGAAAAGTTTTTTAAGAATTTTAATCAGATTCATGTTAATTTACCTTTGCTTGATGTTATTTCTCAAATGCCAAAGTATGCTAAGTTTTTAAAAGAAGTTATTAGTAATAAAAGAAAATTCGACATGGACAAGGTGGTTCTTAATGAAGAATGCTCGGCAGTTCTACTGAATAAACTGCCTTCCAAATAGAAAGATCCAGGCTGCTTTACCTTGCCATGTACAATTGGAAATATTACTAATATGCATGCATTAGCAGACTTAGGAGCTAGTATTAATCTCATGCCATCTAGTTTATTTGATAAATTAGGATTGCATGATTTGAAAGCGACTAGAATGTGCATACAACTTGCAGATAGGACAGTCAAAATCCCCGGGGGAATAATTGAAGAACTCTTAGTAAAGGTCAGAAAATTTGTTTTCCCTGTAGACTTTGTTGTCATGGACATGAATGGAGAAGGAGGAGTGCCTCTAATTCTAGGTTGACCCATTCTAGCTACCTCAAAGGCATTAATAGATGTCAGTAACGGTCAAATCAAACTAAGGGTAGGCAATGAAGATATCACATTTGATCTAAATGAAACCCTTAAGTATCCCATGCATTTAGATGATATCTGTTTTTGTGTGGATTCTATTGAATACTTGATTGATGTTAACATGATAGACATATGCTCAAACTACCAAGTCTTGAGGGAAGACTCTCTAGAACTAGAAGAGACTGAGCTCAGCTCTTCCGATTACAAAATTAACTCTGATAGTTTCACTGAGATAGGTACGAATGAGATGAAGAAAGAGCAAACTTCATTTGAAGATCCACCGGACTTGAAGCTAAAGGAATTGCCCACTCATCTGTGCTATGAATTCCTAGACGACAACAAGAAACTTCCCATCATTCTCGTAGCTGATCTAACTGCAGAACAACGGAAGTTAACCGTGGGCATGTGCAAAAAGTACAAAAGAGCCTTTGCCTACAAAATTGCAAATATTCCAGGTATTAATCCAAGCTTTTGTTCGCATAAGATTCTTTTAGAAAATGATTATAAGCCATGTGTGCAACCTCAAAGAAGGTTGAATCCTAATGTGTGTGAAGTTGTTAAAAAAGAAGTAATCAAATTGTTGGATGCTGGACTTATCTATCCAATTTCGGATAGTGAATGGGTAAGCCCAGTGCAGGTAGTACCTAAGAAAGGTGGAATAAAAGTTGTCAAAAATGAAAATAATGAATTAATTCCTATGAGAACTGTTACTGGTCATCGTGTATGCATTGATTACAGAAAACTAAATACTGCTACACGAAAAGACCATTTCCCTCTTCCTTTTATTGACCAAATGTTAGAAATATTATCTGGACATATGTTTTACTGCTTTCTTGATGGGTTTTCTGGATATTTTCAAATCCCCATTTCCCCAGAAGACCAGCATAAAACTACTTTCACATGCCCTTTTGGAACATTTGCATATAGAAGAACGCCTTTTGGTTTGTGTAATACACCTGCTACTTTCCAACGTTGTATGACTGCTATTTTTGAGGACATGTTAGGAAAGTCTATGGAAGTGTTCATGGATGATTTCTGTGTTTTTGGTAATTCATTTGGGATTTGTCTAAAGAACCTGGAATTAATGTTAAAAAGTTGTATAAAATCAAATTTGGTTCTAAATTGGGAAAAATGCCATTTCATGGTAAAAGAGGGGATTGTATTAGGACATAAGATCTCACACCGAGGTATGGAAGTAGATAAGGCTAAGATCGAAATTATTTCAAAACTACCTCCACCTAACACATTGAGAGCCATTAGAAGTTTTTTGGGACACACTGGTTTCTATCGTAGATTTATAAAAGATTTTTCACTAATAGCCAGGCCATTGACCAATCTACTTGGTAAGGATGTTCCTTTTGTCTTTGATGAAAAATGTCTAAAACCTTTTAATAGACTTAAGGAGCTTCTAACTACTGCACCTATCATGACGTCACCGGACTAGAGTTTGCCATTTGAATTAATGTGTAATGCCAGTGATTATGCAGTAGGAGTTGTTTTAGGATAGAGACATGATAAGAAATTTCATGTAATATATTACGCTAGCAAAACCTTAACTGACGCTCAGGAAAATTACACTACGATAGAAAAGGAATTATTAGCAGTAGTATACGCGTTGGATAAATTCCGACCTTATCTGGTCTTGTCTAAAACAATAGTTTATACTGATCATTCTGCATTAAAATTCTTGTTCAATAAAAGCGACGTAAAACCAAGACTAGTCAGATGGGTTTTATTGCTTCAAGCATTCGACATTGAAACCAGGGATAAGAAAGGGGCAGAAAACCTAGCTACAGACCACTTGTCAAGGCTAGAAAATCCAGCCCTAGAAGCTATAGATGAATCGATCATATCTGACAAATTTTTGGATGAGAATTTATGCGCTTTATTTGGTATTTTTTCACCCCATGGTTTGCAGATATAGCAAATTACTTGGTAGCTCAGACTCTTCCTAGTGATATCACTGCCCAACAGAGAAGGAAATTTTTTGCTGATCTTAAATATTATTATTGGGAGGATCCCTTTTTGTTTCGAATATGTGCAGATCAGATGATCAGAAGATGCGTCTCTCAAGAAGAAGGTTTCCAAATTCTGGAACATTATCACTGCGGACCCGGAGGCGGTCACTTAGCTGCAACTAATACCGCCCGGAAAGTACTAGAAGCAAGCTTTTAGTGGCCTACGATATTCAAAGATGCGCAGCATTTGTAGGATCTTGTGATGCCTATCAGAAAACATGAAACATATCTTCTCGAGACGGTCTACCCCAACAGGTAATTCAAAGTGTAGAGATATTTGACATGTGGGGTATAGACTTTATGGGTCTATTTCCTTCTTCCTATGGTAAGAAGTACATCATAGTAGCTGTAGAATATTTCTCAAAGTGGCCTGAGGTACAGTCACTACCTACTAATGATGCTCGAGTCGTGTGTAGATTTCTTAGACATCTATTCACTAGATTCGGATGCCCGAATGCCCTAATCAGTGACCGGGGTACACACTTTTGCAACTCTCAAAAGCAGAAGGTACTTCAGCAATATGGAGTTCAACATCGCCTTTCCACAACATACCACCCTCAAACCAATGGGCAGGTTGAGGTAACTAATAGAGGAATTAAATGAATACTAGAAAATACTATAGGTGTTAACCGTAAGGATTGGGCCATAAAACTTGATGATGCACTATGGGCCTATCGTACGGCAAATAGAACCTCTATATGATTTTCACCTTATAGATTGGTGATACGCAAAAATCGTATCACTTTTTTAGCATGTTTATATATATGATTTAGGGTGAAATTGATAGTAAATCGATCTTAGTTGATTGTTATTTACTCAATTTCACAGTTTTTATGATTTTGGAAGTGTCAGGTGAAAAGTAGACTAAAACAGCGAATTTTGGGGCAAAAACGCAATTTTTGGAAATGTTGACTTGGTCAAAGGGTCAGGACTGGCGTCCCGAACCCGGGACGGGCGTCCCAACCCAGTCAAAGCACCGGGATGGGCGTCCAAGACTCAGGTAGGGCGTCCCAACCTGTTCAACAGATCAGGACGGGCGCCCCGAACCCCCAGAACCAGTCCCACATCGAAGTTTTGATGAAAAATCACCCCGGGAAGCTGCTATAAATACCCCAGGCCTCCAGCAGTTGAAATCATTCCTCTCCACTCGATCTGAGTCATTTAGTGGTTTCCAGTGTACACTTCTCTAGTACACAACTCACTCAGAGACTCGGATCTCAGTTTTCTTTCTTATTAGTGTTTTGTTTTAGTTTCTGAGAAATAGTCTCAGATCTTAGGCTTCTATAGATAGGTTCGTTTCTGGTATTCATAGAATACCCTGGATTTCGTTAGGAGATCCTAAGAGGGCTCTAGGCGTTCGAAGAGTCAATCCACAGGGTTGGGCTTAAGCTGGGTATTAAGGTAAAGCCCAGTTACTAGGCTGAGGAAGCGTCCTCCGAAGGTTCTGGCGAGCAGAGTCAGGGCGAGCAATACGACATATATAGCAGTACGCTCCGTCGGCGAGACTACGTAAAGGGTGATTTCTTTATGGCATCAGTCCCCACGTCCCTCTCTTATATGTTGTTATTGTGTTGTTCTAAATATCTATTATGAATACGAGATTACGATTTTTATGAATAGTTGTTTTATATGTTGACGTTATTATATTTTTCCGGAAATAGCCACCTGCTTAACATTCACTATGTCTGCATGTCTAATGTGCTCTTTTAAACTAAAGTTAGGGTTATAGAGAATTCCTAACCACGGTCTAATCATAACCTGTTTAGTTTAACAAGCATCAATTAGTATTGGTGTCTGCCATGCTAGATAAAATAACCTGCTGAACACCTTGTTTGTTAGAGTAGTCTAGGGTAAGCCGGGCCGAGTCCGATTATGCCGACGGCTATGGCCTGAACCACAGGCATTACCTACTAATGATGTTAAAGTCATGTGCAGATTCTTGTTGTTTTCCAGATTCACAGTGTCGATGTCTTAGGAAGAAATGTTCAGCCTGTGTATCAAATTTGTGAAGTCTGCTAAGTACCACACTTTAGCAGGGATTGCTATGGGAATGACTGACCATTCCAAAAGAGGTAGGAGTAGGTTACTGCAGAATGCTGCTCCAATGGGAAATGCATACAATCCCAACTAGAGGAATCATACGGGATTTAGCTGAGGAATAATTCGGAAGCTGGAAACTTTAAGAAGATACCACCACAGCAAAACCCCTGCTCGCAGAATCAATAGATGAGATACTGGCAACAATTAAAGCCAGACCAGTGCAAGCAAGTGATCTACCAAGTGGTATCGAAGGGTCAAGGGATATAGAAGAATTTGGCGTTGTATCAGGAGCATAGCAATGGAGGAGCTTGCATCCCCTGCATACCAATCAGCTGTGAGAAACTTCCCCGAGGAAGTCTCAAATACTTGGGCCCAGATCTACACAACTGGAGCCCCCTACCACCACAGCTTCGCCAAAACTTCAGGTATTTTTTCTTCCATTCGAGACTTGCATGCAATACCTTTACTAACATTGGCAGGAAGGCACACAAATCCCAAGAAATCTCATTCCTAGACACGTTCCTCCTGGACACGTTACTATGATTGTGAGAAATCTTACAAATGTTTCGAGGAAGCAGTCCGTGGGGCTCGAGCCATTCATCAAATGAATAGGCCACTACCTAGAGCTCGACGATGAAGGATCGAAGCTGACGTCATCCGTTCCAGTATCTAGAGCTTACAGAGTCGAGAATGCCTCAGCAATAGCACATGGCTAAGGTGAAGAGCCAATTGACAAATCAGAGAAAACCCTTCTGCTCGAGGCAAGAAGGGAGTTTTTCTAATCTCATCTTCCTTTACTTTTATTTTCTTCATTTTTGTGTCTTGTTTTGTTGGTTGTTTTATTTTCTCTCTTACCCTTAGTTAGTCAAATTAGTGTGGGGTAAGAGTTTTCTATTTTGTTTTCATTTCTTCTTGTCTTCAAATAAGTGTGGGGTAGTTTAGACATGCATGAACACTGAGGACATTGTCAGACTTAAGTGTGGGGTAGCAGTGCACGGTGCACTGTAGCAGTTAACAAAATTTTTGCATGATTTTGCTTGTTTTCCCCGTATTTTCACACCTTCCAAAAAATTTTCAAAATTTTTCCGTCCTTCAGACTTCTAAATGCAGTATGCTTGGTTAAACAATTGCTTATGTCTATGATATGTAGGTAGAATGTTATGGTTAGTAGGAGATAATTGATGACTATTTTTGAACTTATTGATTAGGAGTAGGGAATTCCTGATAATTAAGCACAACTTAGTCTGGGTTAGAAACCTTAGCCAATTACATTTTCAAGACTTAACTAGATAAATTTAGACCAGTTGTAGGATGCATTGACAATTAGAATGACTAGATGAGACTCTGAGCTAAAAGTGAAAAGAAAAGAAAAAAAAATGATGATGAAAAAAAAAAATAAGGTAGTTTGCCAGCGGCCTTCGCTACTCGAGCACCACTCCTTCAGGGAACTTAAAGCCTGATGCCCTAAGGTCGTGTAGGTCTGGGAGTCATCGGAGTGGGACTCGCTACATGGGTAGTTGAAGTTGACGTGTTCAAAGCAGACTCAAAATACCCTGAATCTATAAACGAAAGAAATCAATAAGAGCTAAATAATTAAAATCTGATCACCAAGGCTCAGAACTCAGAAAGTTATCTGTTGTCAGTGTGTCTAGCGATAGGTCAAAGTGTTATCTGGTAATAGTTAAGACAAGAGTTTATTGTGTTGACTATCTGGCCTGGACTAGTACACACACTACACATCAGGAAGACCTTCTGACTAAGAGAAGAGTTCAACCTAATTGTTAAATTATTTTCTGCTCAATCTTAACAATCTACTAGAGACATTTGAGACCTTGTCATAGCAACCTAACCAGTCAGACCTGTGTTAAGAATTATCTGAATAATTTTTGGAATAAAAACATGAATAGAAATTTAAGTGACTGCACATATGATTTAGAATCACTAACTTCAGGTAGACTTTGCTTGAGGACAAGCAAAAAGCTAAGTGTGGGGTTATCTGATACGCAAAAATCGTATCACTTTTTTAGCATGTTTTTATATATGATTTAGGGTGAAATTGATAGGAAATCGATCTTAATTGATTGTTATTTACTCAATTTCACAGTTTTTATGATTTTGGAAGTGTCAGGTGAAAAGTAGAAGAAAACAGTAAATTTTGGGGTAAAAACGCAATTTTTGGAAATGTTGACTTGGTCAAAGGGTCAGGACGGGCGTCCCGAACCCGAGACGGGCATCCCGAGCCAGTCAAAGCACTGGGACGGGCGTCCAGGACTTGGGATGGGTGTCCCGACCTGGTCAACAGATTAGGACGGGCGTCCCGAACCCCCAGAACCAGTCCCACATCGAATTTTTGATGAAAAATCACCCCGGGAAGCTGCTATAAATACCCCAGGCCTCCAGCAGTTGAAATCATTCCTCTCCACTCGATCTGAGTCATTTAGTGGTTTCCAGTGTACACTTCTCTAGTACACAACTCACTCAGAGACTCGGATCTCAGTTTTCTTTCTTATTAGTGTTTTGTTTTAGTTTCTGAGAAATAGTCTCAGATCTTAGGCTTCTATAGATAGGTTCGTTTCTAGTATTCATAGAATACCCGGGATTTCGTTAGGAGATCCTAAGAGGGCTCTAGGCGTTCGAAGAGTCAGTCCACAGGGCTGGGCTTAAGCTGGGTATTAAGGTAAAGCCCAGTTACTAGGCTGAGGAAGCGTCCTCCGAAGGTTCTGGCGAGTAGAGTCAGGGCGAGCAATACGACATATATAGCAGTACGCTCCGTCGGCGAGACTACATAAAGGGTGATTTCTTTATGGCATTAGTCCCCACGTCCCTCTCTTATATGTTGTTATTGTGTTGTTCTAAATATCTATTATGAATTTTTATGAGTAGTTGTTTTATATGTTGACGTTATTATATTTTTCCGGAAATAGCCACCTGCTTAACATTCACTATGTCTGCATGTCTAATGTGCTCTTTTAAACTAAAGTTAGGGTTATAGACAATTCCTAACCACGGTCTAATCATAACCTGTTTAGTTTAACAAGCATCAATTAGTATTGGTGTCTGCCATGCTAGATAAAATAACCTGCTGAACACCCTGTTTGTTAGAGTAGTCTAGGGTAAGTCGGGCCGAGTCCAATTATGCCGGCGGCTAGGGTAAGCCGGGCCGAGTCCAATTATGCCGGCGGCTAGGGCAAGCGGTATGATCCCCGAAGTGACATAGGGCTTTCATGGATGCCTTCGTCCCGAACCGTGAGTAGGGCCGTCATTAAGGTAGGGCGGTTTATTAGAAACCTCGGATGTGGTACGCCTTTAGACACAGAACATAGTTGCAATCCAGGCTAAGACATGTCTAAAATACTCGAATATAGATCAATCAACATATAGGAACAGTATAACATAGAATCAGGACTCATCTATAAAACACTTCTATGATTAATTAGACTTAAACCTAGTGGAGAATGAATCACCCTCTCATCAAAGTATTTGATGAAGATTGCATAACTGGATCATAAGATAGGAGTTAGGATAAAAGGCTAGTTACTACTAAGTCGTTGCCACTTCCCTGGGAGTACGATAATTAACTTAATAAAATCGTAGATACTTTCCAACAAACTAGCTACACGATAGGTACTCTGCCTTAGGTTCTGGTTGATTAAGTGACAATAATTGAAAGCTAAGTGACAGTTAGTAAGACTCAGTCCTTAATTACTCATAATCGACATAGGTAAATAAAGCCTATCTTTTAGCATACCAATCAGAACTGCATCAATTGGTCTATGGAAAAGCATGTCACCTTCCTGTTGACATTGAACATAGAGCTTACTGGGCAGTGCAAAAATGCAATCTAGACAATACTTTGACTAAGGAAAACCGAATTTTACAACTCAACGAATTGGATGAATGGAGGCTCAAAGCCTATGAAAATTCACATCACTTCAAGATGACAAGAAAACTCTGGCATGACAGGCGACTCAGAGCCCAGAAGAATTTTGAACCAGGGGATAAAGTACTTTTATACAACTCGCGGTTAAAATTATTTCTAGGAAAGTTGCGTAGCTGTTGGCCAGGACCGTTCACTATCACAGAAGTATCGCCATTTGGAGCATGTGTCATAATAGATTTTGACGGTACGAGTCAAAAAGTGAACGGGCAACGCTTAAAGTTCTATAGAGAACCACTCGACTTGTCCGAGCAGATTGTTGACTTCTCAGAATAAGGGAGTATTCTTTTCATTCTCTTTGGTTTCTTTTATTTCATTTGATTTATTATTTCTATTACCCTTCTTGTTTTGTTGTTTTGTTTTCTTTCTATTCCCCTTAGTTAGTCAAATAAGTGTGGGGTAAGAGCTTTATATGTTATGTTTCCAACTTTTTCAAATAAGTGTGGGGTGATAGGATATGCATGGGCATTGAGGACAGTGTAAACCTTAAGTGTGGGGTAGCAGTGCATTGTGCACTGTAGTAGTAAATTTTGCATGTTTTCACATATTTCTCACTAAAATTGCACCCTTCCAAAAAAATTTCAAAAGTTTTCACTCTTTCAAACTTCAAATGTAGTATTGATTGGTATAAGAAATGCTTATGTCTATGATACATGTGAGTAGAGCATTATGATCAGTAGGAAACAAGTTGATAACTTTACTGAAATTCCTCGATTAGAAATAAGGAATTCCTGATAATTGAGCACAACCTAGTTTGGATTAGAGACATCAACCAAATACCTTTTTTCGAGACTTAACTAAATAATATTAGACCGGTTGATGATGTATTAGCGATTTAAATAACTAGATGATGCTCTGAGCTGGAAGTGAAAAAGTTAAATAAATAGGGTAGTTTGCAAGCGTCCTTTACTACTCGAGCACCACTCCATAAGGGAACTTAAAGCCTGATGCCTTAAGGTCGTGTAGATCTGGAAGTCATCAGAGTGGGACTCGCTACATGGGTAGTTAAAGTTGATGTGTGAAAGCGAACACAAAAATACCCTGAACAATCAATCTAAAAATACATAGCCCAGTGTCTTCTTTTATTGAAAATTTTAATTGAAAGGCCTTGACACCAAAGCTTAGAACTCAGAAGGTTGTTTGTTGCTATTATGTCCAGCGACTGGTCGAAGTTTTATCTGGTAAGAGTTAAGAGAAGACTATATTGTGTTGACAATCTAGTCTAGACTAATACACACACTACACATCGGGAAGACCTCGTGACTAAGAGTAGAGTTCAGTCTAGTTATTGAATTGTTAAACCTGCATGACCGTGATAATCTACTAAGACATTTGAGACCTTGTCATTGCAACTTGACCAGTCAGGTCTATTTTGTGAATCATCTGACTCAGTGATCAATTTTGGCATAAAACATTGCTAGGAATTTTAAGTGACTGCACCTATGATTTAAAATTCAATAATTTTATGTAGAGTTTGCTTGAGGATAAGCAAAAAGCTAAGTGTGGGGTTATATGATATGCATAAATCATATCACTTTTTTAGCATGTTTTTAGGCACAATTTAGGACAAAATTGGAGTTAAATCAATCTTAATTGACTGTTATTAACACAATTTCGTAGTTTTTGTGATTTTGGAAGTTTCAGGTGAAATATGCAAGAAAATGGCAAATTTCAGGACAAAACATGATTTTCGGAAGTTCGGGAATCAAGACGGGCGTCCCAAGATCAGGACAGGTGTCCCGACCCGGTCAAAGCACCAGGACGGGCATCCTAACCCGGTCAACATTTCGGGATGGGCATCCCAAACCCATGAACAGTATCCCACATCGTTTTCTAAAGAGAATCACTCAGCTTCCCTGCTATAGATACCCTAGGCCTTCCTTAGTTGAAATCATCCCTCTCCACTTGATCTGAATCATTCAGTGGCTTCCAGTATACATTTTTCTACTGTATACGAGTTAGTCAGTGATCTCAGGTGTTTCGTTCAAGTAGGTTTTAGTATACGAGAGTTTCTCGTGTTCTTTGTTTTCTGAGAGTCTGTCTCAGGATCTTAGAATACGACTAGATAGGGTTCGTTTTTAGTATTCATAGAATATCCTAAGAGAGCACTAGGTGATCGAAGAGTTAGTCAACAAGGCTTTGCTTAAGCCCGGGACGTAAGGTAAAGCAATAGCTGCTAGGCTGAGGAAGCATTCTCTGAAGGTTCTGTCGAGTAGGGTCGAGTCAAGCAATCCAGGATATACAAGTAGTTGCTCCATCAGCGGACCTAATAAAGGGTGAATACTTTATGGTGGTGGTCCCCTTGTCCCTCTCTTTATATTTTTGTACTGTGTTTGTCCAAAGACCCATTTGAATATTAAATTATTATATTATGAATATGTGTTTTGCATGTTACATTTTTCCGGAAAGGTCACCAGCTTAATTATCATTATGACTGTATGTCTACTTGCTCTTTTAAATTAGATGAACGGTTATAGACAATTCCTAACCACGGTCTAATCATAACCTGTCTAGTTTAACATGCCTTAATTTAGGGCTTTGTGTGAGGATGGAAGCATTAAGGTCTACCATATTAGATAAAATAACCTATAGATCACCATGTTTGTTAGAGTAGTCTAATGAGGCTGAGTTTGTGTGTTTATGCTAGCGTTAGGGCTAGCGGCATGATCTCCTGAGTGACACATGACTTTCATGGATGCCTTTAGCTCGAACCGTGAGTAGGGCCGTCAATGGCGATGGGGCGGTTTATCAAATAACTCAGATGTGGTACACAAGTAGAATCAGTATATAATTACAATCTAGACCAAGATATATCTAAAATACTCGAAGATAGGTCAATCAACATGTAGGAACAATATAACATATATTAGAACATTGTCTGTAAAATACTCTTGCATGCTTAATAAACTTGAATCTTGTGTAGAACATATCACCCCTTCATCAAAGATATTGATGAATGATTGCATAACTGGATAATAAAATGAGAGTTAGGGTAAAAGGATAGTTGCTACTAAGCCGTTACCACTTCCTGGGAGTATGATAATTTCTTAAATTAAAATCGTAGGTACTTTCCAACAAACTAGCTACACGATAGGTACTCTGCCTTAGGTTCTGATTGATTAAGTGACAACATAGATGCTAAATGTGACAATTAGTAAGTCTAAGTCCTTAATTAATCATAATCAATATATGGTAAATAAAACCTATTTTTAGCATATCGATCGGAACTCTTCAGAGGGCCATCATAGTCGTAGATGTGGAGGATTCAGCCGAAGTTGTTCCTCCTTCGGTCGAAGCTTCCATGACTGTGTAATAGTAGTTTGTTTTTTTTTGTTAGTGATCAATGAAGTTTATTTTTTGAATTTCCGCTCTTTACTTCGCATTATTATAACTTGATCTCTATTGATTCGTACTTCGTATCTACCGTTTATTTACTTGAAGTAATAATTTGAACTTAAATTGATCCTAATTGGGCCGACTTCGGTGAAAGGGTCTCATGGTGAGACGCGGGGTTGGGAAGCATTTTTCAGATGGTTGGCGTGCCAAGGGTTGGGAAGCGTTTTTCCCTCTTGGTCCATGAGGTGAAACGTTCCCCGGCGTACTTCGTCCTTGATCAGATATGGGCCCTCCCAGTTTGGTGTGAGTTTGTTTGCTATAATATGCCTGGTGGTCCCCTCAATCTTTCTGAGTACCCAGTCGCTGATGCCTAATGGTCTTTTCACCAAATTTTGATCATGTGTGAGTTTGGTTGTCAGTTTGAATTTTTCTACTCTGAGTCGGGCGTTTACTCGTTTTTCTTCTAACATGTCCAAGTCTAAGTAGCGTTGGCATTTATTACCATCCTCGTCGTATGTAGAGATTATGTAGGATGGGAGTGCGAGCTCGGTTGGTGATACTGTCTCGGATCCAAAAATGAGGGCGTATGTTGTTTCTCCTGTAGGGCCCCTAGCTGAGGTTCGTACTGCCCATAGTGCGGCTGGAAGTTCGTCGACCCATTTATTGGATTTCCCTTCCAAGCCTTGTTTTAGTGTTGCGAGGACCAACTTATTTGCCGCTTCGGCCTGTCAGTTTCCCGAACGGTGTGCAACAGATGATTTCCAGTGTTTGATCCCTAGGCGGGAGCATTCTGCCATGAATTTAGTGGCAAACTGAGTGTCGTGGTCAGATATGATGGCTCGTGGTATCCCGTATCGGCATAGTACGAAGTCATGGAGGAAATACAATGTATTTTCCTCTGTGGGTGCGGCCAAGGGCTTTGCTTCAATCCATTGGAGAAGTAATCCACGGCCACGATCAAATACTCGTGATTTCCACGAGCCTTGGGGAATTTACCCATCAGGTCGATCCCCCACATATGAAAGGGTCATGCTGCCAGGACAGGGGTTTGCGGTACTGACGGTAAACGTGGCACTTTGCCGAACTTCTGGCAAATGTCGCAACATTTCACGTAGTTTTTCGCATCCTTGCACAGTGTCATCCAATAATAACCCTGATTGATCACTTTTCTGCCAGGGGTCTTGATCCGGGGTGTCCACCACAGACTCCTTCGTGTAATTCTTCCAAAATTGCCCGAGTGAGACTGGGCAGGACACAGCGTAGGAGTGGTTTTGAAAAGGAGTGACAGTACAGAATGTCGTTGAGCACCGTGTATCGGGCTGCACATTTACGAATTTGTCTAGCCTTGGCTTTGTCTGCCTGTAAAATATCCGAGGACATGTAGTCTACTAGCTCGTCGACCCATGTAGGGGGGTCAGTGGTCGAAGTCTAACCAGATAGATGTGTTCTATCATGGAGAGATGGTCTATCGGGACTCCTAAGTCGTTGGAGGCCTCCCAAGATGCTATCTTGGCCAACTTATCTGCCGCTTCGTTGTTGCTGCGATCCACTTTCGGCAGTGCCAAGTATTGGAACTGGGCGGCTAACTGGGATACTTTTTCAGCATAGCCTTTCAAGTTGTCAGAGTTGACCGTGAATTCATTGTTGACTTGTCCTACTACAACTTGGGAGTCACTGAATACTCTGAGTGATCTTATGCATGAGTCTAAGGCCCACTGCATCTCGATTACTAGGGCCTCGTACTCGGCTTGGTTGTTGGATAACTGGTAGTTGAGTCTAACGCTTCGGACCCCTTCGTGCTGTCCAAAAGGTGATGTTATGGTGGCCCCTACTCCGACTCCCTTTGCATTTATTGCTCCATCCACCATCATTGTCCAAGCTTCATTCGCTGGGGAGATGAGTGTGGTTCCTTCGTTGAGTGTGGCCTCCGAGAATGAAAGCTCAGCCAGAAAATCAGATAGGCATTGAGCTTTTATTGCTATTTAGGGTGCGAACGTAAGGTCCAGCCCGCACAATTCAATGGACCACCTGAGCATTCTCCCCGATTGGTCTAGCTTGTGGAAGATTAGCTTCAGAGAGTGGTTGGTGTAGACGATTACAGAGTGGGACTCAAAGTATGCCCCAAGGTTTTGGGAGCTGATGACTAAAGCATAGGCTAATTTTTCAATGTACGAGTAACGTACTTCGGCGTCTCTCAGTATCCAGCTAACGAAGTAGACAAGCAGCTGCTTGTCCCCTGTCTCCCGTATCAGGACGGATGCAACCGCTTGTTGTGAGGCTGACAAGTACAGGTACAGTGCTTCATCTGGGGCGGGAGCACTCAGTAGTGGTGGATCTGCCAAGTAGTTCTTCAGGTCCTCTCAAGCCTTCGCGAATTCCTCATTCCACTGGAAGGTTTTTCCGGCGATTTTTAGGGCTTTGGAAAATGGCATACATCTCTCAGCAGATTTGGACACGAACCTTCCCAGGGTGGCAATGCACCCGTTGAGTCTCTGTATGTCCTTGATACATTGGGGTTCGACTAAGGCCCGTATCGCTTCAATCTGGAGGGGGGTTAGCTTTGATGCCGCGCTCCGACATAACAAAACCGAGGAATTTTCCTAATTTTACTCCGAACATGCACTTCGCGGGGTTAAGCTTTAGCTTGTACTTTGATAAGGTGGCAAATATTTCGGCCAAATCGTCCAACTGAGAATAGCCTCATTTGGTTTTGATGACCATGTCATCCACGTATGTTTCCACATTTCGGCCTATATGCTTCTGCAGGATTTTGTTCATCATCCTTTGGTAAGTGGGGCCCGCGTTCTTCAGTCCAAATGGCATCATATCATAACAGTAGATGGCTCCTGTGGCCCGAAAAGAGGTGTGGATTTGGTCCTAGGACCTCATTCTGATTCGATGGTAGCCGGAGAAGGCATCCATGAAACTGAGGAATTCGTATCCTAATATGGAATCTACGAGGGCGTCGATGCAGGGTAGTGGATAACAGTCCTTTGGGCATGCTTTATTTAAATTTGTGTAATCCACACACATTCTCCACTTCCCACTTGCCTTCTTTACCATTATCACGTTGGCTAACCAGGAAGGGTATTCGACTTCACGAATGAATTTTGACTCCAGTAGCTTTTGGATTTCAGCTTGCATCCCCTTGAGTTTGTCCTCCCCGAACTGCTTGGGTTTCTGCTTAACTGGTTTAAACGTGGGGTCGATGTTGAGCTTATGCTCTGCAATGTCTGGGGAAATTTCGGGCATGTCCTGGGTGCGCCAGGCGAAGTTGTGGAGATGGCTAGAGAGGAAATGGATCATCTCTTCCTTCATTGGTGGTGTCATCCCACTTCCTATATGGATCTTTTGGTCGGGATAATCAAGGTGGATCGCCACTTCGTCAAACTCGTTTATCTCAAGATCGTTTATGACTAGGGAGTACGTTGACCGATCAAGGGTGGTGACTTCCACAGGTTCTCTGGTCACTAGGATTGATCTGACAGTCGGGGGAGGCTATTCAAGTTCCAGGTGCTTTCGAGATTTCATCATGTGTGTGAGCAGACTTTTAGGGTTGCTCTTGACGTAACCCATGCTGCTCCTGGTTGCGAATCGCACCTGTTGATGTGAGGTGGAGATGACAAGCTTGAAAGCTGCGTGCGCCGGGGTTCCCAGGATGGCATTGTAGGGGAATCGATATCTACCACATAAAATTTGATTTCCTCTTCTCGTGTGCAGGCGTCGGAGCCTAGAATTACCTTGACCTTGACCGTCCCCTTCACATTGATTTTGTGGGCGGTAAAGCCTTCTAAGATCATGTCACTGGGTTTTAAGTGGCTGTCATTCATTCCCATTTCCTTGAAACACTTATGATATAGGATGTTTTTGTGGCTCCGGTATCGATCAACACTCTTTTGACCCGACATTTATCAATTCCCTATCTGGTCATGCCAACTTCCAGGAAGATGGGAGTGATGTGAGCTTCCTCGTTCAGCTCGAGGTCCTGGTCAGGGAAGGTGATTGGTTCGTGGGGAAATACATCGAAGTATGACCCGAGGGAGGACTTGTTCAAATTATAGATCTTCCTCTTTATTTTTCTGATGGACTCGAGCTGAGGGATTATCACCTCTATTACTCGTTCGGGCCTTTCCTTAGGTTGTTTGTTTGTCTCGTGCTCCTTCTGTTGCTCTCCCCGGGCTAGCCTTTCGATCATCCATTTGAGCTGGAAGCAATTCTCGATTATGTGGCCATAGTCTTGGTGAAAGCTACAGAATTTTGCATTGTCCCGGGCAGGTCAGTTGGGAGTATGCACGGACGCCGGCTCTTGAATTCTGAGTTTTCCCTAACGGTGGCAACAAGGTTCTCTTTGGACCTCATCGAAGTGGGCATCTCCATCTTTCGCGTCCTGCTTTTGCCCTTCTGACCCTGGGGGGATGTTTCTCTGTATCTTTCTTTCCTCCAGTAGTGCGGCCCTTGCGCACTTCCTTCGGTCAGGGCGACCTTTCGGGCCATGCTGAACACTTCGCCTATGGTTTCGGGCTTGCGGAGTTGAAGTTCGGTGTATAGCATCTTTGACCGGAAGCCACCCTCAAAGCAGGTGATAGCTGTATCCTAGGTAATTCCGTCGATCTCGTCATGTATCTTCTTGAAACGCTCCAGGTATTCGAGGAGGATTTTGTCATCCCTCTACTTAACGTTGGTGAGGTCTCATCTCATCTTGGGGATCGTACCCGCAGTGCTGAACTTGTCTAGGAAAGCCTTCTCGAGTGCCTTCCAGGAGTCGATGGTACCTGGTTTCAGCAAAGTGAACCATGTCAGGGCTCTGTCGGACAGAGTGCTGGGAAAGGCCTTGCAGAGTACGACTTCGTTGGTGGTTACGAGTCCCATGGATGACCTACGTCGGCAAATGTGCTCCTGGGTTTGCTTTGGCCGGAGTACAGAACGAATGATGGAATTTTTAGTTGTGGGTCCAGTACGGTGAAGTGGATCCACTCCGCGAAGGGTCTAGTGTCGGCTGGACGGTTCTTCTTTGTTTCATTCCTTCGAGTTTGTTCGGGACTCTGCTCACACCTGTTCCGAATCGGGCGGTGCCCGTTGCGGCGGCTTCTCTCCATGTTCGGGTGGTTGGACGGCTGGCTCTCCCCCAGTTGGCTTTTGGTTCAGAGCTAAATATTTCTTATTTGAGAATTTTTAGGTGTGCTGTATATGTTCCAATTGAACCAGCCCAACAGACAAAGATGGGTCTGCAAAGAATATTGGGGATATATGTTGGGTATAACTCCCCGTCCATTATAAGGTATCTTGAACCTTTGACAGGTGATGTGTTTACACCAAGATTTGTTGATTGCCATTTTGATGAAAATTTGTTTCCCAAATTAGGAGGAGAGAATAAATGGCATAAGACTGAACTTGCGTGGAAAACATTTTTGAATCATTTAGATCCACGCACAAATATGAGTGAACTTGAAGTTCAAAAGATTATACATTTGCAACAAATTGCAAATCAACTGCCAGATTCTTTTGCTGACTCCAGCAAAGTCACTAAATAGCATATTCCAGCTATAGATGCTCTTATACGGATAGAAGTTCCTGAAGGACAGAAAGTTAATCCTATAGATATTGAATCAAAAACACGCCAGAAGCGTGGCCGACCCCTTGGTTCCAAAATAAATCCTCGAAACAAAAGAGGATTAAATGATCTAGAAGATCATATTGATGAAACAGAAAAAGAAAACCAAGGGACAACTGATGAAAAGATTCCAACTACAAATGATAAAGAGAATTATGAAATCTCTATTAATTATACCAGTTCGAATCAAAGTTGGGATCGAAGAAACGTTGTTATTGATAATGCTTTTGCATACAACGTAGCCCTTGATATTTTCAAGGATAATGAGAATTTAGATCCTTCATCAGTTGAAGAATGTTGGCATAGAATTGATTGGCCTCAATGGAAAGATGCGATTCAATCGAAGTTAAATTTGCTTGTGAAGCGCAAAGTTTTTGGACCTGTAGTCCAAATGCCAAAGGATGTAAAATCTGTTGGCTATAAATGGGTGTTTGTGCGAAAACGAAATGAGAATAACAAAGTCGTAAGATATAAAGCACGACTCGTCGCACAAGGTTTTTCGCAAAAGCCAGGAATTGATTATGATCAAACTTATTCACCCGTTAGTGATGCTATTACATTCCGATATCGTATAAGTTTGGTAGTTCATGAAAAAGTGGGCATGCGTCTAATGATGTTGTTACAGCTTATCTTTATGGAAGCCTTAAAAATGAGATTTATATGAAAATTCTTGAATGATTCAAATTACCAAAGGCTTCTAAAAGCCCTCGTGAAAATTATTTTATAAAATTACATAAGTCATTATATGGGCTTAAACAATCTGGACGCATGTGGTACAATTGCCTTAGTGAATTCTTATTGAATTCAGGATATAAGAATAACCAAATCCGTCCATGTGTTTTTATTAAGAAAATAGATTTTGGTTTTGTGATTCTTGCTATATATGTTGACGATATCAATCTCATCAGAACTCCAGAAGAGCTTCGAGAAGCTATAGATTGTTTGAAACAAGAATTTGAAGTTAAAGATTTTGGAAAAACCGAGTGATGTAGCCTGACTCTGACCACTCTAATTCCCTTTCCGTTGTTCCTCCTTTCTCATGGGATCTTCTTTCTTGAAGGTCTTTGTTGTTCTTGATTTTCTCTTTCTTAGCGATATTGTGCTGTTCTTGGTGTCTCTCTCTGGCCTTTGTTGTGTGTGTGTGATTTGCGTATGATCTGCCGTGCCTTTCTCTTAGAGAGGTATTTATCTACGATTGCCTACAAGATGTGAGTCTTTTGTGTTATGGGCCGTTTCTAGATATTTTAGGTTTTGGCTTGTATAATAATAGGATATTGTATACGGGTTGTTTGGGATATTTCGTGTTGTGGGGATCTGTTTTATGTAGGGGGTTATGTACATATACCACCAAGTCTTGTCTTGGGCTTCAAATTGAACATATGAAATTGATGTGCTCCAAATTCGATCATGTGATAATTTTGGAGATATATTCACTAAAGCTCTCCCGACTGCAATCTTTGAGAAATTGAGATATAAAATTGATTTGCGTCGGTTTAAAGATCTCGAGAATTCATCTCATCAGAGGGAGAAATCTACACATAAAGAATAGTGTACTCTTTTTTCTTCACTAGAGTTTTTTTCCACTAAGTTTTTATCTAGTAAGATTTTAACGAGGCATATTCTTTATGTAATGGACATCCAAAGGGGAGTGTTATGAATCTCGAAGATTCATTAAATTAGTGGATGTCCATTGCATAATCGTTATTATCCTTTAATCTCGAGATAATTACGTACTTAATGAAAGGTAATAAGTGTGACATGATGTCTATCTCTAAGGTAACACATATCACCTAGTACTTATGACTTTGGTGACAAATGTCACCCTTAGTGTTTATCCTTATCTTCTATTCACCCCTATAAATAAAGGATCTTATGTTTTTTTGTAGACACAACGAACAACCAACAAGAAATCACATAATAATATTATCTCTATTTTCTCCGTCTTTCGTTTACTTTTTTATGTTGTTTATTTTATTGTTTTTATATAATTTCGTAATAGTTATGAATTTAACATATTGTAGAGGTAAAGTGACTTGATAGACTTTACTTTATTTTATATTAGGTAAAATTGTTAAAATACAAATAATTTTTAAGAACAAAACTGTTCCAATTTTCCTAAAAGATACACTTATACAAAAGGTAAATACCTCTCTTCTTATATATATATATATATATATATATATAAATATAATTTGACGAAAGCATGTTTGAAAACACCACAATTTAAAACACAATTGTAATGAAAAAGTCATTGTATTATAATCTAAGATTATGAAAAATAAATTATTAGTTGATTTAGTCAAAAAAAATTAATAACTTTAACAATTTTGATTTTAACAAATTATATTATTTTCTGTCAAAAATTTACCAAACAGTAAAAGAATAAAATATGTGTTTCATTTCCTTGAAACGTATTCATGATAAAAAGAAATCAAAAGACTAATTAAATTGTGAGCTAAAAGAATAAAATAAATAAAATTGAGACTAATATTACCAAAGTCTTCAAATGTATAACATTAATTAAATCCACTAACAATTAAAAAAAAAAGAAAAAAGGATTCCGTAGAAAGAAGGAAATGAAGAATGAAAATTCTACTGTAGAATTTTGTGCCCCAAACACAAATCAAACACGTCTTCTTATATAATATTAGTCAATATTTTTTAGCTTCAACATTTCTATAAATTCTAACCAAAAAAAATAAACATACGATCTACCCAGTTTTCTTTTCTATTTTTTGTTGTCCAAATTAATGAAAATCATGAAAAAAATTCCTTCTTTTTTTGCAGCCATTGTTTTGTTTTCATTTACAATTATAATTCCTAGTACTACTTGTACAAATCACCAAACAACAACGTTATTATTCCTACAATGTCTAAACCAAAATTCTTATCCAAACAATATTCCAACAATCTCTTCACTAACATACACACCTACAATAAACATCACTTCATATTCCTCAATTTTGCAGTCATACATTAGAAATCTAAGGTTCAACGAGTCCACAACCCCAAAACCTAGTGTCATGGTCACCCCAACCCATGTCTCTCACATTCAGGCAGCCGTTTTGTGCAGCAAACGCCATGGCCTGCAGCTGAAAATACGAAGTGGTGGACATGACTACGAGGGTTTATCTTATGTCTCATTATCATCACAAGATTCGGGAAACTTTATCGTTCTTGACATGTTTAATCTTCGAGAAATTAATGTCAACATTGAAGATGAAACTGCGTGGGTTCAAGTTGGTGCAACAATTGGTGAAGTTTACTATAGAATTGCTGAGAAAAGTAACGTTCATGGATTCCCTGCTGGAGTTTGTCCTACTGTTGGTGTTGGTGGTCATTTTAGTGGCGGTGGATATGGTAATATGATTAGAAAATATGGTCTTACTGTTGATAATATTATCGATGCACAAATTATCGATGTTAATGGTCGGATTTTAAATCGATCATCTATGGGAGAAGATCTTTTTTGGGCTATAACCGGAGGTGGTGGAGCGAGTTTTGGAGTAATTCTTGCGTACAAAATTAAGTTAGTTCGTGTTCCACGTAAAGTAACTGTTTTTCGAGTGAACAAAAATGCTAGTAGTATTGCTCGACGTTGGCAACAAGTTGCACCAAATCTTCACGAGGATCTTTTCATTAGAATGATTTTTAGAGCTGTAAATGAAACGGGATCGAATAAGAAAACCATTAGAATAACTTTCAATGCATTGTTTCTCGGTGATTCAACAAGACTACTTTCGATTATGAACCAAAGTTTTCCGGAACTTGGATTACGACAAAAAGATTGTATAGAGATGAGTTGGATCGAATCCACCCTCTTTTGGAACGAATTTCCAGAAGGAACAGAAATTGAAGCATTACTTAGTAGGGTTCCAATAGCAAGGGATTACAGCAAAAACAAATCTGATTATTTGAACGAACCAATGTCAAAATCAGGCATCGAGGAATTATTCAAGAAAATGATGGAATTGGAAACTCCATTTATACAATTCAACCCTTATGGTGGAAAAATGAGAGAGATATCTCCAAATGCAAAACCTTATCCACATAGAAGAAATTTGATCAAACTTCAGTACATAACGGTTTGGGAGAAAAGTGGAATAGAGACAGCCAATTATTATATAAATTTGTGTAGATCATTATATGCTTTTATGACTCCTTACGTGACCAAATTGCCCAGGGATTCTTTTCTTAATTACAGAGATCTTGATTTGGGAATGAACCATAATGGGAGGAATAGTTATTTGGAAGGGGCTGTTTATGGATTAAAATATTTCAAGGGTAATTTCAATCGGTTGGTACGGATTAAAACCAAAGTTGATCCTGAAAATTTCTTTAGGAATGAACAAGGAATTCCAGTTTTTCCTTCTTGGAGAAAATAGAAATATGATAGATGGCTGACCATGTAATAAATTTCTTATTTGTAATGAAATTAAATTTTAAAACTTTTTTATCTTTTATATTCAATTAAAGCTTAATAAAATTTTTTTCCTTGACTTTTTATTTTATTGGTATTATTATAATTAAATAGAACTTTTAGGATTTTTTCCTTTTAATTCTCAATTAGTTATTAATTATTTTTCCTTAACCTTTTATTTTAAATTTTTATATTATTTAGTCGATTCAATAATTACATTTATTGTTCTTAATTATTATTTTCCTTAAAAACAAAATTCATGTAAGTTTATATATAATTTTAATATCTCATGCACTTATTGAACTATGATTCAATAAATTTATAATATTAATTTCATTTACATAAAAATTGAACTCGATAAAATATATATATAGTATTATATCTAAACTTTTGATATTCTTCAATTTTTTTGTATGTTAATATTTTTAATGTTATAGTTAATTTTTTTGTATATTTCTCGATTGTTTTTAAAATTCAATTTGTGGAATTTGTATTATAACTTTTTATATAAATTATTATTCAAATTAATTATCCTTTTTCAATATTTATATAAAATTTTAAAGAAAAAAATAATAAATTAATGATTTTTTTATATAAATTGAAAAAAATGAAAATTTATAATAAAAGTATCCGCCCCTGTCTACCTACAAAAGAAAACAAATTTAATTAGATTTATAAATGGAATCAGATATGTAATAATTAATTAGAAAGAAAACTAAAAGTATTCGCTTATTGAGGAAAAAAATCAATATAAAAATTGAGATAATTTCGCACTGGAGTACTGGATTTTTTTATAATAAAACATCAAAATTTTAAAATTACTCTTAAATTAAAGTTATATTAAGAAATTATATTACTAAATTACATAAAATGATTTAAAATATAGAGAATAATAATGTTAATGTAGCTATTTTAAATTTTATTAAATTTATATATTTATTAGTCAAATATAAGAATAAAAAAATAAAAAATACTAAATAATTTTATACCAATAACAAAAAAATATTTCTAAACTTCATTAAAACTTTATCTTTATTTAACTTTTGAAATTGATTAATTTTGTATTCTTTAAATATTTTATTATTTTGCAAACCTATTTGAATTATCTCCACCGACTTTTGTGGAGTATTCTAGAGAAATCAAGAGCTTGCAATTGGAGGAGTATTCTAGATAAATCAAGAGCTTGCAATTGGAGGAGTATTCTAGAGAAATAAGAGCTTGCAATTGGTGGAGTATTCTAGAGAAATCAAGAGCTTGCATTGGTGGAGTATTCTAGAGAAATCAAGAATGATTGAGAGATGTATGACAATTAAGTGTACTTTAGGAATAATCTAGATTAGCCTAGATATAAGTTAAACCAACATAGTGGTAGTATAAATAGGTGGCTAAGCAAGCCTTTGTGGATGCAATGAAGAAAATTGATAAATAAAATTGTCCACTTTCAAATCTTCCTTCTCCAACACACCTCCCATTTTAAAGATACACTAGCCTATCACAAAATCTCCTCTATTTTGTTTGTTAATTTCTCCATTCAAATATCCTTATTTCCCAACAAAGTGGTATCAGAGCCACGTTGATCCTCCGGCATGGCTAATTTGCAATCATTCCAAGTCCCTTTGCTCAACAAGAGCAACTTCGACAATTGGAGCATAAAGATGAAGGCGCTATTGGGAGCCCACGACGTGTGGGATATCTTCGAAAACGGCTACGAGGATGCGCAAGACAATACCGGACTATCCCAACATCAAAGGGATAAGTTACGGGATGCGAGAAAGAGGGACAAGAAAGCTCTCTATCTCATCTATCAAGCACTGGGGGACGACGATTTTGAGAAAATTTCATGCGCAAGCACCGCCAAGGAAGTATGGGAGAAGCTTCAAAATTCTTGCAAATGAGCCGAGCAAGTAAAGAAGGTACGCCTCCAAACTTTAAGAAGTGAATTTGAATCTTTGCATAAGAAAGAGTCCGAGTTGGTTTCAGATTAGTTTTCAAGAGTATTGGCGGTCTCAAATCAAATGAAAAGAAATGGTGAGAAATTGGAGGATATAAGAATTATGGAGAAAATTTTAAGGTCACTACCTCCAAAATTTGAGCATATAGTGGTGACAATAGAGGAGACTAAAAATTTAGAAGAAATGACTATCGGTCTCTTATTGGGGTCGTTACAAGCATACGAGGAAAACAAAAGAAAAAATAAGAAATCGTAGAGCAACTTTTAAAGTTACAAGTTAGTGAAAAGGAGAAATAGGAAAGCTCTAGCTCAAATCAACAAGGGAGAGGTCGTGGCCAAGGACTAGATCGCGGCCGAGGTCGAGGACGAGGACGAGGATGTGGTTGTGGACGTGGATACAGATGAGGTGGCTTCACCAACTATTAAATAAAGGAGTTCCCAAGGAACGTTCGAGGAGGGAGCAATTCGCAGTCGAGGTACGACAAATCTTCAATAAAGTGTTATAATTGTCACAGATTTGGGCACTATGCTTCTGAGTGCAGAGATGCAAAATCAAGAGTTGACGAAAAGGCTAATTATGCCGAGAACACTGCCGAAGCAAATGGTAGTGTGCTTCTGGCATATAAAGGAGAAGCTGGAAACTAAGATGACATGTGGTATCTCGACACTGGTGCAAGCAACCACATGTGTGGGAAGAGAAGCATGTTCGTGGAGCTTGATGAGTCGGTAAGTGGAAATGTCTCCTTTGGTGATGAATCGAAGATTTCGGTCAAAGGAAAAGGCAAGATTTTAATTCGTCTAAAGAATGGAGATCATGAGTTTATTTCAAATGTCTATTATGTGCCCAATATGAAAAATAATATTTTGAGCTTGGGACAACTCTTAGAGAAAGGTTATGATATTCACATGAGAGATTATAACCTTTCAATAAGAGATGGCAAAAATAATCTTATTGCCAAGGTGCCGATGTCTCAAAATAGAATGTTCATATTGAATATTCGAAATGATGTGGCAAAATGCTTAAAAGCTTGTTACCAAGATAAGTCTTGGTTATGGCACCTTCGGTTTGGGCACTTGAATTTCCGCGGATTAAAATTATTATCAAATAAAGGGATGGTGAAAGGATTACCATCTATAAAGCATCCTGATCAACTATGCGAAGGATGCCTACTCGGAAAGCAGTTCAGGAAGCCGTTCCCAAGGGAGTCAAGCTCGAGAACTCGAAAGCCATTGGAGTTAATTCATGCTGACGTTTGTGGTCCAATCAAGCCAAGCTCCCTCGGTAAAAATAATTATTTTCTACTTTTCATTGATGATTATTCTAGAAAAACATGGGTGTACTTCTTGAAGCAGAAATCAGAAGTCTTTGAAGCCTTCAAGAAGTTCAAGGTTGCTGTCGAAAAAGAGAGTGGGCTAGAGATCAAATCTCTAAGGACCAATCGAGGGGGAGAATTTACATCCACGGAGTTTCTAGAATTTTGCAAGCAAAATGGAATTCGGCGGCCTATGACAGTTCCAAGATCTCCCCAAAAAAATGGAGTTGCAGAAAGGAAGAATAGAACCATTGTGGAGATGGCGCGGAGCATGCTTAAAACGAAGAACATACCAAGAGAATTCTGGGCTGAAGCAGTGGCGTGTGCGGTCTATCTAAACAACCGATCTCCAACACAAAGCGTTTGGGGAAAAACTCCACAAGAAGCTTGGAGTGGAAGAAAGCCAGGAATCGCTCATCTCAAAGTATTTGGGAGCAAAGCATATGCACACATTCCATATCAAAGGAGGAATAAGTTGGATGATAAAAGCGAGCCTTTCATCTTCATCGGGTACGATTCTAACTCAAAAGGCTACAAATTATACAATCCATCCACGCAAAAATTTGTGATAAGTCGAGATGTGGAGTTCGACGAAGAAGGAGAATGGGATTTTGCCTCCAACAATAACTCCAAATTCATCCTTGAATTTGAAGACAATGAGATGGTCGAGCAAGTAGATGATGTGCAACAAGAGCCTGTCACTCCACCCACTTCACCTGTAGTAGGTGTTGAAGAGTCATCACCTTCTTTCTTAGATGAAAGAGCCGCACCACGGACAAGGAGTCTACATGAGATCTATGAAAACACCGAAAGGTTAGAAGATCTTACCTTGTTCTGCCTATTTGCTGACTGTGAACCTGTTGGTTTCCACGAAGCTGCGCAAAGTTCAAAATGGCAAGATGCAATGGACGAAGAAATTAAAGTCATAGAAAAAAATGACACGTGGGAGCTTGCGACACTACCAAAAGGGCACAAAGCTATTGGAGTCAAGTGGGTGTATAAAATTAAGAAGAACTCAAAAGGAGAAGTTGAGAGATATAAAGCAAGGCTCGTCGCAAAAAGATATAGCCAAAGAGCTGGCATCGACTATGACGAGGTATTCGCTCCAGTCGCTCATTTAGAAAATATTAGACTAATAATTTCTCTTGAAGCCCAAAATAAATAGAAGATATGTCAAATGGATGTCAAGTCAGCCTTCTTGAATGGAGTTTTGGATAAAGAGGTCTACATCAACCAGCCTGATGGCTATGCAGTGAACGGGCAAGAAGATAAAGTTTTGAAGCTGAATAGGGCCCTGTATGGATTAAAGCAAGCACCAAGGGCGTGGAATAGCCGGATCGATAAATACTTGGAGGAAAATGGCTTCACTAAATGTCCACATGAACATGCCCTCTACGTTAAAATCAAGGGTAAAGATATTTTAATTGTGTGCTTGTACGTAGACGATCTTATCTTCACAGGAAACAATCCAAGAATGTTCGAGGAATTCAAGAATGCCATGACTAAAGAATTCGAGATGACTGACATTGGGCTCATGGCATACTATCTTGGTGTGGAAGTCAAGAAACAAGAAAATGGAATCTTTATCACACAAGAAGGTTATGCCAAGGAGATCCTCAAGAAGTTCAAGATGGAGGACTGCAAAGATGTCAACACACCAATGGAGTGCGGGATCAAGCTATCCAAGAATGACGGAGGAGAAAAAGTAGACCCAACATTATTCAAGAGTTTAGTTGGAAGCCTGCGGTACTTAACATGCACAAGACCAGATATCCTTTTTGCTACAGGGCTCGTAAGTCGCTATATGGAAAATCCTACTACGGTGCACTTCAAAGCAGCAAAAAGAATACTTCGTTATCTCAAAGGTAGGATTAACTTTGGCCTATTCTATACAAGTACTAATGACTATAAGCTAGTCGGGTATAGTGATAGCGACTGGGCTGGAGATAATGATGATCGAAAAAGTACAAGTGGGTTTGTGTTCTTCATGGGAGATACTGCATTTACCTGGATGTCGAAGAAGCAACCCATAGTCACGCTGTCAACTTGTGAAGCAGGATATGTGGCTGCTACATCTACTGTTTGCCATGCAGTTTGGCTTAGAAGATTACTGCAGGAGCTCGGATGGCCACAAGAAGAACCAACGACCATCTGTGTGGATAACAAGCAGGCGATTGCACTTTCGAAAAATCCGGTGTTTCATAATCGAAGCAAGCACATCGACACTCGTTTCCATAATATCAGAGAATGTATCACAATGAAGGAGGTTCAAGTAGAGTATACAAAAACGCAAGATCAAGTCGCCGACATCTTCACCAAACCATTCAAGTACGAGGAATTTGTAAAGTTCAGAAGTTTGCTCGGTATGACAAATCAAGTTTAAGGGGGAGTATTGAAGCAACTAAAAGAAGAAGCAAGTCGGTGTCGAGGGGGAGTGTTGAATTATCTCCACCGACTTTTGTGGAGTATTCTAGAGAAATCAAGAGCTTGCAATTGGAGGAGTATTCTAGAGAAATCAAGAGCTTGCAATTGGAGGAGTATTCTAGAGGAATAAAGAGCTTGCAATTGGTGGAGTATTCTAGATAAATCAAGAGCTTGCAATTGGTGGAGTATTCTAGAGAAATCAAGAATGGTTGAGAGATGTATGGCAATTAAGTGTACTTTAGAAATAATATAGATTAGCCTAGATATAAGTTAAGCTAACATAGTGGTAGTATAAATAGGTGGCTAAGCAAGCCTTTGTGGATGCAATGAAGAAAATTGAGAAATAAAATTATCCACTTTAAATCTTCCTTCTCCAACACACCTCCCATTTTAAATATACACTAGCCTATCACAAAATCTCCTCTATTTTGTTTGTTAATTTCTCCATTCAAATATCCTTATTTCCCAACAACAATTTCTTAAAGTTTATTGAAATTTTATTAAAAACTAGTAAAGTAGGGTAAAATGTTTTAAAATTAATAGAAAATACTAAAAGGTTATACATTTCTAAAATAAATAAAAGTATATAGATAATTAAAGATGCTTATAATTAAATCTTAATCTTAGTAATATAAGATTATAAATAAAAATTTAATAGTTATTTATATAACAAATATTTAGTTCTTATTTGTATTTAATTCAGAGTTAGTGAAACAATAATATTATAATTGAAATAAGAAACTAAACAAAACATTTAGTCGAAATATTATATTTCTACTATTGCAATTTTTGTTGTCCTAATTATATTTCTGTTTTTGCTAACTTTTCTTTTAAAAAAATTAAAATTTAGTGATATAATTCATGTTTGTGATGTAATTTTATTATACTTAAATATTTAATAAATCTTTTATTATATATTAAATATTTTTATCTTTTATTTACACACTTTTTTTAATAAATAGTCTTCAAAATATAGAGTTTTTGTGACATTAATATTTAAATTATTATTTTTTGTAAAATTTGTCGCCGAGCTATTAAAAACTTGTGCCACTAGGTATTCCCTTAAAATTTTGGTTTTTAGTAAAAAAATTCCGAGAGTATTTATGTCATTATACTATTTAAATATATTTAATACTAGACAAATTGACATAAATAATCTCCAAACAATATATATTTAATAACATTAGTCACCAAATTAATTTTCTGATAAAATTGGTCCCTAAACTGTAAAAATATTGTGACTCTAATCCTTTTGTTAAAAATCCAAAGATATTTGTTTCATTACACTTGTAAAGAAATTTTCTTTAATATTTCCTATAAATTAAAAATTAGAGAGAAAATAAGTTATGTGTAATAAAATTATGAATGTTTTTTACATCAGAGAACATATGTTTACAACACTATTTAAATATGTCAAGAAGGTGTTCCTCTGGTGGTGAACACCCTTACTTATGACTATGAAGTCATGAACTCCATACATAATAGAAATCGCATAAAAAAATTGTAAATAAAAAATACTATTTAAATATATTTAATTATATATAAAGATATAACCATTCTCTTTTTCTTTTTCTCCGTCTTGTCTTCCTCTTTCTTCCTTCTTCACTACAATTTTCTTCATTTTTATGCTTCTCTTCTCTTCCCTTTCACTTTCTCTGTTTCTATTTTTCAACAAATAAAAGTTTGAACGAAATTAATTGGTACAAACGATAGAAAGATTAAAAAAATACTTTTTACTTATTTTTCTTTTTCATATAAAAATCACAATCTCCATTCTATTTTCCATCCCGTCCCCCCAAGGTAAGATGATAAAGTTAAGAAGGCTTCTCTCTACCTTTTAAGTAATTAGTATTATTTTTTATTCATATATACTCATTATGTGTATATAATATAGAGATAAATACAAATTTTCTTTTTATTGAGAAAGAACTTCAATTTTCATGAACCATGTACACATTATAAAAGAAGAGGAAGAAGATAAGAATGAATTATAATATATATATATATATATATAATTATATTATATTATTAAATAGTTAAATAATGTAATGATATAAACAATTTTGAATTTTTAATAAAAGGATTAATCTTATAATTTTTTATATTTTGAGAAACATGTTCATCAAAAAACATTTGATGATTAATGTCACTAAACGTCTATAGTTAGAGACTATTTATATCCATTTATATATTATTAAATATATTTAAATAATATAATGACATAAATATCTTTAATTTTTTTATTTAAAAGATTATTTTAAAAAAAACTTTAATAAAAAATTAATATCATAATTTTTATAATTTAGAGAATATTTATGTTAATTTACCTTCCTTCTTTTTTAGCCAAAATGACGGCTATGGCCATATTATAACTTTTCCCCTTCTTATTTAAAAAAAGAATGTGTATTTTTAACTTTTTTTATTTTTTATTTTTTACTCTCATTTTATTTTTAATCAATTTGTTTGACAAAAATTTGGAAAACCTGTATTATTTAACCTGTATCATTATATTTGTTTTTATATAATATGCCATTATTTTTCTTCTTCTTTTTTTTTTTCCTCTTTTTGACTGATTGTATTCATTCATGAAAATCTTATTGAAACTAAAACTCATAGAAAAGAAAATAAATTTATGGATGAAATCCAATATGTATTATTTATATTGAGAAAAAAATTAATATGTTTTATTTTTTTATTTAAAATATTCAAATTAATTATTTATTGCAAGCATTAAATAAATTTTTTTTTAAAAAAATTAGATAATTTTGTTAATATGAACATGTTCATCTAAGTATATATATATAACATTGGTTACTGAAGTAGGAATAGCCGTATTTTAAAACTATGTATATTGTTGAAACTAATGATTTGTATTATAAAATAATCTAAAACAACGTCTATAAAATTAAATTAGCGGACAATATATATATATATATATTTGATAAATTATAATTTTAAAATATTATGATATTATGAATTTTCTTACATTTTTTTATTATTATTATGATTCTCAGATACTGTATACTATTTTCTTTATTGCTTGTAAATTAACTATTATTGTATTCTTTTGAATTAATTTTATGAATATTATACTAAAGATACTTTATTAATTCTTTCGAATTATTTTATGACCAATACTAAAAATATTATTTTATTTCTTGAATTATTAGGGTTAACTTGTTAAATTAGCAGCGGGGAAGACATATTCCAACTAAATATAAAATGTAACGATTCTTTCTTAATAGTAAAAAATTAGGAATTAAATTGAGTAAATTATTGGTTAACAATATGTCCAAATTATATAAGTTTTTTAATTTTTGGGGAAACTTGGAGAACATTCTCGTCTTACCTCTCTTTAAAGAGGCGTGTGACACAATTGTTGATAAAAGTCTGTATTTTATCAATTTAAGATGTAGCATTTCAGGAAGACTTTCCTCCTTTGTTTTGCATTTATTAACATTTTCACTTTAGTATTCTTGTATTTAATATTTTGTAACTCATATTTATTAAATAATTTTTAAAACATTTATTTATAATAAAATTTTTATGCGACTTTTTTTTTTATTGCATAAATGTGTTGAACTCATAAATTTTCTAAGGGTTTTTCGTGTGGAAATTAATAACAAAGCATATGGGGCATGAGAGGACTATGAAAAGTAAAAGAAACACGCATTAAGATAACCACATCCCTAAACCCTAAAAGTTTTTTATTATGAAATTCTTGACTTATTCAACCAAGTTTACTTTTATAAATAACATTCAAAAGATTGAAAAATAAGTTATTATTTCTAATCAAACCACCTTATTATTTTAATTTGTCAATAAAAAATTTGATAAATAAAAATTTATTTATTAAGAGTCTTAGATTAAAAAAAATCTATTAAATTGATAATCGATTTACTTATAAATTGAAATCATGTTAAAACTAAAATAATTTTTTTTTTAAAAAAAAATCTATATTTCTTACAAAAATCTAATTAATAATGAGAAAAGTCTTAGTAAAGTAGTTCATGAAGTTTCAAATGTTTTTGGAGATTTGTTTGTAAATTTTGAAGTTACACACTAGCATTGTTTAAACCAGATTACACGACGTCATAGGGTTGATTTTATTTAGTTTGAACAGCTAAATTACATAAAATTTGACTTTTAAAATAAATAAGTAACAAATAGTTATGAAAAAAGAAAAGAAGAAAAAAGAAGAGTAGAATTCAAAGTGTCTGCATTAATATTCATATATCTATATATATATATATATATATATATATATATATATATGAAACAATAACAAGCTTAAATATATTCTCATGAATAATACGAGTCACAAATTTTTTAACGAAAAATATAATTATTTTTGTCAATTTTGCGAAAAAACATACATACAAAAATACATATATATATATATATATATATATATATATATATATATATATATATAAATACAAGAAACGATGAAAATTTTGCTTCAATTATTATGAATTGGATCCTACACCAAGTTCTAAGGGTAGATTTGAAGAATATATATATATATATATATATATATATATATATATTTCAAAATTAGTTTTCGAATTTGGATAGAGTAAAGATTTTTATAAAGCTAGTGGAAGTTTTGGAAAAGAGAAAAATACAGTCATGATGTGACATACACATTTGTATTTTTTTGAAGTAGTAATTCATTAATATATATATATATATATATATAAGCCATAAATATGTTAACTTTTACATGTTTAGACATTCACATTAAAAAAATTGAATTACATGTAAAAATGTTTTTATCCATACTAAAGAGAAAGCAATTCTACAAATAGTCACGTCATCAACTAATGACTGGAGTGTGAATGATTACGATATCATGCTACACTTCGATCGGAGGAAAATACGAAAGATACCGAGGACACCCAGAAGGGTCATCATTTGTGTTCCACACTTCGACTTCCCTTCATCCTGAAAGCGAAGTGTCGAACTACTCTACACCCCAATCGTCATTATCCTAATCAAGGATCTTGAATATCTTTGAGGATAATGACGAGTTAATAATGGGTGTCAAGTTTTAAATTGATTCAGGATTAGTGTCCATGAATTGTTACACGTGTATATAACTGAATCATTGTAACTGACAGATGTCCAGAATGATTCATCAACTAAAGTAAATAATTATTTACTCCATATGGTAAGTCAGGTAAGTTTTCTATGATAAATATAAGGAAGAAAGGAGGAGAAGGATCTTTTTCTCTCTTCTTCTCCCCAAAAACCTTACATTCTCTAAGTTATTCATATTTTATATATAATTCAAAAGCCTTTTCTAATAAAATCATCGGAGGGTCATCTTCGTTAACCTACCGTTGAGTGACTTGTTTATTTTACAGATTGTAGATTGCAGATCATTCTCACGGAGAAGCCTATTCACACAAAATTTTTCTAGATCAGTTTGGTTTCGTTACCGGAAATCGAATTAAGAATTTTTCTTGCTACAGATATCTACAAAATAGTGAAAGCCAAAATGAGTATCCAAAGATCGTTTCAATCAACATCCAAAGCCGTATCTAAGGCAGCCTCGGCTTCAAGACCTCAACAATCAAAATCTGACCTGAGAGAATTTTTGAATGAAAAAAGAACTCAAGAGCCACATGCTCCCGTAATATCAAGGCATGTAGCACCGACTTCTGAAGAAATACAACGTTTGAAGTTAGAGCTCGAGAGGTTACAAAAGCGTCAGAAGTTGATGAATGATTGGATACATCTACAACAAGAAGCAGTTAACATGGGTGAGACATTACCTCCCATGAGTTTCCAGGTAATGCCACCTGCTCATCAACTGATGCACTCACAAATGCGATGAGGAATCCACCCACACTGTCCCATGGATCCCAGAGAGATGCTCGAAATATGATGAATGTGAATCCAGCATCGTATAAGGTGAGAGGAGAAACCTCAATAGCACCCTAAAGGAGTGAGGTCGGAGAATCACGTCAGCATGTCCAAAGTGAGATGAGAAGACCTCAAGCGAGATTGTCACCCAGCTACCTTCAAAGGCCAAAAACTAAAACGACACCGGAATATCAGATGTCAGTCGCAAAGTCTTTACCTAAGTCAACACCAAGGTGGACCTCACGACAGAAATCAGTAAAAAAGGAGTAGAGATGATTCGAAAAGCCTTTGAAATGGGGCCTTTTGAAAAATGGATCAGAGATGTTCTCCTGGACACCAGTTTAAAATTACCACAGTTTGTTTTATATAACGGGAGAACGAAGCCGTAGGAGCACATTTGTAGATATAAATCAGCAATGGTTTGGTTTCAAGTGATGAAGCAATACTATGTAAAGCTTTTCCCAATACCTTAACTGAGAAATCTTTGACATGGTTTACTTCTCTAAAAGCCAACAGTATCGACTCTTGGTATAATTTGAAAAAGAAGTTTTTCGATAAATTCAGCACTGCTGGTTAACTTCCGAAAATAAGGGAGACTTAACAAACGTTAAGCAAGAAGATGATGAACCTCTCCTGGAGTATTTGGAAAGATTTAAAAGAATCTATGATGAAATCGAGGGTTTGAGTCAAGATATGGTTATCACCTATTTTGAGGGAAGTTTAAAATCTCATGCACTCAAAACGGAGTTTAGACTCCGACATCCTCGAACAATTGGAGAAATGTTCAAAATGGCGAAGCATGTTGCTTTGGCCATTGAACAACCTGACAGCAAGTTAACTACGCTAAAAGATGTTGTCGACGTTAATAAGGGTGAAAAACTCAAGTTCGACTTACGTCTTGATGCACCGAAAGGAGCTCTTAATAAGGGAAAGTAATTTACTTCAGGAAATAGATCGGGTGCGAGATCGAACTTCAACACTGGTGGCAAAAATCAAACTCAAAAGACCGAAAAGCCATTTGGACTGAACATACCGGTCGAGAATGTGGTCGCTGTCTTAAAAGAAAAATACGGAGTAAAGGATCCACCCCCGTTGAACCCACATACTGAAGCAATACGGGATCGAAGTAGATATTATGATTTTCATCAAACTTATGGCCATAATACGGAGTACTGCTATCAATTAAAGAAAATAATTTAATCTTTGAAAAGGAAAGGTTTGTTGGTGGAGTTCATAAAAGATGAACCACAGCCCGAGCAACAGTCATTAAAGGGCAAAGAGAAAGTAATTGATATAATTCTAAATGAAGAACCATCAATGGCACAGCTGAAATGACAAATTCATCTTTTGAAAGACTCATATATCGCTCCGAAGAGCTTGGAAAAAGAAGATGTTATTTCCTTTACAAAGGCGGAGTTAGCACCCACTAATGGGAAGAAGTTAAATCCAGTGATTTTGGATGAATCAATGACTCATCCTAATTTTCAACAATTTCTGGTACGGTGAGTTCTGATGGATTCCGGAGCATCATCGAATATACTGTATTATCAATGTTTTCGGGATATGGGGTTGGAAGAAGAAATGCTAAGACCCACCTCGATGAAATTGGAAGGATTTACAACCCACAAGGTGCCAACCAAAGGGATCATGGTCTTAAACATGACACTTGGCACTGGATTGTTAAGTCGGACTGAAGAAGTAGAATTTTATGTAGTGGATGTACAATCAGCTTATAATGCCATAATGGGCACAACAGCTCAAGCTGTGTTTGATGTAGTCATCTCAGTACCACATCAACGGATTAAATTCCCAACAAAAAAGGAATCGGTATCGAACTAAGTAATCCAAAGGGGATGTTGGATTATTTAGTCCGGAATAAAAAAGTTACCCCCGAAACAGAAGGTACTTTGTCTCAAGTCGTGATGATAAGTAAAGAAGGCGATACTTCGACTCCCATAACAATTTTAGAGGAAAAAGTGAAATATCCTCAACCACAGGAGTACTAAAAAATAGTAGTTCGTTCGCCATACCCAGAACAAACGGTCAAAATTGGGCGAAGCTTGTCAGTAAAAGAAATGGAACAGTTGAAAGAATTCTTGGTGCAGCACAAAGATAATTTTGTCTGATGCACTTCGGATATGCTTGGGATCGATTCAAATGTTGCAGAGCACAAATTAAATATCGACCCCTCAATTGTCCAAGTGCAACAGAAGCTACGAAGTTTCAAAGATGAAAATGAAATTGTGATAAAAGAAGAAGTTGGAAAACTTCTCCAAGCCAAATTTATCCGTGAAATAGCTTACCCATCTTGGTTAGATAATGTTGTCATGGTTCAAAAGGCTAATAGAAAATGGAGAATGTGTGTAGATTTCACCAATTTAAACAGAGCTTGCCCGAAAGATTGTTATCGCTCCCCAAAATAAGTACTTTAGTGGACGCGACTTCTAGTTATAAAACCCTTAGTTTTTTTGATGCGTTCTCAGGGTATCATCAGATAAAGATGAATGAAGTAGACCAAAGACATACTTCTTTTCAAGCTGCATGAAAGATTTTTTGTTACAATGTCACGACATTCGATAAAGAATGCAGGAGCTACATACCAGAGAATGATAGACAAAGTTTTTGAGAAACAAATTGGAAGAAATATTGAAGTATATGTTGATGACATGGTGATCAAGACTTCGGCAGGAAGATCCCATTTGAAAGATTTGAAGGAAACTTTTGATAGTTTGACAAATTATCATTTGAAATTAAACTCAAATAAGTGTACATTCGGAGTACACTCAAGGAAATTTCTTGGTTTTATGATGACGGAGCGAGGTATCGAGGCCAATCTAGAGAAAATCGAAGCACTCGTTAAGATGGTAGAACCACGATGTATAAAGGATGTACAAAGGTTGAATGGGTGTATTGCAGCACTTGGAAGATTCATCTCGAAGTCAGCTGAAAGATGTCTTCCGTTTTTAAAGTTTTGAAACAAACTGCAAGAACATTCGCATGGAACGCGGAGTGCAAGAAAGAATGGGAGAAGTTGAAACATTATCTCCAGAATCCTCCCCTGTTGAGTTCGCCAGAAATAGGTGAAATTTTATACTTATATTTATTGGCATGTAACTTAGCAATTGCTTCTGTTTTACTTCAGGAGGTTGCTCATAAACAACTCTCAGTGTATTATGTAAGCAAAATTTTGAATGGGCCTGAGTCCAGGTACCCAAATATAGATAAATTAGCTAATTCTTTGGTTGTTGCTGCTCGAAAATTACGAATTTACTTCACTGTTCACACAATTGTGGTGTACACAAATTCACCACTTAAACAAAATTTTCACAAAATGGACCAATCCGGAAGGATGTTGAAATGGTCTATTGAATTGTGTGGGTATTACATTAAATTCAAACCTAGCACAACAATTAAAGCGCAGCTTTAACAGACTTTTTAGTAGAAGACTCTTTTTCAAAGATGAAGGGCTTGCTATTATTCCTTATGAAAAACCTCCACCTCGGCAGTTGCTAGAACATTGGACTATGTTTTTTGATGGATCTGTAAACTTGCGAGGTGCAGGAATTGAAATAATCATTAAATCTCGCAGTGAAGAACAAGTGGAATGCAAAAGTATTCGCCTTGATTATCCTGTATCCAATAATCAAGCTGAATATGAAGCCCTTATTCAAGGTTTACTTTGGGCAACTAAAGTCGGAATAAAATCGATACTTGTTTATAGTGACTTGCAAGTGGTGGTTCGACAACTGAATGAAGATTATGCAGTCAACTCCGACAACCTTAAGAGATATGTGGAGAAAGCTTTTCAGCTAAAAAATACATTCGATTATCTTCGGTTGGAAAAGATAGATCGACAATAAAATAAGGAAGCAGACCATCTTTCCTGAGTAGCATCAGGAGATGTTCCAAATAATCTCCTTATCAATGTCGATGTGCACACCTCTCCTTCAGTCAACCACACGAGTTCAACAATGGCCATTGCTGTAAGTGAAAATATTTGGATCGATGAGATCAAAAATGATATTGAAAAGAATATACTTCCAGACAATCGAGATGAAGCTCAACGAATTCGGAGGCAAAGTGCACGATATATAATTCATGAGGGAATCCTATATAGAAGATCGTTTACCAAGCATTTACTTCGATGCATACCCCCAAACATGTTACAACCAATTCTCGAAGAAATTCATGAAGGAACTTGTGGAGGCCACCCAGGAGCAAGAGCATTAGCCGCAAGGATACTTCATCAAGTATATTATTGGCCAACTCTTCAACAAGACTCTCTAAACTTCGTCAGAAAATGTCAAGCATGTCAAATCTTCAGTGATATGCCATGTCTACCATCAATACAACAAACCCCAATAACAACCACATGGTCGTTCGATATGTGGGGAATGGATCTCATGGAAAAATTTCCAAAATCCCGAAGTGGATTTGAATACTCGGTAGTGGTCGTGGATTACTTCTCCAAATGGATTGAAGCAAAACTATTGGTCAATCCCACTGAAGAAAATGTCCTCAATTTTTTCCATGACTCGATCTTATGTAGATTCGGAGTGCCGCATGCAGTAATGACGAATCACATAACACAATTTTCCAAAAAGTTCACCGCAGAATGTGAACGACTTCATATAAGACATTGGAAGTCATCGGTGGCACATCTTCAAGGCAATGGTCAAGCAGAAGCAGCCAACAAATTAGTACTCCGGGCTCTCAAGAAAAATCTTGAAGGTAACTCGAAGAAATGGGCAGATGAATTACATTCTACGTTATGGTTAGTCTGAACTTTGGCTCGGGGGCCAACTGGAGAAATCCCTTTCTCCCTTGTTTATGGAAGTGAAGATGTTGCACCAGCTGATCTCGTCCTTCCCACACATCGAATTGTAACATATGACATCAATGACAATATCCAAAATCGAATTTACGACCTTGAACTTTTGGATGAAAAATGGAAAGTTGCGTGACTTTGCATGGAAGCTTACAAAGGAAAAACCAAGTTGTACCATGACAAAAAAGTTGCACCTCGACCTCTACACATCGGAGATTGGATACTTCTCAAAATTGAAAGTACAGCTAGGGCGCTTGATGCAGACAAATTAATTCCAAATTGGGAAGGTCCATACAAGATACAAAGCGAAGTTAAAAAAGGTACATATCACCTGGTTAATGAGGAAGGAGTTTTACTCCCATATCACATGGCATTCAGATCATTTGAAAAAATATTATATATGATCTCAAATATTTTGTAGTTTAAGCTCGAAACTTGGTGTTCAAATTCAAATCTTTATACTTGATTATTAATGGCACAATTTGATGAGTCTAATTTCTATATATACTTCGAGGATTGTTTAAAGTTCGTCTTTTATTACGAATACTAAACGATTCCAAATATTTAAATTATCGAAGTCAAAGCTCGGTGTCAAAATTCAAGTTTTTTATGCTTGATAGTTAAATGACACGAGTTATTTAGTTTTATTTCTCAAGTTATTTTACTTGATTGAAATTATTTATTTAAAATTTTTACACTTCGAAGTGGTACTTAAAGTTTGTTCTCATTAAATTATAATTGAACATTCTTTGGTATTCATCAGTTAATCAAAGTCCAAAAACTTAACAAAATAATTTTTTTGAAGATAATTAAAATACATATATTCCAAAAGAAGCAAAATCTATCTATTACATTTTAAGCATCCTCTGTGGGAGCAGCAACCGAAGTTTGGCCAACTTCAGTTGACTGATTCTCCATAGAGGGATTTACTTCGTCTAGAGCCCTTCCAATTTGCTTGACCAAATCGGTTAAGTTTGGCGAAGTCAATGGAGGCGGATTCCAAATTCTTCCCTCACTCTAATTCATCTCTATTATCTCTTTCATTTCGTCTTTAGTATATGGCACGAAGTCGCACCCATTTCTGAAGCGTGGATCAGCATAAGTACCTAGATACACATGAACCATTCGAGTCTTGTTAGGGATAAATTCGTGAAACTTTCGGAGTACATGTACACACCCTCAATAAAAAACCCATTACACTTGTTAAAAAGCTCATGTTCGTACTCCTCGGTCTCACGGAATACATCAATTACCTTAGTGGTGTACTCCGTGGATTCAAGATATTTAACCCTCTTTGCGGCAGCCCTATACTTCGCCTCAAACTCCTTTAGCTTTTTATCTTGCTCACGAAGTTGAGCTTTAAGGTCTTCATTGGCATTCTTGTATGAATTAAGCTCATCGGACTGCTTATCCTTTTGCTCAATCACCAGAGCTAAGTTTTCCTCTGTAGACTTGAGCTTCGATTTAGAGAAGTCTAAATCCTTCAACTTCGAAGACAGCAAACTTTTCAAGTTTGCACAGTTCTTCTCAAGACTTATTTGCATAGTCTTTGAAGTATTAGCTGAGGAGGCCATACGACCAAGATGTGTAATGAACGCTTAAGCCTGACAAAGAAAACAAAAGGAAACGAAGTAAGAAGACTTCAAAAATATTTTTAAGAAAGTTTTTGTATATATATACAAAGGTTTGTTTACATGAGAAAGATGGGCACCAATTTGGCCAATCGTGTCTTCAACTCTAATGGAATGACTTCGGGCATGGGCGTATGTGTCAGAATCCATGCCTCAGGACAAAATAGCTTTGCCAAAAAAATTTCCAATCCTAGTATTGGAGAGCATTAAATTGGTTAACGGCGGAGTAAGCTTTGGATTTCTTGTGAGAGCTTGAAGAGGTCTTTCCTAGACTCCGGCAATTTGAAGCATTCTCTAGTCTAGGGATAATCAGGTAGACTTTGAGAAGACCCCTTGGCACCTTACTCGACTCCGGAGTATGAACAATCAAGGCCATCGTCTCATCAGATTCTGCAACTGTGGCCAGACTTCGGTCCCTTCATGAGCTCGTTTGCCTTTTGGTCTTGAGGAAGCAACCTTTTTCCCCTTCCCCTTATCAGTTTTGTTGGATGGAGCAAGGGGAACCTCCGTCGAAGCATCGGTGGACGAAGTAGTAGTAGTGGCATCTCCTGAAGAAGCTGGCATCGCGGTTAGAGACGTCTTCTCAACTACATGAGCAGGGTTCGACACAATGTTGCTGATTGCCTACTCCCTTTCTCCCAGAAGAGCATTGTGACGTCTGGAAAAGTTGGCGGCCATATCTGTAAAAGACGGAAATATGTTAATAACAATGGTGAAAATTTATGGAACAGTTCAAAGAAAATAAAGTTTGAAAAAAAATCAACCTTTATTCTTTTTTGGAAGACACTCAAAATTTTGTGGATCACTACACTCCAGACATTCAGTTGAAAAACCATATTTGGATGTAATCTCCACATCGGGTATTGATTATTGTTCAAACCTCCTATTCCGCAAAAATATCTACTTGAGTTATCTATCAAGTCCTTTGTATAAAAAATTTTTGTTTAGTTTTTGGGGCTATCCCCTAATTCACTTCGTATATAATTCAAGAATTTTCTATCTGAGTCTAAGTACTTCGTCTTCTTATTCACTTTGCTTAATGGAAAAGGGATTTACGTTTTGGATAGAAAGGAAAACCTAAGTTGGACTCTACATAAACCCATCTTTCTCTCCAAAGGCCAATTTTATTTGGGGCAGGCTCAAAGAGGGTAACTACATTTTGGCGAGGACGGAGTGAAAAAGTCAAGTTATTCATACGAAGCATGGAAAAGAAAGTGCGAAGTATGAGATCATAAATCTCAACACCTATCCGCCTACACAAAATTGTGAGTGAGAAGAAGTATCTAATCCCATTAGGATAGACATGGGCTGGTTGGGAACGTATTGAATGTAAGAATCGCAAAAGGCGAAGTCCAAAGGTAAACTCAGGCCACAAAGAAAATGATCAACTGGAATTGGTATAAAGTAATCAGTCATTGGAGGCAGACGGGTAAATAAAACATCCTAAATCTTGTCCTGTCCATGTCTACTGATAAGGCACCCGACTCCACACTAAGAAGATTTCTTTGTAAAGCAAAGTCACCAGATAATTTGTTTTTGTTCTGGGAACGTCATTGAAGTCCTCGGAGTCGTCATCCTCGTTCCTATCTAAACTACTGGGGTTTGGGATTTCCCTAGTGGTAAAGTCAATAGCCGTAACTCCGGCGTAAACAGTTTTAGAGATTTTGGGATCTAAAGGGATAGCTATGGGAATTGTCAAATTATCATAAGAAACACTCACCGAAGTTTGAGCAACCGGAACCACAATTATATCATCAGTAATTGCCGGAGTGTTTCTTTGTTCCCTTTTACTTCCTACACTTTCTTCACTTGAAGTTTCATCGTCTTCCTCGAACATCTTTTCAATCGAAGTCGATGTTGAATCACCAGACTCCACTTCGATAATCTCAGGAGCTAAACTTTCAGAATTCTCAGTATTCGACATTGCAACCTGAGAATAAGTGTTTTTAAAATAAATTAGTTAAAGTTTTTGTACTTCGCATAAAATGTAAACCCTCCAAAAACACCTTACCTTTATGATTCTTCCTAAATATATACAAACAAAACCATTTCTTTTCAAACTAATCATTTTTCTTCCCCTTTTTTTAGGAAGAATGACCTTTAACCCAGAAAATCCTATCTTCTCCTACCCAAATTGATAACCTAAGACGATTCTAACGAACGCCCCTTTTTTCTTTTCAAAATTTAAACACACAAAACACTTGATTCAAGTAAAGACAAAAATCAAAAATTTCTTTTCAGTGCCTTTTTGCAGATGAAGTAACAAAGGGATAAGAATGGGAACAGTTTTAGCGAGAACGGAAATTTTTAAGATTCTTGAAGGATCAAATTTTTCTAAAACAAATGCGGGGAAAATATACGGATGCTTTGAAGTTTTTCGTAAAAGAGAAGAAAGGAAAACTTTACGCTATTTATAGACGAAAAATGAGGTATTTTTAAAAATTTCATAATATTATTTACTTATGTATTATCTATTTTATTATTATAATAATAATAAACGAAAAAGTGTGTTGAAGAAGCTTGACTAAAATTAAATCTTTTGGGATACTGAATCACGCCAACAATCTAATCTATCGCTTAGTGTCCTCAAATTTCGTCTCTTCCAATGACATCATTGCCTCGATAACCCCAATGCAATGATGAAAATATGTACGCTCCTCTCTCCTCGTTTATGGATAACATCTATTAATTATTTTCAAGAGTTTTAATAGTTCCCTAAAATGCTCAAATGCTTCTCGACTCTTCACACTCCTCTAGAACTCCGAACATTACATATTGAGGAAATTTAAATCAATTTTCTCAATATGGAGGGCCATTGAAGAGAAAAAGAATTCTGCAAATAGCCACGTCATCAGCTAATGGCCAGAGTGTGAATTATTACAATACCATGCTACACTTCAATCGGAGGAAAATACGAAAGATACCGAGGACACCCAGAAGGGTTATCATTTGGGTTCTCAGAAGGGTCATCATTTGGGTTCCACACTTCGACTTCCCTCCATTCCGAAAGCGAAGTGTCGAACTACTCTACACCCAGTCGCCATTATCCTAATCAAGGATCTTGAATATCTTTGAGGATAATGACAGTTAATAACGGTGTCAAGTTTTAAATTGATCCAGGATTAGTGTCGATGAATAGTTACACGTGTAATTAACTGAAGCATTGTAACCGACAGGTGTCCAGGATGATTCATCAACTAACAGTAAATAATTATTTACTCCATATGGTAAATCATGTAAGTTTTCTACAATAAATATAAGGAAGAAAGGAGGAGAAGCATCTTTTTCTCTCTTCTTCTCTCCAAAAACCTTATATTCTCTAAGATATTCATATTTACTTATATAATTTAAAAATTTTTCTAACAAAATTATCGGAGAGTCATTTTCGCTAATCCGCCGTTGAGTGACTTGTTTATTTTACATATTACTCATTGCAGATCATTCTAACGGAGAAGCCTATTCACACAAAACTTTTCCAAATTACATACAATTTTATTTTATTTTTCTTCAAAAAGTTTTGAAATTACAAAATAAACTGAAAAACAAATCCTCACATTTTATAAAGAAATGAGTTAAGCGGTCTTCGAAAAAATACCACGGTCAAGACAATTGGATGCCCAACATCCTTTGCATCCTGACAATGTGTCGATGTTGCCGCTCTTCTACCGTGTTTGTCACTCCTTTATTGAACTTTAAAACATAGACTAAAAATATTTTTAATTCTTTTTTTTGTTAAGAAAAAACTTAAATATCATCAATTTAATTCACATTGAAAATCTCAAAACATTCAGAATTTCTCTCTCTAGATGGATACCTATTTGGTAGATCCTAAACGGACAAGAGGGACAGATGCCTAATTTAAAGCTGGAATGCGTTATCCATTTATCCAAACAACACTGTGCTTTGCCGCTCCCGTGCATATCTACATTAGATATTGTTGTGGCTAGCTTCCTCATGAAGTCTTATAATTAATGTTCAAATTATTTGACATAATAATTATTAAAATCTCAATATTTAAGCTCACAAATGATTCCTTCAGTACAAAATTATGTAAACATATTTTCAATTAGTAATTAGTCGTACAAAATTATTGTTTTAATTAATTAAAATTTAATTTAAATTTTGATCATAAAATGTAATGAAAGAATATCTTATATTAAATGTAATTGGAATAAGTGCAGTTGGTAAGAGGCATTAATCATGCCACCAAAATTAATTTATTACAGAATTTTTTGACCTAGCTTTTACACGTATTTCCTTTCTTTTCATTTAATTCATTGCAATATATATTTATTTATTTATTCCAACAATTCAAATTCGTTATCTTTTATTCTTAAATTTGAACAATATATGAATAAATAGATATTAAAAAGACTTAATTATGAAGAAATTTAAGAGCAATTAGAATAAACTTAGAAATTTAAAGAAATAATCATATAATTTCAAAACTAAAATAAATTAATAATTTTATTTGAATCAATTGTTAATTTTTATATAATTTCCTATTACAGTTACAGAAATTGTACTAAAGTTTTCCTTTCTTCTTCTTTCAAGCTAACAAAGTTGAGAGCTTCATCATTAATCCATCCATACTTATCCATAAACCTGTTACTCAGTACCTTAGGAGGATATTCATGAATGCAATCTTTCCAAACCCTATTAGCCCCAGCATCATCCTCACCCAAATCCCTCATCACTTCCCACACACAATTGTTACACTTAAAACCCGCACCAAGACTTATCATAATAATTCTGTCACCTTTCTTCAGTCTCTTCTTAGCTTCCATGTAACCTAAAACGTACCACAGCCCACCGGCCGACGTGTTTCCGAACCGGTGCAGAGCCATACGTGCCGGTTCCACGTCATATTCCGTTAACTTCAAGTATAATTTCACACCATCAATCACTGCTTTCCCGCCTGGATGTATGCAAAAATGTTCCAATCCAGCTTTAAGATTTGGACTACTTCTTTCCGTGCCCAAAAGACTAGTACTAGATTTATTTGGTTTTATTTGTGCAAAAACGTAACGAACTATTTCCCAAAATGGAAGGATTTTAGGTACGAGAATTCTTAGATTCAAGGATAAAGCATGTGCACCAACTTTAGTAAGTTTCTTGGTGAGACGAAAACCTTGCTGTCCCAAATCATCCTCCATTTGTATACAACAATTATAAGCGTCATCGTCCTGTCCGTGATGTGTACGCACCATGTATTTTAACTTGAACATTGCCACATTTTTAACGATTTTTTGTTCGTAAAAAGCATGGAACAGCCACCGGATCGGAAAAGACAATTGGAAAGCATCATTGACTTTTCTTTACCGCAGTACCAATTTGCGCCCAGTGATTCCGTACTCACAACAATTGCAAATGCGTTCTCTCTGGTCTTGAACAGATGTTGCACGAGATCAATCGCGACAACGCTGGCGCTACACCCCATTCCGGAGAGATTAAACGACTTAATATCGGATCTCATATCGTAATGATTCACGATTCGAGACGTGAGAGATGGTGAAGGAGAAAGTAACGATACGTTGACCACGAGTATGTCAATTTCTCGAGGCGATATACCGGATTTGGCGAAGAGATTGTCGAGTGTTTGGTAAAAAATGTCGTCCATCTCCGATAAGGAATCCACGAAATTGGGAAACTCTTCTTTGCCGGAAAGGACGTTTTCTGGGGCATAGGTTTGTTCTCCGATGCCGGAATTCACCATGGTTTTGAACAGAAATCTGAAGTCTTCAAGACCTAGATTCTTGTTTCTTATGGCAACAGAAGCACAAGTTTTCGAATCTAGTTTTCTATCTTCCGTGGCTTTGTAACATTCGTATGCTAGCATATAACAATGTTGATTTGTTTTTCCCATGATGAACTTTAATAGTTTGAAAATAAGGTAAATGAAACAAAGAACAGAGATTGGTAAGAAGATGAACTCCATTTCTATTTTTTTTTTTTTTTTCAGAGAAAAAAAAAAAACCTAGAATTTGGAAGGATTTTTCTGCTCAAAGTGTAATTCAATTCACTTTTTGGACATATTTATTTATAGGCAGAGAAGAGAAGCTATCAATTATTTGTTCCAATCAAACTGTATATGTCACATAAATAAGTTTACACATTCTATGTAAGTATTTATAAAAGATGAGGCAAGAAATCAAACGTTAATTAAGATTTATTTTTCCTTTGCGTGATTTCTTCTGTTTATAGCCACAAAATGCTCACCTAATCCTTTCAAATTTAAGGACTGTTTTTCTTGAACAATTGAGTCATAATGACTGAAGTTTGACTGACATGTAAAATAATGAGATCCATGGATGTCCAAATCATCCAAAATTTGTTTCCTATTACCAGTCTTTTTTTTCTTTAATTTTGATGGTGGAAACGAAATATCCAGTACAAACCTTTAAAGTAATTTGTAAGAAAGTAATTTCCTTAGGCCCACGAACATACAACTTGACATTCAAAAATTAAATCTGTCATCTGATTCTCAACCACCATTCTTTCTTCTAGCTTTCAATGGTCAACTAATTCCTCTAAATTTCCCCTACTTCTCTTACCCCTCATTCATGCTTTGTCTTTCTTTTTCTTTTTTTCTCATTGGGAAACAACGCAAACTAGCAAGTACCTCTATCTCCCTTTTTGCCCTAGTTTCCATTCCTCTGTAATGAATTTGCATTCACAACCTTGTGATAACGGACGAGGTGAGTAACCATTACCCCATATGCATTTTAAGATCGATAAATATTCAATTTATACAAAATACATGTAATAATATTATTTGTGTATTATATTATGATTGGTATTATACTAATTCTGTCTATTTATATTATTTATTAATGTGTCAATACTAATATGTGGCGAATTGTATATACTATGGGTGGCGAATTGTATATACTATGGGTGGAAAATTGTATATACTATGGGTGGAAAACGAGTGAATACCCTACCATCAATAACGTGGATTTACAAAGATGTACACTTTATATATATATATATATACATATATATATATAAATTATTATTTTTTTTGAGTATGTAAGTCTGATAATTCATTAAGCTAAGGTGTAGTTTGAATAATATTGCATGTAATATAAATGCCGGACAAATTCATTACATGCCGGACAAGTCTGATAATATTGTTATTATACTAATTCTATTAATTGGTAATAAATGCCGGACAAATATTCTAATATACCAAAAATATAATAAATAATATTGCTGCTAAATCTAGTGAAAATTTAATTTTTAGAAGAAAAAAAATCAAATTAACATTCCTAAAAAACTTTGAACTCCACTTAGGAAAGTATAAGAAATCAAAAGAATTAATACTTACAATAATAATAAAAGCTTCAATAAAAACTTTTATCTCAAACCCTAAAATCAAATACAGGGTCTAGAATATTTTGGACTACCGTTTGTATTTTCAATGACTAATTAGTAAAACTGTACAATTATTTTAGACATAAACCTAACTATCCAACCATAATTATTACAGAAAGTGATTGTTGGAAATTTAGTTGCCCAAAACTATGAGATGTAAGAAGATGTATCTTTCCACCTATGGCAACGTCTTCAAACAAAAGATGATATATATTGATACGTCAAAAATTTGTTAGGGTGTTTTGAGGGTAAAAAGGTAAATGTGACTCCAGAGATCTTTGAAAATCCTGAAGTATAGGCAACCTGCAAAACAGAGGAAGTTCGGTGGGGACGTGGATCCCCGTGAACTCTCCAACAATCAAGTTAGTTTAGTATATAATTGGTAACTGTTTTTGGTATATCTGGCCTCCCCTTACCTTCGTCTGATCCTTTCCTTTTATAAGGATGTGGTAGAGGGATCGTGTAGATTCAGCTCGTGGGCTGTTAGCGGTTACCGTTGTGGAGAAACGGTCCTTGTTAGTGGGAGAGTGGAGATCCACGTTTTGATTGAGTGATTTATTCGTTCCGCTTTTTATGCTTGATGGTTTTGACTTTGAGTCAAACCGTGGTATACATGGCAGTATGCGGTTTTATTTGTTGTGTGGACATTTTTGCCCTTGGTGGATATATTTTTCCTTTCAGTGGCCCCTCAGCGAAGTATAGCATGACTTGGTGTGGACTTCGCTGGAGAGACAGTTGCCGAGTTTCTGGCTTTGGATTATAGGCATCCGATGACCGCTTCCTCGAGATCCCGTTGTGGTTCGGCGTGCTTCGGTCAGTGAGGGGACGCGCGGGGTGGGGTCACTTAAGGCTAGTGAAGGTGACGGTGTCGCTTTGTTTTTAATTCTGTCAGGTCCGAGGCATCTTTTTTTGCAGACCCGAGGCGTTGATCTTCGTGAGCAATCATGACGCCTTTGTAATAAAACTTTTTCTCATAATCATTTCAAAACCCCTCTTTTCTTTTCTCCCTTACGCACCCTTTGCCTTCGTCTTCTTCTAACCTCTTTCTTTCGAAGAACTCTTTCTGCCATTGCTGTTGTGCAGCTTTCTGAAGATTCTCCTTTTGCTTTGGTCGTGAGTTCAGTCCTGCACTCAACATTTTCGAACGTCTGCGATAATTTAAAAGGTATGCTTTTGTCCTTTTCTCTGTAGGTAGCCTCTGTTTTAACCGACGTTTTCTTTCGCTCTTGCTTGGTTTTCTATTGGACTGTGGCTCTTTGTAGTTCTGGGGTGATAGCTATGAGGGTTTATGTTTTGCTTGATTGTTGGATTGTTGTGTTTTATGGGGTTTTAGGACTGGTGTGAATTGATGTGGCTTGGTTGGTGTTTTTCCTGGTCTGTTATGGTTGGGGTTGGTTCGAATATAGTAGTGTGTTTTTTTTCCGATGCTGTTTTGAATTCTTTTAACCTCTGTTTGTAGTTTGAAAATGGCTGGCCAACGAGAGACATTGTTGGAGATGAAGTATCTGCATTGATGGCAGAGGGTTTTGGGGACCCTCAGCCTGCCCGCGAGGTGCTTTCTGAAGAGGTCCCGGCTGCCACCTCGTCTGGGCCCGTGCTGTTAGGGCCACTAGGTACGGGACCAATTCAACTCTATCTTCCATAAGTATAGTATAGATAGGAATGTGTATAGTTAGGCTTGCCCTTCGCACTAGGTAGAAGTCCACCCGTAGTATCCTTATCCCTCTAGCTCACTTCGAGGTGGGACTAGGCTGCCTATGGACCCCGCCTTCGTGGATTTCCTTGTGTATGCTCGTATACAACCCGGGCAACTTCACCCAAACGCCGTTCGGGCTCTTCTTTCTTTCTTTGATTTGTCTGGGTCATCGTTTAGGCTTTGAGCTGTCCATGAACATCTTGGGGATGTTCTTTTCCTCACTTCGCATGTCTGACAACACACTTTCACTCCGTCCGCGTAGAAATAGAGTCCCACTCTTTGACCCCCCTCCCAACAAAGTGGACTTTAGAAGTAGATGGGTGACAGTAGAGTCGAAGAGAGGTTTCCCCTTCCAGCCTTGTATCAATGAGGGTAGGCCCTTAACCTCTGTCTCCCCTTCTTCTTTGGACCCCTCCGAGAGATCCTTCCTCGAGCTCGTCACCCGGGACTTGGGGGTACGTCGAGATGGTCAGTCCCGGGTGTACTCTTCGAAAGACTTGTTGAGTGACCAAAGCCTAGAGTGGTGTGGTATAGGGGAGGGTTTGGAGTCTAGGAAAAGGGAATTAGGCTTTAAACCCGACGTGCCCAATGCCGAGTGGACTATACACCCCGGGGGACTCTTCTCCGTCCAGTGTGACCAGTGCCCTCCGTCTTCATTTCCGGGTTGCCAACCAAGCCGGGGTAACTCTTACTTCTGCCAATTTCCTTCACCTCGTATCTAGCAGGAACACTTATCCCCTTTTTTTGTTTGTTTTTTTCAGAGCCCGCTACTTTCAAGGCGGCTTGGAGGGAACGTGAGTAAGGGAGAAGTGTGCGCCAATCGCACTTGGATTCTCTTCCTCGTTTTCCACCTCGACTGATTGATCGAGGTGCCTCTAGGGATAGGCCCCTGTCATACCCGTCCTCCGCGGGCCAGTCTACACGCCGGAGTGGTCTCCCCCGTGTGTAAGGAAGGAAGGGTCGAAGTCTACCCCCTCTGCCCCATCAAGAACTCGCCCGCCCCTTATTCGGGACCCCACGGAGGAGGTGGAGTGGATGAGGAGCAGCTCACCACCATCGTCGTCAACGCACCTCGTCGCCGCGCTCGCTCCATGGAGATTGTACCAAGTCCTCCTGCTCAAGAAATTATGCCCGATGCCGATCCCACCTACCGAGGTTCGAGAGGAGGTGACTGCCACTCCGCCAACCGCAGGTGGGGAAGCTAAGGGGACCTCGTCCGTCATGGTTGAGACCGGGGTTCGTGATGCCAACGGAGGAGGGGGCTCTGCGGGAGTTAGCCGCTGAGATCTCCCCCAGGTCTCCACCCCTCAACAATTTGCGCTTCACCAATCGATACGCGGCGTCGTTTATCGGGGGGGCATCTTAGATCGAGCTGTGGACTTGGAGTCCCTGACCGGCATGGGCGAACTGAGTGTTGGTGAGGCTACTAACCGGGCCGATGCCCTCCTAGCTCGGGTAAGGGATTTAAATCTTTCTATATATATATATATTTTTTTTTTTAAACCATTTCCTTGTCTTCGCAGATTACCGCCTTTCTCAAGTACATCTCCCGATCTTATTTTTCAGCTGAGGAAGGAGGAGCAGCCAATGCTGAGTGGCGGGCTGCCAATGAGCCACGCATGGCCGTCCTGGAAACTAAGGTCAGGGATCAAGCTGCTAAGGTTGAATTGGCGGAGTCAGAGAAGCTGCAGCTTGTCAGCGAAGTGGCCGAATGGAAAGAGAAGATGTTGCGGCCGAGGAAGAGATGGCGAAGTTGCGGGCTGCTAATGCCGAATTGAACACAGCCCGGGATGAGGCGGTGGCTAGCAAGCTTTCCGTCGAAGAAGAGCTCAGACATTGTAGGTCGGCGAGGTTCAAGAAGAACATTATCGACAACTACAAGAGTTCGGCCGAATTTTACGAGGAGATTGGGCGTGAAGCTGGCTCTTACTTGGACAGGGGCTGCGTTCATATGATCCGGCAACTCCACCATCACTTCGATAAGAGTGTCCTGGTGAGGGCATATCAGTCGAACTTCGACAACGAAGCCTGTAGACAAGGAGCGGACTTTGTGCCGTACTCTGACGGGGAGCTTGAGGCACTCTGGGAGCGTGATGAAGAGAGAGGGAGGCCACTCTGGGAGGCTCCTCAGCCCTCTGCTCCAACCTTCTGGGAGCTGTTGGACGGCTCTGGCTCGTCATGATCTTTTGTAACTATTTGTTTTAAAGGAAACATTGTATCTTCTCTTTTTGACGAAATGAAACTCTTTATTTTATGTAACGTTGTCTTTCGATAGGTCACCACTTAATATGTTGAGCGTGTATCTTAATACTCCGAACTGACCTATGTAAAATAGGCTAAGTCTTCACTCCGCGGCCAGTCTTCAACTCAGTAGTCATGTCTTGTAGCTTCCTAAGACGAGGCTTGGTACTTCGCCAAACTTTAGACAAGTTAAAAATGGGTACCTAATTTGACTGTCTTTCGGGGATCTCTCCGGGCCGTACCTCGGCACTCGCATTAAGAAATCCTTTTATGACCGTAGTTCGGTACTTAGGCAATTCAGAAATCCTCCCGAGCCGTAGCTCGGTACTTACATTAATATAAATTCTTCCCTAGCCGTAGCCCGGTACTTATAAAATTCAGAAATCTTCCCGAGTCGTAGCTCGGTACTTACATTAATAGAAATTCTTCCCTAGTCGTAGCCCGGTACTTATAAAATTCGGAAATCTTCCCGAGTCGTAGCTCGGTACTTATTAATGGAAATTCTTCCCTAGCCGTAGCCCGGTACTTATAAAATTCAGAAATCTTCCCAGAGCCGTAGCTCGGTACTTTATTAGCACTGATGAAAGGAAACAAAAGAACTTCTCAATGTCGACTTTATCTTGAGTAAGAATGCGTTAAGTGTAATATCTCTTCAAATGATTGGCGTGCCATGGGTTTGGTAAGAGAATGTCATCTTTGTACGTAAGGCGGTACGTGCCGGGGTGTACTTCGCTGTTGACGAGGTATGGGCCCTCCCAATTGGGAGTTACTTGTTTTCCTGGATGTGCCTTGCTATTCCCTCAATCTTCCGAAGTACCCAGTGCCCGATCATGATTGGCCGCTCGGATACTTTCTTATCGTGGGTCCACTTCATTCTTTCCTTGAAGGATTGAGACTTTAGGCGGCTTGCGATTCGCCTCTCTTCCAGCAAGTCGAGGTCCACGTTTCTTGCTCTTTCGTTGTTGACTTGGTCATACATCACGACTCTTGCCGTCTGTACGACCACCTCGGCTGGTGCGACGGCCTCCAAGCCATATGCTAGTGCGAACGCAGACTCGCCTGTGGGGCCCCTTATCGAGGTGCGGACCACCCATAGTGCGGAGTGTAGCTCGTCAGCCCATTTGTTCGATATCCCTTCTAGGTTTCGTCGTAGGGCCCGTAATACTAGCTTGTTTGCGGCCTCTGCCTGGCTATTACCCTGTGGATGCGCGACTGAGGATTTCCAATGCTTGATGTGTAACCGATGGCACTTCGAGGTAAATTTGGCCGAGAATTGAACTCCGTGATCGGTCACCACTGCCTTGGGAACTCCAAAACGGCATATAACTTGCTCTTTGAGGAAATTTGTGACGTTTTCCTCTGTTTGTGTTCGTTGTGGAAGTTCCGAGGGATCTCCGAAAAATCTTGGAGGGGGTAGATCCGCGTCGGCCTTCCTGAATTCAGCCCTCAACTTTAGCCATTGTCGTGAAAGCTCTTGATCCTGTTTCAATTGTTCATTTTCTCTTTGCAACTGCTGCAACTCTTTCTCCGTTTCCTCAATTCTTTTAGAGTTGAACGTCGGGAAGTTTCTGGTTGTGGTCCCAATCTTTCCGAGACGGGACAGCGACTGGAACTAGGTGAGGACGAAGAATGTGATATTCTTGTCCCAGTTCCTCGGAATGATGATTGTCGGACAGTGCGTCCTTCTCCTGAATGTCTGGATAGTTTTTGATTTGTGAAGGAAAGATGAATATTCTGGTTGATGAATTCCCGGTAACGGAACCAAACTGATTCTGCAAAAATCTGTCGAGGGTAAAAAAGTAAATTAAAAGGCCGGGAATTCAGGAAACGTTTGGATGGATTCGTTTGTAGGAGACTTTGAATCAGTCAAAGTCAATGGAACGGGTACTTCGGGTAGTGGCCCCTTGACGAGCTATAATTCCGAGAGCTATACTTCGCGATGTAGACCACGTACTTTGCTGAGCCTCCAATAACCAGTACCTACAAAACAAATAAGTTCGATGGGGAGTTTGTTTCCCGTGAACTCTCCGATGCTTAAGTCAATAGAGTGTTTGTGTGTATTTTTGGATATTTGGAACCTTTTTTTACCTTTTGTTCAGATCTCTCTTTTATAAGAGTTTGTCTGATGGTGTCTCGTCTGTTCATAAGTTTCATGTTGGAGCTTTGGGCCGTTTTGACCGTTGTAGACAATGGGCTATAAATGTGGCCTTTATAAAGAGGTAACATCTGCACTTTATGAGGTCCATTAATTTGAACTTATGACGTCACGAGAGATCAAGGGCAGTTCAGGCGTGATAAAATTACTGTTCTGCCCCTAAGGTATATATATATATATAACTTTTTTGTTGAGTATGTGAGTCTGATAATTCATTATGCTAGGGTGTATTTTGAATAATATTGCTCCACGACTTAAGGATGACAAATATTCAATTTATACAACATAAATTTCATCTATTGTTATATTATTTCTGTCATATAATAATATTATTCTTGTGTGTTTAATTATATGTGATTGTTATTATACTAATTCCATCCATAATAAATTCTGGACAAATATTCTAATATACCAAAAATATAATAAATAATATTGCTGCTAAATCTAGTGAAAATTTAATTTTTAGAAGAAAAAAATCAAATTAACATGTCTAAAAAACTTTGAACTCCACTTAGGAAAGTATAAGAAATCAAAAGAATTAATACTTACAATAATAATAAAAGCTTCAATAAAAACTTTTATCTCAAACCCTAAAATCAAATACAGGGTCTAGAATATTTTGGACTACCGTTTGTATTTTCAATGACTAATTAGTAAAACTGTACAATTATTTTAGACATAAACCTAACTATCCAACCATAATTATTACAGAAAGTGATTGTTGGAAATTTAGTTGCCCAAAACTATGAGATGTAAGAAGATGTATCTTTCCACCTATGGCAACGTCTTCAAACAAAAGATGATATATATTGATACGTCAAAAATTTGTAAGGGTGTTTTGAGGGTAAAAAGGTAAATGTGACTCCAGAGATCTTTGAAAATCCTGAAGTATAGGCAACCTGCAAAACAGAGGAAGTTCAGTGGGGACGTGGATCCCCGTGAACTCTCCGACAATCAAGTTAGTTTAGTATATAATTGGTAATTGTTTTTGGTATATCTGGTCTCCCCTTACCTTCGTCTGATCCTTTCCTTTTATAAGGATGTGGTAGAGGGATCGTGTAGATTCAGCTCGTGGGCTGTTAGCGGTTACCGTTGTGGAGAAACGGTCCTTGTTAGTGGGAGAGTGGAGATCCACGTTTTGATTGAGTGATTTGTTCGTTCCGCTTTTTATGCTTGATGGTTTTGACTTTGAGTCAAACCGTGGTATACATGGCAGTATGCGGTTTTATTTGTTGTGTGGACATTTTTGCCCTTGGTGGATATATTTTTCCTTTCAGTGGCCCCTCAGCGAAGTATAGCACGACTTGGTGTGGACTTCGCTGGAGAGACAGTTGCCGAGTTTCTGGCTTTGGATTATAGGCATCCGATGACCGCTTCCTCGAGATCCCGTTGTGGTTCGGCGTGCTTCGGTCAGTGAGGGGACGCTCGTGGGTGGGGTCACTTAAGGCTAGTGAAGGTGACGGTTGTCGCTTTGTTTTTAATTCTGTCAGTTCCGAGGCATCTTTTTTGCAGACCCGAGGCGTTGATCTTCGTGAGCAATCATGGCGCCTTTGTAATAAAACTTTTCTCATAATCATTTCAAAACCCCTCTTTTTCTTTTCTCCCTTACGCACCCTTTGCCTTCGTCTTCTTCTAACCTCTTTCTTTCGAAGAACTCTTTCTGCCATTGCTGTTGTGCAAGCTTTCTGAAGATTCTCCTTTTGCTTTGGTCGTGAGTTCAGTCCTGCACTCAACATTTCGAACGTCTGCGATAATTTAAAAGGTATGCTTTGTCCTTTTCTCTGTAGGTAGCCTCTGTTTTACCGACGTTTTTCTTTCGCTCTTGCTTGGTTTTCTATTGGACTGTGGCTCTTTTGTAGTTCTGGGGTGATAGCTATGAGGGTTTATGTTTTTGCTTGATTGTTGGATTGTTGTGTTTATATGGGGTTTTAGGACTGGTGTGAAATTGATGTGGCTTGGTTGGTGTTTTTCCTGGTCTGTTATGGTTGGGGGTCGGTTCGAATATAGTAGTGGGTTTTTTCCGGATGCTGTTTTGAATTCTTTTAACCTCTGTTTGTAGTTTGAGAAATGGCTGGCCAACAGAGAGACATTGTTGGAGATGAAGTATCTGCATTGATGGCAGAGGGTTTTGGGGACCCTCAGCCTGCCCGCGAGGTGCTTTCTGAAGAGGTCCCGGCTGCCACCTCGTCTGGGCCCGTGCTGTTAGGGCCACTAGGTACGGGACCAATTCAACTCTATCTTCCATAAGTATAGTATAGATAGGAATGTGTATAGGTTAGGCTTGCCCTTCGCACTAGGTAGAATGTCCACCCGTAGTATCCTTATCCCTCTAGCTCACTTCGAGGTGGGACTTAGGCTGCCTATGGACCCCGCCTTCGTGGATTTCCTTGTGTATGCTCGTATACAACCCGGGCAACTTCACCCAAACGCCGTTCGGGCTCTTCTTTCTTTGATTTGTTTGGGTCATCGTTTAGGCTTTGAGCTGTCCATGAACATCTTGGGGATGTTCTTTTCCTCACTTCGCATGTCTGACAACACACTTTCACTCCGTCCGCGTAGAAATAGAGTCCCACTCTTTGACCCCCCTCCCAACAAAGTCGACTTTAGAAGTAGATGGGTGACAGTAGAGTCGAAGAGAGGTTTCCCCTTCCAGCCTTGTATCAATGAGGGTAGGCCCTTAACCTCTGTCTCCCCTTCTTCTTTGGACCCCTCCGAGAGATCCTTCCTCGAGCTCGTCACCCGGGACTTGGGGGTACGTCGAGATGGTCAGTCCCGGGTGTACTCTTCGAAAGACTTGTTGAGTGACCAAAGCCTAGAGTGGTGTGGTATAGGGGAGGGTTTGGAGTCTAGGAAAAGGGAATTAGGCTTTAAACCCGACGTGCCCAATGCCGAGTGGACTATACACCCCGGGGGACTCTTCTCCGTCCAGTGTGACCAGTGCCCTCCGTCTTCATTTCCGGGTTGCCAACCAAGCCGGGGTAACTCTTACTTCGCCAATTTCCTTTCACCTCGTATCTAGCAGGAACACTTATCCCCTTTTTTTGTTTGTTTTTTTTCAGAGCCCGCTACTTTCAAGGCGGCTTGGAGGGAACGTGAGTAAGGGAGAAGTGTGCGCCAATCGCACTTGGATTCTCTTCCTCGTTTTCCACCTCGACTGATTGATCGAGGTGCCTCTAGGGATAGGCCCCTGTCATACCCGTCCTCCGCGGGCCAGTCTACACGCCGGAGTGGGTCTCCCCGTCGTGTAAGGAAGGAAGGGTCGAAGTCTACCCCCTCTGCCCCATCAAGAACTCGCCCGCCCCTTATTCGGGACCCCACGGAGGAGGTGGAGGAAGTGGATGAGGAGCAGCTCAGACCACGTCGTCGTCAACGCACCTCGTCGCCGGCTCGCTCCATGGAGATTGTACCAAGTCCTCCTGCTCAAGAAATTATGCCCGATGCCATCCACCTACCGAGGTTCGAGAGGAGGTGACTGCCACTCCGCCAACCGCAGGTGGGGAAGCTAGAGGGGACCTCAGTCCGTCATGGTTGAGACCGGGGTTCGTGATGCCAACGGAGGAGGGGGCTCTGCGGGAGTTAGCCGCTGAGATCTCCCCCAGGTCTCCACCCCTCAACAATTTGCGCTTCACCAATCGATACGCGGCGTCGTTTATCGGGGGGGCATCTTAGATCGAGCTGTGGACTTGGAGTCCCTGACCGGCATGGGCGAACTGAGTGTTGGTGAGGCTACTAACCGGGCCGATGCCCTCCTAGCTCGGGTAAGGGATTTAAATCTTTCTATATATATATATATTTTTTTTTAAACCATTTCCTTGTCTTCGCAGATTACCGCCTTTCTCAAGTACATCTCCCGATCTTATTTTTCAGCTGAGGAAGGAGGAGCAGCCAATGCTGAGTGGCGGGCTGCCAATGAGCCACGCATGGCCGTCCTGGAAACTAAGGTCAGGGATCAAGCTGCTAAGGTTGAATTGGCGGAGTCAGAGAAGCTGCAGCTTGTCAGCGAAGTGGCCGAATGGAAAGAGAAGATGTTGCGGCCGAGGAAGAGATGGCGAAGTTGCGGGCTGCTAATGCCGAATTGAACACAGCCCGGGATGAGGCGGTGGCTAGCAAGCTTTCCGTCGAAGAAGAGCTCAGACATTGTAGGTCGGCGAGGTTCAAGAAGAACATTATCGACAACTACAAGAGTTCGGCCGAATTTTACGAGGAGATTGGGCGTGAAGCTGGCTCTTACTTGGACAGGGGCTGCGTTCATATGATCCGGCAACTCCACCATCACTTCGATAAGAGTGTCCTGGTGCGGGCATATCAGTCGAACTTCGACAACGAAGCCTGTAGACAAGGAGCGGACTTTGTGCCGTACTCTGACGGGGAGCTTGAGGCACTCTGGGAGCGTGATGAAGAGAGAGGGAGGCCACTCTGGGAGGCTCCTCAGCCCTCTGCTCCAACCTTCTGGGAGCTGTTGGACGGCTCTGGCTCGTCTTGACCTTTTGTAACTATTTGTTTTAAAGGAAACATTGTATCTTCTCTTTTTGACGAAATGAAACTCTTTATTTTATGTAACGTTGTCTTTCGATAGGTCACCACTTAATATGTTGAGCGTGTATCTTAATACTCCGAACTGACCTATGTAAAATAGGCTAAGTCTTCACTCCGCGGCCAGTCTTCAACTCAGTAGTCATGTCTTGTAGCTTCCTAAGACGAGGCTTGGTACTTCGCCAAACTTTAGACAAGTTAAAAATGGGTACCTAATTTGACTGTCTTTCGGGGATCTCTCCGGGCCGTACCTCGGCACTCGCATTAAGAAATCCTTTTATGACCGTAGTTCGGTACTTAGGCAATTCAGAAATCCTCCCGAGCCGTAGCTCGGTACTTACATTAATAGAAATTCTTCCCTAGCCGTAGCCTGGTACTTATAAAATTCAGAAATCTTCCCGAGCCGTACCTCGGTACTTATATTAATAGAAATTCTTCCCCAGTCGTAGCTTGGTACTTATAAAATTTGGAAATCTTCCCGAGCCGTAGCTCGGTACTTACATTAATAGAAATTCTTCCCTAGCCGTAGCCCGGTACTTATAAAATTCAGAAATCTTCCCGAGTCGTAGCTCGGTACTTACATTAATAGAAATTCTTCCCTAGTCGTAGCTCGGTACTTATAAAATTCGGAAATCTTCCCGAGTCGTAGCTCGGTACTTACATTAATGGAAATTCTTCCCTAGCCGTAGCCCGGTACTTATAAAATTCAGAAATCTTCCCAAGCCGTAGCTCGGTACTTTATTAGCACTGATGAAAGGAAACAAAAGAACTTCTCAATGTCGACTTTATCTTGAGTAAGAATGCGTTAAGTGTAATATCTCTTCAAATGATTGGCGTGCCATGGGTTTGGTAAGAGAATGTCATCTTTGTACGTAAGGCGGTACGTGCCGGGGTGTACTTCGCTGTTGACGAGGTATGGGCCCTCCCAATTGGGAGTTAACTTGTTTTCCTGGATGTGCCTTGCTATTCCCTCAATCTTCCGAAGTACCCAGTGCCCGTTCATGATTGGCCGCTCGGATACTTTCTTATCGTGGGTCCACTTCATTCTTTCCTTGAAGGATTGAGACTTTAGGCGGCTTGCGATTCGCCTCTCTTCCAGCAAGTCGAGGTCCACGTTTCTTGCTCTTTCGTTGTTGACTTGGTCATACATCACGACTCTTGCCGTCTGTACGACCACCTCGGCTGGTGCGACGGCCTCCAAGCCATATGCTAGTGCGAACGCAGACTCGCCTGTGGGGCCCCTTATCGAGGTGCGGACCACCCATAGTGCGGAGTGTAGCTCGTCAGCCCATTTGTTCGATATCCCTTCTAGGTTTCGTCGTAGGGCCCGTAATACTAGCTTGTTTGCGGCCTCTGCCTGGCTATTACCCTGTGGATGCGCGACTGAGGATTTCCAATGCTTGATGTGTAACCGATGGCACTTCGAGGTAAATTTGGCCGAGAATTGAACTCCGTGATCGGTCACCACTGCCTTGGGAACTCCAAAACGGCATATAACTTGCTCTTTGAGGAAATTTGTGACGTTTTCCTCTGTGGGGTTTCTCAAGGCCTTAGCCTCTATCCATTTTGAAAAGTAGTCTACTGCCACCACTAGGTATTCATACCCGTTCCTCGTTTTTGGGAATTATCTCATTAGGTCCATACCCCACATGTCAAACGGCCATGCTACCACGACTGGGGTTTATTCTATGGAGGGTAGTTGTGGTATGTTCCCAAAGATTTGGCAGGTGTTGCAGTTTTTGACATATCGCCTGGCGTCCTCCCTTAATGTCGGCCAATAATATCCTTGATTGATTATTCTTTCCGCCAGGGCTCGGGCCCCTGGGTGTCCTCCGCACTCCCCCTCATGCATCTCGGCGAGTAAGTCGCCCACTTGGGACGGCGGGATGCAACGGAGTAAAGGTTTGGAGAAAGATCGGTGGTATAGGATATTATTCTAGAGGACATACCTGGCGGACTGCCGTTTTATCTGTCGTGCATGGGTGGTGTCTTTTGGTAGTATTCCGCTCTGGATGTACTTCGCTATTTCGTCCACCCAGTCTTCCGATGCGCGGAGTATGGGCTGCACCATCCTCGTATCTCCAGGGCTTGTCCTTATCTCTACTGGGAACCCCTCCTCGTTGGGAGTTTCGCCCGAAGCTATCTTCGCCAGGCGGTCCGCTGTTTTATTATCGTTCCGGCTGACCAGGGATAAGTTGAAGAAATCGAACTTGTCCCTCCATTGTCTGGCTTTTTCAGCGTAATTCTGGAGGTTCTCCAAGTGTACAGCATATGTGCCCTGCACCTGGTTAACGACGAGCTGTGAGTCGCTGAAGACTTTGAGGGCCATTATGTTTGCGGCGTGAGCCCATTCTACCCCCATGAGCAGGGCTTCGTACTCCGCCTGATTGTTTGATAGATTAGTCTCAAGTCTCGCAGCTCGCATCTCGGTGTATTTTTTGTTTGGTGAGATTAAGGCTACGCCGATGCCCACTCCGCTGGCGTTGACTGCCCCATCTACCCATAACTCCCATGGGTCCATCGTCTGTTGGCTGTGTTTTTCCTCTGTGAATGATCCTTCCGTGAGGAAGTCGGCCAGGGCTTGGGCTTTGATGGCTGTCCGGGGTTTGAAAGTGACCTCCTGGCCCCACAGCTCTATAGACCACCGGAGCAGTCTCCCCGATTGATCTAGCTTATGAAAGACCTGTTTTAGCGGAGCATCGGTGTAGACGATGATCGGATGGGACTCGAAGTATGGCCTCAGCTTCCGGGATGAGATTACCAGCGCGTACGCCAGCTTTTCTATATTGGAGTATCTGGATTCGGCACCGTTCAAGGCCTTGCTGATGAAGTAAACGGGGTATTGCTTCGATCCCTCCTCTTTTATCAGTACGGAGGCTACCACGAAGTCCGAGAATGAGAGGTATAGGAATAGTATCTCGCCCGTGTCTGGTGGCCGCAGCAGAGGTAATTGTGACAAGTGGGCCCTAAGATCTTCCCATGCTTTGCTGCACTCCAGAGTCCATTCAAAACCGTTCTTTGAGTTCTTTAGTGTTTTGAAAAAACCGGTCGAGGGCGGCGCGGTAAGTCGTGCCACTGCTGCCAATTTCTCCGGGTTGGCCTCGATTCCTCTCTCGGATGTCATGAACCCAAGGAATTTTCCGGACTTGACTCCGAACGCACACTTCGTGGGGTTCAGCTTTAAGTTGTACTCGGCTAAACTGGAGAAAGTTTCCTCCAGGTCATCTAGGTGTGATTTCCCACGCTTGGTTTTGATCACCATATCATCTACGTAGGCTTCCACGTTCCTTCCTATCTGCTGCCGAAGGATGTAATTCATCATCCGTTGGTATGTGGCCCCTGCATTCTTGAGGCCGAAGGGCATCACATTGTAGTAGTATACGGCTCCTGCAACTCGGAACGAAGTGTGGAGTTGGTCGCTCGGCTTCATCCTGATCTGGTAGTATCCCGAGAAAGCGTCCATAAAACTCAAAAGCTCATACCCCGAAGTTGAGTCAACGAGAGCGTCGATTCGGGGTAGCGGGTAACAATCCTTAGGACAGGCTTTGTTGAGATCGGTGTAGTCGACGCACATTCTCCACTTTCCGTTGGCTTTCTTGACCATTACCACATTTACCAGCCACGTGGGATATTTGACTTCACGGATAAAGCCTGCTTTGAGTAACTTCTCTACTTCCTCTTTCATGCCTTGCTCCTTTTCCTCTCCGAACTTTCGGGGTTTCTGTCTCACCGGTGGGCATTTGGCACTTATGCTGAGGGCGTGCTCGGCCACAGATGCGTCGATACTGGGCATGTCCTCCGTGTACCAGGCGAAGCTGTCCTGGTGACTTTTAAGGAAGTCGATGATACTTCGCCGGAGTTTGTCGAGTATTTCCCTGCCGATTTTAACGGTTTGCTGTGGGTACTTCGGGTTAATGATATCCTCGTCGAACTCCCGGGTACCCGATGCTTCTATGACCAGATCGTAAATTTGCTTTTCGAGGACTTTCAATATCCTTTGGTCATTGGGAGCGGCTACCGAGTTAATTGTCGCGGCGCTGTCCAACCCGCCCCTTTTTCTTTTGACTTTCATGATTTGCCCTACGAGGCTGCGAGGATGGCTTTTAACAAATCCTACGCCTTGCGGAGTATAGAATTGTACTTGTTGGTGCGAGGTGGATATTATGAGGTTGAATGCCGCGTGGCAGGGGGTACCCAGTATCGCATTGTACGGGGAATCTAGGTCCACCACGTAAAATTTGACCTCTTCGGTCCGTTGCCGCTCTCCCTCCCCGAGAGTCACCTGTATCCGAATAGTTCCTTTTACCGGCACCTTGTGGGTAGAGAAACCCTCGAGGACCATTCCGCTGGCCTTAAGGTCGGCGTCACTTAGGCCCATTTCCTTGAAACACTGGAGGTACATGATGTTCTTGGCAGCTCCTGTATCGATTAGAATTCTCCTCACTGTGCATTTGTCGATACCGTCTTTCGTCATTCGTGCCTCGAGGACAATGGGTGTGATTCTTGCTTCCTCGTTGTGTTCTATCTCTTCATTTGAGAAGGAGATAACCTCGCGTTGTTCGAACTCGTATTCAGGAACGAGATACGACTTTGTGAGGTTATAGATCTCCTTTTTTATCTTCTTGGCCGAAGATATGTCGGGGTTGATCATGTCAATCACTCTTTCGCCTTTGTCCTTTTGTTGTTGGGCGTTGGTGACGTACTCTTTTAAGCATCCCTCTTTGATGAGGCGCTCTATGGCCCTCTTCAGTTGGAAGCAGTCTTCTGTGGTATGCCCGTAGTCACAGTGGAACCTGTAAAATTTGGACTTATCCCTTGCGGGGTAAGATTGTTGCCTCATCAGTGCAGGGTCTTGAACCCCGTACTTGTCCTTTATGACTGCTACGAGGGTCTCTTTTGAGACGTTCAAGGGTGTAAACGTCTCCGGCTTTTTGAACCAAACTTTCTCTTTTTTATCCGCGAAGCTTGGGGGACTTTTCCGGAGTTCGGACGGCTTATCCTTTGTTCTGGCGGAGTCGCGTGTGCTGCCCTCAGCCAATGCGACTTTTCGTGCTACGTCAAACATTTCGCCTATGGTCGCTGGTCTCCTTAATTGGAGCTCCGTATAGAGCATTCTGGAGTGGAAGCCTCCCTCAAAGCATGTGATGATCGTGTCCTGGCTAATTCCCTCTATCTCGTCATAAGTCTTCTTAAATCGCTCGAGGAACGACAGTAGAGACTCATCATCTCGCTGTTTGATATTCGCCAGGTCTCCTCTTGTTTTCGGAATCGTTCCTGCTGTACTGAATTTGTCCAGAAAGATCTTTTCTAGAGTGTTCCAGGAATCTATTGTGCCCGACTGTAAGGAGGTGAACCATGTGAGCGCCTTGTTGGTCAAGGTGCTTGGGAACGCTTTGCACAGGACCGCCTCGTCGCTCGTGATAGACTAATGAGCGTTTGGTAATGGCATATGTGCTCTTGCGGCCGTGTCTGTCCGGCATACGGGACAAACTTTGGAAGTTGGAGAGAGGGGTCAGGCGTTATGTCATGAATCCACTTCGTGAACGGGCCTAGTCCGATTGATCTCGTCCTTGGAATTTTCGTTGAACTCTTGGCCTTTTCTGGACTTCGCTCGACACCTCGCCTTTTCTCAGCGAGCTTTGAAGTGGGCTTGGAGGTATGGTGGCTTTCTCCTACTTCGCTAACCGCTGGGCGGGATTTTCTGCTCGCCTGTCTACCGTGTCTTTCGGTCCTTTTAGTGGCTGCAGTCTGTTTGCTAATCAGGGTGCGGGATCTCGGGGGTGGAGCTTCCGAGTATACTCTTCCTCCGTTCGGGAGCATCGGAGGGGTTAGGCCCTCTCTAGCATACTCCACGTGGAGTTGCTTCCACTGTTCCGCGAGGTCCCGTTCTTTTTGGAGCTTCTCAACCCTTCTCTGCAGCTCTTCTATTTCCTTTGCTCGCCCATCGTCAGTGGCTTGCTTTTCGCTTAGGTGGTCGCGGAGGTCGGCTGTCCGGCGAGGTGACCCGTCGGGTCCCAGTCGCTCCAGGGCGGAGTGGAGATGGGGATCGACGGGAGCCGAGGAATGGGCGGCCCGATGAATCTCAGGGTGAGACATTGGGAGTGTTGCGTCGGGATGATTTTTGTGATTTCCCGATTGTCGGGACGTCATAGCTTTTTTGAGGACAGGTCAAAGTAAAGGACGAAACTCGTTCCCGGTAACGTAACCAAACTGATACGTCAAAAATTTGTAAGGGTGTTTTGAGGGTAAAAAAGTAAATGTGACTCCAGAGATCTTTGAGAATCCTGAAGTATAGGCAACCTGCAAAACAGAGGAAGTTCGGTTGGGACGTGGATCCCCGTGAACTCTCAGACGATCAAGTTAGTTTAGTATATAATTGGTAACTGTTTTTGGTATTTCTGGCCTCCCCTTACCTTCGTCTGATCCTTTCCTTTTATAAGGATGTGGTAGAGGGATTGTGTAGATTCAGCTCGTGGGCTGTTAGCGGTTACCATTGTGAAGAAACGGTCCTTGTTAGTGGGAGAGTGGAGATCCACGTTTTGATTGAGTGATTTGTTCGTTCCGCTTTTTATGCTTAACGGGTTTGACTTTGAGTCAAACCGTAGTATACATGGCAGTATGCGGTTTTATTTGTTGTGTGAACATTTTTGCCTTTGGTGGATATATTTTTCCTTTCAATATATATATATATATATATATATCTTTCCACCTATATAAATATATGCCGTCGTCTTCAAACTTATCCATGAAAAAGTTGATGCAACATTTATCAAGATTCAACCTCTATATAGTCTCAAAATATATTTTATATATAAATAGAATAATGTTTTCAAATAAAAAAAAAGTTGAGACTTTTTTTTTTAATATATTAATGCACTTTTAAGTGTCTAAATATTTATTTTAAAAAACCTATATACATAATTAAAATTTTGAAGTTTAAATCACTTTAATAAATGTCTCGATATCCTATTTTTTGTGGTATGATTTCAACAACAATGAAGTAGCTTATTGTATATGCAAACTTTCTATTCAATTATACATGAATTAAATGTGCCGCCAACCAAAGAAGCTTGACAAATTTTATTCATTGGTATATATGATGCATTAATAAATAATATATATAATAATATATATATATAGATATAGATGTATTTATTTATTTATTTATTTATTTATTTATTTATTTATTTCGTTACAATTTATCTTTTTTCCCATTTTTTTTAAAACAAATAAATAAATTAGGCCATATATATAATTACAATTTTTTTTAAAGAAACAAATAAATAAATATACAAATATTGTAAGCTGAGTTATTATATAATTTGTCTAAATTAGACGATATATATAGTTGCATACGGGCAATGTATTCTTTCAAGCATCCTTCCTGAATAAGCTTTTCGATTGTTCTTTTCAGTTGGAAGCATTTCTCCGTGGTGTGACCATAGTCTCTGTGGAATCTACAAAACTTGGTCTTATCCCGCGTAGCGAATGAATGTGACTTCATCGGGGCAGGATCCCTTACTCCATATTTCTCTTTGATCACTGCAATCAGACTTTCCTTTGGAACATTCAAAGGTGTAAAAGTTTCCAATTTTTTACCTCGATTTTTGTCTCTTCGTTCGGAAAAACTCGAGGTCACATCCTTTGGATGCTCGTGTTGCTAATCCTCCCTTCTTGTGGTGGATTCGAGTGCACTGCTCTCCGCTAATGCTACATTTCGAGCAACGCTGAACATTTCACCAATGGTCTCCGGCTTTCTCAACTGAAGCTCGGTGTATAACATCCTAGATCTGAATCCTCCTTCAAAACAGGTGATGACAGTATCCTGGCTAATTCCTTCGATGTCATCGTAGGTCTTCTTGAATTGCTCCAAGAAGGAGAGCAGAGTTTCATCTTCTCGCTGCTTGATATTAGCCAAGTCTCCTCTTGTTTTTGGTATGGTTCCTGCAGTAATGAATTTGTCCAGAAATATTTTCTCTTGTGTGTTTAATTATATGTGATTGTTATTATACTAATTTCATCCATAATAAATTCTGGACAAATATTCTAATATACCAAAAATATAATAAATAATATTGCTGCTAAATCTAGTGAAAATTTAATTTTTAGAAGAAACAAAATCAAATTAGCATGTCTAAAAAACTTTGAACTCCACTTAGGAAAGTATAAGAAATCAAAAGAATTAATACTTACAATAATAATAAAAGCTTCAATAAAAAATTTTATCTCAAACCCTAAAATCAAATACAGGGTCTAGAATATTTTGGACTACCGTTTGTATTTTCAATGACTAATTAGTAAAACTGTACAATTATTTTAGACATAAACCTAACTATCCAACCTTAATTATTACAGAAAGTGATTGTTTGAAATTTAGTTGCCCAAAACTATGAGATGTAAGAAGATGTATCTTTCCACCTATGGCAACTTCTTCAAATAAAAGATGATATATATATCCACCTATATAAATATATGCCGTCGTCTTCAAATTTATCCATGAAAAAGTTGATGCAATATTTATTAAGATTCAACCTCTACATAGTCTCAAAATATATTTTATATATAAATAGAATAAAGTTTTCAAAAAAATAAAAATAAAAATTTTGAGACTTTTTTTTATATTAATATATTACTGCACTTTTAAGTGTCTAAATATTTATTTTAAAAAACCTATATACATAATTAAAATTTTGAAGTTTAAATCACTTTAATAAATGTCTCGATATCCTATTTTTTGTGGTATGATTTCAACGACAATGAAGTAGCTTATTTTATACGAAAACTTTCTATTCAATTATACATGAATTAAATGTGCCTCCAAAGAAGCTTGACAAATTTTATTCATTGGTATATATGATGCATATATTATATATATATATAATATATATATATTTTTTTTTTTTTTTTTTTTTTTTTTTTTTTTTTTTTTATATTATTATTTTTATTTATTTATTTATTTCGTTTCAATTTATCTTTTTCCCATTTTTAAAAAAAAAATAAATTAGACGATATATAAAGTTACAATTTTTTTAAAGAAACAAATAAATAAATATACAAATATTGTAAGCTGAGTTATTATATAATTTGTCTAAACTAGACAATATATATAGTTGCATACCGGCAATGTATTCTTTCAAGCATTCTTTCTGAATGAGCTTTTCGATTGCTCTTTTTAGTTGGAAGCATTCTTCCGTATTGTGACCATAGTCTTTGTGGAATCCACAGAACTTGGTCGTATCCCGCGTAGCGAATGAATGTGACTTCATCGGGGTAGGATCCCTTACTACATATTTCTCTTTGATCACTGCAATCAGACTTTCCTTTGGAACATTCAAAGGTGTAAAAGTTTCAAATTTCTTACCTCGATTTTTGTCTCTTTGTTCGGAAAAACTCGAGGCCACATCCTTTGGATGCTCGTGTTGCTTATCCTTCCTTCTTGTGGTGGATTCGAGTGCACTGCTCTCCGCTAATGCTACTTTTCGAGCAACGCTGAAATTTCACCAATGGTCTCCGGCTTTCTCAGCTGAAGTTCAGTATATAGCATCCTAGATCTGAATCCTCCTTCGAAACACGTGATGACAGTATCCTGGCTAATTCCTTCGATGTCATCGTAGGTCTTCTTGAATCGCTCCAAGAAGGAGAGGAGAGTTTCATCTTCTTGCTGCTTGATATTAGCCAAGTCTCCTCTCGTTTTTGGTATGGTTCCTGCAGTACTGAATTTGTCCAGAAATATTTTCTCTAAGGTATGCCATGAGTCGATAGTGCCTGTTTTTAGAGATGTGAACCAGGTCAGAGCTTTGTCGGATAGTGTGCTCGGGAATGCTTTGCATAAGATGGCTTCGTCATTTGTGACTAACCCCATGGCCGATTAGTAGCAGCACACGTGTTCGAGGGGTCGGGATAACCCCGAGTATAGGACGAATTGCGGGATTTTGAGGCTTGGATCGGGGGAGACATTTTGGATCCACTTGGTGAAAGGTCCCAGTTCGATCGACCTGGATTTATGAACTTTGGTGGGATTCTTTCCTTTCTCCAGACTATATTCGGGGGAACGCTCTCTGGCCATTCTTTTATGAACAGGTTTCGAGGAATGATGACTTTACCCTACTTCGCTGACCGCCTGCTTTTTGCCAGTCCGTGTTTCACGCCTCTCATCTTTTTTTGTGGCTGTTTGTGTTCGTGGTGGAAGTTCCGAGGGATCTCCGAAAAATCTTGGAGGGGGTAGATCCGCGTCGGCCTTCCTGAATTTAGCCCTCAACATTAGCCATTGTCGTGAAAGCTGTTGATCCTGTTTCAATTGTTCATTTTATCTTTGCAACCGCTGCAACTCTTTCTCCGTTTCCTCAATTCTTTTAGAGTTGAGTTGTTCTCTCAAATCTTGAGAACGTCGGGAAGTTTCTGGTTGTGGTCCCAATCTTTCCGAGACGGGACGGCGACTGGAACTAGGTGAGGACGAAGAATGTGATATTCTTGTCCCAGTTCCTCAGAATGATGATTGTGGGACAGTGCGTCCTTCTCCTGAATGTCTGGACATTTTTTTATTTGTGAATGAAAGCTGAATATTCTGGTTGATGAATTCCCGATAACGGAACCAAACTGATTCTGCAAATATCTGTCGAGGGTAAAAAAGTAAATTAAAAGGTCGGGAATTCAGGAAACGTTTGGATGGATTCGTTTGTAGGAGACTTTGAATAGGTCAAAGTCAATGGAACAGGTACTTCGGGTAGTGGCCCCTTGACGAGCTATAATTTTGAGAGCTATACTTCGCGATGTAGAGCCACGTACTTTGCTGAGCCTCCAATAGCGAGTACCTACAAAACAAATAAGTTCGATGGGGAGTTTGTTCCCCGTGAACTCTCGATGCTTAAGTCAGTAGAGTGTTTGTGTGTATTTTTGGATATTTGGAACCTTTTTTTACCTTTTGTTCAGATCTCTCTTTTATAGGAGTTTGTCTGATGGTGTCTCGTCTGTTCATAAGTTTCCTGTTGGAGCTTTGGGCCGTTTTGACCATTGTAGACAACGGGCTATAAATGTGGCCTTTATAAAGAGGTAACGTCTGCTCTTTATGAGGCCCATTAATTTGAACTTATGACGTCAGGTGAAATCAGGGGTAGTTAAGGCATGATAAAATTACTGTTCTGCCCCTGAGGTATATATATATATAACTTTTTTGTTGAGTATGTGAGTCTGATAATTCATTATGCTAGGGTGTATTTTGAATAATATTGCTCCACGACTTAAGGATGACAAATATTCAATTTATACAACATAAATTTCATCTTTTGTTATATTATTTCATCATATAATAATATTATTCTTGTGTGTTTAATTATATGTGATTGTTATTATACTAATTCCATCCATAATACATTCTGGACAAATATTCTAACATACCTAAAATATAATAAATAATATTGCTGCTAAATCTAGTGAAAATTTAATTTTTAGAAGAAAAAAAATCAAATTAACATGTCTAAAAAACTTTGAACTCCACTTAGGAAAGTATAAGAAATCAATTAATACTTACAATAATAATAAAAGCTTCAATAAAAAAATTTATCTCAAACCCTAAAATCAAATACAGGGTCTAGAATATTTTGGACTACCGTTTGTATTTTCAATGACTAATTAGTAAAACTGTACAATTATTTTAGACATAAACCTAACTATCCAACCTTAATTATTACAGAAAGTGATTGTTGGAAATTTAGTTGCCCAAAACTATGAGATGTAAGAAGATGTATCTTTCCACCTATGGCAACTTCTTCAAACAAAAGATGATATATATATATATCTTTCCACCTATATAAATATATGCCGTCGTCTTCAAACTTATCCATGAAAAAGTTGATGCAACATTTATCAAGATTCAACCTCTATATAGTCTCAAAATATATTTTATATATAAATAGAATAAAGTTTTCAAATAAAAAAAAATTTTGAGACTTTGTTTTTTAATATATTACTGCACTTTTAAGTGTCTAAATATTTATTTTAAAAAACCTATATACATAATTAAAATTTTGAAGTTTAAATCACTTTAATAAATGTCTCGATATCCTATTTTTTGTGGTATGATTTCAACAACAATGAAGTAGCTTATTGTATATGCAAACTTTCTATTCAATTATACATGAATTAAATGTGCCTCCAACCAAAGAAGCTTGACAAATTTTATTCATTGGTATATAAGATGCATTAATATATATATATATATATATATAATATTATATATATATATATATATTATTTATTTATTTATTTATTTATTTATTATTTATTTATTTTTTATTCATTTATTTATTTGGTTTCAATTTATCTTTTTCCCCATTTTTTTTAAAAAAAATAAATAAATTAGACGATATATATAGTTACAATTTTTTTAAAGAAACAAATAAATAAATATACAAATATTGTAAGCTGAGTTATTATATAATTTGTCTAAATTAGACGATATATATAGTTGCATACCGGCAATGTATTCTTTCAAGCATCCTTCCTGAATGAGCTTTTCGATTGCTCTTTTCAGTTGGAAGCATTTCTCCGTGGTGTGACCATAGTCTCTGTGGAATCCACAGAACTTGGTCTTATCCCGCGTAGCGAATGAATGTGACTTCATCGTGGCAGGGTCCATTACTCCATATTTCTCTTTGATCACTCCAATCAGACTTTCCTTTGGAACATTCAAAGGTGTAAAAGTTTCGAATTTCTTACCTCGATTTTTGTCTCTTTGTTCGGAAAAACTCGAGGTCACATCCTTTGGATGCTCATGTTGCTTATCCTTCCTTCTTGTGGTGGATTCGAGTACACTACTCTCCGCTAATGCTACATTTCGAGCAACGCTGAATATTTCACCAATGGTCTCCGGCTTTCTCAACTGAAGCTCGGTGTATAGCATCCTAGATCTGAATCCTTCTTCGAAACAGGTGATGACAGTATCCTGGCTAATTCCTTCGATGTCATCGTAGGTCTTCTTGAATTACTCCAAGAAGGACAGCAGAGTTTCATCTTCTCGCTGCTTGATATTAGCCAAGTCTCCTCTCGTTTTTGGTATGGTTCCTGCAGTACTGAATTTGTCCAGAAATATTTTCTCTAAGGTATGCCATGAGTCGATAGTGCCTGCTTTTAGAGATGTGAACCAGGTCAGAGCTTTGTCGGATAGTGTGCTCGGGAATGCTTTGCATAAGATGGCTTCGTCATTTGTGACTAGCCCCATGACCGATTTGTAGCGGCACAAGTGTTTGAGGGGTCGGGATAACCCCGAGTAGGGGACGAATTGCGGGATTTTGAGGCTTGGATCAGGGGAGACATTTTGGATCCACTTGGTGAAAGGTCCCAGTTCGATCGACCAGAATTTATGAACTTTGCTGGGGTTCTTTCCTTTCTCCAGACTATATTCAGGGGAACGCTTTCTGGCCCCTCTTTTATGAACAGGTTTCGAGGAATGATGACTTTCCCCTACTTCGCTGACCGCCTGATTTCTGCCAGTCCATGTTCCACACCTCTCATCTTTTTTGGTAGCTGTTTGTGTTCGTTGTGGAAGTTCCGAGGGATCTCCGAAAAATCTTGGAGGGGGTAGATCCGCGTCTGCCTTCCTGAATTCAGCCCTCAACTTTAGCCATTGTCGTGAAAGCTCTTGATCCTGTTTCAATTGTTCATTTTCTCTTTGCAACTGCTGCAACTCTTTCTCCGTTTCCTCAATTCTTTTAGAGTTGAACGTCGGGAAGTTTCTGGTTGTGGTCCCAATCTTTCCGAGACGGGACAGCGACTGGAACTAGGTGAGGACGAAGAATGTGATATTCTTGTCCCAGTTCCTCGGAATGATGATTGTCGGACAGTGCGTCCTTCTCCTGAATGTCTGGATAGTTTTTGATTTGTGAAGGAAAGATGAATATTCCGGTTGATGAATTCCCGGTAACGGAACCAAACTGATTCTGCAAAAATCTGTCGAGGGTAAAAAAGTAAATTAAAAGGCCGGGAATTCAGGAAACGTTTGGATGGATTCGTTTGTAGGAGACTTTGAATCAGTCAAAGTCAATGGAACGGGTACTTCGGGTAGTGGCCCCTTGACGAGCTATAATTCCGAGAGCTATACTTCGCGATGTAGACCACGTACTTTGCTGAGCCTCCAATAACCAGTACCTACAAAACAAATAAGTTCGATGGGGAGTTTGTTTCCCGTGAACTCTCCGATGCTTAAGTCAATAGAGTGTTTGTGTGTATTTTTGGATATTTGGAACCTTTTCTTACCTTTTGTTCAGATCTCTCTTTTATAAGAGTTTGTCTGATGGTGTCTCGTCTGTTCATAAGTTTCATGTTGGAGCTTTGGGCCGTTTTGACCGTTGTAGACAATGGGCTATAAATGTGGCCTTTATAAAGAGGTAACATCTGCACTTTATGAGGTCCATTAATTTGAACTTATGACGTCACGAGAGATCAAGGGCAGTTCAGGCGTGATAAAATTACTGTTCTGCCCCTAAGGTATATATATATATATAACTTTTTTGTTGAGTATGTGAGTCTGATAATTCATTATGCTAGGGTGTATTTTGAATAATATTGCTCCACGACTTAAGGATGACAAATATTCAATTTATACAACATAAATTTCATCTTTTGTTATATTATTTCTGTCATATAATAATATTATTCTTGTGTGTTTAATTATATGTGATTGTTATTATACTAATTCCATCCATAATAAATTCTGGACAAATATTCTAATATACCAAAAATATAATAAATAATATTGCTGCTAAATCTAGTGAAAATTTAATTTTTAGAAGAAAAAAATCAAATTAACATGTCTAAAAAACTTTGAACTCCACTTAGGAAAGTATAAGAAATCAAAAGAATTAATACTTACAATAATAATAAAAGCTTCAATAAAAACTTTTATCTCAAACCCTAAAATCAAATACAGGGTCTAGAATATTTTGGACTACCGTTTGTATTTTCAATGACTAATTAGTAAAACTGTACAATTATTTTAGACATAAACCTAACTATCCAACCTTAATTATTACAGAAAGTGATTGTTGGAAATTTAGTTGCCCAAAACTATGAGATGTAAGAAGATGTATCTTTCCACCTATGGCAACTTCTTCAAATAAAAGATGATATATATATATATATATATATATATATATGCGGTCGTCTTCAAACTTACCCATGAAAAAGTTGATGCAATATTTATTAAGATTCAACCTCTACATAGTCTCAAAATATATTTTATATATAAATAGAATAAAGTTTTCAAATAAAAAAAAATTTTGAGACTTTGTTTTTTAATTAATATATTACTGCACTTTTAAGTGTCTAAATATTTATTTTAAAAAACCTATATACATAATTAAAATTTTGAAGTTTAAATCACTTTAATAAATGTCTCGATATCCTATTTTTTGTGGTATGATTTCAACGACAATGAAGTAGCTTATTGTATAGGAAAACTTTCTATTCAATTATACATGAATTAAATGTGCCTCCAAAGAAGCTTGACAAATTTTATTCATTGGTATATATGATGCATTAATAATATATATTATATATATATAATATATATAATATATATATATATATATATATATATTGAGTTGACATAAATCTCCAAGGAAAATAACTGGTTCGTACAGGACATAAATACCCATTTATGGGCCTCATAAAGGGGACGTTACTCATTTATTCTCATTTATACTCCGTTACCTACAACGGTTGAAACGGTAAATCATTACTCATAACGGTCTATAACGGTTACGGTCTACCACCATAATAGCCCAATCAATAATCAAGCCCCCATAAAAGGGAGATCCGGATAGAAGGTAAGGGACAATTCCTAATTTCCAGATATCCAAAATACACTCTACTGACTTAAGCATCGGAGAGTTCACGGGGAACAAACTCCCCATTGAACTTATTTATTTTGCAGGTTGATTAGAGACTAAGTGTGCTACCCCGAGGTATCACATACGCTCAGCGAAGTATCACACCTCACTTCGTCTCCTTAGAAAAACCTTCCTAGCAAACCCAGTTACAAGACTCTCCGAGTTCCCGGCACCCTAAATTACTTTTTTACCCATTGACAGATTCGTGCAGAATCAGTTTGGTTCCGTTACCGGGAACATTTTATTTATTCTCACAATCCTCATTCACTAATCTCCGATCGTCATGTCTCGATCCGAAGGACACACTGTTCGTCAATCTTCTCATCGACAAGAGAGGACAAGAATGTCCGTCTCTTCGGGTTCAAGTTCTGGTCGCCGTTCGATATCGGAAAGGTTGGGGCCACAGCCAGGGACATCCAAGCATTCCCCAGACTTGCGAGACCAACTCAATTCCAAGCAGATAGAAGATACCGAGAGAGAATTGAGAAGGCTGCAACAGCTCAAGCAAGATCAAGAGGCAAAGTGAGATCAGGAGCTCTCGCAAAAATGGCTAAAGTTGAGAGTCGAATTCAGGCAGGCCGGAGTAGAGCTTCCCCCACCAAGACTGTCCGGAGCCTCGGAACACCCACAACGTTCCCTCACGGCAACTAAGAAGGATGACAAGCGTGGAGCGCGCACGAGCAGGAAACCAACTGTTAGCGAAGTAGGGGAAAGTCACCACTCCTCTAAACCAGTGCACAAAAAGACCGCCAAGAAGCGATCCCAAGAAGGCAGCCCTGAGACTGCGAAGAATCCAACCAAAGTTCACAAGTCCAGGTCAATTGAACTAGGGCCTTTTGTCAAATGGATCCGAGACGTTACCCTTGATTCAAACCTTAAACTTCCACAGTTTGTTCTATATTCGGGTTCATCAAAGCCCATTGAACACATTTGTCGATACAAATCAGCCATGGGCTTAGTCTCCAGCGACGAGGCTATCCTATGTCGGGCTTTCCCGACCACTTTATCGGATAAGGCGGTAACCTGGTTCACCTCCCTTAAAAAGGATTCCATTGATTCGTGGGACACCTTGGAAAACAGTTCCTGGATAAATTCAGCACCGCATGAACAATTCCAAAAACCAGGGGAGACCTGGCTAACATCAAGCAACGAGAAGGTGAATCGTTGCTCTCATTTTTGGATAGGTTCAAGAAAACCTATGAAGAGATTGAAGGGATCAGTCAAGACACGGTGATCATGTGCTTTGAAGGAGGATTCAGATCGCGGATGTTATACACCGAACTCCAACTCCGCAGGCCGGAGACGATTGGAGAAATGTTTAATGTAGCCAGAAAAGTAGCCCTGGCTGAAGGCAGTGCAAATGAATCGATTTGGCGAAGAAAGGATAAGCAGCCTGAACAACCAAAGCAGGCGACCTCGAATTTCCCACAGCGGAAGGACAATAATCGAGGTAAGAAATCTGAGATGTTTACACCTTTGAATGTTCCAAAGGAAAGTTTAATTGCAGTCTTGAAGGAGAAACATGGAATTCGGGACCCCGCACCAATGAAGGCACAGACATATGCTTCGCGAGATAAGACCAAGTTCTGTGGATTCCACAGAGACTATGGCCATACGACGGAAGAATGCTTCCAACTGAAGCGAGCTATCGAAAAGCTCATTCAGGAGGGATGCTTGAAAGAATACATCGCGGGTGCACAGCAGCAGAAAGATAAGGGAGAAAGGGTAATCAACATGATTAACCCGGAGTTGGGCTCGGTGAGGAAAATAAAGAAAAAGATCTACAACCTCACTAAATCTTACCTCGTCTCGAAATATGAATTCGAGCATCAGGAGGTCATTACTTTCACCAACGAAGAGCTGGAAAGTAATGAGGAGGCAAATGTTAGTCCCATAGTCATCGAGACACGGATGACCAGAGAAGGGATTGATAAGTGTACATTAAGGAAGGTTCTAGTCGACATTGGAGCCACAAGAAACATCATGTACTGGCGATGTTTCGAAGAAATGGGCTTGAGAAAAGAACATCTCAAGACGAGTAAAATGGTGTTGGAGGGGTTCACACCTCAGAAAGTACCGATGAGAGGAACAGTAAGATTACATGTCACCCTTGGTGAAGGGGACAAGGCCCGAACAGAAGAAGTAAAATTCTACGTTGTGGATTTAGAATCTCCATACAATGCCATAGTGGGAACACCTTTCCACGCGGCCTTTGACTTGGTGATTTCTACCTCACATCAGCAGGTAAAGTTTAACACCTCACGAGGTGTTGGATTTGTGAGAAGCAGCCCTCGGAGTTTACTAGGGCAAATAATGAAGATAAAAAGAAAGAGGGATTCTCCCGAAAAGATTGAAAGAGTCAACATGGTGACAGAAGAGCGCAACCATGTAGTGACTGAGGACCGCGATCCCGGGGAACAAGGAGGTGCAGAGAAACAAAGTTCCAATCCTGCCCCCGAAGTATCACGGGATAAGGAATATGACGAGGTAGAAATAAATTCCGCTTATCCTAAGCAGCTCGTCAAAATTGGGAAAGACATGCCAGATCAACTCAGGCAAGATCTCATCAAATTTCTCAAAGAGCATCAACAAAGCTTTGCATGGTGCACAGAGGATATGCCTGGAATCGACCCCTCGGTGTCAGAGCATGCCTTGAACATTGACCCGACGTACCGCCCAATTAAACAAAAGTCCAGACAATTTGGCGAAGACAAAATACAAGGCATGAAGGAAGAGAGTAAATAAGCTTTTGCAAGCAAAGTTCATTCGCGAAGTGAAATATCCCACTTGGCTAGCCAACGTGGTAATGGTGAAAAAGTCTACGGGCAAATGGAGAATGTGTGTAGACTATACAGATCTCAACAAGGCTTGCCCTAAAGATTGCTACCCCCTGCCTCGGATCGATGCACTGGTGGACTCAACAGCGGGGTATGAGTACTTAAGCTTTATGGATGCTTTCTCTGGGTACCATCAGATTAAAATGAAGCCCAGCGATCAAGTACATACATCGTTCCGAGCTGCAGGGGCCATTTACTGCTATAATGTCATGCCCTTCGGATTAAAAAATGCAGGGGCAACGTATCAACGAATGATGAATTATATCCTTCGAAGTCAAATTGGAAGGAATATAGAAGCATGTGTTGATGACATGGTGGTTAAAACCAAACACGACACTTCACACTTGAAGGATTTGGATGAAACCTTCTCCAACCTGGCGAGGTACAACCTCAAACTCAATCCCATGAAGTGCACATTTGGGGTAAAATCTGGTAAGTTTTTAGGCTTCATGACATCCGAGCGAGGGATCGAAGCCAACCCGGAGAAGTTGGAGGCCATAGCTCGGCTTACTGAGCCCAAATGTGTAAAAGACATCCAAAGGCTGAATGGATGCATCGCAACACTAGGAAGGTTTGTCTCAAAGTCAGCAGAAAGGTGCCTCCCATTCTTCAAGGCTTTGAAGAATTCAAAGAATGGCTTCGAATGGACCCCGGAGTGCAGTCAAGCCTAGAAAAATTTGAAAGATTACTTACTAAATCTTCCTCTATTACGACCACCGAGTTGTGGAAAAACACTCTTTTTATATCTATCATTCTCGGATGTGATTGTGGCATCGGTCCTGATCAAGGAAGAGGAAACAAAACAGCATCCCGTGTATTTCGTCAGCAAAGTTTTGAATGAAGCGGAGTCCAGATACTCTAACATTGAAAAGCTAGCGTATGCCTTAGTCATTTCCGCACGAAAACTGAGACCGTACTTCGAGTCTCATCATATCGTGGTATACACTAATGCTCCCTTGAAACAAGTTTTTCATAAATTGGACCAATCGGGAAGGATGCTACGCTGGTCCATCGAATTGTGCGGGCAAGATATTACATTCAAACCTCGCACGGCCATCAAAGTACAAGCCTTGGCAGATTTCCTCGCAGAAGGCTCATTCACGGAAGATAGTTTAGAGATGGCTGAGCCTATTAGAGAGCCATGGGAGTTAAGAGTCGACGGGGCAGTAAATTCTAGTGGAGTCGGGGCTGGACTGGTACTAACATCACCGAACAAAGAGTACTTGGAAACAAGGGCTATCAAACTAAACCCGATCTCTCCAACAACCAAGCAGAATATGAAGCACTGCTGAAAGGATTGGAATGGGCCCATGAAGTAAACATCCGGTCTCTAAGAATATTCAGTGATTCACAGCTCGTGGTGAATCAAGTTCAAGGAACTTACTCAGTACAATCAGAAGGATTACAGCCTTACGTAGACAAAGCCAGGAGGTGGAAGGACAAGTTTCTTTCTTTCTCATTATCCTTAATCACCAGGAAAGACAATCAACAAGCAGATAGGCTGGCGAAGATCGCTTCAGGAGAAACGCCCAATGAAAAGGACATCCCTATCGAAGAAACGCCCAAGGATATTGAGCCCTCCAGTGCTTACACCCTACTTCGGCAAGCTGGGATGAAGAAATAAAAAATTTCATCCAACAGGGCACTCTTCCAAATGACGCTACCCGGGCACGACAGGTCAAAAGACAATCTGCAAGGTACACAATTCATGAAGATATATTATATAGACGGTCCTTCACAAGACCCCTACTTCGCTGTGTCCCTCATGCTCAAGTAGAAGACCTGCTAGCCAAAGTACACGAGGGAGTGTGTGGAGGACACCCAGGGGCCCGAGCTCTCGCAGAACGAGTAATTAACCAAGGTTATTACTGGCCAACGCTTCGAGAAGATGCCAAGAAGTACATTAAAAAATGCGACACTTGTCAAATTTTTGGCACTGTACCTCATCTACCCTCGGTTGAACAAACCCCGGTTGTGGCGGCCTGGACATTCGACATGTGGGGCATGGATTTAATGGGGAAGTTCCCAAAGACAAGGAACGGCTGTGAATATTTGGTGGTAGCAGTGGACTATTTTTCGAAGTGGATTGAAGCGAGAACACTCACAAGTCCCACGGAAGAGAATGTTTCCAAGTTCTTCCGAGAACAAGTCTTGTGTCGCTTCGGGATACCCCGAGCAGAAATCACAGATCACGGAGTACAATTCTCCACCAAATTCACAGCAGAATGTCAGCAGTTGCACATCAAGCATTGGAAATCATCCGTAGCACACCCTCAGGGGAACGGACAAGCCGAAGCTGCCAATAAGCTGGTGTTAGCAGCATTGAAAAAGAATCTAGAGGGAAAGTCTGACAAGTGGGCGGATGAATTAAACTCTGCTCTCTGGGCAGTACGCACTTCGGCTAGGGGCCCCACCAGAGAGACAGCTTACGCTTTGGTGTACGGATCAGAAGCAGTAGCACCAGCCGAAGTAGCGCTGCCAACAGCCAGAGTAGCCATGTACAGCAAGGATGCTAACAAAGAAAGAAGAAATCTGAAGCTAGACTTACTGGAAGAAAGAAGAATAGCAAGTCGTCTAAGGTCACAATCATTCAAGGAAAAGACCAAAAAAGTTCACAACAGAAGGCTGTTCAAACGACCCATAAAGGTAGGAGACTAGGTACTTCGGAAAATTGAAGGTATAGCACGGCATATACAGGCAAACAAACTGACCCCAAATTGGGAAGGCCCATACCTCGTAAAGCACGAAGTACGACCAGGCACCTACAAGCTCATGAACAAAGATGGCATTCTCCTTCCAAATCTATGGCATGTAAATCACCTAAAAAGGTACTTTGTATGAAATACATTTGGACAAACTGTCCTAAATATCAAATCATCTACTAAGGCAAGTCCTTAAATTTCTAGAAAGTGAAGTCTATTATTTAAATTTTACTTCGAGCATGATCTCAGTTATTATTCAAGTCAACCTCGAGCACGATCTCGAAGACACAAACCTGCGAGTAAGATAGCAGTAAGAAAATCAGGCTAAGGATTGAAAGAAATCCACGCAAAATGCCGTGGTTACGAAAGTACCAAGTCAAGGCTTGGAAGGTCGCACAAAAAACACCAAGTTAAAAGCATACTCAGAGTGCTGAAGTACGAAGTGATCTTCGACCGACGAAAATCACAGTAAGTACTGGAGATAAACTTACTAGGTCCCTTACGAGGTATCGAGTTAGATGTTTCACTTGGTAAATTCTTATGGCACGGTTCGAAGTATCAAGTTCAGACCTATTACTTGGTAGATTTTATTACTATGAAACTATCAAGATCGAGGAGTCAAGAAAAAAAAACAAACAACACTTGGTAAAATTCATGATATTATAACAAAAACCAGTCAGTTACAAAAATAGTTACAAGTTCAAGGGGCAACAGAGCTGGAGCCCGGAGCAGCAGAGCTGGGTCCTTCACCCAACAAGTCCCAAAAGGTAGGAGCAGAAGGCTGCGGAGGATTCCAAACAGGTTTACCTTTTCTTTCATCCCGTTCCCGAAGCGCTTCTAACTCTTCAGAAGTGACGGGGACAAAATCGGCACCCTGGCGGCAGAAGTCATTGTCGAAATTAGACTTGAAGGCCTGAAGGAGAACAGATTTATCTTCGAAGTATGGATGCAGCTGCCTTATGACATGGACACATCCCTTGTCCAGGAAAGAGCTAGCATCGCGGCTAACTTCCTTTTGATACTCAGAAGAATTCTTGAAGTCATCAATGATTTTCTTCTTAAACTCCTCTGAGTGGCAGCGATCAAGTTCTTCCTGCAGAGAAAGCCGGCTTGCAGCAGCCTCATCTCTGTCCGACTTCAACTTAGTTCTCTCCTCCAGCAGCAGCCTTTTATCAACTCTCAAATCATATACTTCCTTCTTCAAGCCAGCTAACAATCTTCTCACCACCTCTGCTTCGTTGGCATAATACTACTTTTCAGCAGTCAATGATTCTACGAGTGCTGCTTGTTTATTAACCTCTTGCTCCAACGAAAGCAGGCAGGGTTCATTGACACTCCTCCACTGCGCATCTGCCGCTGCTTGTTCAGTCTGTTTTGTCACTCGAGACCTAGATATATGGAGTGCTAAAGAGGAAGCCGATAAAAAAAAAGGAGTAAGTCAGATGCCGTTTCCAGGGAAAACTTAAGGAACAAAGAAAAATAAAAAGCATACCCGAGCAAACAAAGCCCCAAGACGATTGGTGGCCTCTTCCACCCTCATTTCACTCATCCTGACCAAGCTGCTCGAATCATGAGCCCGCTCCAAAATGGCTCCACCAACCAAAGCCGCGACGTAAGAATTATTGAACCGAAGGTTGGTGAGGGGCGGAGTCTTCTCAGCAATCTCCAAAGCCAGGGCTCTGAAACCCTCCTCTTCGGCAGGCACCGTGAATCCCGGTTGAAGCCAAGAAGGCCCAGGGGACTTAGAGCTTACCTCGGGTTCAGTTGCAGGAGCATCCCCCAAGTCATCAGAGGGAGAAGGCTCAGCTGGAGCAGACCCAGAAGCCCAACGAGCTGCCAGCGGGACTGCGTCCAAGACATCCTCGAAAGCAGGCGAGGTAGGTGAAAGGGGAGCAGGCATATCTTCAGGGCAGTCCCGAGGTAAGTCCTCAGCAAGGCGCCGAGATGAATCTTCAGCAGAACGCCGAGGTGAAACCCTTCGTTTTTTGCGAGGGCGAAGCTGCTCTTCATCCTCCATCTCCTCCGGAGAAGCTTCCCTGCGAGGTTCAGGGGCCGAACGAGGAGTCTCCTCCCGGGGCCGGCGCACTCCTCTACTCCGCTTGGGAATTTCAGCAGAGGAAGCATAGGTCAGCGGAGTGTCACCAGAAGCACCCCGGTCTATGAGTCTTGGAGGAAATCGAGGAAGAGAGTTCAAATGGGTTTGGCGAACGTCTCTCTCCTCCTCCCGCTCTCCCCCATACAATCTTGAACATTGTTGGACCTGCGAATACAAACAGAAGTCAATACCAAAATAGAGAGAAATCAAGAACGGAAAAAATGCACAAATTATACCCTTGCCAGTTCGACAACCCCGAGCAAGGGAACATGCACCACACTGAAAAGAGAAAACACCCCCAAGGTGTATAGTCCAATCTTCATTCGGCTCCTCCTTCGCGAGGCCTAACTCCTTTTTCCTCTCCGACAGACCAGGCCCTATCCCACACCATCTTAGACTCGACTCACTAAGTAAATCGGCGGAAGAATACACCCGGTTCTGTTTTTGACGGTCATCTCCTAAGTCTCAGGTAATGATCTCTAAAAAAGACTTCTCAGAGTGACTAAGGGTAGAGGGATATTGGATTTGAGGCCATTGAAAGTTCTCATTTACGAAGGGGCGGAAGGGGAAACCAATGCGGGACTCTATCATCATCCATCTCTCCTTAAATTCTACTTTATTAGGAGGAGAGTCAAAAAACAAAACTCTATTCTTACAAGGATGAATAGAAAGAATGTTATCTGACATCCGAAGTGAAGAAAAGAACATACTAAGGATGCTATCAGTTAATTCGAAGCCTAAACGACGACAGAGACAAATTAAAGAAAACATGGTTCGGACGGTGTTCGGATGAACCTGTCCTGGTTGGACTCGAGCAAAAACCAAAAAGTCTACAAAAGCAAGGTCCATAGGAAGATGGAACCCCACTTCAAAATGAGCTAAAGGAATAGGAATGTGATGAAGGGACATTTTTCCGGCTAAAGGCTGAACAAAAACTCTATAAACCCTAGGGTCGAGGCTATACTTACGGGCGAAAGATTCAGCTTGTTCCCTGGTAATCCTATTTCTACTTAAGGGAAAATCAGAGGAAGGAGGACCAGGCATGGGAGGACGAAAAGGAACCCCTTCCGGAACTTCACCCCGGGTCGCCCTCCTGGCTACTGTGACTTTTGGTCGAACAGGTCGAGGGCTCCCGAAACCTTCTTCCATCAAATCCTCAACCTCCCTATTATTTCCCTTTCGAGCAGCCATTTCCTACCTGCGAATGGAAGCCCAATACTTAGAACTCCATGCAAGTACAAAGCTACCCAAAACTAGCATCCTAAAACCCCTCAAATCTTACGAAAATACAGAACCAACACCATCCCAAGAAACAAAAGCAAACAGTTCAAATCAACACAGTATTAAACCTAAAAGCCATAAACAGATAGCTTACCTTTTTAAGAGTTTGAGGAGAAAACCGAAGAAAAAGATGAAGGTATTAGAAAATAGAGGTATCTTCAGAGCGTTAATGGTCGAAAAAGTTATACGAGAAAGTTTAAATGGGAAATATAGGGGAGAGAAGAAACTAAAACACTTTGGGAGATGTCTCGGTAATAATTACTTACCCGGATCAAGACATTGGGAAGACAAAAAGGCTTTCTGCCGGCTGACATTCTGACATTTATTGCTGAAGACAGACGAAAGAACACCTAATCGAAAAGACGGTTGGGCCACGTCAGAAGCCCTAGCCCTTCCAACATTTAAAAATTTCTTAAGTGTCATCAGTATGCCGAAGCATCTTTCTCCTTGCTCTTCGATACTTCGACGAGGGGCCACTGAGCCGACATAAATCTCCAAGGAAAATAATTGGTCCGTACAGGACATAAATACCCATTTATGGGCCTCATAAAGGGGACGTTACTCATTTATTCTCATTTATACTCCGTTACCTACAACGGTTGAAACGGTAAATCATTACTCATAACGGTCTATAACGGTCTAGCACCATAATAGCCCAATCAATTATCAAGCCCCCATAAAAGGGACATCTGGATAGAAGGTAAGGGACAATTCCTAATTTTCAGATATCCAAAATACACTCTACTGACTTAAGCATCGGAGAGTTCACGGGGACCAAACTCCCCATTGAACTTATTTATTTTGCAGGTTGATCAGAGACTAAGTGTGCTACCCTGAGGTATCACATACGCTCAGCGAAGTATCACACCTCACTTCGTCTCCTTAGAAAAACCTTCCTAGCAAACCTAGTTACAAGACTCTCCGAGTTCCCGGCACCCTAAATTACTTTTTTACCCTTTGCCAGATTCGTGCAGAATCAATATATATATATATATATATTTCGTTTCAATTTATCTTTTTTCCCATTTATTTTTAAAAAATAAATAAATTAGACTATATATAAAGTTACAATTTTTTTTAAAGAAACAAATAAATAAATATACAAATATTGTAAGCTGAGTTATTATATAATTTGTCTAAACTAGACGATATATATAGTTGCATACCGGCAATGTATTCTTTCAAGCATCCTTTTTGAATGAGCTTTTCGATTGCTCTTTTTAGTTGGAAGCATTCTTCCGTGGTGTGACCATAGTCTCTGTGGAATCCACTGAATTTGGTCTTATCCCGCGTAGCGAATGAATGTGACTTCATCGGGGCAGGATCCCTTACTCCATATTTCTCTTTGATCACTGCAATCAGACTTTCCTTTGGAACATTCAAAGGTGTAAAAGTTTCCAATTTCTTACCTCGATTTTTGTCTCTTCGTTCGGAAAAACTCGAGGCCACATCCTTTGGATGCTCGTGTTGCTTATCCTTCCTTCTTGTGGTGGATTCGAGTGCACTGCTCTCCGCTAATACTACTTTTCGAGCAACGCTGAAATTTCACCAATGGTCTCCGGCTTTCTCAGCTGAAGCTAGGTATATAGCATCCTAGATCTGAATCCTCCTTCGAAACAGGTGATGACAGTATCCTGGCTAATTCCTTCGATGTCATCGTAGGTCTTCTTGAATCGCTCCAAGAAGGAGAGGAGAGTTTCATCTTCTCGCTGCTTGATATTAGCCAAGTCTCCTCTCGTTTTTGGTATGGTTCCTGCAGTACTGAATTTGTCCAGAAATATTTTCTCTAAGGTATGCCATGAGTCGATAGTGCCTGTTTTTAGAGATGTGAACCAGGTCAGAGCTTTGTCGGATAGTGTGCTCGGGAATGCTTTGCATAAGATGGCTTCATCATTTGTGACTAGTCCAATGACCGATTTGTAGTGGCACAAGTGTTCGAGGGGTCGGGATAACCTCGAGTATAGGACGAATTGCTGGATTTTGAGGCTTGGATCGGGGGAGACATTTTGGATCCACTTGGTGAAAGGTCCCAGTTCGATCGACCTAGATTTATGAACTTTGGTGGGGTTCTTTCCTTTCTCCAAACTATATTCGGGGTAACGCTTTCTGGCCCCTCTTTTATGAACTGGTTTCGAGGAATGATGACTTTCCCCTACTTCGCTGACCGCCTGCTTTCTTCCAGTCCGTGTTCCACACCTCTCATCTTTTTGGGTGGCTGTTTGTGTTCGTTGTGGAAGTTCCGAGGGATCTCCGAAGAATCTTGGAGGGGATAGATCCGCGTCGGACTTCCTGAATTTAGCCCTCAACTTTAGCCATTGTCGTGAAAGCTCTTGATCCTGTTTCAATTGTTCATTTTCTTTTTGCAACCGCTGCAACTCTTTCTCCGTTTCCTCAATTCTTTTAGAGTTGAGTTGTTCTCTCAGATCTTGAGAACGTCGGGAAGTTTCTGGTTGTGGTCCCAATCTTTTTGAGATGGGACGGCGACTGGAACTAGGTGAAGATGAAGAATGTGATATTCTTGTCCCAGTTCCTCGGAATGATGATTGTCGGACAGTGCGTCCTTCTCCTGAATGTCTGGACATTTTTTGATTTGTGAAGGAAAGATGAATATTCTGGTTGATGAATTCCCGATAACGGAACCAAACTGATTCTGCAAAAATCTGTCGTGGGTAAAAAAGTAAAATAAAAGGCCGGGAATTCAAGAAACGTTTGGATGGATTTGTCTGTAGGAGACTTTGAATCGGTCAAAGTCAATGGAACAGGTACTTCGGGTAGTGGCCCCTTGACGAGCTATAATTCTGAGAGCTATACTTCGCGATGTAGAGCCACGTACTTTGCTGAGCCTCCAATAGCGAGTACCTACAAAACAAATAAGTTCGATGGGGAGTTTGTTCCCCGTGAACTCTCCGATGCTTAAGTCAGTAGAGTGTTTGTGTGTATTTTTGGATATTTGGAACCTTTTTTTTACCTTTTGTTCAGATCTCTCTTTTATATGAGTTTGTCTGATGGTGTCTCGTCTGTTCATAAGTTTCCTGTTGGAGCTTTGGGCCGTTTTGACCATTGTAGACAACGGGCTATAAATGTGGCCTTTATAAAGAGGTAACGTCTGCTCTTTATGAGGCCCATTAATTTGAACTTATGAGGTCAGGTGAGATTATGGGCAGTTAGGGAGTGATAAAATTACTGTTCTGCCCCTGAGGTATATATATATATATAACTTTTTTGTTGAGTATGTGAGTCTGATAATTCATTATGCTAGGGTGTATTTTGAATAATATTGCTCCACGACTTAAGGATGACAAATATTCAATTTATACAACATAAATTTCATCTTTTGTTATATTATTTCATCATATAATAATATTATTCTTGTGTGTTTAATTATATGTGATTGTTATTATACTAATTCCATCCATAATAAATTATGGACAAATATTCTAATATACCAAAAATATATAATAAATAATATTGCTGCTAAATCTAGTGAAAATTTAATTTTTAGAAGAAAACAAATCAAATTAACATGTCTAAAAAACTTTGAACTCCACTTAGGAAAGTATAAGAAATCAATTAATACTTACATTAATAATAAAAGCTTCAATAAAAAAATTTATCTCAAACCCTAAAATCAAATACAGGGTCTAGAATATTTTGGACTACCGTTTGTATTTTCAATGACTAATTAGTAAAACTGTACAATTATTTTAGACATAACCTAACTATCCAACCTTAATTATTACAGAAAGTGATTGTTGGAAATTTAGTTGCCCAAAAACTATGAGATGTAAGAAGATGTTCTTTCCACCTATGGCAACTTCTTCAAACAAAAGATGATATAATATATATATATATATATATATCTTTCCACCTATATAAATATATGCCGTCGTCTTCAAACTATCCATGAAAAGTTGATGCAACATTATCAAGATTCAACCTCTATATAGTCTCAAAATATTTTATATATAAATATAATAAAGCTTTCAAATAAAAAAAAATTTTGAGACTTTTTTTTAATATATTATGCACTTTAAGTGTCTAGATATTTATTTTAAAAAACCTATACATAATTAAAATTTTGAAGTTTAAATCACTTAATAAATGTCTCGATATCCTATTTTTGTGGTATGATTTCAACAACAATGAAGTAGCTTATTGTATATGCAAACTTTCTATTCAATTATACATGAATTAAATGTGCCTCCAACCAAAGAAGCTTGACAAATTTTATTCATCGATATATATGATGCATTAATATATATATATATAGATATATATATATATTTATATATATATATATTGAGCGGAAAAAGATACCTGCCAGGGGCAAATATGTCTATACGGCAAATAAATCCACACACGGCCACATGTACTGCGGGTTGACTCAAAGTCAAAACTATTATCATAAAAAGTGGAATAAATAACCCACTAAACCCCAACGTGGATCTCCACTCTCCTACTTACAAGGACCGTTTCTCCATAACGGTAACTGCTAAACAGCCCACGAGCTGAATCTACACGACCTCCCTACCGCTTCCTTATAAAAGGAAAAGATCAGACAAAGGTAAGGGCAAGCCAGATATACCAAAAACAATTACCAATTCTATATTAAACTAACTTGATCGTCGGAGAGTTCTCGGGGATCCACGTCCCCACCGAACTTTGTTTTGTAGGTCACTTCAGATCAAGGATTCTCCAAGATTCTGGGAGTCATTTTTTACCTTTTTACCCTTAAAATATCCATACCAAATTTTGACGAATCAGTTTGGTTCCGTTACCGGGAACGAGTTTCATTCCCTACCCTAACCTTTTCACAAAAAGCTATGACGTCCCGACAATCAGGAAATCATGAGAATCACCCCGATGCAACGCTCCCGACGTCTCTCCCTGAAACTCCTCGGGTCGCCCACTCCTCGGCGCCCGTTGATCCCCACCGCCGTTCCGCCTTGGAGCGCCTGGGACCCAACGGATCACCTCGCCGGACAACTGATCTCCGCGACCACTTAAGCGAGAGGCGAGCCACTGATGACGGACGAGCAAAAGAAATAGAGGAGCTGCAAAGAAGGGTTGAGAGGCTCCAAAAGGAGCGAGACCTCGCGGAACAGTGGAAACAGCTCCACGCGGAGTACGCTAGAGAGGGCCTAACCCCTCCGATGCTCCCAAATGGAGGAAGAGTACACTCGGAAGCTCCGTCTCTGAGGTCCCGCACCCTGATTAGCAAACAGACCGCAGCCACGAAAAGAACCGAAAGGAACGGTAGACAACCGAGCAGAAGATCCCGCCCAGTGGTTAGCGAAGTAGGAGAGAGCCACCATACCTCCAAACCCACCTCAAAGCTCGCCGAAAAAAAGCGAGGTGTCGAGCGAAGTCCCGAAAAGGCCAAAAGCTCGGCAAAAATTCCAAAAAGATCAATCAGACTAGGCTCGTTCACGAAGTGGATTCAGGACATAATGCATGACCCTTCTCTCCAACTTCCAAAGTTTGTCCCATATACTGGACAAACACAACCTCAAGAGCACATATGCCATTTCCAAACGCTCATGAGTCTAGTCACGAGCGACGAGGTTGTCCTGTGCAAAGCGTTCCCAAGCACCCTGACCAGCAAGGCACTCACGTGGTTTACCTCCTTACAGTCGGGCACAATAGATTCCTGGGATACTCTAGAAAGGATCTTTCTAGACAAATTCAGTACAGCAGGAACGATTCCGAAAACGAGAGGCGACCTGGCCAATATCAAACAGCGAGATGACGAGTCCCTGTTGTCGTTCGTTGAGCTATTTAAGAAGACTCACGACGAGATAGAAGGAATTAGCCAGGATACGGTCATCACATGCTTTGAGGGAGGCTTCTGCTCCAGAATGCTCTATACCGAACTCCAATTAAGGAGGCCGGCGACCATAGGCGAAATGTTTGACGTAGCGAGAAAGGTCGCATTGGCTGAGGGCAGCACGCTTGACTCCGCTAGAGCCAAGGACAAATCGACCGACCTCTAGAAAAGTTCCCCGAGCTTCGTCGATAAAAAAGAGAAGGTTCGGTTTAAGAAGCCAGAAACGTTTACACCTTTGAACGTCTCAAAAGAGAGCCTCGTAGCGGTCAAAAAGGACAAGTACGGAGTCCAAGACCCCGCACCGATGAGACAACAATCTTACCCCGCCAGGGATAAGACCAAGTTCTGTGTGTTCCACCGTGATTACGGGCATACCACAGAAGACTGCTTCCAACTAAAAAGAGCCATAGAGCGCCTCATCAAAGAGGGATGCCTGAAGGAGTACGTCGCCAACGCCCAGCAGCAAAAAGACAAAGGCGAAAGAGTGATTGACATGATCAATCCCGACATCACCTCGGTCAAAAAGATAAAAAAGAAAATCTACAACCTCACAAAGTCGTATCTCGTTCCTGAATACGAGTTTGAACAGCGTGAGGTCATTTCCTTTTCAAGCGAGGAGATGGAACACAACGAGGAAGCGAGGATCACACCCATCGTCCTTGAGGCGCGAATGACGAAAGAAGGTATTGACAAATGCACGGTGAGGAGGATTCTGATCGATACAGGAGCTGCCAAGAACATCATGTACCTCCAGTGTTTCAAAGAAATGGGCCTCAGTGACGCCGACCTCAAGGCCAGCGGGATGGTCCTCGAGGGTTTCTCTAACCACAAGGTGCCGGTAAAGGGAACTGTCCGGATACAGGTAACTCTGGGGATGAGAAAGGCAACGGACCGAAGAGGTCAAATTTTACGTGGTCGACCTCGACTCCCCGTACAATGCGATCCTGGGCACACCTTGCCACGCGGCATTCAACCTTATAATATCAACCTCGCACCAGCAGGTAAAGTTTTGTACTCCGCAAGGCGTAGGCTTCGTCAAAAGCCACCCACGCAGCCTCTTGGGACAGATCATGAAAATCAAAAGGAAGAGAGGCGGGTTGGACAATGTCGCGACAATAAATTTGGTAGCCGCTCCCAGTGACAAAAGGATACTGAAAATCCTCGAAAAGCAAATCAACGATTTGGTCATAGAAGCATCGGGTACCCTGGAGTTCGAAGAGGAAGTCATCAACCCGAGGTACCCGCAACAGACCGTCAAAGTCGGCAGGGAAATACCTGACACACTCCGGCGAAGTATCATCGACTTCCTAAAAAATCACCAGGACAGCTTTGCTTGGTGCACCGAAGACATGCCCGGCATCGACGCATCGGTGGCTGAACACGCACTCAGCATAAGTCCCAAATGCCCACCGGTGAGACAGAAACCGCGAAAGTTCGGGGAGGAAAAGGAGTAAGGCATGAAAGAAGAGGTAGGAAAGTTACTCAAGGCAGGCTTCATCCGCGAAGTCCAATACCCGACATGGTTGGCAAACGTGGTAATGGTCAAGAAAGCCAACGAAAAGTGGAGAATGTGCGTCGACTATACCGATCTCAACAAGGCCTGCCCAAAGGATTGTTACCTATTACCAAGAATCGACGCTATTGTCGATTCAACCTCGGGGTACGAGCTTTTAAGTTTTATGGACGCCTTCTCGGGATACCACCAGATCAGGATGAAGCCGAGCGACCAACTCCACACTTCGTTCCGAGCTGCAGGGGCCATATACTGCTACAATGTGATGCCCTTCGGCCTCAAGAATGCAGGGGCCACATACCAACGGATGATGAATCATATCCTTCGACGGCAAATAGGAAGAAATGGGAGCCTACGTAGATGATATGGTGATTAAAACCAAGTGTGGAAAATCTCACCTAGATGACCTGGAAGAGACCTTCTCCAACCTAGCCGGTACAACTTAAAACTGAACCCCCACGAAGTGTGCGTTCGGAGTCAAGTCGGGAAGGGAAATTCCTTGGGTTCATGACATCGGAGAGAGGGATCGAGGCTAACCAGAGAAATTGGCAGCAGATGCTTAAAGGACGTTCAACGCTTTAAACGGGTTGTATCGCCGCCCTCGGCCGATTTGTCTCGAAGTTGGCGGGAAAGATGCTTGCCATTTTCAAACACTGAAGGACTCAAAAAACGGTTTCAAATGGACTCCAGAGTGCAGCAAAGCATGGAAGGATCTCAGGGCCCACTTGTCCCAATACCCCTGCTGCGGCCACCAACACAGGCGAGACACTGTTCTGTACCTATCATTCTCGGACTTCGTGGTAGCTTCCGTACTAATAAAAGAAGAGGGAAAGAAGCAATACCCCGTCTACTTCGTCAGCAAAGCCCTGAACGGTGCCGAATCCAGGTACTCCAATATAGAGAAGCTGGCGTATGCGCTGATCGTCTCATCCTGGAAGCTGAGGCCATACTTCGAGTCCCATCCGATCATCGTCTACACCGACGCTCCGCTTAAACAGGTCTTCCATAAACTAGACCAATCTGGGAGACTGATCCGGTGGTCTATAGAACTGTGCAGCCAGGAAGTCACTTTCAAGCCCCAAACGGCCATCAAAGCCCAGGCCTTGGCCGACTTTCTCGTGGAGGGATCATTCACAGAGGAGCACAACCGGCAGACGATGGACCCATGGGAGTTATGGGTAGATGGTGCGGTCAATGCCAGCGGAGTGGGTATCGGCGTAGCATTGACCTCACCGAACAAAAAGTATACTGAGATGCGAGCCGCGAGACTTGAAATTGACTTATCGAATAATCAAGCGGAGTATGAGGCATTGCTTATGGGGGTAGAATAGGCTCACGCCGCGGGCATAACAGCCCTCAAAGCCTTCAGCGACTCACAGCTTGTCGTTAACTAGGTGCAGGGCACATATGCCGTACACTCGGAGAACCTCCAGAATTAAGCTGAGAAGGCCAGACAATGGAGGGACAAATTTGATTTCTTCACCTTATCCTTGGTTAGCCGAAACGATAATAAAACAGCAGACCGCTTGGCGAAGATAGCCTCGGGCGAAACTCCCAACGAGGAGGGGGTCCCAGTAGAGATAAGGACGAGCCCTGGAAATACAAGGATACAGCCCATACTCCGCGCATCGGAGGACTGGGTGGATGCAATAATGAAGTACATCCAGAGTGGAATGCTACCAGAGGACACCACCCTCGCACGACAGATAAAGCGGCAGTCCGCCAGGTATGTCCTTCACAATAATATCCTATACCGCCGATCCTTCTCCAAACCTTTACTCGGTTGCATCCCGCCATCCCAAGTGGACGACCTGCTCGCCGAGATGCATGAGGGGGAGTGCGGAGGACACCCAGGAGCCCGAGCCCTGGCGGAAAGAATAATCAGTCAAGGATATTACTGGCCGACATTAAGAGAGGATGCCAGGCGACATGTCAAGAGCTGCAACACCTGCCAAATTTTCGGGGCAGCATGGGGCAAATACCTGCCAGGGGCAAATATGTCCATACGGCAAATAAATCCACACACCGCCACATGTACTGCAGGTTGACTCAAAGTCAAAACCATTATCATAAAAAGTGGAATAAATAACCCACTAAACCCCAACGTGGATCTCCACTCTCCTACTTACAAGGACCGTTTCTCCATAACGGTAACTGCTAAACAGCCCACGAGCTGAATCTACACGACCTCCCTACCGCTTCCTTATAAAAGGAAAAGATCAGACAAAGGTAAGGGCAAGCCAGATATACCAAAAACAATTACCAATTCTATATTAAACTAACTTGATCGTCAGAGAGTTCTCGGGGATCCACGTCCCCACCGAACTTTGTTTTGCAGGTCACTTCAGATCAAGGATTCTCCAAGATTCTGGAAGTCATTTTTTACCTTTTTACCCTTAAAATATCCATACCAAATTTTGACGAATCAATATATATATATATATATATATATATATATATATATATATATATATTATTCGTTTCAATTTATCTTTTTCCCTTTTTAAAAAAAAAATTAAATTAGACGATATATATAGTTACAATATTTTTAAAGAAACAAATAAATAATTATACAAATATTGTAAACTGAGTTATTATATAATTTGTCTAAAATATGTTTAAACTATTATAAAATATTTAATAAAATATTAAATATGTAAGATATACTTAAATTATGAAAGATGAAAATTGCCTTTTTAAACTTTTATAATAAATAATTTCCGGGACATATTATATCAAAATGTCATGTCTTATTAAAGATTCGAGATGACACTGAAATCAATGACCTTGATAAATTGTGCCAACTTAAATTGTTCTATCAAAGGTCACATTTATTAACATCACACAAAAACAGAAAACAAAATAATAAAAAAAAATCATCCACTACATTCGTAATTTTAAATGCATCATAAAAAATTCGAGATATATTAAATACATAAAATTTTTAAAATATATTTTTTTTAAAATAAAATTATTTTTAAATTTTTATCTCAATCGTTAAAACAATAATACAAATTTATAAAAAATACTGGACAATAATTGAAAAGTAGTTATCTTGAAAGTACTAGAGCTGTATGGGATGCCTTTCATGATAGTATATTTAGATGGTAAAATCAGCAATAATGGTTTTAAATAGATTTGATGAATTTTAAATTTTTTTTTTTTTTTGGTACTAAACCTATAACTTAATTGATAGCAATTTTATTTAAAGTTTTAAAAAATTATAACCTCGACATATCATAAAAAGTAAAATTACTTCAAATTAAAAATATATATAATTTAATTTTTTTATGATGATTAATATTTTAGTTAAAAATTATTTCAGTTTTTAGTTATCAAAACCATCAATATCAAAATAATTATTAAATTTTAAATATTTTCGAGGTTATTACAACATTTTTAATGTTTTTCATTTGTAGTTTTGAATATTTGTAAATCAAATAAAACACTAAAAATATTTTCATATTCTAATAAGGGTTGAAAATTTAGTTTTAAATAAATGTATAAAGATTTGGATGCTCGATTGAGTACAATTAAACGACGTTGTTTCCAAGACTGGTTGTTGAGCCATTATGAATTGTCTTTTGTTCAATTTAAATCCTATTTAAACTAAGTATAACTGAAATGAAGTTTGAGTCCACTTGTATCGAATGAGCGAGGCAAATGCCGCACGAAGTAGGCTGTTTAGATCCTACTCTAATTCAATTCAGCATCCATCTACAAATACAAAACACCACGTATATGGTATGCTTTCTAATATAGAGATACTCACAGTACAAAATATTAAATGTATATAATTCTGTAAATATTGTTAAAGCCACCAATTTAGACTGTTGACTAAGGTTTAAGTGTGATTCTCCCGTTGGTCGAGAAAAAAAAAAGATAACTTACAAGCCACACATAAGTGAAATTAAATATTCTAATAATATTTAGATTTTATTTTACTTATGCAGTTCTCAGAGAAATATTTAAATATCCTTTATCTCGTTCTTAAAAATATTTTTGATTCAATTTCTAATTTAATTATTGAAGAGCTAACGTCGAAACATCCTTGTCACTTTGCTTTCTTTGCTGGTCATGTGACAGAAAGTGAAGCTCCCTCAACTAACATGGCACGCAAAAAAAAAAGTTAAATAAAATTATTCCTAGATAAATAATTTAATCTTTGTTTTAAAAAAAAAAGATGTCTAAACAAACATACATATGTATACGTATGTTCTTTACACTTATATTTTGATTGAATTATAAAGATATTAAGATATCAATTCAACTTATCATTACTACCAGAATTATTACAATATATAAAAAGAAATACAAGAAAGCATGAGATAAATTAGCACATAGGTATAATAAGAAAATCTATGTAATCTAGGTTGTTAAAAGATAAACACAACTAGCATACGTGTTATGAATGAGTAGAGAGATTTTTATCCTAAGCACGCCTCCGCAAGATGGAAGATTCATTGGAGACGCCAATCTTGGAATGAAAGGAGAGAAACTCTGGACGATCTAGAGTCTTTATAAGCATATTAGCAAATTGATCTTTGGAATTAATGTGCAGAATATGAAGAGAACTAGCAGCAACCCTCTCATGGACAAAGTGATAGTCAAGTGTCAAATGTTTCATACGAGAATGATAGACTGGATTCCCACAAAAATATATAGTGCCGGTATTATCACAAAATAAACATACATACTAATGTGGACAATATCATACTAATGTGGAGTTGAGTGGTGCAAACCCAATCTTGTGGGTATATGTGGGTCCAACAAGTGGTATCAGAGCTTAAAGTTAATGGGTTTGCTTGTAAGAGATGTGTGGGGAGGCCCTCATTCTTGAAGACCTAGCGATTAGGGGTGCCTTGTGTCGAAGGAGCGGCAATGGTACAAGATGATTAGGGCTTGCTTGCCAGATGTAGATGTCTTGCGGAGCGGCAAGATGATTAGGGCTTGCTTGCCAGATGTGGATATCTTGCGAAAGATGCAAAATGATTAGGGCTTGCTTGCCAGATGTAGATGCATTGCGAAAGATGCAAAATGATTATTCGTCTAGGGGAGGCCCACGAGTATGTGGTACTTGGTTTGTGTTGTGGTCCTTGGTTTGAGGGGAGGATTGTTGGGGTGTCAACCCATGTCCCACATCTGAAGATAATGCTAGAGGTGACTAGCTTATAAGAGTACCACTATCTCCATTAGTATGAGGCCTTTTGGGAAGTTGCCCAAGAATAAAACCGTGAGGGCTTAGGCCCAAAGCGGACAATATCATACTAATGTGGAGTTGAGTGGTGGAAGCTCAACCTTGTGGGATCATTAGTGCCCAACATATAGTATATTGGATATTTCTTTAGATATTACTTAGATAGTTTACATATCTACCTCTAACCGTTAGTAATATCTCAATAATATCTAACCGTTAGTAATATCTCAATAATATCTCTTTCATGCCCCCTCAATTCGAACTCGGCCTTACTACAACAGTTAACTTTCCTCTAAGCCATGTGAAGAATTGAAAACCTAAAGCATTGGTAAGAATATTTGCATTTTGATCAATTGAAGGAACATAATTAACCTACGTCTCTCCTCTGGCCACTTTTTCTCTAATGAAATGGAAATCAAGCTCAATATGCTTAGTTCTTGCATGTAGAATTGGATTTGCAGATAAGTAGATAGCACTTTGATTGTCTATCCATACTTGAGAAACTCTAGTCTGCTCTATGTTCAATTCACTAAGAAGATACATGATCCAAGTGATTTCAGTAGTGGCTAGCCCAAGACTTCTATACTCAGCCTCTGTGCTTGATCTTGATACACTTTGTTGCTTCTTGCTGGACCAAGGAACTAAATTCCTTCCTATGTAAACACAGTAGCCAGTAACAGACTTTCTATCATCCAAATCAGTAGCCCAATCACTGTTTGAAAAGGCTGTCACATTTAAATCCTTGGACCTGCTAAAATTCAGACCATAGTCTAATGTTCCAACCAGATATCTCAGTATCCTTTTAACAACTTTGAGATTAGGTTCTAATGGATTTGCCATGTACTGACTCACTTTGTTGACAACAAAACTAATATCAGGTCTTGTGATAGTAGCATAATGAAGTCCCCCAACAATGCTCATGTACATTTGTGGATTCTGAATTGGATCTCCATTATATCTAGACAGATGTGGACTTGTGATCATAGGTGTAAAACTTGACTTTTCTTGTAGCATATTTGCTCTATCCAGCAGCTTCTTTACATACTGCTTTTGGCAAAGATGATACCCTTCAGGGGTTTTATTTACTTCAATTCCTAGAAATGGTGAACATTTCCCAAATCCTTCAATGTAAAATACTTCTTCAACCTTTCAATAAATTTCTGTACTGCCTGATCATTATTTCCAGTAACCAATATATCATCCACATATATCAAAACAAAGATCTTTATTCCATTCTTATTGAACATGAAGAGAGAATTATCAGCCTTTGAGCTTATGAACTCCAGTGATGATAGAGTTTCTCTTACCTTTGTGAACCATGATCTAGTAGCTTGCTTTAAACCATAGATAGCTTTATGCAACCAAGTGTCTAGGTTTTGTTCTTAATAAGAGCATCATATTCTTCTTTCATTGCTTTTCTCCAAACAGGATTCATTAAAGCATCCTCTACCTTTTTAGGCTCTTCATTTTCAACCAAAATGGTTGACATCACCTTAGGCTTGTATATTCCTGCTTTACCCATGGTAACCATGGGATGTTGGTTCATTGTAACAGGTCTTTCTTCTGGAGCATACTGAGGTGACTGATCTGGTAAGATGTGTTCTGGACTCATAATGGATAAATCTATTCTCAGGGGAATATTGTCATAACTTTTTGATGAAGAGGATAAACTCTTACTAGAATGAGGTGTTTCAAACTGATTATCTCATTTTGTATCTTCATTCTCCAAAAATGTTGATGACAAATTTGGAAAACTTATCACATTAGGCTCCAATGATGTGAATACAGAACCAGCATGTTCTTTTCTTTGCATCTCAAAACAATCTTTCTTGGAGAAGGGAAAAACACTTTCTTCAAAAACTACATGCCTTGAGACAATTACTTTTCCTGTTGACAGAAGAATCTTATATCCCTTATACTGAGAGCTATATCCAATAAACACTCCTGCAGTAGCCCTAAATTCCAATTTATGATCATTATAAGGTTAACATGAGGATATGCTAGACAACCAAAAACCTTTAGGGCAGAATAGGCTGGCTTTTGCTTTGTATGTTTCTCATAAGGAGATACATATTGAATGGATCTTGTTGGCAATCTATTGATCAAATACACAGTTGTGGTGAAAGCATCATCCCAATATTTCAAAGGCATACAAGATTGAGCCAGTAAAGCCAAACCAATCTCCACAACATGTTTGTGCTTTCTCTCAGCACAGCCATTTTGTTCACGTGTATAAGGACATGAGATCCTCTGTATGATTCCATTTTCCTTGAAAAAATTATTTAAGGGCTTATACTCAGTACCTCCATCACTTTGCACCATCTTTATCTTTGTTTGAAACTGTGTTTGCACTAGACTATGAATGTGAATAAAGGTACTAGCAACTTCTGACTTCAACTTCAACAGATATATCCAAGTGTGTTTAGTGTAATCATCTATGTAAGTCACATAATACTTGTATCCATTTACAGATTGTAAAGAAGCTGGACCCCATAGATCAGTCTGCACTAAATCAAAAGCTGCATTAGTTTGAGTTTCAGAATTTCCAAAAGGCAACTTATGACTTTTAGCGAGAATACAAGGATGACAAATTTTTGAATCATGATCTCTATTATCAAATGGAATCTTACAATCTCTCAAAGCCCTCTTAACAATTTCATAACTACAATGATCAAATCTCTTGTGCCATAAACTGACATCCAAGTTATTACAAATAGAAACATTAAAACCATAATGCTGATCTTGAAGGATTGCTTCCTTATTTCCAGAATCTCCATGATGAACCAAGAGAAATCTGTAGAGACCATCCTTAAGCATTCCTCTGAGAAGGACCTGATGAGTAGCTTTATCCTTTACAAGACAGATCAAAGGATGAAACTCAAAGAACACATCATTGTCAAGGACAAATTTTGAAACACTTATGAGATTCTTAGTTTACTAGGCACATGTAACAAGTCCTTAAGTTGAAATAATTTATCAGTTTGACTAGAATGAAGGGTGGTGTTACCTATGTGACTGATATTCTCACTTTGCCAATTTCCTAACTGCAGCTTGTTGGATCCATTATATTCTGATGCAGAAGTCATATTATTGAGCTCACTGGTGACATGTGTGGAAGCTCCAGAGTCTGGATACCACTATCCTTCATTATTTGAAAAGTTGCTATTAGGGATACGCACCATGTTTAGTGAATGATTCTTGTTCTGATAGTTCTCCACAACACCACCTGCACTATTCTGACTATTGTTTGATGTGCCATAACTTTGATCATATCTATGCCAACATCTGTCAGCACTGTGTCCTGGAACATGACAAACTTGGCACAAAACCTTTGAGCCTTGTGACCTGCCACCTCTTCCTCTAAATGCACCTCTTCTTCCTCTGCCTCTTGAACCATATCCTTGACCATTGAAATTTCTCCTTTCATTGTTATCATGAGCCACGAAGTTCACAGTAGGCTGAGAACCATCAGTATTTATTGCTCCAGTACCACTCATACTGCTAGAAGATTCCAACCTAGTTTCAAAGCTTAACAACAGTGCTTGAATATCACTCAAGGTAAAAGAATTAATGCTAGCAGTAACTGTGACCACCACTGGATCATATTCAGGACCTAAACTAGCTAAAATGTGCATTATATGATCATTTTGATTTACAAGATTTCCAGTAGTTGCAAGTAAATCACAGCACAGCTTGATTTTTGCCAAATACTCAGTCATACTTAAGTTACCCTTTCTTGTAGTTTGCAGCTGCAACTTGTATTGTAAGGTCTTTGCCTTGGATTGGCTTGCAAAAATTTTCTCAAGGGCACTCCAAATCTCAGAAGAGGTATTCAAGCCAATAATCAAAGGCAAAACATTTTCTGACAGTGATGAAAGAATCCAAGAAGCCAAGATCTGATCTTGACGATTCCACAAAATAAAAGATGAATTAATGGTCTGAATTTGAGAGTTACCTGGAGTATATTTGTCTGGAGGTGGTGTTTCAGAGGTCAGGTAATCTTCAAGGCCATAGCCTTTAATAGCAGTAAGGATCTGCATTTTCCACACTAAGAAATTTCCTTCAACTAGCTTTACAGAAACCGGTTGACTCTGGGGATAGATAAGTTGGATCTTGACTCCATCTATGGTTGTAGATGGAGCTGTGTAAGCTGAGGTTACATCGTCTGTCATATCTTTAAATAAAAAAGAATATCAGAGTCATTAATAGCTCTGATACCATGAAATAATATTTTCTTATTTCAGTTTAAAAGGTTTTTTGTTTGTTTACAATGTATACGTATGAATTTTATCTATGTATCATGTGAATTATTGAATTATCACATACACTATATATATATATATATATATATATATATATATATAGTATATTGGATATTTCTTTAGATATTACTTAGATAGTTACAAATCCACCTCTAACCGTTAGTAATATCTCAATAATATCTAACCGTTAGTAATATCTCAATAATATCTCTTTCACAAGCATAAACTGAGAAACTTGTTAGCAACAAAAGAAACACCAGGACAAGTAATTGCAAGGTACTGCAAGGAACCAACAATGTGACGATACTGTGCAATAGCATTAATTATGAAAGAGCCATCAATAAGAGAGAAATGTTTAGAAGAACTCATAGGAGTAGCAACAGTCTTTGCACCAACAATATCAAATCGAGCAAGCAAGTTAGTAATATGATTATGTTGAGAAAGAAAGAGCACGGAAAAATATGGATAACTTCAACACCCAAAAACTTATGCAAAGAACCCAAACCTTGATAGAAAACCGCCGACCAAGCTTGTGAACAAAGTCATCAAGAAAGATAGAGTCATTTCTCGTGAGAACAATATCATCGATGTAAACAAGAAAATAGAGTTTGATTTCATTTCAATCACAAATAAATAAGGATGTATCAACAAGAGATTTGCAAAAACCAAAGGTAAGAAGAAAATGTTGAAGTTCATTGTACCATGTGTTGGAAATAAAAAAACTGAGAATTTTAATAGAGATGTGCAGAAAATATGAATCTTCTTCTAGTTTGAGAAGACAATCTTTATTTTTCTGATTATTATTTTTTTGATATATCACATACTGATTACAGGACTCTTTAAATAGAGAACTTGAAATACAAAAGGACATTCAAAGATTCATTCAACATAATGAATCATCATTTCTCAAGATCTAGAAATCTTGAATAATAATAATTCTCATTTCCCAAGATCTAGAAATCTTGAATAATAATAATAATATTACAAGATATTAATTTTAACACTCCCCCTTAATGGCTTGTGTAACTCCAATCATCTCACGGAAAAACTCGAACTTATCTCTAGGGAGAGCCTTGGTAAAAATATCAGCAACTTGTTCTTCGGTCTTGCAATACTTGAGCTGAATTTCTCCGTCTTCTACAGCTTCTCTAATAAAGTGATGCTTGATTGCAATGTGCTTTGTGCGACTATGGTAGACGGGATTTTTTGTCATTGCAATAGCAGATTTGTTATCACATAAGAGAGCAGTAGCTACTTCTTGCTTTGAACAAATATCTTCCAGAATCCTCCTTAGCCATATTGCTTGTGAGGTTGCCAATGATGCCGAGCTTGATGGAGAAATTTGGGAAGTTGTAATTGAAGGAACCTCTTCCGGGATTTCGGCTTCAACTTCACGTTCTTGATTTTCTTTCTCTTCGTCAAAAGAATATGATTGAACCTGGACTTCCTTCTTTTTCCAATCTTAAGACATCTTCTCGTTAAATAAGACATCTCGTGAAATAATGACTTTATTTTTCATCAAATGAAAAAGCCTGTATGCCTTTGATTTTGAGCTATAACCCACAACAATGCATTTTTCACTTACTTCATCAAGCTTGCACCTTGTTTCTTTTGGGACATGAGCATAGCAGATACATCTGAAAACTTTCAAATGGTTCAATGATGGTTTTCTCCCACTCCATGCCTCAATTGGAGTTTTATTTTCTAATGCTTTTGTTGGACATCTATTCAGCAAATAAACCGCCGTATACACAGCTTCACCCCAAAAATGTTTAGGCAGCCCCTTTTCATAAAGCATTGATTTTGCCATCTCCTCGATGCTTCTATTTTTTCTTTTGGCGACTCAGTTTTGTTGTGGAGTAAATCCCACAGTAAGCTGTCTATCCAAACCAATATCTTCGCAAAACTTGTTAAACTCATTTGAGTTATATTCGCCTCCTCTGTCACTTCTCAAGACTTTTATAAGAAGGCCGCTTTGCCTTTCCACATACATTTGGAATTTCTTAAAAATCGAGAACACTTCAAATTTTTGTTTCATAAAATACACCCAAGTCATTCTTGTAAAGTCATCAATGAATATGAGAAAATACTTGTTACCGACATGAGTTGGAGTTGACATTGGCCCACACACATCTGTATGAACAAGCTCCAGGGGTGCTTTAGCTCTCCAGGCTTTATCTTTTGGAAACGACTCTCTGTGATGTTTCCCGAGTGCACATCCTTCGCAAATTTCTTGCATTTCTTTGATTGATGGCAGCCCATAAACCATATCCTTCTCTTTTAGATTCTTGAGACTTTGAAAATTCAAGTGCCCAAGCCTTTTATGCCACAACCAAGATTCGTCGACAATGTCTATTTTAATGCGACATTCTTCGAGTAGTTAAAGGAGATAGGAAAGCTGCGATTTTGCTCCATTTTGATGCTTGCTACAAATTTGTGATTTTTGTCGAAAATCTTGCATGATGAGTAGTCTCCAAAATTAAGAGAATATCCATGCTCAACAAGTTGTCCAAGACTCAGTAAATTTTGCTCTAAGTCTGGAACAAGAACATCATGAATATATTTTGTTCCTTCCTTCGTCTCCACGGCAATAGTTCCTTTTCCTTTGGCTTGAACTAGTGCTCCGTTACCCATCTTCACTTGAGATTTTGTGGAAGAATCGAGCTTCACAAAAATATTTTTGTCACCTGTCATGTGATTGCTACAACCACTATCAATGAACCAAATATGATTCGCATGTTCCATTTCTGGTTGACAAGCGTAGAACATGGATTCATATTCTTGTTCTTTGGTAAAATTTGCTTGCTGATTATTCTTGACTCGACAATCCTTTTGAATATGCCCAAACTTCTTGCAATTGTTACATTGTGGTTTTCCTTTAAACCAACAATCTTTATCACTATGGCTGCTCCTTTTGCAAATCCCACACTTTTGTTGAGTGGACTCGAGATCTGAACGTCTATCGAAATTGGTTCTTCCTCTGCCCCTTGAAGATCGACCTCTTCATCTTCCAAATCTGCCACCTCGATGTGAGTCTCCACTGCTTCGATCACCATCAAGGTTATCTCGCCTTTGAAAAGTGAGCTTAGATTGAAAAGCGCTTTCAATGGATTTTTTCGAACGCCTACTCAGTCTTTGCTCAAATGTTTTTATCTAACCCATAAGTTCTTCCAGGTTTAAATTGAGAGAATTTTGGTCTCTTCAATTATGGCAACAATTGGGTCGTACTTTTCCGGAAGGCTAATAAGAACTTTTTCAATAATTCTCTGATCATCAACCTATTCACCAAGTGTCTTCATTTGATTTATGATATTGACAATTTTTTATGAGTAATCGTTCAAACTCTCATCGTTTCACATTTTCAGATTTTCAAAATCTCTCCGTAGCGACTGGAGTTTCACGGCTTTGACTTTGTCGTTGCCCCGATACTCCTTTCGAAGAATATCCCAGGCCTCTTCGCTTTTGTAGCATTAATAATTCTGGGAAAAATTATTTCAGCTACTCCTTGTTGAATGAGATTCAAGGCCTTTGCATCTTTCTTTCGATGATCCTTTAGTTGTTTCTTTTGCTCATTTGTTAAGCTTGAAGTGTCTTCTGGATCATTATATCCTTCTTCAACGTACTCCCATAAATCATGTGAGATGAATATTGTTTTCATCTTCACATACCAGAAGTCATAACTTTCTCTGTTGAAGAGAGGAAATGAAGGTTGTAAGTTTCCCGATGCTTGATTACTCAAACTCGCCATAGCTTGAATTTTTTTTATTTTGTTGATTTTTTTTTCACCCCAGTTGATTGAACAACCTGCTCTGATACCAATCTGTTGGAAATAAAAAAACTGAGAATTTTAACAGAGAGGTGCAGAAAATATGAATCTTCTTCTAGTTTGAGAAGACAATCTTTATTTTTCTGATTACATGACTCTTTAAATAGAGAACTTGGAATACGAAAGGACATTCAAATATTCATTCAACATAATGAATCCTCATTTCCCAAGATCTAGAAATCTTGAATAATAATAATTCTCATTTCACAAGATCTAGAAATCTTGAATAATAATAATAAAATTACAAGACATTAATTTTAACACCATGCCCAAGGATCCTACTTCAGACCATAAAGTGTCTTACGAAGGTTACAAACATAGTTGGGAAAATGAGAATTAACATAATCAGGAGGTTGCAACATATAGACATCCTCTACTAAAGTACCATGTAAGAAAGCATTCTTGACATCCAATTGGAGTAAAGACCAATTATGAGATGCGGCAAGATATAAAACAACACGAATGGTGACAGACTTGGTAAAGAGACTGAAAGATTCAAAATAATCCTTAGCGGCTTGTTGTAGAAAACCCTTCGCCATAAGACGAGCCTTGTATTTATTGATTGTACCATTAGATTTATGTTTTATACGAAACATCCCTTTACAAATGATGGGACTATGATCAAAAGGAGGAACCAGTTCCCAACTTTCATTACATAACAAAATATTGAATTCATCATCCATAGTTGTGCCACAGAGGATTTTCCATAGCTTGTGAAATAGTGGATAGTTCAAGAGAAGAAAGAAAAGGATGTTTGGTAGAAAGATTAACAAATTTAGAGTTAGGCTTGTAAAAGCATTTGGGTCGAGACAAGATTCGAAACAGGAGAGGGAGGAGATGAAAGACGAGAAGATGAGGGAGAAAGTTGAGACAAAGAAGAGAGAGAAATCGTACGAGATACAGTAGGATTTGGAGAACTAGGAGAAGAAGAAAACGAGGGAGAAGATGGAAGAACATGATCAAGAAGAAGAAGAAGAAGATCAACAATAGCCATGGGAGAAGGAAAATGCACATTCGAGGATCCAGCAGAAGAAACATCTTACATAAAGCAGAAACACACAAAACATTGGATAATATAAGAGGTGTAGAGGCAGTATGAAGGTGTGTGTGACTAGTGTGAGATATAGGAAGACCTTTACCATCACACAAAAATATTTCATCCAGACCTCCGTAATTAGTAAAACTTTGCAAGGCAGACAAATTGGATGTAGCATGATGAGAGGCATCACTATCAAACAACCAAGATTGAGAGTGAGGAGAAGTAGAAGAGGAGCTAGAAGTTGCAATATTGACCACTGGGGAGAGGACTATTGGGAAGACCGAGTGACATGAATATGATTGCCCTTCAAAAATCGAGCGAGTTTCCAATAATCAAGTGTAGTATGTCCTACAATTTCACAATATCTCCAGAAGGAATTGTGAAAAGGACGATGACCTGATGAATTATAGCAAGGACAAAAGCTACCATAATTGCCACGAGGTCGGCGAAAAGAAGAATTGAAACTAGAACCAGCCTTGTGGGAATTAGAATGCCGAATAGGATGCTTTTGAGCAATATTTTCAGTAGCAAGAGTAGGATGAGAGTCCAAGTTCTTGTCTTGTAGAGTTCTTTCAAAGTCAGTCAACTTATCAAATAATTTAGAAAACCAATAGGGGATTCATGAATTTTTATAACAGAAAAAATAGGATTATATTCATCTTCAAGTTGAGTGATTATATGGACAATGAGATCTTCATCACTAATAGAGTTTTGAATGAGAGCCAATTCATCCGCAATGGAACGCATTTAAGGAAGGAATTCTACATCTGATTTGGAGCCCTTAGAGGTTTGAAGAATTTTGGCTTTAAGAGAAATAATTCTGGAACGAGAGGAATTTGTATAACTATGAAACAATCTCTCCCAAGCTTCTTTGGAGAATGCAACCGATGAGATAAGTGGTTGAATATTCTTCGAACACCTACCTAAAATTGCATTGATGAGAATCTAGTCTTGACAATACCATACAATATAGGCCGGATTAGGGTTTTATTTTTGAGTGTCAAAAAATTGAGACGGCGCATATAGATTGTTATCTTCATACATGAAAGTTGGTAGAAGTAAGTTTGATGGGAAATTTTGTTGGTGTATTCAATTGCACGATTGATGTGAGTGAGCCAGCCATGATGGAATCGAAAGAAAACTCGTTAGAGTATTTAGCTCTTTAATTCCATATAAAGATATTGAGATATAAATTCAACTTATTACTATTGCCAAAATAATTACAATATATAAAAAAGAAATACAAGAAAACATGAAATAAATCAGCAAATAACTACATATAACAAGAAAATCTGTATAATCTAGATTGTTATAAAAGATAAGCACAACTTGCATAAGTGTAATGAATGAGAAGTAGATACTTTTCAAAATCATGTGCACTTCAACCCTAGATTGTGACAACCAATTTGTTAATTTATCAATTTTGCAATAATAATAAAAAATGATTAATGCAGTGTTTACATCAGACTGTTGGCTTAATTAATGCAGATATTTCACCATGTCCAAAGCTCCAATCTTCCACACTACTATCTCTTTAGTTTTTTTTTTTTTTTTAATTCATTTTTCATAGGTAAAACAAAAAATAATTATATAATCTCTAAGATATTTCAGGCGATTCTATAAAAGACTTTAAATTTTTATTTAATAGTAAATTTAAATAATTATAATTATTCAAAAATAATAATTATAAAAGTGGATCAGAAAAATAATTATTCAAAAGTACATAAAAAGTATAATTTGGAAACGGAAACGGACAGTTATCCTATCTAAAACACCAGCATCTGATATCACATTTTCTTTCTGAATTCGAGTGGTTACTGCACTTGCCGACGAATATAATCTTTCACATTGGGAAAAATTTCGCCACTCACCACAAGAAGCATTTTTTTGGAATTTTCCCATAATAAACCGTTGCATTCTCGTGCAAAGTCGCATGCAGCATCAAATACGTCCTGCCAAATTCATCAACAATCATAGTCGGAGAATATATATATATATTCATTAAAAAAATGAATAACTAATGCATACCCTTGAACTGAAATCCTCGATAAAGTGTGCAGGTTTCATTATAACCCTATTCAGATCTGATTCCCACAACCTTATCTGCGTGCAAGCACTCGTTAAAGTAGACTTAAATGAAACTGCAAACCTAATATTCAACACATTGTTGTTACATATACGAACCTGATCAGTCACGTTCTCTGGAACAGAAGGTATCCTCTGCACAACCCGAGGATGTGCATTCTGCTGAAGAAAGGAAATTATCTGCAATTTCAGAAGATGAACTCTTAGAATATCACATATTTATTTCATACACAGAAGAAAAAGCTCCACAATAGAGGAGTTTCCCAAGCTAAAGAAATAACAATGTTCCCCAATAACCTATGGAGCTCACTGAAATAAATATCAGCAACCTCTAGTGCATTGAGAATCCTAGAATTCCAAGCAGAATGTATTTTGCATTGAACTGCAAGAGTTAACTAGTGGAAGAGCCATATAATAATTCAAAATAGGTGTTGGTGTAGCTACTCCATGAAGAAAGTATCTAACATATCAATGGAAGGTGCTTCACAAACTGCTTCGGAAAAGGATATCTATCTTTCATATTTAATATATATATATATATAATATATATATATATTATCCAAGATTTGCAAAAAATACTGTACATGCATGAATGTTGGTTGACAGCAAGAAAGAACTTCCAATAAGACCAACCTAAAACACCATTAGAGAATCCAGCTGCTTCAAACCCATGTATGACATACAAATGGTAACTATGAACCTTTTCCTTAGAAAGCAAATAAGAAATAAAAAACTATAGTGACCAAATTATTTCTAGATCACTTGTATTTACCTTTGACAAATAGATATACCCAATATCATTAGCATAAAGATACAACCTGTCTAGAATTTGACAAGGAAAACAAATTAAGCAATAAAAAGATCACATGACTTACCTGATCTGCAGTAATTCCATGTAGAAATGCTTTATACAAGCTTTCTTTGGTCATTCCTCCAACAATAAGATTAGGAAGCTGGTATTCCACCCTGCATTTCCAGAATTAAACTCTTTTTAACAAATAAGGGATGGAAAAAATGAAGCAAAAAATTGAAACTCTAAGATAATATAAACCCAAAGATAACACAAGTACATAACTGAACTATTTTCAGATTCTGTACTAGATAGAGAACCAAACAAAATTTGAACTATAGGAAGTACATAATATCATTTATTTATCCTCAGTGCCTGTATAATAATGAAAATGGAACAACTGATACTCAAATTTCAGTCTCTTTTCCAGTAAAGAGTCCCAACTTCCCTATCAAAATAAAAATTCATAATTAGTTGATGCTACCAAATGGACCAGCAACTTCACATGCAAAAAGAAATGGATTCCAAGTACTTATGCAAATTTCGGCTAATCCAAGAAAGTATATATATAACAACGCATCACTGTTCAAAAAAGAATCAATGAGATACCCTGTCAAAAATATCATTCTGCGTCCTATTAAGTTTGTCACATTTTTGGGAGGCAAATTGGTGTATTTCGTCCCAAATTTTATTAACATTTGGCGGAACTAGTTCCTATATTTTTAAAAATATAGGAAAGGATATAGCTCATTCAATCTGAAATGTAAGATTACAAGTAGAAGTACCAGAAGAAAAAGGCATGCTTCAATTTGAAATGTAATTTACTATTTGTGCACTTTAATCCTATCCAAACACTCAAAACTCAGTCATCAAGAAAATCTACTCTCTCTAACTTTAATATTATATGAACTAGATGGCAAGAATGTTACACTAAAAGCATGTGAGTATGCAAGTGGTGTTCAATTAAGTTACTAAGCTTTTCATTCATCTATTAACATGCAACATCACTAAAAACCACTAATTGTTCTGGGTTGATTCTTTCAACATATTGAGCTCTATTCAGTGTCTTAAATATTAGTGAATTCAAGTACTATAATAATCAACAGATTGGACAAACTGAACTTGTACGTCAGGTTTACTATTAGACTTGCATGCAACAATGCAGCTTAAACTGAAACGAAAACTGATTTGAATTAGTCCAAATAATAAGTTTTCAAGTTTAGGAATCATATTCAGGGAAGATGCATATCTTTAGCGAACAAATAATAAGTTCACATTGCACCATACTCTAAAGGCAACATGGAAATCATTAATTCACAAAAACTTTAATGCATAAAGTTTCAATCATGTGCCATAATAATCTCAAAATAGTAATGAAGGACAATTCTCTAAGGTGATTTTGGTCATTTATGCCAAGACGAAAAGAGATACGACAACAATTTATTTGCTGGAAGGATTCATCACATGTCCAAAGTCTTATTTTAAATAATTCACGAACAAATCAAATAATTTCTTCGATCATGAGTCTTGAAGCATCATATAAAAAATAAATCACTGCTAAATGCAAAAATAAAAATAAAAAAAAGTGGTAAGTTATTATAATCCTTCACAACAAAATGATTCTCTGTTGCATTCAGGCTTTTTTTTTTCTTTTTCTTATAATCAAACTGTATAGGACTACTTCTACTTCTAGATTAAGCTACTAAGAGTATTTGCCTTCTCTTCAACATTTTATGATACAGTGAGAAGCATTGCATATACAGGATGGGATACAAGTTCTTGTATAGTGTCAGATTCTAGTAAGTTATGTAGCTTTCTCTAGGATCTTAGCATCATACTAAAATTTTTGAACTCTAAAATTACCAAAATTCTTCCCCTGTAACTGAGCAAAAACCTGTACAATCAGGGAATGGTCCTCAAAGAAATATTGATAGAACCCATACATTCAACTAATCTTAAAGTAACAGTTAGCAGAAATATCTAGCAAGCAAAAGTGGATTAAACTCTGGCAGATCCTTCTTGGTCATGTGTTTCACTATTTTGGGGGTACCAAACTTCATGCAATTTCACCAGTGAGCAAATCAGCAAGATGTAGGAGATCTCAAAGTCCAAATGTGACTCAAGATCCAAACCATCTGTAGCCCTGGTAACTACTAGAAGACAAAATACTTCTCGGAAATAGATGTATCAAATCCAACAAAGCAAGTTTATAAGTCATGAAGTTAAGGAAAAGTTTGACATATGAGCCTCAACCTAAGCTCCACTAAGTCAGTAATTCTGAACCTGTAAACTAAACCGAAGACAGATACCTTAGCCAAATTAAAGGGTCTAAGGTCTATGGGCCCAAAACATTTAATTTTATTAATTATACTAAGTCAAGGATATGAATCCTACAGCCAGTAAGAGCTAACAACTTTACTAGTTACAATTAAAAGATATCAAGAGGTGATCCATCACCAACATCAATAGAGGGTTAAAGATTTGGGTACCTTCCATGTGTAAAGTCCCATCAAAATGGGGTTTACATGTACTCTGATATATAAAGTGTTAAGGTTAATCAGAATTTTGTGACTTGAATTAGTGAGATGGCTAATTCTTGACAGAGACTTCTTATTCATTATTAACTCTGATTCATAAGATTTCTCTAATCTTATCCTCATTTTCATCTCAATAAAGTCATGTTATGTATCCTTGTTTACGAACAGTCTGAAAGAAAATTCTCTTGCATCTTAATTGACAGACATTATTGACAACAAAATAGCCTCAGAAACTGAAGGCATCATTCTCTGATAATCTTGCTTATTAATGGAAAGAATTCCACTAAATAATGCAAAATGTTTTCCCAGAAAATAAACCTTGCAAAGAGACGTAATATCTCACAGTGCAGCTTCGATGTTGAATACGCATACAACCTGAAGTTTGTCTCCACGACAACAAAACCCTGTATATAATGAAATTATAGAATCATAAGTAAACTTTCCACATTTTCAATAAACCACAGAAGTAACCTATAGACTCTTTACAGCAAAATGAACTAACCAGAAACCAAAAACAAAGTTCAATGTCTTTTGTAGATTTATGCAGAGTGAAAGATTTTTGACCACTGAGATAAGCAAGGCCGCTAATTACATATATAGACAGATAAAATACAGTTCATGTTCAGATATCAAGCACAAAAGATGAGGTATAATACAGCAAGAATTGAGTTACCTGCTTTCTTGTGGATGTATCTGATAAGCTAATGGACAGATTTGTAGCTAATTTTGTGGGGATAAACCAACCATCTTTTCTTCCCTGGAAGAGGACAGATAAAAAATGAAGATAATTATTATATGAAGACATTGTCTAGTTAGATAACTGCATTTGCAAAATGCTAGAGATAACTTACCTGCTGGAGTTTGACAAGCCCTAAGTCAGAAAGATCCCAAATTATACTCCTTTGTAAATCGTTTGTGTTCATATTATAAGCCTGTGTGTGAAATTCTAAAAATTAATTCTAAAACGAAATTAAATAAGTTGCAAAGCAGGTTGAATTTTAAAGTATAATGATCAGGCCCAGAAATATTCACAGCAACAGTACGCAGTTGCAAAAAGAATAATGTTTATCAAATAACTCATAAGCAAAAGAGACTAATAGAGTTTCAACACCAACTCCCTCACTTAAATAGAACTTATTTTGAAATTTCTAGTATTCTTTTTATCAATACAATACCTCGCCAGTAACATGAAAACTCAGCTCCAACATAAATGATATAAGATCAGCGGAATCAACACCTCGCTCCTGCATGGAAGTTTGACCGTATTCATCATAATATTATATACACAAGTATGTCAGGAGCTACATGTGCATCAAAGAACTGAAAATACCTTCAACTGTTCAAATTGCAGATTAAGTATTTACATGATATGAAATGTTTAACCTTAGCAGTAGTAAATTCCATTGCAACAAAAAATATACTGACAAGAAACTTCAGATCAAAGACTTAATGCATCTAAGAAAGGAGTGGCCATCATTGTAACATTACTTCACTCAATGCCATTATATATTGCACACATTGAAAAATAAATAAATAATATTTCTAAATTAGTCCATAGAACTGGAATTGTCTCAAGTCAACGGAAACATAACTTTCAGTCATACATCTAATATCATTTTTTGAACATTTGTAGCCTTTATAGAGATGCCTCTCACATCTACCTACTTCGATAAATGAAGATAAATGTAAATAATTAAAAAACAACTGGCCAACGTTGCTCAAAACTGAAAACACAACAGAAACATTAAATTCGAGCAGGAATAGCAATTATGGTGCAAATATATAGAAAGTTATGAGTCAGATAAATCACTTCTGCAAAAAGATTGAGGATCAGAAAATCATGCCAACTTCCAACTTTATAATGTCTAGTTTACTTATGAACATCATGTTACCTGTCGGTGCAAATATATAGAAAGTTATGTCATGTTACCTATCAGTAGCATGACATATTTCTTAAGAGACTTTTACAAACATGAATCACAACAAATGAATGAAGTTTAAACAAAACATAATGAACTGGGACAACAAGCACAATACAATTGAGGTTATGTGTAAATGAAAGAGAACATTTCAAGAGTTAGAATTTCCCCACGATTATCTTACAGCATTCTTATAAGGAAACTCAATCATCAAATGGTTGAAAAGTGGTTCCAGTAACATAAAAAAACTGAATCTTAAAAAAGAAACATTTGCTGATCACAAGAAATATTGAAACTGGCAGCATGCATCGAAAAAGGAAGTACACCTCAGGAACATATACCTCGGAGTTGCTGATGTATTCCCTGATGATATACCATAGTTGTGCATTTGTCTCCATCAACTGAAATAGGCTATGCATGAGTATAGCTTCAAGCACTTGAAATTAATTCTTTGTCACTTACCAAAAACTGGAAACCACTCTCAGTCAACTTTGGGGGTTCTTTGTCATCCCTAGATACAAGCCATAGAAGTGATATTAAACCACATTTTGAGCATTCTATCATGCAAAAAGGTTCAAAAGAACAATAAGAACAAATGAGAGCAGAGCATACTTCTGACTCAAAAGGCCTCGTTGGAATACTTTCATCATGGAAGAACTTATATTTCTGGTCTTTTCTGCTTCAGATGAGTTTATAAGATGCAGCAAGAAACACTGTTTTCCCAAATTTGCAGGTCATAAGAAAAATGGCCAAAATATACTGCAAGTAGGAATCCATGCATGCTGGCTCATAACAGAGTCTTGCAAGTAAGACAAATTAACAATCTAACCACCAAAAATTATATCATACCTCCCACTGCTGAAGAGCATATGCATCTAACTCCTCCAAGCTAGGAATTCTTGCAGTAACATTTGAAGGCATCGGTGCTCTAGGTAAAACTCCACTAGAATGTTTAATACAAGTGTCAGAATAAAACCTAAAATAATGCTAACGATAATAAATACTAACAATAATAAGTTTTTCAATGCTGCAAAACAGGAAGGGGCCAAGAACTGGAATGATGCAAAACAGGAAGGCATTGAGAATGGAAAAATACCTTCAATGTAGAGAATATAAATGTTCAATAATGCAAAAATGAAAGGACCAAGAATCGGAAATATCCAAAACAGAAAGGGGTTGAGACTCAAAAAGTTCCCTTGTCAAGCAAAGATACCACAATCTAGCTTTAATCTTGGAAATTCTAGCTTATAAGTCGTGACCAGGGATACTTAGAGATTTATGACATTTCAGTAGTCTTCATATTTGCAGGAAGTCCTTAGTCCTTGAATTTTGCTTATTAGGAATTCTATGTTAAGACAATTTAGCTATCCTAATTATTAAAGATGTATCTTTAAAGAGACTAATTTTAATTAGTTTAGAAGTTGATATTCAAGTCAATAAATAGTGAAAACATCTATTTATTATGCATTTTTATTATTCAATAATAAAGAACCTATTTAATAATATGTAATTATGGCTGTGTGACACAATCAAGCCTAAGGGTGTGACAACTTAAGTTTTGGTTTGATGCCTAGGACTTAATCCATCTTGAATGCGATGCTAGAGTCGCATTTCTTTCCTGTTTCGTTTGCTTTTATGGTGAGCAAACTTATTATATCACACTTCTGCTTTCCAATCTTTTCAGTTCTGTCGTCTCCTGCAACCTCTATTTTCTGCCTAGCTTAACATCTATAGCAAGAAGATTGTGGTTAGCTTTGTGGGATAGCTCTTACGAGTTTGTCACAGCAAACCGCAACCTGGTTAACATTTTCAGAATATATAATATGACATATAGCTTATGTCTATAATAGAAGCATTACAAAAACTCAAGCATTTTGTATTGCAAACTATGTCATCATGAGTTTTTGAGTTGAAAACAATCGACAAAACACAATGAGGAAATCAAATAAATGTTCCCAGTGTGATATTGGGAAAGACTCAACCATAAAACCAGAAGATCTAAAACTGCTAGAAAAGAAGTTATGAATAAAAGAAACTACTAACTTGAGACACAGTTATCTATTTAGCCAATCCGATTTCTATTATTCAAGTACATATATAAATACATACACAAACATACAAATGAACACGAGCTTAACGTAAATAAAGAGATATCAAATTGCCAATGCATTATTTATTGACATTTTGCAGTATTAATACATTCAAAGACTAGATTCCATTTGCGCTTTAAAAATTGGTTCTTTAGCAACATCTGCCTATTCAAGGGCACAAAATTCTCACATCCGATCATGCTAATCCTAACCTAGTATAAATGTTTGGTACTGCTATTAGCCTAAGACTCCACTACAGAAGTTGAAAAACTACCAGGGGAACATAACGGGTGCAAGAATATCGAGGTTTTAACAGGATGAACAAACTTTCAAATTTAAAATTTCAAGGAATACTGCCTGCATAATTAACATTTTAAAACAACAACAATAAATAATAAGTGCAAAGTAGGAGTATCCCATCCCCAAGGGATAAAAAGAAAATAAAACAAAAAAAGGATGCCAAAAAAGAACATGAAAAAGGGAGCTCATAGAAAATTATCCCATATTTATTGAGTGCCCTGAGTTGGAGAAGATTGTAAAAGGATCAGAAGCCTCTTTTGCCCATAAATAGAAAAGATTTATAGATGTACCCATGCACTATATGATTCTGAATATTTAGCTGAAATGTTGGATTTAATCTGTAAGTGGCATCCTTTTTCCTGCACATGTCAATAACTTTTCCATTACTCAGACAGTTCAAAACAAAGCAGAAACATGCAGAACCAGAAAACCTAGTAAGCGTAAGAAAAAATACTGCAAGCACGGTGATCTCAAGATTTATTAATTAAGCAATAAATTGCAAAATCTAAATAACGAAAGACATGTTGCATAAAATCCAAACAAAAGGAATCAAACTGATTGAAGATAATCAGTCTCAAAAGCAATTTGATCCAAGGTCCTAAGACCCAAATCAAGCCCCAATAGAAGTCTCCATAGAGGAACTGAAAACCCAAAGATCGGTTTCATTAGCTCAGAAGAATAACATAACTTAAAATTCCTTTTCTAGGCACATCAGTTGACCTAAATCCAATTATAACTACTTCCACAAGATAAAGACAGAACACATCTAACTCAACAGCATTTTGTGCTTTGCAAGCATTAAAAGCAAAAAGCATACCTCTCACTTTGCATCAAACTAGCACAGAGCATGCACTTGCATTCTGCAATGTTTGAATCTATAGAAAGTTGAAAACTAGTCCATGTAAAAGAAGAAGAAACAAGAATTCTGTAAACCATATGGCACACTGGCAAATGGAAGTGGATGCGGAGGTAACCATCAGAAATAAAATAAAGAGAGACTAGTCTATTTCCTGGCAAGTTTCAGCCTCGAAATCTGAAGATATGTTGAACAAGAGAACACAGGGATTTTCTTCAAAATATAATATCCATTTTTTAGTTTATTCTGTTATAAACCTCCACCAGATTTTATCAGAAGAGCAAAGGAACTTTTTGAAGGACAAACAGAAATTTTTTCTAACTTCTTTTCAGTTCCCAAAATGGAATATACTTCTCAACATTCTAAATTGAGGGTGGAGAAGTAAATGAGTATACAGGTCTACGAAATGACAAAAAAAGTGGCCTTTCTTGACCATTACTTGTTAAACAGCACAAACCAATGTTAAGTATAAAGAAACAATTCAATTTTACAGTTTTGTACTTGGAATAAAATATTCAGAACTATTCTAATATATAATAACATATTTGTATTTTGCACATGAATCTAACTTATAATAAAGGCTGTCAAGCACCTGACTTTCTTAATCTCCAGAGGTATTCCCCAGAAAATAGCATCTCACATTCAATACAGCTTGTTTTTCTTTATTGTTGTAAACCACTCAAAACACAACTATCCAAGAATAGATGACTCGACTACTTCTCTTGCAAAACAAGAAATATATAAAACCATCAAAATTGAGAAAATAAACAAAAGAAAGTTGAAAAAGAGTATAGAATACCTATCAACTGTTTCTGACAATACCCTCAACTGAATTAATCTGTCAATGGCTACTTTATGCTTTGAGAATCCATCCGTGAGCACCCACTCTTCCATAGACTTAGTTGTCACTGGGATATCTATGAATAGTAACTGCAATACATACTTCTTAGCCAAGGGTGGCAGTGATCTGAACATGAATAACAAATAAACATTATCAGCATAACTAAGTCTTAATATAGATATGCCCACCCAATCAGGAAATTATATAAATAACTAGATTCAAAAATTAAGAAAGCTATAAGATAGATGATTTGATATATCTACCTGCAATGATACGTAAAACTTTTGTTATCACCTCCACTACTAAGGTTATTCTAGAAATGGAGGCATTTTATGTTACTGCAAAAGCAAGCAAATACAATTGGACTTTACATTCTTCAACATATATATACTAAAGTTTCTTCTTTGCATATTTTGCGGGCATAAGTTACATAGAAATCTCTAAATAAACAAGCAGACAGTAACCACTGTTGATCTGTTACATAAGACTCCTCTATGTTTTTGGCTCCCTGCCACAAGACCCCAAGAGAATTTAAAATAAACAAAAACAACAACAGTAACAAAGATTAAATAGAGTACACTAAGCAATTTGTTGTTGCTGATTTACTTAATCGTTTCAGCATGCCAACATGCAAAGATACTTCTTTTATAAATGAAACTTTCACAAAGATGAAACAATAAAAATTTGAAGTATCAAAACAAGGCCCAAGGCCCAATTCCCGAAGATAATTCTAGATATACATGTTTCTTCTACTTTCAGGTGCAACAATTATTTTCCAACGCTGTAACATCCCTAAATAGCTTTAACTATTAATCAATCTTTTCGACATTCAAAACAGTTGCTAATAATAAAACAAAACAACACCTATGTAAATTAAAATCCTAACTTTCCCTCTATTAGATTTGGTATAAGGCTCAGGTACAAATTTTTCGTTTTGAAAGCGAAGTAAAACCATCGCTCGGAAAGGGCAAAAAGTTTGCAACTTCAGAAGGACTTGATCAAGTAAGTGAGAGAAGGATGACCTTAGGATGGCTTCACAGATGAAGGCATTCTCATAAAGCTTGTCGAGCTTCATTGCAGGCAATGAAGCCACCATATCCATGAAATTTTTTGCCACGATTCTCACTTGCGGCATTTTTGCCTCTTTTGTTGGACCAAACCAATCCGAATTCCTGAAAGAATTGGTCGAAAGCTATATATTCTGTCACCCTAGGTCATCAACTCAATCAACAGCGTATATTTATTCTGTGAACTGTGCAGCCGAAGGCTTCCGCCTTCCACAGCGGAGGTGGTATTTGCTGCCGATGTTTCTTTGGAGGGGCAGTAAATTTTCCGTGGAGAGTACAATTGCAGAGTGGCGACAATGGAGTGGAGATACGAAGACGAGAAGGGTAGAGAAACTCTATTTTGTTTTTTTCCATAAGCCCCTAAAGTTTTGTTTATCATGTTTCAAGTCCCTTTACTCCATCCTTTTTCTTTTAACTCATTCTAGCGGAGTTTGTTTCCAAAATAGTCCTAATATTTTTAAAACTCTTTTTTTATGGCCTGTTTTTTTTTCTCCTCTAAGAAAATGGATCAAATTTCATTAATTAAATTATATTATTAAATATATTTAAATAATTTATTTAATTTTTAATTATTTTAAACACTCATATTTATAGGGAAATAAAAAACTCATGTCCACTAGGCCCGGGATCCAAAACATCCATGGGCACGGCAGGCTGGCAAAGACCGTACCTCACAAAAGGAATCTCAAGTAAATAATGTTTTCTCTCTTTTTTCCTACATTACCATTTCAAACCCCGAAAGCAAAAGTGAGGGAAAAAAGAAAAAAAAAATTCTAAGTAGTTAAAGGTTGATTGAGATAAAAGGATTGGAATTTGGAAGTTGTGGGAATGATGAATTTGCATGTGCACTGTGTTTATGAAGTTGTGCCCACTTCTCTTGCTGTACAATTACATCAATTATTCTTATAGTTACGGTGGCTGAAGTGGAGGAGAACACTTCAAAAATGGCGACTCTTGAAAAGCTCAGGGTGCTCCTTCTTACTTGGTTTCATCTCCGATCTCCATCCAGTAAGCTCTGAACTCTTCAATTTCGCATTGGGAATACTTATGGACACATATAACTATGGAATTTTATTTTTTTTTTCAGTTTGAAATTGTGGGGGGTTACTACTCTGTTGAGCTTGATTTTTTGGTTGACTTCTGGGTTTTACTGAAAATCTTTTGAAATGATTGGTTTCTAGGAAAATTTGTTGTTGACTGATAACATTTTCAAACTAGGTATACGAGAAAATATGTAAAGAGGACTGATTTTGTCTTTTTTTTCTTCTTTATTTTTTGGTTTATTTGGGCCGGATTGATTTATAGGTTCAGTGAATTTTCTAAGAAAATTTTCATACAAGGACATAAAGAAGGCGACTGATGGATTTAGGAGGGTAGTTGATAATTCTTCCAATGGAGTCTCTTACAGGGCCAAATTCAGAAATGGAATTGACGCTATTGTTAAAGAAATCAGAATTTTGAATGATCCTGATGATGATGATGATGCATTCTCATCAGCAGTCCAGCTTATGGGGCGCTTACACCATCGTCACATTGCTGCTCTGTATGGGTTTTCCACTGGACGTAAGAGGTTTTGCTGCTACACTTTTTGTTTTTTTAAGCCCATTCTACTATATACCAATTGTTGAGGCATGATTTCTCATTAATCATTCATGGTCATAGAATTTCCCAATTTTTGAGTATTTTGCACTTCTTGCAAAGATTAATTGGTCATCTGTTGAGTTACTACACAATTGTAGGATATAGCATTAAGTTTTTATAAGGAAGGAAATCAAAACACCTTCACTCATCTATAACTTTGTGGAATTGTCAGACTTTTTCCTTTTCCATCCATATACACACTATCAAGATCATTTCTATTTTATTGAAGTTATCTTATTTTCTTAACTTGTAGGTAGTTTTAACGTTGAAGATAATTTTTGCTACTCTTCAATCAATAGTACATATATCTTTGTGTACCTGGAAGGCCTTTTTCCTTGGATGCCGACTAATAAACTGTCTAGTTGTTTTATATATCTCATCATATTTTCTGAATTTTTCTAATCTTAATAATTTTATGTGCATGTTAATTTATGCAATATAAGATCTTTAAATGGATAATATCTTTTAATTCTATTTTTGTACTGTATTTAGATGGTACTTTGTTTCTGGTGATTGACTGTCATCTTTGATGTGTTTATTTATCTCTGATGTCAAGGCCACTTACATAATTGGATTCAACACTTTTTCATTTATTTATTTTTATCATCTTCTTCTGTTTGAGATAAGATAATAACATTATCATAATCATGGGAAAATATACTGTGAGATCATCTCTCTTGAAATCATCATGAAATTATGGAAAATGTTTTGATACATGGAATAGCAAAGTTGATAAGCAATGATGAGATGAGAGAACTCTTATAGAGAAGACTATTCATGAGAACAAGTTCATGCTTATTAAGAAAATTAAATTCAAAACTTTTTTCGTTGTTCATTAAATACCTCCTACTAGAAGTAGATAGTTTTGAGTGTTCTTGGTTACCATGCTATTGTTAAGTGATACCATGTCAAATTTTCATCTTACATAAAGCTTAAACCAATAGAGAGGAGTTGAATTTAACCATTTAATAAGTGATACTGAGAAGTAATCATCACACAGTTAACTGTTTCAAAACTTAGATTTTCTCAAGTTTACCCTTTGGTGCCTTGCAGGTTTCTCGTGTTTGAAGTTCTTGAAGGGGGAAGCCTGAAGGATCATCTCTCTGGTAAACTTTTTGAACTGAACCTATTAACATTTCCCTAGTATGATCATGGGATGAGTGTTTAGTTCTACACAGATCCACTGAAGACTCCATTGAATTGGAGAACACGGCTACAGATAGCTGTTGGAATAGCTGCTGCACTTGTAAGTTCAATAGGAGTATTTCTTTTACCCTTATTGACTTCATTAGAAAGGAACAGAAGTACCATAGTCACAACAAAGCAACAATAAAGAAAATAATCTATATCAGAACAAATTTAAAGACATGATTTCACCTTCTCAGGCTCTGTCCTGTTTTGGGTCCTGCATCACAATTAGAGAACTTCTTGAACGAAGGATGTATTTGGGGGTATGCAGCATTTTTTTTTTCTTTTGGCATATTTATATGTGTAGGGATTACAGAGTGCGGAAGCGAAATAAACTCAACCAAAGATTATGAGAAATTAATAAAGACGGTAAAATTGACACCAAGGTTTTTAGGTGGAAAACCCCTCTTTAAATAGAGGTAAAAAACCACCGGCGAGAGAGCCAAAAATTTTACTAAAATTGATAGGAATACAAAATATTTTCTTCAGGCTAACAAGATAAAATAGCCCTTTACAGATTCTCTACGAGTATAGAAATACTCAATTTAGAAGTAGAGAAAAGAAGAAAATATAAGGGAGAGAAATTATGAGAGAGAGATTAAAGGAATTGAAATTCCCTGAGGTTTGTTCTCTCTTCGGCTTGCTGCGGGTTGTGCTTGAATGAAGGATATATGCATACATATATATACACCTAAGTTAGGTGTTAAAGTTTGACAATGATATATATATATATATATATATATATATAGGCTGTAATTGTTGAAGCCGCCCAACAGCTTTTGTTGAAGACCACAACCATTGTTTTTGAAGGAAGACTGCAGCCATGACAGCAAAGGACGACTTGAATGGCAGCAAAGGAAGACTTGAATGTTGAAAGACAAAGGAGAGTACAACAAATCTCCACCTTGATCTCCTTTTGACCGGAAATACTCTCTTGCCATGAAATCTTGTTTGTTGATCAAAACCTCAAATGCCACAACTTCGTGTTGTCTTTGTTGGATGAGGCGACGGCTGCAGAACCTGTAACAGTTGAACACTGCAGCAAATACAAACTACCAGATCGAATTGCCTTTAGTAACACAAGAGCTCCTTTGGACACTTTCAAAACTCCACCTTCAGCTGAGTATCTACACCCTTGAGATTCAAGAGTGCCTAGAGAAATGAGATTCCGTTTCAAATCAGGGACGTGTCTGACACCGGTCAAAGTTCTGACGACTCCATCATGTGTCTTGATTTTGATTGTGCTTTTACCGACAACTTTGCATTGGGCATCGTTGCCCATTAAGACAAGACCACCATTAAGAGATTCATAAGTGGTAAACCAGTCTCTATTAGGAGACATATGAAATATACAACCAGAATCAAGAACTCACTCATTTTGTGACCTTTGTTCAGTACCAGAAGCAATAAAACATTCCCCATCAGATTCAGTTTCTACAAAACTAGCTTCGGCAGATGTTTCGGGTTGCTTACCTTTATCTTCTCTGTTTTGCTTATTTTTTAATTTATAGCACTCAGAGATTTCATGATTATTTTTCTTGCAATAACGGCAATACTTAGAGTTTTTACCTCTAAATTTGGATTTGGATTGGTTTTTACCGCTAGCACCTACTTCGTGGTTTCTCCCTCTGACTACTAGTCCCTCACCCGAACTTTCAGAATGAATTTGGGTATCAAATTTTTCTTTGGACAGTAGGTTTGACTTTACATCATCAAAGCTCAAGGTAACATTATTACCATATAACATAATTTCTTTGAAGTGTTTATATGAGGGTGGCAAAGAAACAATAAGTAGTACGGCTTTATCTTCATCATCAATTTTGACATCTAAATTTTCCAAATCAATTATGATAGAATTAAATTCACCAAGATGAGATTGAATGGGAGTACCTTCAGACATACGAAGTGTGAAAAGTCGCTCCTTTAACCGAAGTTTATTTGCGAGACTTTTAGTCATGTATAAAGACTCCAATTTACTCCATATGTCGGCGGCAGTTTTCTCATTGATGACTTCCCGTAACACCTCACGGGACAAACATAATTGGATTGTGAATAACACCTTATCGTCCATCTCTTCCCATTGTTCCTCCGTTGTAGTGGCTGGCTTCGCTGATTTGCCGGACAGAACCTTCTTTAGGCCATTCTGTGTAAGAACAACAAGCATCTGGACACTGGAACTAGGTGAGGACGAAGAATGTGATATTCTTGTCCCAGTTCCTCGGAATGATGATTGTCGAACAGTGCCTTCCTTCCCTGAATGTCTGGACAGTTTTTGTTTGTGAACGAAAGATGAATATTCTGGTTGATGAATTCCCGGTAACGGAACCAAACTGATTCTGCAAAAATCTGTCGAGGGTAAAAAAGAAATTAAAAGGCCGGGAATTCAGGAAACGTTTGGATGGATTCGTCTGTAGGAGACTTTGAATCGTCAAAGTCAATGGAACGGTTACTTCGGGTAGTGGCCCCTTGACGAGCTATAATTCCGAGAGCTATACTTCGCGATGTAGACCACGTACTTTGCTGAGCCTCCAATAACCAGTACCTACAAAACAAATAAGTTCGATGGGGAGTTTGTTTCCCGTGAACTCTCCGCTGCTTAAGTCAATAGAGTGTTTGCGGTATTTTTGGATATTTGGAACCTTTTTTACCTTTTGTTCAGATCTCTCTTTTATAAGAGTTTGTCTGATGGTCTCGTCTGTTCATAAGTTTCATGTTGGAGCTTTGGGCCGTTTTGACCGTTGTAGACAATGGGCTTTAAATGTGGCCTTTATAAAGAGGTAACATCTGCACTTTATGAGGTCCATTAATTTGAACTTATGACGTCACGAGAGATCAGGGCAGTTAAGGCGTGATAAAATTATTTTCTGCCCCTAAGGTATATATATATATAACTTTTTTGTTGAGTATGTGAGTCTGATAATTCATTATGCTAAGGTGTATTTTGAATAATATTGCTCCACGACTTAAGGATGACAAATATTCAATTTATACAACATAAATTTCATCTTTTGTTATATTATTTCTGTCATATAATAATATTATTCTTGTGTGTTTAATTATATGTGATTGTTATTATACTAATTCCATCCATAATAAATTCTGGACAAATATTCTAATATACCAAAAATATAATAAATAATATTGCTGCTAAATCTAGTGAAAATTTAATTTTTAGAAGAAAAAAATCAAATTAACATGTCTAAAAAACTTTGAACTCCACTTAGGAAAGTATAAGAAATCAAAAGAATTAATACTTACAATAATAATAAAAGCTTCAATAAAATTTTTTATCTCAAACCCTAAAATCAAATACAGGGTCTAGAATATTTTGGATTTCCGTTTGTATTTTCAATGACTAATTAGTAAAACTGTACAATTATTTTAGACATAAACCTAACTATCCAACCTTAATTATTACAGAAAGTGATTGTTGGAAATTTAGTTGCCCAAAACTATGAGATGTAAGAAGATGTATCTTTCCACCTATGGCAACTTCTTCAAATAAAAGATGATATATATATATATATAATATATATATATATATATATGCGTCGTCTTCAAACTTACCCATGAAAAAGTTGATGCAATATTTATTAAGATTCAACCTCTACATAGTCTCAAAATATTTTTATATATAAATAGAATAAAGTTTTCAAAAAATAAAAATAAAATTTTGAGATTTTTTTTAATTAATATTACTGCACTTTTAAGTGTCTAAATTTATTTTAAAAAACCTATATACATAATTAAAATTTTGAAGTTTAAATCACTTTAATAAATGTCTCGATATCCTATTTTTTGTGGTATGATTTCAACGACAATGAAGTACCTTATTGTATAGGAAAACTTTCTATTCAATTATACATGAATTAATATGCCTCCAAAGAAGCTTGACAAATTTTATTCATTGGTATATATGATGCATTAATATATATATTAATATATATATATATATATATATATTGAGTTGACATAAATCTCCAAGGAAAATAACTGGTCCGTACAGGACATAAATACCCATTTATGGGCCTCATAAAGGGGACGTTACTCATTTATTCTCATTTATACTCCCTTACCTACAACAGTTGAAACGGTAAATCATTACTCATAACGGTCTACGGTCTAGCACCATAATAGCCCAATCAATAATCAAGCCCTCATAAAAGGGAGATCCGGATAGAAGGTAAGGGACAATTCCTAATTTCCAGATATCCAAAATACACTCTACTGACTTAAGCATCGGAGAGTTCACGGGGAACAAACTCCCCATTGAACTTATTTATTTTGCAGGTTGATCAGAGACTAAGTGTGCTACCCCGAGGTATCACATACGCTCAGCGAAGTATCACACCTCACTTCGTCTCCTTAGAAAAACCTTCCTAGCAAACCCAGTTACAAGACTCTCCGAGTTCCCGGCAACCTAAATTACTTTTTTACCCTTAGACAGATTCGTGCAGAATCAGTTTGGTTCCGTTACCGGGAACATTTTATTTATTCTCACAATCCTCATTCACTAATCTCCGATCGTCATGTCTCGATCCGAAGGACACACTGTTCGTCAATCTTCTCATCGACAAGAGAGGACAAGAATGTCCGTCTCTTCGGGTTCAAGTTCTGGTCGTCGTTCGATATCGGAAAGGTTGGGGCCACAGCTAGGGACATCCAGGCATTCCCCAGACTTGCGAGACCAACTCAATTCCAAGCGGATAGAAGATACCGAGAGAGAATTGAGAAGGCTGCAAGAGCTCAAGCAAGATCAGGAGGCAAAGCGAGATCAGGAGCTCTCGCAAAAATGGCTAAAGTTGAGAGCCAAATTTAGGCAGGCCAGAGCAGAGCTTCCCCCACCAAGACTGTCCAGAGCCTCGGAACACCCACAACTTTCCCACACGGCAACTAAGAAGGATGGCAGGCATGGAGCGCGCACGAGCAGGAAACCAACTGTTAGCGAAGTAGGGGAAAGTCACCACTCCTCTAAACCAGTGCACAAAAAGACCACCAAGAAGCGATCCCAAGAAGGCAACCTTGAGACCGCGAAGAATCCCACCAAAGTTCACAAGTCCAGGTCAATTGAACTAGGGCCTTTTGTCAAATGGATCCGAAACGTTACCCCGGATTCAAACCTTAAACTTCCACAGTTTGTTCTATATTTGGGTTCATCAAAGCCCATTGAACACATTTGTCGATACAAATCAGCCATGGGCTTAGTCTCCAGCGACGAGGCTATCCTATGCCGGGCTTTCCCGACCACTTTATCGGATAAGGCGGTAACCTGGTTCACCTCCCTTAAAAAGGATTCCATTGATTCGTGGGACACCTTGGAAAATAGTTCCTAGATAAATTCAGCACCGCAGGAACAATTCCAAAAACCAGGGGAGACCTGGCTAACATCAAGCAACGAGAAGGTGAATCGTTGCTCTCATTTTTGGATAGGTTCAAGAAAACCTATGAAGAGATTGAAGGGATCAGTCAAGACACGGTGATCACGTGCTTTGAAGGAGGATTCAGATCGCGGATGTTATACACCGAACTCCAACTCCGCAGGCCGGAGACGATTGGAGAAATGTTTAATGTAGCCAGGAAAGTAGCCCTGGCTAAAGGCAGTGCAAATGAATAGACTTGGCGAAGAAAGGATAAGCAGCCTGAACAACCAAAGCAGGCGACCTCGAATTTCTCACAGCGAAAGGACAATAATCGAGGTAAGAAATCTGAGATGTTTACACCTTTGAATGTTCCAAAGGAAAGTTTAATTGCAGTCTTGAAGGAGAAACATGGAATTCGGGACCCCGCACCAATGAAGGCACAGACATATGCTTCGCGAGATAAGACCAAGTTCTGTGGATTCCACAGAGACTATGGCCATACGACGGAAGAATGCTTCCAACTGAAGCGAGCTATCGAAAAGCTCATTCAGGAGGGATGCTTGAAAGAATACATCGCGGGTGCACAGCAGCAGATAGATAAAGGAGAAAGGGTAATCAACATGATTAACCCGGAGTTGGGCTCGGTGAGGAAAATAAGAAAAGATCTACAACCTCACTAAATCTTACCTCGTCTCGAAATATGAATTCGAGCATCAGGAGTCATTACTTTCACTAACGAAGAGCTGGAAAGTAATGAGGAGGCAAATGTTAGTCCCATAGTCATCGGACACGATGACCAGAGAAGGGATTGATAAGTGTACATTAAGGAAGGTTCTAGTCGACATTGGAGCCACAAGAAATCATGTACTGCGATGTTTCGAAGAAATGGCTTGAGAAGAACATCTCAAGACGAGTAAATGGTGTTGGAGGGGTTCACACCTCAGAAAGTACCGGTGAGAGGAACAGTAAGATTGCATGTCACCCTTGGTGAAGGGGACAAGGCCGACAGAAGAAGTAAAATTCTACGTGGTGGATTAGAATCTCCATACAATGCCATAGTGGGAACACCTTTCACGCGGCTTGACTTGGTGATTTTCTACCTCACATTAGCAGGTAAAGTTTAACACCTCACGAGGTGTTGGATTGTGAGAAGCAGCCCTCGGAGTTTACTAGGGCAAAATAATGAGATAAAAGAAAGAGGGATTCTCCGAAAGATTGAAAGAGTCAACATGGTGACAGAAGAGCGCACCATGTAGTGACTGAGGACCGCGATCCGGGAACAAGGAGGTGCAGAGAAACAAGTTCCAATCCTCCCCCGAAGTATCACGGGATAAGGAATATGACGAGGTAGAAATAAATTCCGCTTATCCTAAGCAGTCGTCAAATTGGGAAGACATGCCAGATCAACTCAGGCAAGATCTCATAAATTTCTCAAAGAGCATCAACAAAGCTTTCCATGGTGCATAGAGGATATGCCGGAACGACCCCTCGTGTCAGAGCATGCCTTGAACATTGACCTGACGTACCGCCCAATTAAAAAAAAAGTCCAGACAATTTGGTGAGACAAAATACAAGGCATGAAGGAAGAAGTAAATAAGCTTTTGCAAGCAAAGTTCATTCGCGAAGTGAAATATCCCACTTGGCTAGCCAACGTGGTAATGGTGAAAAGTCTACGGGCAATGGAGAATGTGTGTAGACTATACAGATCTCAACAAGGCTTGCCCTAAAGATTGCTACCCCCCCTGCCTCGGATCGATGCACTGGTGGACTCAACAACAGCGGGGTATGAGTACTTAAGCTTTATGGATGCTTTCTCTCTGGGTACCATTAGATTAAAATGAAGCCCAGATCAAGTACATACATCGTTCCGAGCTGCAGGGTCATTTACTGCTATAATGTCATGCCCTTCGGATTAAAAATGCAGGGGCAACGTATCAAACTATGATGAATTATATCCTTCGAAGTCAAATTGGAAGGAATATAGAAGCATGTGTTGATGACATGGTGGTTAAAACCAAACACGGCACTTCACACTTGAAGGATTTGGATGAAACCTTCTCCAACCTGGCGAGGTACAACCTCAAACTCAATCCCACGAAGTGCACATTTGGGGTAAAATCTGGTAAGTTTTTAGGCTTCATGACATCCGAGCGAGGGATCGAAGCCAACCCGGAGAAGTTGGAGGCCATAGCTCGGCTTACTGAGCCCAAATGTGTAAAAGACATCCAAAGGCTGAATGGATGCATCGCAACACTAGGAAGGTTTGTCTCAAAGTCAGCAGAAAGGTGCCTCCCATTCTTCAAGGCTTTGAAGAATTCAAAGAATGGCTTCGAATGGACCCCGGAGTGTAGTCAAGCCTGGAAAAATTTGAAAGATTACTTACTAAATCTTCCTCTATTACGACCACCGAGTTGTGGAGAAACACTCTTTTTATATCTATCATTCTCGGATGTGATTGTGGCATCGGTCCTGATCAAGGAAGAGGGAACGAAACAGCATCCCATGTATTTCGTCAACAAAGTTTTGAATGAAGCGGAGTCCAGATACTCTAACATTGAAAAGCTAGCGTATGCCTTAGTCATTTCTGCACGAAAACTAAGACCGTACTTCGAGTCTCATCATATCGTGGTATACACTAATGCTCCCTTGAAACAAGTTTTTCATAAATTGGACCAATCGGGAAGGATGCTACGCTGGTCCATCGAATTGTGCGGGCAAGATATTACATTCAAACCTTGCACAGCCATCAAAGTACAAGCCTTGGCAGATTTCCTCGCAGAAGGCTCATTCACGGAAGATAGTTTAGAGATGGCCGAGCCTATCAGAGAGCCATGGGAGTTAAGAGTTGACGGGGCAGTAAATTCTAGTGGAGTCGGGGCTGGACTGGTACTAACATCACCGAACAAAGAGTACTCGGAAACAAGGGCTATCAAACTAAAACCCGATCTCTCCAATAACCAAGCAGAATACGAAGCACTGCTGAAAGGATTGGAATGGGCCCATGAAGTAAACATCCGGTCTCTAAGAATATTCAGTGATTCACAGCTCGTGGTGAATCAAGTTCAAGGAACTTACTCAGTACAATCAGAAGGATTACAGCCTTACGTAGACAAAGCCAGGAGGTGGAAGGATAAGTTTCTTTCTTTCTCATTATCCTTAGTCACCAGGAAAGACAATCAACAAGCAGATAGGCTGGCGAAGATCACTTCAGGAGAAACGCCCAATGAAAAGGACATCCCTATCGAAGAAATGCCCGAAGTTATCCAGTGCTTACACCCTACTTCGGCAAGCTGGGATGAAGAAATAAAAAATTTCATCCAACAGGGCACTCTTCCAAATGACGCTACCCGGGCACGACAGGTCAAAAGACAATCTGCAAGGTACACAATTCATGAAGATATATTATATAGACGGTCCTTCACAAGACCCCTACTTCGCTGTGTCCCTCAAGCTCAAGTAGAAGACCTGCTAGCCGAAGTACACGAGGGAGTGTGTGGAGGACACCCAGGGGCCCGAGCTCTCGCAGAACGAGTAATTAACCAAGGTTATTACTGGCCAACGCTTCGAGAAGATGCCAAGAAGTACATTAAAAAATGCGACACTTGTCAAATTTTTGGCACTGTACCTCATCTACCCTCGGTTGAACAAACCCCGGTTGTGGCGGCTTGGCCATTCGACATGTGGGGCATGGATTTAATGGGGAAGTTCCCAAAGACAAGGAACGGCTGCGAATATTTGGTGGTAGCAGTGGACTATTTTTCGAAGTGGATTGAAGAGAGAACACTCACAAGTCCCACGGAAGAGAATGTTTCCAAGTTCTTCCGAGAACAAGTCTTGTGTCGCTTCGGGATACCCCGAGCAGAAATCACAGATCACGGAGTACAATTCTCCGCCAAATTCACAGCAGAATGTCAGCAGTTGCACATCAAGCATTGGAAATCATCCGTAGCACACCCTCAGGGGAACGGACAAGCCGAAGCTGCCAATAAGCTGGTGTTAGCAGCATTGAAAAAGAATCTAGAGGGAAAGTCTGACAAGTGGGCGGATGAATTAAACTCTGCTCTCTGGGCAGTACGCACTTCGGCTAGGGGCCCCACCGGAGAGACAGCTTACGCTTTGGTGTACGGATCAGAAGCAGTAGCACCAGCCGAAGTAGCGCTGCCAACAGCTAGAGTAGCCATGTACAGCGAGGATGCTAACAAAGAAAGAAGAAATCTGGAGCTAGACTTACTGGAAGAAAGAAGAATAGCAAGTCGTCTAAGGTCACAATCATTCAAGGAAAAGACCAAAAAAGTTCACAACTGAAGGCCATTCAAACGACCCATAAAGGTAGGAGACTAGGTACTTCGGAAAATTGAAGGTATAGCACGGCATATACAGGCAAACAAACTGACCCCAAATTGGGAAGGCCCATACCTAGTAAAGCACTAAGTACGACCAGGCACCTACAAGCTCATGAACAAAGATGGCATTCTCCTTCCAAATCCATGGCATGTAAATCACCTAAAAAGGTACTTTGTATGAAATACATTTAGACAAACTGTCCTAAATATCAAATCATCTACTAAGGCAAGTCCTTAAATTTCTAGAAGTGAAGTCTATTATTTAAATTTTACTTCGAGCATGATCTCAGTTATTATTCAAGTCAACCTCGAGCACGATCTCGAAGACACAAACCTGCGAGTAAGATAGCAGTAAGAAAATCAGGCTAAGGATTGAAAGAAATCCACGCAAAATGTCGTGGTTACGAAAGTACCAAGTCAAGGCTTGGAAGGTCGCACAAAAAACACCAAGTTAAAAGCATACTCAGAGTGCTGAAGTACGAAGTGATCTTCGACCGATGAAAATCACAGTAAGTACCGGAGATAAACTTACTAGGTCCCTTACGAGGTATCGAGTTAGATGTTTCACTTGGTAAATTCTTATGGCACGGTTCGAAGTATCAAGTTCAGACCTATTACTTGGTAGATTTTATTACTATGAAACTATCAAGATCAAGGAGTCAAGAAAAAAAAACAAACAACACTTGGTAAAATTCATGATATTATAACAAAAACCAGTCAGTTACAAAAATAGTTACAAGTTCAAGGGGCAGCAGAGCTGGGTCCTTCACCCAACAAGTCCCAAAAGGTAGGAGCAGAAGGCTGCGGAGGAGTCCAAACAGGTTTACCTTTTCTTTCATCCCGTTCCCGAAGCGCTTCTAACTCTTCAGAAGTGACGGGGACAAAATCGGCACCATGGCGGCAGAAGTCATTGTCGAAATTAGACTTGAAGGCCTGAAGGAGAACAGATTTATCTTCGAAGTATGGATGCAGCTGCCTTATGACATGGACACATCCCTTGTCCAGGAAAGAGCTAGCATCGCGGCTAACTTCCTTTTGATACTCAGAAGAATTCTTGAAGTCATCAATGATTTTCTTCTTAAACTCCTCTGAGTGGCAGCGATCAAGTTCTTCCTGCAGAGAAAGCCGGCTTGCAGCAGCCTCATCTCTCTCCGACTTCAACTTAGTTCTCTCCTCCAGCAGCAGCCTTTTATCAACTCTCAAATCATATACTTCCTTCTTCAAGCCAGCTAACAATCTTCTCACCACCTCTGCTTCGTTGGCATAATACTGCTTTTCAGCAGTCAATGATTCTACGAGTGTTGCTTGTTTATTAACCTCTTGCTCCAACGAAAGCAGGCGGGGTTCATTGACACTCCTCCACTCCGCATCTGCCGCTGCTTGCTCAGTCTGTTTTGTCACTCAAGACCTAGATATATGGAGTGCTAAAGAGGAAGCCGATAAAAAAAAGGAGCAAGTCAGATGCCGTTTCCAGGGAAAACTCAAGGAACAAAGAAAAATAAAAAGCATACCCGAGCAAACAAAGCCCCAAGACGATTGGTGGTCTCTTCCACCCCTATTTCACTCATCCCGGCCAAGCTGCTCGAATCATGAGCCCGCTCCAAAATGGCTCCACCAACCAAAGCCGCGACGTAAGAATTATTGAACCGAAGGTTGGTGAGGGGCGGAGTCTTCTCAGCAATCTCCAAAGCCAAGGATCTGAAACCCTCCTCTTCGGCAGGTACCGTGAATCTCGGTTGAAGCCAAGAAGGCCCAGGGGACTTAGAGCTTACCTCGGGTTCAGTTGCAGGAGCATCCCCCAAGTCATCAGCGGGAGAAGGCTCAACTGGAGAAGACCCAGAAGCCCAACGAGCTGCCAGCGGGACTGCGTCCAAGACATCCTCAGAAGCAGGCGAGGTAGGTGAAAGGGGAGCAGGCATATCTTCAGGGCAGTCCCGAGGTAAGTCCTCAGCAAGGCATCGAGATGAATCTTCAGCAGAACGCCGATGTGAAACCCTTCGTTTTTTGCGAGGGCGAAGCTGCTCTTCATCCTCCATCTCCTCCGGAGAAGCTTCCCTGCGAGGTTCAGGGGCCGAACGAGGAATCTCCTCCCGAGTACGGCGCACTCCTCTACTCCGCTTGGGAATTTTAGCAGAGGAAGCATAGGTCAGCGGAGTGTCACCAGAAGCACCCCGGTCTATGAGTCTTGGAGGAAATCGAGGAAGAGAGTTCAAATGGGTTTGGCGAACGTCTCTCTCCTCCTCCCGCTCTCCTCATACAATCTTGAACATTGTTGGACCTGCGAATACAAACAGAAGTCAATACCAAAATAGAGAGAAATCAAGAAGGGAAAAATGCACAAATTATACCCTTGCCAGTTCGACAACCCCGAGCAAGGGAACATGCATCACACTGAAAAGAGAAAACACCCCCAGGGTGTATAGTCCAATCTTCATTCGGCTCCTCCTTCGCGTGGCCTAACTCCTTTTTCCTCTCCGACAGACCAGGCCCTATCCCACACCATCTTAGACTCGACTCACTAAGTAAATCGGCGGAAGAATACACCCGGTTCTGTTTTTGACGGTCATCTCCTAAGTCTCAGGTAATGATCTCTAAAAAAGACTTCTCAGAGTGACTAAGGGTAGAGGGATATTGGATTTGAGGCCATTGAAAGTTCTCATTTACGAAGGGGCGGAAGGGGAAACCAATGCGGGACTCTATCATCATCCATCTCTCCTTAAATTCTACTTTATTAGGAGGAGAGTCAAAAAGCAAAACTCTATTCTTACAAGGACGAATAGAAAGAATGTTATCTGACATCCGAAGTGAAGAAAAGAACATACTAAGGATGTTATCAGTTAATTCGAAGCCTAAACAACGACAGAGACAAATTAAAGAAAACATGGTTCGGACGGTGTTCGGATGAACCTGTCCAGGTTGGACTCGAGCAAAAACCAAAAAGTCTACAAAAGCAAGGTCCATAGGAAGATGGAACCCACTTCAAAATGAGCTAAAGGAATAGGAATGTGATGAAGGGACATTTTTCCGGCTAAAGGCTGAACAAAAACTCTATAAACCCTAGGGTCGAGGCTGTACTTACGGGCGAAAGATTCAGCTTGTTCCCTGGTAATCCTATTTCTACTTAAAGGGAAAATCAGAGGAAGGAGGACCAGGCATGGGAGGACGAAAAGGAACCCCTTCCGGAACTTCACCCCGGGTCGCCCTCCTGGCTACTGTGACTTTTGGTCGAACAGGTCGAGGGCTCCCGAAACCTTCTTCCATCAAATCCTCAACCTCCCTATTATTTCCCTTTTTAGCAGCCATTTCCTACCTGCGAATGGAAGCCCAATACTTAGAACTCCATGCAAGTACAAAGCTACCCGAAACTAGCATCCTAAAACCCCTCAAATCTTACGAAAATACAGAACCAACACCATCCCAAGAAACAAAAGCAAACAGTTCAAATCAACACAGTATTAAACCCAAAAGCCATAAACAGACAGCTTACCTTTTTAAGAGTCTGAGGAGAAAACCGAAGAAAAAGATGAAGGTATTAGAAAATAGAGGTATCTTCAGAGCGTTAATGGCCGAAAAAGTTATACGAGAAAGTTTAAATGGGAAATATAAGGGAGAGAAGAAACTAAAACACTTTGGGAGATATCTCGGTAATAATTACTTACCAGGATCAAGACATTGGGAAGACAAAAAGGCTTTCTGCCAGCTGATATTCTGACATTTATTACTGAAGACAGACAAAAGAACAGCTAATCGAAAAGACGGTTGGGCCACGTCAGAAGCCCTAGCCCTTCCAACATTTAAAAATTTCTTAAGTGTCGTCAGTACGCCGAAGCATCTTTCTCCTTGCTCTTCGATACTTTGACGAGGGGCCACTGAGCCGACATAAATCTCCAAGGAAAATAATTGGTCCGTACAGGACATAAATACCCATTTATGGGCCTCATAAAGGGGACATTCCTCATTTATTCTCATTTATACTCTGTTACCTACAACGGTTGAAACAGTAAATCATTACTCATAACGGTCTATAACGGTCTAGCACCATAATAGCCCAATCAATAATCAAGCCCCCATAAAAGGGACATCCGGATAGAAGGTAAGGGACAATTCCTAATTTTCAGATATCCAAAATACACTCTACTGACTTAAGCATCGGAGAGTTCACGGGGAACAAACTCCCCATTGAACTTATTTATTTTGCAGGTTGATCAGAGACTAAGTGTGCTACCCCGAGGTATCACATACGCTCAGCGAAGTATCACACCTCACTTCGTCTCCTTAGAAAAACCTTCCTAGCAAACCTAGTTACAAGACTCTCCGAGTTCCCGGCACCCTAAATTACTTTTTTACCCTTTAACAGATTCGTGCAGAATCAATATATATATTATATATATATATATATATATTTATTTATTTATTTATTTATTTATTTATTTCGTTTCAATTTATCTTTTTTCCCATTTTTTTTTAAAAATAAATAAATTAGACTATATATAAAGTTACAATTTTTTTTAAAGAAACAAACAAATAAATATACAAATATTGTAAGCTGAGTTATTATATAATTTGTCTAAACTAGACGATATATATAGTTGCATACCGGCAATGTATTATTTCAAGCATCCTTTTTGAATGAGCTTTTCGATTGCTCTTTTTAGTTGGAAGCATTCTTCCGTGGTGTGACCATAGTCTCTGTGGAATCCACAGAACTTGGTCTTATCCCGCGTAGCTAATGAATGTGACTTCATCGGGGCAAGATCCCTTACTCCATATTTCTCTTTGATCACTGCAATCAGACTTTCCTTTGGAACATTCAAAGGTGTAAAAGTTTCGAATTTCTTACCTCGATTTTTGTCTCTTTGTTCGGAAAAACTCGAGGCCACATCCTTCGGATGCTCGTGTTGCTTATCCTTCCTTCTTGTGGTGGATTCGAGTGCACTGCTCTCCGCTAATGCTACTTTTTGAGCAACGCTGAAATTTCATCAATGGTCTCCGGCTTTCTCAGCTGAAGCTCGGTATATAGCATCCTAGATCTGAATCCTCCTTCGAAACAGGTGATGACAGTATCCTGGCTAATTCCTTCGATGTCATCGTAGGTCTTCTTGAATCGCTCCAAGAAGGAGAGCAGAGTTTCATCTTCTCGCTGCTTGATATTAGCCAAGTCTCCTCTCGTTTTTGGTATGGTTCCTGCAGTACTGAATTTGTCCAGAAATATTTTCTCTAAGGTATGCCATGAGTCGATAGTGCCTGCTTTTAGAGATGTGAACCAGGTCAGAGCTTTGTCGGATAGTGTGCTCGGGAATGCTTTGCATAAGATGGCTTCGTCATTTGTGACTAGTCCCATGACCGATTTGTAGCGGCACAAGTGTTCGAGGGGTCGGGATAACCCCGAGTATAGGATGAATTGCGGGATTTTGAGGCTTGGATCGGGGGAGACATTTTGGATCCACTTGGTGAAAGGTCCCAGTTCGATCGACCTGGATTTAAGAACTTTGGTGGGGTTCTTTCCTTTCTCCAAACTATATTCGGGGTAACGCTTTCTGGCCCCTCTTTTATGAACAGGTTTCGAGGAATGATGACTTTCCCCTACTTCGCTGACCGCCTGCTTTCTGCCAGTCCGTGTTCCACGCCTCTCCTCTTTTTGGGTGGCTATTTGTGTTCGTTGTGGAAGTTCCGAGGGATCTCCGAAAAATCTTGGAGGGGGTAGATCCGCGTCGGACTTCCTGAATTTAGCCCTCAACTTTAGCCATTGTCGTGAAAGCTCTTGATCCTGTTTCAATTGTTCATTTTCTCTTTGCAACCGCTGCAACTCTTTCTTCGTTTCCTCAATTCTTTTAGAGTTGAGTTGTTCTCTCAGATCTTGAGAACGTCGGGAAGTTTCTGGTTGTGGTCCCAATCTTTTTGAGATGGGACGGTGACTGGAACTAGGTGAAGATGAAGAATGTGATATTCTTGTCCCAGTTCCTCGGAATGATGATTGTCGGACAATGCGTCCTTCTCCTGAATGTCTGGACATTTTTTGATTTGTGAAGGAAAGATGAATATTCTGGTTGATGAATTCCCGATAACGGAACCAAACTGATTCTGCAAAAATCTGCCGAGGGTAAAAAAGTAAATTAAAAGGCTGGGAATTCAAGAAACGTTTGGATGGATTCGTCTGTAGGAGACTTTGAATCGGTCAAAGTCAATGGAACAGGTACTTCGGGTAGTGGCCCCTTGACGAGCTATAATTCTGAGAGCTATACTTTGCGATGTAGAGCCACGTACTTTGCTGAGCCTCCAATAGCGAGTACCTACAAAACAAATAAGTTTGATGGGGAGTTTGTTCCCCGTGAACTCTCCGATGCTTAAGTCAGTAGAGTGTTTGTGTGTATTTTTGGATATTTGGAACCTTTTTTTACCTTTTGTTCAGATCTCTCTTTTATATGAGTTTGTCTGATGGTGTCTCGTCTGTTCATAAGTTTCATGTTGGAGCTTTGGGCCGTTTTGACCATTGTAGGCAACGGGCTATAAATGTGGCCTTTATAAAGAGGTAACGTCTACTCTTTATGAGGCCCATTAATTTGAACTTATGAGGTCAAGTGAGATTATGGGCAGTTAGGGAGTGATAAAATTACTGTTCTGCCCCTGAGGTATATATATATATATATAACTTTTTTGTTGAGTATGTGAGTCTGATAATTCATTATGCTAGGGTGTATTTTGAATAATATTGCTCCACGACTTAAGGATGACAAATATTCAATTTATACAACATAAATTTCATCTTTTGTTATATTATTTCATCATATAATAATATTATTCTTGTGTGTTTAATTATATGTGATTGTTATTATACTAATTCCATCCATAATAAATTATGGACAAATATTCTAATATACCAAAAATATAATAAATAATATTGCTGCTAAATCTAGTGAAAATTTAATTTTTAGAAGAAAAAAAATCAAATTAACATGTCTAAAAAACTTTGAACTCCACTTAGGAAAGTATAAGAAATCAATTAATACTTACAATAATAATAAAAGCTTCAATAAAAAAATTTATCTCAAACCCTAAAATCAAATACCGGGTCTAGAATATTTTGGACTACCGTTTGTATTTTCAATGACTAATTAGTAAAACTGTACAATTATTTTAGACATAAACCTAACTATCCAACCTTAATTATTACAGAAAGTGATTGTTGGAAATTTAGTTGCCCAAAACTATGAGATGTAAGAAGATGTATCTTTCCACCTATGGCAACTTCTTCAAACAAAAGATGATATATATATATATATATATATATATATCTTTCCACCTATATAAATATATGCCGTCGTCTTCAAACTTATCCATGAAAAAGTTGATGCAACATTTATCAAGATTCAACCTCTATATAGTCTCAAAATATATTTTATATATAAATATAATAAAGCTTTCAAATAAAAAAAAAATTTGAGACTTTTTTTTTTAATATATTACTGCACTTTTAAGTGTCTAAATATTTATTTTAAAAAACCTATATACATAATTAAAATTTTGAAGTTTAAATCACTTTAATAAATGTCTCGATATCCTATTTTTTGTGGTATGATTTCAACAACAATGAAGTAGCTTATTGTATATGCAAACTTTCTATTCAATTATACATGAATTAAATGTGCCTCCAACCAAAGAAGCTTGACAAATTTTATTCATCGGTATATATGATGCATTAATATATATATATATATATATATATATATATATATATATATATTATTTCGTTTCAATTTATCTTTTTCCCTTTTTAAAAAAAAATTAAATTAGACGATATATATAGTTACAATTTTTTTAAAGAAACAAATAAATAATTATACAAATATTGTAAACTGAGTTATTATATAATTTGTCTAAAATATGTTTAAACTATTATAAAATATTTAATAAAATATTAAATATGTAAGATATACTTAAATTATGAAAGATGAAAATTGCCTTTTTAAACTTTTATAATAAATAATTTCCGGGACATATTATATCAAAATGTCATGTCTTATTAAAGATTCGAGATGACAATGAAATCAATGACCTTGATAAATTGTGCCAACTTAAATTGTTCTATCAAAGGTCACATTTATTAACATCACACAAAAACAGAAAACAAAATAATAATAAAAAATCATCCACTACATTCGTAATTTTAAACGCATCATAAATTCAAGATATATTAAATACATAAAATTTTTAAAATATATTTTTTAAAAATAAAATTATTTTTAAATTTTTATCTCAATCGTTAAAACAATAATACAGATTTATAAAAAATACTGGACAATAATTGAAAAGTAGTTATCTTGAAAGTACTAGAGCTGTATGGGATGCCTTTCATGATAGTATATTTAGATGGTAAAATCAGCAATAATGGTTTTAAATAGATTTGATGAATTTTAATTTTTTTTTTTTTTGGTACTAAACCTATAACTTAATTGATAGAAATTTTATTTAAAGTTTTAAAAAATTATAACCTCGACATATCATAAAAAGTAAAATTACTTCAAATTAAAAAATATATATAATTTAATTTTTTTTATGATGATTAATATTTTAGTTAAAAATTATTTCAGTATTTTTAGTTATCAAAACCATCAATATCAAAATAATTATTAAATTTTAAATATTTTTCGAGGTTATTACAACATTTTTTAATGTTTTTTCATTTGTAGTTTTGAATATTTGTAAATCAAATAAAACACTAAAAATATTTTCATATTCTAATAAGGGTTGAAAATTTAGTTTTAAATAAATGTATAAAGATTTGGATGCTCGATTGAGTACAATTAAACGACGTTGTTTCCAAGACTGGTTGTTGAGCCATTATGAATTGTCTTTTGTTCAATTTAAATCCTATTTAAACTAAGTATAACTGAAATGAAGTGTGAGTCCACTTGTATCGAATGAGCGAGGCAAATGCCCCACGAAGTAGGCTGTTTAGATCCTACTCTAATTCAATTCAGCATCCATCTACAAATACAAAACACCACGTATATGGTATGCTTTCTAATATAGAGATATTCACAGTACAAAATATTAAATGTATATAATTCTGTAAATATTGTTAAAGCCACCAATTTAGACTGTTGACTAAGGTTCAAGTGTGATTCTCCCGTTGGTCGAGAAAAAAAAAGATAACTTACAAGCCACACATAAGTGAAATTAAATATTCTAATAATATTTAGGTTTTAGGTTTTATTTTACTTATGCAGTTCTCAGAGAAATATTTAAATATCCTTTATCTCGTCCTTGAAAATATTTTTGATTCAATTTCTAACTTAATTATTGAAGAGCTAACGGTCGAAACATCCTTGTCACTTTGCTTTCTTTGCTGGTCATGTGACAGAAAGTGAAGCTCCCTCAACTAACATGGCACGCAAAAAAAAAAAGTTAAATAAAATTATTCCTAGATAAATAATTTAATCTTTGTTTTAAAAAAAAAAAAGATGTCTTTGTTAAGATTGCGTTGAATTATTTCATTTTCTTATCTTTACAATTTGTGACACACACACACAACGCAACAACTCCTCCTCCCGGCGATCAGACCTTAGAACCCCATTTGCATTCTCCTTGGTATTCTCTTTTCCTCCATTCTGTGGCTGCATATGATTAGCTCTCAACCAAGCCCCGTATGCTTTCCTGGGATCAAGGACACCTTCCGAGACACTTGGAATATTGCAGATGTTGATGCTATGACCCAGATGATGACCACAGGAATAACACAAGTCACTTAGCCTCTCAAATTTGAACTGGATCCAAGTTGGGTTGGAATTTTCCTTTGGCAAGAAAAAGCCTGTTTTTCAAAGGTTTGGTGGTGTCAATAGCAGTTCGAATACGAATGTACCTTGTCAATTTCAAATTCTGCACGCCTGAGTTGTCCATGTAGAGATATTCACCCGCAAAGTCTTCGATAGTTTCTGCATTCTGGGCATTCATTCTATCTAAAGGAAAGTTGTGGACTTGTATCCATAATGCCAATCTATCAAATGGTATTTCCTCGTATGCTTTATCATCTACCCACTTCTGGAGGATTATATGCGCACTCTTAAAGGACCATGGGCCTCCTTGTATGACTCTGGTGAAGTCTTCATGTTTCTTGAAACAACATGGGAATGTGTTGGCTTCAATGGATGATATTTCCACATTCCATAACATTCCAGGCTATTGACATGGTTGGCTTTAAAGGTTCTAGGATTAATCCTCTTATCTGTCAGGATCCGTGCCAACACTGAAGAATGAGTAAAGTGGTTTGGAGGTGGGTTCAATGTTGTAAGTTCTGTGACATCATTTAATGACTCTGGATCTGCCTTCGTGTGAGTAACTTAGGGATATTTAATAGTGTTAAGGGATCATAAGAAATGGTTGAGATGAGTTAAAACATCATGGGACCAAATAAATGTTTGGTTGAAGGTATAGAGGGGGGAACATATGTCAGGAAGAAGAAGGTTGGAAGGATTACAGGGAAGAACAGAACAACTAGCAAGTACTCAAATGAATGAGATAGAATCGTTGTCTACTCAGGAAAGAGACGGGAGAGAAAGCCCTGAGAGGGAACTAGCTAATAAAAGTAGTTATGAGGATAAAAAGATCTTCTATTATATGTTTTGGTCATTTACATCGTCAATTTTGAATTTTAATTACTGTTTTTCAGTCATATATATTGATGGAACATTTCTAAGAGGAGAAAATTGCATCCCATCCGCTAGTAACATTTCTATTAAAAACATCTTTAGAAAGTTTGTAAGCAAAAACTGTCTTGTACATTTTTAATGCATCTATTGTTCCTCAATCAAATGCGACTATAATCACAAAAAGTTTCTTACCTTCATAAAAATAATAAAAAAGATGATTTGGTAAAACTTTCAATTCCAATTCGGGTAAATCCTCTTGAAACTCATAATTACATATTGAAATAAAAAGATTAGGATCATTATCAATTTCAAATAAACAATCATGCTTGTTTTCAACTCCTTCCACTAGCAAAGAATCCATATTCCCACATAAGGCAACCAAGGTAGGATCACCACGTAATAATTCAGGCATGCTCATCTCAACAAAGTGATCACTTAAATTCGCATTAAAATATGAATCATGTAGATATATGGAATGTCTGGGTAGATTCACGTTAAAAAAGTAATATCTTCATTATTTACTCTTAGTTTAATTTAATCACTACTTATATCAATCAATTCTTTAGAGGTAGCTAGAATGTGGGGTATATTTCTTTCACTATTAATGTCTATAACAAAAAAATCAGTAGGGAATACAAATTTATCATCTTGTCAAGTATATCCTCCATAATTTCCTTAAGTATTTTGATTGTGCTACAAATTCTAATAGGTTTCGTTCATGCAATCTCAATTTATCAATAATTAAATAGCAACAAATATTAGCTCCTAGATCAGCTAAAACATCCAATAAGAGAGAAAGAAAAGAGTGAAAGTTCATATGGATATAATTAACCATAATTTCGAAATTAGATTAGATATGATGCTCAAAACTTTCAAGAAAAATTTCTTAAAAATTGATAACCCTAATTATTAATTGCAAAAATTAAAAACTCATGAAATCCAGTATTAAGAAAAATAAAGTAAAATTTCACTAATCAAATCATATCAAAAAGAAAAAAAAAAGGATAAATTACTACTCTTAGAGGTTTCAAAATTTTTATTAAAAATTTTAAAATTTAATGATTTTTTAGATTCTCCCATAATAGTAAAAAAAATTGATGTCATAAAATCTTACTTGTTATATTTTATAAAGAAAAGTAAATCTCACAAAATTGTCACAAGTATCAAATACATCTCATGCAGATAGCAAATAGGAAGCATCATGATTTTTAAAATTTTTAAAATATTATATTTTTCTAGGAACATGGTAAAAGATTTTCAATAATTACCCTTAATTGCCAAAATATGATTGAAAAGAATAAGGCTTAAAATTCAATTAAATTCGGTTGGGAAAAAGAATTAAAGTACTGTAGAATTTAAAAGAACAAATAATATGAATTTCATGAAAGAGCTAATGAATCAATTAGTAAGATTAATATTTGAAGATTATAATTTAAAGTGGATTTAAGGCAATTATAAATTTCAATTGTTTTACTATTTGAATTAGCTACTTTGATACTATTCTTTGCAAGTAACTTTAAACTCTTTCAAGTTTATTATTAAGTTGTCAATTTAATAATTTATCCTAATTAAGAAGAATAACAAATTTAAGATTATTAGAATCTCAAATATATCATTCTCCAATCATGTTATTAATTCTAATCCGATTATTTATCATCTATCCAATGTTCGCTCTAAACAATAAATTATCGATTTCAAACCATATTGAATAACATGCTGAATTGATTGGAAAGATAAGATCATAGCATAATTCAAAAGAAATTAAAATTGAAAGTATAAAACAAAAAAAAAAACAATTCTTAATGAAAATTCAAATCAATATTCTTTCTGAGAATATTTATAAATAAGAACCCTAATTGTTCATTAAAAAGATAAAAATGTCTAGGTGACAGAATTCAATCAGATAGTCAACATTCAAAAATACAAAATAAGAGGAAAATAAAAGAGAAAATTTGTTGTATTGATGTCACGTCTTTTACGGATGCTCAATCCTCTAGAAATCCTCGCTATGAATGCTTCTTCTCGATCTTCAAAGAACTTCAACTAATCTATCTCCCAATCTCTTATAATTTTGAAACTCAAATACTATAAACTAAGAAAAAGATAAACTTTCAATGGAGAAAGTACTTAATTTCTACTTAATTTTAAAAATTTGCATACTATTCAATGGAGAAAGTCGCCCTATGGCTGTGTGAAATGTCCAAAATTATAATTTTACCCCACAATTTCATTCATTATTTCATTTTTATCTCTAAAACTTTTCTAAAACAAAATAATATAAATTAGTGTCATTTCTAACCAATCAGAATCAAATATGTTCAAAATCAACTCAAATTAAGCACAATTTAGCCTAAAAAATATGATATGTTTTTGCATTGTCACTATCCGAAAATATGAGTCCAAATCTAAAGATATCCCATCCAATTAAGTTTACTTCTAATCAGACAAACAGCAAAACTACTTACAAAGCTTTATTGAACTCACAAATCAATCCATAAATTCCAGTAAAGACAAGACAACATTTAACCTCATTTCCTACTAAAATGCACAAATGAGAACTGTAACATAGCTAATACTTATATATTGTTGTTTAAAGAGAACTATTTAGTCATAACAATTTATCCTACACAGCTAATGTCATAGTTAAGAGACATAATTTAGTAGGTAACTTCTTTCAGAAGTTCAGGAGGTCAGATCTACCTGTCAAACCCTAAATTAATATGTAAGAGGTGATGCTATGGAATATGATATAACCTACAACAGACATTAAGCTTTCCTGTACTGGCTTCTTGCACTGATAATTAATTTTCCTTGGTGTTTTTTACTGCATTATCTTTCTTTGAAGCTGAATCTTCAAGAACATCTTCAACATGGTTAGCACTTGCAACATCAGAAAGTCCTGTGTTCGATGGTTTGCTATCAACCTCCTCAGAAACACAGGGCTGATTGGATGGCAGAGATTTATTTTCACCTCCACTGTTCACTTCAGAGGACTTCTTGAAACCTTTCTGATTCTGTTCCACTCCATCCTTGCCAGCATTCTCAACAGCATCACTTTGAACCTTCACATCCATGTTTTCATCTGCATCTATTATCTTATTATCTGCAGTATTCTGTTCAGAATCCACAACTTTATCGTCTTTATTATCAGTGATAATCTCCCCAGTAACAATTTGTGCATCACCAGGTTCTGTTGCATGCTCTGCATCAACTGTAGAAACTTCAGCAAATAAATTAGTTTCATGATCATCATCCTTCCCCTTCACTTCCTTTTTTCCATCAGATTTCCTCTCCTTTTTCTTGGGTGTTTCATTTTCTGGAGACTCCGTTGCCTTAGTCTTTTCACTTAACCTAGCAGAGCGCCTTGGAATTTCACCTATATAGGAGCACAGCAGCAGATTCAGATTCCAACTAAATCATCACAAAAATATTTTACTATTTGTTAACTAGGGCCTTGCCAAAGTCGTGGTCAAATGTAAATACATTTATATATGTTTTACCTAAATTTATGTATCCTAAAAGTTTAGTTCTTCACGTAGATTTAGAGTAATATATACCTGCACCCCAGTCAAATTCTGACACAGAAGGGCCTCCAGGATGGGATTTGAGATACAGCTCCAATTGTTTCTTGGTCTTAATTTCCTCATCAGTAGGTGAAATAAAAACAATCTCATTCCTCTTTGGGGTTCCACCTTTCTTTGGAATGAGCTGTAGGAATAGAAAATGAAATAATCAAAACAGCTAAAAATAGTCGAACACAATGAAACCAGATAAAATAAGAGATCTAGAAGTATGGAGTGAATGATGAAATACAAAAGAAACTCAATGTTTACTTTACTACTAGATTTCATAAAGTCAAAAATCTTTCCATCCACACATTTCACCTAAATGTCTAACTTAGATAACTTCATGTCCAAACTAGTTGACAACTTGTCAAAATTAGTTATCTTAATAAATGACAACCAACTAGGGATGGCATTCATTCGGCTATAAAATGATTCCATCCTATCCAACAAGTCATTGGTTATCTTCGTGTCCAAAAATTAACAGAAAACTTCAATTGACAAGCATAACAAGATGGAAAACATATCCTTTACATCAATCTCTAATTTTGTCTCTTCATCCATCCTGCTAGATACTTATCTTTTTCCAGAAATTCCTTGAACAACCAGTTTAAAGGGGACCCTACTAGCAGATCCAGGATCAGGTTGTGTTGTAGACTGATTGTGGCGAAACAGCTAAGGAAGAGCAGTTACCAAATGGGAGGTAATTTTCCCTTTTTACTATACATGTCTTCAATACTTAAGATGTAAATTTTCCGGCCCATACTTCAAAAGGAAAGGGAAGGATACTTCTAGGTTGGAAAGACAGGATTATATAATTAACTGTTCTCCAAACAGTATATTGGCCATCACCAGCAAAACTTCAGTATCCTCCAGCAGCATTTAACATCACATGTTCTCCTAAACAAACAGGTAAAAAGGATAATCTCTCAAAATCACACAGTTCATCCTAACCACCCATATTCAAATACTATGTATTTAGTTCTCTGAAAAGTAGTCACACAAAGAAGAGAAACTTTAGAATAAAAGAGGACAACTGCTAAGATGAAAAGATTGTTCTGGTTGATACATTTGTCCACTGACTATAGAATATAAAACTAAAAGTGTTACTTCTTTATAGCTCCAGCATCTAGATAGGTGTCGGGAATTGAACTACAAACTATTAAATAGCTTCATGATTCTCAATGAACTAGGAGAATAGGCAAACAGCAGAAGACCTATAACACCTTACAACACCTAGAAGTCACATAGGATGTTCAAATGAGATTTTAACAGCAACCAAATTAGATAATGAGTTTTATCTCTCTATTAGAACAATATGATTAGGAGTGCTGTGAAATCAAGATAAAACAAAATACCAATTGCACGGCAGGTTATCCCATTTATAGGTACACATCCAACCATGTAGGCTTTGACAAAAATATAACATTTTAGATAAACAGAAAAGAATATTATGAAAAGTACAACAAATATGGAATAAAGAAGAAAGACCGAAAAAAATAAAAATATAAAGAGGATCAAAACCATGTGAAATGACATAGTAAAATTTTCCAAAAAATTGCAATTTTTTGCATCAGGAGTTTATGTAATATTTATATATGGAGTGAAAAATAAACAAGGATGGCATGAAAAAAGGAATCTGAAATTCTCACTTACCCATATAACACAAAAGAAGGAGCATAATTTATAAACATTCTAATCAGGGCAGAGCAAAAATCATAATATATCCTTCTAATCTGAAAACATAAATAAATGTCATGATGTCAACCAATTCAGCAAGATGCAACAAAATACTACCAGGTCCATCTTTTGGACCTTTTTCCTCTTCAAAGAACAAATGATTACTTATCAGTTAACTAACCCGGAATTGACCGAAACAATGTATGCTATCTTTTTTGCTTATTTAATTCAAAAGGCAACTTCCTTCACTTCACAAATTTGAGTGGACACATCAGGGAAAAAATGAAGCAGTCTCTTGTAACAAGTAGCAAACAAGCTATTGTAAAAGAAATTTAGAAATAATAGTAAGGGACAAATGAAATAAGAAAAGAAGACAAGAAACTGTCAACCATATATCTTAAATTGTTCCTACTATACAAGCCAATCACACATTTCAAGAATAATATCATCTAGCAACCAAGCAAACTTCACCTAATTTAGCACAAAATACAGAACAAATTTACAACACTGAAATGAACATCAATTTATTCCATGAAATTCCATAAATAACCATAACTAACAATTTTCCATTGACCAAATTCAAAACATTCACCATGAAACGAACTCAAGAACCCTATGAGTATCAGTTTCATTTCTTTTCTATCAACCCGTGAAACCAACTTCAAAACTAAAACGGAGTGCCAAGTAAAGTTGCAAACTTTCTTTTCTAAAAACAATAACAAAAAAAAAAAAACATCAATAAATAAAACTACCCTTTTGATAATTCAGTAAATATAATAAGCATTTCTCAATCTATATACTCAATTGACCAGTACAAGTACTGATTAAATAAACAGGAAAAAGGGAGAAAAAAGAAAATCTAAACCATATAATTCCAAGGGTGAAAAAAATGGAAAAAGCAAATTGAAAGTTTATGTTAGCCAAAATCAAAACCAGAAATCCAGAAAACGCTACAGAATTTCTTTTAAAAGATGATGACGAAAAAGCCCAAAGCAATTTACAATTCACGACATATACGAAAGAGTTTCTCAATCTATACACTAGAATCATAGATACATACATACGCATATAGCCCAAAAAAAAAAAATAGTCCTCCATACAGATAATTTAAAAGCGGAAAACAAAAAAACCAAATGACCGAAAGTCCCTGATTGTTATAAAAAATTTCAAAACTAAAATTGAAACCTTCTTTTTCCAGCCAAGAGGTGCTGGAAGTTCAGCAGCAGCGACTTCATCCTCGTTGGCAATTATCTCAGGAGGATTACCGATCTCCATTTCTGTTCCGTTCCTCTTCTCCGGTGACTATCTTCAGTGCGTGACTCTGTATTTTGGGTAAAAAGTTTTCGAAAGCTTTAAGAATTGAATTCCCGCTCTCCTTAGTCTTGTATTGTATCCCTCGAAACTTTCGAATGGGAGACAAAATTTTTATTGCGCGAATTTATTATATACGGTTGGAAGTAACGGCGACTAATTTTGTACGTTACGGGAATCTAAAACTGTATTTGAATATTCCTTCTCAAATCCGGTCCACTGAAAATAATAATATAAAAAGTTATGGCAAATAGCATTAATAATCCTCAAAATCTTTATTTTTATTTTTAGCTTAGTTGATCCCTATATTATTTTAATATTGTGAAATTGATTCAAAGTTTTGATAAATCAATTTTTAATATCAGATTTTTCTCATCAGGTGGCGCCCGAAACCAATTTTATGGTTTGTTTATCTATTGTTCTAAAAATTATGTTATTGATAGATTCGATAATAATGATCCTCAATGGAAGAATGTCAAAATTATTATTTCTTATGCTAATATTTTCGGAGAATGAGAGCATAAGATTATGTCTTTTACAAGGAAACAAATTAAGAAATTATCCACGTTATGATGCTAATACAAGTCATTGTGTTTTTTTGTTTAGATTCTGATATGATAATGCTAGGTTTATGTTATAACGAAAACGTTATGGCAATAATTTGTTATGACAAATATGAATTATGACAAATGTGAAAAAGATAATTAATCGAATAAAAGAATAAAACACGTAAAATTACGTGGTTCGTTATCTATGAGATAACTACATCCATGACAGAAAGAGGTCTAGATTCTTATTCAGATGAGGAGTAGATTACAAATAATCTTTTGATAAACTGATTTGAAGTAATTGTGATGATCTATTTATAGGATTGCCTCATGTCTTGAATCCTAATCCTAATCACATTAGGAGTTAATATCCTAGTCATCTTAGAAGATAATATTCTAATTGAAATAGGAATCATAGCTGATTCAAGACATATCTTAGCCATGAAGGCAATTTTTCAGTTCTTAAAAACAGCATGAATACATATAGCATTATGCATTTACAACTTTGAATTCAAATTTTGAAAATGATTTTGGGAGAAGAATTGACGACTTTGTTTTCACATGCTTCTTTTTTTTAAAAATGATTTTCTACCTAATATACCTAGTCTTGAGATAAAAGAAGGAGCTCTTGATTTACTATTATCACTTTATAAGGAGTTTGTCGATTCAAGTGAATATCTTACGGAATCATGTAAGTCTAATTTGAAGAGTTTGGAAAAATTTATGCAGTCAATTGGTTCATATGAAGACAACACATTTAAATCAAGATCTATGGCATATAAAGTTGAATTAGAACAAAGTAAGAGAGAAAGAAGCTTTTGTCCACCTTCTTATCTGAATGTTAATGTTGCTCCCATTTTTATGAATAGGAGTGGAGATAGTTCGAAAATTCAGATATACCAAAATAAGAGTGGGTTGAAGGAAAAGTTGAAATTATTACTTTTTAAGAAATTTGATACTTTCGATCCTGAATATAATTTAAAAGAAGATAAAATAAGATTGACGAAATAGGTTGGAAGGAGAGGTATTACATAGAATTTTTTTTAGTTAAAATGGTTACTGAAATTGAGGAGATAAAGAAAACGATAGTGACTAGATATATTGAAGGTTTATGTTGAATAATGGACTATTATTACATAGGAATTGCTTCGTGGAAATGGTATTATCCATATTATTTTACATTCCTCTTGCATCAGATTTTGAAAATATTGGATGTTTGAATATATTATCTAATGAGATTGGAGCTCCTTTTAAACCATTTACTCATATATTGGCAATTTCTTCTCCTCTAGCTCAAGTTCTTTATTTACCAAAAGAATATAGAAAGCTATTAACATATCCCAATTCACCTATTAGGGACTTTTATCTGACTCATTGTTAATTGATACTAGAGAAAAAAAAAATGTATATTTGAAAGGCTATTCTCAAGTTGTCTTTTATTGATGACAAATGCTCTATTGAAGCAGTGGCTAATATCAAATATATTTTAACGTCGAAAATTTTTTTGTTGAATACTACAAGTTGTAAAATTATTTTAGAATCATCATTCAAGAAAAGTAGTTAGTTAGTGAGTATGGGAAAAAAAAAACAACCCCTTCAAGAATAGTAAAAATATAGAATAGAGATGTTGTAATATTGATAACTACATATTCATATTAATAGAATTTATATTTATTTTAATAAAAAATTTAATTTTGTTTTTCTCCAAATTAGAATTTTATTCACTATTATTCTTACTTTAATTACTAATTTTCTTTTTTTAACTTAATTTAAAATCAACAAAAGACTTACCATCTCTCACAGTCTTTCTTCAATGATTTTCACAATTTTTTATTTTTTTATTTTTTTTACAAATCACAAATTACTAATAAAGAAATCAAATATGAAATTACCTTTGAAGCGTTCGTGGAGTAGTGATTGTTCAATGGAACAAATTGCTAAACAAATTGCTAAACAAATTGCAACCTCTGGTTATAAAACACTTAGTTTTTTGGATGCTTTTCAGGATATCATCAGATAAGAATGAATGAAGCAGACCAAAGACGTACTTCGTTCCAAGTTGCGGAGAAGATTTTTTGCTATAATGTCATGCCATTTGGGTTAAAGAATGCATGAGCTACATATCAAAGGATGGTGGACAAAGTTTTTGAAAAGCAAATGGGGAGGAATGTCGAAGTATAAGTTGACGACATGGTAATCAAAACTTCGGCAGGAAAGTCTCACTTGGAGGATTTGAAGGAGACCTTTGATACTTTGACGAAGATTGAATCCGAATAAATGTACGTTTGGGGTACATTCGAGAAAATTCCTCGGTTTCATGATGACGGAGCAAGGAATCGAGGATAATCCGAAAAAAATTGAAGCACTTGTTAACATGGTAGAGCCTCGATGTATAAAAGATGTGCGGAGATTAAATGGATGTATTGCGGCATTTGGAAGATTTATTTCAAAATGGGCTGAAAGATGTCCTTCATTTTTTATAGTGTTGAAGCAAGCCGCAAGAACTTTCACGTGAGCAAGGAAGAATGGGAGAAGTTAAAGTATTATCTTCAAAATCCTCCCTTGTTAAGCTCGCAGGTAATAGGTGAAGTTTTATACTTATATTTATCGGCTTGTAACTTAACAGTTGCTTCTGTCTTACTTCGAGAGGTTGCTTGTAAATAACTTCCAGTATATTAAGTAAGCAAAGTTTTAAACGGACCTGAGTCCAGGTACCCGAACATAGAAAAGTTGGCTTATTCTTTGGTTGTTGCTGCTTGAAAATTACGAATTTATTTTACTGCTCATACAATTGTGGTGTATACCAATTCACCACTTAAACAAAATTTTCATAAAATGGACCAGTCCGGAAGGATGTTGAAATGGTCAATTGAATTGTGTGGGTATGATATTAAATTCAAACCTCGCACAGCAATCAAAGTACAAGCTTTAGCAGATTTTCTATTAGAATCTTCTTTTTCGGAAGATGATGGACTCACAATTGTTCCTTATGAAGAACCTCCACCTCAGTAATTACCGGAACATTGGACTATGTACGTCGATGGATCCGTTAATATGTGAGGTGCGGGACTTGGAATAATTATTAAATCCCCCAGCGAGGAGCAAGTGGAGCGTAAAAGTATTCGACTCAATTATCTTGTGTCCAACAATCAAGCGGAGTACGAGGCACTTATCCAGGGTTTGCTTTGGGCAACTAAGCTGGAATAAAATCAATGCATGTCTACAGTGACTCACAAGTGGTAGTTCGTCAGTTAAACGAAAATTACGAGGTTAACTCCGACAACCTGAAAAGATATATGGCAAAAGCACTTCAACTTAAGAATACTTTCGATTATCTTCAATTGAAAAAGATAGATCGACAACAAAACAAGGAGGCAGATCAACTTGCCATAATAGCTTCAGGAGACATTCCAAACAACCTCTTCGTCAATGTCGAAGTCCATACTTCTCCGTCAATTGACCAAAAAGGTTTAACAATGATTGTCACTTTAAGTGAAAATGCCTGGCTTGACCAAATAAAGGATTATTTTGAACAAGACATACTTCCATAAAATCAAAACGAAGCAAGAAGGATTCGAAGACAGGGTGCGCGGTGTATAGTACATGAAGGAATTCTATATAGGAGGCCATTTACTAAACCTTTACTTCGATGTATACCTCCAGACATGGTACAATCTGTCCTCGAAGAAATTCATGAAGGAACTTGTGGAGGATATCCTGGAGCAAGGGCATTGGCCACTAGAGTCATTCATCAGGGATACTATTGGCCAACACTTCAACAAGATTCTTTAAACTTCGTAAGAAAGTGTAGAACTTGTCAGATCTTCAGCGACGTGCCACGATTACCTTCTATACAGCAAACCCCAGACAACAATGTGGTCATTTGATATGTGGGGAATAGATCTTATGGGTAAATTCCCGAGATCTCGAAGCGGATATGAATATTTAGTCGTGGCCGTAGATTACTTCTCCAAATAGATTGAGGCAAAACCTTTGACCAACCCCACGGAAGAGAATGTCCTTACCTTTTTCCACGACTCGATTTTATGCAGATTCGGAGTACCACGAGCAGTAGTCACAGATCATGGCACACAATTTTCAAACAAGTTACCACGGAGTGTGAAAGATTACACATTAGACATTGGAAGTCATCAATAGCACATCCTCAAGGTAATGGTCAAGCAGAAGCTACTAATAAACTAGCGCTTCGGGCCCTAAAGAAAAATCTTGAAGGCACTTCGAAAAAATGTGCCGAAGAATTACATTCTACATTATGGTCAGTCCGCACTTCGGCTTGGGGGCCAACTGGGGAAACCCCTTTTTCCCTTGTTTATGGAAGTGAAGTTGTTGCACCAACCGAACTCGCCCTTCCTACACACCGAATTGTAACATATAATATAATGACAATATTCGCAATAGGGTCTATGATCTTGACCTTTTGGATGAAAAACTCAAAGCTGCACGACTCCGTATGAAAGCTTACAAAGAAAAAACAAAGTTGTACCATGATAAGAAAGTTGCACCTCGACCTCTACATATTGGAGATTGGGTACTTCGCAAAATTGAAGGTACAACTAGGGCACTTGACTCCGACAAATTAACCCCAAATTGGGAATGCCCATATAAGATATACAACAAAGTCAAAAAAGGGTTTTTCAATGGGAACATCAGTCGAAGTCTGGCCAACTTCGGTTGATTGATTTTCCATTGAAGGACTTGCTAAGTCTGGAGCCCTTCCAATCTCCTTGACCAAATCAACCAAACTTGGTGAAGTCAATGCAGGAGGTTCCCAGACTCTTCCATCTTCCTGATCCATTTCCTTTATTTCTTTCATCTCATCTTTAGTGAATGGTACAAAATTACACCCATTCCTGAAGCGAGGATCAGTGTAGGTACCTAAGTACACATGTACCATCCGAGTCTTATCAGATATACATTGGTGAAAGTTTCAGAGTACATGTGCACATCCACGGTCGAAGAAACCGTTACTCCTAACAAACAACTCTTGTTCGTAAGCCTCTAATTCACGGAATACTCCAATTACATTGGTAGTATACTCCGTAGATTCTAAATACTTAATCCTCTCCACTGCAGTCTTGTACTTCGCCTCAGACTCTTTTAGCTTTTTATCATGCTCGCGAAGTTGAGCTTTCAAATCTTCATTTGCATTTTTATAAGAGTTGAGCTCTTCGTACTGCTTATCCTTCTACTCAATCACCAAAGCCAAATTTTCCTCAGTTTACTTCAGTTTTGATTCGGAGAGGTCTAGCTCTTTTAACTTCGAAGACAACAAACTTTCCAGGTTTGCACATTTTTTCTCATAATTTGCATAGTCTTCGAAGTGTTAGTAGAGGAGGCCATACGACCAACATGGCTGATGTAGGCACAAGCCTGAGAAAACAAGAAGCACGAAGTGAGAAATATTTTTTTGTTTTGATGATAATAATTCACGTAAAAACAAGAGTCAAACATACTTGGGAAATTAAAGCACCAATATTCCCAATGGAGTCTTCAACTCCGAGCGAATGACTTCGAGCATGGGCATACGTATCTGTATCCATAGCCCGGGACAAAACAGCTCCGCAAAAAAACTTTCCAATCTTGGAGTCAGAAATCATCAGATTAATCAGTGGCGGAGTAACTTTTTGGATATTTGAATATATTATCCAATGAGATTGGAGCTCCTTTTAAACTATTTACTCATATATTGGCAATTTCTTCTCCTCTAGCTCAAGTTCTTTATTTACCAAAAGAATATAGAAAGCTATTAACATATCACAATTCGCCTATGAGGGACTTTTATCTAACTCATTGTTAATTGATACTAGAGAAAAAAAAGGTATATTTGGAAGGCTATTCTCAAGTTGTCTTTTATTGATGAAAAATGTTATCTTGAATCAGTGGCTGATATCAAACATACTTTAACGTCGGAAATTTTTTTGTTGAATACTACAAGTTGTAAAATTATTTTAAAATCATCATTTAAGAAAAGTAGTTAGTTAGTGTGTATGGAAAAAAAAAACAACCCCTTCAAGAATAGTAAAGATATAGAATAGAGATGTTGTAATATTGATAACTACATATTCATATTAATAGAATTTATATTTATTTTAATAAAAAAATTAGTTTCGTTTTTCTCCAAATTAGAATTTTATTCACTATTGTTCTTGCTTTAATTACTAATTTTTTTCTTAAACTTAATTTAAAATCAACAGAAGATTTACCATCTCACAGTCTTTCTTCAATGATTTTCACAATTTTTTATTTTTTTATTTTTTTTACAAATCACAAATTACTAATAAAGAAATCAAATATGAAATTACCTTTGATTCTACGTTCGTGGAGTAGTGATTATTTGATGGAACAAATTGCTAAACAAATTGCTAAACCAAAGCTGGAGATTAGGTTTAAAATAGTTGAGATAGTAGACCAAAGAAATGAGTATGCTGAGGAAGGTGGGTGTGTTCTGGAAAATCTTGATGAGCTGAAGGAATGAATGGTCTCAAAGCTAATTTTTGGTCTAAAGGAAATTTTGATTAGGAGATTCAAATACAGAAAGTAATGTTTTGTCTTAATTTGTTTTTTTATTGAAAATTCAAATGCTACTGCAGCTTTAACTTATTTTGGTAATATGCTGTTTTAGGTAAATGGTGTTAGATGGAATTGAAGTGCCAAATAATCTATGTCGACCGGAGGATTCAAGCTACATGTTACATGAGGCTAAATAGGTTTCAAGAAGGCATCAACTTTTGTTTAGTCGGCAAATACACAAGATCAAAGAGCATGACTTATGATAGGAAAGTATCCGTGGTTCCAATATTAAATGCACCCGATTCGATAAATATTGTTTAGCGCCACCAATTGAGACTGTTTAAATTGTCTGGCTAGTATAATTCCATGTGAAAGCTAGATACCCAAAAGATTCACCTAAGTGTTCTTCTAATATGATATCCCCTCAAAGAGAATCCTTGGGAATAAATATGATAATCTCCAGTTGAAAGAGTTAAAAGGATTTCCACATCAGCTGCCATGTGTTCTCGTGTGTTCTCAATAATAATATTGATATTATTGAAATATTGAGATTGATATTATTGAGATTGCATATTGATATTATTGAGATATTACTAATGGTTAGAGGTAGAGTTGTAACTACAAAGTAATATCTAAAGAAATATACTATATACTATATATATATATATATAGTGTATGTGATAATTGACATGATACGTAGATAAAATTCATACGTATACATTGTAAACAAACAAAAATCTTTTAAACTGAAATCAGAAAATATTCTTTCATGGTATCAGATCTATTAATGACTCTGATATTATTTTTCCTTTAAAGATATGACAATGAGGCAACCTCAGCTTACACAGCTCCATCTACAACCATAGATGGAGTCAAGATCCAACTTATCTATCCCTAGAGTCAACTGGTTCCTGTAAAGCTAGTTGAAGGAAATTTCTTGGTGTGGAAAATGCAGATCCTTACTGCTATTAAAGGCTATGGCCTTGAAGATTACCTGACCTCTGAAACACCACCTCCAGACAAATATATTCCAGGTAATTCTCAAATTCAGACCATGAATTCATCTTTTATTTTGTGGAATCGCCAAGATCAGATCTTGGCTTCTTGGATTCTTTCATCACTGTCAAAAAATGTTTTGCCTTTGATTATTGGCTTGAATACCTCTTCTGAGATTTGGAGTGCCCTTGAGAAAAATTTCGCAAGCCAATCCAAGGCAAAGACCTTACAATACAAGTTGCAGCTGCAAAATACAAGAAATGGTAACTTAAGTATGACTGAGTATTTGGCAAAAATCAAGATGTGTTGTGATTTACTTGCAACTACTGGAAATCTTGTAAATCAAAATGATCATATAATGCACATTTTAGCTGGTTTAGGTCCTGAATATGATCCAATAGTGGTCACAATTACTGCTAGCATTAATTCTTTTACCTTGAGAGATATTCAAGCACTGTTGTTAAGCTTTGAAGCTAGGTTGGAATCTTCTAGTAGTATGAGTGGTACTGGAGCAATAAATATTGATGGTTCTCAGCCTACTGTGAACTTCATGGCTCATGATAACAATCAAAGGAGAAATTTCAATGGTCAAGGATATGGTTCAAGAGGCAGAGGGAACTATAATTTCAGAGGAAGAAGTATTTTACATTGAAGGATCTGGGAAATGTTCACCACTTTCTAGGAATTGAAATAAATAAAACCCCTGAAGGGTATCATCTTTTCCAAAAGCAGTATGTAAAGAAGCTGCTGGATAGAGCAAATATGCTACAAGCAAAGTCAAGTTCTACACATATGATCACAAGTCCACATCTGTCTAGATATAATGGAGATCCAATTCAGAATCCACAAATGTACAGGAGCATTGTTGGGGGACTTCATTATGCTACTATCACAAGACCTAATATTAGTTTTGCTTTCAACAAAATGAGTCAGTACATGGCAAATCCATTAGAACCTCATATCAAAGCTATGATATCTGGTTGGAACATTAGACTATGGTCTGAATTTTAGCAGGTCCAAGGATTTACATGTGACAGCCTTTTCAGACAGTGATTGAGCTACTGATTTGGATAATAGAAAGTCTGTTACTGGCTACTGTGTTTACATAGGAAGGAATTTAGTTTCTTGGCCTAGCAAGAAGCAACAAAGTGTATCAAGATCAAGCACAGAGGCTGAGTATAGAAGTCTTGGGCTAGCTACTGTTGAAATCACTTGGATCAAGTATCTTCTTAGTGAATTGAACATAGTGCAAACTAGAGTTCCTCAAGTATGGATAGACAATCAAAGTGCTATCTACTTATCTGCAAATCCAATTCTACATGCAAGAAATAAGCACATTGAACTTGATTTTCATTTCATTAGAGAAAAGGTGGCCAAAGGAGTGATGCAGGTTAATTATGTTCCTTCAATTGATCAAAATGCAGATATTCTTACCAAGGCTTTAGGTTTGCAATTCTTCACACGGCTTAGAGGAAAGTTAACTGTTGTAGTAAGACCGAGTTTGAATTGAGGGGGTGTGAAAGAGTTAAAAGGATTTTCACATCAGTTGCCATGTGTTCTCGTGTGTTCTCAATAATAATATTGATATTATTGAGATATTGAGATTGATATTATTGAGATATTACTAACGGTTAGAGGTAGAGTTGTAACTACATAAGTGAATTGTAACTACATAAGTGAGTTGTAACTACCAAAGTAATATATATCTAAAGAAATATACAATATACTATATATATATATATAGTGTATGTGATAATTGACATGATACATAGATAAAATTCATACGTATACATTGTAAACAAACAAAAACCTTTTAAACTGAAATCAAAAAATATTTTTCAAAATCAGAAAATATTTTTTCACCAGTTCTTTGAGTTACCGTCTAAATTTTTGTCACTAACTTAAGTATTAGAGAGACAGCGTCAGGAACACACTTCCGACTCTTAACCTTATTTTGCAGAACACTTGATGATAGAGACCCAATTCAATTTATGTGACAAATCGAAGACACTTTTATCCTTGATCAAGAGGGGTGTCCTAATACGCACTACTCCACAACAGAATTTGTGTGTATGATTGGAGGAAGCTTTAAATTCCTAGAAACAAAGTGTAGTGACATGTTTGTTAGAAACTTGAAATCTAGTGGTTGTTTTGTTATGTGTGCACTAAATTTATGATTAATTAAAATGTATTTAAAAATAGTAAATATGAGGGATACAAAAAATATACTCATTTGTTTAGCTATTGGTTGCAAGGCTTCTTTCATATCCACCATTTAGCAAATTTTGCAGTTAAAGTCAAATCATGATTCTTTAGCTACTCGTGCGTTGACTTTATTGTGGATTCCCTTTTATATATATTATATATATATATATACACACGTGACTTAATATGGGTTCCAGTGTATATATATATATATTCCTTTTATAGTTTTTGGGTCAAGTCAATATGGCTAACAGCAACCAATTTCAAAAGTTTGAATACTTAAAATTTTTATAAAGAAAGAAACTAAAGCCAAGTCCAACTTTAATGTGTGATTCAGACAACATGATTCATAGTAAAAGTGAATAAAAACGAACGTGATGACGTTTATAAGACAAATATATTGGATTCATCAACGAGCTTAATCAAGGGTATAACCGTCAAAATTCATCATCAGTTTGACGTTAAAACTTATTATTTTAAAGTGTATTTACTAGTATTTTTTATATTATTATAATTAATGTTTTATAACATATATATTAATTATTTTTATTGTAGAAAATAAAGTCTAGTGTTTTTAATCAAAATATATATTAGTTTTTGAGTTCCATTTAATTTATGCATGGGATGCCAATCATCCTCAGTTTTTGGCCACTCAATCTTCTTAGCATTTTGTCAACGGTCCTCAAAATTGATGCACAACTTTGGTGTTGAAATTCCGCAGCCTTATTAGACCAACGGCCATCTAATAATCATTTGTAGTTATCGACTATTCATGTGCCACACAAGTTCCTCAAATTCCAAATTTATAAACGTCCAAAATAATGTTAAAAATATTATTTGTAGATCATGATGAGCCATATTTCATTGTAAGAACCCTAATATATAACATATAATTTCGTGTAATTCGACAAAAGAAAAAAAAAGAATTAAAGGACTCATAATTATGGATAATATCATATATATATATATATATATATATATATAACCAATAATTAATTGTCTATCAATTTCAATAAATTAATTGATGTATATTATTATGAATAATCTTATCAAGAAAGCAATAGTAACTCGTAAATTAATTTTTAAAACCGAAAAATTAATTGTATTTTCTTTTAAATATTTAGTTCGGGAAAGAAAGTTGAACATGGAAATAAATAATAAAGTAAAATAGACAATTAACTTGCACGATAGACAAAATGTAAGACAAATTCTGCTGAGTTGGAAGTTGAAGTAATGTAGCCAAGTATTGTATCGGATCTTCTAGAAAAGCCGCGAAGCATAGAGAAGAAGTTTTGTAATTTCATGTCATTTGAACTAAAATAATTGGATCGAAATTGGAAATATACTGTTCGTGCACAAATGTCAAAATAATAACAAAAGGTAATCTTTATTTTATTCATAAAAATAAGAAGAAAAATAAATGTAATATTATTTCACTGTTTATATGATTTTAAATAGAAAATGATATGAAATAAATAATAGGATGGAGTTCTGTTGTCTTCCAAAGTGAGGTAAATATCTAATTTGTTTGAAAATAATTCTAACATTAAAGTGTTGGTGGCAAATTTGAAAACCGTTCCCGATCACGAATGAACTTACCTAGGTTTAGGTTTTTAAGCTTAACCAAGTTTAAATCTATTTCCAATTTGCGCTTCTAACAAAAGAAAAGGCAAAAACAAAAACCCTAAAAGAAGAAAACCAATTTGAAAAATTAAAAGTCAATTCAATGAACTTGATCAACTGCGATACATATATATCATATATATTTAACTTCAGTAGCTTGAAAGGTTATGTCAAACATGAAATACACACACACACACACACACACATATATATATATATCATCTTTTGATTAGAGTTATAAAATTAAAATAATATATTTCAGAAAGTGTTGAATTGAAAAGAGATATTTCAAGCAAACAACATTCATATTTTTGTTTTTTATTTCTTGCAATTACAAAAAGTTATATCTTAAAAATATTAAAATATCTCTTTGCTTCAATTATTTTCACTAAAAAAAATAGAATATGAATATAAAACATTAATAATATAATTATTAAGAAAAAAAATCAATAAATACAATTTTCTTTTCTAATGTAACAAATAAAATAAATAATAATTTAAAATTTTTTCTGAATACGAGAACTAAGAAAAATACAATTTAAGTATTAGAAAGAAAAACTGTAAACCATTTATAACTATGGGCGGTAATTGGATTGGTTCCAAATTCGGTATTTCTGTTACTCGGTCAATTTAATTGCTAAAAGAAATATTCTCCGTCGCTAAAACTAAAAGCTATGCTACTTAATTATTCTTCCTAATTATAATATAGTTCGGTACTTAACCTATATGATCATAATCATTACTCCTAATTACTTAGTCCTACTAAAAATAAATGCCTTACTCAGTCTATATATAAATGGAAATGATCAAGTCTATTTATAGTAATATTTGCTCCAATATCCATATTCTTGATTTGTTCTAAATATATGACTTTATCATCAAATTGATAATACCACAAATCATTAATTATTTTGATTTATCTTAAAAAAAAAAAAACAGTTGGACACGGCATTCTATAAAAGTGTGTGGTAATAATGGAAGGCACGAGAAATGAGATGAGAATAATTAATGTAGAAATAAATAAAAGAAAATAAATATAGAAAGGTTTGTAGTTTCCATGGCGACGGATGCCTTAAAATTCGCTGGTGAAAACCCACTGCTTCCTGCTACCTACCTACTTTCGGGTCTTTGCATCTCATTTCTTAATTGACAAAACTTTTTTTCTGTTAATAATTATTAATCTTATGCTATTTTTAACCAAATTTAAAGAACAAGAGAAACAAAATATAGAGTTTTGACTCCACATTTAATGTTATAAATATGGACAAATCTCATCTTTTCTCTTATTCTACGGATATATGTGGCTTCAAATCATCCACCCATGTTCTTTCTTAGTTCACATTTTAAGATCATTCATAATTTAATTTTTACTCGAATATGTTTCAAGATTGTAGATATGTATTGTCACGGTCCTGACCCCGACCTTCAGATTTGAGTTATAATTATGGATTTAGCACCACTCATAATCAACTACCTGATATTGTAGTTACTATACAAAAATAGATATCGGAGTTAGACTATAAGCACGTAGATTCATTGTTACATACCATTGCATTTTTACTTCATTTATCCATGTGAGACGGAGTATCACATTCACCCCTTTAAGGTCTAGCGTCCTCGCTAAGACCCACTCAAACATAATAGATTTGAATCCAAGATCAATCAGTGAATATTCGAAATTTTAGAAGTGACTCCACCCTCGAGTATAGCACTTAGTTCCCTACTCAGGCTGGTCACTTAGTTCCCATACTCCAGTTGGTTACTTTGATACCAATTGTCACTCTGGCTGGTCACTTAGTTCTCATACTCCGATTGGTTACTTGCTCTGATACCAATTGTCACGAATCCTCGAGTCTGTGCCTCAACTATGGGTCTGATATCACTCATAATCAATTATTTGGTATTGTCCTCATTATATCAAAAAAAATACCTCAAATTAATTATGAATATGCAGCCACATTCTTACTTCATTTATCTATATAAAGTGTGATACATAGATACATATATATATATATATATATATATATATTTTTTTTTTTGTAAGGATTTTTAAGCTGTAGACATGCTTAAGACTTCGTCCAAAGGATTAATAAGGTAAAACTTTGCGTACAGCAAGTGGGCAAAGCTAATTTGTACACACAAATAACGAGGTTTTATAATATATGTATATATATATAATATGTAAAATAATAGAAAGTCAAAGGGGAGGGCTAAGGATGCATCACCGACCTCCCATGTCTTCAATTCCCCTCATCCATTAATTGATTCTCCAATAAAAAGTCGTCTTCTGTTCTCCCCACTTATACTCTTCTCTTCTCTTCTCTTCTTTTATTTATTTGCTTATTATTCAATCTGAAACAAATTATAAAACCAACCAATGGTTGAGTTACTAGTTGTGTACTACTATTGTTGTATTTGTCAAAACCTTAAATTATTCTTACAAAATACTTAGGAAAAAGTCCATCCCCAATTAAAAAAAATTAAATTAAATAAATTATTTTCTTTTTCTTGTTTTTCCTCTCTCTCCTCTGTGTCTGTCCTGTCTCCCTTGGAATTTGCGTGTTTTGACTTCTCATATATATATATATAGGTGAAAAGTTGAGATCTCCCATCTGCATATATTCAATCCATTCTTTATAGCTTTATAGCTTAGCTTGCTAACAGTTCTTGAATTAGTTATGGACGATCAGATTGAAATTCCATCACATTTTCTTTGTCCAATTTCGATGCAACTTATGAAAGATCCCGTTACCGTTTCTACGGGTATAACGTACGATCGACAAAGCATCGAGAAATGGTTAGCTATTTCCTCTAGGAACAAAGTTTGTCCGGTCACCAAACAAGAGTTAGTAGTATCATCGGACGGGTGCGCAGCAGCAGATCTCACCCCAAATCATACACTCAGGCGATTAATTCAATCTTGGTGCACCATGAATGCGTCCAACGGAATCGAGCGGATTCCAACGCCAAAACCGCCGGTGACCAAATCCCAGATTTTGAAACTCATCCAAGAGGCCAAAAATAATCATTATTTGCACAAGATCGGATCCATTGCTGGTGAAGGAAGTCAAAGCGACAAGAAATGTTTAGTGTCGGCCGGTACCGTCGAATTCCTCGCTAATTCCGATTTTTTCGAGAACAACGCATTAGTCGAGGATGCGTTGAATATTCTTTATCATTTGGTAGTGGACGTATCGGACGCCGCGGAGAAACTCTTTATCGCCGCCGATGGTAATGGAAATTTCACGGAATCATTAATGCGAATCTTGGAATGCGGAAATTACCGATCACGAGCTTACGCAGTAATTCTACTGAATTCTATATTTTACATGCAACTGAATAATAATAATAATAATGTTACAGTGAAATTTGAATGTTTCATCGAAATAGTCCGAATTTTACGTGACCAAATTTCGGAACAAGCAACTAAAGCTGCACTGAAGCTGCTAATCAATCTCTGCGGTCCGTTGGTGAGAAATCGAATCAAGGCCGTCAAATCCGGGGCTGTTTGGGTACTGATTCAGCTTCTTCTTGAAATAACAGATAAGAGAAGTAACGAGCTTATTTTAACGGTGCTGGATCAGTTGTGCCGGTGTGCGGAAGGGCGAGCTGAATTACTGAATCATGCAGCCGGATTAGCTGTTGTTTCCAAGAAAATATTTAGGGTTTCTCATGGAGCGAGTGAGAGATCGGTGAGAATAATTTCTTCCATATCTAAGTACTCTGCAAGTCCTAGGGTTCTTCAAGAAATGTTACAAGTTGGGGTTGTGGCGAAATTGTGTTTAGTGCTGCAAATGGATGGGAATCAGAAAATGGTGGAGAGATCTAAACAAATCTTGAATCTTCACTCTAGGGTTTGGAAAGATTCTCCTTGCATTCCGATTCCTTTACTATCTTTTTATCCATAATTAATCCTCTTGAAGAAATTTTGGTGCGCGTGGGTGTATATATATATATATATATATATATATATATATATATTGTGACAAAATTGTTGATTATGATGATAATTTTTCAGTCTCATAGAGAAGAATCAAAGATTCAATTAATGTAGAAATGATGATAACTTTAGAGAATTCATGATTTCCTCAACTTCTTTTCAATTGATTTTACTTGCAACAGTAAATTTGAGATTCATTGGTTCATGGATTTGATCAGATTTCAAGAGGAAAAGAGAATATTTTGAATATGAATTAGGTATTTTAGTATATATATATATATTATTTTTTGTGTTGCAACGTGGTTATCAATAAATCTATACATACAATTAAATGTGTATATATATATATAGATATAGTTAGGCCAGAAGGTCTGAGATTGCAGCAATCCTGATTTCAATATTCAGCCAGACAACTACCAATATACCTAATTTTCTCTCTTCAAAATAATACCAAACCGAATTTATTTTGTAATCTGATGACTCCTTATTGTTCAATAATCTCTCAAAATATGAGAGAGTATGTGTATTTATTAGGCTTTTCTTAATATATATATATATAAACTTGAAAAATTAGATTACACATTTATTTTAATTTTTAATATGACAATTTTAATCATAAAATTAATATTAAAATTCATACACTAATGCAACCACCATGTAAATATATTAAGAGTTAAGCTTTTCTTAATTATCTCACAAAAATGCACAAAACAATGACATTCCTAGCTGGATATTATGAAATTTGATTTATATAATAATTAATAAAAGTAATTATTTATTTTTAAGAGACTTACATAGGACATTTTTTTAGAACATTGATTATTATATCAATAAAATGAGATACATTTTTTTTTGTTTATTTAAAGACAAAAACTAACAAACCTATTTTTATTTATTTATTTATTTATTTTGGTTAATTTCAATATTTATATATACATATATATATATGTTTACAAAAATTAAAAAGTAAAATACAGTCTTTACAACAAGTTGTGGATTGAAAAAATACAAATAATGCAATCAATTTTATAAATAGTGTATTAGTGACCACGTGTTTTTAAGAAAGATCTCTTAATACTTTTTTTTTAATTCGTAAATTTAATTTTAAAATCTTGGTTAAGAGGTTTGCTTTATGAATTTGTTCACCATTTCTTCAATTATATATATATATATATATATATATATATATATATATTATTTGTTTGGAGGGTCAATTATTTTGCACTTGGATTGTGACAAGGCATTCAAATATATTGGGTCAAATTATAATGGAAGTGGGCATAAATAAAAGTATGGCTCTGGATAAGGATTGGGTGGCTAGAATTTAAGATACTGAAATATAAATACTTTAAGGGGGAAAAAAAAGTTTACTTGGAAAAGGGCATTTCATAATTGAAATCCTTGCAATGTTGCATATTAAATGGCGAAGAATATATATCACCTTGACATGCACATTTTGAAACAAAAAAGGTAAAATTAAAAAAAAAAAATTAAGTTATAATATATATATATTATAACTTGGGTGATGTTAGGACGAAAGCATGCCAACTTGGGGTCGTGTGCGGTTGCTGAACATGAATTAATAACAATTAATATGATAATTTGTGCACGTTTTACTATAAATAGTCATTTATTTATTTTATTATTTAAACTCTACAACATAATTAATTAATTTAAAAGAAATTGATTGGAAATTTGAACTTAAAATTTCTTATTTGTTAAGATGAGTTATGCTAATCAATATACCATTTTGTGTTTCAATAATATTTTTGAAATATTAGAGCACAATCCAACTAATAAAAAATTCTTATGTTTTAAATAAGATTATGAGTTTAATCTCACATTCTTATATACAATTATTTAAAATTTAAATTAAAATAAATTAATATACATTTAAAATTTAAATTAAAATAAATTAATATATTTGTATATGGTGGTGTAGAATTTATGAACCTTCCCTTTTTAACCCAAACTGAATCCAAACATGGATTAAAGGATTATTGAAATTTAAAATTTAGTTAAAGTAATAATTAATATTATAATTGAAAGTTAAAATGTAATGTAATGAAGTATGTATATTTTAATAGCTATATAAGATTATATTTTTATATGGAAATTATATAATATTAATTATAAATTATTGTGATATATATATATATATATGTATGGAAGGAGTAGTCAATAAATTGGTGCCACATCTAACTTGAGCAGCCATTCTCCTTCTCTCTCCCCTCCCACCCCTCATAATCAAAATCATATCCTCAAAATCTAGTCAGTAATGCCACCTCCATACTATACATATATATATATATATATATATATATTGCGTGTTATAGATTCAAAGTATTTGGGATCTTGTCCCAAAAGAAATTAAAGATTATCCAGAACTCTGATACTTTTATTCCACTTTGCAGATAAAGCACGGGAATAACATTGGTTCCAAGACCACTAATTTCCTTTAAATTAATAAATTTTATAAATACATTCATAATTTCTTACAATCAAGATTTAATTAAGATCTAATTAATACAGATTCAGTCCAAATCTTAATCAGAGAAAAATCTCACTATGATATTATATATATATGGTGTTCACTTTGCATAATTTTACAACCCTTTAACTTGAATTTTTAATTTCAACACTCCTAAATGCCTAGTTTTGGTCCATTATCTTTAAAGTATATAGAAAAATTTGTTACGATTTCTTATCTAAAAATTAATATATTTCTGATCTGGAAATAATTTTAGTGGTAGAGAAAAAAATAAGGAATAAGTAGATATCAGAGCACAAAATTATTCTCCAGTCAACAATAATCGTTGGCTTACGTAAATTATTTATTTATTTATTTATTTTCTCTAAAGAGTCGAATGTGTGGTTTAAGAAAAAGGGGGAAAAAAAAAACAGAAAAATGGAAAAAGGATTTAAGGTGTGATATTAACGTATTTGTAAGTTTGACGGTTTAATTTTCTTTGGTGTTTTGGTCTTTTACTAATGAAAAAATTGATTTGATTTTCAAAAGTCTAAGTTGCAAGTCTAATACTTCATGCAGATTCGTAAACCCATTATTAGACGGCATGCATGCTTCTACCAGAAAAATCTCAAATGCATGCACAAAAACCAAAACTTCTTTCTTTTTCTTCTTTTGTGAATCTACACAGTGCGAGAAGCAATACCTATATATATATATATATATATGTTGAATCGTCTAGTCATGGGGCAATTATATATCCCCATTTTGAAATTCTTATATAATTACTTATATTCAAGAATTTCGGTTTTTTATTTTATTTATTTAATTTTAAGATAGTGTGGACTGTTGGGAATTAGTGGCTAGAAATAATTAGGAATCTGTACAGATCAGGTCACGAAATTATTAAGAACAGTTTTGAATATATTAATGGTTTAATTTTATTTTTTTAAGTCAGAAGTCTTTGAATTTGCAAAGTCTAATAATTAATGCAAATTATTTCAACTCTTTATTAGACGGCATCATGCCCATATGCCCATGCCAGTAATATATATTCATGCACTATTCAACAAGAGAAATCCAATACCTCTTCCTTTTTTTTTCTTTTTTCCTCAATTTCATACGTGTATATATATATATATATATATATATATATGTAACAATTGCACGTATGTAAAATCAATATATATACACTAATGTTAAACCACAGACTCTTAACTTTTACCTCCCAGAAATGTATATCTTATTATAAATGTTTGATTAATTCCCAAGTTAATTAAGGAAAAAAATTCATGTAAATGTAATCAAATTTAACCTTAATAATATGTCCAAACCGACATTCATTATTCCGGTTTACCTATAAAGACTTTTTATATATATATTTTGGTAACCTAATATTAGGGTTTCTTTATGTTCCCCTTTCATCTACCGGTTGCAATAGGATTTTTCCGCCCTTAATTATATATAACTTTGTTTTTTTTTTTTTTTAAAGGTTAAAAAATATTTTAAATTCATATCCAAACTAATCCCAATTTTTTTTTGTTTTTTCTGTGTTAATTATGTCATTATTGACATTATAAATGGTGACAATTGTCAAGTTTAAACAATAAAAGAATTAAAAAAAAAGTAAAAAATCAATCTTTCATTATCTGTTAGTTTTGACAACATCATTTTCATTTAAGCTTAGCTTAAGCAATTAAGAAGACAATAGATAGGTAATGGAGTTTGACTGTCAAACATTATACATATATAACTTCTTGTCTTCCATCATTTTATGCAATATTAACCCAATTGGATTTGCTGCGACATGAATCAAAATCACACTAGAACATTTTTAATTTAATTTTTCTTTCATAAAAAAAAATAATAAATAAAAAAGGTAAAACTTAGTCTTTAAAAATTTGATGCCAAAAAATTCCAAAATCTTAACCAATAAAATGTTAATAACATTAAGAAACTCCTAACCAAAAGTATATATAAGTTAATTAAGAATCAAATAGACTAATCATAAGATGTAAAGAAACAATATATACTATGTTATTTTTACTTCCATATAATCACATATATATATATATATATATATATATGCATATATAAGTATTTAATTTAAGAGTACAAAACCACTTAAGGATTATCTAGAGCTGGATGTACATGTACAAACCTTGGATTACTCATAATTATTTTTCCTATAATTCAGAAGTAAATTGAAGTGTGTGTATATATATATGTATATATATATATTTCCCTTTGACATATATATATATGTATATATAACCTGAAGGAAGTGTATAATTTTTTTTTTTCTTTTTTTCCAAAACCTACCTATTATGTCTTGTGAGGAGGTAAACTTGTATACAAGGAGAATTGTTCCACACATTAGAATGCAACCTTAGGATCTCTCTTGCTTGCTTCTTTAAGTAGGGTTCACAGTCAGCTTGAAGCACCATGCATAGCTTTGACACTGCTCCTACTCTCAACATCTCTATTAAAACCTCTTGCGTCGCAGAGAATCTAGTTATCAAACCGAATATGTGCAACGCCTGGTCATCCGTGGCCGGAGAAATTCGTAGTATTCTCTTGGATATTACTGCAAGCGAACCGGCGTGTTTCAGAAGCTGTGCCCTCCCATCGGCGCAAGAACAAAGTTGTGCCAAAAGACACATAACCATCTCCGAAATTTTCTTGTCCTTGTCAATATTGTTGTCCAATTCGACCTCCACCAGTTCAAAAACGGTGCCGGATTCTATGATTTTCATCCTGTTACGTCCCCAAGGACACGATTGAATCAAGACATGCAAGACTGATTTAATCAGCGGCAGGGATGAAAATTTATTATTCTTTAAAATTTTCATCATGTCCGAGAAAAAAGATGGATCTAGCTGTTCTAATAGCCTGGTACTAGCAACTTCGCTAACGAGTTTCAACGCTCTCATTGCATGCGTTCTGTTCTCCATTTCCATTTCCCTACTGTTTCTTAAAACCCAAGTAATTGCTTCGATGAGATCGCGGTTTTCCTCCACGAGTTGTTTATTCTCGTTGGTGGGAATCCAAATTAGATTCAGTACGGATAAAGCCTCGGAAATTCCGTGGATTTTTCCTTCTTTAAACCCTTTTAATGTGAAGGTAATCATTGCCTTGGAAACGCCGGCTTCCGCCATGCACTTCCGGTTCTTGTCGTTCTCGAGTGCAAGTTCTTTCAATTTCTGTAAAGCTTCGGTACGGAGATTAGGAACGTTGAGATTCCGTTTGAGTTTGAAAACGAAAGACTTACTTAAGGGAGATTTGGGTGTGGGAATCCGATCTATTCCGTACTCGACGTGAGCGTTGCACCATGCCTGAATCAACCGCCGGAGCATGTGGTTTGGTGTCAAGTCGGAGTTTCTGGGAAGAGGCTGCTTTGTTACCGGACAATAAGCCGCCGCAGATTCTTCTTCCCCGTCATGGTACGACATGGTTCTCAGCCATTGTTCGATGCTTTCCCTATCGTACGTTATCCCGGTTATCGTCGTAACGGGATCTCTCATTATTTGAAGAGATATTGGACATAAAAAATACTGAGGAATTTCAATATCTGTATTCTGTTCCATCCAAAATGAACGGAGATTGATGGATTGTTGGTTTGGAGATGATGGGATAGATAAAGATGAAGAAACAAAATGAAAGAAATTATAAAGTTTTCTTCTCATAAATGGTAAGAGAAAGCGGCTAATTTATGGATGGGTTTTGAATTGGAGATCTCAGAATGACAAGGACAAGTTTTATTTTTTATTTTTAAAATTTTTAAAGAAAAAAGGAATATTGATTTCCCCTTATATGACTTGTTTTACCGGTCAGACAATTTCAATGTTGAATCGGTGGTCAAAAAAAACGAGGAATAGTTATAAATTAGTTTTGACTTTCAAAGATAGGCAACTTGTAGTTGAAGCAGACACAAATTAGTGCACCTATCTTTCACTTCTTTGCTTATAATTTTATTTACGACTCCAAAAAACTAATTATTATAAATTTGAATTATTAGATGATTAAATGTAAATTAATGTTTTAAATATTTGTATGTATAACAACTGATGAAATGCTGTCTACATATGATTTGGGTTTTGACTAAATGAATGAACACAAAATACTTTGGTAATATTTCCTGTGAAGTTAACGGCTTTATACCATGTGAAATATATTATATAATTTTTACAACCCACAACCAACTTTATCTTCACATTATGTTTTTCTTTTTTCCTATTTTAAATAATTTTCAGTTTTATTTATTTATTTATAAAATTTGAACTTTATGGCTTTAGAATCCGACTAATTTGAAATTGTTTGTATTCTACTTTTGTTTCTCTTAATATATATATATATTTTCACAAAAAAAAAAAAAAGATAGAAAGAAAGGAAAAATTGGTATGAAAGGAAAGTGCAAATTTACAGCGTTTTGGAGAAACAGAATTCTGATTCCTTCCACGTTTTGCAAGTTTATGTTTCCTCCACCTTTTGCTTCTTTTTTTTTTTTTTTTAAGTTTCATCTACTTTTTCATTTCTTAGTTCTTGACTTTTGCCTTTTGCCTTTTCTATTTGTTTCCCTTTGTGCAGAAATGTCATGTGCATATATATATATATATATATATATATACAAGAATGTGGTCATTTAAAATATTTATTATATAAAAAATTAATAATAAATAAAATAAAGGAATAGTGATCATTACGATTTATAATACCAAAAATTTAACAACTATACAATTTTAAAATTATAAAAAGAAGAAAAATAAAATTATTATTTGTCCATTTTTCGCACACCAATCACACCCCATATTCTAATACTAATGAATTATATATATATAACAAATTCGAATCATTTACTTACAAATTATATTTTTTTTATAAAATAAAATTTAAGATATTTTTATTTTTACCAATCTATAATAATAAGACTTAATAAGTGAAATTGTTATTAATATAAGTTACAATTTAAAGAAAGATTTTATGTTTTAATAATAATAATAATAATAGTAGGTAGATAAAAATTTGGTGGAAGAATTTTCTCAAACTGAAAGGTATAAAGTTGCTAACAGGTAATTGTTAAAGCCATTCAGTGATGGAAGCATTATAATTGATTAGAATTGAATTTTTAAATATAGCATCTAATTTTGTAGGCGTAATTACCAACAATTTTGTATATATATTAATGACACCAAACCTATGTATATATTAAAAATAAATGGACCGTCAATTTTTAAAATATAGACCAAAACGTAGATCTATGACTTAATAAACCTATTAAATAATATCTTCAAAATATGTTATGCATAACATTTCAATGGTCATAAGATTTGATCGGTATATGATCATCAAATGGGCTGTTATTAAGTTTACAGCCTTTGATTGAAGACTTTGAATTGGCTTCTCAATTCCTACTTCTTTGACATACATCAAAATATCCTTTTATACATATACATATATATATATATATATATATATATTATATATATATATATATATATATATATATATATATGTATTTTGGGTTGTGTAAACTACCGGTTGAACCAATACCAATCTTAAATGAATATGACATTTTTTATTTATATGAATTATTATTATACAATCTTGAAATTATACCTACTTGTTATAAATTCTCAAATAAAAGGTGATTCGATGGCTTTGAATTGTAGAAAAATCATTAATATTATAAGTATATATATATATATAATTATATTATTATAAACATTAAAATGTATTAATATTGAAATATAATTCAACTATATTATCTTATTATTATTCTTATATTTTTAAATCATATTCTTAGATTAAATATTTTTACATATTATATTCTGTAATTTACCTATATTATATTTGTATCTCTATACATATTATATTCTTGATAATTTCTTCCTTTGAATTGGTTACTAGAAATTATATATTATGTATAAATTAGATGCAATCCAGATTTAGTATATTATATATAGAAACCATGGATTATTAGATACCACGTTTATAAAACCAAGACCAAAAATGGGAGGCAGCAAACATATACTAAGATTTCGGCTGCTCTTAGTTATCTGCTTTCATGGATAAGCGCTTACATCCAGAAATGACTCTCAAACTCATCATTTTGTTCTTTTCTTACCACAATACATACATACATATATATATATTATATATATATATATATAATGTATGTATGTATGTATGTATGTATGTGTATATATAAATAGACATAACTCGAACAGTGTAAATTATTAGCCAAACTGTGGAAAAAACAAGCTACGTAGGCAGACATCTATATAATATATATATATATATAATATATATATATATATATATATATATATGTTGTCTTATAAGGAACTCCGCACTGACCATCACTGCACTTTGAATAGACTATAATTTTAATTAAAACTTCAAGAGTTTTGGCTTTTTGCTATAATTTTCTTCCTTTTTCTTTGGAAGTATATTGATATTAGTAGTTTTACAATAAAAACAATTAGTTGTTATATATGAAGAAACTAATAAATATTTAACGTATTTAAAATCTTATATAAATTTTTAATGAGAAAAGAATGTTAATATATTATGTAAATTGACATTATTATTACATAAATTATGAGTAATTAATCAAATTAGTCTTTATAATTAATATTTATTTTAATTGATTCTTTTTTTATTAATTTTTTGAAATTTAACAATATATTTTTTTATAATGTCTATAACATTTACATATTTTTTTTAAGAAAAAGAAAAACAAATTAAAGAAGACAATAAATGCTATAGTTTTATCAGTGTCATAAAAAGTAATAGGATATTTTCGATCAAATCCTAGATTTTAGGATCATCCTTATTATAAAATTTTAATCCATTATCAATATATATATATATATATATATATATATATATATATATATATATAATTTTCAAAGTAATATAAAATTTTGTTTGAATGCAAAAGAATAAAAGAATTCATATATTTAGGGATGTTTAGTCATTTCAACATAAATTACTCTGCTTAATTAATCATTCTTGACTTTTGTGTATGTGGTCGCCATCTAAATTCATTTTCACCAATGGAGGTCAAAACATTCCTGGCCACCTTCAAATGACTATATACATACTAAATTCATTTCATTAAATATATATATATATATATATATATATATATTACATAATGTTGAATTATCTCCACCGACTTTTGAGGAGTATTCTAGAGAAATCAAGAGCTTGCAATTGGCAAAATATGAGCATTTAATGTTCTAGAATGGTTGAGAGATGTATGACAATTAAGTGTACTTTAGGAATAATCTATATTAGCTAGATAAGACATAGTGGTAGTATAAATAGGTGGGTGAGCAAGCCTTTGTGGATGCAATGAAGAAAATTGAGAAATAAAATTGTCCACTTTCAAATCTTCCTTCTCCAACACACGTCCCATTTTGAAGATACATTAGCCTATCACAAAATCTCCTCTATTTTGATTGTTAATTTCTCCATTCAAATATCCTTATTTCCCAACAAAGTGGTATCAGAGCCACGTTGATCCTCCGACATGGCTAATTTGCAATCGTTCCAAGTCCCTTTGCTCAACAAGAGCAACTTCGACAATTGGAGCATAAAGATGAAGGCGCTATTGGGAGCCCACGACGTGTGGGATATCGTCGAGAACGGCTACGAGGATGCGCAAGACGACACCGGACTATCCCAACAACAAAGGGATAAGTTACGAGATGCGAGAAAGAGGAGCAAGAAAGCTCTCTATCTCATCTATCAAGCACTGGGGGACGACAATTTTGAGAAAATTTTATGCGCGAGCACCGCCAAAGAAGCATGGGAGAAGCTTCAAAATTCTTGCAAAGGAGCCGAGCAAGTAAAGAAGGTACGCCTCCAAACTTTAAGAGGAGAATTTGAATCTTTGCATATGAAAGAGTCCGAGTTGGTTTCGGATTATTTTTCAAGAGTATTGGCGGTCTCAAATCAAATGAAAAGAAATGGTGAAAAATTGGAGGATATAAGAATTATGGAGAAACTTTTAAGGTCACTAACTCCAAAATTTGAGCATATAGTGGTAACAATAGAGGAGACTAAAAATTTAGAAGAAATGACTATCGATCTCTTATTGGGGTCGTTACAAGCATACGAGGAAAAACAAGAAATCGTAGAGCAACTTTTAAAGTTACAAGTTAGTCAAAAGGAGAAAGAGGAAAGCTCTAGCTCAAATCAACGAGGGAGAGGTCGTGGCCAAGGACTAGATCGCGGCCGAGGTCGAGGACGAGGACGTGGTCGTGGACGTGGATACGGAAGAGGTGGCTTCACCAACTATGAAATAAAGGAGTTCCCAAGGAACGGTCGAGGAGGGAGCAATTCGCAGTCGAGGTACGACAAATCTTCAATAAAGTGTTATAATTGTCACAGATTTGGGCACTATGCTTCCGAGTGCAGAGATGCAAAATCAAGAGTTGACGAAAAGGCTAATTATGCCGAGAACACTACCGAAGCAAATAGTAGTGTGCTTCTGGCATATAAAGGAGAAGTTGGAAACCAAGATGATATGTGGTATCTCGACACTGGTGCAAGCAACCACATGTGTGGGAAGAGAAGCATGTTCGTGGAGCTTGATGAGTCGGTAAGTGGAAATGTCTCCTTTGGTGATGAATCGAAGATTTCGGTCAAAGGAAAAGGCAAGATTTTAATTCGTCTAAAGAATGGAGATCATGAGTTTATTTCAAATGTCTATTATGTGCCCAATATGAAAAATAATATTTTGAGCTTGGGACAACTCTTAGAGAAAGGTTATGATATTCACATGAGAGATTATAACCTTTCAATAAGAGATGGCAAAAATAATCTTATTGCCAAGGTGCCGATGTCTCAAAATAGAATGTTCATATTGAATATTCGAAATGATGTGGCAAAATGCTTGAAAGCTTGTTACCTAGATAAGTCTTGGTTATGGTACCTTCGGTTTGGGCACTTGAACTTTCGCGGATTAAAATTATTATCAAATAAAGAGATGGTGAAAGGATTACCATCTATAAAGCATCCTGATCAACTATGCGAAGGATGCCTACTCGGAAAGCAGTTCAGGAAGCCGTTCCCAAAGGAGTCAAGCTCGAGAGCTCGGAAGCCATTGGAGTTAATTCATGCTGACGTTTGTGGTCCAATCAAGCCAAGCTCCCTCGGTAAAAATAATTATTTTCTACTTTTCATTGATGATTATTCTAGAAAAACGTGGGTGTACTTCTTGAAGTAGAAATCAGAAGTCTTTGAAGCCTTCAAGAAGTTCAAGGTCGCTGTCGAAAAAGAGAGTGGGCTAGAGATCAAATCTCTAAGGACCGATCGCAGGGGAGAATTTACATCCACAGAGTTTCTAGAATTTTGCAAGCAAAATGGAATTCGGCGGCCTATGACAGTTCCAAGATCTCCCCAACAAAACGGAGTTGCAGAAAGGAAGAATAGAACCATTGTGGATGGCGCGAGCATGCTTAAAACGAAGAACATACCAAGAGAATTCTGGGCCGAAGCAGTGGCGTGTGCGGTCTATCTAAACAATCGATCTCCAACACGAAGCGTTTGGGGAAAAACTCCACAAGAAGCTTGGAGTGGAAGAAAGCCAGGGATTGCCCATCTCAGAGTGTTTGGGAGCAAAGCATATGCACACATTTCATATCAAAGGAGGAATAAGTTGGATGATAAAAGCGAGCCTTTCATCTTCATCGGGTACGATTCTAACTCAAAAGGCTACAAATTATACAATCTATCCACGCAAAAATTTGTGATAAGTCGAGATGTGGAGTTCGACGAAGAAGGAGAATGGGATTTTGGCTCCAACAATAACTCTAAATTCATCATTGAATTTGAAGACAATGAGATGGTCGAGCAAGCAGATGATGTGCAACAAGAGCCTATCACTCCACCCACTTTACCTGTAGTAGGTGCTGAAGAGTCACCGCCTTCTTTCTTAGATGAAAGAGCCGCACCACGGACAAGGAGTCTACATGAGATCTATGAAGACACCGAAAGGTTAGAAGATCTTACCTTGTTCTGTCTATTTGCTGACTGTGAACCTGTTGGTTTCCACGAAGCTGCGCAAAGTTCAAAATGGAGAGATGCAATGGACGAAGAAATTAAAGCCATAGAAAAAAATGACACGTGGGAGCTTGCGACACTACCAAAAGGGCACAAAGCTATTGGAGTCAAGTGGGTGTATAAAATTAAGAAGAACTCAAAAGGAGAAGTTGAGAGATATAAAGCAAGGCTCGTCGCAAAAGGATATAGCCAAAGAGCTGGCATCGACTATGACGAGGTATTCGCTCCAGTCACTCGTTTAGAAACTATTAGACTAATAATTTCTCTTGCAGCCCAAAATAAATGGAAGATATATCAAATGGATGTCAAGTCAGCTTTCTTGAACGGAGTTTTGGATAAAGAGGTCTACATCAAGCAACCTGATGGCTATGCAGTGAAGGGGCAAGAAGATAAAGTTTTGGAGGAGTTAGTGTCAACCAAATAGGCATTAAGTTGGCTTTGCAGAAATTGTGGCACTACGGAATTCCTTATTGGTGCAACAACTAGAAAACAACCTCTTCTAAGTTTTCTTGGACTAGGAGGAGACAATTCAACATGTTCTGAGAATGGACTGTGGAGTTTGAGAACTTTTGGTCAGTGCTCGACCTTTGAGTGGAAATCTTGGAGGTATTGGAGATACCCTATAAGTGAAACGATTTTGGATCCACATTGTAGATTTTTCAAGATACTGTTATACAATGGAGGTGGGACTTAAACTCTCCAAGTTGTTGCCTAAATGTTCTAAATTGTAAATTCGGGAGGATCGACACACTAGTCAAAAAACATTTTGATTATGGATCGAGGTCCAACTTAAGGAGCCTTTACAAAGATGTAATGGTATGTGCACATCAGATGGATTAATGCATTTACCTCTTGTAAAATATGAAAGGCTATCGACTTTTTATTTCTTCTGTAAATGAATTGGACGCCAGTATTGAAATTGTGAAGGTGATATCAATAATATACTCATCTTAGAAATGTTGTTCGATCTATGCAAGGGAGGAGTGGATTTGGTGTGTCGGATCTTATTGAAGGTGTCCTAAATTTATTGGTCTCGATGGAGGATTTGATGACCCGAGTGGAATATGGAGGGGCCAAGGTTGCTTTGGACGTTGTGATGTCAAGTACTGTTCCCTGAAATTTTACTCTCTAGAAGCGCTTAAATTCTTAGGGGGATAGTGACTCTGATAAGCAATTAAGAGATGGTCCTTGTAAAAATCTAAAACTTCTAACAATGGAGGTTGCCTTGCATGAAATTGTCGAGGTTTAGGTTCACCTCGAGCAATTCATAAACTAAAGAACCTTGTCCGATTGATAAAGTCGGACGTGTTATTTTTAATTGAAACAAAACTATCGGAAGACAGATGTTTGCTTATTCAAAATACTTTAGGTTTTTGTTGTGGAGTGGCAGTTGGAAGGCAAGGCAAAGTTTAGGGGGTGGTTTGGTTATGTTTTGGAATGAGAAAATTAACCTTGCAATTCTTCACTTTTCTGTTGGGCATATCAACGCAATGGTGAAGGGGTAAAGGGGTGGAAATTTGGACAGTTGGGATATCTCACAAATGTCAGAGGTGTCACTCGTGGGAGTTACTACACCGGTTATGTCTAGTTTTAAATTCACCTTGGTTGGTAATGAGTGATGTTCATGAGATTTTAATTCCGGAGGAGATAAGAGGTAAGAAAGATTATTCCCCTAATCAAGTGACACAATTCTAGGTGGTGATCAAAGATCTATCTCCTGGTGAGTTAAAAGGAATGGAACCGAATTATAATTGGAATAACCATTGGAGAGGTATACATGTTACTTGGGTGAAGCTAGACCGGGCTTATGCGATTGGGACAAGCACACCGAATCATTGTGCAATCAAGATGTTCTTCTCCGCTAATCTGATGATAGGGGATCACACGGGGGTTAAGCTTGTCTGGACGTTAGTGATTTCGTGAGTTTGACTCTACGAATATAATTAATTTAAAATACAATTTACATTGTAAAATAACTCAAAATTTTTTAAAGGACAGAATGTTCAGAAATCGATTGTCACTACATAATGAAATTATAGCAAGGTAATATTAACTCACTTTCTATTTATCATCAAAGCAGCTAGTAGAATTTTTCACTAAAGCACTTCATTGAACAAAATTTGTAGATATAGATAAAAAATAGGTGAGTTAAAAATAACTATAAAAATAAACAATAACAAAACTTTTATATTTACATCTATAACTCTTTTTAACCAGCAATCATTGAGATCATTTACAAGGAGGGTTCAAGTTCATCTTCTTCCTTCAACAACCATTTATGTAATTTTGGGCGAATTATAGATTTTATAGACAATTGAGACCGAGTATGTGTTAAATCTTTTATAATAATTAAGAAAAAATGTTTGATATATAGAAAGACGATAAAAAAAAAGAAAAAAAAAGAAAAGAAATAGCCATAATAGTAAAACTTAGCTAAAACTAAGCTCTCTCTTGGACAGATGAAATAGAAGAGAAAAGGAGAAGTGAACAGAAATGAAGAGGAGAAAATTTAGGATTTCTAGAGAGAGAGTAGTTAATATTATTCACTAATGTAGAAAAATGAGAAACTCTCTTCCAAATTTTTTATCCCTTTTACAACAATTTTTTTTTTTTAAAAAAAATATTTAACATTTATTTGAACACTTTTCTTTCTTTTCTTTTTCCTTTTTTAAATTTTTTTTAAATTTTTTTGATAAAAGATTGGACATAAAATTAAATTGTAAATTAATGAGGGACAAAAGTGATTATTAAATAATCAAAAATAGATGTGTTATTAAATATATAAATATATAAATATAAAATAAATAAACTAACAAAATAATAAATGTGTTATAAGTGTAAAAGAATGGAAGGAATAAATCATATTTGTCACTTGAAATTAAATACAAAAATAACTTGCGTTACCTTAAAAATAAATATAAAATAACAATTATAATTTTTTATTAATTATATCATTATTTCGAGAATAAACAATATAAAAATTATTTATAAACATTCACTAATTATATTAATTTATTTAACAATATAAAAATAATAGAACGTTTCTATCTTTGTTTTCTATTTTCTGAGCTGCGATGAGGTGGGGGTGCGGTTGTGAATTATTTGATGGTTCAAAAATGTCAAAAATATATCATTTTCATTTCTATTTGTCCATACATAATAAAATAAATTCATGATTTCCTGGAATTCAACGAATCATTAAAAAAAGCAAATAATTTCAATTTTGTTGACTTTTCCAACCAATCCAAATCAGTCAACCCTATATCTTTCTAGTCGGCCTAGCTTTTGTTGTAACTCAGCACCGTCCACGTGAAATTTTCATTTGGACTTTTAACTTTATTTTTTATAACTCAAAAATAATAATAACAATAACAAAAAAATTCTTTTCTTTACATTGTCTTTTTTTTAAAAAAATAGATTTACATTATAAAAAAACATCTATAGTAATACAACAAAATACAAATATATTTAACTTGAAAACATAAATCAAAAAAATTAGTAAATAATATTAACAATATATAAAATTTTAAAGAACAACATATATTTTATTTAAATGGTCGATATTCAAGTTGTTATTTGTAAACTTCATATTAAAATAGAGTTCGATTATATCTTCTTTCTTTAACATTCGTCTACTCCATCCTGAATGCATCAAAAACATCATAAAATATATAAAAAGACGATAAAATACGAACAAAGAGCTCAGATCTAATTTGAATTTTAAAAAAAAATTCTTGTACGAGAAGAAGAAAAATTAATATTTAAATATCAGTATAACACTTTGTATATAAAATGTAAAAGGCGAAAGTAAAAATATTAAAGAAATAAATAGAAAATATACAAACAAACCAAAAAAATACAACAAAAAAGTTAAGAAAATCCAAATAAACAGTAAAAGAAAACAAAAGAAAAAGGGATATTCTAAAAAAAATTAGTCAGAGCTAAAATTTTACTTTTAGCCGAGGAGAATGTTGTTAAAAAAACAAAAAAACAAAAAAAAACAAAAAAAAAAACAAAAAGAAGAAGAAGAGAAATGGGAAGATGAGAAGGCAGCTGCCGTTTCTAAACATTTTTTTTACGCATTCAATTCATAGAAATTGAACATAATATTATTTTGTTATTAATTTTTTTTATAAGAATATAATAATTTTTTTATTACGAAATTATATAAAAATAATAAAATAAATAAGATGAAAAGTAAATCATAGACGTAAAAAATAAAGAAAATATTATTATGTGATTTCTTGTTGGTGGTTGGTTTGTTCCTACAAAAGGCATATGACCCTCTATTTATAGGGGTGAATACGGGATAAGGATAAGCACTAAGGGTGATATTTGTCACCCGATATTAAGTGGTAGGTGACATTTGTCACCAAAGTCATAAGTACTAGGTGATATGTGTTACCTTAGAGATAGACATCATATAACACTTATTACCTTTCATTAAGTACGTAATTATCTCGAGATTAAAGGATAATAACGATTATGCGATGGACATCTACTAATTTAATGAATCTTTCTTGGATGTCCATTACATAAAGAATATGTCTCGTTAAAACCTTACTAAATAAAAACTCAGTGGGAAAAACTCTAGTGAAGGAAAAATAGTACACTATTTTTTATGTGTAGATTTCTCCCCATAATGAGATGAATTCTCGAGATCTTTAAACCGATGCAAACTAATTTTATATATCAATTTCTCAAACATTGCAGTCAGAAGAGCTTTAGTGAATATATCTGCAAGATTATCACATGATCGAATTTGGAGCACATCAATTTCACCATCCTTTTGAAGTTCATGAGTGAAGAAGAATTTAGGTGAAATGAGTTTCATCCTATCTCCTTTGATATACCCTCCTTTTAATTGAGTTATACAAGCTTCATTATCTTCATATAGAGGAGTTGGAATCTCTCTTCCGGAGGATAAACCACAACTCTCTCTAATATAATGTATTATTGACCTCAACCATACGCATTCTCGACTTGCTGCATGAATGGCTATTATCTGAGCATGATTAGAAGAAATTGCTGCTATTGTTTGCTTCGTGGAGCGCCATGATATAGCAGTATTACCATATGTAAATAAATAGCCATTTTGAGAAAGTACCTTATGCAAATCAGAAAGATAACCCGCATCTGCATACCCAATCAGTTTTGGGTCATTTATATTTGAATAAAATAATCCGAGGTCAATTGTCATTTGGAGGTATCTAAGAACGTGTTTAACATCATTCCAATGTCATCGTGTTGGCGAAGAGCTAAATCTTGCTAATAGATTTATAGCAAATGCTATATCAAGTCGAGTATTATTTGTAAAATACATCAGTGCACCAATAGCACTCAAATATGGTACTTCAGGACCAAGTAGTTCTTCATCATTTTCTCGATGTCTAAATATATTTTTATTTATATCTAGTGACCTCAAGACCATTGGAATACTCAATGAATATGATTTATCCATGAAAAATCTTTTCAACACTTTAGCTGTATTTGTTGACTGATGAACAAAAATTCCATCTTTCATATGTTCAATTTGAACCCCAAGACAAAACTTGGTTTTTCCAAAATCTTTAACTTCAAATTCTCGTTTCAAACAATCTATAACTTCTCGAAGCTCTTCTGGAGTTCTAATGAGATTGATATCGTCAACATATATAGCAAGAATCACAAAACCAAAATATGTTTTCTTAATAAAAACACATGGACAGATTTGGTCATTCTTATATCCTGAATTCAATAAGAATTCACTAAGGCGATTGTATCACATGCGTCCAGACTGTTTAAGCCTAAATAATGACTTCTGTAATTTTATAGAATAATTTTCACGAGGGCCTTTAGAAGCCTTTGGTAATTTGAATCCTTTAGGGATTTTCATATAAATCTCATTTTTAAGGATTCCATAAAGATAAGTTGTAACAACATCCATTAGACGCATGTCCACTTTTTCATGAACTACCAAACTTATAAGATATCGGAGTGTAATAGCATCAATAACGGGTGAATAAGTTTGATCATAATCAATTTCTGGCTTCAGCGAAAAGCCTTGTGCGACGGGTCATGCTTTATATCTTACGACTTCATTATTCTCATTTCATTTTTGCACAAACACCCATTTATAGCCAACCGGATTTACATCCTTTGGCGTTTGGACTACAGGTCATACCCATTTATAATGGACGGAAAGTCATACCCAACATATATCTCAAATCTTAACGGGATTAGTAAACTTCTGGTTTACAAAATGATGCACCTCAATAGCATTTATTTTTGCATAATATAGGCAGAAGATTAGAGATGGTAGTTTTTCCAACAAAAACTTATTACCGGAGGTCATTTTTGTGATACCCAAATATTCATGATCATTATCCTCCATAGTCTCAACATGATATCCATTACGTCGGATATCTTTAAAACTCAATAAATGTTTTTGAGACTTTGGGGAATATAATGCTTTATCAATAGCAATCATAGTTCCTCCCCGTAATATTATATTAGCTCTTGTGGAACCTTCAATAAATTTTGCACTATCATTTATTGGGGTAACACTTGTTTCTCCCACATTTAAGTGAGAAAAATATTTCTCATATTTCAATATGGTGTGTGTAGTTCCACTATGAATAAGACAGATACTTTCGATATCGTTATTCAAACCAGAAAATTAAGAAAATATTTACAGACATAAAAATTAAGCATATTATATTACAATATTTAAACAATAAAATGTAATATTTTACATAAACATAAAAGACATAATATAATATTCTAATTATTTTGGACACTTCCATCTCCAATTAAGTGGTGAATTCTTCCTTCTGGATGTTCAAAAAAATTAGCAATATCCAAGTGAGCCACATCAACATCAACATTTTCAAGATCGTCATCATTTCTTTCATGAGACAAATTTTGAAAGATTTGTCTCAACATTTTTGCCTTTCTTTTCAATAGATGCTTGATATAAGTCAACAAGATGTTTTGTCGTGCGACAGACACGAGACCAGTAACCTTTCATGCCACAACGATAACATTTATCTTCATAATTGTTTTGGAACAATATTTTCTTTCTCATTATGTTTTATCCACTTCAAGTGGTCATTAATATTTTTGGCATCTAAATTAATATTACGATTATAAGGGCCAAATTTATCACGATGTCCACGATCATATTTTCAACCATGACTACGGTAACGACCACGATCTCTTCATGGATCATGATTTCTAACAGTATTCACTTCAGGGAATGGAGTAGAGCCAGTAGGTCGAGTTTCGTGATTTTTCATTAGAAGTTCATTATTATGTTCTGCAACAAGAAGACAAGAAATCAATTCAGAGTATTTCTTAAAACCTTTCTCACGATATTGTTGCTGCAGGACAATATTCGTGGCATGAAAAGTGGAGTATGTTTTCTCCAACATATCATCATCCGTTATATCAACTCCACATAGTTTTAACTGTGAAACTATTTTAAATATTACGGAGTTATACTCAATCATGGATTTGAAATATTGCAACCTCAGGTGCAACTAATCATACCGTACTTTTGGTGGTCGAATCTTTCTTTCAAATTTCCCCACAAAACAAGAGGATCTTTCAGGGTAAGATATTCATTTTTCAAATCTTCATGAAGATGATGACAGAGAAATATTATAGCTTTGGCATGATCTTGTGTTGATGACACATTATTTTGCACAACGGTGTTTGCCAAACCCATTGCAGCAAGATGCATTTCGACATCTAGTGTTCATGATAAGTAGTTCTTTCCGGTGACATCAAGAACCACAAATTTGAGTTTAGTAAGATTTACCATAATAATAACAGAAAACGTACCTATTTGATAAACTTCAAAAATATTTTATCCGGTGGTAGAGACTCGTGCTGATAACGTATTACAAAATTATATAAAAACAATAAAATAAATAAGATGAAAAGTAAACGAGAGATGTAGAAATTAGAGAGAATATTATTATGTGATTTCTTGTTGGTTGTTGGTTTGTTCATACAAAAGGCATAGGGCCCTCTATTTATAGGGGTGAATAGGGAATAAGGATAAGCACTAAGGGTGACATTTGTCACCCGATATTAAGTGTTAGGTGGCATTTGTCACCAAAGTCATAAGTACTATGTGATATGTGTCACCATAGAGATAGACATCAGATGATACTTATCACGTTTCATTAAGTACGTAATTATCCTGAAATTAAAGGATAATAACAATTATGTCATGGACATTCACTAATTTTATGAATCTTTGGAATTCATAACATTTTTACAACTGAATTCAAATTCGATGGTCCTATATAAAATTCCCCAAATTTCAACTTCATAGACCTTTTTTGTTTCCATTTGGACTTTTAACTTTATTTTTTATGACCCAAAAATAATAATAATAATAACAACAAAATTCCTTCCTTTTTATTGTCTTTTTTTAAAAACATTTCCTAAAAAGTAAATTTATATTTTTAAAAAAACACATTTATAGTAATATAACAAAATACGAACATATTCAATTTAAAAACATAAGTAACTACTACATATATTTAGTTATTGTTTTCCTTTTATCTTTAATGTTCATACAATTTTTCTTTTGACTGAAATACAAATACAAATATTACTTTTTCGGGGTCTTCTAACAACTACATATATTTAGTTGTTGTTTTCCTTTTATTTATTTGTTTTCTATTTTTTATTATACAAAATATACACACACAAAATGTCAATCAAAATATTTTTTTTGATTTAAAAAACAATTGCTTGAGAAATATTAAATATATCATTTTATTTTAAATTCTTTTTATAAAAATAAATAACTTCTATGAATAATAAAATATTAATTATAAAAATATAAAATAGAATATAAATAAATGTACCTTAATTTTTTAATTTGACAAGGGAAATAAAAATATATCTTTTCCATATTATAAGTAGTTTAAAAATAAAACAAAAACAAAAACACATTGAGTAATTAATAAATAAATAAATAATAATCAATACTTATTACTATTCTTTATGTAAGAATATAATTTTTATAGAAACAGATAAGTTTCAATATAAAAGGGGGAGTATATTGCATGAAAAATTTATAATTGAGTACACTGAAAGGTGATTTTCTCTTTTAAAAAAATTCAAAATAATTATATTTCTTATTGAAATTTAAAATATAAATTCTAGTAATTAATTTTGAAAAAAAATGTTTTTTTTCTTAGAAATTTATTAATATTTAGTAGAACTGGTCTTTTAGTATTAATATTAATATTAATATTATTACTATTATTATTATTATTATTATTATTATTATATATAACAAATTTTAAAATTTCGGTTAAATTGCGCCAGTAATATAAACTTCGAACCCTTGCAATTATCAAGATATTATTGATTAAAAACCAAAAATATAGAAAATTTATTTTTTATTTTGACTTTAAAATTTGATGTTTATTTAAAAAGTTTATAATTTTTTATTAAGTAAGGGATTAAAACTCTTTTATTCAGTAACAGTTTTTAAAATCTAAAGAGGTTCGATCAAAGTAGAATTGTTTGTAACATTTGAGGCCATTTTTTCTTTTTATAAGCACTAGAGACCTATGTAAAATAAGTTTTAAAAAAAAATTAAAAGTAATAGTATATAATTATTTATAATTATTTCAAAATTTATAAAATTAATAAAAGAAAAGTCTAATGGATGGTAATAGATTTGAGATCAAATTGATGAATTTGTATAATTGAACGTTGACTTCACAATTTTACAAGTTGATGAAATGGATTGGTGTGGCGCACGTTGATGGCTCTTCTATTTGGATGATTATATTCCACTTTCCTGTTTCAAGAACATTCCTTATTCTTGTTTTTCCTTTTTATTTATTTCACGTGCCATTAAAAATCTAACTTTTAGAATTATGAAAAAATAAAATGTAGTTTAAAATGTGAATTTTAAAGAAAACTACATCTTTAATACAAGTGTAGATATAGGGTATTTCATGATTCATATGACAATTTTCATTACTAGCTCTTTGAATTTTTATATTGATTTTTTTTTTAACTACATTTTGGGTGAAGAAAATCCAGGTTGGTAAATATGTACAAATAAAAAGGATAAATGTCCGGTTTGGTGGTCAACCCATCCATTCCCCTACAGGTAAGTCAGTCCAAGTTATTATTGTTCAAAACAGCGTCCCTGCCGCCACTGCTTTCCTGTTCTACATTCAACTTCTCTATTCATTATATTTTTAACAATAATAATATTTTCAAATAATCAAACTCAGCATAGTCAATTTCAAGTATTAAGTTGTTTTTACTGTAATCAATACAACAAAGCAAAGCAGTATTTACTGTTCTGATGAAAATGAGGCGGATATTTCTACCTTCAACAAAAAAAAAAAAAAATAAGGAAGACTGACTGAGTTCACGTCAATGTTTTTTAATTAATGTCATCTCCCCAAGCTTCGTCTCTCATGTTTTGTCTTGAAACTATGCGGTTCCTTCTGGCTTCTTCTTGTCGTCTGTGTTCACTGGATCCAGATCCTGGAGAACCCTCTAACCTAATTCCGATGCCATTGGCAATTAGTCTCTGCGCAGCACTTACTGATGTTTTAGGTCTTACACGGGGTGGCTCCAGGTCTGAAATCATTTTAAGGTTCAACAATAAACCAGATGATAATTATGAATTAACAAATTTAGAACTCTCTCTACAAGCCAATATACATATATGAATTATAGCATAAAAGCAAAAATGAAAAATGAAAAATTCTTTCTATTAGTGTTCATTCTATCAGCAGCTCAAATATTGAAGCCCCTACAGAGCAGCTCATGGTATAACATGAGTTTCTCTCTGTCATTGTATTCAAAACTGCAGGCTGTAAAATGAAGGAATGCAATATTCAATAAAAACCCTGTAACAAATAATATCCATATTTACAAAAGTTTATGCTTTCTAAAATTTCTAAATACAGTGTAATTGTTTTTACACTTGCATTTCTCCATTGACCTAAATGTGAGAAGGTAATTCCAATATCTAAACTACATGTTCAGTTAGCATTTCAGCTAAAATCCTGCTTTCACATTGTATTCTCACTCAGGTGAAATAATGGTTAATAACCTTTGAGTGGAAATCTTGGAGGTATTGGAGATACCCTATAAGTGAAACGATTTTGGATCCACATTGTAGGTTTTTCAAGATACTGTTATACAATGGAGGTGGGACTTAAACTCTCCAAGTTGTTGCCTAAATGTTCTAAATTGTAAATTCGGGAGGATCGACACACTAGTCAAAAAACATTTTGATTATGGATCGAGGTCCAACTTAAGGAGCCTTTACAAAGATGTAATGGTATGTGCACATCAGATGGATTAATGCATTTACCTCTTGTAAAATATGAAAGGCTATCGACTTTTTATTTCTTCTGTAAATGAATTGGACACCAGTATTGAAATTGTGAAGGTGATATCAATAATATACTCATCTTAGAAATGTTGTTCGATCTATGCAAGGGAGGAGTGGATTTGGTGTGTCGGATCTTATTGAAGGTGTCCTAAATTTATTGGTCTCGATGGAGGATTTGATGACCCGAGTGGAATATGGAGACGTTGTGATGTCAAGTACTGTTCCCTGAAATTTTACTCTCTAGAAGCGCTTAAATTCTTAGGGGGATAGTGACTCTGATAAGCAATTAAGAGATGGTCCTTGTAAAAATCTAAAACTTCTAACAATGGAGGTTGCCTTGCATGAAATTGTCGAGGTTTAAGTTCACCTCGAGCAATTCATAAACTAAAGAACCTTGTCCGGTTGATAAAGTCGAACATGTTATTTTTAATTGAAACAAAACTATCGGAAGACAGATGTTTGCTTATTCAAAATACTTTAGGTTTTTGTTGTGGAGTGGCAGTTGGAAGGCAAGGCAAAGTTTAGGGGTGGTTTGGTTTTGTTCTGGAATAAGAAAATTAACCTTGCAATTCTTCATTTTTCTGTTGGGCATATCAACGCAATGGTGAAGGGGTAAAGGGGTGGAAATTTGGACAGTTGGGATATCTCACAAATGTCAGAGGTGTCACTCGTGGGAGTTACTACACCGGTTATGTCTAGTTTTAAATTCACCTTGGTTGGTAATGGGTGATGTTCATGAGATTTTAATTCCGGAGGAGATAAGAGGTAAGAAAGATTATTCCCCCAATCAAGTGGCACAATTCTAGGTGGTGATCAAAGATCTATCTCTTGGTGAGTTAAAATGAGTGGAACCAAATTATACTTGGAATAACCATTGGAGAGGTATACATGCTACTTGGGTGAAGCTAGACCGGGCTTATGCGATTGGGACAAGCACACCGAATCATTGTGCAATCAAGATGTTCTTCTCCGCTAATCTGATGATAGGGGATCACACGGGGGTTAAGCTTGTCTGGACGTTAGTGATTTCGTGAGTTTGACTCTACGAATATAATTAATTTAAAATACAATTTACATTGTAAAATAACTCAAAATTTTTTAAAGGACAGAATGTTCAGAAATCGATTGTCACTACATAATGAAATTATAGCAAGGTAATATTAACTCACTTTCTATTTATCATCAAAGCAGCTAGTAGAATTTTTCACTAAAGCACTTCATTGAACAAAATTTGTAGATATAGATAAAAAATAGGTGAGTTAAAAATAACTATAAAAATAAACAATAACAAAACTTTTATATTTACATCTATAACTCTTTTTAACCAGCAATCATTGAGATCATTTACAAGGAGGGTTCAAGTTCATCTTCTTCCTTCAACAACCATTTATGTAATTTTGGGCGAATTATAGATTTTATAGACAATTGAGACCGAGTATGTGTTAAATCTTTTATAATAATTAAGAAAAAATGTTTGATATATAGAAAGACGATAAAAAAAAAGAAAAAAAAAGAAAAGAAATAGCCATAATAGTAAAACTTAGCTAAAACTAAGCTCTCTCTTGGAAAGATGAAATAGAAGAGAAAAGGAGAAGTGAACAGAAATGAAGAGGAGAAAATTTAGGATTTCTAGAGAAAGAGTAGTTAATATTATTCACTAATGTAGAAAAATGGGAAACTCTCTTCCAAATTTTTTATCCCTTTTACAAAAAAAAAAAATTAAAAAAAAATTTAACATTTATTTGAACACTTTTCTTTCTTTTCTTTTTTCTTTTTCCTTTTTTAAATTTTTTTTAAATTTTTGTGATAAAAGATTGGACATAAAATTAAATTGTAAATTAATGAGGGACAAAAGTGATTATTAAATAATCAAAAATAGATGTGTTATTAAATATATAAATATATAAATATAAAATAAATAAACTAACAAAATAATAAATGTGTTATAAGTGTAAAAGAATGGAAGGAATAAATCATATTTGTCACTTGAAATTAAATACAAAAATAACTTGCGTTACCTTAAAAATAAATATAAAATAACAATTATAATTTTTTATTAATTATATCATTATTTCGAGAATAAACAATATAAAAATTATTTATAAACATTCACTAATTATATTAATTTATTTAACAATATAAAAATAATAGAACGTTTCTATCTTTGTTTTCTATTTTCTGAGCTGCGATGAGGTGGGGGTGCGGTTGTGAATTATTTGATGGTTCAAAAATGTCAAAAATATATCATTTTCATTTCTATTTGTCCATACATAATAAAATAAATTCATGATTTCCTGGAATTCAACGAATCATTAAAAAAAGCAAATAATTTCAATTTTGTTGACTTTTCCAACCAATCCAAATCAGTCAACCCTATATCTTTCTAGTCGGCCTAGCTTTTGTTGTAACTCAGCACCGTCCACGTGAAATTTTCATTTGGACTTTTAACTTTATTTTTTATAACTCAAAAATAATAATAACAATAACAAAAAAATTCTTTTCTTTACATTGTCTTTTTTTTAAAAAAATAGATTTACATTATAAAAAAACATCTATAGTAATACAACAAAATACAAATATATTTAACTTGAAAACATAAATCAAAAAAATTAGTAAATAATATTAACAATATATAAAATTTTAAAGAACAACATATATTTTATTTAAATGGTCGATATTCAAGTTGTCATTTGTAAACTTCATATTAAAATAGAGTTCGATTATATCTTCTTTCTTTAACATTCGTCTACTCCATCCTGAATGCATCAAAAACATCATAAAATATATAAAAAGACGATAAAATACGAACAAAGAGCTCAGATCTAATTTGAATTTTAAAAAAAATTCTTGTACGAGAAGAAGAAATTAATATTAAATATCAGTAAATCTTCGTATACTTTGTATATAAATGTAAAAGGCGAAAGTAAAAATATTAAAGAAATAAATAGAAAATATACAAACAAACCAAAAAAATACAACAAAAAAGTTAAGAAAATCCAAATAAACAGTAAAAGAAAACAAAAGAAAAAGGGATATTCTAAAAAATATTAGTCAGAGCTAAAATTTTACTTTTAGCCGGGGAGAATGTTGTTAAAAAAACAAAAAAAAAAAAAAAAAAAAACAAAAAGAAGAAGAAGAGAAGAAGAGAAGAAGAGAAATGGGAAGATGAGAAGGCAGCTGCCGTTTCTAAACATTTTTTTACGCATTCAATACATAGAAATTGAACATAATATTATTTTGTTATTAATTTTTTTATAAGAATATAATAATTTTTTTATTACGAAATTATATAAAAATAATAAAATAAATAAGATGAAAAGTAAATCATAGACGTAGAAAATAAAGAAAATATTATTATGTGATTTCTTGTTGGTGGTTGGTTTGTTCCTACAAAAGGCATATGACCCTCTATTTATAGGGGTGAATACGGGATAAGGATAAGCACTAAGGGTGATATTTGTCACCCGATATTAAGTGGTAGGTGACATTTGTCACCAAAGTCATAAGTACTAGGTGATATGTGTTACCTTAGAGATAGACATCATATGACACTTATTACCTTTCATTAAGTACGTAATTATCTCGAGATTAAAGGATAATAACGATTATGCGATGGACATCTACTAATTTAATGAATCTTTCTTGGATGTCCATTACATAAAGAATATGTCTCGTTAAAACCTTACTAAATAAAAACTCAGTGGGAAAAACTCTAGTGAAGGAAAAATAGTACACTATTTTTATGTGTAGATTTCCCCATAATGAGATGAATTCCGAGATCTTTAAACCGATGCAAACTAATTTTATATATCAATTTCTCAAACATTGCAGTCAGAAGAGCTTTAGTGAATATATCTGCAAGATTATCACATGATCGAATTTGGAGCACATCAATTTCACCATCCTTTTGAAGTTCATGAGTGAAGAAGAATTTAGGTGAAATGAGTTTCATCCTATCTCCTTTGATATACCCTCCTTTTAATTGAGTTATACAAGCTTCATTATCTTCATATAGAGGAGTTGGAATCTCTCTTCCGGAGGATAAACCACAACTCTCTCTAATATAATGTATTATTGACCTCAACCATACGCATTCTCGACTTGCTGCATGAATGGCTATTATCTGAGCATGATTAGAAGAAATTGCTGCTATTGTTTGCTTCGTGGAGCGCCATGATATAGCAGTATTACCATATGTAAATAAATAGCCATTTTGAGAAAGTACCTTATGCAAATCAGAAAGATAACCCGCATCTGCATACCCAATCAGTTTTGGGTCATTTATATTGAATAAAATAATCCGAGGTCAATTGTCATTTGGAGGATCTAAGAACGTGTTTAACATCATTCCAATGTCAGTGTGGGCGAAGAGCTAAATCTTGCTAATAGATTTATAGCAAATGCTATATCAAGTCGAGTATTATTTGTAAAATACATCAGTGCACCAATAGCACTCAAATATGGTACTTCAGGACCAAGTAGTTCTTCATCATTTTCTCGATGTCTAAATATATTTTTATTTATATCTAGTGACCTCAAGACCATGGAATACTCAATGATATGATTTATCCATGAAAAATCTTTTCAACACTTTAGCTGTATTTGTTGATGATGAACAAAAATTCCATCTTTCATATGTTCAATTTGAACCCCAAGACAAAACTTGGTTTTTCCAAAATCTTTAACTTCAAATTTCGTTCAAACAATCTATAACTTCTCGAAGCTCTTCTGGAGTTCTAATGAGATGATATCGTCAACATATATAGCAAGAATCACAAAACCAAAATATGTTTTCTTAATAAAAAACATGGACAGATTTGGTCATTCTTATATCCTGAATTCAATAAGAATTCACTAAGGCGATTGTATCACATGCGTCCAGACTGTTTAAGCCTAAATAATGACTTCTGTAATTTTATAGAATAATTTTCAGAGGGCCTTTAGAAGCCTTTGGTAATTGAATCCTTTAGGGATTTTATAAATCTCATTTTAAGGATTCCATAAAGATAAGTTTGTAACAACATCCATTAGACGCATGTCCACTTTTCATGAACTACCAAACTTATAAGAATCGGAGTGTAATAGCATCAATAACGGGTGAATAAGTTTGATCTAATCAATTTCTGGCTTCAGCGAAAGCCTGTGCGACGGGTCATGCTTTATATCTTACGACTTCATTATTACTTTCATTTTTGCACAAACACCCATTTATAGCCAAACCGGATTTAATCCTTTGGCGTTTGGACTACAGGTCAACCATTTATAATGGACGGAAAGTCAACCCAAATATATCTCAAATCTTAACGGGATTAGTAAACTTTGGTTTACCAAATGATTGCACCTCAATAGCATTTATTTTTGCATAATATAGGCAGAAGATTAGAGATGGTAGTTTTCCAACAAAAACTTATTACCGGAGGTCATTTTTGTGATACCCAAATATTCATTGATCATTATCCTCCATAGTCTCAACATGATATCATTACGTCGGATATCTTTAAAACTCAATAAATGTTTTGAGACTTTGGGAATATAATGCTTTATCAATAGCAATCATAGTTCCTCCCGTAATATTATTTAGCTCTTGTGGAACCTTCAATAAATTTTGCACTATCATTTATTGGGGTAACACTTGTTTCTCCCACATTTAAGTGAGAAAAATATTTCTCATATTTCAATATGGTGTGTGTAGTTCCACTATGAATAAGACAGATACTTTCGATATCGTTATTCAAACCAGAAAATTAAGAAAATATTTACAGACATAAAAATTAAGCATATTATATTACAATATTTAAACAATAAAATGTAATATTTTACATAAACATAAAAGACATAATATAATATTCTAATTATTTTGGACACTTCCATCTCCAATTAAGTGGTGAATTCTTCCTTCTGGATGTTCAAAAAAATTAGCAATATCCAAGTGAGCCACATCAACATCAACATTTTCAAGATCGTCATCATTTCTTTCATGAGACAAATTTTGAAAGATTTGTCTCAACATTTTGCCTTTCTTTCAATAGATGCTTGATATAAGTCAACAAGATGTTTTGTCGTGCGACAGACACGAGACCAGTAACCTTTCATGCCACAACGATAACATTTATCTTCATAATTGTTTTGGAACAATATTTTCTTTCTCATTATGTTTTATCCACTTCAAGTGGTCATTAATATTTTTGGCATCTAAATTAATATTACGATTATAAGGGCCAAATTTATCACGATGTCCACGATCATATTTTCAACCATGACTACGGTAACGACCACGATCTCTTCATGGATCATGATTTCTAACAGTATTCACTTCAGGGAATGGAGTAGAGCCAGTAGGTCGAGTTTCGTGATTTTTCATTAGAAGTTCATTATTATGTTCTGCAACAAGAAGACAAGAAATCAATTCAGAGTATTTCTTAAAACCTTTCTCACGATATTGTTGCTGCAGGACAATATTCGTGGCATGAAAAGTGGAGTATGTTTTCTCCAACATATCATCATCCGTTATATCAACTCCACATAGTTTTAACTGTGAAACTATTTTAAATATTACGGAGTTATACTCAATCATGGATTTGAAATATTGCAACCTCAGGTGCAACTAATCATACCGTACTTTTGGTGGTCGAATCTTTCTTTCAAATTTCCCCCACAAACAAGAGGATCTTTCAGGGTAAGATATTCATTTTTCAAATCTTCATGAAGATGATGACAGAGAAATATTATAGCTTTGGCATGATCTTGTGTTGATGACACATTATTTTGCACAACGGTGTTTGCCAAACCCATTGCAGCAAGATGCATTTCGACATCTAGTGTTCATGATAAGTAGTTCTTTCCGGTGACATCAAGAACCACAAATTTGAGTTTAGTAAGATTTACCATAATAATAACAGAAAACGTACCTATTTGATAAACTTCAAAAATATTTTATCCGGTGGTAGAGACTCGTGCTGATAACGTATTACAAAATTATATAAAAACAATAAAATAAATAAGATGAAAAGTAAACGAGAGATGTAGAAATTAGAGAGAATATTATTATGTGATTTCTTGTTGGTTGTTGGTTTGTTCATACAAAAGGCATAGGGCCCTCTATTTATAGGGGTGAATAGGGAATAAGGATAAGCACTAAGGGTGACATTTGTCACCCGATATTAAGTGTTAGGTGGCATTTGTCACCAAAGTCATAAGTACTATGTGATATGTGTCACCATAGAGATAGACATCAGATGATACTTATCACGTTTCATTAAGTACGTAATTATCCTGAAATTAAAGGATAATAACAATTATGTCATGGACATTCACTAATTTTATGAATCTTTGGAATTCATAACATTTTTACAACTGAATTCAAATTCGATGGTCCTATATAAAATTCCCCAAATTTCAACTTCATAGACCTTTTTTGTTTCCATTTGGACTTTTAACTTTATTTTTTATGACCCAAAAATAATAATAATAATAACAACAAAATTCCTTCCTTTTTATTGTCTTTTTTAAAAACATTTCCTAAAAAGTAAATTTATATTTTTAAAAAAAACATTTATAGTAATATAACAAAATACGAACATATTCAATTTAAAAACATAAGTAACTACTACATATATTTAGTTATTGTTTTCCTTTTATCTTTAATGTTCATACAATTTTTCTTTTGACTGAAATACAAATACAAATATTACTTTTTCGGGGTCTTCTAACAACTACATATATTTAGTTGTTGTTTTCCTTTTATTTATTTGTTTTCTATTTTTTATTATACAAAATATACACACACAAAATGTCAATCAAAATATTTTTTTTGATTTAAAAAACAATTGCTTGAGAAATATTAAATATATCATTTTATTTTAAATTCTTTTTATAAAAATAAATAACTTCTATGAATAATAAAATATTAATTATAAAAATATAAAATAGAATATAAATAAATGTACCTTAATTTTTTAATTTGACAAGGGAAATAAAAATATATCTTTCCATATTATAAGTAGTTTAAAAAATAACAAAAAACAAAAACACATTGAGTAATTAATAATAAATAAATAATAATCAATACTTATTACTATTCTTTATGTAAGAATATAATTTTTATAGAAACAGATAAGTTTCAATATAAAAGGGGGAGTATATTGCATGAAAAATTTATAATTGAGTACACTGAAAGGTGATTTTCTCTTTTAAAAAAATTCAAAATAATTATATTCTTATTGAAATTTAAAATATAAATTCTAGTAATTAATTTGAAAAAAAATGTTTTTTTTCTTAGAAATTTATTAATATTTAGTAGAACTGGTCTTTTAGTATTAATATTAATATTAATATTATTACTATTATTATTTTATTATTATTATATTATATATAACAAATTTTAAAATTTCGGTTAAATTGCGCCAGTAATATAAACTTCGAACCCTTGCAATTATCAAGATATTATTGATTAAAAACCAAAATATAGAAAATTTATTTTTATTTTGACTTTAAAATTTGATGTTTATTTAAAAAGTTTATAATTTTTTATTAAGTAAGGGATTAAAACTCTTTTATTCAGTAACAGTTTTTAAAATCTAAAGAGGTTCGATCAAAGTAGAATTGTTTGTAACATTTGAGGCCATTTTTTCTTTTTATAAGCACTAGAGACCTATGTAAAATAAGTTTTAAAAAAAATTAAAAGTAATAGTATAATATTATTATAATTATTTCAAAATTTATAAAATTAATAAAAGAAAAGTCTAATGGATGGTAATAGATTTGAGATCAAATTGATGAATTTGTATAATTGAACGTTGACTTCACAATTTTTTACAAGTTGATGAAATGGATTGGTTGGCGCACGTTGATGGCTCTTCTATTTGGATGATTATATTCCACTTTCCTGTTTCAAGAACATTCCTTATTCTTGTTTTTCCTTTTTATTTATTTCACGTGCCATTAAAAATCTAACTTTTAGAATTATGAAAAAATAAAATGTAGTTTAAAATGTGAATTTTAAAGAAAACTACATCTTTAATACAAGTGTAGATATAGGGTATTTCATGATTCATATGACAATTTTCATTACTAGCTCTTTGAATTTTTATATTGATTTTTTTTTTAACTACATTTTGGGTGAAGAAAATCCAGGTTGGTAAATATGTACAAATAAAAAGGATAAATGTCCGGTTTGGTGGTCAACCCATCCATTCCCCTACAGGTAAGTCAGTCCAAGTTATTATTGTTCAAAACAGCGTCCCTGCCGCCACTGCTTTCCTGTTCTACATTCAACTTCTCTATTCATTATATTTTTAACAATAATAATATTTTCAAATAATCAAACTCAGCATAGTCAATTTCAAGTATTAAGTTGTTTTTACTGTAATCAATACAACAAAGCAAAGCAGTATTTACTGTTCTGATGAAAATGAGGCGGATATTTCTACCTTCAACAAAAAAAAAAAAAAATAAGGAAGACTGACTGAGTTCACGTCAATGTTTTTTAATTAATGTCATCTCCCCAAGCTTCGTCTCTCATATTTTGTCTTGAAACTATGCGGTTCCTTCTGGCTTCTTCTTGTCGTCTGTGTTCACTGGATCCAGATCCTGGAGAACCCTCTAACCTAATTCCGATGCCATTGGCAATTAGTCTCTGCGCAGCACTTACTGATGTTTTAGGTCTTACACGGGGTGGCTCCAGGTCTGAAATCATTTTTAAGGTTCAACAATAAACCAGATGATAGTTATGAATTAACAAATTTAGAACTCTCTCTACAAGCCAATATACATATATGAATTATAGAATAAAAGCAAAAATGAAAAATGAAAAATTCTTTCTATTAGTGTTCATTCTATCAGCAGCTCAAATATTGAAGCCCCTACAGAGCAGCTCATGGTATAACATGAGTTTCTCTGTGTCATTGTATTCAAAACTGCAGGCTGTAAAATGAAGGAATGCAATATTCAACAAAAACCCTGTAACAAATAATATCCATATTTACAAAAGTTTATGCTTTCTAAAATATCTAAATACAGTGTAATTGTTTTTACACTTGCATTTCTCCATTGACCTAAATGTGAGAAGGTAATTCCAATATCTAAACTACATGTTCAGTTAGCATTTCAGCTAAAATCCTGCTTTCACATTGTATTCTCACTCAGGTGAAATAATGGTTAATAACTCATTTTTTGTTTATTTTAATTGATTATTTTTTTATTAATTTTTTGAAATTTAACAATATTTTTTTTATAATGTCTATAACAATTAAATATATTTTTTTAAGAAAAAGAAAAATCAAATTAAAGAAGACAATAAATGGTATAATTTTATCAGTGTCATAAAAATTAATAGGATATTTTCGATCAAAGCCTAGATTTTAGGATCATCCTTATTATAAAATTTTAATCTATTATCAATAAATAAATATATATATATATATATATATATATATATATATATATATTTCAAAGTAATATAAATTTGTTTGAATGCAAAAGAATAAAAGAATTCATATATTTAGGGATGTTTAGTCATTTCAACATAAATTACTTTGCTTAATTAATCATTCTTGACTTTTGTGTATGTGGTCGCCATCTAAATTCATTTTCACCAATGGAGGTCAAAACATTCCTGGCCACCTTCAAAATACTATACATACTAAATTCATTTCATTAAATATATATATATATATATATATATATATATATATATATATATTACATAATGTTGAATTACATCCACCGACTTTTGAAGAGTATTCTAGAGAAATCAAGAGCTTGTAATTGACAAAATATGAGCATTTAATGTTCTAGAATGGTTGAGAGATGTATGACAATTAAATGTACTTTAGGAATAATCTAGATTAGCCTAGATAAGACATAGTGGTAGTATAAATAGGTGGGTGAGCAAGCCTTTGTGGATGCAATGAAGAAAATTGAGAAATAAAATTGTCCACTTTCAAATCTTCCTTCTCCAACACACGTCTCATTTTGAACATACACTAGTCTATCACAAAATCTCCTCTATTTTGATTGTTAATTTCTCCATTCAAATATCCTTATTTCCCAACAAAGTGGTATCAGAGCCACGTTGATCCTCCGACATGGCTAATTTGCAATCGTTCCAAGTCCCTTTGCTCAACAAGAGCAACTTCGACAATTGGAGCATAAAGATGAAGGCGTTATTGGGAGCCTCCCACGACGTGTGGGATATAATCGAGAACGGCTACGAGGATGCGCAAGACGGGACTATCCCAACAACAAAGGCATAAGTTACGGGATGTGAGAAAGAGGACAAGAAAGCTCTCTATCTCATCTATCAAGCACTGGGGGACGACGATTTTGAGAAAATTTCACGCGCGAGCACCGCCAAAGAAGCATGGGAGAAGCTTCAAAATTCTTGCAAAGGAGCCGAGCAAGTAAAGAAGGTACGCCTCCAAACTTTAAGAGGAGAATTTGAATCTTTGCATATGAAAGAGTCCGAGTTGGTTTCAGATTATTTTTCAAGAGTATTGGCGGTCTCAAATCAAATATAAAGAAATAGTGAAAAATTGGAGGATATAAGAATTATGGAGAAAATTTTAAGCTCACTAACTCCAAAATTTGAGCATATAGTGGTGACAATAGAGAAGACTAAAAATTTAGAAGAAATGACTATCGATCTCTTATTGGGGTCCTTACAAGCATACGAGGAAAAACAAAAGAAAAAACAAGAAATCGTAGAGCAACTTTTACAGTTACAAGTAAGTCAAAAGGAGAAAGAGGAAAGGTGTAGCTCAAATCAACAAGGGAGAGGTCGTGGCCAAGGACTAGATCGTGGCCAAGGTCGAGGACGAGGACGTGGTCGTGGACGTGGATATGGACGAGGTGGCTTCACCAACTATGAAATAAAGGAGTTCCCAAAGAACGGTCGAGGAGGGAGCAATTCGCAGTCGAGGTACGACAAATCTTCGATAAAGTGTTATAATTGTCACAGATTTGGGCACTATGCTTCCGAGTGCAGAGATGCAAAATCAAGAGTTGACGAAAAGGCTAATTATGCCGAGAACACTACCGAAGCAAATGGTAGTGTGCTTCTGGCATATAAAGGAGAAGCTGGAAACCAAGATGACATGTGGTATCTCGACACTGGTGCAAGCAACCACATGTGTGGGAAGAGAAGCATGTTCGTGGAGCTTGATGAGTCGGTAAGTGGAAATGTCTCCTTTGGTGATGAATCGAAGATTTCGGTCAAAGGAAAAGGCAAGATTTTAATTCGTCTAAAGAATGGAGATCATGAGTTTATTTCAAATGTCTATTATGTGCCCAATATGAAAAATAATATTTTGAGCTTGGGACAACTCTTAGAGAAAGGTTATGATATTCACATGAGAGATTATAACCTTTCAATAAGAGATGGCAAAAATAATCTTATTGCCAAGGTGCCGATGTCTCAAAATAGAATGTTCATATTGAATATTCGAAATGATGTGGCAAAATGCTTGAAAGCTTGTTACCAAGATAAGTCTTGGTTATGGCACCTTCGGTTTGGGCACTTGAATTTTCGCGGATTAAAATTATTATCAAATAAAGAGATGGTGAAAGGATTACCATCTATAAAGCATCCTGATCAACTATGCGAAGGATGCCTACTCAGAAAGCAGTTCAGGAAGCCGTTCCCAAAGGAGTCAAGCTCGAGAGCTCGGAAGCCATTGGAGTTAATTCATGCTGACGTTTGTGGTCCAATCAAGCCAAGCTCCCTCGGTAAAAATAATTATTTTCTACTTTTCATTGATGATTATTCTAGAAAAACGTGGGTGTACTTCTTGAAGCAGAAATCAGAAGTCTTTGAAGCCTTCAAGAAGTTCAAGGTCGCTGTCGAAAAAGAGAGTGGGCTAGAGATCAAATCTCTAAGGACCGATCGAGGGGGAGAATTTACATCCACGGAGTTTCTAGAATTTTGCAAGCAAAATGGAATTCGGCGGCCTATGACAGTTCCAAGATCTCCCCAACAAAACGGAGTTGCAGAAAGGAAGAATAGAACCATTGTGGAGATGGCGCGGAGCATGCTTAAAACGAAGAACATACCAAGAGAATTCTGGGCCGAAGCAGTGGCGTGTGCGGTCTATCTAAACAACCGATCTCCAACACGAAGCGTTTGGGGAAAAACTCCACAAGAAGCTTGGAGTGGAAGAAAGCCAGGGATTGCCCATCTCAGAGTATTTGGGAGCAAAGCATATGCACACATTCCAGATCAAAGGAGGAATAAGTTGGATGATAAAAGCGAGCCTTTCATCTTCATCGGGTACGATTCTAACTCAAAAGGCTACAAATTATACAATCCATCCACGCAAAAATTTGTGATAAGTCGAGATGTGGAGTTTGACGAAGAAGGAGAATGGGATTTTGGCTCCAACAATAACCCTAAATTCATCCTTGAATTTGAAGATAATGAGATGGTCGAGCAAGCAGATGATGTGCAACAAGAGCCTGTCACTCCACCCACTTCACCTGTAGTAGGTGCTGAAGAGTCACCGCCTTCTTTCTTAGATGAAAGAGCCGCACCACGGACAAGGAGTCTACATGAGATCTATGAAGACACCGAAAGGTTAGAAGATCTTACCTTGTTCTGTCTATTTGCTGACTGTGAACTTGTTGGTTTCCACGAAGCTGCGCAAAGTTCAAAATGGAGAGATGCAATGGATGAAGAAATTAAAGCCATAGAACACTTCCAAATTTTTTATCCCTTTTACAACAATTGTTTTTTTAAAAAAAAATATTTAACATTTATTTGAACACTTTTCTTTCTTTTCTTTTTCCTTTTTTAAATTTTTTTTTAAATTTTTTTGATAAAAGATTGGACATAAAATTAAATTGTAAATTAATGAGGGACAAAAGTGATTATTAAATAATCAAAAATAGATGTGTTATTAAATATATAAATATATAAATATATAAATATAAAATAAATAAACTAACAAAATAATAAATGTGTTATAAGTGTAAAATAATGGAAGGAATAAATCATATTTGTCGCTTGAAATTAAATACAAAAATAACTTGCGTCACCTTAAAAATAAATATAAAATAACAATTATAATTTTTTATTAATTATATCATTATTTCTAGAATAAACAATATAAAAATTATTTATAAACATTCACTAATTTATATTAATTTATTTAACAATATAAAAATAATAGAACGTTTCTTTCTTTGTTTTCTATTTTCTGAGCTGCGATGAGGTGGGGGTGCGGTTGTGAATTATTTGATGGTTCAAAAATGTCAAAAATATATCATTTTCATTTCTATTTGTCCATGCATAACAAAATAAATTCATGATTTCCTGGAATTCAACGAATCATTAAAAAAAGTAAATAATTTCAATTTTGTTGACTTTTCCAACCAATCCAAATCAGTCAACCCTATATCTTTCTTGTCGGCCTAGCTTTTGTTGTAACTCAGCACCGTCCACGTGAAATTTTCATTTGGACTTTTAACTTTATTTTTTATGACTCAAAAATAATAATAACAATAACAATAAAATTCTTTTCTTTATATTGTCTTTTTTTTAAAAAAAATAGATTTACATTAAAAAAAACCATCTATAGTAATACAACAAAATACAAATATATTTAACTTGAAAACATAAATAAAAAAAATTAGTAAATAATATTAACAATATATAAAATTTTAAAGAACAACATATATCTTATTTAAATGGTCGATATTCAAGTTGTCATTTGTAAACTTCATATTAAAATAGAGTTCGATTATATCTTCTTTCTTTAACATTCGTCTACTCCATCCTGAATGCATCAAAAATATCATAAAATATATAAAAAGAAGATAAAATACGAACAAAGAGCTCAGATCTAGTTTAAATTTTAAAAAATTTTCTTGTACAAGAAGAAAAAAAATTAATATTTAAATATCAGTATAACACTTTGTATATAAAATGTAAAAGACGAAAGTAAAAATATTAAAGAAATAAATAAAAAATATACAAACAAACCAAAAAAGTACAACAAAAAAGTTAAGAAAATCCAAATAAACAGTAAAAGAAAACAAAAGAAAAAGGGATATTCTAAAAAAAAATTAGTCAGAGCTAAAATTTTACTTTTAGCCGTGGAGAATGTTGTTAAAAAAAACAAAAAAACAAAAAAACAAAAAAAAAAAACAAAAAGAAGAAGAAGAGAAGAAGAGAAGAAGAGAAATGGGAAGATGAGAAGGCGGCTGCCGTTTCTAAACATTTTTTTTATGCGTTCAATTCATAGAAATTGAACATAATATTATTTTGTTATTAATTTTTTTATAAGAATATAATAATTTTTTATTATTAAATTATATAAAAATAATAAAAAAAATAAGATGAAAAGTAAATGAGAGACGTAGAAAATAGAGAAAATATTATTATGTGATTTCTTGTCGGTGGTTGGTTTGTTCCTACAAAAGGCATAGGACCCTCTATTTATAGGGGTGAATACGAGATAAGGATAAGCACTAAGGGTGACATTTGTCACCCGATATTAAGTGGTAGGTGACATTTGTCACCAAAGTCATAAGTACTAGGTGATATGTGTTACCTTAGAGATAGATATCATATGACACTTATTACCTTTCATTAAGTACGTAATTATCTCGAGATTAAAGGATAATAACGATTATGCGATGAACATCCACTAATTTAATGAATCTTCCTTGGATGTCCATTACATAAAGATTATGTCTCGTTAAAACCTTACTAAATAAAAACTCAGTGGGAAAAACTCTAGTGAAGGAAAAATAGTACACTATTCATTATGTGTAGATTTCTCCCCATAATGAGATGAATTCTCGAGATCTTTAAACTGATGCAAACTAATTTTATATATCAATTTCTCAAACATTGCAGTCGGAAGAGCTTTAGTGAATATATCTGCAAGATTATCACATGATCGAATTTGGAGCACATCAATTTCACCATCCTTTTGAAGTTCATGAGTGAAGAAGAATTTAGGTGAAATGAGTTTCATCCTATCTCCTTTGATATACCCTCCTTTTAATTGAGTTATACAAGCTGCATTATCTTCATATAGAGGAGTTGGAATCTCTCTTCCGGAGGATAAACCACAACTCTCTCTAATATAATGTATTATTGACCTCAACCATACGCATTCTCGACTTGCTGCATGAATGGCTATTATCTCAGCATGATTAGAAGAAATTGCTGCTATTGTTTGCTTCGTGGAGCGCCATGATATAGCAGTATTACCATATGAAAATAAATAGTCAATTTGAGAAAGTGCCTTATGCAAATCAGAAAGATAACCCGCATCTGCATACCCAATCAGTTTTGGTCATTTATATTTGAATAAAATAATCCGAGGTCAATTGTCCTTTGGAGGTATCTAAGAACGTGTTTAACATCATTCCAATGTCATCGTGTTGGCGAAGAGCTAAATCTTGCTAATAGATTTATAGAAAATGCTATATCAAGTCGAGTATTATTTGTAAAATACATCAGTGCACCAATAGCACTCAAATATGGTACTTCAGGACCAAGTAGTTCTTCATCATTTTCTCGAGGTCTAAATATATTTTTATTTATATCTAGTGACCTCACGACCATTGAATACTCAATGGATATGATTTATCCATGAAAAATCTTTTCAACACTTTAGCTGTATTTGTTGACTGATGAACAAAAATTCCATCTTTCATATGTTCAATTTGAACCCCAAGACAAAACTTGGTTTTTCCAAATCTTTAACTTGAAATTCTCGTTTCAAACAATCTATAGCTTCTCGAAGCTCTTCTGGAGTTCTAATGAGATTGATATCGTCAACATATATAGCAAGAATCACAAAACCAAAATATGTTTTCTTAATAAAAACACATGGACAGATTTGGTCATTCTTATATCCTGAATTCAATAAGAATTCACTAAAGCGATTGTATCACATGCGTCCAGACTGTTTAAGCCCAAATAATGACTTCTGTAATTTTATAGAATAATTTTCACGAGGGCCTTTAGAAGCCTTTGGTAATTTGAATCCTTTAGGGATTTTCATATAAATCTCATTTTTAAGGATTCCATAAAGATAAGTTGTAACAACATCCATTAGACGCATGCCCACTTTTTCATGAACTACCAAACTTATAAGATATCGGAGTGTAATAGCATCAATAACGGGTGAATAAGTTTGATCATAATCAATTTCTGGCTTCAGCGAAAAGCTTTGTGCAATGGGTCATGCTTTATATCTTACGACTTCATTATTCTCATTTCGTTTTTGCACAAACACCCATTTATAGCCAACCGGATTTACATCCTTTGGCGTTTGGACTACAGGTCCAAAAACTTCTCGCTTCGCAAGCGAATTTAACTCCGATTGAATCACATCTTTCCATTGAGGTCAATCAATTCTATGCCGACATTCTTCAACTGATGAAGGATCTAAATCCTCATTATCCTTGAAAATATCAAGGGCTACGTTGTATGCAAAAGCATTATCAATAACAACGTTTCTTCGATCCCAACTTTGATTCGAACTGGTATAATTAATAGAGATTTCAGATTTCTCTTCATCATTTGTAGTTGGAATCTTTTCATCAGTTGTCCTTTGGTTTTCTTTTTCTGTTTCATCAATATGATCTTCTGGATCATTTAATCCTCTTTTCTTTCTAGGATTTTTATTTTTGGAACCAAGGGGTCGGTCACGCTTCTGGCGTGTTTTTGATTCAATAGCTATAGGATTAACTTTCTGTCCTTCATGAACTTCTATCCGTATAGGAGAATCTATAGTGGAATATGATTTAGTGACTCTGTTGGAGTTAGCAAAAGAATCTGGCAGTTGATTTGCAATTTTTTGCAAATGTATAATCTTTTGAACTTCAAGTTCACACATATTTGTGTGTAGATCTAAATGATTCAAAGATATTTTCCACGCAAGTTCAACCTTATGCCATTTATTCTCTCCCCCTAATTGGGAAACAAATTTTCATCAAAATGGCAATCAGCAAATCTTGCTGCAAACACATCCTGTCAAATGTTCAAGATACCTTATAATGGACGGAGAGTCATACCCAACATATATCTCCAATTTTAACGGGATTAGTAAACTTCTGGTTTACAAAATGATGCACCTCAATACCATTTATTTTTGCATAATATAGGCATAAGATTAGAGATGGTAGTTTTTCCAACAAAAACTTATTACCGGAGGTCATTTTTGTGATACCCAAATATTCATGACCATTATCATCCATAGTCTCAACATGATATCCATTACGTCGGATATCTTTAAAACTCAATAAATTTGTTTGAGACTTTGAGGAATATAATGCTTTATCAATAGCAATCATAGTTCCTCCCGGTAATATTATATTAGCTCTTCCGAACCTTCAATAAGTTTTGCACTGTCATTTATTGGGGTAACACTTGTTTCTCCACATTTAAGTGAAAAAATATTTCTCATATTTCAATATGGTGTGTGTAGTTCCACTATCAATAAGACAGATACTTTCGATATCGTTATTCAAACCAGAAAATTAACAAAATATTTACAGACATAAAAATTAAACATATTATATTACAATATTTAAACAATAAAATGTAATATTTTACATAAACATAAAACACATAATATAATATTCTAATTATTTTGGACACTTCCATCTCCAATTAAGTGGTCAATTCTTCCTTCTAGATGTTCAAAAAAATCAGCAACATCCAGGTGAGCCACATCAACATCAACATTTTCAAGATCGTCATCATTTCTTTCATGAGACAAATTTTGAAAGATTTGTCTCAACATGTTGCCTTTCTTTTCAATAGATGCTTGATATAAGTCAACAAGATGTTTTGTCGTGCGACAGACACGAGACCAGTAACCTTTCATGCCACAATGATAACATTTGTCTTCATAATTTTTTTGGAACAATATTTTCTTTCTCATTATGTTTTATCCACTTCAAGTGGTCATTAATATTTTTGGCATCTAAATTATTATTACGATTATAAGGGCCAAATTTATCACGATGTCCACGATCATATTTTCAACCATGACCACGGTAACGACCACGATCTCTTCATGGATCATAATTTCTAACAGCATTCACTTCAGGGAATGGAGTAGAGCCAGTAGGTCGAGTTTCGTGATTTTTCATTAGAAGTTCATTATTATTCTGCAACAAGAAGACAAGAAATCAATTCAGAGTATTTCTTAAAACCTTTCTCACGATATTATTGCTGCAGGACAATATTCGTGGCATGAAAAGTGGAGTATGTTTTCTCCAACATATCATCATCCTTTATATCAACTCCACATAGTTTTAACTGTGAAACTATTTTAAATATTACGGAGTTATACTCAATCACGGATTTGAAATCTTGCAACCTCAGGTGCAACTAGTCATACCGTACTTTTGGGAGAACGACCATCTTTTGGTGGTCGAATCTTTCTTTCAAATTTCCCCACAAAACAAGAGGATCTTTCACGGTAAGATATTCATTTTTCAAATCTTCATGAAGATGATGACAGAGAAATATTATAGCTTTGGCATGATCTTGTGTTGATGACACATTATTTTGCACAATGGTGTTTGCCAAACCCATTGCAGCAAGATGCATTTCGGCATCTAGTGTTCATGATAAGTAGTTCTTTCCGGTGACATCAAGAACCACAAATTTGAGTTTAGTAAGATTTACCATAATAATAACATAAAACGTACCTATTTGATAAACTTCAAAAATACTTTACTCGGTGGTAGAGACTCGTGCTGATAACGTATTACAAAATTATATAAAAACAATAAAATAAATAATATGAAAAGTAAACGAGAGATGTAGAAATTAGAGAGAATATTATTATGTGATTTCTTGTTGGTTGTTGGTTTGTTCCTACAAAAGGCATAGGGCCCTCTATTTATAGGGGTGAATAGGGAATAAGGATAAGCACTAAGGGTGACATTTGTCACCCAATATTAAGTGTTAGGTGACATTTGTCACCAAAGTCATAATACTATGTGAATGTGTCACCTTAGAGATAGACATCAGATGATACTTATCACGTTTCATTAAGTACGTAATTATCCTAAAATTAAAGATAATAATAATTATGTCATGAACATTCACTAATTTTATGAATCTTTGGAATTCATAACATTTTTACATTATGTATATATTATTATATATATACTTTTATGTATCTCTTATAATTTATTTATAAAATGATAAACACTTTAATTATTTAATTTCTTTACTTTATTTAAATGTATGATTATGCGAGTGGATTAAGTAGATCAATGCATAATTGATGGCCTTGATCATGAATTTCATTAATTCTTTAATTCCCATATTATATTAAAGAAAAAAAAATTAACATAATTTTGAAAACCAAGAAAATATATAATTGACTATTATACTTGTGTCACATCTTCCAAATAAATAATGCAAAAAATAAAAATAAAAAAACAAAATGGATCATTAATTTATATTGTGACTGAATTCAAATTTGATGGTCCTATATAAAATTCCCCAAATTTCAACTTCATAGACCTTTTTTGTTTCCATTTGGACTTTTAACTTTATTTTTCATGACCCAAAATAATAATAATAATAACAACAAAATTCCTTCCTTTTTATTGTCTTTTTTAAAAAAAATTCCTAAAAAGTAAATTTATATTTTTTTAAAAAAACACATCTATAGTAATATAACAAAATACGAACATATTCAATTTAAAAACATAAGTAACTACTACATATATTTAGTTGTTGTTTTCCTTTTATCTTTAATGTTCATATAATTTTTCTTTTGACTGAAATACAAATACAAATATTACTTTTTCGGGGTCTTCTAACAACTACATATATTTAGTTGTTGTTTTCCTTTTATTTTATTTGTTTTCTATTTTTTATTATAGAAAATATACACACACAAAATGTCAATCAAAATATTTTTTTTGATTTAAAAACAATGCTTGAGAAATATTAAATATATCATTTTATTTTAAATTCTTTTTATAAAAATAAATAACTTCTATGAATAATAAAATATTAATTATAAAAATATAAAATAGAATATAAATAAATGTACCTTAATTTGACTTTAAAATTTTATGTTTATTTAAAAAATTTATAATATTTTATTAAATAAAGGATTAAAAAAATTTTATTTAGTACCGTATTTTAAAATAAAAAAAAACTTCACTTCAAATGGATCAAAGTAGAACTGTTTGTAACATTTGAGGCTATTTTTTCTTTTTATAAGCACTAGATACCTATGTAATAAAATAAGTTCAAAAAAAAATTAAAAGTAATATTATAATTATTTCAAAATTTATAAAATTAATAAAAGAAAATTCTAAAGGATGGTAATAGATTTGAGATCAAATTGATGAATTTGTATAATTGAACGTTGACTTCATAATTTTACAAGTTGATCAAATGGATTGGTGTGGCGCACGTTGATGGCTCTTTTATTTGGATGATTATATTCCCACTTTCCAACCTTGACTTCCTGTTTCAAGAACATTCCTTATTCTTATTTTTCCTTTTTATTTATTTCACGTACCATTAAAAATTTAACTTTTAGAATTATGAAAAAATAAAATATCGTTTAAAATGTGAATTTTAAAGAAAACTACATCTTTAATACAAGTGTAGATATAGGGAATTTCATGATTCATATAACAATTTTCATTACTAGCTCTTTGAATGTTTATATTGATTTTTTTTGAAGTACATTTTGGGTGAAGAAAATCCAGGTTGGTAAATATGTACAAATAAAAAGGATAAATGTCCGGTTTGGTGGTCAACCCATCCATTCCCCTACAGGTAAGTCAGTCCAAGTTATTGTTGTTCAAAACAGCGTCCCTGCCGCCACTGCTTTCCTGTTCTACATTCAACTTCTCTATTCATTATATTTTTAACAATAATAATATTTTCAAATAATCAAACTCAGCATAGTCAATTTCAAGTATTAAGTTGTTTTTACTGTAATCAATACAACAAAGCAAAGCAGTATCTACTGTTCTGATGAAAATGAGGCGGATATTTCTACCTTCAACAAAAAAAAAAAAAAAAAAAAGGAAGACTGACTGAGTTCACGTCAATGTTTTTTAATTAATGTCATCTCCCCAAGCTTCGTCTCTCATATTTTGTCTTGAAACTATGCGGTTCCTTCTGGCTTCTTCTTGTCGTCTGTGTTCACTGGATCCAGATCCTGGAGAACCCTCTAACCTAATTCCGATGCCATTAGCAATTAGTCTCTGCGCAGCACTTACTGATGTTTTAGGTCTTACACGGGGTGGCTCCAGGTCTGAAATCATTTTTAAGGTTCAACAATAAACCAGATGATAATTATGAATTAACAAAGTTAGAACTCTACAAGCCAATATACATATATGAATTATAGCATAAAAGCAAAAATGAAAAATTCATTCTATTAAGTGTTCATTCTAGCAGCAGCTCAAATATTGAAGCCCCTACAGAGCAGCTCATGGTATAACATGAGTTTCTCTGCGTCATTGTATTCAAAACTGCAGGCTGTAAAATGAAGGAATGCAATATTCAACAAAAACCCTGTAATAAATAATATCCATATTTACAAAAGTTTATGCTTTCTAAAATTTCTAAATACAGTGTAATTGTTTTTACACTTGCATTTCTCCATTGACCTAAATGTGAGAAGGTAATTCCAATATCTAACTACATGTTCAGTTAGCATTTCAGCTAAAATCCTGCTTTCACATTGTATTCTCACTCAGGTGAAATAATGGTTAATAACTCATTGTATTCTTTACTTCCATAATATCTTTGCTGCCGAAACAATATATAGTTTCTCCCTTAATCCTTGTTTCCCAACCCTAGCCAAGCATGGTATAAACTTCCAGAAAACACACTTTCAAAATCTTCAATTTTTGCTTTGGTATGGGATAACAGTCAATATTGTTTGTCAAAAATAAATGGTACACCTTTCAAGCATTTAGAAATACAAAAAGAGAATACCTTACTAAATTTGAACTTCCAATAAAGAATCAAGACAAATATGAAAACAAAACATATGATACCAAGGAATTCTAGCATTATTTTGTCAAGACAAATATTTCATTTGGGCAATGGAACTTTAGCAGAAACTGAAACTTCTATGATGTAGTGAATAATTAACAACCAGAATCAGATAGGGTAGGAAGATATTTACTTGCATGAGCGCAATAATGCATATACACATTGTTTATATCACTAATAACAAATATTCAATAGATGCATGTGTTTGTGATTTTTTATGTCTGAGACAGAGCTCTGTACTATGACTTCCTTTCATGTATTCAAAGGAGAATCCCCTAGTATATAGTCAATAAAACAGGGTTTTGGTTCACTAGAAGTTCATGAGGAAATTAAAAAAAAAAAAAAAAATGCTCAGTTACCTCTTTGGGGAATTGACCCTAATAGCTGATCATTCTCTTCAAGTATACGCATGGTAAAAGGGAACTGAATCTTGGTACTTGCTTCAAGAGCTACAAAAGAGAAAACTTTCACATGATCAAAGCTCAAACAGAGGAAACAACAAAACAAAAACTATTGGTAAATTCGCAAAGGTCACATATAAAATATCTCAGGAGCATTTTGTAACATGGAATAAGAAATACAAGAAGAAATGTGTCATTTTGCAAATAATTATGACAATATGAAGATGCATTATCTGCATATACCAGCTACAAGTCATTCCCTAGAACAGTATTCCATCCCTAGGTCAACAGTCTTGGAATCTTTAAATTATTAACTAGAACAAAATAAGAAAATATCACACTTTAAAGCAATTATAAAAGCTTCATAAGGCCATAAACTGTACAACAAAATAAGTAATTTTATTATGATACAAGCAAATTATCAATTCTAGCAACCTGCATTTAGTGCCAAAATGGGCTAACCAATTATGTAGCTCATTGAAGAAATAGGTGATATAGTTACCTATTGATGGTGATCTGAAGACTGCAAGTGCAACTGTATCATTGACCCAGCGAATTACAACTCCTCTATCTTTGAATCGCTCCACCATCTTCTCCAGTTCAAATGTTCTGGTGCTCAGTGGAAGGTCAGCAAGAACAAGCACATGCCGTGTACCATACATTGCTGCTCTCATAAAACAAGCAGTGAATTAGTCAAAACAAAAGCTCAGTGTTCAGTTAACTAGCAACATTTAAACAAGTCATAACTACCTTAAAATAAGTAATATGGCCATTTTTATTTAGATAACAAATAGTCAATTTGCCCTTAATTATTAACATTTTCCTACTTACCATAATTTAATAACTCATTGTTGAGTGGGAGAAATAGGGGAGATATAGAAAAGAGTAATTCATTTGAGATAGAAAAGATTATTTATGTGTGCAAATGACTAAGGATATCTATTTTGAAACAGAGCAAGGAAGGCATACAATCTGTTATCTTTGTGTCCCCTGCGGAGAAGGGCTTTCAGCCTTGTTCTTCATCATCTGAATCATCTGACTTCAACTCACTATAAAGAGTATCTTTTCCATATAAAAATGTTCCCCTTCCTCGTCTCTTGAGACCTTTAACCTGATTATCTTCCTGTGTAAGTTTTGATATTTTAGGCAATTTTCTGGGGGAAAGTAGTTCATCTGGAGCACGATCAGCAACAGCTTCCCAATCTGCAGTCACAAAAGCCTGGGTCAATATTGATTAATTCTGGAGTAACATAAAACTAAAAGAAGACAGGCCATAGGATATGGGAAAGAAACAAATCAAAAGAGTAAAATGTAGGAAATAAACTTGGGCCACAAATCTGCAAGTAGACCAACCATATCAACAACAAAGATAACTTTTGCCCCCTTTTTATATTTAAAAATTAACTAGGGTCACAAACTCTTTTAAATTCAAAATGGAATGTATCACATCTCATAACATGTGCACTTGGTGTCACAATAGAATCTCACAGGTAGCTCAGCCTGTCCAAATGGAACTATGTATCTCATAAATCCAATTGCAATCACATTACACATGGGAAGGAGGAGTTGTACAGAAATATGGTAGAGAATGGAAAGAGTTCAATCACATTCAAAACTTATTGCCTCGCAGCTGGCCTTTGATAAAGGATGCCAGAAATTGCTTCTTGAATCAGACTCGGAGTTGAGAGAACGCAGATAGGGGAAACCAGATATTCACTTTCATTATCCAGATCTACCTTAAAGCACTGGAATTGCAGATTTACATTTCAAGGAAAGAAGGAAATAATGAAACTTAATAAGTGAAAAATTTTTTTGGCAAGCCAATTTCTATAGGTATGGTTAATGATGTGATAGGTGCTTCCAGCTCCAGACTTGCAGTTCTAAGTCTCTTTTGCACCCAAAAATAAACATTTATGACAGCTAAAACTTCCATTGTAATTTCCATTTCAGTGAATCAATCACTTAAAATACTCTGGAGAATGTGGGCACAAAGGATACATCATAAAGTGGCTCTTCTTTCAACTCATACTGTAGTAAATATCAAATCATTTGAACTATTTGTTTGTTCTTGATAGCGACTGCCATAGCTCCTGCTATGTGATGGGAGTTTAAGAGGTTTTGGAATGAGACTGGATTCATCTAAGGTAACGAATTTAAATTAAGATAATTTTAAAGCATATTAATTTAACCCCTCTCTATGAGTTTAATATATCTAAGTAGGTATCAATCTATCACATTATCAAAGCAGAGCCGCCCAATTTTTTGGTAATTGTGTTGCTATTAAGACTTTGTTTTTGAGCCACATGAGAGGAAGTCTACTAAGTGTATAAATTTAACCCTCCTGTTAACTTAAACTTTTAAAGCATGTGACTATTTAATGAGAATCACAAGTACCATCTAACCACTAATTTAAAGATGCCAATAAGAAGTAACTACTTCTTATTAACTAGCTAAAAACAAACGAGTTGCTGGCTAGTAACCCTAACTACTGCCGATCTACTTAATTGATGAGTCCTTTCTCTGCCAGTTAGTATTTTGAGACTATCCATAGAAAGGAATTTAGTTACCTGAATAAGTTGGCAATTGCAAAAGCACTTAGGAAGACTTTGAAACCCATGGTATCCTGGTAAAACCAAAAATGCTAGATATAGGGAGCCAGCCAATTCCAACATCTCAGAGCAGTCCATATACAGCCTGAGTGTGCTAAAGAGGAGAGTGGTTCTCTGCACCCAGTATCTTGCAACTCATGTTCATCACATAAACATTAAACAGTGGCATACAGGCTATCATCCTTACTATAGATGGTTAGGTGTCATATTACTGATTTGGCATTACGTTAGAATTGACAAGGCATGGTAACTCAGTTCCCACCACCACCACCCTGCCACATCCATCTTGATTAAAATTTCTCTCCATGGGTCAAGTGGCCCCTATTTCTGTATGTCCTAGTACAGAAATAGGTTTTCCTAAGGCTTGACACTTTGTACCAAGCTTTAGGTTTCTGAAAACTCTCTAGGTTGCTTGCCCCTCTCTTTGTCCAATCCTTTAGCAAAAATGTCATCCCATACGCTTCATATACTCTGTGGATTCAGTAGAGTATTAATTTCAAAAGCAAATGCAGCAGAAACGTGGAACATGCCAAACGGGCACTAACAGAAAGCCTACTAAGGGAGAAAATAAATGCAGGATAGAAGAAGAACAAAGAACTTGATAGTGCGCATAATTAAATATATTTTAATAACAATTGATGTTGAATGTTTTGTATGGGTGGCCTAGTCCTTTTGTACTAAAATATGAGTTCAATCTAATCAGACATGAAATTAAGAAAATAGAACAATCAAGATTCAATAGGGACAAACTCTATCACTCCTAATTGGATTTAGAAAAATGATACAATATTTTCAAAGAAATCCTAATCCAACTAGAAGAAGATGTCCCAAATATTCTTTTGATTGTAAAATCTTTTAGTTATCTTTCTTTTAATTGAATGGTTGAATTATGTTTGCATTGATCATCAATTATTAAATTATTAAATCAACAAAGAACTAGAAATTAATGGATTATAAATGTGTATCATCAGATCAATCTTCCTTTGAAATTGAATCGTTCTCCAAGTCTAAAGAATCCTTCGGAAAACCTTGAAGCCATAAGATTGACACAAATTAGATAGAAATCAATGCACATTGAGGATATCAACGAAAAACAGTAAGACAGAACCTTAACAAACCCATCAATAATTCAATTAAAAAACCTACTAAAGGTAGCCAGAAACTGTGGAAAGAAGGAAATATCACGAACCATCTTGACCACTTGTTGAAACAGTATTAGTAGAATCACACGTTGTGGATAATCCATCAGGAGAAGAGTTCTTCGCAGCATTCAAATCTCTGTAAAATCATAAATAAAACTAACAATAAATAAATAAGCCAAAAAAAAACCATTCAATTTCAACCAAAATCATGCAAGTAATGCCAATTTCTCCCATTTCCCAAATTTCATCAGTAGTATGGGGAAAAGAATGGCAAAAGAATAGGTAATCAATTAGAAAAGAAAGGAAAGAAACTCCGACTCTTTTGAAAGAACTCGGTGTACTTCATCGGCTTTCATAGAATACAGCCTAGACAAGTCCAGAAGAGTAGGGGCTAATTCAGGCGAAGAAGAAACATCTGTTGCCTCTTTTCCTAGCTTTGAAACCACTGATTCAAGAGTGATGATGGCTTTCTCTATGTCTCCTTTATGAACAAGATCTTCCACAGCCTCCGACCAATTCCTGCCCGAGCTTTCCATGATTGTGTTCTTTCTTTCTTTCCCGGTGATGTCTGTTGTGCGCGTGCTATGCTGCTTAGTTGAGTTTTTCTAATGGGTTTTTCAATTGAGTTAGTTCGCTGATTTTACACCCCTTTGCCAAACATATTTAAATTGAAAAGGAGAAATATATATTTTCTCTAGATTATTTGATTATTTATTTAGTAAAAATTGTGAGATTCGCCATTTTATCTTATATTCTTTTAAATTATTAAAAAAAATATTTATGTTATTAACTTATTTAAATATTTATCTAAAATCAATAGCGCATACCCAACTCATTTCCATTTCCTAATTCTTGGTTCAATTGGAAAAGTGGGCTAAAAGTTGATTATGTACTACATTGGGCTTTTATAACATGATATGAAATAATCGAAAAATATAATAAAACACCAGAAAATCCTTTCTTTTATTTCACATTAAAACGTAAAATAAATCTTAAAAACAAATTATGTTTGAGTAAAATTAAAAGTACATATCTCTATAAATCCATTTTAATAGTTTCTTTCTATTTTTAGAAACTATCTGAATTTTATGAAGAACTATTGACTTTGTGTACCTCAATTTTCTATTATCATACATATCCTCTTTATTTTGTCTTTATTTTATTGAAAAATAATTATCCAATTCTTGCTTCTACTTCTTAATTTACATTTTCATTTTTTTAAAAACATTTATGACAGTTACAGTTTTAAATGAAATTTCTATTATATACATTTTTGTCAATCTTATTTTGATTTTATAGACCAATTTACCAGATTTCAATTCTCCTATGTATTCTATTGATTATTTAATTTTAATTTTAATATAAAGCAGACTTTCGTAACTATTATTATATGAGATGTTTTAAAATGGATATCATTTAATTAATGTTACTATTAAATTGTTTTATAATTTCTTAATTTTTAAGCATATAGAGTTACACTTCAAAATTTAAGATTATTTTTTTTAGTGTTATGATTTAATATGATAAATATGTAAAAATGTTGTCTTCATGATATCAAATATTTTTATGATGATAATATATGAAATATTTTTTTTTTCATCAAAAGATTTATTTTAGACAAATTGATATAAATAGTCTTCAAATTATTGGTTCTTTTTTTTTTGTGGAATTGGTTCTCGAACTATAAAATAATTGTGATATTGATTTTTCTGTTAAAAATTCTGTTATATTATCTGTAAATAAAAAAATTAAGGGTATTTATATCATTACATTATTTAAATATATTTAATAAAAAATCTAAGAGTATTTATATAATTACATTATTTAAATATATTTAATAATAGATAATTGACATAAAATAGACTTCAAACTATAGATATTTGATAATATTAGTCCTAAATAATAATAATTATTATTATTATTTGTAATTGATCTTCAAACTATAAAAAAATTATAAAACAAATTCACTTAATCCACATTTTCATAGTTTGGGGACAAGGTACGTTGATACTATTTATGTTAATTAATTTATTTCTAAATATTTTTAAATAGTGTAATGACATAAATATTAAAAAAATTTTTTTTAAACAATGATTTAAGAAACTTAGAGAACCAATTCATGCTATATGTCAGTTTGCCTTTATTTTATGTTCAAACAATACATGCGTTTATATATATAATTGAAGATACATTGATACCACAAATATCTATATATATATATATATATATATATTAATGCTACAAAATCAGAAAATAAATAATGTACAAAATTTGGGTAAACATTTCAAATTCTATTACATATACTGAATTTCCGGTGTATACCAGTTATTTTCTACGAGAAAGTATATATATTTTGAGTTGCTACAATATAATATATAATATATATATATATATATATTCTCCCTTGTCAACGTCCGATGCATATGATTTTACGCTACAAAGTCCGGTAACAATGGTGCAGCAGCAAATCGTTTCCGACTATTCTCAAAATCAATGGTTTCATATCCCATGCTGGGTTGTTGAGGAGGTTTATTTAGCCTTTCAAAATGTGCAGCTGCTTCCACTGTTCCCATTTCAAAGTTATGTTGCATGTTTTCTGAAGGAGGAAGTCCTAGGGTAAGCGAAACTCCATTTCCATGGTGAAACGTCGTCGTTGTCGTTTGCTCTTGAATATTGAACTCACCACTTAAATGATGATCTCCCATTGTAAATGCTCCACCATTATTATTATGATTATGATTATTAGCCGCCATTAAACTCATAAAGTTCCCTCCTTTTCTTGTGTCCATTGAAAATGAGGAGGTCATTTGCATGTCGCTGGATGATCTCAGTCTTTTTAATTCATCTTTTTCTTCGCCCATGTTTAGTCCACAAACTAGGCGGCTAAAACTAGCACCACCATGGGGAGAACTTCCAGTTGGTGATGATAATGTTACGGAAGAGTTGGAAATTTCTGCATCTTGCTGCTGCTTCTTCGAATTCAGTACTACTACTGTATTCTGATCTTTTGTTGTGGAGTTTTTGGAAACCGTCTCTAATTTGTTGGATTCACCATCTTCTTCTTGATTCTTCATTTCCTCCGAGTACATTTCTTCAACCATAGGCTTCCATAATCTAACTCGTGCATTTATGAACCAGTTGGAAACCTGCATGCATCTCACACCATATATATATATATATACAAATCATTATATATATATATACATACACGCATATGTACAATATGCCAAACAAAGGATTTTTATATGCAAAAATGGAAGGAAAACAATTGTGGTACCTGACTTCTAGTAAGCCCTGTTTGCTTAGCCAACATTTGTTTGTCCGAATCCTTAGGATATCTTTAAAAAAAAAAAAAAAAACATTAATCATCACTCCAAATAATAAATTAAGGTATATATATATATGATACTTACGGATGGAGAAAGTGTTCAAAGAGCCATGCACGAAGAACAGAAACAGCTCTTTCAGGTAAACCTCTTTGTGGTCTCCAAGCATTATTTTGCATCATTCCCAAATGTTGTAAAGCACGTTGTTGTCTAAGCTGTTGATCCACAAACTTTAATCTCGAACCCCCTTCCATTTTTCCTCCTCCGTAACCTTCTAATTCTTCGCCTAAACTCTTGCTTGCAGCTTTAATTTGCGAAGAAATTGCGTCCTTTAGACACCTGAATTGCTTAGAAATAGTTTGCAATGCTAGTTGAGTGTACGACCTTGCTGATCCCATCCCCGTTGCTTGCTCGAATGAAGCTACCACAATTTGCATCTGGTGGTGATATTGTCTGTACCTTTGTTCAACCTAAATTTATTAAAAAAATTTACTTAACCAACAAGTCGTATGTAACAAGAACAGAGTCTTGATTTATATATATACTATTGAACTAAAGATGCAATTTGTTTTCTTTTACAAGGGAAAAACAGAGAAGGGGCAAACATACATATATATATATATACACATACATAAAAAAGCAGTGTCAGTATTTTTTTTTTTTTTTTTTTTTTTGCATGCTTTACTTAGGTCCAATGATTGAAGTGAGGATATATATGTACTTAATTTTACTATAAAAGGATTTATGATGTAAAAAAATAAAAAAATAAAAAAACAATTGTTAGGGGACGGTAAAATAAAAAAAACGTACCTCGTCGAGCATGTTGATAAGCTTAGCTTTCTTCATTTGAATCTCCTGTTTTTGTGGAGTCGAGAGTTCAGCTGATTTTGTTTCGCTTGAGGTTTCACCGCCTGATTCTTTACCATTAATTGTTTTCGATTTCTCTTTATTATTATTATTATCTTTGTCGGCGCCGCCGGCTAATTTAATCCCTTTACCAACACTCACGAGTTCATCCAGAAGTTGCTGAGCGGCTTTCAGATATTTTGAGCCGAAGACTACATGATGAGTATTATTATTACTGTTACTCATTTGTTGCATCCCACCGCCGTTGTTTGGATTTGGAATTGGAATTGGAATTGGAACTGAAATTGGAGGAACCACGGCTGACATAATTGAAGAGCCAGCCGATCCCGAGCGAGCACTTGTTGGTGAGAGTATTCCTATGGGTGTGTGGTGCATAGGAATAGTATGGTCCATAGGAAGGGACCCATTGTAACCTGGTTGTTGGGGAGAAAGACTCAATGATAAACCTTGCTGCTGTGTCGGTGACACCTCACCCCTATGAAACCCAGCCACTACGACGTCGTCTTCGTTTCCTCCTCCTGTTCCTCCACCACCCCATAAACTCTGATGGAAATGAGAGATTCCGGCGCCGGCACGTGCTGAAACCTCGTGCTGTTGTTCAAGAAGTTGTTGTTGATGATGATGATGATGATGATGATGATGGCTCATCATCAGCTTTGGATGATGAAGTGGCACTCCGACGAGGTGGTGTTGCTGTTGCTGTTGCTGTTGATGGCCGGCAGTAGCAACGTTGAGGGTGTTTCCGGCGGTGGCGTAATTCAAGATAAGCATGTTAGTTGATGCTCCGGGTGGTGGTTGTGTGTCAGCAGCAGGATAATTATTAGGGTTCATAAGATACAGTGTCTGCAACCCATCTGCAGATTGGATATCTTGACCTCCTTGATGATAGTACATACTTAAAGTAAAATAAACAACAAAAAAGCTTCTTTCTTTAATTTTAATTCTTCTGCTTCTTCAGTATATAATAATAATATTCAAGAATAATCTGCCACCGTCCGATGATGCAGCAGAAAAAACCTGAAACAATGGAAAAAAAAGGGAAAACCCATGACCATGCAAGCAAGAACCTACTATTAATAATCATAATTAAACATACTAATCTCATTTGCGAACAATCTAAATCTTGTTCAATCAAGAACTCACAAACATCGTACTTAAATATCTCCATATATATATCATCACCTATGAATCTTCAAAATATATATAATATATAAAAGAAAAATTAAAGAAACAAATTGAAAAAGATATTAAGAGAGAGAGAGAGAGAAAGATGTTGTTGCAGAGAGACAGGTTGTGTGTGTGTACCATCAAAGAATGGATAAAAAACAGGAGGTGGGGATGGATACATATATACATACATATATGAAATAAATTTATAATAATAAGATCGCACTCACATGTCCATCAATACTATAAACTCCATATCGTACTGTTGTCTATCTATCTTGAAGTAAGTAAGTTTTTCTTTGCTTTGATTTGGTTTGGTTTTTGTTAGGGGGAAGATTGGGAAGTCGCCTTCTTGTCAGACTTCCCAAAAACTTCTGCTGAAACTTGGAGTTCTCCAACAGAAAAGGAAAGCAGCAAAAAAAAAAAAAAAAAAAAAATTGAATAATTCTTAAACAATACAGCAGCAGTGGGGTAGAGAGAGAAAGAAAGAAAGAGAGAGAGAGAGAGAGGAAAAAAAGAGAGAGATAGAGATGGAGATATGAAATGGCCTTCTAACATATATGACTTTTTGTGTGTCTTTTTTTCTTTTTTTTTTTTTTTTTTCCTTTCCACAAGTCTTGAAATATGAGTGAGAGAGATAAGGTAATAATTGAGAGGGGTTTTTATTTATTTATTTATCTTTGTTCTTGGACACAAATACACACACACTCTCTCTCTCCCCTTTCTCTATCTTTCTCTTACCTTCTTTTCCTGTGTTAGGTACGTGTGATGGATATGAAACAAAACTTTCCTGGACATGACACTCCTCAATTAAAATCATTTCACTATTTATGGTGGCACGTTTTGATTCATATATACTTTAAAGAATATATATATATATATATATATAATCTCTTACACATACATATACATATATATATATATATATTCTTTAATATTTAAAATCTTACAAAAGGCATAGGTTTGTCTTGAGTGATTAAAAAATAATTTTACATCAGATGAAAAGAAGGATTAAAAATTTTGCTTGTTTTTGTTTATTCGAACATTTGCAGCCATTGATGATCAACCTTTAGAAGCAAGAAAAAAAAAAAGTACAGTTGAAAAAGAAATAAAAAAAAATATATATTATATATAATCTTATCTCATCAATCCTGGATTTATAGATGTCTTGATGATGTGTCCATTCTGATATTCAAATTTACCCAATCAATTTCTTCAAGATATCTATCTAGCTACGAAGAACAAGCCAGTTCTTTTGTTTGCCCTACTTGGAGATGAAATCTTGCCTTAATTTGCTACTTTTTTAACCATAATTCGATTCAACGTAACTTATTCGTACACCTCAAAAAAAAATTCGTACCATGTACTGTAATAAAAACAAACACTTCAGTTTCTTTAGGTCAAAACTCTTACTAGTTAAGGAAATCATTGTTGTACTATATATATATATATATATATATATATTCAAAGAATATTAAAGATTTTTAGTTACATTTCAAGAAATTTTAATTCATAAATTAGATAAAAACACTGGAAATATGAGGAATTGAGACCAAAATTTGTATCCATTCCACAAGATTAACCCTAACTACTAAAGGGTTTTAATGAAACCAATTAGAAAAGCAGACATATGTGTTATTACAAAATAGAGGAAAAAAAAGGAAGAAGAAGAAGAAGAAAAAAAGGAGAGGTCCCAAATTCAGATGGGTCTATATATAAACTGAGTGGGTGTGGGGTGTGGTAATGAAAGGGCTGGCTGTCACAAAAGAGATATTATTATTACAGAAGTGTTAACCATGGATCGGCGGGGAAGGAAAGAAAGTGGTTTAGGACATGAATACAGCTGAAAAACGAGGAAACGTCAACTTCCACCAATGGTGGGTAATAATTGAAATACAAGATAGGGTAAAGGGGGCTCACTTGCTTCTTTTGAATAATTCTTACTCTCTTCTTGTCGTTTCTCTTTCCCATTCTATATATTTCAATTTATACATACATACATACATACATACCCCTTTTAAATATATATATATATATAGGGTAATGGGGGCTCACTTGCTTCTTTTGAATAATTCTTACTCTCTTCTTGTCGTTTCTCTTTCCCATTCTATATATTTCAATTTATACATACATACATACATACATACATACCCCTTTTATATATATATATATATGACTAAGAATAGAAATATAATATATTAGGAAGAAAAACAAAATAGGGGAAGATGATGAATAATTAAGTAAGGTATACTGATCAAATGAAATGAAATGAAGTGCTTGGGAAAAGGAAACATATTGCTAGACATGTTGCCAACATCAACTTTGTTATATCAATTTTCGAACAAATATGATTCAATCTTTTTCTTTTTTTTTCCTCTTCTCTTTAAAGGTCCAAAATGTGAAGTAAATTATATAATAAAATAATTGTAAATGGAGCAGCATTTCATGTTCTCATAGAATTTTACAATTCACTCCATTATAATATAATTAAGTAATTTTTAGCATTTTAATATAAATATATTATTATAAATTTTTTCTTCTGAACGTACTCATGTATAGTGAAAAAGTAATAACTTAAATAGTTCGAATTCATGTATTTCACTTAATTGTCAAATGAAAAATTTAAAAAGTTTTAGTAAATATAAATGTAAGTAAACCTTTTTTAAAATAGAAAATTATAAAGAAAAAACAATTACATGTAAATAAATTATAAAATTTTATAGGGTCTATTTGTATGAATCTGCTGATTCAAATAATCCTGAGCTCGGGGCCTTTTTAAGCTTAATTTTGATCAAATAGATTTGAATTTTTGCAAGAGACATTTTAAGCTGAATTCAGAATGGATTCAACTTCTCGATCCCTTGACTTGATCTCGATGCTGATCCGTTAAACAATTATAGATTTTTTATGAGAGTTTCTAGATTTTCTTTAAAAAATCAAAACCCAAAACCACATGCTAGATTTCACTCTCTTCTCCTTTCTTGTCCTTGTGAGAGCTTTTGTATTTTAGGTTTTTTTTTTCTCTTTAATAATAGAATTTTTGCTCTATTTATAGGTGAAAAGGATTACAATCAATGTGACTCATATAATATATATAAATAAAATTTAATTATATTTTAAACTTTAAATATATATATATATATATATATATATATATATTAAAAATAATGTAGATAAAATTTCATTAGTTATGAAAAAGAATCAAATTAGTAAATAGAATACAAATAACATTTAAACTTAAAACTTTCTTAGTTTTGATATTAAATTAAATTTTTGTATCATTAAAAACCCTAAATTAATAAAAATAAACATTTATTATTACATGTTGTTGTGTAACATAATTTATTGAAGTTTGGAGAACTGCTTAAGCTTGATTTTGCTGAATAGACATAGGGTTGAAGAGTTAAGAGTTGTAGTAAATGAACTCTATATATATATATATATATATATATATATATATATATATATATATATATATATGTATGAAATGTCAATTTAATGATTTTAACCTATTCCAAAGAAAAATATAGTTCTCTGAAAAAGAAAAAAAAAAAAAAAGCGTTGACGAAGAAGGATAAGGAAGAATTGATGGACCACAACATGATCCATGCATGTACTTAGACATCTATCTATATATGATCCCATGAACCTTGAGGAAGAAGGGCTTGGTTGTGCCAAAGCCACTTTCATAGAGTATAAATTAATTATAAGGATTCTATTCATCAAGAAAGACACAAATTAATTATACAATTACAAGAAAATTATGTCAAATTTTAATGTTTCCAAGTTTTTTTATTCTAATTTCTTTTATACTTATATGTGATTTTTTAGGTCACTTTTTAACACTGATTCTCTCTCTCTCTCTCTCTCTCTCTCTCTCTCTCTATATATATATATATATATATATATATATATATATATATGACTCAAAGAAGCAATATCTTGACAATTCACCAATTTGTATATTTATTTTTCTTACTATTTAAATTTAAATATCCACATGAAATATACAAGAATCTTTTGTCACATTTTCTCCTTTAAAAAATGACTTTGGCAATCTTACTTTCACAAAATCTATTACATATAAATAAATAAATAAATATATATATATATATAATATTACATTTGATATTATTTTATGAGATGCATAGAAGATGTTATAAATGATTGGAACAAACATGTAGAATACAACTTTTATTTTATATATAAAAAAGAAAGAAAATTGTACATATTCTCCCTCTCATTTGCTAAAATTCAATGACTTTAAAGGCAAATGGACTAGGAGGGCAGATCCTCTTCAATTTAGTCAAAATAGTATTTAATTTCTTTCGTGGAATGTTATGTTTAAAGTTTACTATATAGAATATTTCCCAAACCAATACCTATAGTCTACTTTTAAATGCTGAAAAAAGAGAGAATAAAATAATGATATTATATTATTTACATAAGAAGAATTCAAAAAATCTAAAATCTTGTACTATTATCTTTTTAAAACTAAAACCAAACAACACATGGGAAGAAATTAGGGCATGGACCCTAGTTATTTATTGATAATTAAAACCAAAGAAAATACAAAGGCTATTTATTGTCTGTTACTTTTACTTTGGATTCTCAAAATTTTTTGCTTTAAATAAACTAGCTTATAATGTGAAGTTTTCAATTTAGATTCCATATAAAAATCTCTAATAATACTTCTTTAATGCTTTAAAAAAATAATTATTTTAACTATTATCCAATTTTCATAATTGTAATTTTGTAATTTAATCTTTTAATATTTATTAAATTACATTAATATACAAAACGTGTAGCACTCTTATTTATGATTTTAAAATATCATGAATATGAATTTGAGACATAATAGAGATTTATTTTAAATTTAGAAATAAGAAATATTGATATTTTTAAATTTTTACAAGTTTTTTATATCTTATTAAAATAAAGAAAATAATATGGAAGAAGATTAAAATTAATTTATAAATGATAACAATAATCATTTAAGAAAAGACCACATTAAAAGTCCATATAGTCATACATACATATATATATATTTCAAGTGAAATACCCCAGCCTTAATCTTCAAGAAAGAACAGAAGATAAAATTTAATGGTTGATACGCTAAAGTATATAATTATTTTGGCTTTTGTTTGTGCATAAATTCATATTATTTAGGAATATTTTGAATATTTTATGATTAAATTATTTTAATTTGTGTTTAAGTGCTTTTAGGAAAGTTTTAGGATGAAATTAGTATAAAAGACTAAGTTGAGGGGTCAAAATATAATTTTTGAAACAACTGTAAGGTGACAAGGTGAAAGACGACCGTGTTCAACAAGTGGATCATGACCGTCTTGCAAATGTTGAACATAATTGTCTTTGATCACAATTGTGTTTCACAAGAAGAACACAGTCGTGTTAAACATCGTTAACAAAATTTTATGATTTTTATTGTTTATGTAATTACATCTTTGCTCCTAATAATTCAACTATAGATAATAGGAAGGAGTTGTTATAGGTTAAGAAAACTTTACCAAATTCGATTCTCACCATTTTCTCGTATCAACTTTATATACTTATATATATATATTTAAATTTGAATGATTGTTTCGAACATAAGAAATTATTTGTTGAATATATTTGAGTGTTTTAATTGAGAGATTTTTACATACATTTTTTTATTTTAAATTTTAGTTATTCAATTGTCTCGAACTGTAAGGAGTCAGATTTTCAAGAATTAGAAAGAAAGTGTTTGTACAATCTTTAAGAGCTTCGCTATAGTCAATTACAAAGAAGAGAATATCAAGAGGACGATCCATTGTTGTATAATTTTCTTCCCCTTATCTTGCTTTAATTTCTAGTTTGATTATAAATCTAGCAAACAATAATTCCTAAAATCTCTAACTTGTACATTTCTTTTAATGAATTTTGGTAATCATTTAATTGTCCATAATTAGTTACTTGTTGCATTCACATTTGCAATTTCTTAATGATTTGCATCACATACCTCATAATTCATTCTTATGAATGTAAATTACGATGACATTCTACGTGATTTATCATGCAATGCAATGAGAATTCTCAATTGATGAGAATTTCAAATTCTCACATATATGTAGTTATATATATATATAATATGTTTTGTTTTGTGCCGAAACAATTTGGAAAGCATTATTCAAAAACTTTATATATAAATTTACTCATAAAAGTTAAGAAAATTGATGAATTTGGTCTTCAATTTTTCAATTAGTGGTATAGTTAATCCCCCCCCCCCCCCCCTTTTTTTTTAATATATATTTAGTTAGACGAATAAGTATATTTGGTTCCTATTATTTATAAAATTTATTGTTTATACGTGTCAAAATTTATTATGTGACTTAAACAAATAATAAATTTTATAGAGAGATCATATACAACTGCTATATACATTTACCAAAATTTTTCCCTAAAATTAATTAATACCCTTTAAATATATATATATATATATATATTATTATTGTTTTAATAATTTTTGTATATATATATATATAAAGAAAAACGTATATATATACATGTGTGTTCAATCAAGTCTGGTTGCGTGTATTGATGAGAATAGTTGGACCACCACCTGAGTGATAAATGGTAAAGAGTTCAAAAATATAAGAGTGACAATCAATTCTAAAGACTATACAAAAGTCAGATTCTTTTCATATCTACACATTACATTTCCGACTGTAAAGCCATCACCTATTAAATACTTTTTTTTAAATTAAAAATTGAGGCAGAATGCTTTTTTATAATATTATAATATTTATATCTCGTAATTTTTTAAAAAATTATAAATAAAATTATTTCTATTCAATTCAATTATATTTTCTTCCTGTGACCAATTGAACTTTATCATCAACTTTTTTTTTTTAATCTATATATATATTTTATTTAAAAAGAAATAGTAAGAGCCTGAGGTCTGTCTCAAAAACTTTTTTAGATTCCTTGTAACTTACATACAACACATGATTTCGAATGTAAAATATGATTTTTGATTGGTCAATTTCATGACAAGTGAAATCCTAAACAAACTATACACCAAGACAGCAGTACAAGAGAATTACTAAAGAAATTAGCATTCATGGACCATGGCTAAGTGAAATTACATATTTAATATTTATTGTCTTTTATTGAGTGTTAGATTATGAAACAAAAAATTTAAATTAATTAAAATAGTTTTCTTTTTTACCTTTTTACCTCTTATCCTTCTCCAAGTAATATAGGATAATCTGTTTATAATGAATGCATACCATCATTAATAATTTTATATTGTTTGGGCATTATATGTATATATATAGCATTTTTAATTAAATTTTGGATAACATGATTAATTTAGAATTTGAGGTTTAATATATGTATTAGGAAGTTAATATTATCATAAATATGTATACTTATACTCTTACAATAAATAAAATTTTATTTACTTATGATTGTATGAGAAAAATAAATTATTTCAGAAAAAAAAAATAAAGATAAATGATAAAATACAAATCAATGTAAAGATTATTAAAACAAATTCGTGTGCTTATTATTTAAATTCAGATAATATATAAGATTAGCTTAAAGTTTTATCTTAATATATTTATTACAAAGTTAATATGGTCATAGTTTATGTAATTGTACTTACATTTGATACATAAAACAGGTAAGTGTGTATATCTTTAGTATAGTCAAATATGATATAAAGTGTGGGTATAGATTTAAGATAAGGTTGCTATAAGTCAAATACTAGAAATACCTTTCCTATTTCCTTTAAATATTTCAATAGTTGTAAAAAAAAAAAAAAGTACTCTTTAATCTAGAATTTGTGGATTGAATTGAATCATATAAATCTTTTGTTCTTTATGTTATTTTGTATTTTATATTACAATCTTAAATTTTTAAATTAATGACAATTTATCTTTAACATGGTATCATAGCGGGAGATTAAGAACTCGAATATTTTAGCTATTAAAATTTAAATTTGTGTTAATTTAATATGTTACTATTGTAAACTTCAGTTATAAAATTTGTCATCAGCGAAGTATTAAGAGAATAAATTAAAATTTATTTTACAAATTTAAACTTTAGAATTTATGGCAATATATATTTAACAATATATATATATATATATATATAATATAATGTATAATAGATATAAATGTATAATAGATATAAAATGTATAATAGATATAAATATTCATAAAAAATAAAATAAGAAATTTATATTGTTCAATCAATGTGTTTCATTCCAAGAACAGGGAAGATTAATATATTTGGAGAATATATATATATATATATATATATATATATAGATTACTATGTATTACTTTGAATTTTTATATATTCTAGATAAAGGGACATTTTTTTTTGGAAGAAAAAAATTATCAGAATAAATTCTTGGATAAATATAATATCTTAATAAAACCTCATTAATTTTAATATTTTCTCCTCACACATAAATGAAATTCATTTATCAACAATAAAAATAAATTTTGTACATTTAATATTATATTTTTATGTGTTAGGTTTATAACCTTATCTATCATTCTACTTATAGAAAGGATTTTGATTTATATATTTATTGATAAACTATACATGTATATTTTTTGTATTACATGATTAAAATATATTGGTGGCAAGCATCAAAATTTCAAATTTTTGTATATTTATTATTATTTATTTTTTTAAAAAAAAGTATTGTGTGACCTAATGGTTTAAACTTTTTTTGTGGTTAATGTATGGGAATCTAAAATATTTTGGTGTTGTTAAATCCATCAATATCGAGACTTTACATGTATAGAGACGTCGATAATGATCAATCCTAACATTACTAGTAGAAAAATGTTGTGTACCACACAAGCAAAAGCTAAAGTGGTTTTTCATCAAACCAATATATATATATATATATATATATATATATATATATATATATATATATATATATATATATATATATATATATGTATGTGTGTATGTATATTATTTTAAACTTTTAAATTGTAATATTAAAGCTTAATATATTGTCCTATGAAGAAGGGCTCAAACTTACTAAATACAAAAAAAAAAAATTTAATATTTCTTAATTATGTGTATGTATAATTGACTTAAATATTTTACCAAATTTTTAATAAAAAGATATTGTAAATACAATAAAAGGTAGATGATTCGATATTTACTGTGTGTTATGTAAAAATTAGTGTGCTCTTGAATATAATTTTAATGGAACAACGCATTGTTTTATAATAAAAATTATCATCTTTAACATTGTGAATTCTTTAACATCTTTGAATTAAAACATTTGAAATGATTTCGAGTAATCCTAAGATCCAATGTTTTTCCCTTTTCTCTTTTCTTGTTGATGTGCCCTTTAGTCAAACCGCTTGTTTAATCAAAGAAAAAAAATATATCACTTCGATGAAAATGGAAAAGAATAAGCAAATCTTTTATATGATTCCTTTGAAAACTTACTATTAAAGAATAAGGACTAAGTTTCATGTTTTGATTGAAAATTCCAACTTTTCTACTTACTGTGTTGTTGAAATGATATATTATTATTATTATTATATGTCTTTATTAACTTTACTTTATAAAGTTGGATTATTTATAGTGTGGATAAATTGTAAATTTTTTATTTAAAAATATTTAAAGAAAAAAGAAAAAAAAAGGAGGAAAAAAAGTCCATTATGTTTCCACTAGTGGGGAGAGAATATGATCACATAATAAGTGCAATTTTCAATTATGACTCTTTAGATTTATAGACAAAGTACATCGAATTGGACTTTATTCCTAAATTTCATTTTTACAAAATAATAAAAATAAATAATTCTTTCAAGAATTTATTATGTGGACCCTAAAATTTGCATGTCTTTGTCAAATTTGTCAATTTGCTATAACATATGGAATTTTGAAAAATTATTGTGATGATAACTAACATATATATATATATATATATATATATATATATATATATATATATATATATTATACGTAAATATAGCAAAATTATTGAGTGATTTCTTTACAGATTATAAATAAATACTCAAGTGATTTATATAAATAAAATTGAACTACAAATAATTGAAATTAAATTAAAATAATCCACTACAATTTGGATTGCCATGCAATTATTGCTATTTAAAATCTAGTGAACTGTGAGATTGACTAAAGCTACATAGTGAAATTTATGGTCAACTTTCCATGGAATTTGACACACTAATACATAAAATTGTTTAAAAAAAATTTAAAATAAATTGTCACTCTAAAAATTTAAGTTAATAAAATAATTATTAATTTACTCTATTTAACAAAAATGACTTAAATCCAAACATTGATGGTCAATAGAGAGCATGTTGTAAACACAACTTGTTGGAATTTATTTATATATAACTAGAATTTGTGTTATTACTTCAAAAGAAACATAAAATTTAGAATTATCTTTTGTGGTAATAAAAGTTCTCACATATTAAAATGAATCAAGCCAAATGGTATACTAGGACTAAAAGGTGAAAATATTTTGCTAGTTTGCAACTATTACAATCAGAAATATCACAAATTTCTAAATTTTTCAAATAACCTTGAAAAACTAAATATCTTAGTCGAGAAACTAAAATATAACTTAGCTTAGAGTGCCACAAGTAAAATGGAGAGGAGAGGAAGTATTTAAATAATAATAAAAAAAAAAAAAAACCAGATCAACACTCGACACAATTACATCTAGAACTCTCAACTCGTTTACAACATATAATCTCCCCTGTCTACCACATGTTCCAATCATCCTTTGAAATTGAGGATCCTCCATCACACAAGAAGAGAAAAAAAAAATCAAAATAATCAGAATCACAAAGTTGACTCTCACAAATACAAGATTAGTAGTAAGTTTTGAAACACAATAAACATCACAGAGGGATAAATGAGGGATGCAAACAGAATCAACACCTACTAAAGGCATATGAGTGCCATCAACAGTCATAACAGAAGTAGGAGAAACAGATTGTGACATAGAGATAAAGGGTGATAAAGAAGGCGACGTATGATGAGTCACACAAGAATTTAACAACCACAAGGATGAGAGTACATATGTAGAATTAACGGAATTTAAACCTAATGAAGACAAAATGGACAGCATACAATTGAGAGGATGGTTGGTGATGTGTTCTGAATGTAGTGTGCTAAAGATAGGATTTATAACCTATGTTGATTATGTATAATTAAGGACTTTATTTCAGCACATAACAAATAAGGTTGTCACTTAATCAAACAGAACCTAAGGCAGAGTACCTATCGTGTAGCTAGTTATTAGTAGCATCAACAATTTTACATTTGTAAATATCGTATGTCACAAGACGTGGCAACGACTTAGTAGTATCTATTATTCAGTTTCATAATGTATCTATCAAGAATTAATCAAGGTTTTCCTTAATTTGAAGGAGTGGTTGATCACAATTCCATAAATCAAATACATAAATAACATGCAAAATCACTTTGGCGGTTAAATATTCATAAATAGTTTATAACCGCGGTTTAGACAATTTGTTTGACCTATATTCGAAGATTAGACTAGTCTTGATATAAGACAATTGTGATTTGTTATCTACTTGTTACCATATCTAAGTTACCTGAATTAATTATTCTAGTATTGGTCAGTGATAATCCTAATCATCTTTCAAGTTATTTAGTAAGCATCATGTTACTACCTCCCTCTAAGATTGACATAAAGAACTAACTCAACATTATTAGGTTTTTAACATACATGATGTATGTCATGCTAATCGTCATAATCTTGCAGTTACCACAATTACCTTCCGGTCAGGGCTTAAAGTAGAACTGTTAAATTAAACTATTATGACATGCTTCATAATCTTAAGTTTAATTTAAAAGCACAAACAGTTAATAAAAGCATAATGATAATATTCAGCTTCATGATCTTCCCAGGAATAAGTAAATCATAACCACAAATTGTAAACGTATATAATTAAACATCTTGAGTTACAGAATTCAAATAGATATTCAAGTAAATTACAAGAAACATAAAAGAAAGAGTTTAGAGAATATTTATCGTAAGGTTGTCACTGCTTTATGATATTCTCCTTCTTGCGATCTCCTCTACTTCCAAAAATTAATCCTAATCTGGATGTCAGAACCTTCGGGGTACATCTCCTCGATCTAGTAGCAATGTTTCACCTTCCGGTCAGGACTCAAGCACTACTCTATGAACTAAAACAACGAGAACCTAGAGCTCTTGGGGATTTCTATTGAAAACCCAGTATTTTATGAAAATCGGACTCAAATATTACACTGCACAAGTTCCCGATACCTGAGAAAAAGACTCAGAACGAGGGAATCGAGTGACTCTGAGCTGCTAGATGCTTTGTATTGAATGGAGAGTGAGTGAGTAGAAGTGTGGAGGCCTCGGGTACTTATAGGAGTGATTTGGAGCCAAAATTCTTGAAAATTCGATGTGGGAACTTGACTGGGCATTGGAATGGTCATTCTAAGGAGATATTGCTCGTCCTCTCCTTAGGGTGGTGGTCCTCAGCTTTTGTAAAATTACAGTTTTGCCCCATATTTTGTTATTTTGTGCAATTTAACCCATAAAACTTCTAAAAACTAAAATTTAGCAACTAAATATTAATTTAATGCAATTGAGTCCAAAGACTTTCCAAATTGACCTACATCAAGCATAAATACATTCTAGAAATGTGATATAATTTAGCGTTATCAGTTAGATACAAGGAACTATTGAAATTGCTCTACAATAAATGTCATTTGGGGATCTGAAGAGGGTGTCACTTTAAGGATAGCAGATGTAGTATTAGATTGTGATGGCCTATAAGATTGATGTTGAGATGGACGATTGAGACGCTAATTGAATGGAAGTGTGGTGGACGCCACTGAGGTTGTGGAGGTGAAGACCGCTAAAATGCTGAAGTTCTGGACAACAATTTAGGACACTACAACTTTCAATGTCCTGTATTCTTATAAAAGTTACATTCATCAATGCGAGCTTTTCTAGGTGGTTTAGACTAATATTTATGAGGAGGCTTACTAGAAATATCGAGAACAAATGAATTAGATGTTGTAGAAATACATCTTCCTACTTGCATCTTAAGGCGAGTCTCTTCGGCCAAGAGTTCACTCACCACTACATCAACAGAAGGATGAGGTTGACAATGCAAAATGTTTCTCCAAAATCCCTCAAATTCATCGCGAAGAGCCATCAAGAACTGAACAAGACTTCGCCCCTCTATTAGTAATATAGTCATCATTACTTTGAAGTAATACCGACTCTATGGTGTTGGAACATTTTCAAAATGTTGTAACAGTTTAATTCAGATAATAGTTTTGCTGGTTCAAAGAACCACAGAGTTTATCATTTTGTTTGATTCAATGAATCGAGGTTGGTACAAAAGAGTTTGTTTTGTAAAGACACTTCTCTAAAAGATTAAAGATTATGTAATATTTAAATATTAAATATAGAAAACATTATCTAAATGATACATATCTATCAGAAAGATACGAGAGCCATTTTTCAGTTAATAAATAATTTTGATATTGATTCTGCAAATTAATATCAAGATTAGTATGAAGAACAACAATTGTCTAAATCTGCAAATATCAAACACTAATAATTTATCTTCATTGTATCCTGAAAGCAGATTGTATATGACAAATATTGCTTTTAAAAAAGTGACATCTGATACACACATTGAAGTTATTGTTCTTATTATTTATCTTTCTGTTAAGTCCTATGTTCTTACTGTTTCTTTCTATCCTATTTGTTCTAACATATAATCCCAAAGGTTAGTCATCTTAGAATAAAATTTTTGAATACTCATATCCTTTTGTTGAATTGTAAATCAAACAAGGTAAATAGAAAATTGCATGTAAACGAACCTATGAAAAAGTGCAAATTGACAAGACTCCTCAATTATTTGAAGTCTGTCTCTTAAAATCACTGTGGAAAAACTAAAATCACTGCAAACGAAATTTCAAGATCTGCAAATGGGGTGACAAATTTTCCTATCAAATTTTTAATCATATCATGCTCTAATATCATGTGATAATTGAATATCAAATTGAAAAAAAGGAAACAAATAGTAACTAAAGTTTCTTTATAATCATTAATTAATAATTACAATAGATAAATAAAAAATTAAATAAAAGACAATTCTATCTTTATAAAAAAATAGGAAATAATAAAACTCATATATACACAATTATAACTTTAATATTCAAACAAATTAAATTTTATAATTTTAAATTATGATTTGTTATAACTAAAAATTATTAAGTACAATAAATTCTTCATCGATAGAACACTAATGGTAAAATGGGACAAGTTATAAGAAATCTCTAACCTCGTTAGATGTTGCTTGTTATTATTTTTAAGAAAATAATTCAATTTCTAATAAAAAGTGGTTTTAGAGTAGAAAAATGTTGTCTTAAAATAATAATACATTTGTATTTTCAACATATTCTACTACAAGTGAAAACCCCTTCTTTTTTTTTTCTTTATCCTTTTTCTTTTATGAAAAGATCTTCAAATTATCCTCTTTTAAAATAGTTTCTCCACCTACCTTTAAAGATAAAAGTATAGAATAAAAGTAAAGAGTTTTATAAATAATAATATTTAGTAAACTCTCCAATACGAATTCAACAGCTGGCTTTTGGAATACTTTTTGCTAATTAATCACATGATGACGGGAATAAGTACATTTCAAGCATATAATATATACATACATACATATATATATATATATATATATATATAAGTCTATAAAGATTATTGTCGGACTAGTAAAATATTTTTCTTACCACACAACTTCTAACTAAAATAACTGATAAATTTGTTGACTATCTAATTGAATATATATATATAATATATTATATATATTATATTTTGATTCGACAAAAATTGATTTAAATAATTTAAAAGTTAAAAGGTAAAGTAATGTCAGACTAATTTCAGGAATATCGAAGTGTGGGTTGAGATAGGGTGGATATAAGGCGCTCTGTTTGAGTATGCTCTGCTTCTTGTTTCCCGAAGTGTGGAATACCTGCAAAACAGAGGAAGTTCGGTGGAGATTTGATTTTCCCATGAACTCTCCGACGATCAAGTCAGTTTAGAGTATGATAAATATTTTTGGATATCTGGCCTTTCCCCCTTACCTTCTATTCATTTCCCTTTTTATAGATACTTTGATTAAGGAAGTTACCACAATGAGATCGTGGCTCTTTCATTGTGGTCGGCAGTTTCGTCCAGGATTTCCTGTTATGTAGAAACGGACTTGGATCATGGAGTTCATGGGAGAATAAACCGTCATTGATGTAGTGGGGTCATAAAATCCGTTTTTAGCGCTGATGGATTTATGGAATCATTCAAGTGCAAATCAGTTATTCTTATGAATAATGACGCTTTTGCCTTTGATGTGCACTTTTGGCGGTTCAGTGGCCCCTCAGCGAAGTACCATATGGCGAAGTATGTGGACTTCGCTGGTCGGTCGAAGCTTGATAGTCCAACTAGTGTGTGACTTCGTATATAAGAAAGAAGTTAGGGTTTCTAATGGTGACCTACTATCTCTTCACCCTCTGCGTTTGTCACTAATGGCAGAATGTCAGCCGACAGAAAAACTTTTTCACCTTCCTCGATGCATTGATCTTGGCAAACAATCATATCTGCAAGTAAGAACTCTTTTACGGCCATTTAAGACCCTTTTCTCATATACATCTCCATTTTTCAGTATCTTTTGCTTTCCTGCTTCCATAGTTTTCTGCCATTACTACCTCTGCATCCTGAAGATTCTTTCGTCCTTGTTTTCGTCGCAAGTTCAGTCATATTTTTTAGACTTCCATCTCAATTATCACTAAAAAAGCTATGTTTTGTCTTCTTCTGGGCTACTGGTTTTTAATTTCCACCATTTTTGACATGTATGCAAGCTTTAAATACTTTTATTTTTATATCTTTTGGCCATTGTAAGGAAAATGTAGCTTTGCTTTACTCTTTTTCGGGGATGTTGTCGTGAGAATGATGCTTTTTTGTATATATTTTCTGGTATTGTGTTTCTGTTTGTAAACTATCGTAAAGTAGAACTGGTTCTGTCTTCATGTGTTTCGTTGTTTTTCTGGGTTAGGTTTTTAGGAATAGTTTAGGTTTCTTTTCTGGGTAGCTTTTTGAATGGGGTTCTTAAACATTGAACTTCCATTTGCAGGTAAAAATAGCTGCCCAAGAAGAACGTGTTAGGGAGGTTGAGGGTCTCATGACTGAAGGTTTTGGAGACCCAGCCTGATAGGCCAGAGGATGAAGTTACAGTGGCGGTTGTTAGGGAGGACCAAGCTGTGGCTTCTGTGGGTATTCCCTTCCAGCCACCTATGCTTGAACCCCTTGCCACCGACTTTTGTTTTGGCGAAGTAGGCTCACCCAAGAACAGGCTAACTCCTTTGCCCGTAGTTATAGTGTAGACCCCAACATTTATAAGATTTTGTAGTTCCCGAAGCAGGTAGAATGTCACTTCGCCATATTCCCCTACCCTTAGCGCACTTCGAAGTAGGACTTAGGCTTCCTATGAATCCTGCTTTCGTAGACTTTCTGGTATTTGCTGAGTCCAGCCCGACCAAATTCAACCAAACGCTATTCGCACCCTTTTTTCCTTAATTTGCCTTTGTCGTAGGTTAGGTTTTGAGCTTTCGATGGATATTCTTAGGATGTTCTTTTCTTCACTTCGTATGTCGGACAACACTCTTTCACTTCGTCTGCGTAGAAATAAGGTTCAGCTCTTTGACTTTCCACCCAATAAGGTAGATTTTAAAGGGAGGTGGGTGATGGTAGAATCAAAAATAGGATTTCCTTTTCGGCCAAGTGTTAGTGAAGACTACCAATGGTCTCAAATCTAGTACTCCTCCTCCCTTAACCACTCCGAAAAATCCTTCTTAGAATTTATTACCCGGGATTTAGGAGATAATCACCAGCACCAGACCCGGGTATACTCCACCGCCGACCTATTAAATGAGGCTAGCTTAAGGTGGTGTGGCATAGGAGCTGGTTTGGATGCCGCAAGAGGGAGCTGGATTTTGAAGTAGAAAGTCCTAATCATGACTGGACTATACACCCCGGGGGTGTCTTTTCTACGCACTGCAAACTGTGCACTTCCACTGCCCGGGGTTGTCGTACTAGCCGAGGTAACTTTGTTTTTTTTTATGACTAACTCATCTCTCTTTTTTTTTCAGGTCCAACCATGTTCGGACTAGCCTGGGCAATCGCGAGGAAAGTAGAAATGTTAGGCAGTCGCATCTAGACTCCTTACCTCGATTTCCACCAAGGCTGGTAGATCGAGGGGATTCAGGGGACACAGTCCTTTCTTACCCCTCTTCTGCTGATCAGACAACGCGTCGGGGAAGGAACCCCCGATGTCCACGGGATAGGGGATCAAGGGTTCAGACTCCCCAATCTGCCCCCGCTGAACCTCGAAGGGAGGCAACCCTTGATCCCATTGAAGTCACCCACTCTGAGGGTGAGGACGAAGAGGAGCAACTTTGCCCTCGTCAAATGTGAAGGACTTCGCCTCGCCGTCTTCCTACTTCGACGGAGATACTTGCTGATTCTCCCTCTTCTCTTCCAGACGAAGCTCCTGAGGAAAATCTCCCACTGGAGGTTCAAGAAGAAGTGCCGCCGGCACCTGTTGCCGAAGTTAGAGATGAGGCCCCCACGGAGGGATCTGGACCTTCGTGGCTACGACCGGGGTCTGAAATGCCAATTGAGGAGGAGGCTCTGAGGGAGTTAGCGTCAGAGATCACAACCAGGACTCCTCCCCTTAACAATATTCGTTTCACCAACCGGTATGCGGCTTCTTTCATTGGCGGTGCAGTCTTGAACTGGGCTGCATTTGTTGAATCCCTGGATTTGATGGGGAGATAGGAGTAGACGAAGCAACTAACCGTGTTGGAGCTCTTCTTGCTCAGGTAATCTTCTTTGGTTTTATTTTTTTTTGAGTTTTTTCCCTTCCTTTTTTTTAACATCTTTTCTTGGAAGCTTTCCTCCTATATTCTTTATATCTCCAGCTCACGATCCACTGAGGCAGATGAGTGAGCTGCCGCCGACGTAGAGTGGTGAGCTGCAAACAAACCTCGCCTTACTGCCTTGGAGGCAACAATTGCTGACTAAGCTGATTGTTTGGAGTTAGCCGCGGGTGAAAAATCCCGGATGCTAAGTGAGACAGCTGATCTAAGGGAGAAGCTCCTTAAGGCCAAGGAGAGGATAGCGGAGTTGGAGGCAGCAAACTCCGTACTGAATACAGCCCGGGATGAGGCTATCGTGAGTCGCATCTCCACTCAAGAAGAGTTGAACTTTTGTAGGTCGGACACTTTCAAGAAAAATATCATCGACGACTTCAAGAGTTCAACAGAATATCACGAGGAGATCGGCCATGAAGCTGGGTCATTTTTGGACAAGGGTTGTGTCCACATCATCTGTCAACTCCACCCACGTTTCAGAGATAAATCTATTCTTTTGAGGGCCTTTTCTGCCAACTTCGATAACGAAGCATGTAGAAAGGGTGCTAATTTTGTTCCCTTCACTTCAGAAGAAATGGATGCATTGAAGGAGCGGGATGAGAAGAGAGGTCGTCCTTTTTGGAATCCTCCAACTCCGTCTAAGCCGACTTTTTGGGATATGCTCGATGGCTCGAGCTCTGCCCCTTAACTTTATTTTTTGTAACATTTTTGTATGAACTTTGTCTATTTTCTTGAACTTCAATGAACTTCTCTTTGCTATTTCCTTGCGTATTTATCATTGTGTTTCCTTATCCTGTAATACATGACTTAAAAATTTCACAAGTTAAACGCAGTACCTCGAAACCAGAAGGCGAGTAACTTACATCTTCCCAAGCTTTAACTTGGTACTTCGGAATCAAAAGATTAAGTAACAATTTTCCCAAGTTTAACTTGGTACTTCAGAACCACGAGATTAACTCAATGGTAATTTTCATAATTTTCCCAAGTTTAACTCGGTACTTTAAACCACAAGATTTAACTCGGTACTTTAAACCACAAGATTTAACTTAATGGTAAATATTAGATAATTTTTCAAGCTTAACTCGGTACTTTAAACCACAAGATTTAACTTAATGGTAAATATTAGATAATTTCCCAAGCTTAACTCGGTACTTTAAACGACAAGATTTATCTCAATGGTAAATATTAGATAATTTCCTAAGCTTAACTCGGTACTTTAAACCACAAGATTTATCTCAATGGTAATTTAATAACTTTCCCAAGCTGAACTTGGTACTCTTATTTCCAGATTAACTCGAAATGTAATTAAACTGATATTCACCGAGGTTAACTCGGTACTTGCCACTAAATTTAAAATCTTCCCAAGATTAACTCGGTACTTGACTCACGGGTACTAGTCTATACATAGTACATTTTCAAATGATTCGCATGCCAAGGATTCAGAGGGAGAATACCATCTTTGTTCATGAGTTTGTATGTGTTAGGTCTCACTTCATCCTTGACGAGATACAGGCCTTCCCAATTTGGGGTTAACTTGTTTGTTGTTATGTGCCTTGTTGTTCCTTCAATTTTTCGGAGTACTCAATCTCCAATCTTGATTGGTCTCTTCAACACTTTTTTATCATGAACTTTTTTGGTTCTTTCCTTGAATGCCTGTGATTTTAGGCGGCTTGCGATTCTCCACTACTCTAGCAGATCTAAATCCATGTTCCTTTTTCCTTCGTTGATGTCTTTATTGTACATCGTAACTCTTGTCGTGGGAAGTGAGACTTCGGCTGGTGCTATTGCCTCTGAACCGTATATAAGTGTGTATGTTGTCTCTCCAGTGGGGCCCCTAGTCGAAGTTCGAACTGACCATAAAGCGGAATTTAGCTCGTCAACCCACTTATTAGACTTTCCTTCTAAATTCTTCCGTAAGGCAAGTAACACTAACTTGTTTGCGGCTTTTGTTTGACCATTCCCCTGAGGATGTGCAACTGAAGTTTTCCAATGTTTAATATGTAGCCTGGCATTCCGAGGTGAATTTGGATGAAAATTGAACTCCATGGTCGGTAATCACTGCTTTGGGAACGCCAAACTGACACAAAATATTTTGCCGAAAGAATTTGGAAACATTTTCCTCCGTTGGATTTGTCAATGCCTTTGCTTCAATCCACTTCGAAAAGTAATCAACTGCCACAACTAAATACTCGTAGCCATTTCGTGTTTTTGGGAATTTTCCCATTAAGTCCATTACCCACATGTCGAACGGCCAAGCCACCACAACTGGGGTCTGTGCTATATATGGCAACTGTGGTATGTTCCAAAAAATTTGGCAAGTGTCACAACTTTTGACATATTGCCTAGCATCCTCTTTTAGAGTTGGCCAGTAGTATTCTTGGTTGATCACCCTTACTGCCAGTGTCCGAGCTCCAGGATGTCCTCCGCATACACCCTTGTGCAACTCGGCGAGTAAGTCGCTTACTTATGGCGGTGGAATGCATCGAAGTAGCAGCTTGGAAAATGAACGCCGATATAAAATGTCATCATGGATCATGTACCTGGCTGACTGTCGGCGTATTTGTCTAGCTCATGTGAGATCATTCAGCAAAATCCCTTGCTGGATGAATTTTACCATCTCGTCAACCCAATCTACAGATGTTGGTTGTAAGGGTTGTATTAAACAAGGTCCCTTTGAGGATAAAATTATTTCCACCGGGATGCCCTCCTCATTTTGAGCTTCCCTAGAAGCTATCTTCGTTAGCATGTCTGCCAATTGGTTATCTTTTCAGCTGACCAGAGATAAGTAGAAAAGATTGAACTTCTTTTTCCATTGTCTTGCTCTGTCTATATATGGTTGAAGACTTTCTGAATGTACTGCATAAGTGCCCTGGACTTGATTCACCACCAAATGTGAGTCACTGTAGACCTTTAAAGCCGTTATATTTGCTTCGTGGGCTCACTCCATCCCTAGGAGTAATGCCTCATACTCCGTCTGATTATTTGAAAGTTTGGACTCTAATTTGATAGCTCGCATCTCGGTGTATTGCTTATTGGGAGAAGTTAAAATTATTCCCACGCCTACCCTGCTAGCGTTCACTGCTCCGTCTACTCTTAATTCCCAAGCATCCATCATTGACTTGCCCTCGTCCAGATTTAACTCCGTAAACGATCCTTCTGCTAGGAAGTCAGCTAAGGCTTGTGCTTTGATAGTAGACCGGGGTTTGAAGGTTATGTCCTGCCCGCACAATTCGATAGACCATCAGAGTATTCTACCTGAGTGATCTAATTTGTAGAAAACTTGTCGTAGGGGGGTGTCAGTGTATACTATAACCGGATGAGACTCGAAATAAGGCCTGAGTTTTTCGTGTTGTAATCATAATGCATATGCTAGCTTTTTGATATTAGAATATCGAGACTCAGTATCATTTAAGGCCTTGCTTACGAAGTACACGGGGTATTGTTTTGACCCTTCTTCCTTTATCAAAACTGATGCTACAACCAAGTCAGAGAAACACAGGTATAGAATGAGTGTCTCCCCCATGTTTGGAGATCGCAGCAAAGGAAGCTTTAACAGGTGGCTCTTTATGCTTCTCCAGGCACTGTTGCATTTTGGAGTCCATTTGAAATCATTCTTAGAATCTTTCAGGGTTTTAAAGAATGGTAGGCATCTTTCCGCTGATTTTGAGACAAAACGTCCTAGAGTTGCAATACACTCGTTTAACTGTTGAACATCTTTGATGCATAGGGGTTCAGTTAGTCGGGCTATGGCCTCCAACTTCTTGGGTTTGCTTCAATTCCTCGCTCAGATGTCATGAAACCAATGAACTTCCCAGATTTTACCCCGAATGTGCACTTCGTGGGATTTAACTTGAGATTAAACTTGGCAGGCTTGAGAATGTCTCTTCAAGGTCGTCCAGGTGCGACACTCCGCGCTTGGTCTTAACGACCATGTCATCCACGTAGGCCTCTATATTTCTTCCTATCTAATATCGGAGGATGTGGTTCATCATTCGTTGATAAGTGGCCCCTGCATTCTTTAAGTCGAATGGCATAACATTATAACAGTATATGACCCCTGCAGCCCGAAACGAAGTGTGTACCTGATCACTTGGCTTCATTTTGATTTGATGATAACCTGAGAAAGCATCCATGAAGCTTAGGAATTCATAACCCACGGTGGAATCCACGACTGCATCGATCCGGGGTAGCGGGTAACAATCCTTAGGACATGCTTTATTGAGGTCATATAATCAACACACATCCTCCACTTTCCGTTAGCTTTCTTAACCATCACCACGTTAGCCAACCATTTGGGGTATTTGACTTCGTGAATGAACCCATCTTTCAATAATTTTTCTATCTCTTCTTTCATGCCTTGCATCTTTTCTTCTCAGAACTGTCTGGGCTTTTGCTTTATTGGGTGGCATGCAGCACTTATACTAAGTGCATGCTCTGACACCGAAGTGTCAATGCCCAGCATGTCCTCTGTACGCCAAACGAAGCTGTTTGGTGAGCTTTGAGAAAATCAATAACGTCTTGTCGAAGAGCACTTGGCATCTCTCTACCAATTTTTGCAGGTTGTTGAGGATACTCTGGGTTAATGACTATTTCCTCAAACTCCTTGTCATGAGAGACTTCAGCAACTAAATCGCAAATCTTTTTTCCATTATCCTATGTATCCTTTCGTCCTGGTTGGTACTCACCGAATTAATAGAATCGATTTCAACCAGTTATTCCCTCTTTCTCTTTATTTTCATGATTTGTCCTAGAAGACTTCGGGGACTGCTTTTGACGAAGCCTACACCTCGTTGGGTGTTAAACTTCACTTGCTGATGAGATGTTGATATGACAAGGTCGAATGCCGCGTGAAAAGGAGTTCCTAAGATTGCATTGTACGGGGAATCCAGATTACCACATAAAATTTTACTTCCTATGTTCGTACTTTTTCTCCTTCTCCGATAGATACTTGAATTTTTATTGTCCCCTTTACTGGGACTTTGTGAGTGGTGAACCCTTCCAAGACCATCTTACTAGCCTTAAGATGGTCATCTTTTAGGCTCATCTCCTTGAAACACTGGAGATACATGATATTCTTGGTGGCCCATGTATCGACCAGAACTCTTCTTATTGTGCATTTGTCAATCTCGTCTCGCGTCATTCGTAATTCGAGGACAATAGGAGCGAATTTTGCCTCCTCGTTATGTTCCAACTCTTCGTTTGAAAAGGAAATAACTTCGCGTTGTATGAGCTCATACTCTGGGATGAGGTACGATTTGGTGAGGTTATATATTCTCTTCTTGATTTTCTTGATAGATGTTAACTCAAGGTTTATCATGTTGATAACCCTCTCACCTTTGCCTTTATACTGCTGAATGTCGGCTACATATTCTTTTAGACATCCTTCTCTGATGACTCGCTCGATTACCCTTTTTAATTAGATGCAATCTTCGGTCGTGTGCCCATAATCCAGGTGAAACCCACAGAACTTCGTATTATCCCGCGTGGGGAACGACTAGGGTCTCATCGGAATAGGGTCTTTAACTCCATATTTTTCTTTAATCACTGCGACCAGCTTGCTTTTGGGACGTTTAGAGGTGTAAACCCCTCAGGCCTTTTACCTCGATTTTTATCCTTTCTTTCCGAAAAGTTTTGAAACACATCTTTCTATGGATCGTGATGCTTATCCTTCTTTTTGGTGGTGAATTCATGTGCGCTGCTTTCGGCTAGCGCAACTTTCCGAGCAACATTGAACATTTCTCCAATAGTTTCTGGCTTTCTCAACTGGTGCTCTGTATACAACATTCTACACCTAAATCCTCCTTCAAAACATGTGATGATAGTATCTTGGTTGATTCCTTCTATGTCATTATATGTTTTCTTGAATCGTTCCAAGAAAGATAGTAAAGATTCATCGTCCTGCTGTTTGATATTTGCAAGATCTCCTCTTGTCTTCGGGATTGTCCTTGCGGTACCGAATTTATCTAAAAATATATTTTCTAGGGTATGCCAAGAGTCAATTGTACCTGCTTTAATAGAGGTGAACCACGTTAAAGCTTTATCCGACAAAGTGCTCGGAAATGCTTTGTACAATATTGCTTCGTCATTTATGACTAAGCCCATGGCCGATTTATAACGGTAGATATGTTCGAGAGGTCGTGTTTGCCCAGAGTAAAGAACAAACTGTGGGATTTTGAGAAACGGATCAGGGGTGACACCTTGGATCCATTTAGCAAATGGACCCAATTCAATTGATCTCGTCCTCTGGATTTTTGTTGTACTTTTAACCTTTTCGGGGCTATGCTCGGTATAACGCTTTCTAGCCCCTTGCTTCGGAGTGGGTTTTGAAGTGTGGTAACTTTCCCCCACTTCGCTAATAGTTTGATATTGCTTCCCACTTGTTCGCGCAATCGCTTCTCCGCCTTGGTAGCTAAGGTCGGTGTTTGTTGCGGCCGTTGTTCGGAAGTATCGTCTAAGAACATCAATGGCGGTAATTCTTTCCCTGCTTTGCGAAACTCATTCCTTAACTTTAACCATTGTCGGGAGAGCTCCTGCTCTTGTCTTAGAAGCTCGTTCTCTTTTTGCAACTTTTGCAACAGCTCTCTTTCGTCGCTTATCCTTTTGGAAGTGAGATGATCCCTCAAATCTTGAGATTGCCTCGAGGTTTCTGGTTGCGGTCCCAACCTTTCCACAGTTGGGCGCCGATGTGAGAAAGGAGGAGCTGAGGATTGAGCTATCCTTATCGCTGTTTTGCGAGGGGATGCGTGTCGGAGAGTGTGTTGATCTTCATTTGAACGTCTAGACATTGTGATTTGTGAGGGGAAAATATTTCGTTTTCCGGTAACGGAACCAAACTAATTCATCAAAAATTGGTTTAAATAATTTAAAGGTTAAAAGGTAAAGTAATGTCAGACTGATTTCGGGAATATTAAAGTGTGGATCGAGATAGGGTGGATATCAGGCGCTCTGTTTGAGTATGCTCTGCTTCTTGTTTCCCGAAGTGTGGAATACCTGTAAAACAGAGGAAGTTCGGTAGGGATTTGATTTCCCCGTGAACTCTTCGACGATCAAGTCAGTTTAGAGTATAATAAGTATTTTTGGATATCTGGCATTTCCCCCTTACCTTCTATTCATTTCCCTTTTTATAGATACTTTGATTGAGGAAGTTACCACAATGAGATCGTAGCTCTTTCATTGTGGTCGGCAGTTTCGCCCAGAATTTCCTGTTATGTAGAAACGACTTGGATCATGGAGTTCATGGAAGAATAAACCGTCATTGATGTAGTGGGGTCATAAAACCCGTTTTTAGCCCTGATGGATTTATGAAATCATTCAAGTGTAAATTAGTTATTCTTATGAATAATGACGCTTTTGCCCTTAATGTGTACTTTTGGTAGTTATATATATTAAAGAAACAATTATTGATCAAAATATGAATAAAATAGAGTAAATGCCTCTACTATTTAAATAATTAAAAATATTTTAATAATATAAAAAAGGTATTCTAATAAACCTTAATAATATAAAAATATCTAACTATTCATATTCAAAATAAGAATAAAAACATTCTAACATGAAAACTCTAAAGAATATAGACATAAAGCTTAAAACCACTATAGTTGTAAATAAATCAAGTTGTTCACAAACAAAAAATTCGTTCAACTAAATAAATCGAATGTAAACAATTTTGTAAATTTGATTAATTTTTAAGCTTTTCAACACTCAAAACACAAACATAATCTAACATTTTGCCAACAAATTATAAATATTATATATATTATTTAAGAAAATCTATAATATTTAAATTAAGAAATTATATAAATATATATAAATTTTTTCTCTCGGTTCAATATAAATTTTTGTTATTTTATTTTGAAGCCTTGAAAATTTAATATTTTAAAATTTTAACTTTTGTTAATTTTAAAAAATTTTAAATAAAATAAATTTGAATTCAAATTTAAATTTAAATAAATTTAAAAAATGAGCAAATTCGAGTAATACTAACAAATAATTGAATAAATTCAAACAAAAATTTTTGTTCAAAATATTTATAAAAAAAACTCAAACATATATAAAAATTAAACAAATCAAACTCAAATTCTAATGTTAAATTTGACTTGAATCGTACCTCTACACAAAATTGCACCAAGAATTGAAGTTTCTAGACTTCTTCTTTTTCTTTTTTCTTTTTTTCCCTTCATAAACTATATTAACTATTAATTATTTATACCAATGAAAACAAGACAACAAAGGAAGTCCATAACTATGAAAGAAACTTGTAACTCCCTTTTAACTCTCATCAACTTTTTTTAATTTATATCAATTTGCCTTAAATTCAACCTTGGTTGTATCGGTTATCCATTTGCTACCTCATGATTACCCTTTACTACATGCCTTGTGACGAAGGATTTAGAATGAATTCTCTTGTTTGAATATATATATTGATATAAAGTCTTACCTCGTAGCCTTTATTAAATAAAATTTAAAACTATTTATTTAGAAATATGCTTTAAACTCATAAAATGAATTAAAGTGAACAATATATATATATATATATATAAAGACACACATTGGGAGGATCATTTATTACTTATATACGGAGTAAATTAAATTAAATTAATAAATTGTAACATTGGATTACATTGATAGAGAAAGTATTGTACATTCTAACATATACCGCGACAACATAAGGACCCTATGTTTTCCTTATTAAAGTAGGCGTGCAAGCTATAATTAATGCTAGGAGAATGAACCTTTCACTACTCAAAGACCTAATCCATCCAAATAAATAATAAATACACAAACCTTTACATTTAATTTCAGGACAAATGGAAATTCTTTTAATTTATTTCAACCAACACTAATTCTAATTTATGTGGTTTATTACAAATTATAATAAAATTTAAAAATCACTATTTCTGGCTGTATTTTGACTTGTATATATATATATATATATATATTTCATTGTTAATTGTGTCCTTCGAATAAACAAAATATATTGTTTATTATTATTTTATCTAAAATAAAATAAAGCTTTTTTATATAATTATCATAATTGAGCTTCTTAAAGATATTCTACACTTAGGTAATTTATTTGAGTAACATTATTAAGTAGTATATATTTTTTAAAAATGTTAAAATTCGATTTGACTCCAATTTAAATTAAAAAGAAAATGAGATTGCAAAATAAAAAATGTATTGACTAAATTAATTTAGATGTATAAATTATTTAAAGTTAATAATATGTGTTTTGAGTTAAGTAGTGGTTTAGATGAATGATAAATAATGCACCTCATTAGTAGATATTTGATATATATAAAAGCAAAGCTAAATTATAGTGTGGGCTAAAGTGTCATTATCTGAAAATGATGTCCTTGACCAGGTGTCATCAACTATTACCTCGAGCTTATAAAAACCCGTCATTACACGCACTAGCTAAACGACACGTGGTATACTCTTGCCGACAAAATCCTCTCTCTCTTCTCATTGGGTCTTTGATTGACCTTCTTGGACACGTGGGTCCCAACCATTCGTGGATTTCATATTTTACACGCCAAAAGGAAAAAAGAATGGGGAATCTTCTTGTGTATGTGGATCCCACCTTACTTATAATGCTTTTGCAACTTGACACGTAGATCCCACACTGTGGGACCCACATAAATTCCCCAACCGTATACATTTTATTTCCATTAAATATTCATCACAATAATAATAAATCCAAATCGTACAAGATAATCACTCAATATTAATATTTTATATCCAATTTTCAATTGTATTCAAATTTGATGGAAGCAATTTTATATTTTACATTTTACATTTTTTTGATAATTTTTATTTTAAGCTAAAATTTATATAATAAAAAATTTATTCTAATTTATTTAAAGAAAAGAAAGATATACATATAAATGTTACGTCATAATTACGTTCTTTCCTATATTATATTAATGTATATAACGCTCTTATTTTGGTCCACTCCCTTTTTTTTTCTAATATATATATATATATATATTATTTTCCATTGAAGATAAATCAATAGGGAGTCTCATTAATTATATGATTTTGACATGTCCAATAATATGCCAAAGGAATTAGATACAATATTCATTTGACAATTTTACATTTTATTATCTCTTCTTTTTTAAAAAAAATTAATTTATTACAAATTAATCCGTTTTTTAAATCATTTAAATTTCAATTAACATATCCCCGATCGATACATGTAAATAGAAGAAATAAGTTTTAGCTTTTAAAATTAATGTAATATTTTATATTCTGAAGAGAAAACTTATTTAAAAAATCAGCAATTTTAGGATTAAATATATATATATATATATATATACACACACACAAGCTTTTGTGTACTTTTTAAGATAAAAAATAATTGAGGATTGGAGCATATGTTTCACATAATTAAGTATTTAATAGAGAAAAGTTTAGTAAATATATAAAGATTGTGGAGGAAAAAGAAAGAGAGAGATAGAGCACTTACCAAAATAAATAAATAAACTTTTTTTTAAAAATTGAATATTCACATATATATATATATATATATATATATATATATATATTATAAGTTACAACATTATCATTATTATTAATGTGTTTACTAGTAGAAGCACATTATCATTTATATGAGCTACTTTTTCAAAGGGTAGAAGCACATGATTTGGAATTTTAGGTTCTGTATTTTTTGTTATTTTTATTTTTAGAATCTAAAATTGCATTCCAACTTCTATTTATGAATGAATTTCAAAAAAATTTATATATATATAATACTAACAAAAAAGATATATATTATCTCCAATATAAGTTCTTCCATGGTAAAGCTGAAAAAAAGAATCATTAATATAAATATAGAATAAGAATATGTTGCAAAATGTAAGAATGAAATTAGTAATAAAAGTTTGAATATACTGAGGATATTAGAATAAGGATGTCTGTATGTGCCAATTGTACATTACTATTACTTATATCTTAAAATATCTCTCCAAAATAAATTATTAAAATAAATAAATAAATAGTATTCTGCACCTCAATTAATTAATTAATTAGACAAAAATAATTTTTTATGAGATATATACGAGAAGAAGCTAATAATTGTAAACTCATACGGTTCAACCCTTTTCTGTTTATTTATTTGCGTAAATTCAACATGTACTTGATTGATGGACGAGAAATTTTTTCTTTTTTTTTTCTTTTTGTGGACCACATAAGCATTAATTAAATATATATATACAGAAAAAAGAAAAAAAAAAGGAAAAGAAAAAGAAAGGGGATAAGAATTTCTTACCATTCCACAATTCGACAAGCATTTTATTTGTGGGACAAACGATACACATGTTAGTCGTTTTAACTTTGTATTTCACCAAAAGCAATAGTTTTTTCTTCTTTTTTCTTCTTTTTTATTTTCCACTGTCTTTAAGTTTGTGTTTTAGTTATCTTCCTTTTGTAATATTATATAAAATTATAAAACTAATACCTTTAAATTAATTATCTAAGATCAAGATTAAATATCTTCTGATTTTTTTCAGATTTTTTAATGTTGGGCAAAGCTTTTGAAGATTAACTATTAATGGTGACAAATATCCAAGTTTTTATCCTCCGTTCAATTATGAATTGTGTTAACAGAACAAAAGAAAAAAAAAAAAAAATGTAAAAGGAGGTTAACGGAATGGGGAGATAAGAAAAATAAAAATCTAATATAAAAAATATCTTTTCATTAATACATAATATATACAAGATTGATATATATAGATAATATAAAAAATATAAAAAATATAAAAATATCTAATATATTACAAAATATTTAAATATTATTTTAACAACAAATTTTATTTACTAGTACAACTTGTCTCTTAACAATATTATCCTAAAAATGGTCCAATGATTTTATGTTCAGACGGAATATATACATATGTGTGGTGTGTATATATATGTAAATAATAAAATTTTGTGATTTTAAATATTATTTAAATTAATTAAATGCATAATAAATTCATTATGAAATAACACAATACCATTTGAGAATCTTGACATCCATAGAAATTAGATAAATTATTCAGAATTATTCCTTTAGCCCGATAAAACTCAGTATCATTCTTTAATTAAATATTTTATTCATTACCAACTGTTCATAGCAAATCCTTACGAAGGAGTGTTTTTTCAATCAAGATACTTTTTTCAAATGTATGAAGAATTAGGAGTCTCATCACAATCGAAAAATTATTGTGAGGGAAGTATAAAAGCTAGGAAATGTGTCATAATGAAGGATCTTCCAAGCTAGATTAGCCAAGAATGCTTATATCCTTAAGAATTGATTAAATCCTTTTATATCCTTAAAAAAACATGGTCAATTATTATTATTATTATTACTATTTTTACTCGTACAAATATTCTCCCATTTGATTAAGTTTAACTTATTTGTTCCCTTTGAAATCACAACTCTAGAAAAAACCCACTCATGATTTAATCAACAAATCTCTTTGGAAATTCAAAGCAAAATATCACATAGATAAGAATAGCTTGTTGCAGTTTTTCACTTGTCTTAAAAGAAATATATTTATTAAGAATATTATGCCACTAGCAAGCTGAATTTGAGTCAAAGAAATTTATATGGTTCAATTTGAGGGTTTATATATATATAGAAAATAAAATACGGTATATAAACTTAAAGAATAAAATAATGGAATCCAATAGTTCGGGAGTTGGTAAGCGAACTCCTAAATATTTCTTTCAGGGCGAATGGTCAAGTGTTCAAATCCCCTTGAAGCAGAGTAGCTCCATGTTTAAAAGCAAGTTCTGGGTCAGGTCCTCATTTTCGAGTAAAAGTTGAACTCTACGAGTCTTACAAAAAATGTGAGGATACGGAGTTTAATGATATAATAAAAAAATTATTTTGAAAAAGATATAATTAATTAATGAATTTATCAAAAAAAAATTAAAATTAGTCCAAGAAAGTTTATTTTTCTTTTCTATCTAATGATGATATTTTATTTGATACTAAGAATTCAACATATTTGTATGAAACTAAACATTCTTCGCTTTATAAATTTTCAAATGAAAAATATAGGAGAGGCATCTAATGCCATCAAATTTTCAATATTAACAAAGTAAAACTAAGAATTAATTGGATATGAAACTAACTTTTGAATGGATTAATATCAAAATTAAAAGGAAATAAATGTAATCTTAACCAATGCCCAAAAATGTGTTCATATAATTATTGTTGGTTAATAAATAAGTATAAAAGACATATTTTCATATGTATATATATATATATGTATGTATGTATGTATGTATGTATGTATGTATATAATAGTTCTTTTTTACAAATGCATGAAGGGTAAAATAGAACAAAATACAAGTGTTGGGCAGTGTATCAAATCAACATTCTTAATCTCTTGATTATTGTGTAATTAAACCGTATAAGATTCCTTTCGGACACATTATAAGCTGGATAAAGCGAAATTAATTAATTATGGTACTAATTGTTTTGTCAATTGAAGACAACAATGAATGATGTTGACACTGATTATAAGTATTAACAAACACTTATCAAATTCGATTTGAATGAAAAGTTCCCACGTTCCATGTATTATATTAAACCCTAAATTATTATTATTTAATTTTTTTTTCTTCTTTGTATGGCTGCTCAAAGGGCGAGATTGTAAAGGGATTTTGTAGGCTCAAAAGGCAATTATTTATTATTTCTTCCATTCTAATTTCAATATCTTTCTTACTCTAAAATTCAATGTTTATACTTTTTTATCACAAATATATTTTGGATAATGTATGACAAAGATATTGGGATATTTTATTCATTTCTCTTAACTTTTAACACTAAACTAATTTTTTAATCCAAAATAATAGACACTTAATTAAAAAGGGACAACAATTTGAAAGAAGGAGATTAAGCCACGTTAATATGTTGAATATTTTGAAAAAAAAAATTATGTTTTATATTTAGTATTATTAATAATAATAATAATAAAAGGAGTATTTAAAACAAAGGAATTGTTTGTTAAGACAGAAGAGAAGACAAAGTCACTCCAAAGGGTTCAGTGATGAAAATACTGTCCAAAATTAATTACTGGCAACAAATGTTAATTTTGTCGAAGGAAGCTGACATGAGAAAGGCAGTAATTAAAAATTCAAAGTAACATGTCCTAATTACCATTTGACAATGGCTGCCATATATATATATATATAGAATAGTACAAGTAACATGTAATAATATGTGTTCTAAAGTTGTAGTGAGAGGTGGGGTTTGATGTTAGAATTATATGTTATTATGTTTTAATACATATATATATATATGTGTGTGTGTGTGTGTGTGTGTGTGTGTGTGTGTGTGTATCGTTCAATTGAATAAAGCTCATGGAGGGGTTTGCAAGCTGTTGAAATTGGCCGGGGTCCAACTATGACAAAAAAAAAAAAAAAAAGTACAAACAATTCCTTTATTTATGTGAAAAGGATTTAGTTTCTCTATATAATTTTTTATTTTTAAAAATGAAATATTATGTTTATTGTTTAAATTCAATGTAATTATTCAAAATAAAAAAATAAAAGAAAAAAATTATGAAAAGGAAGTGAAATGTCTAGATACATCATTTTGGTGAAGAACCCTACTTCATCATTTTGTTTTTTCTTTACTTTTTACTCATTATTAGACTCTAAATGCAAATTAACTATATGGCAAAATTATATTGTACTACATAATTAAGAAAGTCTCATTTAATTTGAGTTGTTATCTAAATAAAACTCTTTAAAGTAAATAAACAACTCTATTTCAATTAAATTGTATTCCAAATATACCTCTAATGTTCAATAATATATATATATGTATGTATATATTTTTGAACATAAAATGGGAACTCAAACTCGGTTTGTTGTCTAAGACTAGAAGAACTTTGGAAAGTATGGAAATAAGTGGAACCGTGGCATTGGAATAGTGAAAGTATTATTTTTGATATCGATAAATAAAATTCACTATTTCAACCGTGCCATTGGAACAGAGAAACTTGTTTCGTGAAGTTTGCGGCACTAAAATGTTTTGGGAAAATTGCTACTTTAATCCATAAAGTTGTACTTAAAGTTTATTTATACTTTTTCATATTTTTTCTTTTCTTATTTCTTAATATATTATAGTCCTTAAATAACTTTATAGCTCTTAATTTGTGCATATATATATATATATATATATATTAGATATTGTAACCCTTAATTTTATTATTTCTTTATTCAAAATTGTACGAAAATTTGTGTGTTTATATATATATATATGTATATATTTTTCATTACATTACAATATATATACACACAAATTTAAGTTATGTCCACTCACAAAATTAAAGTAAATGCCGTAATTATAGATCCAAATTAATCAAAATTAAGAATTAAATGAAATATAGACATTAGTGGAAAAGTTTGCAATTAATTAATCTTTGTCTAATTAATTTTATCCTTGAGGAAGATTACTTAAGTGAGAATTGTTGTTTCTATATACGAATTATTCAAATTTTATACGTAAAATAAAATTTGAGTAAGAGTCTTCTCAATTCATTAATTTTAACATCATTGGATAATGAAACAATAATCCATACTAGATTGAATGTCAATCCCTTAATTTAAGGCATACTGCTTTTATTAAAGATTAATTTAATCCAAATCATCAAATTAATAATTAAACAATGGTCTTAGTAGAATTTTGAATGTCGTAACATGTTTGAATATATTACTATAAAATTCAATCTATTAATAATACTAAAATTATTAGTACTTTTGAATAGATAAATTTTTTTTAATATATTCTAACTTAAAAGGTTATGTTTAATTGTTTTAGTCATAATAAATAAATTTAGCTAGTTGTTGAGTTAATCTCCCATAAAGAATTAAAAGATTCGATTCTTTAATAATATTAAAATAGAATTTAATTCTATGATAAAATAATAAATACAAGATCAACAAATTAGTGTTATAATCTGCTTCAAATAATACTATTACATCAAAAGTTTTGAATTTGTTGTCAAGATTGTTCCTTTCTCAATTCGGGAGAAAAAGGAGACTTACTTTTTTTCTTTCAATATCGCATGAAACTCAACTAATCTACATTTTCAATCTTAAAGTTAGTGATTTATTTAATTATAAATAAAATTATTATCAACTAAATATATTTAAAAATTATAAAAAATAAATTAAAAATAAAAAGAGAAGAAAAATAAAATGGAAAGATTAGATTGTTGAAGAGGTAAAAGTTTAGCTTCAATGAATACTACTTTCACTTTTGACTTTATTCTAAATGATTACTTATATATGAATAAGGCAAGAAAGTGCATGAACCCGTACAAACATTCATCAAGGATCTTGCCCCCACCTATCTCCTCTCAGTTTCAATTATTGCAACCCCTCCACATCTATATATATATATATATATATATATATATATTTCTCTTTACATTAATACCTATATTTCAACAATTGTTCCACTAAATTGATTAGAATTTAAAAATATAAGTTTACTTATATCATGTTATTCGTTATATATATAATAATTTATTAGTAAATGATAAATTATTTGTACAATTAAACTATACAAATAATTTGCTGAATTTTTTCAAATAAAAAAATTTATTTAAAATTATGCATTTGATGTTATAATTATATATAAGTAATGTTACAATCCAGTATAAGTTATTAACTTGATATATTTAGAAATACATTATAAATGTTATAAAATATTAGGAGTTAATACTATAAATAACCATACAAAATTTAGAGTTAAAAAAAATAAATTGAACTAAATTTAAATTACTTAAAATAATATTTTATAAATTCCAAATAATTTAATTCTCATAATCAATTATGATTCAAGGTACTTCATCTATTCCATTAATACTTCAATTTTTTATTTTATTTTTAAGGATGTATTGAAATATATATATATATATTAATTTTATGAGTATAGAAAGTAATTGCATGTATGGAATAATAGAAAAGAAGAGTAACAGACATTAATAAGGTACCATGTAAAATCATTACCACAAGCGAAAGAATGAAATATGATTACGTTAGTGGAATACTGATGAAGGAAGATCTTCAAACCTAAAAAGAACCTCGTTATTGTCAGTTTTATAAGCTTCGTACTTTTTTTTTTTTGATAAGTTATAAGCTTCGTACTTTGACATATGAAGAAAAGGATTATAAACTATATTTTATTAATATAGTACTCTTTGATTGATATCTCAGAAAACCTTAGCAGCCACTATATACATACATACATATATATATATATAATATATATATATCCATGCAAATCAAAGGGTCGATGTTACAATAAACTAGAAAACTAGTTAAAGGGTATGCCACATCTTCCAATATATATATATATATATATAACAGTAAAATTTCATTTATTCAGAGGAAGGAAAGAGGCGTTACAAATGGGTTCTTATAAAAAATAAATATAGCTTGAACACAAATACATATTATAGGACAAATCATTATTAAAAGCATGTAAATAAGAACAGAACGTTTTAAGAAATTGGTTTTCAAATGTAATTCGTCATGTTATAGTAATAAAGTGAACATGAATTAAAAATTACAAACTTAATTTAAATTGGAAAAATAAATTATTAAAATAGATTTATAAGTGAATATTGTACGACCATTTAAGGGAATATAATTTTAATATATTTTAAGATTAACCATATAACAATGGTGAATATTTAAACAATTTTATATTTTAGGATGAGATTTATTATATTCATTGAATATTGTCGGTATATTTCTTTACATGCTTAGAAAAGTTTAGACAAAAGAGTGCTTCCATCAAAATGGGGAGAGCTAAACACACATTTTCTTTTCTTTTCTAATTTTTTATTTTCCCCGTATTTTATTGAGTCATTTTCTATCTTGATTTTGCTTTTTGATAAAAACAAATATTTTATATGTTCTGTTTGTGCTTCTATGGCATCAAAAGTATAAGTAATATGATTTTTAAATATAGTGAGGATCAAATGATGTTTACTGACTAGGTGACACATAACAAGGGCACTTCACTATGATTTATTATTATATATCTATTTCATATATTTAATGAGTTAATGGAGACGTGTCCTATAATATATACACACACACATATATATATATATATATATATATATATAAAAGTGTGTGTGGAACTAAAGAAACAAAGAAAAAGGAAAGGGGGTGAACGGAGAGGGGGAATCATGACTTTTTATATATAAATAATATATATATATATATATATTAATGTTATGTTACCTTATCAACTAACTTTAAAAAGTGAAAGGAATAAATGGACATATCGTGTTAAACCCTACTTTGATGACTTTAAAAGCAAATCCACAATCTTCAGTAATCATGCATTATGAAGTTTTTTAATGAAGTAACGTTTTTCTTTCTTTTTTTTTTTTTGAGAGGAAAATAATTTATTAAAATCAAGTGTTTTCATTATTTTAATTACAAAAAATTTCTTCTATATTTTGATGGGATACAATACACAAAAGAGTTTAAGTTTGCATTTGTGGATATGATTTTCCACATATATTATTTATGTACAAAGAAAGACCAATTACATTTGGTATTGGGCTAAAATCCTATCTGAACTTTCTGGCATTTTAAATGTCCCGTAATTACTAGGCCAGAAGCCCAAATATGTGGGTTGATCTTGTTTTAGACAATGCTTCACAGACTTAAAAAACAATTCAACCCTTCAGAACAACAATAACTTTGTCCAAATAACAAGAGTTTGATTCCTATTTGTATGATTTCGAGTTCAAATCTTACTTATAGAAAAAACAAATGTAGGAAGAGATTCTCCCATTACGAATTTAAATCTAGTTTAAATGGATCCAAAGTGACTATCGGAACCGATAAATTTAAAAAAAAGAAAAAAAGAATTCACTCTATAATAAAATTTGTTGGCTCGAGTAAAAGGAATTTAATTTTCTATTTGAAGTTGAAACCTTTCGAACCCAACTTGAATCTAGTTTAAATGATGATCTCAAATTTGACATATTACACAATAACAATTAGTTAGTTTAAATGAAAGAAACTTAATTTTTCTTAAAAAAGTGGCCAAAAAAATGCATGTTGGAAGAGGTTCTCCAATTGAATATGAGAAAGTTACATAAAAATCAAAAACAAAAATTTCTTTTATAAAAAACTTGTATAAATCATATTTACTTGATTTGGGTCTTTTATTTAAAAAATATTTTCTTGATTTAAAAAATATTTGAAATATTTGGATATGTTTTTTTTTATAACGACTTTCATCTGACATATCTCTCATGATCTCTAAGTTATTAGTGGAGTTGCTTATTATCCATCAATTTCTTCTTGACTGGATATCTTTTTTTTTTTGAAAAAAAAGAAAAGAATTATTGTTTTCCAATTTTTAAAAAAAAAAAGAAAAAAAAAGACATTATGACTATACAATGGTTTCAAACTTATAATTTTTAAAATAACGAGTGAAATTGTTATTATTTAAGTTACATATTTTTAATAATATTTTCAAATTTTGATAACAATATCAAAATTAGAATTTTAAAAAAAACAAGGGAGTGAAATTTACCTTTTAGAATTTTCATTTTTTTAAAAAAGTAACTCCTAATTTTATTTAATATTCATACTCCAAATTACTTCATGGAGGATTTGTTTTTTCTATTTTTGGTAGAAGAAGAAATATATTAAATATAGAAGTAAAAGAAATACAACCCAAAATATTTTATAGTATTTTGAACCCCAACAAAAGGAAATTAAAAGCAACAAAGTGTAAATGGGGCAAATCATAACAATAGATAGTCTCAGGGACCAGAAGTGAAAAGAAAAAACAAAAAACATTAGGAACGACGTCGTCTGATCCTCTAAGTTGGCATGCTTCGGCAATCTTGTAAAATAACTTGGTAAAGTTCTCCGAAGCTTCATTCTATAGAACCAACCCTTCCCGATCATGCAACCGCCCAATCTCTGCCAACCAATCCGCTACCCGATTGCTTTCCCGGTAAACATGATTCAACCTTACTTGTTGTAACCTCTCCATCAGATATCTGCAGTCATCAACAATAAACCTTAGTTTTTCATTTAGATTACCATTTAGAAACCCTATTATAGACTCCAATTCTTATTTGATGATGAGGTGAGAAATTCCCTTTTCCACTACAGCAGCAACCTTGTTTTACTGTTAAAATCACGACCGTAAAGCTCGATGCATATATTCGTAAAAGAAACCCAGATCCAGGAACCCTCGAAGTTACGCACGATACCCCCCAGTCCCGGGTTTGGCTTGACAGATCCAGCAACTTTGAGCTTCAAGAAGGGTGAAGGCAGCACTTTCCAAGAGACGTCAAGGGTCGTGATGTAACTAGAGGTAATATCCAGATAATCATTGTAGAAAAGGAATTCATATGCTTTTGTTAAAATCTGTTTAGGATCTTTTAACTAATTTATGTATACAATGTCATCGGGGTGGAAAATGAGACAGTTTCTAAGATGTCATATAGTCTAGCAAGTATAAGAAAAAATAGTGTTCCAATGAGCAGGAAAAATTTTATTTTTAGAGCAGTTATGTTTAAGCCAAGTAGTAAGAGAAGGTTCAGTAAAGAAATTAGTACTATTGATATGGTTATAACCTAAACTAAGCCACAAATGTTTTGCATTTTGACAGTCTCTCAAGACATGAATAACAGATTCATTCTAGGAACAAAAATGGTAGAGGGGAAAAGGAATTATGTGTTTGTGGAAGATGAGATTTTTTGTATTGATGTGGTTGTGAAAGGTTAACCATAAGAGAAATTTGATCCTGGGAGTAGACCGAAGGTGCTTCTAGAGCCAATTGAAGTCACTGGTATTAGAAGAGGCATAGAACAAGGAATGTAGAAATATTGAAGTAGAAGCTGTGGTGAAGCATCCATTGTTTGTGAAGGGCCATATGATTTGGTCTTGTTTGGGAGTAGAAGGTATAGGCATACTGAAGATACAATCCATAATGTGATCAGGTATTTGGTAGGGTATAGAATTTGTGTTCTAATTTTCCTGCACAAGATACTCACTAATAGTTTTATCTCTTTCATGATTAGGCAGAGGACCAGCTAGAATAGCAATAAGGGGGTCAGCAGTACACCACCTATCAGTCCAAAACCTAACGGACTGCCCATTGCGAATAAGGTAAGGCAGACCTTGTTTACATAGATCTCAACCATGTTTAAGGCTTCTCCATGTTAGAGATGTGTTGTTGTTTGTTTTAGTCTTATTTAATTGGTTATTCATGTTGTATTTATGATGAAGTATAGTAGCCCAAAGGGAGTCTTTGTTAGTGAAAATGAATCTCCAAGCTAAAGACATAAGAAGGGAGGGATTTCTAATATTTGCTTTAGGGAGGTTTAAGCCTCCCTGGTTGAGATTTGAACATACTTGGTGGAACACTACGAGAAAAATCAATTTTAGCGACGGATATTTACGACGACCTCATAGCCGTCGCAAATTGAAACCGAATTTGCGACTGTCTGCTAAGCCGTCGCAAATTACAACCGAATTTGCGACCGCCTACTAAGCCGTCACAAATTGTAACAAAATTTGCAACCGCCTACTAAGCCGTCGCGAATTGCAACCGAATTTGCGACCGCCTACTAAGCCGTCACAAATTGTAACAAAATTTGCAACCGCCTACTAAGCCGTCGCGAATTGCGACATAATTGGTGACATTCTAAATTGTTACCATTTTCGACGAATTTTGTGAGAGATCTCTGAGTCGTTGTAAGTAGCGACATCCATTTGCGACAACCTTGTAAGTCGTTGCAATTAGCGACAAATATTTGCGACAAACGTTTGAGTTGTCACTATTTGCAACGTAATTTGTAACAGTCATATGAGTCGTTGCAATTAGCTACACGCATTTGTGAGGGCCATATGAGTCGTTGCAATTAGCTACACGCATTTGTGAGGGCCATATGAGTCATTGCAATTAGCGACAAATAATTGTGACGCATTTCTAAGTCATCGCAATTAACGACAAATATTTGCGACGACCTTTTCTATTGTAGCCATTTGTAACAAAATTTGCAATGGTCTTCTAAGTCGTCGCAATCTACGATGGATATTTGTGACGACCTTATGAGGTGACGCAATTAGCGACGCACATTAGTGCTAATAGGGACAAACATATCCGACAACCTTCTGAATTGTTGCAGTTAGTGACGCCTTGTTATAATTAGTGTTATTGGAATGCGATAAGATCATGAATAACTAATATTTAATTAAAAATAAAAAATTAAAAAAATTATTTAAAAATAATAATTAAACATTAAATTACACTCAACTATCATTAATAATATATATATATATATATAACACCATTCCTACCCCAAGATCTATCTTTATAACACAAATTACAAACAAAAACATACTTAAACAAAACATACTTAAAATATAATATATAAAGCCTGATGAACAGTAAAATATGCAGGTAGAAGTCAAGGAAACTTGACACTAAATACTTCTGTCTACGGGTATATAGATTACTCATGTCATACAAAATGCCTAAAACGCCTATCAACTTCTACTAAAACGGCTGACAGCAGACCACGGAGACTCTAATATACTTATGCCGGAAGTATTTAGTAACCCTAACTGTTCCTACCCAGAATATTTTCCTTTTCAAGATTTTTTTAGAATCTTGGTACGTGGCGTTGTTTACACCAGAGGCATCCAGGCCTAAAGACTTTGCAGTCTCTCATTGGCACATGTTAGGAAACCATTAGCCCTCGTCCTCGGGTTTCCAGCCGATATACCATAGATTATAATTTTATTTTAAACCATGGTTATGAAATGATGCAGTATATCACATAGGAAGTTAGTTATTAACTAACATAGTTGATACCTAAAAAGATAAAAAACTTACGAGAATTTTGTGAAGACTCTGAAACCGGTTGAGTCTTGTTGTTCCGAAAATTTGTTCTTTTATTTATTAAATAGAAAAAGTTTTACAAGAGGAGAGATGAGACTCTCTTCAAAAAGATAGAAAAACTGAGAGAAAATTGAAAATTCTATTTCACATCCCGCTTCCGCCTCTACTTATTGCAGGGAAGAAGGTAATACTTATAGAAATTTTTCTAGGGCTGGATTTCAAATCCGCCTTCATTACAATTTTGGATTTTTGAAATCCGTGAATTATTGTTGTTGGCAATTTTTGCCATGAAAGTCAAAAAGTATGATAAGGATTGGGTTGCTTTCATAAAAGCTCTGTCTGCCCTTTGTTTTTGTCGGCCATTTGCTAACTTTTAATTCCTCTTTCATTGTCCTTATTTGGATGCGGGACCCTTACCTTTTTTTGTAGGGTCTGGAGTTTTCGATGATGCATTTTCCTCCCATTGGTTGAGAAATTCGAGCGTCCTTTCTAGGATTTCCTAGGGATCTTCCGGTGGTTGAGCTTCTCCGGTATATTCCGGTTCTTCAGTGTTATCATCTGAATGAGTTGCCGATCTGGACGACATAGATACATTGTATCTACTGGAAATGTTTTTACTAGGTCTTCCTTTACGGCCTTCATGTAGGCTTTCAACATATTTGTTGATGAGATAGTGCCTTGCTGGATTTTTATTCTCCTAGCCATTTGTTGGAATGGGCTCGGTATTTCTAAAATCTCCGAGTCAGATTGTAATTCTGTATGAGCCTTAATGGCTTGTTGGATGTTATCGATTGTCGATTGGCCTTCTATTATGCTATGTTCATCTGGTTTGAACATTTTCTTCCAAAACTTGATTTTTGTTTTTCGCATTATACAAGGAATTCCTTGTGTTGTTTCCCATATTATGGGATACCATCTCCATATCCATGGTATACTGAATTCAGTAAATAATAAGAATGAAGACATTCCTTCAATTAATTGGTCTTTTGTTTGGCTTCTATTAGAGCCGGGATTCTTTAGCCCATTCCTGATATAACCCTTTATAGGGTTCTGGCAATATGTCAATCTTAGGACCATATTGATCCCACCATTGGTATAACCATGTAGGTACTTCCGCCTTATAAAGGGAAGAACATATTTTGAAAAACCATGTATGTTTATGGTTTGATTTCTCATAGAAAAAGCTTTTATAGAAAGCATCCTTATAATCTCAGTAATTATAATTGGTTACCGATTTGGTACCTGGGATAGTATATTCCCTTTGTCTGAAGGTATGTCCCAAATCTTCAGCGGTTATAACCTGTTTAATTATGACTTTACTAAAGTTATAAACAGTAGATGTTTGTGGATTAGATTAAAATGCTGAAATTCAGCAGTTCCTGTAATTTTTAGGAGGTGCTCCGAATGCATTCTACTCTTGTATGAGAGTTCCGGATATGATCTGGCCTCTAAATATCTTTCCATCAATTTCCATACGTTATCTCTCCATTTGAGATCCGAAAATTCTAATAGAAATATTATTTCTTTATAAGGATTTGTGATAAAAGGAAATTCCAGAATTTCTGGTTCTTCCTCACTCAGCATTGCTGCATAAGAAGGACTATTATCCTCTCGCCTTTGGCTATACAATTCTTTGTAGGCTGCTCTTGTTAAGGTTGCGGCTACAAGCCTTTTTTGGCCATGTTCAATAATCGGAGTACCTTGGCCTCCTCTTACTCTATAAGAGGGATTACTTTGTCCTCTTCGTCTACTACCCTTATAAGGGATTGAGGATTCTCCTCTTTCTTGAATCTCCGCCATAAAATTGTTAGTCATGCTATAAACTCACGAGTTAAAAAATTAGGCAGACTATTATCTGTTCCTTTTTTATATACGATTTCAAAATCAAACGGGGCTAATTGTGCCTGCCACCTAACAAACATTTGTTTCGAAACATCATGCTTAAAATCCTTATTAAACATATACTTGGTTGCTTGACAGTCAGTTCTTATTATAAATTTCTGATTATATAAATCATCCTGAAATTTTAATGTACATTTTAATATAACTAATATTTCTTTAGCTATTGTGGCATAGTTTTTCTGACTCTGGTTCCATTTACCTGAGTGGAATCTGACCAGATATTCCTGATTATTATGAGGAGATTTTTGTTTCAAAATTCCTCCAAAGCCTATTTCAGAGGCATCAGTTTCAACTATTTTTTCCCAATTAGGATTAGTTAACATTAAACATGGTAATATTTTTACCTTTTGCTTAATTTTTTGTACTGCCTTGGTATGTTCGTCGGTCCAAGTTTTGGGTTTTTTCTTTAGCCTATCATATAAGATGGCTGCATCTATTGCCATACTCGGATAGTTTGGATTATGTAGTTTAGGCTTCCTAGAAACCTTTGTAATTGGGTTTTGTCTATTAGAATGTCTGGAAATTTTGAAGCAAAATCTATACTTCTTTGAATTGGAACAATATGTCCTTCAGATATATTGTGTCATAGAAATCTAACCTTTTCCTGGAATAAGGCCATCTTAGGCTTTGAAATAACTAAACCGTTATTTATTATTATCTTCTTAAACATAGATAAGTGCTTAAAGTGTTGTTCAATATTCTGTGAGAACACTAAGATATCATCGATGTATACTATAATAAAATCTCTATAAGGGTTAAAAATGTCATTCAATATTTTCTGAAATTCAGGAGGTGCATTCTTTAGACCAAAAGGAATTACTTTCCATTCATACTGTCCGAAAGGGACATTAAATGTTGTCTTATAAATATCTTTTTCTTGTATCTGGATTTGCTAATATCCAGATTTTAGATCAAATTTTGAAAATATGATTGAATTATGAAGTCTGTCTAATAATTCTTTTTTATTAGGTATTGAGTACCTAATCTATTTTAGTGCTTTATTTAAAGGTTTGTAATTAATTACCAATCTAGGTACACCTCTTTCCTTTTCTGCATGTTTATTAACATAAAAGGCTGTACACGACCATGGTGATTTGGAGGACTTAATTAGTCCTTTATTTTCTAAGCTATTTATTTCTTGAATACATAATTTTTGATATTTTGTATTCATCTGGTAGGGTCTAGCCTTAGTAGGAATATCTACTTCCTTAAAATTATCTTCATATGGTAGAGAAACTATGTGTTTCTTCCTGTTCCAGAAAGCATTCGGGTGGTCATTACAAATTTCTAATAAGAATTGATTATGAATCATCTGTATTTTATCCTGTAATTTAGGATTTTTTAGTTTATCAGATAAAGATAAAATCTGTATTTCTTGTTTTAAGAAATTAATTTGAGCCTGTTTATTCTTTATAAAAGAATCTGTAATTTGATTTAATACCCTGGTTAAAGGTTCAGTTATGAATTCAAATCTAATTTGTTTTCCTTCATATGTTCCTATGATTCCCGTTTGATCTATATTGATTAGGGGAAAGATCTTTTTTAGGAAGGGAGTGACAAGTATTACTTGATTGGTTATATCCTTTACTAGTAAGAAGCTAGTAGGTATACAATTTTGGTCTTTGCATACAAAGGCATGTGGTATTTTATAGCTTATTTTCATTCTCTGTCCATTAGCAAAGCTTAATGAATGTGTAGTTTTATGAAAATACTTAGTCGGGATTAACCCTTCTTGTATGCAATTTAGATCTGCTCCACTATCTATCAGAGCAGTTAATTTTTTAATGAAAATTTTCACCTATCATTAAGGTAATTTTATAAACCATTTATGAGAAGTTATTACTTCTAAAGTGGATAAGAAATTTTCTTGTTCTGTTATTGTTTGGGGTGAAGGTATACTAGGAAATTCTATTATTTCCTTTCCTTTTTCTAAAGATATAACTCTTCTTTCTAAATTGTCATTGTTGTTTTTTAAATTCAGAATTTCTGATTTTAATTTTTCTATTTCCTTTGCTAAGTCCTGTAATGTTGTAGGACTAAGATGACTCTGTTTTTCTCTAAGCAATTTCCTTACTTCTGCTATCGTATATGGTTCAGGATTCTGAACTGGTTCTAGGTTATGATCTGTAGAAGCAGGCATATTGATTTGGTCTACAATTTTAGATCTAAGTACTGGATCTTTGACCAATCTTAATATTTCCAGAATATTATCCTGAGTCAACATATTTATCTCCTAAAATTGTGATTGTATTTTGTAAATATTTTCAGATTCAGATTCTGAATCTTCTAGAGTCTTTATACAAGTTAGCCCTTGTTTACAGGGGCTACATTCAGATTCTGATGAAGAGTCTAATGACGATTATTCTTCATTTATGTTAATTATATTAGTTTCTGAAGAACTGGATTCTCTATCCGTATCTTCGGATTCTAATATTTGATATAAATTTTCTTTTAATTCCTCAGAAATATTTAGATTATTAATCTTCTTTTTCTTTTTAGTCCAGCATTTGCTAGCATAATGTCCTTTCTTTCCACAATAATCACAAATAATAGGTTTACTAGATGATTCTCTAGCTTGTTTCCTACGTGTTTTCTTTTCTATTATTTTTTCTTTTGATTTTCTATGTTTTTTCCTATAAGGAGGGTCTCTTTTGTCTTTTTCCCTATGTTTTTTAGAATATTGTTTTCTATTAGATGCAATTGGTTCCATACCAAATTGCCCAAAAAATTCCCCTAATTGGGTTTTTTCTGTTAACCTGTGTTTTTTAAGTTGTTGATTTAATTTTATCTCATTACACAGGGATAATCCTTCCTGAACACAAGTTCCTATTAACTTGCCATAAGTATAATTATTATATTCTATAGCAGTTTTATCCTTTCTTAGGGCTTTTCTTACTCTCTAAGCAAATAAAGAGGGTAAGCCATCTATAAATTTGGATTTCCAGTAAGCACTATTAGCGTCTGGGAGTTCCATAACTCTGCTAAGGAAGGTATCTTTATACCACCTAAAGGATGTCAAGGTTGGACACCTAAGGTTTTGTAGCAAGGTTCTAATGGTCTCACTATCTCAGACCATCTACCTGTAAAATGTTCTACAATATTGACTATAAGTGTATAGACTGCATGATCTACTGTCATGTTGTCTTCTGTTTTAACATAAGTCAATATTTGTTGTTGGTTTTCTTTGGTGAGATAATTATCCCACCATCCCTTTAATTGGCCAGTAAATCTAGCGGTAATCATATTTGCTATTACCTTATCTGTATTATTATTATGTTTACAGATTGTGCTATACATTAGCATTCAGTGGACCGTATTATAAACTTGTTTTTCGGTATAACCATCTATATTTCATTCATAAATTTGTTTTCCACTGTAAGAATTGGTGTTAATCCAATCATGTTCTTCCAATAGGACATCCTGTGGAGTCGGTCTAGGGTAATAATACATCCTAGTTGTAGGTATATCCTGATATTTAGAGATTTTATTTATCTCATCATTTATGACTTGTTTATAATTTGAGGAGCTGCCAATTATGTTTTCAAATTCTTCTCCTAAGGTATGAAGACTCGATTTATTAAATTTATCTTCTAACAACCTTTCTAATTCTGAGGTAGATTTTAGTTTAAAGTTTGTTATTTCAGGAGGAGGCTGTATACTAGGTGATGCTACAACAACTGATTTATCTTGAATTCCTTGATGAATATATTTTTTCAACTCAGATAAAATATTTTCTATCCTATCATGTAAAGATAGAATCTGTTCTCCTAAAACATGAATATATAAATTCATATGATTTTGTTGTTTTATTATATTGTTTAAATGATTAGTTGTAATAGGTAGTGAATCATTATGGAGTAATTTTTGGAAAGCATTATAAAATTTAGGTTCATTATTATACTCCATATGATAAGGATGTAATGGGGGAAAAATAGCTTTAACTACAGAACCATTCTGTAGTTGGAAGGTTCTTTCTAATACAGAAAGATAATTATTAAAATGGGTGGTTAAAAACCAAGGGACGAAAGAAACCATTTGATTTTTCTCCGATAGATGTTTATAAAACTTATTTGCAAAATCCTTTCTTTCTTCAGGGTTAAAGTTTTCTAAAAACCATTTGGGTATATTAAATTCTTGTTGGATCAGGGCCCTAGCCTTAGATCCCGGGCTAAAATCTATTCTTGGCTTATTATCCATTAAATAGTAAAATTCATTTCTGACACAGTTATATTTGGGTCGACCGGGGATGAATATAATCCTCTTACTATATTATCTGATGATATATGTAACTCTTCTACCCTTGAAGAGCTTTCAGGATTACTAGGTCTGATACTAGAAGTGGATCTCCTAGATGATGATCTTACCTTGTAGTCTAGTGGAGAAATGTGTGAATGTGATGAGTAAGATCTATGAGATCTTGATGACAAAGAGCTTCTATTGTTTTCAAATTGTATTTGAACTATACCATCCAGAGTTTGAGAAATATTAGTGGGAATCCTATTGTCTATTGGTTGGGCAGGCAAAGCATGCTCAATAGTCCAAGATTCAGGGAATTCTATTTCTTCCCACTTGATGGTTCTTCTAGTTGTTATATTGGACCTATTGAAATTTGATTCTATAAGGATCGTTTCATTCTTAGGTTTATCAACTATCCTACATTGAGGATTAAGAGTGTACAATGGTTTATAGTAGACCATGTAACAAATGGCTATTATCTCATTGCCTGGGATATAATTATACCCATTTGCCTGGATATTTAAAGTTAAGGCATCCAGTATATTTATGTCTGTTAAAGACAAAGATAAATTAGGGTATACATTAAAATAAATTGCTCCATGAGCAAGACTGGACTGCATAATTTCTATTAGGGATTGTTTCCAGTTTAAATTTCTACCATCCCTAAGAGTCAGTAGAAAGCTCTCAGGTAGACCTTCTAAAGTTAAAGGTTTTAGAGCTACCTGGACTAATCCAATATGGATAAATTTATGAGTAGATCTATATTTAGACAGATCATGTGTGTTTAATTGTACTGTCATATTGTCACATTGTAAGGGAATAGTTTCTTCTGTAGTTTTAACTACCTGAGTGAAACTTATTCTATCAGACAACATTTGTTGTTGGTTTTCTTTGGTGAGATAATTATCCCACCATCCCTTTAATTGGCCAGTAAATCCGGCGGTAATCATATTTGCTATTACCTTATCTATATTATTATTCTGTTTACAGATTGTGCTATATATTAGCATTCTATGAACCGTATTATAAACTTGTTTTTCGGTATAACCATCTTATTCCATTCATAAATTTGTTTTTTACTGTAAAAATTGGTGTTAATCCAATCCTGTTATTCCAATAGGACATCCTGTGGAGTCGGTCTAGGGTAATAATACATCATAGTTGTAGGTATATCCTGATATTTAGAGATTTTATTTATCTAATCATTTATGACTTGTTTATAATCTGAGGAGCTGCCAATTATGTTTTCAAATTCTTCTCCTAAGGTATGAAGACTCAATTTATTAAATTTATCTTCTAACAACCTTTCTAATTCTGAGGTGGATTTTAGTTTAAAGTTTGTTATTTCAGGAGGAGGCTGTATACTAGGTGATGCTACAACAAATGATTTATCCTGAATTCTTTGATGAATATATTTTTTCAACTCAGATAAAATATTTTCTATCCTATCATGTAAAGATAGAATATGTTCTCCTAAAACATGAATATATAAATTCATATGATTTTGTTGTTTTATTATATTGTTTAAATGATTAGTTGTAATAGGCAGTGAATCATTATGGAGTAATTTTTGGAAAGCATTATAAAATCTAGTTTCATTATTATACTCCATATCATAAGGATGTAATGGGGAAAAATAGCTTTAACTACAGAACCATTATGTAGTTGGAAGGTTCTTTCTAATACAGAAAGATAATTATTAAAATGGGTGTTTTTCAGATTTTGTTTTTATCTGATAAACTAAAAAATCCTAAATTACAGGATAAAATACAGATGATTCATAATCAATTCTCATTAAAATTTGTAATGACCACCCGAATGCTTTTTGGAACAGGAAGAAACACATAGTTTCTCTACCATATGAAGATAATTTTAAGGAAGTAGATATTCCAACTAATGCTAGACCCTGGCAGATGAATACAGAATATTAAAAATTATGTATTCAAGAAATAAATAGCTTAGAAAATAAAGGACTAATTAGGTCCTCCAAATCACCATGGTCATGTATAGCCTTTTATGTTAATAAACATGCAAAAAAGGAAAGAGGTGTACCTAGATTGGTAATTATTTACAAACCTTTAAATAAAGCACTAAAATGGATTAGGTACTCAATACCTAATAAAAAAGAATTATTAGACAGACTTCATAATTCAATTATATTTTCAAAATTTGATCTAAAATCTGGATATTGGCAAATCCAGATACAAGAAAAATATATTTATAAGACAGCATTCAATGTCCCTTTCGGACAGTATGAATGGAAAGTAATGTCTTTTGGTCTAAAGAATGGACCTTCTGAATTTCAGAAAATAATGAATGACATTTTTAACCCTTATAGGGATTTTATTATAGTATACATCGATGATATCTTAGTGTTCTCACATAATATTGAACAACACTTTAAGCATTTATCTATGTTTAAGAAGATAATAATAAATAACGGTTTATTTATTTCAAAGCCTAAGATGGCCTTATTCCAGAAAAAGGTTAGATTTCTAGGACACAATATATCTGGAAGACATATTGTTCCAATTCAAAGAAGTATAGATTTTACTTCAAAATTTCCAGACATTCTAATAGACAAAACCCAATTACAAAGGTTTCTAGGAAGCCTAAACTACATAGCCCCATACTACCCGAGTATGGCAATAGATGCAGCCATCTTATATGATAGGCTAAAGAAAAAACCCAAACCTTGGACCGACGAACATACCAAGGCAGTACAAAAAATTAAGCAAAAGGTAAAAATATTACCATGCTTAATGTTAACTAATCCTAATTGGGAAAAGATAGTTGAAACTGATGCCTCTGAAATAGGCTTTGGAGGAATTTTGAAACAAAAATCTTCTCATAATAATCAGGAATATCTGGTCAGATTTCACTCAGGTAAATGGAACCAGAGTCAGAAAAACTATGCCACAATAATTAAAGAAATATTAGCTATATTAAAATGTACATTAAAATTTCAGGATGATTTATATAATCAGAAATTTATAATAAGAACTGACTGTCAAGCAGCCAAGTATATGTTTAATAAGGATTTTAAGCATGATGTTTCGAAACAAATGTTTGCTAGGTGGCAGGCACAATTAGCCCCGTTTGATTTTGAAATCGTATATAAAAAAGGAACAGATAATAGTCTGCCTAATTTTTTAACTCGTGAGTTTATATCATGACTAACAATTTTATGGCAGAGATGCAAGAAAGAGGAGAATTTTCAACCCCATATAAGGGTAGTAGACGAAGAGGACAAAGTAATCCCTCTTATAGAGGAAGAGGAGGTCGAGGTACTCCGATTATTGAACATGGCCAAAAAAGGCTTGTAGCCGCAATCTTAAAAGGAGCAGCCTACAAAGAATTGTATAGCCAAAGGCGAGAGGATAATAGTCCTTCTTATGCAGTAATGCTGAATGAGGAAGAACCAGAAATTCTGGAATTTCCTTTTATCACAAATCCTTATAAAGAAATAATATTTCTGTTAGAATTTTTGGATCTCAAATGGAGAGATAACGTATGGAAATTGATGGAAAGATATTTAGAGGCCAGATCATATCTAGAACTCTCATACAAGAGTAGAATGCATTCGGAGCACCTCCTGAAAATTACAGGAACTACTGAATTTCAGCATTTTAATCCTAATCCACAAACATCTACTGTTTATAACTTTAGTAAAGTCATAATTAAACAGGTTATAACCGCTGAAGATTGGGGACATACCTTCAGACAAAGGGAGTATACTATCCCAGGTACCAAATCGGTAACCAATTATAATTACTGGGATTATAAGGATGCTTTCTATAAAAGCTTTTTCTATGACAATGCAAACCATAAACATACATGGTTTTTCAAAATATGTTCTTTCCTTTATAAGGTGGAAGTACCTACATGGTTATACCAATGGTGGGATCAATATGGTCATAAGATTGACATATTGCCAGAATCCTATAAAGGGTTATATCAGGAATGGTTAAAGTATCCCCGGCTCTAATAGAAGTCACAACAAAAGACCAATTAATTAAAGGAATGCCTTCATTCTTATTCTTTACTGAATTCAGTATACCATGGATATGGAGATGGTATCCCATAATATGGGAAACAACACAAGGAATTCCTTGTATAATGCGAAAAACAAAAACCAAGTTCTGAAAGAAAATGTTCAAACCAGATGAACATGGCATAATAGAAGGCCAATCGACAATCGATAACATCCAACAAGCCATTAAGGCTTATACAGAATTACAATCTGACTCGGAGATTTAAGAAACACCGAGCCCATTCCAACAAATGGCTAGGAGAATAAAAATCTAGCAAGGCACTATCTGATCAACAGATATTTTGAAAGCCTACATGAAAGCAGTAAAGGAAGACCTAGAAAAAAATTTCCGATAGATACAGATGTATCTATACCGTCCAGATCGACAACTCATTCAGATGATAACACTGAAGAACCGGAATATACCGGAGAAGCTCAACCACCGGAAGATTCCCAGAAATCCTAGAAAGGATGCTCAAATTTCTCAACCAATGAGAGGAAAGTGCATCATCAAAAACTCCAGACCCTACGAAAAAGGTAAGGATCCCGCATCCAAATAAGGACAAGGAAAGAGGAATCAAAAGTCAGCAAATGGCCGACAAAAACAAAGGGCAGACAGAGCTTTTATGAAAGTAACCCAATCATTATCATACTTTTTGACTTTCATGGCAAAAATTGCCAACATGAATAATTCACAGATTTCAAAAATCCAAAATTGTAATGAAGGCGGATTTGGAATCCAGCCCTAGAAAAATTTCTATAAGTATTACCTTCTTCCCTGCAATAAGTAGAGGCAGAAGCGGGGTGTGAAATGGAATTTTCAATTTTTTCTCAGTTTTTCTATCTTTTTGAAGAGAGTCTCATATCTCCTCTTGTAAAACTTTTTCTATTTAATAAATAAAAGAATAAATTTTCGAAACAGCGGACTTCAACCGGTTTGAGAGTCTTCACAGAATTCCTGTAAGTTTTTTATCTTTTTAGGTATCAACTATGTTAGTTAATAACTAACTTCTATGTGATATACTGCATCATTTCATAACCATGGTTTAAAATAAAATTATAATCTATGGTATATAGGCTGGAAACTCGAGGACGAGGGCTACTGGTTTCCTCGACCTGTGCCAATCAGAGACTGCAAAGTCTTTAGGCCTGGACGCCTCTGGTGTAAACAACGCCATGTACCAAGATTCTAAAAAAATCTTGAAAAGGAAAATATTTTGGGTAGGAACAGTTAGGGTTACTAAGGACTTCCGGAATAAGTATATTAGAGTCTCTGTGGTCTACTGTCAGCTGTTTTAGCCAAGTCGATAGGCGTTTTAGGCATTTTGCATGACATGAGTAATCTATATACCCGTAGATATAAGTATTTAGTGTCAAATTTCCTTGACTTCTACCTGCATATTTTACTGTTCATCAGGCTTTATATATTATATTTTAAGTATGTTTTGTTTAAGTATATTTTTGTTTGTAATTTGTGTTATAATTTACTGTTCATCAAGCTTTATATATTATATTTTAAGTATGTTTTGTTTAAGTATGTTTTGTTTAAGTATGTTTTTGTTTGTAATTTGTGTTATAAAGATAGATCTTGGGTAGGAATGGTATCAGAGCCATGATTTGAAATTATGTTAGTATATCACATCTGATTTTATGAATATCATAAAAAGTAAGGATAAGGACACTGTTAAAAACAGTGTCTTAGAAGAACAAGAGAACCCTAGAAATCTAGAGGATTTAAATAGGTGGACTATCCCAAGGATAGATTCAAAAATAATATACAAATTTGGGATGTTTGATAAAATAAGTTTCACTCAGGTAGTTAAAATTACAGAAGAAACTATTCCCTTACAAAGTGACAATATGACACTGCAATTATTAAACACCCATGATCTGTCTAAATATAGATCTACTCATAAATTTATCCATATTGGATTAGTCCAGGTAGATCTAAAACCTTTAACTTTAGAAGGTCTACCTGAGAGCTTTCTACTGACTCTTAGGGATGGTAGAAATTTAAACTGGAAACAATCCCTAATAGGAATTATGCAGTCCAGTCTTGCTCATTGAGCAATTTATTTTAATGTATACCCTAATTTATCTTTGTCTTTAACAGACATAAATACACTGGATGCCTTAACTTTAAATATCCAGGCATATGGGTATAATTATATCCCATCCAGTGAGATAAAAGCCATTTGTTACAGGGTCTACTATAAACCATTGTACACTCTTAATCCTCAATGTAGGATAGCTGATAAACCTAAGAATGAAACGATCCTTATAGAATCAAATTTCAATAGGTCCAATATAACAACTAGAAGAACCATCAAGTGGGAAGAAATAGAATTCCCTGAATTTTGGACTATTGAGCATGCTTTGCCTGCCCAACCAATAGACAATAGGATTCCTACTAATTTTCTCAAACTCTGGATGGTAGAGTCCAAATACAATTTGAAAACAATAGAAGCTCTTTGTCATCAAGATCTCATAGATCTTACTCATCACATTCACACATTTCTCCACTAGACTACCAAGTAAGATCACCATCTAGGAGATCCACTTCTAGTATCAGACCTAGTAATCCTGAAAGCTCTTCAAGGGTAGAAGAGTTACATATATCATTAGATAATATAGTAAGAGGATTATATTCAACCCTGGTCGACCCAGATATAACTGTGTCAGAAATAAATTTTACTATTTAATGGATAATAAGCCAAGAATAGATTTTAGCCCAGGATCTAAGGCTAGAGCCCTGATCCAACAAGAATTTAATTTACCCAGATGAGAATTTTTTAAAAAATGGTTTTATAGAAAATTTTAACCCTGAAGAAAGAAAGGATTTTGCAGATGAGTTTTCTAAACATCTATCGGAGAAAAATCAAATGGTTTCTTTCGTCCCTTGGTTTTTAACCACCCATTTTAATAACTATCTTTCTGTATTAGAAAGAACCTTCCAACTACAGAATGGTTCTGTAGTTAAAGCTATTTTCCCCCCATTACTTCCTTATCATATAGAGTATAATAATGAAACTAGTTTTTATAATGCTTTCCAGAAATTACTCCATAATGATTCACTACCTATTACAGCTAATCATTTAAACAATATAATAAAACAACAAAATCATATGAATTTATATATTCATGTTTTAGGAGAACAGATTTTATCTTTACATGATAGGATAGAAAATATTTTATCTGAGTTGAAAAAATATATTCATCAAGGAATTCAGGATAAATCAGTTGATGTAGCATCACCTAGTATACAGCCTCCTCCTGAAATAACAAACTTTAAACTAAAATCCACCTCAGAATTAGAAAGGTTGTTAGAAGATAAATTTAAGGGAATAGTTTCTTCTGTAGTTTTAACTACTGAGTGAAACTTATTTTATCAAATATCCCAAATTTGTATATTATTTTTGGATCTATCCTTGGGATAGTCCACCTATTTAGATCCTCTAGATTTCTAGGGATCTCTTGTTCTTCTAAGACACTATTTTTAACAGTGTCTTTATCCTTTCTTTTTATGATATTCATAAAATCATATGTGATATATTAACATAATTTCAAATCCATGGCTATGATACCATTCCTACCCAAGATCTATCTTTATAACACCATTCCTATATTCCTACCCAAGATCTATCTTTATAACACAATTCCAAAATTTGTTTTCCACTGTAAGAATTGGTGTTAATCCAATCCTGTTCTTCCAATAGGATATCCTGTGGAGTCGGTCTAAGGTAATAATACATCCTAGTTGTAGGTATATTCTGATATTTAGAGATTTTATTTATCTCATCATTTATGACTTGTTTATAATCTGAGGAGCTGCCAATTATGTTTTCAAATTCTTCTCCTAAGGTATGAAGACTCAATCTGTTGTAAAATAGCGACGAATTTGACTGTCGCAAATCTGTAGCTATTTGTGATAGGTTTTGTGTGATGTCGCAATCAGCGACGAACATATTGCGACAGTCAAATTCGTCGTGAATCTGTTGCAAAAAGCGACGCCCAAATGTCGTTGCAAATCCGTTGCAAAATAGCGACGTCCAAATGCCATTGCAAATCCATTGCAAAATAGCGACGCCTAAATGCCGTCGCAAATCCGTTGCAAAATAGCGACGAATTTGACCGTCAGAAAATCCGTAGCTATTTGTGACGGATTTTGTGTGCCGTCGCAATCAGCGGCGAAAATATTGCGATGGCCAAATCCGTCGTAAAAGCTGAATTGCGACGGATTTGACCGCGCAAAAATTGATTTTTCTAGTAGTGTAATACCCTGACCCGACCCAAATAAGGTAGTTATTACAAGTTTCTAATTAAATTAATGAATAAAAAATTTATTATTATTATTATGTGCCGAATTAGAATATATGAAAAATATTAGGAACTAATTAATAAAAAGTTAAATATTTTAACCAAATTATGTTATACAAAATAAGAATGATTTTTAGGGACATAATTTGAAGAAAAAGAGAGAAATATCGTCGAGTAGAAGCGAAAGATGGAGAAATATAGGGTTTGGAGAAAAAGAAAAAGAAAACAAAAACGAAATAATTGTTAAGTTTTACGTCAAGAGTTATTATTCGTTTCATAATTCAAAAGTTACCAAAAGTTATTATTCGTTTTATAACCCTGTCGAGAGTAAAAGAAATTAGGGTTTTATGAATCTCTAGAAGTTGGTGAAAAAGATAAGTTCTTTTTAGTGTTTTTGATTTTGATGAGACAACAAGGTCATATGATTAAGATATAGTTATAGATTAAGTTCTAATTTTTTTATTAAATGGATTGTTAGTAGAGTCTGAAGGAAATTTAGAAGCAGAATATCTAAACTGATTTGAATCTACACAAGTGATCAATCGATGATCAATTGAGGTAGGTGGACGATCCTTCTTCGTTTTTTTATTTACTATAATCAAATATTTTTAAAGATATTGAATTTGAAGGATATAATTTTGGAATGATAATTTTGAAATTGTGTATTAAGATTTTGAGCGAATTTTAAGATTTTAGGCAAGTTTTAATTTTTATTTTGAAAATTTAAGGTTTTGAATTGGTTTTTGGTGTATGTGATTTGTGATTTTTGTTGTTAAGTAAAAGTTTATTTTCTTTAGTTTTGATTATTAAAAATTTAGAATTTTATAAATTTAAGTTGTGTGATGTTTTAATAAGTATATTTAGTATTTGTTTTCATTATGAATCGTTTTAATTAAGTTTTTTTAATTATTAAATAGATATAGTTATTATATATATATATATATATATATATATATATATATATATATATAAAAGAGAAAAGGAACGCGAGACTTTTGAATGCATAAATATAATAAATATATTAAGTTATTATTATTATTTAATGAAAATATGAAAATATCTTCTAAATGAGTATTTTAATTCTTTTATTTATGTTACTAATATATATATATATATATATATATTATATATATATATATATATATATATATATATCTATAAATACCTCCTATTCTCATAAGGAGGCACTTGGATTTTGCCATCCTCAATATGTTAGAGAGAGAAAATCCTATCCATATCTCCCTATTATACTCTGGTTAGATTTCTAATCTAACTAGTAATTTTCATATTTACAAGTTTAATATAATATATCTTTTATTATTATTTTTCTTTTTGTATCCTTTTTGCATTTCATGCATATGGTCGGTTAATCCGCCTAAGTTTAATTGTTTCATAGATAAACCATTAACTTTCAAGTCTCATACAGCTGCAATTTTCCAGCATCCGCAGGTAACCAATACATATGATATTACCCAGATTCTCAATAGGGTTCCTCCCCAAAAACTCAAAGTTGTAACCATCCAAGATCTTCAATCCGAAATAGCCATCTTTAAAGAAGAAATTAGGGAAATCAAAGCTAGGCAAGACCTTGATAGGTTCCTCCTTCGTCAACTGACTCCTACCTCTCCAAAATCAGTAGAAGTCCAACCCATAGATACTCAGGAATTTATGAACCATATCTCTAGAGTCTCCATCTAAAAATGGCATATTCGGATTACCTGGTTGTTGCTAAATTATTCCACTTAGATATTGTCGTCCTCTTTGACACAGGTGCTGACCTCAATTGTATCCAAGAAGGTCTTATCCTTACTAAGTTCTTTGAAAAAAATTAAGGAGTCCCTTAGAGCTGGAAATGGTAAGAAACTAGGAATTAGTTTCAAGCTTTCTGATGTTGAAGTTAAATCAACTTCCCCAGATTCTCATTTGTCGATTAATACTTCTTTTATGTTAGTAAAGGATATTACTAATCCCGTTATTTTAGGTACTCCATTCATCCAGCAAATCATGCCCTTCCTAGTCACATAAAAAGGCATTCAAATAGAATGTTTAGGAAGTCTAACCTTACTCTCATTTGATAGACCTCCTACCAGTAAAATCTTGACTACTCTTAAGCATAAGGCATCCCAGATTAACTTTCTTAAGGAAGAAGTTGTATTTCAACGTCTCCAGTCTCAGCTTCAGGAACCTTCTCTCCAATCTAAGATCAAAATCTTAGAAACCAAATTACAGAATGAACTTTGTGCTGACCTCCCCATTTTCTGGAATAGGGAAAAACATATGGTTAGGCTACCTTATGAACCTGACTTTGATGAAAAAATCATTCCAACTAAAGCCCGTCCGATTCAAATGAATCATGAACTCATTAGTCATTGCCAAAAAGAAATTGGTGATCTTCTGGCCAAGAAAATCATAACCCCTAGCCAATCCCCTTGGAGTTGTGCTGCTTTTTATGTCAATAAAAATGTTGAACTAGAACGAGATATTCCCAGACTAGTCATCAATTATAATTAGATACCCTATTCCAAATAAGAAAGATCTTATGCAACGTCTTTATACTGCTTCCATATTTTTTAAGTTTAATTTAAAATTTGATTTTTGGTAGATTCAAATTGATCCCCAAGATTGTTACAAAACAGCTTTTACTGTGTCTTTTGGGCAATGTCAATGGAATGTTATGCCTTTTGGATTAAAAATTGTTCCTTCTGAATTTCAAAAAATTATGAATGATATTTTTAATCAATTTTCCAAATTTATCATTGTTTATATTGATGATATTCTTGTATTTTCAACTAGCATTGATCAACATTTTAAACATTTACATGTTTTCTTTAAAATCATTAAAGAGTATGACTTAGTTCTGTCTTGTACTAAGTATAGTTTTTCAAATCAATACCAGGTTTCTTGGTCACAATATTTAACTTGGAACGATTGTTCCTATTCAAAGATCTATCCAATTTGCTGATAAAGTTTTTGATCAGATTCTTGATAAAACTCAACTGCAAAGATTTCTTAGTTGTGTTAATTATGTATCTGATTTTATTCCAGGTCTAAGTAATTTACTTAAACCATTGCATGATATGTTAAAATTTTCACTTCCTGGATGGACTGATGTCCATACCAATGTGGTTAGACAAATTAAGGTTAAAGTAGTTAACCTTCCATGTTTGTCTTTACCTGACCCGTCTGCTTTCAAAGTTGTTGAAGCTGATGCATCTGATATTGGATATGGTGGTATTCTCAAACAAACATTGCATGACAAGGAACATATCATTGCATTTGCATCCAAGTATTAGAATAATTTCCAATAGAATTATCCTACCATAAAAAAAGAGATTTTGGCCATTGTTTTAAGCATATCCAAATTTCAAGCTGATTTATTAAATTAAAATTGTTTACTTCGCATTGACTACAAAACAGCCAAATCAATTTTACAAAAAGATGTTTAAAATTTTGTCTCAAAATATATTTTCGTCAGATGGCAAGTTATTTTATCTATATTCGATTTTGATATAGAATACATTAAAGGGAGTTCTAATTTCATTCAAGATTTCCTTACCCGAGAGTTTTTACAAGATCGCTGAAATGCCCCGTAAGAAAAAGGAAGTGCCTTTAGCCCTTCCAGAATTAGCATCAACACTGACTGTTCTTCAGTCGACTAACATTACAGATGAAATGACTCATCCCCCTCAATTCAGAGTTGAATATGCTTGTCCTTGTAAGCGGTCAATCTTTCCTTCCAAAACTCAATTTGTAAAGGCCATGAAAGAATAAGAACTTGATTATCAAGGCAAGTATCCCTTCTGGCTCACTTGTTGTAGCTAGTCCAACGACGACAACTGCATCATCAACAAAAGCTGATTCTAAGCAGCCTCAATATCAATCCAGTCCGGATTACGCAATGAAGTTCATACCGCAGTCTCATATGATAGATAGTTCTAGACCCATATCCATTAAGAGTCCAAAAACTTGGGTCGATCTTGCTGAAGAACATGATGCCCAGGATCCAACTGTCTATTGGTCTGTGGATGAATTTAACACTTGGTGTAAACTTATGCACCTTCCAATTGAAACAGACAAAAGAAAGATTCGGGAACAACAATTTTTGTTTGTCAAAACTGTGGTGGTCTCACGAAATCCCTCAGCATCTTCATCAGTGGTTGCTCCCAGCACCACTTCTTCATCTGTGGTGGTTCATAACAAAGATGAATTTGTTCGCTAAATGACACAACTTCTCCATCAGCTCAAAGAAGATACCTCAACGGATCAGTCCAAAGCCTCCTCTTCTGTCGAATCTTTGACCCATGATAAAGACGATGATAACGACGACGATGATCTAGACTATACTCCAGTATAGTTGTCAATGACCTCAACGTTTACATCATCACATTCACTGTAGCATCATGTAGCAGATTACTGTAACAGAATGACATCAGCGTTTACATCACCAGAGTAACTGTAGCAGGCTGACATCAACAATGACATCATCAGTTACTGTAGCTCCGTTTTAAAATTTTTTATAAATACCTCCTATTCTCATAAGAAGGAGACACTTGGATTTTGCCATCCTAAATATATGTTAGAGAGAGAAAACTCTATCCATATCTCCATACCATACTCCTTTGGTTAGATTTCTAATCTAACTAGTAATTTTCATATTTTCAAGTTTAATATAATATATATTTTATTATTATTTTTCTTTTTGTATCCTTTCTGCATTTTATGCATATGGTCGGTTAATCCGCCTAAGTTTAATTGTTTCATTTATAATATATATATAATTTATATTAGTTATGGCTAGTTTATCAGCCTAAATTAATCTGTAATTTTATTGTGTTCTTCCTTACTTCCTCCTTCATCTTCTGCAGGTATTTTTTCCACTATCTTTTAGGGGGTCAACCTTTCGTGTCCTTGGTATCAAAGCTAGAGAGGTGAAGTGAGGTAAGATGAGCTACAGTAACTGATGATGTCATCGCTAATGTCATCTTGCTATAGTGATAAGCTACAGTGACTCTGGTGATGTAAGCGCTGATATCATCCTGCTACAGTAATCTGCTACATGATGCTACAGTGAATGTGATGATGTAAGCGCTGAGGTCATTGACAACTATATTGAGGTATAATTTGGATTATCGTCATCTTTGTCGTCGTCTTTATCATGGGTCAAAGATCCGGCATAAGAGGAAGCTTTGGACTGATCCAATAAGGTATCTTCTTGGAGCTGATGGTGAAGTTGTTTCATTTGGCGAACAAATTTATCTTTGTTGCTGGAAGATGTCAATTAGGCTGCAGTAATAGACTTTTGTTGTAGAAATGTAAGATGTGCAGTATCTGTCGGGGACAAGAACTTGGGGTTTTGTTGGAACCATCTGGTAATTGAAGGAACATGAGCTTTTTCAGTGTTCCATTGTTTGTACCATTTGGTATGGCTTTGAAGACATAACTAGGGGATGCTAAGTTCAGCAGTCTTTTGGAATGCAAATTTTTGAAAAAATATCCATGAGATATGAAACCTGCAAGAAAATTGAAGCAAAGGCGAGATTCTTTGCTAATGGACATTGTGAAATCTTTCACAAAAATATTTATAGCCTTCTTGGACATGAGAAGGTAAATTTTGTGATGTAGACCTTAAATGGGCCACCGTTGATGAATAAACCACTGTAAAAAATTATCCCAGAAGGAATCAAGAATGCTTACGGACATCATTATGATTGTGAATGCATTCATTCAGGCAGTTTGGTAGTCATAATAATTGTAGAATTAGGGTTCAAAATGCTGAGACAGTTTCTTGTACTTTAATGGATGGATGTCCCAATCTCTCGGTGATATAATCTTCTTCAACCAGACAGTTGTATGAGTGATCTTTTTAGCATCTTGTTTATCTGTATGAGGTTTAAACAAACAAGACTGGGTATCTACAAAAATAAATTTGTAAAATCGTTAAGTAGCAGAAAGTTGTTTGGGGAGGAAATTGGCCGAAGGGCTAAGCATGTGGTTAGCAACTTCTTGGGGACTTTGACTCTAAAATTCGGGTTTAATTTGGAGCAATGGATAAACATCATTTTTAAGGTAAACATGATCTTCAGAAGAAGGTCCTTTGGAACAAAGAGGTTGTGGCACATGTGAAGAAAGTGCCGTTGTAGGTGCCGAATGCACCATGTTGGTTGTGGAGTGTTAAGGCGACCCTTAGCACGTGATGTGGGGTTATGAACTACCATAGATGAAGAAGTGGTGTGATGCGTTCCGATTGGTATGCTAAAAGATAGGCTTTATTTACCTATGTCGATTATGAGTAATTAAGGACTGAGTTTTACTAACTGTCATTTAGCATTTAATTATTGTCACTTAATCGATCAGAACCTAAGGCAGAGTACCTATCGTGTAGCTAGTCTGTTGGAAAGTATCTACGATTTTATTAAGTTAAATATCGTACTCCCAGGGAAGTGGCAACGGCTTAGTAGTAACTAGCCTTTTATCCTAACTCCTATCTTATGATCCAGTTATGCAATCTTCATCAAATACTTTGATGAGAGGGTGATCCATTCTCCACTAGGTTTAAGTCTAATTAATCCTAAAAGTGTTTTATAGATGAGGTCCTGATTCTATGTTATACTGTTCCTATATGTTGATTGACCTATATTCGAGTATTTTAGACATGTCTTGGCCTGGATTGCAACTATGTTATATGTCTAAAGGTTACCACATCTGAGTTTCTACGCTACCGCCCCATCGTTAAGGGTAACAGCCCTACTCACGGCTCGGACTAAAGTCAGCAATGAACGGTACCATATGTCACTTCGGTATCATGCTGCTCGTCTCATAACCGCCGGCATAACACTCTACTCAGCCTACCTAGACTACTTTCAACCAACAGGGTGTTCCGCAGATTATTTTATCTAGTATGGCAGACACCAATACTAATTGATGCCTGTTAAACTAAACAGGTTATGAATAGACCGTGGTTAGGAATTGTCTATAACCCTAATTTCAGTTTAAAAGAACGGCATTAGACATGCAGACATAGTGAATATTAAGCAGGTGGCTATTTCTGGAAAATCATAAGAACTTCAACATATAAAACAGATATTCATAAGAATCGTAATCTAATATTCAAATTAATATTTAGATAAAACAATTCGTAAACATACAGAACCTCGTCTAGGGGACCCACTGTCATAAAGTAATCACCACTCTATGCAGGTCCAGCCGGCGCTGCAGCTCCTGTATGCTCCTGACTGCTCGATCCTACTCTGCTCGGCAGAGCCTTCGGAGAATGCTCCTTAGACCTAGTAGCAATTGCTTTACCTTACATCCCGGGCTTAAGCAAATTGCCCTAATCTGCCTAAGAACACGCACCCTATCTCTCTCTTAGGATCTCCTAACGAAATCCCGGTATTCTATGAATACAAAAAACGAACCTATCTATCAAAGCCTAAGCTCTGAGACTATTTCTTAGAAACTAAGAAAACAAAACACTAAAGAAAGAAAGAAAACTGAAACTGAAACCCGAGTCTCTCAGTGACTTGTGTACTCGAGAATTGTACACTAGAAGTCTCTGAATGACTCAGATCGAGTGGAGATGAATGAATTCAACTACTGGAGGCCTGGGGTATTTATAGCAGCTTCCCGGGGTGATTTTTCATCAAAATTTCGATGTGGGACTGGTTCTGGGGGTTCGGGACGCCCGTCCCAAATTGGGACGCACGTCCTGATCTGTTGACCAGGTCGGGATGCCCGTCCCGGTGGTTTGACTGGGTCGGGACGCCCGTCCTGGACCGTTGACCAAGTTAGCATTTCCAAAAATTGCATTTTAACCCCAAAATTTGCTGTTTTCGTCTACTTTTCACATGACACTTCCAAAATCATAAAAACTATGAAATTGAGTAAATAACAATCAATTAAGATCGATTTCCTATCAATTTCACCCTAAATCATACATAAAATCATGCTAAAATGGTATATGATTTTCGCATATCAGATAACCCCACACTTAGCTTTTTGCTTGTCCTCAAGCAAAGTATACCTGAAGTTAGTGATTCTAAACCATATGTGCATTCCTAGTCACGTTTTTATTCCAAAAATTCTTCAGACAATTCTTAACACAGGTCCGACTGGTTAGGTTGCTATGACAAGGTCTCAAATGTCTCTAGTAGTTTGTTAGGGTTGAGTAGAAAGTAACTTAACAACTAGGTTGAACTTTTCTCTTAGTCATAAGGTCTTCCTGATTTGTAGTGTGTGTACTAGTCTAGACCAGATGGTCAACACAATAAACTCTTGTCTTAATTGTTACCAGATAACACTTCGACCTATTGCTAGACACACTGACAATAGATAACTTTCTGAGTTCTGAGCTTTGGTGATCAGATTCTATTTAGCATTTATTGATTTCTTTCATTTATAGATTTTCTAGGGTATTTTGAGTCTGCTTAGAACACGTCAACTTCAACTACCCATGTAGCGAGTCCCACTCCAATGACTCCCAGATCTACACGACCTTAGGGCATCAGGCTTTAAGTTCCCCGAAGGAGTGGTGCTCGAGTAGCGAAGGCCGCTGGCAAACTACCCTATTTTAATTAGCTCACTTTTTTTTTCTTTTTCACTTTTGGCTCAGAGTCTCATATAGTCATTCCAATTGTCAATGCATCTTGCAACTGCTCTAATTTTATCTAGTTATGTTTTGAAAAAGTAATTGGTTGAGGTCTCTAATCCAGACTAAGTTGTGCTCAATTATCAGGAATTCCCTACTTCTAATCAATAGGTTCAGCAATAGTTATCAATTATCTCCTACTAACCACAACATACTACCTACATATCATAGACATAAGAAATTGTTTAACCAATCATACTGCATTTAGAAGTCTGAAAGATGGAAAAATTTTGAAAATTTTGGAAGGGTGTGAAAATATGGGGAAAACAAGCAAAATCATGCAAAAATTTTCTCAGACTACTACAGTGCACCGTGCACTGTACCCCACACTTAAGTCTGACACTGTCCTCAGTGTTCATGCATATCTAATCTACCCCACACTTATTTGAAGACAAGAAGAAATGAAAACAAAATAGAAAACTCTTACCCCACACTTATTTGACTAACTAAGGGTAAGAGAGAAATAGAACAACCAAAACAACACAAAAATGAAGAAAATAAAAGTAAAGGAAGATGAGATTAGAAAAACTCCCTTCTTGCCTCGAGCAGAAGAGTTTTCTCTGATATGTCAATTGGCTCTTCACCTTAGCCATGTGCTATTGCTGAGGCATTCTTGACTCTGTAAGCTCTAGATACTGGAACGGATGACGTCAGCTTCGATCCTTCATCGTCGAGCTCTAGGTAGTGGCCTATTCATTTGATGAATGGCTCGAGCCCCACGGACTGCTTCCTCGAATCATTTGTAAGATTTCTCACAATCATAGCAACGTGTCCAGGAGGAACGTGTCTAGGAATGAGATTTCTTGGGATTTGTGTGCCTTCCTGCCAATGTTAGTAAAGGTATTGCATGCAGGTCTCGAATGGAAGAAAAGATACCTGAAGTTTTGGCGAAGCTGTGGTGGTAGGGGGCTCCAGTTGTGTAGATCTGGGCCCAAGTATTTGAGACTTCCTCGGGGAAGTTTCTCACAGCTGATTGGTATGCAGGGAATGCAAGCTCCTCCATTGCTATGCTCCTGATACAACGCCAAATTCCTCTATATCCTTCGACCCTTCGCTACCTCTTGGTAGATCACTTGCTTGCACTGGTCTGGCTTTAATTGTTGCCAGTATCTCATCTGTTGATTCAGCGGGTAGGGTTTTGCTGTGGTGGTATCTTTGAAAGTTTCCAGCTTCCGAATTATTCCTCAGCTAAATCCCGTATGATTTCTCCAGCTGGGATTGTATGCATTTCCCATTGGAGCAGCATTCTGCAGTAACCTACTCCTACCTCTTTTGGAATGGTCAGTCATTCCCATAGCAATCCCTGCTAAAGTGTGGTACTTAGCAGACTTCACAGATTTGATACACAGGCTGAACATTTTTTCCTAAGACATCGGCACTCTGAATCTATTATTTGGCAAGCATCGCAGGACTGTATCAGAGATACAAAAGTCCTTGAATATGGTGGGTCAACAAGATCCTGCTTTCAACACTTTCCGGATAGTGTTGATAGTAGTCAATTGGTCTCCCGTAGATTCTTGATGACAATGCTCCAAAATTTTGTGGCCTTCATCTTTCGAGACACGTCTTCTGATCAACTGATCTGCCAAAAATTTAAAATAGAAGAGAAACTGCCCAGTAGTAATATTTCAAATCAGCAAAGAATTTCTTCTTTTGCTGATAAGTCATATTGCTTGGAACTTATTCAGTGACTAGATAATTTGAAATAAACCACAGATGAGATTATACATAGCAAACAATGCAAATATGTTTTCATCCAAAAATTTATCAGTATTACACTAGCCTCTAACTCGGGGTTTTCTAATCTAGACAAATGGTTTGCTTTCTAGATTTTCAACCCTTTTTCTTATCCCTTCATTCTATATCAAATTCAAGTAACAATAAAACCTAACTTAATCAACTATGGTTCAGCATTAGTTTTATTGAACACAGATATCTCAGAGTGATCAGTGTAACCTATTGTTTAGACTAGGCATGGCATGAATGTATCATAGGCATATGCAATAACTAGTAATCCCTTTTCAGTGGTGGTAAGGTTCTACTAGGCATCAGTAAAAGGTCTTACTTGTATGAAGTTCTAATCATGCCTATTTCCTGAAATAATCATTACTACATGGTCACTAGCATCACATATTAATTCACAAAGCAAATTCCAATTAGGTGATGTCATAATGGGTGCAGTAGTTCCTTTTGGTTTAAACAATCTCATGCATTTATCAAAACAAAAGGAACATCCTTTCTCATTAGAATACTCAGAGGTTTGTGTATTAAAGAAAAAATTTTATTTCATGATTCTGTCTAATAGACTAAGCATGACCTAAGAAAATTCCCCAATGATATTTCGTCCAGATTAAAATTGAGCCAAAATTTGATAAATCAGAAAAATATTCTATCCTCATTTCCATTTTTATTTTTTCGAAATTAACAAATAGAAATAACACGAAAAAGAGCAACAAATGTAGAACTAAGAAAACAACTAAGAAAGAACAAGAGATAGGGAAAAGAACAACTTACCATTGAGCAAGAAAAATACAATTTTTTTCGAGTTTTGAAATTTTTTTTAAATTTTTTTTTCCTTTTTTTTTTCGAAAGCAGTTAAATTTCCTCAATATGGTTCTACAATGATTTTCTAAAATTTGATTATCCTAAGTGTCTTAATTCCAGATAATATCTAAAATCAATTAGTTATGATAATCCTATATTGAGGAAATTGATTGTCTAACTAGCAGAAAATAAGTGTTAGGTCTAAGGTCTAGGTTACTAACGTTACCTATCATAAGTATCTAGAATTTTGATCAGTGTCTAGAATTTTGATCAGGAGTCCTAAATTCATTATGATATGTCCCCGACAACGGCGCCAAAAATCTGATGCATTTCGATTGGTATGCTAAAAGATAAGCTTTATTTACCTATGTCGATTATGAGTAATTAAGGACTGAGTTTTACTAACTGTCACTTAGCATTCAATTATTGTCACTTAATCGATCAGAACCTAAGGCAGAGTACCTATCGTGTAGCTAGTCTGTTGGAAAGTATCTACGATTTTATTAAGTTAAATATCGTACTCCCAGGGAAGTGGCAACGACTTAGTAGTAACTAGCCTTTTATCCTAACTCCTATCTTATGATCCAGTTATGCAATCTTCATCAAATACATTGATGAGAGGGTGATCCATTCTCCACTAGGTTTAAATCTAATTAATCCTAAAAGTGTTTTATAGATGAGGTCCTGATTCTATGTTATACTGTTCCTATATGTTGATTGACCTATATTCGAGTATTTTAGACATGTCTTGGCCTGGATTGTAACTATGTTATGTGTCTAAAGGTTACCACATCTGAGTTTCTACGCTACCGCCCCATCGTTAAGGGTAACATCCCTACTCACGGCTCGGACTAAAGTCAGCAATGAACGGTACCCTATGTCACTTCGGTATCATGCTGCTCGTCTCATAACCGCCGGCATAACACTCTACTCAGCCTACCTAGACTACTTTCAACCAACAGGTGTTCCGCAGATTATTTTATCTAGTATGGCAGACACCAATACTAATTGATGCCTGTTAAACTAAACAGGTTATGAATAGACCGTGGTTAGGAATTGTCTATAACCCTAATTTCAGTTTAAAAGAACGGTATTAGACATGCAGACATAGTGAATATTAAGCAGGTGGCTATTTCCGGAAAATCATAAGAACTTCAACATATAAAACAGATATTCATAAGAATCGTAATCTGATATTCAAATTAATATTTAGATAAAACAATTCGTAAACATACAGAACCTCGTCTAGGGAACCCACTGTCATAAAGTAATCACCACTCTATGCAGGTCCAGCCGGCGCTGCAGCTCCTGTATGCTCCTGATTGCTCGATCCTACTCTACTCAGCAGAGTCTTCGGAGAACGCTCCTTAGACCTAGTAGCAATTACTTTACATTACATCCCGGGCTTAAGCAAATTGCCCTAATCTGCCTAAGAACACGCACCCTATCTCTCTCTTAGGATCTCCTAATGAAATCTCGGTATTCTATGAATACCAAAAATGAACCTATCTATCGAAGCCTAAGCTCTGAGACTATTTCTCAGAAACTAAGAAAACGAAACACTAAAGAAAGAAAGAAAACTAAAACTGAAACCCGAGTCTCTCAATGACTTGTGTACTCGAGAATTGTACACTGGAAGTCTCTAAATGACTCAAATCGAGTGGAGAGGATTGAATTCAACTGCTGGAGGCTTGGGGTATTTATAGCAGCTTCCCGGGGTGATTTTTCATCAAAAATTCGATGTGGGACTGGTTCTGGGGGTTCGGGACGCCCGTCCCGGATTGGGACGCCCGTCCTGATCTGTTGACCAGGTCAGGACGCCCGTCCCGGCGGTTTGACTGGGTCGGGATGCCGTCCCGAATTCGGGAAGCATGTCCCGGACCGTTGACCAAGTCAGCATTTCCAAAAATTGCATTTTAACCCCAAAATTTGCTGTTTTCGTCTACTTTTCACCTGACACTTCCAAAATAATAAAAACTGTGAAATTGAGTAAATAACAATCAATTAAGATCGATTTCCTATCAATTTCACCCTAAATCATACATAAAAACATGCTAAAAAAGGTATATGATTTTCGCATATCATGGTGCTGGGAGTAGCCATTGATGAAGATGCTGAGGGGCTTCGTGAGGCCACCACAGTTTTGACAAACAAAAGTTATTTTCGAATCTTCCTTTTGTCTGTTTTAATTGGAAGGTGCATGAGTTTACACCAAGTGTTAAATTCATCCACAGACCAAGAGACAGTTGGATCCTGGGCATCATATTTTTCAGTAAGATCGGCCCAAGTTTTTGGACTCTGAATGGATATGGGTCCAGAACTGTCTACCAGATGAGACTGCGGTATGAACTTCATTGCATAATCCGGATTGGATTGATATTGAGACTGCTTAGAATCAGCTTTTATTGATGATGCAGTTGTCGTCGTTGGACTAGCTACAACAAGTGAGCCACAGAAGGGACACCTGCCTTGATAATCAAGTTCCTGTTCTTTCATGGCCTTTACAAATTGAGTTTTGGAAGGAAATGTTGAAGCATATTCAACTTTAGAATGAGGGGGCTGAGTCATTTCAATTGTAATGTTGATCGATTGAAGAACAACCAGTGTCGATGCTGATTCTGGAAGGGTTAAATGCACTTCTTTTTTATTACGGGGCATTTCAGCGACTCTGTAAAAATTCTCGGGTAAGGAAATCTGGAATGAAATTAGAACTCCCTTTAATGTGTTGTATATCAAAATCGAATATAGATAAAATAGTTTGTCATCAGGAAAAAATATATTTTGAGGCAAGATTTTGAACATCTTTTTGTAAAACTGATTTGGCTGCTTTGCAGTCAATGCGAAAATTTGGGTATGCTTAAAACAATGGTCAAAATCTCTTTTTGATGGTAAGTGATACGCGAAAATCGTATCACCGTTTTAACATGTTTTTATATATGATTTAGGGTGAAATTGAGAGTAAATTGATCTTAAATGTTTATTATTTACTTAATTTCATAGTTTTTATGATTTTGGAAGTGTCAGGTGAAAAGCAGATGAAAATAGTAAATTTTGGGGCAAAAACGTAATTTTTAGAAATGTTGACTTGGTCAAAGGGTCAGGACGGGCGTCCCGACCCAGTCAAAGCACCGGGACGGGCGTCCTGACTTGGACAACAGACCAGGACGGGCGTCCCAATCCGGGATGGGCATCCCGAACCCCCAGATCTAGTCCCACATCGAATTTTTGATGAAAAATCACCCCGGGAAGCTGCTATAAATACCCCAGGCCTCCAGTAGTTGAAATCATTCCTCTCCACTCGATCTGAGTCATTAAATGGTTTCCAGTGTACACTTCTCTAGTACACAACTCACTCAGAGACTCGGATCTCAGTTTTCTTTCTTGTTAGTGTTTTGTTTTAGTTTCTAAGAAATAGTCTCAGATCTTAGGCTTACATAGATAGGTTCGTTTCTGGTATTCGTAGAATACCCGGGATTTTGTTAGGAGATCCTAAGAGGGCTCTAGGCGTTCGAAGAGTCAGTCCACATGGCTGGGCTTAAGCTGGGTATTAAGGTAAAGCCCAGTTACTAGGCTGAGGAAGCGTCCTCCGACAGTTCTGGCGAGCATAGTCGGGTCAAGCAATACGGTATATACAGCAGTACGCTCCATCGGCGAGACTTCGTAAAGGGTGATTTCTTTATGGCATCGGTCCCCCTGTCCCTCTCTTATATGTTGTTATTGTGTTTGTCCAAATAACAGTTTGAATACCAGATTATGATTGTTATGAATATTTGTGATATATGTTGAAGTTATAATGTTTTTCTAGAAATGGCCACCTACTTAAATATCCATTATGTCTGCATGTCTTTTGCCGTTCTTTTAAACTGAAATTAGGGTTATAGACAATTCCTAACCACGGTCTATTCATAACCTATTTAGTTTAATAGGCATCAATTAGTATTGGTGTCTGCCATACTAGATAAAATAATCTACGGAACACCCTGTTGGTTAAAAGTAGTCTAGGTAGGCTGAGTAGAGTTTTATGTCGGCGGTTATGAGACGAGCGGTATGATCCCCAAAGTGACATAGGGCGTTCATTGCTGACTTTAGTCCGAGCCATGAGTAGGGCCGTTACCCTTAACGATGGGGCGGTAGCGTAGAAACTCAGATGTGGTAACCTTTAGACACAGAATATAGTTGCAATCCAGGCCAAGACATGTCTAAAATACTCGAATATAGGTCAATCAACGTATAGTAACAGTATAACATAAAATCAGGATCTCGTCTATAAAACATTTTCAAGTTTAGTTAGACTTAAACCTAGTGGAGAATGAATCACCTTCTCATCAAAATTATTGATGAAGATTGCATAACTGGATTATAATATAAGAGTTAGGAATTAAGGCTAGTTACTACTAAGCCGTTACCACTTCCCTGGGAGTACGATATTTATTTAATAAAATCGTAGATACTTTCCAACAGACTAGCTACACGATAGGTACTCTGCCTTAGGTTCTGGTTGATTAAGTGACACCATAGAGACTAAATGTGACAATTAGTCAATCACAGTCCTTAATTATTCATAATCAACATAGGGTAAAATAACACCTATTTAGCACATCGACCGGAACGCATCAGATTTTTGGCGCCGTTGCCGGGGAAATATCATAATGAATTTAGGATTCCTGATCAAAATTCTAGAGGCTTATGATAGGTAACGGTAGTAACTTAGACTTTAGACCCAACACTTATGTTATACCAGTTAGACAATCAGTTTCCGAAATATAGGGTTATCATAACTAATTAATTTTAGATGTTATTCGGAATTAAGACACTTAGGATAATCAAATTTTAGAAAATTATTTTAGAACCATATTGAGGGAATTTAATTGCTTTCGAAATATTAAAAGAAAAAAAATTTGTTTAAATTTAAAAATCCGAAAAAAATTGTACTTTTTCTTGTTTAATGGTAAGTTGTTCTCTTTTCCCTATCTTTTGTGTTTTGTCCTTTTGAATAGTTGTTTTGTTTGTTTCTCTTCTTCCAAATTTTAAGTTTTCACTTTCCCTGTAACCCCACTAACCAGTTTGCTCAGGCTTAAAACGTATTCTTCTCTGTAGTTGCATGACTCGATCTTCAGAAGCTAACCTTGAAACACCAGTTGAGAATCCTGAACGAATCATTCGCACAGCTAATAGGCGAAGAACAGAAATGGCTGCTGAAAGACCTACCTTGAATCCTACATCCAGCCACAGACTATCCCAGTCTCATCGCCATCCGAATCCCTGGGAACCCTCGCTATGATCTTAAACCGAATGTGATCCAGCTGATTATAAATCGGTTCAGTTTGGAGGAACTGCAGCCGAGAATCCGTGGAACACCTATCTGATTTCTCTTCTCTCTGCGAAGGCCTCAAGGGAGATCATACTGCAGAAAGTAACTAAACTCAACCTTTTTCCCTACTCACTGAGGGACAGAGCTAAGAGATGGTTGGCCCAGCTACCTACTAACTCCATCACCTCTTGGGACGAGTTAAGCAAAGCCTTCCTAGAAGAGTACTACTCTGCAGCAAGAGTCCTAGAATATCGAAGGGCTCTGTCTAGTTTCACTCAAGCTGCTGATGAGACAGTGATCGAAGCTTGGGACAGATTCAAGGAGCTACTCAGGCTCTGCCCCCAACATGGACTTACCGAGGCATTGCTGATTCAGCAATTTTACGGGGGTATGTCAGACATGGGTAAGCAAATTCTTGATGGACTCAATCCCCAGAGCGGTTTCAATGGAATGAGTGATGTAGATGCTAGAAACGCTCTGGAGAGACTCTACAGGAACAGCAAGAATTGGCGCACAAGTGGCCGAGCTAAGAAGCAACCAGTAAATGCGGTCGTTGCCTCCACTGATGATCAATTTGAGGCACTGAAGGCCAGCATTACTAATCAGCTGAATGCTTTCCAACAAGGGAAAAAGCATTCAGTCAGTATACCAAGTCTGCGAATTTTGCCAAGGACCACATTTCAGTGGGGATTGTTATGGTAATGGGATATTAACTATTCCAGAGAGATGGAACAAGTGGACGCAGTGAATTCTGCTCCTATAGGAAATACCTACAATCCCACTTGGAAGAACCATCCGGGATTTAGCTGGAGAAACAATCCGGGACTACTAACTTCCAGAAAAGAGTACCTCAGCAACTGCCATATCCGCAGAACCAGCAAGTCGCTCTGCCTGCACCGAGGAACTACATCGTTCCACTGACCCCATGCAAGAATTCAGAGACATGCTGAAGAGCATTTCCGACTCTAACAAGGAAATGATAGAGTCCAACAGAAAGATTCAGGAAGCTCGAGAGAGAGAGAATCCAGCAGAAAGACAGAAGCAGACCGAGCAAACAATCAGAAACACACAAGCTGCTATACAAACTTTAGAGAGGCAAATGGGTCAGCTATCCACCCATTTCTCTCACAGGTCCCAGGGAACGCTACCAAGCAACACTGAGACCAACCCTCAAACTGAATGCAAGACCATCACTCTAAGATCTGGTAAAATTCTATCTCCATCTCCACCCAAACCATCTGACCCTCCTATTCTTGTGCAGGAACCAGAAGAAGGCTCCAAGGACCCAACGCCGACGGATGTCGAAATCGAAGTAGCAAGGAAAGGGAAGACGGAGTTTATTCCTGAGTACCGGCCAAAAGTACCTTACCCTGCCAGACTTATGCACAATAAAGATAAGGAGCAATTTGAGAAATTCCTTAAGAATTTTAGTCAGATTCATGTTAATTTACCTTTACTTGATGTTATTTCTGAAATGCCAAAGTATGCTAAGTTTTTAAAAGAAGTTGTTAGTAATAAAAGAAAATTTGACATGGACAAGGTGGTTCTTAATGAAGAATGTTCGGCGGTTCTGTTGAATAAACTACCGTCTAAACAGAAAGATCCTGGTTGTTTTACCTTGCCATGTACAATTGGAAATATTACTAACATGCATGCATTAGCAGACTTAGGAGCTAGTATTAATCTTATGCCATCTAGTTTATTTGATAAATTAGGATTGCATGATTTGAAAACGACTAGGATGTGCATACAACTTGCAGATAGGACAGTCAAAATCCCCAAGGGAATAATTGAAGATCTCTTAGTAAAGGTCGGAAAATTTGTTTCCTGTGGATTTGTTGTCATGGACATGAATGGGGAAGGAGGAGTGCCCCTGATCCTAGGTCGACCATTTCTAGCAACCTCAAAAGCATTAATAGACGTCAGTAATGGTCAAATCAAGTTAAGGGTAGGAAATGATGACATCACTTTTGATCTAAATGAGACCCTTAGGTATCCCATGCATTTAGATGATACTTGTTTTTGTGTGGATGCCATGGAACACTTGATTGCAATTAACGTGACAGACCTATGCTCAAACTATCAAGTCTAGTGAGGACTCCCTAGAATTAGAGGAGCCTGAACTTAGCCTTCTGAAAATGAAATTACTTCTGATAGTTTCACTGAGATAGGTGATGATGAGATGAAGAAAGAACGAACCTCGTTTGAAGATCCACCAGACTTGGGCTGAAGGAACTGCCCACTCATCTGTGCTACGAATTCCTAGATGACAACAAGAAACTTCCCATTATTCTTGCAGCTGATCTGACTGCAGAACAAAGGAAGCTGACTGTGGACATGTGCAGAAAGTATAGAAGAGCCTTTGCCTACAAAATTGCAGACATTCCAGGTATTAATCCAAGCTTTTGTTCGCATAAGATTCTTCTAGAAAATGAGTATAAGCCATGTGTGCAACCTCAAAGGAGGTTGAATCCTAATGTGTGTGATGTTGTTAAGAAAGAAGTCATTAAACTGTTAGATGCAGGACTTATCTACCCTATCTCAGATAGTGAGTGGGTAAGCCCGGTGCAGGTAGTACCTAAGAAAGGCGGTATAACAGTTGAGGAATGAGCATAATGAACTAATCCCTACGAGAACTGTAACTGGTCATCGTGTATGCATAGACTATAGAAAACTAAATACGGCCACACGAAAAGACCACTTCCCCTTCCTTTTATTGACCAAATGTTAGAAAGATTATCTGGACATATGTTTATTGCTTTCTTGATGGGTTTTCTGGTTATTTTCAAATTCCTATTTCCCTGAGGACCAGCATAAAACTATTCACATGCCCTTTTGGAACATTTGCATATAGAAGGATGCCTTTTGGTTTGTGTAATGCACCTGCTACATTTCAACGTTGTATGACTGCTATCTTTGAGGACATGTTAGGAAAATCTATGGAAGTATTTATGGATGACTGTTTTTGGTAATTCATTTGAGGTTTGTCTAAAGAACTTGGAGTTATGTGTTGAAACGTTGTATAAAATCTAACCTGGTTTTAAATTGGGAAAAATGCCACTTCATGGTAAAAGAGGGAATCGTTTAGGACATAAGATCTCACACCTAGGTATGGAAGTAGACAAGGCAAAAATTGAAGTTATTTCGAACTACCTCCTCCCAAAAATGTGAGAGTTAGAAGTTTTTTGGGACACGCTGGCTTTTATCGTAGGTTTATAAAAGATTTTTCATTAATAGCCAGGCCGTTGACCAATTTACTCGGAAAAGATGTTCCATTTGTCTTTGATGAGAAATGTCTAAAAGCTTTTAATAGACTTAAGGAACTCTTAACACTGCACCTATCATGACATCACCGACTGGAGTTTACCTTTTGAGCTTATGTGTGATGCTAGTGACTATGCAGTAGGAGTAGTTTTAGGACAAAGACATGATAAGAAATTTCAGTAATATATTATGCTAGTAAAACCTTAACTGATGCTCAGGAAAATTACACTACGACAGAAAAGGAATTATTAGCAGTAGTATATGCATTTGATAAGTTTCGATCTTATCTAGTCCTGTCTAAAACTATTGTTTATACTGATCATTCTGCACTAAAATACTTGTTCAATAAAACCGACGCAAAACCAAGATTGATTAGATGGGTTTTATTGCTTCAAGAATTTGACATAGAAATTCGGGATAAGAAAGGGGCAGAAAACTTAGCCGCAGACCACTTGTCTAGGCTAGAAAATCCGACCCTAGAAGCCATTGATGAACAATCATATCTGATAAATTTCCGGATGAGAATTATGTGATTTGCTATTTCTCACCCCCTTGGTTTGCAGATATAGCAAATTACTTGGCAGCCCGGACTCTCCCTAGTGATATCACTGCTCAACAAAGAAAAAAGTTCTTTGCTGACCTGAAATATACTATTGGGAAGATCCTTTTCTATTTCGAATATGTGCAGATCAGATGATCAGAAGGTGTGTATCTCAAGAAGAAGGTTTCCAAATTCTGGAACATTGTCACTGCGGACCAACAGGCGGTCACTTAGCTGCAGCTAATACCGCCCGAAAAGTATTAGAAGCAGGCTTTTACTGGCCTACCATATTCAAAGACGCCGCAGCATTTACAGGATCGTGCGATGCCTGTCAGAAAGCGGGAACCATATCTTCTCGAGACAGTCTACCCCAACAGGTAATCCAAAGTGTAGAAATATTCGACATATGGGGTATAGACTTCATGGGTCCGTTTCCTCCTTCTTTTGGTATGAAGTACATCATAGTAGCTGTAGAATTTTTCAAAATGGCCTGAGGCACAGGCCCTACCTACTAATGATTCTAGAGCCGTATGCAGATTCCTTAAGCAGATTTTGCCAGATTTGGATGTCCGAAAGCCCTAATCAGTGATCGAGGTACGCACTTCTGCAACTCTCAATTGCAGAAGGTGCTTCATCATTACGGAGTTCAGCATCGCGTTTCCACAGCCTACCACCCCCAAACCAATGGGCAGGCTGAGGTAACCAATAGGGGAATAAAGAGAATCTTAGAAAAGACTGTGGGTGTAACCGTAAGGATTGGGCCAATAAGCTGGGATGCATTATGGGCCTTCCGTACAGCATACAAGACCACTACGGGATTCTCACCTTATCGACTTGTCTATGGAAAAGCATGCCACCTTCCAGTTGAACTCGAACACAGAGCTTACTGGGCAGTACAAAAATGCAATCTCAATGAAAACTTAACTAAGGAACATCGGATTCTACAACTGAACGAATTGGATGAGTGGAGGCTCAAAGCCTATGAAAATTCACATCAGTTCAAGATGACAAGTAAACTCCGGCATGACAGACAACTCAGAGCCTAGAAAAATTTTGAACCAGGAGACAAGGTATTATTGTACAACTCACGTTTAAAATATTTCCCAGGAAAGCTGCGTAGCTGTTGGTCAGGACCATTCACAATCACGAACGTATCACCTTTCGGAGCATGTGACATAATGGATTCTGACGGCATTATTCAAAAAGTAAACGGACAACGCCTGAAGATTTACAAGAGCCGTTTGACTCGTCCGAGCAGATTGTGTACTTCACAGAATAAGGGAGTATCTCTTTCATTTTATTTCATGTTTGTTATTTCTTTCAGTACTCTATGTTTTTTTTCTTACCCGTGGTTATTTGAATAAGTGTGGGGTAAGATTTCTTTTTGTTTTGTTGTTTTATTTCTTGTTTTCAAATAAGTGTGGGGTAATTAGATATGCATGAACACTGAGGACAGTGCCAGAATTAAGTGTGGGGTAGCAGTGCACTGTAGCAGTTTGCAAAATTTTTTTTGCATGCTTTTTCTTGTTTTCACCGTATTTTCACACCCTTCCAAAAAAATTTCAAAATTTTTCCGTCTTTCAGACTTCTAAATGCAGTATGCTTGGTTAAACAATTGCTTATGTCTATGATATGTAGGTAGTATGTTATGGTGTAGGAGATAATTGATGACTATTGCTGAACTAATTGATTAGGAATAGGGAATTCCTGATAACTGAGCACAACTTTATCTGGATTAGAGACCTCAGCCAATTGCCTGTTCGAGACTTAACTAGATAAAATTAGACCAGTTGTGGAGATATTGGCAGTTAGAATGACTAGATGAGACTCTGAGCTAAAAGTGAAAAGAAACAAAAGGAAGTTAATCAAATAAGGGTAGTTTGCCAGCGGCCTTCGCTACTCGAGCACCACTCCTTCGGGGAATTTAAAGCCTGATGCCCTAAGGTCGTGTAGATCTGGGAGTCATCGGAGTGGGACTCGCTACATGGGTAGTTGAAGTTGACGTGTACTAAGCAGACTCAAAATACCCTGAATCTATAAAGAAAATAACTAAATGCTAAAACATTAAAAATCTGATCACCAAAGCTCAGAACTCAAAAAGTTGTCTGTTGTTAATATGTCTAGCGATGGGTCGAAGTGTTATCTAGTAGTAGTTAAGACAAGAGTACATTGTGTTGACTATCTGGTCTAGACTAGTACACACACTACACATCAGGAAGACCCTGTGACTAAGAAAAAAGTTCAACCTAGTTGTTGATTTGTTTTCTGCCTGATCATAACAAGCTACTAAAAACATTTGAGACCTTGTCATAGCAACCTAACCAGTCAGACCTGTGTTAAGAATTGTCTGAATAAATTTTTGAAATAAAAACATGACTAGGAATTTAAGTGACTGCACTATGATTTAGAATCACTAACTTCAGGTAGACTTTGCTTGAGGACAAGCAAAAAGCTAAGTGTGGGGTTATCTGATACGCGAAAATTGTATCACCTTTTTAGCATGTTTTTATATATGATTTAGGGTGAAATTGAGAGTAAATTGATCTTAAATGTTTATTATTAACTTAATTTCACAGTTTTTATGATTTTGGAAGTGTCAGGTGAAAAGTAGATGAAAACAACAAATTTTGGGGCAAAAACGTAATTTTTTGAAATGTTGACTTGGTCAAAGGGTCAGGACGGGCTTCCCGAACCCGGGACGGGCGTCCCGACTTGGACAACAGACCAGGACGGGCGTTCCAATCTGGGACGGGCGTCCCGAACCCCCAGATCCAGTCCCACATCGAAATTTTGATGAAAAATCACCCCGGGAAGCTGCTATAAATACTCCAGGCCTCCAGCAGTTGAAATCATTCCTCTCCACTCGATCTGAGTCATTAAGTGGTTTCCAGTGTACACTTCTCCAGTACACAACTCACTTAGAGACTCGGATCTCAGTTTTCTTTCTTGTTAGTGTTTTGTTTTAGTTTCTGAGAAATAGTCTCAGATCTTAGGCTTACATAAATAGGTTCGTTTCTGGTATTCATAGAATACCCGGGATTTCGTTAGGAGATCCTAAGAGGGCTCTAAGCGTTCTAAGAGTCAGTCCACAAGGCTGGGCTTAAGCTGGGTATTAAGGTAAAGCCCAGTTACTAGGCTGAGGAAGCGTCCTCCGACGGTTCTGGCGAGCAGAGTCGGGTCAAGCAATACGGCATATACAGCAGTACGCTCCATCGGCGAGACTTCGTAAAGGGTGATTTCTTTATGGCATCGGTCCCCATGTCCCTCTCTTATATGTTGTTATTGTGTTTGTCCAAATAACAATTTGAATACCAGATTATGATTGTTATGAATATTTGTGATATATGTTGAAGTATAATATTTTTCTAGAAATGGCCACCTGCTTAAATATCCATTATGTCTGCATGTCTATTGCCGTTCTTTTAAACTGAAATTACGGTTATAGACAATTCCTAACCACGGTCTATTCATAACCTGTTTAGTTTAACAGGCATCAATTAGTATTGGTGTCTACCATACTAGATAAAATAATCTGCGGAACACCCTGTTGGTTGAAAGTAGTCTAGGTAGGCTGAGTAGAGTTTTATGCCGGCGGTTATGAGACGAGCGGTATGATCCCCAAAGCGACATAGGGCGTTCATTGCTGACTTTAGTCCGAGCCGTGAGTAGGGCCGTTACCCTTAACGATGGGGCGGTAGCGTAGAAACTCAGATGTGGTAACCTTTAGACACAGAACATAGTTGCAATCCAGGCCAAGACATGTCTAAAATACTCGAATATAGATCAATCAACGTATAGTAACAGTATAACATAAAATCAGGATCTCGTCTATAAAACATTTTTAGGTTTAGTTAGACTTAAACCTAGTGGAGAATGAATCACCTTCTCATCAAAATTATTGATGAAGATTGCATAACTGGATTATAAGATAAAAGTTAGGAATAAAGGCTAGTTACTACTAAGCCGTTACCACTTCCCTGGGAGTACGATATTTATTTAATAAAATCGTAGATACTTTCCAACAGACTAGCTACACGATAGGTACTCTGCCTTAGGTTCTGGTTGATTAAGTGACACCATAGAGACTAAATGTGACAATTAGTCAATCACAGTCCTTAATTATTCATAATCAACATAGAGTAAAATAACACATATTTAGCACATCGACCGGAACGCATCAGTAAGATAATTCTATTGGGAATTATTCCAATGCTTGGATGCAAATGCAATGATATGCTCATTACCATGCAATGTTAGTTTGAGAATGCCACCATATCCAATATCAGATGCATCAGTTTCAACAATTTTGAAAGCAGACGGGTCAGGTAAAGGCAAACATGGAAGGTTAACTACTTTAACATTAACTTGTCTAATCACATTGGTATGCACATCAGTCCATACAAGAGGTGGAGATTTTAACCTATCATACAATGGTTTAAGTAAATTACTGAAACCTGGAATAAATTAGATACATAATTAACACAACTAAAAAATCTTTGCAGTTGATTTTATTAATAATCTGATCATAAAATTTATCAGTAAATTAGATAGATCTTTGAATAGGAACAATCGTTCCAAGTTGAATATTGTGACCAAGAAACTTAGTATTGATTTGAAACAAACTATACTTAGTCCGAGACAGAACTAAGCCATCCTCTTTAATGATTTTAAAAAAACATGTAAATGATTAAAATATTGATCAATGCTAGTCGAAAACACAAGAATATCATCAATATAAACAATGATAAATTTGAAAAAAGGATTAAAAATAGTATTCATAATTTTTTGGAATTCAGAAGGAGCATTTTTTAATCTAAAAGGCATAACATTCCATTGATACTGCCCAAAAGGCACAGTAAAAGCTATTTTGTAACGATCTTGGGAATCAATTTGAATCTGCAAAAAATCAGATTTTAAATCAAACTTAGAAAATATGGAAACAGCATAAAAACGTTACAGAAGATCTTTTTTATTTGGAATAAGGTATCTAATCCATCTAAGAGCTTGGTTCAATAGCTTATAATTGATGACTAGTCTATGAACACTTCTAGTTCGGCATTCTTATTGACATAAAAAGTAGCACAACTCCAAAGGGATTGGCTAGGGGTTATGATTTTCTTGGCTAGAAGATCACCAATTTCTTTCTGGCAATGGATAATGAGTTCATGATTCATTTGAATTAGACGGGCTTTAGTTGGAATGATTTTTTTATCAAAGTCAGGTTCATAAGGTAGCCTAACCGTATGTTTTTTCCTATTCTAGAAAGCAGTGGGGAGGTCAGCACAAAGTTCATTATATAATTTGGTTTCTAAGATTTTAATCTTAGATTCGAGAGAAAGATCCTGAAGCTGAGACTGGAGACGTTGAAATGCACCTTCTTCCTTAAGAAAGTTAATTTGGGCTGCTTTATACTTAAGGGTAGTCAGGATTTTACTGATATGAGGTCTATCAAATGGGAGTAAGGTTGGACTTCCTAAACATTTGATTTGAATACCTTTTTATGTAACTAGGAAGGACATGATTTGCTGGATGAATGGAGTACCTAGAATAACATGGTTAATAATATCTTTTACTAACAGAAAAGAAGTATTAATCGACAAAGGAGAATATGGGAAAGTTGATTTAACTTCAACATCAGAAAGCTTGGAACTAATTCCTAGTTTCTTATCATTTGCATCTCTATGGGACTCCTTAGTTTTTTTTTTGAAAAACTTAGTATGGATAAGACCTTCTTGGATACAATTGAGGTCAGCACCTGTGTCAAAGAGGGCGACAATATCTAAGTTGAATGATTTAGCAACAACCAGGGTATCAAGATAAATCTACTTTTGGTCTGAGTTAGGAAGTTGATTGATGATTTCAAGAAGGAGATCCTATTATTTTGTGAGGACATTTACTAATGGTTTGGGGGTGTCATCCGAAGAGGTTGAATCAATGTCATCATCTAAGAGTTGATCTAATTCATTATCACTAGGTTCAGACTCAGTTTCAGTGAGAAGAAGATTCTCAAGTTGACTAAGGATATGTTCCTCAAGTTCTAAGTTTTTGATATATTTGGCTAGCTTACAATATTTAAGCAATGTGACCAGATTTACCACAATTGTAACACTTACCGGATGTTTTTACTGATTTTGCTGGAAATGCTAGTTGTTTGTCAGCAGATTTAGGAAACGTTCTAGGAGTTTTGGCAGACTTCCTACGAAACTTAGATGTATGATGTTGTTTAGAAGGAGGAAAATGTTTGGACCTATGTTTCTTGTGAGGCTTATTGCAGGAGGGAAGGCCAAATTGTTCACATAAACTACTTAAGTCACGGTATCTCTGGTTTCTATCCTTGGCTAACTGTCTCATCATCTTGTCTTGATGACAGATTTTGAGGGCAGCATGTTGGATGACACTGGTAAGCTCACCATAAGAGATTTGCTCATACGAATGGGATTAGCTGAGTACTTGTTTTGGAGTTCTTCACGAACAATGTCTCTAAGGGATTTAGGACGACCATCTAGGAATTTATCTTTCCAATACGGAAGATTGCCATCTAGTCTCTCATAAATGTTTTTGCAGAAGGTATCCTTATACCACCTAAAATCTGAAAGAGTTTTACACTTAAGATTGTTAAGGATTTCAGAGGACCGTTCTCTAAAAATACCTGGATTTCCTATGAAGGTTTTGACAATAGTGTAGATCAAGGTATTAGTTGAATCATGAATGGATTGGCCATCTCTAACGATAGGGACTCCTGACGGATCTAGACAGATAGCCTGAAAGATCTGCTGTTTGTCAGTTTCACTCAGATGGGTATCCCACCAACCCTTAAGTTGACTTGTAAATCCTGCAACAATGACATGAGTCGTAAGTTGGTCAGAATAGTTATGTGAAGTTCTACAAGCAGTTGACACCATGGTCATCTGCTGGAGTTTGTTGAGGATGTTTGACTCAGAGCAACCATCTATGTTCCACTCATAGATGTTATTGGCATTGTAATTGTTCTGGACAATAGTTGGGCTTTCTTCTATGGCTATATTTGGGTAGTTAGCTCTAGGATAGTAAAGCTTTTGAGGTTTTTGCCAATTAGAAGATTGATCTGTTCGAAGAGGCAGAACATCTAGGGGAGGAGACGGATCAGATTGGAATTGATCAGACATTGTTTGGGTGTCAGAGTCAGACTCACCTTCCTTAAGGACAGAAACAGAGGCTTTCGAACTACTCTCTTTGGCAGGAGTTCCTTTGGAAGATAGACTCTTTTCTATGTCAAGGATACGTCGTTGTAATTCTGAAACCTAAGGAATTTCTTTAGCCTGATGAATTTGGAGTTCTCTATCAATAGTACTAGGGATTTCATAAGGTTGAAAAAGGGGAACCGAAGCATGAGATGAACTTACAGAATTTGGGACAACAGTCGGTGTTGGTGCTGGTTTTGTAATAAAATACTCTCCAAGAGTTTGTAAATACTTATTAGTATAATTATTTTGTTCAAGAATTTTTTGAATATTGATGGGTTTCCGACCGATGTGCTAAATAGGTGTTATTTTACCCTAAGTTGATTATGAATAATTAAGGACTGTGATTGACTAATTGTCACATTTAGTCTCTATGGTGTCCCTTAATCAGCCAGAACCTAAGGCAGAGTACCTATTGTATAGCTAGTCTGTTGGAAAGTATCTACGATTTTATTAAGTTAAATATCGTACTCCCAGGGCAGTGGCAACGGCTTAGTAGTAACTAGCCTTTTATCCTAACTCCTATCTTATGATCCAGTTATGCAATCTTCATCAAATACTTTGATGAGAGGGTGATTCATTCTCCACTAGGTTTCAGTCTAATTAATCCTAGAAGTGTTTTATAGATGAGTCCTGATTCTATGTTATACTGTTCCTATATGATGAATGACCTGAATTCGAATATTTTAGATGCATCTTATCCTGGATTGCAACTATGTTCTGTGTCTAAAGGCGTACCACATCCGAGGTCTCTAATAAACCGCCCTACCTTAATGACGGCCCTACTCACGGTTCGGGACGAAGGCATCCATGAAAGCCCTATGTCACTTCGGGGATCATACCGCTTGCCCTAGCCGCCGGCATAATCAGACTCAGCTCGGCCCCTACCTAGACTACTTTAACAGGCAGGGTGTTCAACATGTTATTTTATCTAGCATGGCAGACACCAATACTAATTGATGCTTGTTAAACTAAACAGGTTATGATTAGACCGTGGTTAGGAATTGTCTATAACCCTAACTTTAGTTTAAAAGAGCACATTAAACATGCAGACATAGTGAATATTTAGCAGGTGGCTATTTCCGGAAACATATAATAACGTCAACATATAAAACAACTATTCATAAAGAATCGTAATCTCGTATTCATAATAAGTATTTAGAACAAAACAATAACAACATATAAGAGAGGGACATGGGGACTGATGCCATAAAGAAATCACCCTTTACGTAGTCTCGCCGACGGAGCGTACTGCTGTATATGTCGTATTGCTCGCCCTGACTCTGCTCGCTAGAACCTTCGGAGGACGCTTCCTCAGCCTAGTAACTGGGCTTTACCTTATTACCCAGCTTAAGCCCAGCCCTGTGGACTGACTCTTCGAACGCCTAGAGCCCTCTTAGGATCTCCTAACGAAATCCCGGGTATTCTATGAATACCAGAAACGAACCTATCTATAGAAACCTAAGATCTGAGACTATTTCTCAGAAACTAAAACAAAACACTAATAAGAAATTAAACTGAGATCCGAGTCTCTGAGTGAGTTGTGTACTTGAGAAGAGTACACTGGAAACCACTAAATGACTCAGATCGAGTGGAGAGGAATGAATTCAACTGCTGGAGGCCTGGGGTATTTATAGCAGCTTCCCGGGGTGATTATTCAGCAAAAATTCGATGTGGGATTGGTTCTGGGGGCTCGGGACGCCCGTCCTGATCTGTTGACCAGGTCGGGACGCCCGTCCCGAGTCCTGGATGCCCGTCCCAGTGGGTTGACTGGGTCGGGACTCCCGTCCCGGGTTCGGGACGCCCATCCTGACCCGTTGACTAAGTCAATATTTCCAAAAATTGCGTTTTTGCCCCAAAATTTGCTGTTTTCGTCTACTTTTCACCTGACACTTCCAAAATCAGAAAAACTGTGAAATTAAGTAAATAATGAACAATTAAGATCAATTTACCCTTAATTTCACCCAAATTCATACATAAAAACATGCTAAAAAGGTGATACGATTTTCGCGTATCAGATAACCCCACACTTAGCTTTTTGCTTGTCCTCAAGCAAAGTCTACCTGATGTTAGTGATTCTAAACCGTAGTGCAGTCACTTAAATTCCTAGCCATGTTCTTATTCCAAAAATTCTTCAGACAAGTCTTAACACATGCCTGTCTGGTTAGGTTGCTATGACAAGGTCTCAAATGTCTCTATTAGCTTGTTATGATCAGGCAGAAAACAAATCAACAACTAGGTTGAACTTTTTTCCTTAGTCACAGGGTCTTCCTGATGTGTAGTGTGTGTACTAGTCCAGACCAGATAGTCAACACAATGTACTCTTGTCTTAACTACTACCAGATAACACTTCGACCTATCGCTAGACATATTAACAACAGACAACTTTTTGAGTTCTGAGCTTTGGTGATCAGATTTTTAATGTTTTAGCATTTAGTTATTTTCTTTATAGATTCATGGTATTTTGAGTCTGCTTAGAACACGTCAACTTCAACTACCCATGTAGCGAGTCCCACTCCGATGACTCCCAGATCTACACGACCTTAGGGCATCAGGCTTTAAATTCCCCGAAGGAGTGGTGCTCGAGTAGCGAAGGCCGCTGGCAAACTACCCTCATTTGATTAACTTTCTTTAATTTCTTTTCACCTCTAGCTCAGAGTCTCATCTAGTCATTCTAACTGCCAATATATCCACAACTGGTCTAATTTTATCTAGTTAAGTCTCAAACAGGTAATTGGTTGAGGTCTCTACTCTAGACAAAAGTGTGCTCAGTTATCAGGAATTCCCTATTCCTAATCAATTAGTCCAAGATAGCTATCAATTATCTCCTACTAACCATAACATACTACCTACATATCATAGACATAAGCAATTGTTTAACCAAGCATACTGCATTTAGAAGTCTGAAAGACGAAAAAAAATTTGAAAACATTTGGAAGGGTGTGAAAGTACGTGAAAAACAAGCAAAAGCATACAAAAACTGCTGTAGTACACGGTGCACTGCTACCCCACACTTAAGTCTGGCACTGTCCTCAGTGTTCATGCATATCTAGCTACCCCACACTTATTTGAAAATAAGAAATAAAACATAAAAGATTCTTACCCCACACTTATTTGAAAATAAGAAGTAAAACAGAAAAGAGAGGATTCTGTATGGGTGAGTAAGACATAAAAAAAAAATAATGCAAACAATTCTGTATGTCATATAAATCAATTTTGTACATAGATTCATACGTCATACAGCCCAGACATGTTTATACACATAGAACAAGAAAAACAAAAGCAAAAGGAAGGAAAGGAAAGGAAAGAAGGGGAGAGAGACTAAGAACCCGGCAGATCATCGTCCAATGGACCTAAGTCTGCTAAGTTGAACTCGAAGTTTTCCGCCACTCGGGAAGTCTGCTGATGTATCTCCTCAATCCTGCTGGTGTTCATGGCGATCCTGTCATCCATCATTGCCAGCCGTCTGTCAATCCTGTCCTCCATCATCGTCAGCCGTCTGTCAATCCTGTCCATATCTCGACTGTATCGGGCCGATAGTTCTGCCAATCCGTGCGATATGTGTCGTTCGAAGGCAGTACGTGGCACGAACGTCTCGGACGGAGGGATATGCACTGGAAATGCTTCTGATGCTGATGCTTGTCCTGGATGATCCGTGTGGATGGTGTATCGGCCATTCGCATCCCGGACAACCATTCCCATGTTCCGTAGAATAGTAAGATCAGCGGGAATGGTGGTCGGGGCGACCAGGGTCAGCTCCAAGCCCTCTATGTCCAACTCCAGGTAGCGGGCTAGCCTGGTGATGTACGGTCCGAGCCCCAGACACTGTTTCTGGGTGTCTGTAGCGAATCCTCGCATGACGACCGTGATAAGTCTAGCCATCTCTACCGTAGATCCCATGTGCATGTTGGCCAGAAGGAATGTCTCCATCTGAGTGACAGTTCCGGGAGCCGTCCGTCGTCCTGACAATGTATGTGCAATGATAGCATGCAGGTAACGAAGAGTAGGATAAATACCTGTGGCTTTTGCAAAGCCATGCTAGTATGGGGCACCCGTCATGCAGATCTGAGCCCAAGCAGTGGAGATGTCTGCAGACGTGAAGTCTCGAACTGCTGTGGTGTATGCGGGCGTATCCAGCTCATCTCTCTGCCAGATACCTAGGGCGACGCCAAACTCGGCCATGCTCATCGACCGATCTATTCCGCCTAAACGGAATGTGATCTGCTCCTGGTGGCAAGTAAAAGACGCATAGAACTCACATACCAGCTCCAGGTATGTGGGCTTTGTGACGATGAATACTCGACTATAAGGTGGCACGTCGAGTATGCGTCTGACTTCCGGCTCTACTCCTAGCGTTTGTACTGCTGCCCAATCCAACGTTCTACCCGTCAGTATCGTACGCCCGATGTACCCAAGGCATCTCTCTTGGTATGCTGTGCTGGAGGGAAACAGCATAAAAGGATGCGCCATTGAGGTAACTGTCATGGTAGATGTGGTACGAGCACGTTTGGGAGCCATTGAAAACGTACGAGAGAGTTTAGGTGGGAAAGAAAGCTTTAAGCTCAATTTCTAGAGGTGAATTTGAATTCAGAAGGATGAAATTAGGTTAGGGAAGGATTTTGAATTTTTGGCGGGAAAGTCGAATTTTGGAGGGAAATTCGAATTTTTGGGTGAAGTTTAAAATTCAAATTTTGGAGGGAAATTCTAATTTTTAAACTTTGAAGAGTTTGCCAAAAATTTGTAGAGAGAAGCTAGAGAGAAATATGTAGAGAGATGAATTTTTGGTTTTAGATTTGAGAGAAAATGAAAAAAAATTGAATTTTTATAGGAGGGGCGGCCTTCGGGAAGCCCGTCCCGGAGGTAGGACTCCCGTCCCGCTGGACGCCCGTCCAGAATTGGGACGCCCGTCCCGGGTTGCTTCGGGACGCGTGCCAATTCCGAAAAAAAAAATTTCGTAATTCCCTGAAAATCTCAAGATACCAAAAATAATCATAATTCTTAACAAGGCTTCATGTTTATCCAATGAAATTCAGAAGTTGTTAGAAACTCTATGCAAAAATTTCTCAGTCTCTCTTCTCTTTTTTTTTTCGAAAATCATGACTACCCTAATGTTGTCCCTATTTAAATTCAGCAAGAATTTCAGAAAAACAAAAACTGAGTTTGTACAATTTAATTAGTGAAAAATAAACTGTATTTGCAAAACTCTTGTTTTTCATAGAAATTCGAAATAAAATGTCTGAAGAAAGTTGTTGAATATAAAGGACCCTTTTAAAATGTTTGAAAATAGAAAAATCTGGGTCAATTATTCAAGTTTCAGTTCAAACGAATTTGAGAGTAAAAGAATCTTCCCTTTTTAACGACTCCTATCTCTGATCTCCTGTAGTTCTGTTCGAATGCTTCACATTTCTATGCGTATGGTTCTCATCTCATCCCTCTACCTGTTCTGCTCACTGCGTAATTCAGCCATCTCTCGAAGTAGTTGTGCACCTTGGTTCTCCTGAAGATTGACCGTGGCTCTGAGTCGGTCTACATTAGTTGTGATATTCAGACTGAGTTGGTCTAAATGACACAGTCTGCTGGCAATCCCTTGGTCCATCTCATAGACCCTTTGAGTTAACGTGTCTATCTGCACGTACAACATTGAATAATAACCGTTAGTACTCCCCACAGATGAAGGGGTGCGCTCGTTAGGTGTTGGGGTGTATGCAGGAGAGGTTGGTGAATTTTGGGTTTGGTCAGTAGGGGGGTGGATTTATAGGAACTCTCTGGGCAAGAGGGTGAATTGGAGATCTCTGGGGTTCTTCTCTAGGAGGGAAGGTATCCTCAGAAGGATCTTCTTCCGTGGGACTATGCTCACGGGTGTTCAGGAATCGTCTTACTAGTTCACTGGCATCAGGGCTTGAGTTTACTTCCACTGGTTGTGAAGGAAGAGTCCCTCATGGTACTTCTGGTGCAGGCCTAGAGGGGCCCTCTGGCTTTGTCTTCTTCGGTCCTGGAGTGTCAGGGTTTTCGGTTTTCTTTGCTTGGTTAGTAGCTGCTCTTGTTCTCTTCATCTCTGAGTGCAAAGTCTGGTTAGAAATAACAAATAACAAAAACAAAAAATATTTTTAGGGATTTTGAATTTTATTCAGAAAGCAGGTAAATTTCCTCAATATGGTTTTAGAATAATTTTCTAAAATTTGATTATCCTAAGTGTCTTAATTTCAGATATTATCTAAAATTTGATTATCCTAAGTGTAATACAAAAGTCTAGGTTACTACCGTTACCTATCATAAGTTTCTAGAATTGTGGCCAATAATCCTAAATTCATTATGATATTTCCCCGGCAACGGCGCCAAAAATCTGATGGGTTTCCGACCGATGTGCTAAATAGGTGTTATTTTACCCTATGTTGATTATGAATAATTAAGGACTGTGATTGACTAATTGTCACATTTAGTCTCTATGGTGTCACTTAATCAGCCAAAACCTAAGGCAGAGTACCTATCATGTAGCTAGTCTGTTGGAAAGTATCTACGATTTTATTAAGTTAAATATCGTACTCCCAGGGAAGTGGCAACGGCTTAGTAGTAACTAGCCTTTTATCCTAACTCCTATCTTATGATCCAGTTATGCAATCTTCATCAAATACTTTGATGAGAGGGTGATTCATTCTCCACTAGGTTTCAGTCTAATTAATCCTAAAAGTGTTTTATAGATGAGTCCTGATTCTATGTTATACTGTTCCTATATGTTGAATGACCTGAATTCGAATATTTTAGATGCATCTTAGCCTGGATTGCAACTATGTTCTGTGTCTAAAGGCGTACCACATCTGAGGTCTCTAATAAACCGCCCTACCTTAATGACGGCCCTACTTATGGTTCGGGACGAAGGCATCCATGAAAGCCCTATGTCACTTCGGGGATCATACCGCTTGCCCTAGCCGCCAGCATAATCGGACTCAACTCGGCCCCTACCTAGACTACTTTAATAGGCAGGGTGTTCAACATGTTATTTTATCTAGCATGGCAGACACCAATACTAATTGATGCCTGTTAAACTAAACATGTTATGATTAGACCTTGGTTAGGAATTGTCTATAACCCTAACTTTAGTTTAAAAGAGCACATTAAACATGCAGACATAGTGAATATTTAGCATGTGGCTATTTCTGGAAACATATAATAACGTCAACATATAAAACAACTATTCATAAAGAATCGTAATCTCGTATTCATAATAAGTATTTAGAACAAAACAATAACAACATATAAGAGAGGGACATGGGGACTGATGCCATAAAGAAATCACTCTTTACGTAGTCTCGCCGACGGAGCGTACTGTTGTATATGTCGTATTGCTCGCCCTGACTCTGCTCGTTAGAACCTTCAGAGGACGCTTCCTCAGCCTAGTAACTGGGCTTTACCTTAATACCCAGCTTAAGCCCAGCCCTGTGGACTGACTCTTCGAATGCCTAGAGCCCTCTTAGGATCTCCTAACGAAATCCCGGGTATTCTATGAATACCAGAAACGAACCTATCTATAGAAACCTAAGATCTGAGACTATTTCTCAGAAACTAAAACAAAACACTAATAAGAAAGAAAACTGAGATCCAAGTCTCTGAGTGAGTTGTGTACTAGAGAAGAGTACACTGGAAACCACTAAATGACTCAGATCGAGTGGAGAGGAATGAATTCAACTGCTGGAGGCCTGGGGTATTTATAGCAGCTTCCCGGGGTGATTTTTAAGCAAAAATTCGATGTGAGATTGGTTCTAGGGGCTCGGGACGCCCGTCCTGGATTGGGACGCCCGTCCTGATCTGTTGACCAGGTCGGGATGCCCGTCCCGAGTCCTGGACGCCCGTCCCGGCGGGTTAACTGGGTCGGGACGCCCGTCCTGACCCGTTGACTAAGTCAATATTTCCAAAAATTGCGTTTTTGCCCCAAAATTTGCTGTTTTCGTCTACTTTTCACCTGACACTTTCAAAATCAGAAAAACTATGAAATTAAGTAAATAATGAACAATTAAGATCAATTTACCCTTAATTTCACCCAAATTCATACATAAAAACATGCTAAAAAGTTGATACGATTTTCGCGTATCAAATATCTTTTCCTGAAACTGGTTCAGATTCAATTTTTGTTTTGAAAGGAGTTTCAATAATTGGTTCATTTGTAAAAATCGTTGTAAAACTTTGAGGAGGGGGAACTCAGAAGTAACTTCAGAACCACTTCTGGTTTTCCAAATTTTTGAAACATTTAAAGAGTTGGAAACGGATAATCTAACTGATGATAATCAGCATATTTTGCAAACCAATCAAAAAATGGGATTTGATCTTGGATATCTTCCAAAAACTCATAATAAATATTTTGGATGTTTGTTCGGTGATCTCTATCAAATCGAGTAAAAATCCATGTTCTTTTAAAAAGGTTTTCAGAAGAATAAAAATCCTTTTTTAGAAGTTCTTTATCAATTTGAAAAATAAAAGTTAAAACATTTAATTCAGCACCAAGGGATAAATAAGTTGGAGAATGGATATTGTGCTCGGAGAATGGATGTCTCAAAATTGACAGCTTCTAACCTGGTAGGAAAGGAAGACACAGAATTTCTGGCCGTCTGGATGTCAGACCGAACAGAAGAAGTTCTAGAGATGCGTTGACTAAGGGATCTCTGGAATGATAAGGAGATAGACCCGGAGGGAGACTGACAGATTTGGGAGACTGCTGTGTTAGCAGGCTTTTTACTAGGAGCTGCATCCTCAAGCAACCATTGTTGAGGGAGGGAAACCTAATTCCAAGATAAAGAATTGGGAATAGAGAGGTTAGATCGTTGGAGATCGGTTTGAAATAGGACAGTTTCACCTTTGTGAAGAGTTCTCATGGCTCCAATGTTAAACGTAGAGCTCATGGCCTTATATTGGACTCTATACAAGATAGTGATAGGAGAAGTTCCAGATTTCGTTTTGAAATTGGAAGTCTTAATATTCAAAGTCAGGGAGTCTAGGATGTTTTTGTCTCTAAGAGATGCAAAAAAATGGGACAATAGTAGAAATATGTTGGGCCGTTACACAAACTAGTTTCAACTATACCTAACAGGGAATCATTGAATTCTAGAAATCTGGTATCTCTAAGGCAAAGCAGGAGAGATGTATCTAGACCTTCTCTAGATAGGGGTTTGGCAGCTATCTGGACTAATCCAAAGTGAAGGTAATCGTACTTACGTCTATATTTCTCAATGGATCTAAGAGACAAAAGTTGGATGGTCTCATGGTCTTTCTCCAGAGGAATGGTTTGTTCTATGGTTGAAATGTGATAATTACTGGTTAGGGTCCAACGAGGGGACTTATAAATTGAGGCTGGGGATGCCTATGGATCTTCCAGTTGTCTATGGATTGCTGGATATCAGCATAATTGACTTCTTCTTTCAGTTTGACAGAAGAGGAAGATGATGAGGAAGACTCAGAAGGAGAAGAAAAGGATTTGCGAGAAGAAGAGAAAGGATTCATAAAAGCCATATTAAAACAGAATTTAAATACATAAAATAAGCAGAAAACACATAAATATCAATATAAAATAAGCAACTTTTCGTTCTTCCTTGTCCTCGCACAGAATCCATCGGGATTCATAAGGTAATAAGTTATACTAAGTTTATTTTTGAGGAAAAAGGTAATTCTTTAGAATAGTTCATATGATGGCACGTGATATGAGTATACAAGGTATAGATCTAACTTGACTAGAGAACAGAGCTGAAATAAATAACCCAAGAGGTGTGAAACACTAGTTATCTGGTCATCCGAGTCTTAAATTGCCATTCCATCGGCCATGACTCAAGGAATTATACCAAACAACATAGATCCGGAAGGATCACAATGTTATTTATTCAGAATCTTGAGTACTTGGATAAATGCGGTGAACCGCCTAAGAGGTGGACCTTTAGCCACATCAGTACCGGATATACTCTTATTCTCATAAAGTAAGATCTATAAGATGTATACGCACATCACAGAATATTATAGATCCATTACAGTAGAGTTATCTTAATTGTCGAAAATTAAGCTAAGTATACCATCTTACCTCACTTCACATCTTTGGCTCTGATACCAAGGACACGGAAGGTTGACCCCTGGTATGTATGTATATATATATATATATATATATATATATTCTGTGGTCAATTTGGTATGGAACCAATTTCGTCTAATAAGAAAAAACATCCTAGAAAATACAGAGAAAATGATAAGACAATCCCTCCTTATAGGAAAAAAACATAGGAAATCCAAAGAAAAAAGGATAGAAAAGAAAAACTCTAGAAAAAAATGCTAGAGAATCAACCAGTAAACCTACTGTTTGTGGTTATTGTGGAAAGAAAGGACATTACACTAATAAATATTGGTCTAAAAAGAAAAAGAAGATTAATAATCTAAATATTTCGAAAGAATTGAAAGAAAATATATGCCAAATATTAATGACATCTGATGATTCTGATAGTAAATCTACTACTTCAAATGATTACATTAGGAATATTAATAAAACATCATCATCAGACTCTTCTTCAGAATCTGAATGTAGCCCTTGTAAACAAGGATTAAGTTGTATTAAAAACATAGGAGATTCAGAATTTGAATCAGAAAACATATATAAGTTACAAGCTCAATTTCAAGAAATAAATATGTTAACCCATGATAATATCCTAGAAATATTAAGAATAGTTAAAGATCCATAGATCATGTCAAAAATAGTAGATCAGGTGAATATACCTTCAACTTCGACTCAACCCACAATAATACAACCAGTTCATAATCATGAACCTTATGCACTAGCAGAAGTCAAAAAACTGCTAAGGGAAAAACAAAGCCACCTTAGTCCTACAACATTACAGGACTTAGCGAATGAAATAACAAAATTAAAATCTAAAATTCAGAGTCTAAAGAATAATAATAATAATTTAGAAAAAAGGATTATATCTTTAGAAAAAGGAAAAGAATTAATAGAAATTCTCAATATTCCTTCACCATTAATCATAACTGAACAAGATAATTTCCTATCTACTCTAGAAGTCATAACTTCACAAAAATGGTTTGTAGAAATTTCTCTATTAATAGATGGAAACTTCCATAAAAAATTAACTACTTTAATAGACAGCGGTGCAGATTTAAACTGTATAGTAGATGGATTAATTCCAACTTGGTACTTTCATAAAACTGCCCATTCACTGAGCTCTGCTAATGGATAGAGAATGAAAATCAATTATAAAATACCACATGATTTACTATCAGAATCATCAGATGTCATATAAAGGCATGTGGTATTTTATAACTGATTTTCATTCTCTGTCCATTAGCAGAGCTCAGTGAATGGGCAATTTTATGAAAGTACCTAGTAGGAATTAATCCTTCTTGTATACAGTTTAAATCTGCACCACTGTCTATTAAAGCAGTTAATTTTTTATGGAAGTTTCCATCTATTAATAGAGAAATTTCTACAAACCATTTTTGTGAAGTTATGACTTCTAGAGTATAGGACATTATCTTGTTCAGTTATGATTAATGGTGAAGGAATATTGGGAATTTCTATTAAGTCTTTCCTTTTTCTAAAGATATAATCATTTTTTCTAAATTATTGTTATTATTCTTTAGACTCTGAATTTCATATTTTAATTTTGTTATTTCATTCGCTAAGTCCTGTAATGTTGTAGGACTAAGGTGGCTTTGTTTTTCCATTAGCAGTTTTTTTACTTCTGCTAGTGCATAAGGTTCATGATTCTGAACTGGTTGTATTATTGTGGGTTGAGTCGAAGTTGAAGGTATATTCACCTGATCTACTATTTTTGACCTGATGTCTGGATCTTTAACTATTCTTAATATTTCTAGGATATTATCATGGGTTAACATATTTATTTCTTGAAATTGAGCTTGTAACTTATATATGTTTTCTGATTTAGATTCTGAATCTCCTAAGTTTTTAATACAACTTAATCCTTGTTTACAAGGGCTACATTGAGATTCTTAAGAAGAGTCTGATGATGATGTTTTATTAATATTCCTAATGTAATCATTTGAAGTAGTAGATTCACTATCAGAATCATCAGATGTCATTAATATTTGGCATATATTTTCTTTCAATTCTTCCGAAATATTTAGATTATTAATCTTCTTTTTCTTTTTAGACCAACATTTATTAGTGTAATGTCCTTTCTTTCCACAATAACCACAAACAGTAGGTTTACTGGTTGATTCTCTAGCCCTTTTTCTAGAGTTTTTCTTTTCTATCCTTTTTTCTTTGGATTTCCTATGTTTTTTCCTATAAGGAGGGATTGTCTTATCCTTTTCTCTGTATTTTCTAGGATGTTTTTTCTTATTGGACGAAATTGGTTCCATACCAAATTGACCACACAATTCTCCTAATTTATTTTTCTATGTTAACTTATGTTTCTTAAGTTGTTGATTCAACTTAATTTCATTACATAAGGATAATCCTTCCTGGACACAAGTTCCTATTAATTTTCCGTAAGTATAATTACTATATTCTACCGCAATTTTATCTTTTATAATGCTTTTCTTACCCTTTCAGCAAATAAGGAGGGTAGTCCATCTATAAATTTAGATTTCCAATGAGCACTATTTGCCTCTGGAAGTTCCATTACTCGACTTAAGAAAGTATCTTTATACCACCTAAAAGATGTCAAAGTTGGACACCTAAGGTTTTGTAACAAGGTTCTAATAGTCTCACTATTTTCAGACCATCTACCAGTAAAATATTCTACAATATTAACTATCAGTGTATAAACTGCAAGGTCTATTGTTCGATTATCTCCTTCTGTTTTAACAGAAGTAAGGATTTGTTGTTGATTTTCTTTGGTGAGATAATTATACCACCATCCTTTTAATTGGCCAGTAAATCCAGTCGTAATCATAATTGCTATTGCTTTATCATTGTTTCCACTTTGTTTACAGATTGTGCTATACATTAGCATTCTGTGAACAGTATTATAAACCTGTTTTCCGGTATAACCGTCTATCATTACTGCCCTAGGATCTATCTATAATATAACAATCAAAACAACAAATAGACAAAGAGGCTTAGCCAAGTATGTGGCGCTGTTTACACCAGAGATATTCTGGAGCTAAACGACTTTTCAGTCTTTCAATAGCCCAGATTATTGGACCAGTAGCCCTCAACTTCGGGTTTCCAGCCGATATATTGGTTAAGCCAACATATAAAATAAATAAAACATAAAACATAGAATAAATTTGAAATACAAAGCAACAAATAGATAATGAGAGAAGCTTTACATTAAACACTTCCGTCTAGTATGCATAGAGACTACTCCCGTCATGCAAAAACGCCTAAATCGTGATTCATTTTTGGCTAAAATGGCTAGCAACAGACCACGGAGGCTCCTATATACTTCTGCCAGAAATTTCTAATTACCCTACTTGTTTCTACATGTTATGTTGTAATTCCAGACTATTTTTTTTAACCATAATCATGAAGCCATGTAGTATATCACACAGATTGTTAGTTATAAACTAACATAATAGTTAATCTTAGAAATTTAAAGACTTACAGTATTTAAAATGAAGACTCTCAAAACAGCTTGCTGATCGTCAAACTCTTCTCTTGTTATTATAGGATTTTACAAAGAAAGAAAACTTTTCTAGAGTACAGAAAGCTTTTTTTCAAGAGAAATTGAAGAAAAGAAAAGAAGAATTGAAAACTTGAACCTGCCTCTCTGCAGGGGTTGGTTCTTTATTTATAGATACATTAAGGCTGGACTTTAATTCCGCCTTCACTACATTTTTTGGATTTTTGAAATCCTCTATCAAATTCAGATAGGACCAAAGATGCAATAATTGTTGTTAGCCACCTCTTTTCCATAAAAGTCAAGATAAGGATAATAATTTGTGCTGCTTTATTAAAGCTTGTCGGCCATGTGCTGACTTTTCTGCCATCTTTGATGTCCTTATATGTTGGTGGCAGTTTTGCCTTTATTATTGGTATCCTAGAGTTGGTGATGACTCATGATCTGGATTTTTCTCCCATTGGTTTAGGAATTTTAGTGTTTCTTCGAACACTAGTGCTGGATCTTCTGGTGGTTGTGCTCTCATACCATTATAGCCCTATGATCTATCTATAATATAATAATCAAAACAACAAATAGACAAAGAGGCTTAGCCAAGTACGAGGCGTTATTTACACCAGAGATATTCTGGAGCTAAACGACTTTTCAGTCTTTCAATAGCCCAGATTATTGGACCAGTAGCCCTCAACTTCGGGTTTCCAGCCGATATATTGGTTAAGCCAACATATAAAATAAATAAAACATAAAACATAGAATAAATTTGAAATACAAAGCAACAAATAGATAATGAGAGAAGCTTTACATTAAACACTTCCGTCTAGTATGCATAGAGACTACTCCCGTCATGCAAAAACGCCTAAATCGTGATTCATTTTTGGCTAAAATGGCTAGCAACAGACCACGGAGGCTCCTATATACTTCTGCCAGAAATTTCTAATTACCCTACTTGTTTCTACATGTTATGTTGTAATTCCAGACTATTTTTTTTAACCATAATCATGAAGCCATGTAGTATATCACACAGATTGTTAGTTATAAACTAACATAATAGTTAATCTTAGAAATTTAAAGACTTACAGTATTTAAAATGAAGACTCTCAAAACAGCTTGCTGATCGTCAAACTCTTCTCTTGTTATTATAGGATTTTACAAAGAAAAGAAACTTTTCTAGAGTACAGAAAGCTTTTTTTCAAGAGAAATTGAAGAAAAGAAAAGAAGAATTGAAAACTTGAACCTGCCTCTCTGCAGGGGTTGGTTCTTTATTTATAGATACATTAAGGTCGGACTTCAATTCCGCCTTCACTTCATTTTTTGGATTTTTGAAATCCTCTATCAAATTCAGATAGGACTGAAGATGCAATAATTGTTGTCGGCCACCTCTTTTCCATAAAAGTCAAGATAAGGATAATAATTTGTGCTGCTTTATTAAAGCTTGTCGGCCATGTGCTGACTTTTCTGCCATCTTTGTTGTCCTTATTTGTTGGTGGCAGCTTTGCCTTTATTATTGGGTCCCAGAGTTGGTGATGACTCATGATCTGGATTTTTCTCCCATTGGTTTAGGTATTTTAGTGTTTCTTCGAACACCAGTGCTGGATCTTCTGGTGGTTGTGCCCCGTTATAATCGGTTTCATCCATATTATCTTCAAAATTTGTTGCTGACTTGGATGGCATTGAAACATCTGTGTCAACTTCAAAAAATTTTACTAAATCTTCTTTTACAGCCTTCATATAGGCTTTTAACATCTCTGTTGTTGAAACAGTCCCTTGCTAAATTTTCAGTCTTCTTGCCATCTTTTGAAATGGGCTCGGAATTTCCAGAACTTCTGATTGTGACTGTTGTTCTGTATATACCTTGATGGCCTGTTGAATATTATCAATTGTTGACTGGCCTTCTATAATTCCATGTTCATTAGGGTTAAACATTTTCTTCCAGAATTTTGTCTCGGTCTTTCTTAGAATGCAAGGAATTCCTTGCAATGTTTCTTCAATAGTTGGAGACTATTTCTTGGTTTATCTACCATCTTACATTGAGGATTAAGAGTATATAAAGGTTTATAATAAATCATAATTTATCATTATCCTTAACAGACAAACATATTGGATGCCTTGACCTTGAACATCCAGGTATATGGATATAATTATATCCCAGGTAGTGAAATAATAGATAGTTCTGTTGTTCGAATCTATTTTTCCTCCTTTACACCCTTATCATATGGAAAACAATAATCAAGTTAGGCATTATAATGCTTTCCAAAAACTACTGAGTAATGATTTATTACCAATTACTACTAATCATTTAAACAATATAATAAAACAACAGAATCATATGAATCTATATGTTCATGTTCTCGGACAACAGGTTCTGTCTCTACATGATAGAGTAGAAAACATTTTATCATAATTAAAAAAATATATACACCAAGGAATTCAGGACCAATTGGTTGTTGTGGCCTCTCCTATTATTCAGCCTCCACCTGAGATATCAGATTTTAAATTAAAATCAACATCAGACTTAGAAAGACTTTTAGAAGACAAATTTAAGAGTCTAAGTCTTCCCACCATAGGAGAAGAATTTGAGAAAATAATTACTAATTCTTCTGATTATAAGCAAACAATAAAAGATGAGATAAAGAAAATCTCCAAATACCAAGATATACCTACTACTAGGATGTATTATTATCCTAGGCCTACCCCACAGGATGTTCTATTAGAAGAACAAGATTGGATTAATACCAATTCCTATAGTAGAAAGCAAATATATGGATGGAACATAGACGGTTATACTGAAAAACAAGCCTATAATACTGTTCACAGAATGCTAATATATAGCACAATCTGTAAACAAAATGGAAACAATGATAAAGCAATAGCAAATATGATTACGGCTGGATTTACTGGCCAATTAAAAGGATGGTGGGATAATTATCTCGCCAAAGAAAATCAACAACAAATCCTTACTTCTGTTAAAACAGAAGGAGATAATCAAACAATAGATCATGCAGTTTATACACTGATAGTTCATATTGTAGAACATTTTACTGGTAGATGGTCTGAAAATAGTGAGAATATTAGAACCTTGTTACAAAACCTTAGGTGTCCAACTTTGACATCTTTTATGTGGTATAAAGATACCTTCTTAAGTCGAGTAATGGAACTTCCACAGGTAAATAGTGCTCATTGGAAATCTAAATTTATAGATAGACTACCCTCCTTATTTGCTGAAAGGGTAAGAAAAGCATTACGAAAAGACAAAATTGCGGTAGAATATAGTAATTATACTTACAGAAAATTAATAGGAACTTGTGTCCAGGAAAGATTATCCTTATGTAATGAAATTAAGTTGAATCAACAACTTAAGAAACATAAGTTAACAAAGAAAAATCAATTAGGAGAATTTTGTGGTCAATTTGGTATGGAACCAATTTCGTCCAATGAGAAAAAACATCCTAGATAATACAGAGAAAAGGATAAGACAATCCCTCCTTATAGGAAAAAACATAGGAAATCCAAAGACAAAAGGATAGAAAAGAAAAACTCTAGAAAAAAGGCTAGAGAATCAACCAGTAAACCTACTGTTTGTGGTTATTGTGGAAAGAAAGGACATTACACTAATAAATGTTGGTCTAAAAAGAAAAAGATTATTAATAATCTAAATATTTCGGAAGAATTGAAAGAAAATATATGCCAAATATTAATGACATTTGATGATTCTGATAGTGAATCTACTACTTCAAATGATTACATTAGGAATATTAATAAAACATCGTCATAAGACTCTTCTTCAGAATCTCAATGTAGCCCTTGTAAACAAGGATTAAGTTGAATTAAAAACTTAGGAGATTCAGAATATGAATCAGAAAACATATATAAGTTACAAGCTCAATTTCAAGAAATAAATATGTTAGCCAGGATAATATCCTAGAAATATTAAGAATAGTTAAAGATCCAGACATCAGGTCAAAAATAGTAGATCAGGTGAATATACCTTCAACTTCGACTCAACCCACAATAATACAACCAGTTCAGAATCATGAACCTTATACACTAGCAGAAGTAAAAAAAATTGCTAAGGGAAAAACAAAGCCACCTTAGTCCTACAACATTACAGGACTTAGCGAATGAAATAACAAAATTAAAATCTAAAATTCAAAGCTAAAGAATAAAAATAATAATTTAGAAAAAATGATTATATCTTTAGAAAAAGGAAAATAATTAATAGAAATTCCCAATATTCCTTCACCATTAATCATAACTGAACAAGATAATTTCCTATCTACTCTAGAAGTCATAACTTCACAAAAATGGTTTGTAGAAATTTCTCTATTAATAGATGGAAACTTCCATAAACAATTAACTGCTTTAATAGACAGTGGTGCAGATTTAAACTGTATACTAGAAGGATTAATTCCTACTAGGTACTTTCATAAAACTGCCCATTCATTGAGCTCTGCTAATGGACAGAGAATGAAAATCAATTATAAAATACCACAGGCCTTTATATGTAAGGATAAAAAATGTATACCAACTAGTTTTTTATTAGTTAAGGATATAACCAACCAAGTAATACTTGGAACTCCCTTTCAGAAAAAAAATATTTCCTTTGGTTAAAGTAGATCAGGAAGGAATCATAGGAACATATGAGGGTAAGCAAATTAAATTTGTATTCATAACTGAACCCTTAACTAGAATGCTAAATCAAATTAAAGATTCTTTTATAAAGAATAAGCAAAACCAAATTAATTTCTTAAAGCAAGAAATACAAATTATATCCTTATCGGATAAATTAAAGAACCCCAAATTATAGGGTAAAATAAAAATGATTTATAATCAATTTTCATTAGAAATATGTAACGACCATCCAAATGCTTTCTGGAGTAGAAAGAAACATATAGTTTCTTTACCATATGAAGATAAATATAGGGAAATGGACATTCCTACTAAGGCTAGACCTTGTCAGTTGAATGCAGAATATCAGAAATTATGCATTCATGAAATTCATAATTTAGAAGACAGATGATTAATTAGATCTTCTAAGTCACCCTGGTCGTGCACGACTTTTTATGTTAATAAACATGCAGAAAAAGAGAGAGGAATACCTAGGCTAGTAATAAATTACAAGCCCTTAAATAAAGCCTTAAAATGGATTAGGTATCCTATACCTAATAAAAAGACTTATTGGATAGACTTCATAATTCTATCATATTTTCTAAATTTGATCTAAAATCTGAATATTGGCAAATCCAGATACAAGAAATAGATATTTATAAGACAGCATTCAATGTACCTTTCGGACAATATGAATGGAAGGTTATGCCTTTTGGTTTAAAAAATGCACCTTCTGAATTCCAAAAGATTATGAATGACATCTTTAACCCTTATAGGGACTTTATTATTGTGTACATTGATGATATTTTGGTATTTTCACAAAATATAGAACAACATTTTAAACATTTATCTATGTTTAAACAAATAATTATAAATAACGGTTTGGTTATTTCTAAACCTAAAATGGCATTATTCCAAGAAACTGTTAGGTTCTTAGGACATAACATATCTGGGGGGCAAATTGTCCCAATCCAAAGGAGCATAGAATTTGCTTCAAAATTTCCTGATATCATAAAAGATAGAACTCAATTACAGAGATTTTTAGGAAGTCTAAACTATATAGCTCCCTACTATCCAAATATGGCTATAGATGCAGCCATCTTATATGATCGGCTCAAGAAAAAACCCAAGCCTTGGACTAATGAACGTACTAAGGTTGTACAAAAAATTAAACAAAAGGTAAAAATATTATCATGCCTAATGCTGACCAATCATAATTGGGAAAAATTTGTAGAAACAGATGCCTCTAACATAGGATATGGAGGAATTCTAAAACAAAAATCTCCCCATAATAATCAGGAGTATTTGGTTAGATTTCATTCAGGAAAATGGAATTCTAGCCAAAAGAATTATGCTACAGTAGCCAAAGAGATATTGGCTATATTAAAATGTATATTAAAATTTCAGGATGATTTATATAATAAAAAATTTGTTATACGAACTGACTGCCAAGCAGCCAGATATATGTTTAATAAAGATTTTAAACATGATGTTTCTAAACAGATGTTTTCCAAATTGCAAGCCCAATTAGCACCATTTGATTTCGAAATAGTTTATAAAAAAGGTACTGATAATAGTTTGCCTGATTTTTTAACTCGTGAATTTATATCATGAATAACAATGTCATTGTAGATATGCAAGACAGAGGTGAATCCTCTTCAACCCTTTATAGGGGCAGAAGAAGAGGTCAAAGTGCTTCCTCTTATAGAGGAAGAGGAGGTCGTGGGATTCCAATAATTCAACATGGAGAGAAACAGCTTATAGCAACCAATCTAACTCGAAAGGCTGCTCCTTTCTATAAAGAATACTTGGCTTATAAGGAATTATGTAGTAAAATCCAAGAGGGTAATACCCTATCCTATGCAGCAATGTTGCATGAAGAAGATCCAGATATTCTAGAATTCCTTTTTATTACTAATCCTTATAAAGAAGTCATACTTCGTGATACGCTAAAATCGTATCACATTTTTAGCATGTTTTTATGTATGTTTTAATGTGAAATTGAGAGTAAATTGACATTAATTGTTTACTATTTACTTGATTTCACGGTTTTTATGATTTTGGAAGTGTCAGGTGAAAAGTAGACGAAAACAGCAAATTCTGGGGCAAAAACGCAATTTTTGGAAATGTTGACCCGGTCAAAGGTCCGGGACGGGCGTCCCGAACCCGGGACGGGCGTCCTGAACCGGGACGGGCGTCCCGAACCTGGTCAACGAATTAGGACGGGCGTCTCGAGCCGCCAGAAGCTGTCCCACATCGAATTTTTCAGAAATTTTCACTCCGGGAAGCTGCTATAAATACCCCAGGCCTCCAGCAGTTGAATTCATCCCTCTCCACTCGATCTGAGTCATTAAGTGGTTTCCAGTGTACAGTTCTCTAGTACACAACTCACTCAGAGACTCGGATCTCAGTTTTCTTTCTTATTAGTGTTTGTTTTAGTTTCTGAGAAATAGTCTCAGATCTTAGGCTTCTATAGATAGGTTCGTTTCTGGTATTCCTAGAATACCCGGGATTTCGTTAGGAGATCCTAAGAGGGCTCGAGGCGTTCGAAGAGTCAGTCCACAGGGCTGGGCTTAAGCCGGGTTGTTAAGTAAAGCCCAGCTACTAGGCTGAGGAAGCGTCCTCCGAAGGTTCTGACGAGCAGAGTCGGGTCAAGCAATACGGCATATACAGCAGTACGCTCCATCGGCGAGACTTCGTAAAGGGTGAATTCTTTATGGCATCGGTCCCCCTGTCCCTCTCTTATATGTTGTTATTGTGTTTGTCCAAATACTGATTGGAATACCAGATTATGTTTTTATGAATATTTGTGATATACGTTGAAGCTATTATGTTTTTCTAGAAATGGCCACCTGCTTAAATATCCATTATGTCTGCATGTCTATTGCCGTTCTTTTAAACTGAAATTAGGGTTATAGAGAATTCCTAACCACGGTCTATTCATAACCTGTTTAGTTTAACAGACATCAATTAGTATTGGTGTCTGCCATACTAGATAAAATAATCTGCGGAACACCCTGTTGGTTGAAAGTAGTCTAGGTAGGCTGAGTTGAGTATTATGCCGGCGGTTATGAGACGAGCAGTATGATCCCCAAAGTGACATAGGGCGGTCATTGCTGACTTTAGTCCGAGCCGTGAGTAGGGCCATTACCCTTAACGATGGGGCGGTAGCGTAGAAACTCAGATGTGGTAACCTTTAGACACAGAACATAGTTGCAATCCAGGCCAAGACATGTCTAAAATACTCGAATATAGGTCAATCAATGTATAGTAACAGTATAACATAGAATCAGAACTCATCTTTAAAACACTTTAGGATTAATTGGACTTGAACCTAGTGGAGAATGGATCACCCTCTCATCAAAGTATTTGATGAAGATTGCATAACTGGATCATAAGATAGGAGTTAGGATAAAAGGCTAGTTACTACTAAGTCGTTGCCACTTCCCTGGGAGTACGATAATTATTTAATAAAATCGTAGATACTTTCCAATAGACTAGCTACACGATAGGTACTCTGCCTTAGGTTCTGGCTGATTAAGTGACACCATAGACTAAATGTGACAATTAGTTAATTCACAGTCCTTAATTATTCATAATCAACATAGGGTAAAATAACACCTATTTAGTACGTCGGTCGGAAACCCCATCAGATTTTTGGCGCCGTTGCCGGGGAAATATCATAATGAATTTAGGATTATTGGCCACAATTCTAGAGACTTATGATAGGTAACGGTAGTAACCTAGACTTTTGATTAACACTTATGTTATACCAGTTAGACAATCACTTTCCTGAATATAGGATTATCATAACTAATTAATTTTAGATAATATCTGGAATTAAGAGACTTAGGATAATCAAATTTTAGAAAATTATTCTAAAACCATATTAAGGAATTTACCTGCTTTCTTAATAAATCAAAATCCATAAAAATATTTTTCTTACTTTCTTGTTTCACTTTCCTATGTTTGTTATTTGTTATTTTTAACCAGACTTTGCACTCAGAGATGAAGAGAACAAGAGCAGCTACTAACCAGGCAAAGAAAACAGAAAACCCTGACACTCCAGGACCAAAGAAGACGAAACCAGAAGGCCCCTCTAGACCCGCACCAGAAGTACCACGAGGGACTCTTCCTTCACAACCAGTAGAAGTAAACTCGAGCCCTGATGCCAGTGAACTAGTGAGACGATTCCTGAACACCCGTGAGCATAGTCCCACGGAAGAAGATCCTTCTGAGGATACCTTCCCTCCTAGAGAAGTACCCCAGAGATCTCCAATTCACCCTCCTACCCAGAGAGTTCCTCTAAATCCACCCCCTACTGATCAAACCCAGAATTCACCGACCTCTCCTGCATACACCCCAACACCTCACGAGCGCACCCCTTCATCTGCGGGGAGTACTAACGGTTATTATTCACTGTTGTCCGTGCAGATAGACACACTAACTCAAAGGGTCTATGAGATGGACCAAGGGATTGCCAGCAGACTGTGTCATTTAGACCAACTCAGTCTGAACATCACAACTAACGTAGACGTAGACCGACTCAGAGCCACGGTCAATCTCCAGGAGAACCAAGGTGCACAACTACTCCGAGAGATGGCTGATCTACGCAGTGAGCAAAACAGGCAGAGGGATGAGATGCGAACAATACGCATAGAAATGCGAAGCATTCGGACAGAACTACAGGAGATCAGAGACAGGATTCGTTAAAAAGGGAAGATTCTTTTACTTTTATTTTCAGCAATAAATTCGTTTGAACTGAAACTTGAATAATTGACCCATATTTTTCTATTTTTCAAACATTTTTAAAGGGTCCTTTATTTTCAACAATTTTCTTCAGACATTTTATTTCTATGAAAAACGAAAAGTTTGCAATTGCAGTTTATTTTTCATTAACTAAATTGTATAAATTCAAATTTTTGTTTTTCTTGCTGAATTTAAATAGGAATAAAATTAGGGTAGTATGATTTTCGAAAAAGTGAGACTGAGGAATTTTTGCATAGAGTTTTTTTTTAACAACTTCTGAATTTCGTTGGATAAACATGAAGTATTGTTAAAAATTATGATTATTTTTGGTATACTGAGATTTGCAGGAATTAGAAAAAAAAATATAAATAAATTTTCGGAATTGGCACGCGTCCCGAGGCAACCCGGGACGGGCGTCCAGCGGGACGGGAGTCCTTCCTCCGGGACGGGCGTCCCGAAGGCCTCCCCTTCTATAAAATCTCAATTTTTTCATTTTTCCCTCAAAATTCACTTCCAAAAATCCACCTCTCTCAAATAACTCTCTCTCTTTACCTTTGGCAAACTTTTCAAATTTAAAATTTCAAATTTCCCTCCAAAATTTAAATTTTAAATTTCCTTCCAAATTCGAATTTCCCTCCAAAATTCGAATTTCCCGCCAAAAATTTCGAAATCTTTCCCTAGCCTAATTTCACCCTTTGGAATTCAAATTCACCTCCAGAATTCGAATTCGAACCTTCCTTCCTACCTAAACTCCCCAAAAGTCTCTCAAACACTTTCAAACCAAATGGCTGCCAAACGTGCTCGTACCATCCACTATGACAGTTACCTCAGTGACACATCCTTTTATGCTGTTTCCCTCCAGCACAGCATATCAGGAGAGATGCACTGGGTACATCGGACGCACGATTCTGACGGGCAGAACGCTGGATTGGGCAGCAGTACAGACACTGGGAGTAGAGGCTGAGGTCAGACGCATACTCGATGTACTACCCTACAGTCGAGTATTCATCGTCACAGAGCCCACGTACCTGGAGCTGGTATGTGAGTTCTATGCATCCTTTGCATGCCATCAGGAGCAGATCACATTCCGCTTAGGCGGAATAGATCGGTCGATGAGCATGGCCGAGTTCGGCATCGCTTTGGGTATCTGGCAGAGAGAGCTGGATACGCCCGCCTACACCACAGCAGTTCGGGACTTCACTTCTGCAGAGTCTCCACTGCTTGGGCTCAGATCTGTATGACGGGTGTTCCCTACCAGCATGGCTTTGCGAAAGCCACAGGTATCTATCCTGCTCTTCGCTACTTACATGCCATTATTGCACACACTTTGTCAGGACGACGGACGGCCCCCGGGAATGTCACCCAGATGGAGACATTCCTCTTGGCCAACATGCATATGGGATCCACAGTAGAGATGGCTCGACTTATCACAGTCATCATGCGGGGTTTTGCTACGGACACTCGGAAACAGTGTCTGGGGCTCGGGCCATTCATCACCAGGATAGCCCGCTACCTGGAGTTGGACATAGAGGGCTCGGAGCTTACTCTGGTCGCCCCAACCACTATTCCCACAGACGTTACCATCCTACGGAACATGGGAATGGTTGTCCGGGATGCGAGCGGCCGCTACACCATCCACACAGAGCAGCCAGGACAGGCTTCGGCATCAGAAGCAGCTCCACCGCATATCCATCCATCCGAGACGTTCGTGCCACGTACTGCCTTCGAACGACACATGTCGCACGGATTGGCAGAACTATCGGCACGATACAGTCGAGACATGGACCGGATCGACAAACGGCTGGCAATGATGGATGACAGGATTGACAGACGACTGGCGGTGATGGATGACAGGATCGCCATGATCACCAGTAGGATTGAGGAGATACATCAGCAGACTGCCCGAGTAGCGGAGAACTTCGAGTTTGACTTAACAGACCTCGGTCCACTGGATGGCGACCCGCCGGGTTCTTAGTCTCTCTATCCCCTTCTTTTCTTTCTTTTTCTTTTGTCTTTTGTTTATCTTGTTCTTTGTGTATGTCTGGGCTGTATGACTATGAATCTTTGTACAAAATTGATTTATATGACATACAGAATTGTTGCATTATTCTGTCTTTTCTTGTTTTTTATTATGTTTTATTTCTTGTCTTCAAATAAGTGTGGGGTAATTAGCTATGCATGAACACTGAGGACAGTGCCAAACTTAAGTGTGGGGTAGCAGTGCACGTGCACTGTAGCAGTTTGAAGCAGTTTGAAAAATTTTCGCATGCTTTTGCTTGTTTTCCCTGTATTTTCACACCCTTCCAAAATTTTTCAAAATTTTTCCGTCTTTCAGACTTCTAAATGCAGTATGCTTGGTTAAACAAATTGCTTATGTCTATGATATGTAGGTAGTATGTTATGGTTAGTAGGAGATAGTCGATAGCTATCTTGGACTAATTGATTAGGAATAGGGAATTCCTGATAACTGAGCACAACCTTGTCTGGATTAGAGACCTCAACCAATTGCCTATTCGAGACTTAACTAGATAAAATTAGACCAGTTGTGGATATATTGGCAGTTAGAATGACTAGATGAGACTCTGAGCTAAAAGTGAAAAGAACTTAAGGAAGTTAATTACAATAGGGTAGTTTGCCAGCGGCCTTCGCTACTCGAGCACCACTCCTTCGGGGAACTTAAAGCCTGATGCCCTAAGGTCGTGTAGATCTGGGAGTCATCGGAGTGGGACTCGCTACATGGGTAGTTGAAGTTGACGTGTTCTAAGCAAACTCGAAATACCCTGAATCTATAAAGAAAATAACTAAGTGCTAAAACATTAAAAATCTAATCACCAAAGCTCAGAACTCAGAAAGTTATCTGTTGTCAGTATGTCTAGCAATAGGTCGAAGTATTATCTGGTAGCAGTTAAGATAAGAGTTCATTGTGTTGACTATCTGGTCTAGACTAGTACACACACTACACATCAGGAAGACCCTGTGACTAGGAAAAAAATCCAACCTAGTTGTTGATTTGTTTTCTGCCTGATCATAACAAACTACTAGAGACATGTGAGACCTTGTCATAGCAACCTGACCAATCAGACCTGTGTTAAGAATTTTTGGAATAAAAACATGATTAGGAATTTAAGTGACTGCACTACGGTTTAAAATCACTAACTCCATGTAGACTTTGCTTGAGGACAAGCAAAAAGCTAAGTGTGGGGTTATCTGATACGCTAAAATCGTATCACATTTTTAGCATGTTTTTATGTATGTTTTAATGTGAAATTGAGAGTAAATTGACATTAATTGTTTACTATTTACTTGATTTCACGGTTTTTATGATTTTGGAAGTGTCAGGTGAAAAGTAGACGAAAACAGCAAATTCTGGGGCAAAAACGCAATTTTTGGAAATGTTGACCCGGTCAAAGGTCCGGGACGGGCGTCCCGACCCGGTCAAACCGCCAGGACGGGCGTCCTGAACCGGGACGGGCGTCCCGAACCTGGTCAACGAATCAGGGCGGGCGTCCCGAGCCGCCAGAAGCTGTCCCACATCGAATTTTTCAGAATTTTTCACTCCGGGAAGCTGCTATAAATACCCCAGGCCTCCAGCAGTTGAATTCATCCCTCTCCACTCGATCTGAGTCATTAAGTGGTTTCCAGTGTACAATTCTCTAGTACACAACTCACTCAGAGACTCGGATCTCAGTTTTCTTTCTTATTAGTGTTGTTTTTAGTTTCTGAGAAATAGTCTCAGATCTTAGGCTTCTATAGATAGGTTCGTTTCTGGTATTCCTAGAATACCCGGGATTTCGTTAGGAGATCCTAAGAGGGCTCGAGGCGTTCGAAGAGTCAGTCCACAGGGCTGGGCTTAAGCCGGGTTGTTAAGTAAAGCCCAGCTACTAGGCTGAGGAAGCGTCCTCCGAAGGTTCTGACGAGCAGAGTCGGGTCAAGCAATACGGCATATACAGCAGTACGCTCCATCGGCGAGACTTCGTAAAGGGTGAATTCTTTATGGCATCGGTCCCCCTGTCCCTCTCTTATATGTTGTTATTGTGTTTGTCCAAATACTGATTGGAATACCAGATTATGTTTTTATGAATATTTGTGATATACGTTGAAGTATTATGTTTTTCTAGAAATGGCCACCTGCTTAAATATCCATTATGTCTGCATGTCTATTGCCGTTCTTTTAAACTGAAATTAGGGTTATAGACAATTCCTAACCACGGTCTATTCATAACCTGTTTAGTTTAACAGACATCAATTAGTATTGGTGTCTGCCATACTAGATAAAATAATCTGCGGAACACCCTGTTGGTTGAAAGTAGTCTAGGTAGGCTGAGTTGAGTATTATGCCGGCGGTTATGAGACGAGCAGTATGATCCCCAAAGTGACATAGGGCGGTCATTGCTGACTTTAGTCCGAGCCGTGAGTAGGGCCGTTACCCTTAACGATGGGGCGGTAGCGTAGAAACTCAGATGTGGTAACCTTTAGACACAGAACATAGTTGCAATCCAGGCCAAGACATGTCTAAAATACTCGAATATAGGTCAATCAATGTATAGTAACAGTATAACATAGAATCAGAACTCATCTTTAAAACACTTTTAGGATTAATTGGACTTGAACCTAGTGGAGAATGGATCACCCTCTCATCAAAGTATTTGATGAAGATTGCATAATTGGATCATAAGATAGGAGTTAGGATAAAAGGCTAGTTACTACTAAGCCGTTGCCACTTCCCTGGGAGTACGATAATTATTTAATAAAATCGTAGATACTTTCCAATAGACTAGCTACACGATAGGTACTCTGCCTTAGGTTCTGGCTGATTAAGTGACACCATAGACTAAATGTGACAATTAGTTAATTCACAGTCCTTAATTATTCATAATCAACATAGGGTAAAATAACACCTATTTAGTACGTCGGTCGGAAACCCCATCACTTCTTTTGGAATTTGCAGACCTCAAATGGAGGGACAATGTCTAGAAATTAATGCAGAATTACTTAGATATAGAATCATATTCTGAACTTCTTATAAGAGCAGAGTGCATTATGAGCACATCCTTAAAATTACAGACACTGCTAAAATTCAGCATTTCAATCCAGCTCAATCAGCAAGTATTCATAATTTTAGTAAAATAATTATCAAACAAATTATAACTACTGAGGATTGGAGACTTTGTACACTTAAGCAAAGGGAATATACTATCCCTGGCACAAAGTCAGTAGTTAAATACAACTACTGGGATTATAAGGTAGCCTTTTATAAAGGTTTGTTTTATGAAAATAGCAATCATAAGCATACATGGTTCTTTAAAGTATGTTCCTCTCTTTATAAGGCCGAAATACCAAATTGGCTATACCAATGGTGGGATCAATACGGCCCTAAAATTGATATATTACCAGAACCGTATAAAGGGTTATACCAAGAATGTGTAAAAGTCTCATCGGCTTTAATACAAGCCACAACAAAGGATCAATTAATTGAAGGTATGCCTTCATTCTTATTTTTTACTGAATTCAGTATTCCTTGGATTTTGAAATAGTCTCCAACTATTGGAGAAACATTGCAAGGAATTTCTTGCATTCTAAGAAAGACCGAGACAAAATTCTGGAAGAAAATTTTTAAGCCTAATGAACATGGAATTATAGAAGGCCATTCAACAATTGATAATATTCAACAGGCCATCAAGGTATATACAGTACAATATTCACAATCAGAAGTTTCTTAAATTACGAGCCCATTTCAACAGATGGCAAGAAGACTGAAAATTCAGTAAGGGACTGTTTCAACAACAGAGATGTTAAAAGCATATATGAAGGCTGTAAAAGAAGATTTAGTAAAACATTTTGAAGTTGACACAGATGTTTCAATGCCATCCAAGTCAGCAATAAATTCTGAAGATAATATGGATGAAACCGATTATATCGGGGCACAACCACCAGAAGATCCAGCACTGGTGTTCGAATAAATACTAAAATTCCTAAACCAATGGGAGAAAAATCCAGATCATGAGTCATCACCAACTCTAGGACCCAATAATAAAGGCAAAGCTGCCACCAACAAATAAGGACAACAAAGATGGCAGAAAAGTCAGCACATGGCCGACAAGCTTTAATAAAGCAGAACAAATTATTATCCTTATCTTGACTTTTATGGAAAAGAGGTGGCCGACAACAACTATTGCATCTTCGGTCCTATCTGAATTTGATAGAGGATTTCAAAAATCCAAAAAATATAGTGAGGCGGAATTGAGGTCCGACCTTAATGTATCTATAAATAAAGAACCAACTCCGGTAGAGAGGCAGGTTCAAGTTTTCAATTTTTCTTTTCTTTTCTTCAATTTCTCTTGAAAAAAAAAACTTTCTGTACTCTAGAAAAGTTTCCTTTCTTTGTAAAATCCTATAATAACAAGAGAAGAGTTTGACGATCTACAAGCTGTTTTGAGAGTCTTCATTTTAAATACTGTAAGTCTTTAAATTTCTAAGATTAACTATTATGTTAGTTTATAACTAACAATCTGTGTGATATACTACATGGCTTCATGATTATGGTAAAAAAAATCTGGAATTACAACATAACATGTAGAAATAAGTAGGGTAATTAGACATTTCGGCAGAAGTATATAGGAGCCTTCGTGGTATGCTGCTAGCCGTTTTAGCTAAAAATGAATGGCGATTTAGGCGTTTTTACATGACGGGAGTAGTCTATATGCATACTAGACGGAAGTGTTTAATGTGAAGCTTCCCTCATTGTCTATTTGTTACTTTGTATTTCAGACTTATTCTATGTTTTATGTTTTATTTATGTTATATGTTGGCTTAACCAGTATATCGACTAGAAACCCGAGGTTGAGGGCTACGGGTCCAATAATCTAGGCTATTGAAAGACTGAAAAGTCGTTTAGCTCCAGAATATCTCTAGTGTAAACAACGCCACGTACTTGGCTAAGCCTCTTTGTCTATTTGTTGTTTTGATTGTTATGTTATAGATAGATCCTAGGGTTGTAATGGTGTATATATATATATATATATATAAATATTAAATTACGTTTTAAACTAAAGAGTTTATATTCTTTTATATAGTATTCATTAAATTATTATTTTAAACTAAAAGATATTTTTCTTTATTTAAGTATTGATAATATTTTAAATTATTATTTTAAAATAAAGGATATTTTTCTTAATTCCAATATTGTTAGATATTTTAAATTATTATTTTAAAATAAAGTATATATTTTTTAAATCTAGTATTATTATATATTTTAGAATGATAATGGTTTATACTGAAATTTTATAAAAGTAAGTTAAATATGAATTTTTATAATCTCTGATTTTATTGGAGATTAACTTGATGGATAGCAATGGGGGAACATTTCCACCATTTTTAAGATCTTCCATTGGCATGGATAAAAAGCCACCAAGATATAAGTAAGGCCATTTTCTAACGGGTATAAAGTTAGGAACTGATATCAGTTAAGACCATTCGTGAAACATTCAATTAATCTCCCAATAGTCAAAGAAAAGGAAAGAAAAGAAAAGAAAATAAAAGCAAATAAAAGAAAAAAAAGATATTGATTGAATGTTTGTTTTATTTTGTTCTGAAGTATGTAGGTTTTTGAATAAATTATTATGAAAGATTTATTTGTTGTTTATAGATAAAAGTATTGAAAAGTATTTATTGTTATTGTTATTATTTTAAGATTTATTACCTTTTATTATTTTCTATTTAGAGATAAAAGTATTGAAAAATATTTATTGTTATTAATATCATTTTAAGATTTATTATCTTTTATCATTTTTTGATTTATAGGTAAAAAGTATTTTGAAGGTGTTTATTATTTTTATAAAGATATTTATTTTTAAATCGAAGATTTTTTTAAGGAAGGATTGTTCTGCCTACTGAGTATTTTTATACTCACCCCCCTATGTTTCCTTATGTTTCCCACCTTATAGATGACAGTGAAGATATTGAGTTAGAGGATGATGATTACTGGATGGATGACTTTGAATAAGAGTTTTAGAGTCTTTTTAGTTTGTTTGTCTTGTTAGAATAAACTTCTTATTGTATTGGGAGTTTGAACTTATTAAGTGGAGATTTGTTATTAAATAAAGTTTAAGATTCTGAATGATATTTTATGGATTATTTCAAGTTAATAGTTTATTTAATTGTTTTAGTTAATTGAAAGTAAGTGGCTTGACATTCTTTGGAGAAATCTAGGGAATGTAGCGGTGTTATGTCTTGAATTTGGGAATTTAGTTCACGAACTAAGCCCGGATTCGGGGGCGTGACACTGTGTCCCAACTGATAGGATGTAGTTTCCTTTTTTGAGCAGTAGTGTCCCATAGGAAGTTCCTAGAAAGTTTGTCAAGGCAGTTAAGGGTGAATTCAGGTAGTTTAAACATGTGCATGATATGAAGGGGGGTGGGGGTGGGGCTAAATAGAGTAGTTTTTATAAGGGTGACTTTTCCAGGAAGAGATAAATACTTGTTTTCCCCAGAATGCAATCTATGTTTAACTTTATCAACTAGAAAGGCAAAAGAAGAGTGATTTAGTTTAGCAGAGGAAAGAGGAAAACCTAGATAAAGCCCTAGATTACTTGAAATAGTGATGTTGAAAGACGTTTATAGAATGTTTTTCAAATTTGCAGTCATGTTCTTAGAACAGAAGATCTTGGATTTTGAAAGACTAATCTTCTAACCCGAGAGATTTGAAAAAAGAGTGAGGGTTTTGGATATGGTTGCAATAGTCTTAGTATCAGTTCTAGCAAACAATATAACATCATTTGAAAAAACAGATGGGATATGGGGGGTCATCTTTAGAAACTCTTTTAGGGGTCCAAGAACTATTTTTAACCGCCTTACTGATCAAAAGGGAAAGATATTCCATACAGATAATAAAAAGGTAATAGGATATGGGATCTCCCTGCCTAATACCCTTACTAGGATAGAAAAAAGTTGTAGGGTTACCATTTATGAGAATAGACATAGAGGAGGAGCTAAGACTAGACATAATCAGTTTGATGAAATGGGGGGGGGGGGGAATTTAAAGAAAGTAAGAGCAACTCTAATGAAGGACCACTCTAGTCTATCAAAAGCCTTTTCCATATCCATTTTCAGAATAAAATGAGATCTCTTTGTTTTAGTGGTCCTAAGGTAGTGTAACACCTCTTGAACAATGATAGTATTGTCAGCAGTTCTTCTAGAAGATAAAAATATTGCTTGGGTGTGAGAGATAATATTGTGAAGGAAAGATTTGATACGGTTAGCAAGAACTTTTCTTAAGACCTTGTAGATAGTGTTACAAAGATTAATAGGTCTAAATTGGGTGATTTTATCAGCATTACTTTTCTTAGGGATAAGCACAATGTAGGTCTTGTTTAGTTCATGAGGAATAATAGCAGAATCTCATATGCTAAGAATAATAAAACAAACACTATCTTTGGTTGCTTTCCAAAAAGTTTGGAAGAACAAGGGGTGCAGACCATCAAGGCCCGGAGCTTTTAAAGTGCTAAAGCTAAAAATAGATTGTGTAATTTCATTAATAGTGCAAGGGGCAGACAGAAAAGTTTGATCCCTTGAGGAGAGAGCAGGATGAGGTATAGAGAACAAGTCCTTATGAAGATAGGAGAAAGAATGCTCAGTGATGTAGGCTTTCACAAAATGATTTAGAATAAAATCGGAAATAGCTTCCTGGTTGAAAGACCAAGAGTTGTTATCAAATTTGAGCCCTATGATTCTATTCTTCCTATGCCTATTAATAGTAGATCTGTGGAAAATGAGGTGTTTTTATCACCTTCTTGAAGCCATTGAATTCTGGATTTCAACTTCCAGAATTCCTCCTCACTTCTAAGGATTTGTATGTATTGGAGGTTCAAGTCTTATTGGAGACCAACAAGATAGGAGTTGTAGGATTTATCTAGATACTTACTAATACCCTAGAGTCTAGCTAAAATGTTTGTCTTTTTTGTAGAAAATGTCTCCAAAATGATTTTGTGTTCTAGCTTTTGACATTGGCAGTGAACTTTTTTATGTTCTGAAAGTAATTGGTAGTGTCTTTCAAATATTGTGAAATAATATTGGGGAAAGTGGGGTCAAACGGCCACATAGATTCAAACCTAAAGGGTGTAGCTGTTACAACATTAGCCTAAAGAGTTAGTAAAATAGGCATGTGGTCAGAAGCAGGGCTAAAAAGATGAAAAACAGTAGAGTTAGAAAAACAATTTAACCATTTCTCATTACAAAGGAATCTATGCAGTCTCTCTCTTATGAGAGAGTGCTTGTTAGTCAGTCTTTTATTAGACCAAGTGAAAGAAGGGTCTTTGTAACCTAAGTCAATAAGGTTACATTTTTCTAATTTGGAGTGAAAGTGAGACATTTGTTGAAAGAGACAGGTTTGCCACCACTCTTCTCATCATACTAGAGATTTTATTGAAATCTCCAACCACAAGCCAAGGTAAATTATGCAAATTGCTAAGGTAAAGTAAAATTTTCCACAAATACTCTTAGCCTACGTAGCAGACATAGTGTAGACAGCAGAAAGTAGGAAAGGAATGAGTTTTTTACCTTAACCATAAGATGAAGCTCTTGGAATGTGAGGCCCAAAATTTCAGTCTGAATATCATCAGTCCACAGAACCAAAATACCCCACCCCCCCCCCACCCCCCGAGCTCCCTTGAGCATCCACAAGATCATGGTTTGGGAAACCTAAGTTAGGAAGGTAAGTAAGCAGTCTAGTGTGGTTAATCTTAGTCTCAGTGAGGACAACAATAACAGGTTTATGGTAGCCCACTAGTTCCTAAAAGCCATGTAAAAGTTAGGCTGGTTCATACCCCTACAATTCCATAGAATTGTGTTCATTAGGTATGGTTTGGATGGGTTTTGACTCATCTTCATTTTGTCCAGCCTGAACTTGGTTTCCTTCAAGTTTGATGGTAGTAGTGTGGGAATTAGAATATAGTGTATTTTTTTAGTGGTTGAAGCTCCAACTGTTGGATTCACATTACCAGTGAGAATTTGGAAACTTCCTAGTGGCAAGAGAAGATGCAAGTTTTTGGACTGTTGGAGAGAAATTGGGCATCTTTGATGTTTTGGTGTATGTTTATAAACTCCAAGCTTGGAGTTTCCCTCATTCTTAGACTATTTGTATTTTGTGTGTTTGCTCTTGGTGTGGTTGTTTGGGATGTTATTTGTGGGGGCTGGTGAGTTATTGTTGGGTATGATTGTGCATCTGTTGTACTGGCAGCCCTATCACATAGGAAAATAGAGGCATATCTAGGGATAGTACTCGGTTCTGTGTCCATAACTGATTTTGTGTGGGTGCAACTTGATGGTAAGGCAGCCATGGTTGGCTGGCCACCATCTAGAAGAGCCAAGGGTTCTAATGGAAGCTCTCCAGACACATGTTCAGTGTTTCTTCAATTAGTATGGACATGAAGTGAGGATCCTGAATATTTATAGTAATGTTGTTGTTGACATTGAACTATAGGGTCAGGTTGGAACCCATCAATCCCCATTCCATGAATGAGGTTGGAGTGAAATTTGGTGGGAGGAACATTAAATATGATGTTCCATTCTGTTGGAGGAGAGTAGCAGAATGGTGGGACAAATATGACTTCTTCTCCGAAAATAGTATTTTTTCCATCATGGAATTTTTGACTTGGAACCTAAAATAATCAGGAATCCTATTCCCGAAAGCTGTGAAAATGTTTCAAATTTATTAAATGAACTTTTGAAAAAATCATCAAAGGCAGAGTTAAAGAGGCAATTGAAGGAATTATTATCAGACTCCGAAGAAGACAATGATACTGAAAGTCATAAATCGGATGACACCATGAGGGATTCTCAAACACATAAGAATCCTTCCAAGTTATTATTTTGGCTAAATTTAATGGCCGACAACATATCACTGTTTATCAAATTGATTTGTCCGTCTGCTTCATAAGGGCAGTTTTTAACTCTAGGAAAAGAACAAGTCATTACTTTTCTATTGGAGGGCTTTTTTGAACGACATCTTAAAACCATATACTTAATTCTGTATATGTTACATCGATGATGTATTAATATTCTCAAGTAGCATAGAACATCATGTTAAACATTTAAAAGCATTTATTATTGCCATAATTCATGCGGGAATGGTTATTTTCGCAAGAAAAATTAAACTTTTTCAAACCGAAATTAGGTTCTTAGGACACATTATCAAAGAAGGGATAATATTCCCTATAGACAGGTCTATTACTTTTGCAGACAAATTCCCTGATAAAATTAGGGATAAGACACAATTACAAAGATTCCTAGGGAGTCTTAATTATGTGGCAGATTTTTATAAAAATCTGGCGCAAGATGCTAAGCCTTTGTTTGAAAGGCTGAGGAAAAATCCTCCAGAATGGACATAAGCCCACACAGAGGCGGTTATAAAAATTAAAAATAAAATTAAATAAATTCCTTGTCTGGCAATAGCCAACCCAGATGCTTTTAAAATAGTAGAAATCGATGCATCAGAAATAGGTTATGGAGGTATCCTAAAATAGAGGATAAATAATAAAGAAACCCTCGTTAGATTTGCCTCTGGCATTTGGCAAGGACCAAGAAAAACTTACTCTACGGTCAAAAAGGAAATCCTATCACATGTATTATGTGTACAAAAATTTGAAAGTGATCTAATAAACCAAAAATTTCTTATTAGAATTGATTGCAGCGCAGCTAAAGATATTTTAAAAAAGGATGTTAAAATTTTAGCATCTAAACAAATCTTTGCCAGATGGCAAGGAATTCTATCAGTATTTGATTTCGATATTGAATTCATTAAAGGAACTAGTAATTCTTTACCAGATTTCCTAACTAGAGAATTTTTGCAGGGAAAAATTGATGAATCTTCAAAAGGACAAGGGGAAGAGAAAGGCGGAGGAGCCTAAAAATAAAGGGAGGGCTATGCAGCCTTATAAGGTAGCCATGGAAAAAACCCCGAACAGCTTAAAGCAGAAGCATTGGGAAAAATACCTCCAGAACTCAAACTTAGGGAAGATGCTTATGATAACTCTAAAATAATAGAGTTATTCACATATGTTTTGCCCTTAATTTGAACCCAATTTCATGACTTGTGCAAAGGTTTTTGAGTTAAAATGCACCAAATTGATTAATTCCTTTCTCCATTTTAATTTTGTGGATTAATTGTAAAAATGGCCATTTTAATTATTTAAATTCCTAAATTTTTTATAATTAAATTCCATTACTAACATTTAAATTTGTGCAGGATTTCACATAAAAGGTGATGAATTTTTGGATCCAATTGCAAAAGGGTAAAAAAGGGAATTTTTTGATTGAAATTGGTCAAAAGGAATTGGATAAAATATTGACCAATTTAGAATAAATTGGAAATTGGTGGATGGTTGATTTCTCTGTTGTCCGTTACTAATATATATATATATATATATATATATATATATATATGCACATGCAAGTTGACAAGTGGGCACAAAAGACAAAAGAAAAAGGACAAAGAATGAAGGATGGAACGGCAGTAGGTGCTCATTTCAGGCAGAATTTCAGGAGGGAAAGCAGCTGCAATTGTTATATATATATATATATATTCTCGAACTCCAAATCAATTATAGCTGAAGATAAGATAAAATACATACATATTACAGCTAACCATTCGGTGAAATCCTGCAAAAGTAAATTGAAATTTCTGAATTTCTGGATTCGGAAATTAGTTAAATCCAGCTGGCGTTGTGACTCACCACTGGAAGAATCGGCAGCAGCACAAAAATCCCGGGCAGATGTAGGTTGTTTTGGGAGAGTAATGGACAGCTGTCAATGATGCACAACAAGTTCGGGAAGCAAGAAGAGAAATTCGAAGTTTAAAAGAAGAAGAAAAAAAAGTAGAGAAAGGTATGGGGGAGAGGAAGAGAGGAGTAATATTGTAAGTACCGTAGAGATAGTTTGTTTGTGTTTAGTTTTGGGCAGCTTAGAATATAGGCAGTGGGTAGTGTGTTTTAGAGTGTTTTAGAGTCTAGATCGAGTGGAAACGAACCAAAGAAAGCTGGGGCGACTTTGCAGGAATTTTCCGGGTTGTTCATGATCGAGGGCAGCAGCACCACGCAGAGGGAACGAAGGGCAGCAGCACGTTGATTAAATTTGATTTGGGCAGTAGGGTCATCTCCGACCCAGAGTAATCCTCTCTCCATTTCTTCAATTTGCTACTGTTTTGTAATTGAATATTCTTGGTGATATGAGAATGTTTACATGAGTTCAAGGATTGATTAAAAATGTTTTGGGATATGTATGTTTTCCGTCTTGGGATTGGCTCCGTTGATTGGTGTCACTATGGACCTAGGGATTGTTTTTTCCTATTCCTTTAATCCTTGTCTTTCATGATTCGTTTTAGCAAAATATATATTCATAACCTGAAGGTGTTGTAGTCTAGTAAATTATAAACATGTGGAAAAACGTAATGTGGCATAAGATGAATACAATGCATAAGTTTTGTGTATCGTTTTCTTTATTGATGCTTGTAAGGGGCATGCTTAGTTTATTCATGCAATTACTTAAATGGAATAGGAATAACTTGCGGTTACGACTGTCCAAGTTATGTATCGAACTAGTATCTGGCTTTCTAACCGGAAGGGGTCTAGTTGACACGTTAATTGCATGGCACTTGCTTGAGGCGCATGACCGTGCGGTCAATATTGCAGGGGACACGACCAATTTCACTGCCTTGTGTTGTTCTAGGTTCACGGTACTTCGTACTCCATGAGACGATGTTATCGGGGGCTTAGACTAGTAGGCTATGTAGTTTGGGTAGAACCAGACCGCTGTAGTGTTAATTTGGAAACCGAAAAGCATGCTTAGCATTCTTGGATTCACTACTGGTTTATGTTTGCATTTTTGGCTTGATTTTTACAGCATTGTATTACCCGTTGTGTTCTTATGGTAAATTTCCAGTAGGTTGTCTTGTAGAAGTAGTTAGGTAGAATTGCTGCGGCATTTGGGTTGCTGCAGCATTTCTGTTGTTGCAGCGGTCTCTGTTGTTGCAGCAGTATCTTAGCACTAGCTTAGCAGTAGCTTAACCTCCGAATCTCCACCCATTTTTCATCATTCTTTTATTCTTTTAACCAGATGTAAATCATGTTTGCATGTATAATTGGCATACAAAATCTCTGTGGGATCGATAATCTTGTACTTAGGTACATATATTACTTGTTGACCGGTGTATACTGGCACTTGTTAAGATTGCGTTGATTTATTCTATTTTATTATCTTCTCAATTTGTGACACACGCACATAACGCAACAAGTTTTTGGCGCCTTTACCGGGGATTTTGGAGTCAATTGTTTGTAAATACTGTTTGCATTTGGTTACTTTTGTTGTTTTATGTTATACTCATTCTTGAGCTTATGAGATTATTGAAATGATGTATGAGGGACGAATAAATATGCATGGGCTGAACTGTTTTTGTGAATTATTGATCTGCATTAGTTGTTAAATTTCAGCTTGTGTATCATTCATTCCTTAATGTGTGCTATTTTGCATGAGTAAAACGCGCAAGGGCTCTCAAGCTACAGTGCTGCCACTTGATCCAGAGATTGAGAGAACTACCAAGGCGTTGAGGAAAAAGAAACAAACCAAGGACAAGGTAGACATGGCAGAGCAGCGTGTTGTAGAAAATGAACATGTCTATAATCCTGTGGTGTTGGCAGACGATAGGGACCATGCTATTCGACAGTATGCGGTCCCTATGTTTAATGAATTGAATCCAAGCATTGTAAGACCAGAGATTACTGCAGCCCAGTTCGAGCTGAAACCGGTGATGTTTCAAATGTTGCAAACGGGATAGCAGATGAATGTTGAAGCTGAAATTGTTCTCGTACTCCCTAAGACCTCTACAACAACCACCACCTTCAAACGCTTTAGAAAATATGATGATACTTCATGGCAAGAACAGAAACAACTCTCCAAAGACTACCATCTACTGTGTGGAACTTGGAAAGCCAAATGGGGCAGTTAGCCCAAGAGATGAGAAACAGACCACAAGGATCACTTACGAGTGATTAGAGAATCCAAGAGAAGAAACGAACATTGCAAGCGATAACACTATGAAGTGGCAGAATACTGGACGAGCTAAAAATGAAGTCTGGAGCAGCTGAGAAGACCAGTGAGTCCAGCCAGAATGCAGAAATTCTAGTAGTTGGGAAAAAATCAGGGAGCCAAATGCTGCAGCAGTATTCCAAACAGCCGAATGCTGCAGCATCGCAACTGCCGCAGAAAAATACCATTCCAGAACAGCGGAGATGCTACAGCAATGCAATATTCCAGAGAGTGCTACGTGAAGGACTCTTATCAAAGCCATGAAATTCCATGATGAAGGTGAGGAGTGTTTTCGAATCACCACAAGTGATTCTCGGGTAGAAAAAGATGAAGAGCAAGATGAGATGCAAGGATGCATTGACGGAGGAAAGTCTACATAATGGCAATGTGGAGACCGAAGTACATTCAGCTTGGTTAGAAGCAAACCCCCAAAGGTTCAAATTTCGCGCGCAATTTGAATCCTTGGAGTTGTCTTCTCGAGATTTCAAGATAACAAAACCTTCAGTTGAAGAACCAACACAGCTGGAATTGAAGTAATTACCGCAGCATTTGAAGTATGGTTTTCTAGGGGCAGAATCTACACTGCCAGTAATCATTTCAGCACTGCTAAGTGCAAAACAGGGGCAGAATTGCTTGGAGCTTTGCAGCAGCATAAGCGAGCTATGTGCTGGACCATAGCTTACATCAAAGGTATATGACTAACCTTATGCATGCACAAGATAATTTTGGAAGACAATTCCAAAAATTTAATAGAAGGGCAGAAATGATTAAATCCAATTACGAAGGAAGTAGTAAAGGAACAAAATTATCCAGTGGCTAGATTTTGGCATTATTTATCCTATCTAACAGCGCTGGGATGGAGAATTTTCATGGATTACAAGAAGATAAACAAAGCCAAAGAAACAACTGCTTCACACTGCCTTTCATTGATCAATGTTGGATGGTTGGCTGACGAGATTCTGATTGCTTTCTGGATGGCATTCTGGTTATAATCAAATTGTTGTAGCACTAGAGACCAGAACATAACGACCTTCACTTGTCCTTATGGTACTTTAGCATTCAGAAGAATGCCATTCAGACTGTGTAATGCTCCAGCAATGTTCCAACGATATATGATGGCCATTTTCACATATATGGTGAAGCAATATTTAGAGGTTTTCATGAATGACTTCTCCATATTTGGGGACTCTTTTGAAAAATGCTTAGAGAATTTGGGCCAAGGTGCTTAAACATTGTGAGGACACCAACCTAGTCCTCAATTGGAAGAAGGTCACTTCATGGTTAAAGAAGACATTGTGCAAAACTCTTCACCTATAATACTTGTCGATGCTAAGTAGTTAATTGAGCACAATCTATAAGTGAACACTTTCATCTATTATTTTTGCATTTTCTTTTTATTTCGTTTTTCTTATTTCTTCTTGTTTGTTTTTTTTTCAGCATTCGATTTCTTTTCCTTATTTGTTTTTAATTATTGTTCTTTTATTTTCAGGTGCTTCATGCGAATTAATGGCTGTTTACTCCTAAGTTTCTTTCAGAATTTTCAGAATTGGTTTTGAGACTTCAATTTCATATTGCACTGCCGTTTTCTCTCTCTCTTATTGGTACTCTTCTGCTTGTTAATACAGGTATGTCTATGGTCAAAGAGCAAAAGGAGTCAAGGCTATTTTATTAAAGAAATGGGACTGCCACTGCCTCTCACAGAAATGCTGTGACAAGGCTGCCACACACCGACAAAGCCATTCATGGCTGCCTTAGTCCAATTTCAATTTCCAAAATTCAGGCGGTGCCATTCAACGGGACTGCCATGAATTGATTACTTATGCAAGCAGCCCTAGTTCCTTTCAATTTCAAATTTTCAATGGGTGGCATACAACTAGAACTTGTTGGGAAAAAAAGGTTAGTTTAATTTTTATATTTTATTTGTGGAGAATGTGTGTGATTGAAAGACCAAGAGAAAGAGTGGGGAGTTATCTAAAGGACACAAATTTCTCTACACACCGTCTTCTACTTTCCTTCTCTTCAAACTCACTTTTCAGCCTTCAACACCAGAGATTCAAGGTTAGTACTCACTTTTTCTACATTTTTATTTCTTCTCGGTAATGTGAGTTGGTGTATGGTACTTGCAAGAAAAAAATTTTGGTTCATTTCTCTTATCTTAATGTGAGCATACAGTCCTTGAGTAGCTATAGAATTTATGGAGGACAATTTTTGCATTACCAATGGAGAGGATTGTATTGGCTGTATTTAGGGTTCTAGTTATACTTGAGTTCTTGTGTGTGAGCATGCTTGTAGAAATGACAGATCTGCCAGTGATGTGTTATCTCGGTTATTGTGTTGGGCAAACGTGGTTATGATTCAAAACAAATTTCATGTCTTAATGGTCTTCATGTTTTTACTTAGTAACAATGCCGCCTGAATTGTTGGTAAATTTGTGTTTGCTTTCTTCTCACCCGAGACTTGAGAACTTATGTGCCACAAATGCTATTGTGTTACATTTTCTTGACATGCTCCTACATTGCATTTATATATTTTATGTTCGGATAATGTAAAGATGCCAAAGATCAAACAGGTTGCACGAAAGATTGTTATTATGGAAAATTTTGCTTCCCTTGATGCTGAAACAAGATATGAGGAATTGTACAGCGAGCGGGCCTTGCTAGCTAATTTGGAGTTCATTTTAACTGGCGAGGAACCATACCAACTGCCCTCGGCTACCCTAGCAGCCATACGGAGACTAAATTGGGAGAGTTTTTGTATCCAAAGAATTGATCCGGACCCTTCTGTGAACACTCCTTAGCACATGGAGGATGACGGCAACAACGAATGATGAACTCTCATGATCTTGTAGGAGTGGTTTCTATCCTATTTTTCTCTACTTCCCGCTGACTTTATTTGTACTATTATGTTTTATCTTCGTTCATTTCCGGTGCTTCGTGTTGAACTAGTTTTTCCCTTTTTATGATCAGTCCAATGGCATGTTTTCCCCATGTTGCTACAGCAATGAGGACATTGCTCCTCTTCAGTTTGGGGGAGGATGTCCTTTTGCCAGTTCAAGAGCATTTCTTGTTATTAAAGTGAATGAATATGTTTATTGCTGTGTTTTTTTATGAATGAGCTAAATGAATGTGCTATTGCTCCTGCATTATCTATTGAATCTCTCTAGCATGATCATACTCTAGTAAATCATTTTAGCAGGATTATGTAAATTTGGGAAGATTATTTATGATGATAATTCATGTTGATATGATTTCATAACTCTTGTATGGTAGTGAGCCTTTAGTACTTAGAATATGTTGATATTAACTAGATTTAAGTGAAAATTTCTGCTCCCACCAAAAGTTTTGCACATAGTCTTACTTGGAGATGTCATGTTTATAACAAGAGTTAGCTTTTGTATGAAGGTTCAGAATCTTTAGACTCGTTTGTTATATCTCTTGAGGTGAAATTCTAGTATATTTGGTAATATAGAAATGATTAAGGCATGTTCTAGAATCGTTTGAGCCTTTCTAGCTTACCCTAATGCATTTTATTTCCTTAGTTAAACCAAGTTGAGCTTAAGCCTAATTTCTTGACACCCTTATTTAATAGCCACTTATCCTAAATGTTTTGCATGTATCCTTTCTTTGTTTTCCCTAAACTTGACCTTAGTCTGCTATGAACACTGCTGAACATAAGTTTGGGGGTATGCGGAGAATGCTGCATTACGGAGCATAGAAATGTTGTAGAATTGATGCAGCATTGTCATTGTTGCAGCATTGGTGTTGCTGCAGCAGTATCATTTTTACTGGATCGGTGGTAGTTAACTGTTTTATGAAATTATGTTATGAATGCTCTAAGTATTGAGGAGTTGTGTTTAAAAACAATTCTGTGTGAAAAATGAAAGAACCCTCTTTACGCAAAAAAAAAGAAGAAAAGGGTGTGAAGGAATGCTGCAGCATTTCTGTTGCCGCAGCATTGGTAATGCTGCAGCATTTATGTTGCTGCAGCATTTTGACTCAGTGTGAAAAAAAAGGGAACAAAAAAGAGCAAAAGGAAATACAAATTATGCTTCTTTGTGGTCAAATGCTATATATTGATTGTGGTTAAATGCTGCACTTATTACTGAAGTATGGTGTAAATATTTATGCTCCTTGAGTTGTAAAAACAAAATTGAGAAAAATGATAGCATTGGATTGAAGTTCATGGCAGATAAGGACTAAGTTTTGAGCCTACTTTTTATCTATATTTTTCCTACCTTAGCCTTAGCCGACATTACAACCAAATTAAGACCTCTTTGATCTTTATTATTGAATTTGCTACATTAGTGGAGAGTGGTGTAATAGATTGAGTCTGAAGATGCAAAATGAATCTTATGATTACCATACGTTGACTTATGAATGAGAGATTGAAAAAGGAAAGACTATTCACACACACACGGGAGGAGATCTTTGAGCTTGATTTAGTTAATGTTCTGATATTTGAGGAACTTGGGTCATGAACATATTAGAGTTTTGTTTCACATCTTTGATCTAAAAATATGATCCCAAATTTGCCTATGATTGCTGGATGATTCTGGACATGAATTGTTGTATTGTTTGCTTGAGTTTTATTGATCTATCTTATCTCCTGCAGCATTGCTCGGGACGAGCAATGAGCTAAGTTTGGGGGTGTGATGACTCTAAAATAATAGAGTTATTCACATATGTTTTGCCCTTAATTTGAACCCAATTTCATGACTTATGCAAAGGTTTTTGAGTTAAAATGCACCAAATTGATTAATTCCTTTCTCCATTTTAATTTTGTGTATTAATTGTAAAAATGGTCATTTTAATTATTTAAATTCCTAAATTTTATTATAATTAAATTTCATTACTAACATTTAAATTTGTGCAGGATTTCACATAAAAGGTGATGAAATTTTTGGATCCAATTGCAAAAGGGTAAAAAGGGAATTTTTTGATTGAAATTGGTCAAAAGGAATTGAATAAAATATTGACCAATTTAGAAGGAATTGGGAATTGGTGGATGGTTGATTTCTCTGTTGTCCGTTACTAATATATATATAATATATATATATATATTATATATATATATATATGCACATGCAAGTTGACAAGTGGGCACAAAAGATAAAAGAAAAAGGACAAAGCATGAAGGATGGAACGGTAGTAGGTGCTCATTTCAGGCAGAATTTCAGGAGGGAAAGCAGCTGCAATTGTTTTATATATATATATATATATATATATATATATATATATATATATATATATATATATTCTCAAACTCCAAATCAATTACAACTGAAGATAAGACAAATAATACATATTGCAGCTAAGTATTCGGTGAAATCCCGCATAAGTAAATTGAATTTCTGAATTTTTGGATTCAGAAATTACTTAAATCCAGCTGGCGTTGTGACTCACCACTGGAAGAATCGGCAGCAGCACAAAAATACCGGGCAGATGTAGGTTGTTTTGGGAGAGTAATGGACAGCTGTCAATGATGCACAACAAGTTCGGGAAGCAAGAAGAGAAATTCGAAGGTTAAAATAAGAAGAAAAAAAAGTAGAGAAAGGCTTGGGGAGAGGAAGAGACGAGTAATATTGTAAGTACCGTAGAGATAGTTTGTTTGTGTTTAGTTTCGGGCAGCTTAGAATATAGGCAGTGTGTAGTGTGTTTTAGAGTGTTTCAGAGTCTAGATCAAGTGGAAACGAACTAGAGAAAGCTGGGGCGACTTTGCTGGAATTTTCCGGGTTGTTCATGATCGAGGGCAGCAGCACCACGCAGAGGGAACGAAGGGCAGCAGCACGTTGATTAAATTTGATTTGGGCAGTAGGGTCATCTCCGACCCAGAGTAATCCTCTCTCCATTTCGTCAATTTGCTACTGTTTTGTAATTGAATGTTCTTCAAATTGCTACTATTTTGTAATTGAATATTCTTGGTGATATGAGAATGTTTACATGAGTTCAAGGATTGATTAAAAATGTTTTGGGATATATATGTTTTCCGTCTTGGGATTGGCTACGTTGATTGGTGTCACTATGGACCTAGGGACTGTTTTTTCCTATTACTTTAATCCTTGTCTTTCATGATTCTTTTTAGCAAAATATATATTCATAACCTGAAGGTGCTGTAGTCTAGTAAATTATAAACATGTGGAAAAACGTAATGTGGCATAAGATGAATACAATGCATAAGTTTTGTGTATCATTTTCTTTATTGATGCTTGTATGGGGCATGCTTAGTTTATTCATGCAATTACTTAAATGGATTAGGAATAACTTGCGGTTACGACTGTCCAAGTTATGTATCGAACTAGTATCTGGCTTTCTAACCGGAAGGGGTCTAGTTGACACGTTAATTGCATGGCACTTGCTTGAGGCGCATGACGTGCGGTCATATTGCAGGGGACACGACCAATTTCACTGCCTTGTGTTGTTCTAGGTTCACGGTACTTCGTACTCCACGAGACGATGTAGGCTAAGTAGTCTGGGGTAGAACCAGATCGCTGTAGTGTTAATTTGGAAACCGAAAAGCATGCTTAGCATCTTGGATTCACTACTGGTTTATGTTGCATTTTTGGCTTGATTTTACAACATTGTATTACCCGTTGTGTTCTATGGTAAATTTCCAGTATGTTGTCTTGTAGAAGTAGTTAGGTAGAATTGCTACGGCATTTGGGTTGCTGCAGCATTTCTGTTGCTGCAGCATTTCTGTTGTTGCAGCAGTCTCTGTTGCTGCAGCAGTATCTTAGCACTAGCTTAGCAGTAGCTTAACCTCCGAATCTCCACCCATTTTTCATCATTCTTTTATTCTTTTAACGAGATGTAAATCATGTTTGCATGTATAATTGGCATACAAAATCTCTGTGGGGATCGATAATCTTGTACTTAGGTACATATATTACTTATTGACCGGTGTATACTTGCACTTGTTAAGATTGCGTTGATTTATTCTATTTTATTATCTTCTCAATTTGTGACACACGCACATAATGCAACAGCTTATAGCATTGCTTTAAAAACTAACAATACTAATGAGTATGCCTACCCATACATACCACTTTCTACCTAATGGTTAATACCTATTGAGCATAAATATGCTCATTTATCACCATGTGATATAGCGGCCTTTTATCTCCAAGATAATGCTGATCCTTTCAATTTCTCCAAAATCTATCAATAATATTTTGCTATTCTAGACTCTACAAAATCAGTAAGATCCGGGAATGAATGGGCTTATTCAAAAGCCTATATCAGAAAAGTAATAACACCTGAAGAATGGAATGGAGACTTATATCGTTTCTACGAAATCCCTAGGGAAAAAAGAAACCTCTATGCTTATACCCATGAAAAATATTAGTTTAACTACTTTGACTATATCAAGGCATGGAAAGGAGTCCTCTGTTATGACAACAGACAAAGGAAGCATAGCTGGTTTATCCAGTTCAAAGACTGCAATACCAAAAATCTCTCACAATGGTTTTTTATTGGTTTTTCAAATATGGATTAAATCCTATCATACCAGATAAAATTAGGGCTAAATATGAAGACTTTTAAACACAAACAGTTCCTTGCTAATAAGGAACTTAGTTCGCAGCCCTCTATCAAATACCATGGATCCTCAAATGGACCCTGAACGTGGCTAATCTGCCACTAGAAAGTTTGGCACTCTACAAAATAAGATCCCTTATTTAGGAAGATAAGTCTATATCAAATAGTGAGACAAATATGACTTCTTCTCTGAAATAGTATTTTTTCCATCAATGGAATTTTTGACTTGGAACCTAAAATAATAAGGAATCCTATTCCCGAAAACTCTGAAAATGTTTCAAATTTATTAAATGAACTTTTGAAAAAAATCATCAAGGCATAGTTAAAGAGGTAATTGAAGGAATTATTATCAGACTCTGAGAAGACAATGATACTGAAAGTCCTAAATCGGATGACACCATGAGGATTCTCAAACACAAAAGAATCCTTCCAAGTTATTATTTTGGCTAAATTTAATGGCCGACAACATATCAATGTTTTATCAACAGTAAAAGATAATTTCACTATTCATCTTTTGACAAATTTAAACGATAATTGATGGCTTCCCGACTGATATGCTAAATAGGTGTTGTTTTACCATATGTTGATTATGAGTAATTAAGGACTTAGATTGACTAATTGTCACTTTTAGTCTCTATGCTGTCACTTAATCAGCCAGAACCTAAGGCAGAGTACCTATCGTGTAGCTAGTTTGTTGGAAAGTATCTACGATTTTATTAAATTAAATATCGTACTCCCAGGGAAGTGGTAACGGCTTAGTAGTAACTAGCCTTTTACCTAACTCTATCTTATGATTCAGTATGCAATCGTCATCAATAACTTTGATGAGAGGGTGATTCATTCTCCACTAGGTTTAAGTCTATTTAAGCCTAAAAGTGTTTTATAGATAATGTCATGATTTTATGTTATATTGTTCCTACATGTTGATTGACCTATCTTCGAGTGTTTTAGACATGTCTTGGCCTGGATTGCAACTATGTTCTGAGTCTAAAGGTGTACCACATCTGAGTCAACTAATAAACCGCCACATCGCCATTGATAGCCCTACTCACGGTTCAAGCTAAAGGCATCCATGAAAGCCCTATGTCACTTAGGGGATCATACCGCTCGCCCTAACGCCGGCATAAAAACGCAACTCAGCCTACTTAGACTACTCTAACAAACAGGGTGTTCTGTAGGTTATTTTATCTAATATGGCAGACACCAATACTAATTGATGTCTGTTAAACTAAATAGGTTATGAATAGACCGTGGTTAGGAATTGTCTATAACCCTAACTTTAGTTTAAAAGAAACTACATTAGACATGCGGACATAATGAATATTAAGCAGGTGGCCATTTCCGGAAAATCATAAGAACTTCAACACATATAGCAGATACTCATAAAAATCATAATCTAATATTCATAATCAATCTTTGGACAAACACAATACAAACATATAAAGAGAGGGACAGGGGGACTGATGCCATAAAGAAATCACCCTTTACTTAGTCTCACCGATGGAGCAACTACTTGTATATGTCGTACTACTCGACCCGACTCTGCTCGACAGAACCTTCGGAGGACGCTTCCTCAGCCTAGTAGCTGGACTTTACCTTAATACCCAGCTTAAGCCCAGCCCTGTGGACTGACTCTTCGAATGCCTAGAGCCCTCTTAGGATCTCCTAATGAAATCCCGGGTATTCTATGAATACCAAAAATGAACCTATCTATCGAACCCTAGGATCTGAGACTAATTCTCATAAACAAAGAAAACGAAACACTATCTAAGAAATATAAACTTTTATTGAACCCGAGTCTCTAAGTGACTTATGTACTCGAGAAAAATGTACACTTAAAGTCACTAAATGACTCAGATCGAGTGGAGAGGAATGATTTCAACAGAGGAAGGCTTGGGTATTTATAGCAGCTTTTTTGACTGAATTTTTCCAAGAATTTCTATGTGGGACTTGGAACTGCAGCTCGGGAAGTGATAACTCTAGAATAATAGAGTTATTCACATCTAATTTACCACATTTTATTTGGGAATTAATTGATTTTATTTGGAAAATGGAATAAAAATGTGTTGATTTGATATTTTCTCTCTTTTTACCTAAAAATGTGGATTTATGGTTAAAAGTCAATTTAATTGAATAAATTTCTCAACATGTGGATAAGTTGTATTATTTGTTATTTGGGAATTTATTTGAATTGACTTATTGTGACAAGGGTAAAAAGGGAATGTGGATGGTTGACATTGTTGGATAAAAGTGACCGAGAGGAAAGTGAAGAATGTGTGGAAAATTTACATCTCTACATATATGTATCTATACATATCTATATGTATATATTTATATATTATATATATATATATTATTACACACCCACACACCATTTGTCATTTAAAAATCCAGCTGGGCATATTTAAAGATGTACACTTTCGGTCTATGTATTCATTTCTTTGGTCCCATCCATTATACACATAGATATACATACATATATATATATAAGGTACACATGTGAAATCTTTGTTATATGTATATATATATATTATATTTGTGGGAGTACAAGTTGGCAAGGTGGACATAATGATAGAAGAGTTGTGTCCAACAATATATATCTATATATTATATATATATATATATACATATATACATACATATGATGAGATTCCTCTCAATTTTCTGCCAGATTTTCAGGACACAAGGTGCACGGGCAGCTGCATTATACAAAAGAAAGAAGAAGCATATTCCCTAGTGGGTATACATATATATATGTATATACATACACATGATGACAACTCAAAATTGCTGGCTGGTTTTGTGAGAGTAGGTGAGAAAAGGGGCAGCATTCGGTGGGTGGAATATGAAAAGAAAATTCCGAAGGCAGCTGCAAAATTAATATTTTATTGCTGGAATTTTTGGAAAGAAATATAACAGAATTATGGACAGTGGGCACGGCATAGGGAGAGAGAGTAGTTCAGTTTTGGCTTTTGGCCATTGGAGAATAGGATAGGTTTTCTTCTTAGTTTTTTAGACTAACTTTTGAGAGGGAAGAACCTAAGAGTGAGCAGGGTGACTTGCTGCAACATTCATCAGCTGAGCAGTAGAAGAGCAGCAGCATCAAGCAGAGAAACGAAGGGCAGCAGATTGATTAAACTGATTTGGGCAGTGGGTGATCTTCCGGCCAGAAGTAATCTCTCTTCTTCCTCAATTTGCTACTTTTTTTTTGTAACTAAATGTTCTTTGTATTTTGAGAATGTTTACATGGATTCAAGGATTGATTAAATATGTTTTAGGAGTCATATGTTTTCCATCTTAGGCTTGACTCCGTTCATTGGTTTCACTTTGGATCTCGGGACTATGCTTCCTATTACTTTAATCCTTGTATTTCATGATTCTTGGTTCAAGGAATGATTAAATATGTTTTGGGAGTGATATGCTTTCCGTCTTAGGGTTGATTCCGTTGATTGGTGTCACTATGGACCTAGGGCTGTTTTTCCCATTACGTTATTCTTTGTTTTCCATGATTCGTTTCAGCATAATAATATTCTTTAACCTGACGATGTTGTGGTGTAGTTAAGTATGAGCATGTTTATACTGTTTTGACTATGATGATAAGTGCTGCAGCATTGCTTTCTGTTTTAGTTTAATGCTTGTATGGGGTAATGCTTGGTTTATTCATGTAATTACATTAGAATTATGTGGCGTTAGATTGAGCACTGCGTGAACAGTGGTAACTCATATAGTAGTGGAGTGATAACTGCGTGAACAGCGGTACATCCACTGACTAGCGTTGCGCTAGGTCCAAGGTATGTTATCGGGGATCTAGACTAGTAGATCAAGTAGTTGGGTGAAACCAGACATGCTGTAGCATTGATAGGAACTGAAAGCATGCTTTGTATACTTAGAATCATCTTTGGCTTGTACTTACATTTTGGCGTAAATGCCGCAGCATTGTATTACCTGCAGTACTCTTGTGGTTATTTCCAGTAGGCTGACTTTAACTGTTAACTGTAGTTAGGAGTAGGAATGCCGTAGCATTAGACCACTCTCCATTCATGATTTATCATTCTTTATTCTTTTTTTTTTAACCATTTGTACAATCGTATTTGCATTGTAATTGGCATACATAGTCCCTGTGGGATCGATAATCTTGTACTTAGGTACTATATATTACTTGTGTGACCGGTGTATACTTGCACTTGTTAAGATTGCGTTGATTTACTCTACTTTCTTTATGTTTACAAATTGTGACACACGCACACAACGCAACAGGAAGCCCGTCCTAGATTGGGACGCCCGTCCTGGATTGTTGACCAGGTCAGGACGGCCGTCCCGAGTCCTGGACGCCCGTCCTGGCCTGTTGACCAGGTCAGGACGCCCATCTTGATTCGGGACGCCCACCCCGATGTCTGAACTTCTGAAAAATTGCGTTTTTGCCCCGAAATTTGCCATTTTCTTCTACTTTTCACCTGACACTTCCAAAATCATATAAACTGTCAAATTGAGTTAATAACAAACAATTAAGACCGATTTGCCCTCAATTTCACCCTAAATTATGCCTAAAACATGCTAAAAATGTGATATGATTTATGCATATCAATAATAATTGCAGGTATCAAAAGCAAATTAATTAAGTTGCAAACTAGTTTGAAGTCCGTAAGAGATATTGCCAGAGATAGTGCCTATAAAAGACGGAAGACTCAAGCTATGGAGGACAAGCTTTTCTAGGCTAGTGACGAATAGGGTGGTTTGTCCGTCTGCTTCATAAGGTAAGTTTTTAACTAGGAAAAGAACAAGTCATTACTTTGTATGATTTCTGTATAACAAAATAACATTTTCTGTATGTTTCATCATATTGAATCCTTCGGTTTTTATATCTAGACATAACAAATGAATTATATTTGGATCCTTTAAGGATAAAGTAAAATCTGGGAAATAGCTAAAAAAATTGGTCCTTCACAGAGACTAGATTCTACTATCCCTAATAAGGAGTCATGAAACCTAAAGTGTCGTTTATCTCTGACACAGATTATGGCTTAGGTATTTAGGCCTTTCCTAGTAGCTGGTTTTAAACAACCTAGACTTGCCCTAAATGAAGATACTTAAAAGTTTTCTTAGGTTCATTGATTGAACGATTGGGATAGGAGTTGGAATGAATTATATCCTGACCCAATAGGAATTGATTCTTCTACGGTTTTAATAATGTAATCTGAAGAAGATTCAAGCAAACCTTTATGTTTATAAACAGATAACTGCGATGGAATTTTCCAGTTCTAAATAATGTTCATAATTTTTTTAGATTTTTTTTAATAATCTCTTTATTTTTTATTATTATTATTACTACTTTCTTACTACTTAAGATTTTTGTCAACCTATTCATTTCATCCCTTCACTGTCAACGATTTATGGTATTATCCCTCACACGCCCTCTTGGCTCTCACGGGACTACAAAGACCTACACAACTTGAGTTTCAGAGATGAAAATAAGCAGATAAACCAAATTTAAATGTAAAGTGGTGTAGTAACAAATATTATTTAGAATCTAACAATTTTATTAAGAAAACTCACCAAAGAAGTATTATACATAAAGAGGTATTATACATAGCAATATGTATATAGTAACATACCTAGTACCAGTTGATAAACTGGAGATACTGGATTTTAAACAGCTGCATATGCAAATAAACTTGGCTCTGATACCAAATTCTTGAAATTGTTTTATTTTCTGAATATTTTCAAGAGTTTGTAATTTTTCTGATAATGTTTTGTAACTTAGCTCCTGAGATAAGGAATTAAGAAATTTTTCTTTTCTTTTAATTCTTTTTTGAATAAGATCTATCTCGTAATAACGAGGTTGAGTAATAAATCTGAATGTTACCTCCTGTGAATTAATGGAGCTTGTAATCCCATTTTCATCTCTACTTTTAATCGGGTAAAGCATATGAAGAAATGGGTTTCCTAAAATTACATCATGGGATAAATCTTTAACCATTATAAATGGCATTTCTAAACATATTCTATTGTTGCAGATTGCGGCTTTATCTAATTTATAGTTAACCATAAGCCTTTTGCTATCCGCAGTTCTGAGTATTTCAGTTATTTTAGAAAAGTACCTAGAAGGTACTATTCCTTCATTTATACAATTAGTATCAGCTCCGGAATCAACCATGGCTTTAGCTGTAAACATGAATTCCTTCTGGACTATTATGGTGATTGAAATAAACCATTTATGAGTTACTATTTTATTAATCATATTTATATAAACTAGAGAATTTAAATCTTCTCTAGACCCTGAGATTAATTTTTCTAAATTTTCTCGAGTATCTTCCTCTTCCCTCTAACTCGGAGATTTTTGGTTGAGAAATCTCTAAAATAGACACTCTAGTTTTTAAATCATTTATCTCTTTTTTCATGGTTTTAACCTCTCGGGTTGACTCATTATTATTAACCCCCCCCCCCCTTCGTTCTTAGGAGTTTTGATTCTTTGAAGAATTTCTTTTAAGCTATAAGCCTCAGGTTCCTCTATCTTTTCTTCCTTTTCCCTTTTAAAGGTTTTAGTATGACTTTCTAAGTAGTCTCTGAGGGCTTTTTTCTTTTTTTCTTTATCATCAATTTGATCGATAATAATTGCAGGTATCAAAAGCAAATGAATTAAGTTGCAAACTAGTTTGAAGTCCGGAAGAGATATTGCCAGAGATATTGCCAGAGATAGTGCCTATAAAAGACGGAAGACTCAAGCTATGGAGGACAAGCTTTTCGAAAGATACTTTCTTTTCCTACTTCATTGTTAGATATTTAAAGAGTGTTTTAAAAGAGTGCTTGTAAGAATTTGTTTACAAGATTTTACAAGTTTGTTTGTAAAACAAGAATTTGGTATCAGAGCCATATTGAAGTCTAGACTATTTTCTAGCTCAAGATCCATTGTGTTGGCTTATGATATAGGACTTAGCCTCCATAGTAGAAATACTCTAGACTTCAATATGGCTCTGATACCAAATTCTTGTTTTACAAGCAAACTTGTAAAATCTTGTAAACAAATTCTTACAAGCACTCTTTAAAACACTCTTTAAATATCTAACAATGAAGTAGGAAAAGAAAATTTATTTTGAAAAGCTTGTCCTCCATAGCTTGAGTCTTCTGTCTTTTATAGGCACTACCTTTGGCAATATCTCTTCCGGACTTCAAACTAGTTTGCAAATTAATTAAATGGCTTTTGATACCTGCAATTATTATCGTTCAAATTTTTCAAAAGATGAATAGTAAAATTATCTTTTTAATGTTGATAAACAGTGATATGCACAAATTTGTCAAAAGATGAATAGTGAAATTATCTTTTTACTGTTGATAAACAGTGATATGTTGTCGGCCATTAAATTTAGCTAAAATAATAACTTGGAAGGATTCTTACTGTGTTTGAGAATCCCTCATTGTGTCATCCGATTTATGACTTTCAGTATCATTGTCTTCTTCAGAGTATGATAATAATTCCTTCAATTGTCTCTTTAACTCTGCCTTTGATGATTTTTTCAAAAGTTCATTTAATAAATTTGAAACATTTTCAGAGCTTTCGGGAATAGGATTCCTAATTATTTTAGGTTCCAAGTCAAAAATTCCATTGATGGAAAAAATATTATTTTTGGAGAAGAAGTCATATTTGTCCCACCATTTGATATAGACTTTTCTTCCTAAATAAGGGATCTTATTTTGTAGAGTGCCAAACTTTTCTAGTGGCAGATTAGCCACGTTCAGTGCCATTTGAGGATCCATGGTATTTGATAGATGGCTGCGAACATAAGTTCCTTATTAGCAAGGGAACTTTTGGTGTTGTAAAAGTCTTCATATTTAGCCCTAATTTTATCTGGTAAGATGATAGGATTTAATCCATATTTGAAAAACCAATAAATAAACCATTGTGGGAGATTTTTGGTATTGCATTGTTTGAACTGGATAAACCAGCTATGCTTCCTTTGTCTATTGTCATAACAGAGGACTCCTTCCCATGCCTTGATATAGTCAAAGTTGTTAAACCAATATTTTTCATGGGTATAAGCATAGAGGTTTCTTTTTTCCCTAGGGATTTCGTGGAAACGATATAAGACTCCATTCCATTCTTCGGGTGTTATTACTTTTCTGATATAGGCTTTGAATAAGCCCATTCATTCCCGGATCTTACTGTGGAATCAAATTCTACTGATTCTGTAGAGTCCAGAATAGCAAAATAGTATTGATAGATTTTGGGGGAATTGAAAGGATCAGCATTATCCTTGAGATAAAAGGCCGCTATTTCATATGGTGATAAATGAGCATATTTATGCTCAATAGGTATTGACCATTCTGTAGAAAGTGGTATGTATGGGTAGACATACTCATTAGTATTGTTAGTTTTTAAAAGCAATGCTATAAGCATCTTTCCAAAGTCTGAGTTCTGGAGGTATTTTTCCCAATGCTTCTGTTTTAAGCTGTTCGGGGGTTTTTTCCATGGCTTCCTTATAAGGCTGCATAGTCCGCCCTTTATTTTAGGCTCCTCCGCCTTTCTCTTCCCCTTGTCCTTTTGAAGATTCATCAATTTTTCCCTGCAAAAATTCTCTAGTTAGGAAATCTGGTAAAGAATTACTAGTTCTTTTAATGAATTCAATATCGAAATCAAATACTGATAGAATTCCTTGCCATCTGGCAAAGATTTGTTTAGATGCTAAATTTTTAACATCCATTTTTAAAAATATCTTTAGCTGCACTGCAATCAATTCTAATAAGAAATTTTTGGTTTATTAGATCACTTTCAAATTTTTGTACACATAATACAAGTGATAGGATTTCCTTTTTTATCGTAGAGTAATATTTTCTTGGTCCTTGCCAGATATCAGAGGCAAATCTAACGAGAGTTTCTTTATTATTTATCCTCTGTTTTAGGATACCTCCATAACCTATTTCTGATGCATCGATTTCTACTATTTTAAAAGCATCTGGGTTGGCTATTGCCAGACAAGGAATTTCTTTAATTTTATTTTCAATTTTTATAACTGCCTTTGTGTGGGCTTCTATCCATTTTGGAAGATGTTTTTCTCATCCTTTCAAATAAAGGCTTAGCATCTTGCGCCAGATTTTTATAGAAATGTGCCACATAATTAAGACTCCCTAGGAATCTTTGTAATTGTGTCTTATCCCTAATTTTATCAGGGAATTTGTCTGCAAAAGTAATAGACCTGTCTATAGGAAATATTGTCCCTTCTTTGATAATGTGTCCTAAGAACCTAATTTTGGTTTGAAAAAGTTTAATTTTTCTTGCGGAAATAACCATTCCCGCGTAGATTATGGCATTAATAAATGCTTTTAAATGTTTAAAATGCTGTTCTATGGTACTTGAGAATATTAATACATCATTGATGTAACATATACATAATTGAGTATATGGTTTTAAGATGTCGTTCATAACATGTTGAAATTCTGAAGGTGCATTTTTAAGCTCAAATGGCATCACATTCCATTCATAGTGCCCAAAGGGTACTGTAAATGCCGTTTTATATCTATCTTTTTCAGCAATTTATATTTGCCAAAATCCAGATTTTATGTCAAATTTAGACATGATTTTGGTTGTATAAAGCCTATTTAAAAGGTCTCTTTTATTTGGAATAGATATCTAATTCATCTAAGGGCTTTGTTTAATGGCTTATAATTTATAACAAGCCTAGGAACACCTCTTTCTAATTCCAAAGCATTTTCAACATAAAATGTTGGACAACTCCATGGACTATATGATGGACGAATAAGGCCTTTGAGTAATAATTCGTCTATCTCTTTTTTACAAATTTCTAAATGTCTCGGCCCCATGGCTATAGGTGAGCCTTAGTTGGGATATGGCTTTCTTTGAAATCTTCTTCATAAGGAAGATAGACTATATGTTTTTTCCTTTCCCAAAAAGCATTAGGCAAATTTGAACACACAGTTTTTTCTATATATTCTTGAAATTCTTTTATTTTCTGATTATTTTCAGGGAGTTTGTAATTTTTTTGATAATGTTTTGTAACTTAGCTCCTGAGATAAGGAATTAAGAAAATTTTATTTTCTTTTAATTCTTTTTTGAATAAGATCTATCTCGTAATAAGGAGGTTGAGTAATAAATCTGAATATTACCTCCTGTGAATTAATGGAGCTTGTAATCCCATTTTCATCTATACTTTTAATCGGGTAAAGCATATGAAGAAATGGGTTTCCTAAAATGACATCATGGGATAAATCTTTAACCATTATAAATGGCATTTCTAAACATATTCCATTGTTTCAGATTGCGGCTTTATCCAATTTATAGTTAACCATAAGCCTTTTGCTATCCGCAGTTCTGAGTATTTCAGTTGTTTTAGAAAAGTACCTAGAAGGTATTATTCCTTCATTTATACAATTAATATAAGCTCCGGAATCAACCATGGCTTTAGCTGTAAACATGAATTCCTTACGGACTATTATTTTGACTGAAATAAGCCATTTATGAGTTACTATTTTATTAATCATATTTATGTAAACCAGAGAATTTAAATCTTCTCTAGACCCTGAGATTAATTTTTCTAAATTTTCTTGAGTATCTTCCTCTTCCTCTTAACTCAGAGATTTTTGGTTGAGAAATCTCTAAAATAGACACTCTAGTTTTTAAATCATTTATCTCTTTTTCAGGGTTTTAACCTCACGGGTTAACTCATTATTACTAACCTCCCCTTCGTTCTTAGGAGTTTTGATTCTTTGAAGAATTTCTTTTAAGCTATAAGCCTCAGGTTCCTCTATCTTTTCTTCATTTTCCCTTTTAAAGGTTTTAGTATGACTTTCTAAGTAGTCTCTGATGGCTATTTTCTTTTTTTCTTTATCATCAATTTGATCGATAATTTCTAAAATAAAGTCTTCTTCCTTGGATAGAGGACAAAGTTCGTTGGCCTTGCATAAGGCTTTATAATAGTCACATTTTCCATCACAATCTGATCCTAAATCAGTATTAAAACTAGATACTTGAGACTCTTCAGCCTCACTAGAATAACTATTATTAATAGCATAAATGTCTCTTTCTTTTTCAGAATCTGAGTCTGAAAGAAACAATTTTTCTAAGGATTTTTTTAATCCTTCATCTATACATAAACTATTAATTTTCTTCTTCATTTTACACTTATTAGCATAGTGCGTGGTCCTATGACATTTATAGCAAACATGCTCTTTTTTCTGCCTTTTAGAAGACTCTGATCTATTTTCCTGATGATTTTTATATCGTCTATATTTTTTCTTTGACCTATAAGGCTTAGAAGAAGATTTATAAACCTTCTTTTTTCTTCTATCTGAAAGATTTGGATTTATTGGAGGTAGCCCTATTTGCTTACAGAAGTCTCCTATTATTTTTCTACCAAGTACCTTTTCCTTTTGTACCTGCTTATGCAATTTAATTTCATTGCATAAATTCATTCCTTCAGAAATTATTTCCGAAGTTAAATCTCCATAGGTATATAGCTGGAATGGGATTATCCCTTCATGTTTTTGCTTAATCCTATTTCGAACTCTATTAGCAAAGATTGGAGGTAGTCCTTAAAGAAATTTTTCTTTCCAGAAGTCTTGATGACTATCTTCCCTCATATATACTTTTGAAAGAAACACATCCTTATACCATTTGAACTGAGATAAGTCTTGACATTTTAAATTCATTAATTGCTCTTAAGTTTTATCAAGTTGCATAGAAGCAGTGCCAATAAAATGTTTGGCTATTGTATATATGAGTGTATTTACACTATCAGGGATGTTCAAGGAGACTACTTGCCCCGTCTCATTTGTCATGTGTTCTATTTTAACAGACTGAAGAATTAAGGTTTTTGAAGTATCTGGGATATGAAAATCCCACCAGCCTTTTAGTTGTCCAGAGAATCCTTGGACAATAGCTTTAGCGATGTCAGGATCACTTGTTCTATTTATCCTGCATGTTGTTGCATACATAGTCATATAATTTAATACCATTTGAACTTGGTATTCTACATACCATCAATATTCCATTCAATTATGGATTTCCATCAAAGTGAGCCATATTGAAGTCTAGAGTATTTTCTAGCTGAAGATCCATTGGTGTTGGCTTATGATAGTATGTTGTAGACTAATTTCTTCTTATAAGAAGAAGATAATTTATTAATATCAATTGGAGTTTTATCCGGTTCAATTGTATTTATTACCATTTTTTCAAATTTTTCTAGCTCATTCTCAAAGTCTTCTGAACTAGATTCTTCTGATTCTGTTTTATTTAAAGGAGCACATTCTTTTGTGTTTATATTAAGACTATTTAGTCTTTTGACAATTTCCTCTATCATATCAGTAGATTTTCTTGGAGATTTTTTTTAATTAATTATTTCTGAATTCATATGTTTAAATAAAACCTTCTTATCTTTAGAAATTGAATTCTTAGAAGAGGAAGCTTCGAATGATTATCTAAAATTCTTTCTATTCTATTTAACTATTCTCCTATAGTTTTTAAATGTAAATTTGTATAATTTACTTGAGTGACAACATCATTGATACTCTATTGTCTCCAGTCTTTCTATAAGGTGTAGCTTGTACTTCATCAGTATTAATTTTAATACTAAGATTAATTTCGGGGGATGGATACTTTTAATTACTTTCCTCGATTTGGTGATAAACTCTTTATAAGAATTTTCTATATTGTCGATTTCTTTTATATCCTCGAAATTAGGATACCTTATTTTTTAAATCCTATTTAAATACCATAAAAATTCAAAAATGATTTATCATTTCCTTTTTTAAGGTATGTTGTATATAGCTCAAATAGTCTTTTTTGTTCTTTGTTGGGTTTCATTGCGAACCATTTTCGCTTATACTCATTTTCTTTGGAATAAAATAATTCTCTCTGTAATCCTTTAAGAGGACATATTTTTTCATAAAATTCTTCTTGTCTCATTAGTGTTATAACACTAAAGTCACTATATCCCATATCAGGAGTAGGTGACTGTCGTCTAGTGTGTGATGTTGACGGGATTTCAACCTTATATTTAGGTTGATTAATATTATCTGAAAATTCAGTTCCCAAAATGTGTGTTTTTTCACAATTAGTTAATGGGACTGCATAAGTAGATTTTCTACTAGATTCACCAAGACTAAGTCTTGTTATTCTTTTGTTAGAAAATTTGATTTCTACATCTCTATCTGGAAATTCTATCATTTCCTCTAATTCTCTTTCCTCTGGTTTTTCTGGTTCAGAGGCATTTCTAGTAACCATTTTTCAGGTAGTTTAACCTGGTCCCATGTTAAGATGACTCTTTTCTAGGTTAGTGACGAACAGGTGGTTTGTCCGTCTGCTTCATAAGGTAAGTTTTTAACTCTAGGAAAAGAACAAGTCATTACTTTGTATTGAATTCTGTATAACAGAATAACATTTTCTGTATGTTTCATCATATTGAATCCTTCGGTTTTTATATCTAGACATAACAAATGAATTATATTTGGATCCTTTAAGGATAAAGTAAAATTTGGGAAACAACTAAAATAAATTGGTCCTTCACAGAGACTGGATTCTACTATCCCTAATAAGGAGTCATAAAACCTAAAGTGTCGTTTATCTCTGACACAGATTATGGCTGAGGTATTTAGGCCTTTCCTAGTAGCTGGTTTTAAACCAATCTGGACTTGCCCTAAATGAAGATACTTAAAAGTTTTCTTATGTTCATTGATTAACGATTGGGATAGGAGTTGGAATGAATTATATCCTAACCCAATAGGAATTGATTCTTCTACAATTTTAATAATGTAATCTGAAGAAGATTCAAACAAACCTTTCTATTTATAAACAGATAACTGCGATGGAATTTTCCAGTTCTGAATAGATTTTTCATAATTTTTTGAGATAATAATCTCTTTATCATTATTATTATTATTACTACTTTCTTTACTACTTCAGATTTTTGTCAACCTATTCATTTCATCCCTTCAGTGTCAACGATTTATGGTACTATCCTTCACACGCCCTCTTGGCTCTCACGGGATGCTCTCACGGGACTACAAAGACTACGCGACTTGAGTTTCAGAGATGAAAATAAGCAGATAAACCAAATTTTAAATAGTAAAGCGGTAGTAACAAATTATAATTAGAATCTAACAATTTTATTAAGAAAACTCACCAAAGAAGTATTATACATAAAGAGGTATTATACATAGCAATATGTATATAGTAACATACCTAGTACCAGTTGATAAACTGGAGATACTGGATTTTAAACAGCTGCAGATGCAAATAAACTTGGCTCTGATACCAAATTCTTGTTTTACAAGCAAACTTGTAAAATCTTGTAAGCAAAATCTTACAAGCACTCCTTTTAAAACACTCTTTAAGTATCTAACAATGAAGTAGGAAAAGAAAATTTATTTCGAAAAGCTTGTCCTCCATAGCTTGAGTCTTCCGTCTTTCATAGGCACTATCTCTGGCAATATCTCTTCCGGACTTCAAACTAGTTTGCAAATTAATTAATTTGCTTTTGATACCTGCAATTATTATCGTTCAAATTTGTCAAAAGATGAATAGTAAAATTATCTTTTTAATGTTGATAAACAGTAATATTCACAAATTTGTCAAAAGATGAATAGTGAAATTATCTTTTTACTGTTGATAAACAGTGATATGTTGTCGGCCATTAAATTTAGCCAAAATAATAATTTGGAAGGATTCTTACTGTGTTTGAGAATCCCTCATGGTGTCATCCGATTTATGACTTTCAGTATCATTGTCTTCTTCAGAGTCTGATAATAATTCCTTCAATTGCCTCTTTAACTCTGCCTTTGATGATTTTTTCAAAAGTTCATTTAATAAATTTGAAACATTTTCAGAGCTTTCGGGAATATGATTCCTGATTATTTTAGGTTCCAAGTCAAAAATTCCATTGATGGAAAAAATACTATTTTCGGAAAAGAAGTCATATTTGTCCCACCATTTGATATAGACTTTTCTTCCTAAATAAGGGATCTTATTTTGTAGAGTGCCAGACTTTTCTAGTGGCAGATTAGCCACGTTCAGGGTCCATTTGAGGATCCATGGTATTTGATAGAGGGCTGCGAACATAAGTTCCTTATTAGCAAGGGAACTGTTGGTGTTGTAAAAGTCTTCATATTTAGCCCTAATTTTATCTGGTAAGATGATAGAATTTAATCCATATTTGAAAAACCAATAAATAAACCATTGTGGGAGATTTTTGGTATTGCAGTCTTTGAACTGGATAAACCAGCTATGCTTCCTTTGTTTGTTGTACAAGCAATATTAAATCTGGATTTTGGCAAATACAAATTGCTGAAAAAGATAGATATAAAACGGCATTTACAGTACCCTTTGGGCACTATGAATGGAATGTGATGTTATTTGGGCTTAAAAATGTCCCTTCAGAATTTCAACATGTTATGAACGACATCTTTGTAATTATGTCAGGATATCATCCCTGATAGTGTATATACACTCATATATACAATAGCCAAACATTTTATTGGCACTGCTTCTATGCAACTTGATAAAATTTAAGAGCAATTAATGAATTTAAAATGTCAAGACTTATCTCAGTTCAAATGGTATAAGGATGTGTTTCTTTCAAAAGTATATATGAGGGAAGATAGTCATCAAGACTTCTGGAAAGAAAAATTCCTTTCAGGACTACCTCCAATCTTTGCTAATAGAGTTCGAAATAGGATTAAGTAAAAACATGAAGGGATAATCCCATTCCAGCTATATACCTATGGAGATTTAACTTCGGAAATAATTTCTGAAGGAATGAATTTATGCAATGAAATTAAATTGCATAAGCAGGTACAAAAGGAAAAGGTACTTGGTAGAAAAATAATAGGAGACTTCTGTGAGCAAATAGGGCTACCTCCAATAAATCCAAATCTTTCAGATAAAAGAAAAAAGAAGGTTTATAAATCTTCTTCTAAGCCTTATAGGTCAAAGAAAAAATATAGACGATATAAAAATCATCAGGAAAATAGATCAGAGTCTTCTAAAAGGCAGAAAAAAGAGCATGTTTGCTATAAATGTCATAGGACCGGGCACTATGCTAAAAAGTGTAAAATGAAGAAGAAAATTAATAGTTTATCTATAGATGAAGGATTAAAAAAATCCTTAGAAAAATCAGACTCAGATTCTGAAAAAGAAAAAGACATTTATGCTATTAATAATAGTTATTCTAGTGAGGCTGAAGAGTCTCAAGTATCTAGTTTTAATACTGATTCAGGATCAGATTGTGATGGAAAATGTGACTATTATAAAGCCTTATGCAAGGCCAACGAACTATGTCCTCTATCCAATGAAGAAGACTTTATTTTAGAAATTATCGATCAAATTGATGATAAAGAAAAAAAGAAAAAAGCCATCAGAGACTACTTAGAAAGTCATACTAAAACCTTTAAAAGGGAAAAGGAAGAAAAGATAGAGGAACCTGAGGTTTATAGCTTAAAAGAAATTCTTCAAAGAATCAAAACTCCTAAGAACAAAGGGGAGGTTAGTAATAATGAGTTAACTCGAGAGGTTAAAACCCCGAAAAAAGAGATAAATAATTTAAAAAGTAGAGTGTCTATTTTAGAGATTTCTCAACCAAAAATCTCTGTTAGAGGAAGAGGAAGATACTCAAGAAAATATAGAAAAATTAATCTCAGGGTCTAGAGAAGATTTAAATTCTCTGGTTTATATATATATGATTAATAAAATAGTAACTCATAAATGGCTTATTTCAGTCACCATAACAGTCCAGAAGGAATTCATGTTTACAGCTAAAGCCATGGTTGATTCCGGAGCTAATATTAATTGTATAAATGAAGGAATAGTACCTTCTAGGTACTTTTCTAAAACAACTAAAAATACTCATAATTGCGGATAGCAAAAGGCTTATGGTTAACTATAAATTGGATAAAGCCGCAATCTGTAACAATGGAATATGTTTAGAAATGTCATTTATAATGGTTAAAGATTTATCCCATGATGTAATTTTAGGAAACCCATTTCTTCATATGCTTAACGTTAATTAGTATAGATGAAATGGGATTACAGCTCCATTAATTCACAAGAGGTAATATTCAGATTTATTATTCAACCTCGTTATTACGAGATAGATCTTATTCAAAAAAGAATTAAAAGAAAGAAAAATTTCTTAATTCCTTATTCAGGAGCTAAGTTACAAAAATTATCAGAAAAATTAAACTCTCCTGAAAATATTCAGAAAATAAAACAATTTCAAGAATATAGGAAAAACTTGTGTTCAGATTTGCCTAATGCTTTTTGGGAAAGGAAAAAACATATAGTCTATCTTCCTTATGAAGAAGATTTCAAAGAAAGCCACATCCCAACTAAGGCTCGACCTATAGCCATGGGGCCGAGACATTTAGAAATTTGTAAAAAAGAGATAGACGAATTATTACTCACAGACCTTATTCGTCCATCATATAGTCCATGGCGTTGTCCAGCATTTTATGTTGAAAATGCTGCGGAATAAGAAAGAGGTGTTCCTAGGCTTGTTATAAATTATAAGCTATAAACAAAGCCCTTAGATGGATTAGATATCCTATTCCAAATAAAAGAGACCTTTTAAATAGGCTTTATACAACCAAAATTATGTCTAAATTTGACATGAAATCTGGATTTTGTCAAATACAAATTGCTGAAAAAGATAGATATAAAACGGCATTTACAGTACCCTTTGTGCACTATGAATGGAATGTGATGCCATTTGGGCTTTAAAATGCCCTTTCATAATTTCAACATGTTATGAACGACATCTTAAAACCATATACTGAATTCTGTATATGTTACATCGATGATGTATTAATATTCTCAAGTAACATAGAACAACATTTTAAACATTTAAAAGCATTTATTAATGCCATAATCCATGCGGGAATGGTTATTTCCGTAAGAAAAATTAAAATTTTTCAAACCGAAATTAGGTTCTTAGGACACATTATCAAAGAAGGGACAATATTCCCTATAGACAGGTCTATTACTTTTGCAGACAAATTCCCTGATAAAATTAGGGATAAGACACAATTACAAAGATTCCTAGGGAGTCTTAATTATGTGGCACATTTCTATTAAAATTTGGTGCAAGAAGCTAAGCCTTTGTTTGAAAGGCAGAAGAAAAATCCTCCAGAATGGACAGAAGCCCACACAGAGGCGGTTATAAAAATTAAAATTAAAATTAAAGAAATTCCTTGTCTGGCAATAGCCAACCCAGATGCTTTTAAAATAATAGAAACCGATGCATCAGAAATAGGTTATGGAGGTATCCTAAAATAGAGGATAAATAATAAAGAAACCCTCGTTAGATTTGCCTCTAGCATCTGGCAAGGACCAAGAAAAAATTACTCTACGGTGAAAAAGGAAATCCTATCACTTGTATTATGTGTACAAAAATTTGAAAGTGATCTAATAAACCAAAAATTTCTTATTAGAATTGATTGTAGTGCAGCTAAAGATATTTTTAAAAAGGATGTTAAAAATTTAGCATCTAAACAAATCTTTGCCAGATGGCAAGGAATTCTATCAGTATTTGATTTCGATATTGAATTCATTAAAGGAACTAGTAATTCTTTACCAGATTTCCTAACTAGAGAATTTTTGCAGGGAAAATTGATGAATCTTCAAAAGGACAAGGGGAAGAGAAAGGCGGAGGAGCCTAAAAATAAAGGGCGGGCTATGCAGCCTTATAAGGCAGCCATGGAAAAAAACCCCCGAACAGCTTAAAGCAGAAGCATTGGGAAAAATACTTCCAGAACTTAGACTTAGGGAAGATGCTTATAGCATTGCTTTAAAAACTAACAATACTAATGAGTATGTCTACCCATACATACCACTTTCTATAGAATGGTTAATACCTATTGAGCATAAATATGCTCATTTATCGCCATATGAAATAGCGACCTTTTATCTCAAGGATAATGTTGATCCTTTCCATTTTCCCAAAATCTATCAATACTATTTTGCTATTCTGGACTCTACAAAATCAGTAGAATTTGATTCCACAGTAAGATCCGGGAATGAATGGGCTTATTCAAAAGTCTACATCAGAAAAGTAATAACACCCGAAGAATAGAATGGAGACTTATATCGTTTCCACGAAATCCCTAAGGAAATAAGAAACCTCTATGCTTATACCCATGAAAAATATTGGTTTAACTACTTTGACTATATCAAGGCATGGAACTCTGTTATGACAACAGACAAAGAAGCATAGCTGGTTTTATCCAGTTCAAAGACTGCAATACCAAAAATCTCCCACAATGGTTTATTTATTGGTTTTTCAAATATGGATTAAATCCTATCATCTTACCAAATAAAATTAGAGCTAAATATGAAGACTTTTACAACACCAACAGTTCCCTTGCTAATAAGGAACTTAGGTTCGCAGCCCTCTAACAAATACCATAGATCCTCAAATGGACCCTGAACGTGGCTAATCTACCACTAGAAAAGTTTGGCACTCTACAAAATAAGATCCCTTATTTAGGAAGAAAAGTCTATATCAAATGGTGAGACAAATATGACTTCTTCTCCAAATATGGTATTTTTTTATCAATGGAATTTTTGACTTGGAACCTAAAATAATCGTGAATCCTATTCCCGAAAGCTCTGAAAATATTTCAAATTTATTAAATGAACTTTTGAAAAAATCATCAAAGACAGAGTTAAAGAGGCAATTGAAGGAATTATTATCAGACTCTGAAAAAGACAATGATACTGAAAGTCATAAATCGGATGACACCATCAGGGATTCTCAAACACAGTAAAAATCCTTCCAAGTTATTATTTTGGCTAAATTTAATGGCCGACAACATATCACTGTTTATCAACAGTAAAAAGATAATTTTAATATTCATCTTTTGATAAATTTGTGCATATCACTGTTTATTAACAGTAAAAAGATAATTTTACTATTCATCTTTTAACAAATTTGAACAATAATAATTGCAGGTATCAAAAGCAAATTAATTAATTTGCAAACTAGTTTGAAGTTCAAAAGAGATATTGCCAGAGATAGTGCCTATAAAAGACAGAAAACTCAAGTTACGGAGGACAAGCTTTTCGAAAGAAATTTTCTTTTCCTACTTCATTGTTAGATATTTAAAGAGTGTTTTAAAAGAGTGCTTGTAAGAATTTGTTTACAATATTTTACAAGTTTGCTTGTAAAACAAGAATTTGGTATGAGAGCCTTCTAAAAGGCAGAAAAAAGAGCCTGTTTGCTATAAATTTCTGTTTTAGAGAAAATTCTAGAGAGAGAAATTTTGGCGGAAGGGAGTCGTAGGTTATCTCAATTATTTGACTTCACGGAGGATATATATTGTCCAATTTTAGGTACAAATAGAAGCTTATCGGGCTAAGAATGCTAAATTTGAGAAAATATCTCCACATTTTGAGCAGTGCAATAAACTATGGGCCTAGAGCCCAAAAATTAAGTTTATCAGGTTTGTGTGAAAACTTGACTATCTTTTCCTTAAAAGTATCGTAGAAGACGAAAGCAATGTTCTATTCAAGTGGAGTCGGTATAGCCCACTAAAAACCTTATGATTCACATAATATGGGCTTTTACTATAATTCATTTTAGTTTATTTGGACTTTATTGGTATCAAATAATCTCATGTGTTTTCTGAACTTATATTTATATTCTATTTGAAGTTATAATGCATTTTCTCTATTAAAAATCTCAATATAATACAACCTTAGTGAAACAATAATTTCCCTATATTGCTAAGTAGAAGATCTCGATCATCTATTACCATATAATTTATATAATATTTGTTTTAATCAAAAAACTTAATCATATTCAAAAAAAAAACATTCATTATCACATATTAAAAAAATTAAGATTAGCTAAAAAAAAATTTTTTAAGAAATGGTCAACAATAATTAATCAATTCCTAGCAAAATATATATATATAATGAATGCCAACCTATATATTACCAATGCAAAAGCTGCAAGTCCCACTATCTAGAACTTCTAGATAAAGATGTTGTCAATCATATTCTTATCCACTTAAATGCATGTGAAATTACTAAAAGCACAACTATATATAAATGCTTAGCAAATCACTTTACTGATTAGGTCCAAATCTCATCAATACTTTGATTGATTTCCTAAAATAAAAAAACTCAATCAATTTTTAAAACATACACACACACACACACACACATATATATATATATATACATATATATATATATATAATGCAATTGATACATATTTAATAAATCATTTTAAAATTACGTTTTTAAAAAAACTTCATTTTATTCATACATAAAATATATATATCTTGAAACAATTAAACTCTTTATATCAAATATTTTGGAGTATTGGAATGTTTAAAACAATCTTCTTTTCTTTTTAGTGTATATTAGGTATAGATTAAAGGACAAAAATTTCCCTAAATTAATGTCCTTAGTGGATCATACATGCATCCCACCCCTTTCAAATCTTTCTTGTCAAACTAAAGCATCCATATTAAAGAAAAGGACAAACATGTATACAAAGTTTGTATGGAACCAAATGTATAACACAAATAACAAATTGATGCATGAAGTTTTGTTTGGAAATTTAGTTAGATATGTTCTAAAGAAACTGCACAAATCAATCATGTACGTACAAAGATTTTAATTACAAGTTTCCTTAAGAAGAAAACTGTTACAAATATGTAAAAACCTAAGCCACATAAAATCATATTTAACAACTTGCTAAATCCTTTAGTTTGTCTTTCTTAAGATTTTTGCCAAGTCTGATGCAATCCCAGATGAAATATATTTATCCCCTCTTCCTTATCCAAATTTATTGCCCTCCAAGATCTCTCACGCCATAGATTTTTTATCCAAACAGGGAATTTTATGAAAAATCTTACATATATTATTAGAAAAAAAGTATATAAGAGTTTATCTTTTGATTATCGATACCATCATAAAAATATAGTAACAATCTTAGTACCACCTATTTGGAGTGACCCCGCCACATCAAATCAGATTCAAGCAACAAAACGAAAATGAAGAAATTTGGTTTTATATATATATATATATTTGGTTTACACTAATTTTCAGAGTTATCACAACTCTGAGTAATTCAAATTTAACTTAGATTACACTTATAAAGTTAAACTTTTGTTCGGATGAAAAGCCTCACTCTGACTAGAAAGTATTAAATTCGATGTTGTGTACTTTTTCATTATAATCACGCCAAAGACTTATATATATATATATATATATATATATTGAAGGAGTGAGTGAATATATTGAGGAAATGCTATGTGAATAATGGTTGATGAAAAGGCCAAAGAAGAGTAAGATATGTGGATATACTTTGAAAACCAGCAAAGGAAGAAAGGAAAGAAATGATGTGTGAAGAGTCGAAAACAAAAAACAAAAAAAAAATTGACACTGTTTGATGTCCCTCTTTTGACAAGGAGAGTTTATTATAACGTGGACAAGTAAAAGGTGTTTTGATGGCATTAAAGCTCCATTCTCTCTTACTTCTCTGCTGATGCAAAGAAGTAATGGCCTGTAACTTGGGCATGATTTGGTCCAAAGGCATGCCCTGGTTATGCCTACCAGTGCCATAGTGACAAATTCCATGATTGGGAATTTTTAGCAATGGAAATAAAAGTGTTCCCATGAGTTGAAATTCTTCTATTATGGGTTGATGGGGGTGGGGAGTGGAAAAAAATATATAATCTCAAAATAAATAGCAATTATTATTTAGTGCATTTACTTTTAAAGTGCCTTTTGATTTTACAACAATTGAAACTCTAAAGACCTAACTTTCTTTCTACGTGAAAACTAAAGGTAATTTTCATATATTTTATGAACTAGACTCTATCAGATCATTTTAATTTGATTTTGATTGATAATATTTCATCATCTATATATATATATAATTAGGGTTTTAGAAGTAAAAGGGAAAAAAATGAAGGAAGAAAGAATATATATATATATATTATATATATATATATATATATATATTATATAATTAGGGTTTTAGAAGTAAAAGGGATTAAAAAATGAAGGAAGAAAGAAAGATTGGTCAAGATTGTGAGCTTAACCCTAGTAAGAAAGAAGATCTTTCTTTACCTACAAATCAATTTGTTGTTCACTTAAGAAATGAAGTTGTGTAAGCCAGTGAGCAAACATGTTGAAAGAAAAAAGTAAAACAATCAAAGGTGACTTTCTCTTTATAAGATCAAAAAAGTAAGCAGCTTAATGTCAATGCTATAGATCTCAGTGTCTCATTATGTTCTATACATATATACATATATATACATAGATCTCAGTGTCTCATTATGTTCTTCTATACATATACATACATACATATATATATATATATATATATATATATATGTACACTTTCTCAAACAACTAGTCATGTGCATTATGGAATTTACACTAGTTTTTGTATCCTTATGAACACAAACTGTGACTTTCATGCAAAACTAATTACTTATTAATTAGGGTTTCTTTTGACTAATTAACATTATTTGATAATATTATGTATGTTTGTCTGTTGATGAAACATTTTGTTCCTCTTAATCACTTTTTGCTTTCTGCTTTATGTTATTAATGGGATTTTTTTTTATTTTCCTCCCTTAGAATTTTAACCATTAATTGGCCAAGAATCAAGAAATTAATTAAGACAAATTTTATTCTCGAATTAAATTTATATTATATGTATAGAGTCTAATTCTTATTCAAAGTAAGTTTGGCTCTTATTTTTATACAATGTGTATATCAAAAATTAAAATAAAAATTTCAAAGTGCAGTGTGAGTTAACAATTATTTAAAATTTAGGACATTATTATGTATATAAATTGGTGTACAATTTAAAATATTTACATAATTATTTAATTCTTGAAAGTAAGTTTGTAGAAGTAATTTCAGGCTTTTCCTTTTTCAATATGTGTGTGCATGAGAGAGAAGTGTGACATTAAAAGTAATAAATGCATAAAATTAAATGATGTGACTATACATACAATGAGAAAATTATATTTATATTTAGTTAATGTAAGATATAGAGAATAGAAATAGTACATTTTGTACAGATATTAATACATAAACAGTTCAATTGCATAATTGTACGACCCCGCCACTACACATAAAATTTGTTCACTTCTTACATGTATTATATGACAATATAAAAATATATCAATCATTCATCGGTAAAAAGAAAGTTAGATATTCTTTAATTTGATTTGAGGAGAAAAAAAACTTATATTTTTTGTAGAATAGAAACATATTTTATATGGTAATTGTAATTGGACCCTCAGATCTTAAGTAGAAAATGAATTGGATTTGATTTGTGGAGACAAAATTAAAAGTGAGAAAATCTAAATAGGATTTAGGAAATGATTTCACACTAAAAAATTTGAGGGAATACAAATATGAATCGAAATTGTCAAGATTCTCATGCTTCTTTTTGGCCCATTTTTAGCTTATCCCTATTCTGTGCTTCACCCCCACCCCCCCCCCCTAACTTTTTTTCTTGCCTTTCCATCACCACATCTTAATATATATATATATATATATATATATATATATATATGCATATGGTGGCGCACTCTACCCTCGATCATAAACTAATGTCCGCACCCAATTTCCATAAGAAAAATGAGGTTGGTGAATTCATTATAATTCATAATATCCAAAGAGATAGAGAGAGAAATATGTGTGTATATATATATATGTTAAGGATAATATCAAAGAAAGTAGGGAAATATGTGATATTGGTTTTTGGTGGTGTTTTTATCTCATATTAATTTCTTGTTTGTCACTTAATGGCAAGTGGCAATTTTTCATATGCTTGACTTGGATTACACAATGGTTTTTTTTTTTTTTTTCTTGATGTAATTGGTGATTCAATAAAATCCCATTTTTCTTTTAGGGTTACAGATTTATGAATCATGAGTTACTTTAATTAATTATTTGTCTTTCTTTTGGTTAGGGTTAATTTCAAACTCCATAGGTTTATATATATATATATAATATCACTGTGTGTGTTTTATAGCAATGCAAAACATTATTCACACACAGAATATATATATATATATATATATATATATATATATATAAAAGATTATGATTGTTGACAAAGTGATAGAATTCTTCTTATAACATTTCATATGCTGAAGAATCCTATTGTGCTAACATTTCATATGTAACCAAACGATATTTGTCAAAATTTACTGTAAAAATTACGGCGACACAACTATTTCAAATTAATTTTCTCTTCTTTAAGCTTTTTTATTTCATTATTTTCTTATGATCGTCTTTTAAAAAACGATATTTTATGGGGGAAAAATACATTTTAGAAAGTGGATGTAGAAAATGAATTAGATTCAACTGGGAAAATATGTTGGATGGAAAATGAATTATAATGAAATCTTAATTAGATATTAATTATTTTTCCGGTGTCTTAGTCGTCTTAGTCTACACATTAATGAAAAAAGGTGCATTTTTTCTTTTTTCTTTTTACTTCTAAATTCAAAGAGCAAAGTGGTGTCTAATATTGACAAAAAAAATTAAATAAATAAAAAAGTAGTGTCTATATATATATAGATATATATAATATATATATATGTATGTATATAAATAGAGAGAAGACAAAGACTGGAATGACACGACACAAAATTGGGGACAAAGGAAGATAGAGACAATATTGTTGATACTTCACACTCTCTCCAACCTTCTTTGCCAATTATTCTCCCCCCAGTGTTTTAATTTCTCTCTCTCTCTCTTCTATATATATATATATATAATAATTTATTTTATAACTTTAATTTCATAATTTTAAAAGATTTTTTTTAAAAAAAATTATATAAAAGTCAAGCTTGTTGAGATTGGATATTATCTCTCAATCAAATCTCAATCAAATATTTGATTGCTCATTTATAGTCATGTATTTTAACTACCATTTTATTATGTTTTTAATTTTGTATTTCTTGTATTGTTTATTTAAGCCATGTATCCTCTTTGTTCATAGGATGAAATTCAATTCAAAAATATACACAGTAAATAAACAAAAAAACATTTTGAATCAAATTCTTTATGGTATCAGAGCGAGAGCGTAGGCTTTGATTACCCTCTGGTTATGGCAGACGAACACATGTCCTCTACCTCTGGCCCCTCTGCAACCATAGAGGGAGTCAAGATTCAACTTTTATATCCACAAAGTCAGTTAGTGTTAGTAAAGCTTAATGAAGCAAATTTCCTAGTGTGGAAAACACAGATCTTGGCTGCCATTAGAGGATATGGTCTTGAAGAATATCTTAGCTTTGATGCACAGATTCCTGATAAGTTTGTGGTTGATAACACCAGTCTCAAGTAATTAAGCTGGCCTTTACCTTATGGAATAGGCAAGATCAAATTTTAGCATCTTGGTTGTTATCTTCATTGTCTGAAAACATATTGCCTTTGATGATTGGTTTGAATACATCCTCTGAAATGGTCAGTGCTCGAAAAGAATTTTGCTTCACAGTCAAAGGCCAAAACGTTGCAGTATAAACTTCAACTACAAACCACTAAAAAGGGAAATATTAGCATGAGAGAGTATTTAGCTAAGATTAAAATGTGATGTGATTTACTTGCCACCACTGGAAATTTTGTGAATGAAAGTGATCATGTCATGCATATTTTAGCTGGTTTGGGTCCAGAGTATGATTCAGTTGTTGTAACTGTGATTGCTGGAGCTAGCACTTTTGGTTTAAATGATGTTCAAGCTTTATTGTTGAGCTTTGAAGCAAGGCTGGAAAATAGCATGAGTGTTAGTGCATGAGGTATGATAAATACAGATGGATCTCAACCATCTGTGAATCTTGTAGCTCAAGATGGGAATTACAGAAGGAACTTTAGCAATCAATCTTATGCTACAAGAGGAAGAGGAAGTAATGGTTTCAGAGGAGGAAGGAGAGGTGCTTTCAGAGGTAGAGGTGGCAGAGGTCAAGGATCAAAAATAATTTGCCAAGTTTGTCATATTTCTGGGCATTCAGCAGATAGATGTTGGCATAGATATGACCAATCCTATGGTGCACAATCTGGATTTCAGAAGAATGATAGTAATACAGTAGATGGTGTTCAAATCAGGAATCCCTCATTGAATATGGTACACATGCCCAGAAACAACAACTCAAATGATGAAGGATGGTGGTATCCGGACTCAGGAGCTTCATCTCATGTTACAAGTGATCTGAACAGTCTGCAATATCCTTCAGAATATAATAGTCCTAACAAGTTGCAAATTGGGAATGGTCAGAATGAGCACATCAGCCACATAGGTAATGGTTCCTTGCATTGTGTGCAATCTGATAAAATGTTTCATCTTAATGTTCTGCTACATGTGCCTGGAATAACTAAAAACTTAATAAGTGTTTCAAGATTTGCTCATGACAATAATGTGTATTTTGAATTTCATCCCATGTTTTGTCTCGTTAAGGACCAAGCTACTCAACAAGTTCTTCTCAAAGGAATAGTTAAAGAGGGGCTGTACAGGTTCAACTTCAGTCATGGTAGTGAATCAAGAAGCAGGGAAGCTCAGTTTAAATTTAATCCTTATATTTTTGCATCTTCAGTTTGTAATAACCTGGATATCAGTCTGTGGCATAAGAGATTTGGGCATTGTAGTTATGACATTGCCAAGAAGGCTCTTAGGGACTGTAATATCCTTTTCAGCAATAAAAATTGTGATTCCAACATTTGTCATTCATGTATCCTTGCAAAGAGTCATAAGCTTCCTTTTGCTAATTCTGAAAGTGTTTCAAAGGCTCATTTTGATCTTGTTCATTCAGACCTTTGGGGGCCAGCTCCTATACAATCTGTGAATGGGTATAAATATTATGTTACATATGTTGATGATTATACAAGGTACACCTGGATTTATCTTTTGAAACTCAAGTCAGAAGTGTATGGCACTTTTATTCACTTTCACAATATGGTGCAAACACAGTTTAAAACTAAAGTAAAGGTTGTTCAGAGTGATGGAGGAAGTGAATATAAACCTTTGAGTGTCTTCTTCAAGGATAATGGAATTTTGCACAGGATTTCTTGCCCTTACACACCACAACAAAATGGTTGTGCTAAAAGGAAGCATAGGCATGTAGTGGAGATGGGTTTAGCTTTGCTTGCTCAATCAAACATGCCTCTTAAATTCTGGGATGATTCTTTTACCACAGCAGTGCATTTAATTAATAGGTTACCAGCCAAACCTATTCATTTCATATCTCCCTTCCAAAAATTATTTGAAAAGAAGCCAGATTATTCTATGTTGAAGGTTTTTGGATGTTTTGCATATCCACATATGAGTTCAGGGCTGAAGCATGAGTTTTTATTTGATACAGTTCATAATATAAGGGTTATAAAATTTTGCTTTCCACAGTAAAGGTTATTGTCTCAAGGCATGTGGTGTTTGAAGAGAACATTTTTCCCTTTATCAAAGAAGGTAATGCAGGTACTGAAATCATAGAGTCTTCAAAGGATGTTTTTAGTTCTTGTGAACCAACTGTTGCTAGTTTCCCAGCATTCACTTCTCAGAATCTACAAGTTGAAGCCTCATCTAATAAAGATCAGCATCCAGTCTCATCCTTTGATCAAAGTGATTCTTGTTCTGATAAAAGTCTTGAGATTGTACCTTTGGAAGTTTATCTGCATGTGTCAAGAGAAAATCTACCTGATTCTATTTCACAACATGGTTTTGAGAATGATGTGTCAATCGCTAATAAACATTCTATGGTGACAAGGAGTAAAGCAGGTATATATAAGCCAAAGGTTTTAACTGTTGTTTTGAGAGATTTGGATGAACCTAAAAGTGCTGAAGAAGCTATGATGAAACCTCACTGGAAGAAGGCAATGAAAGATGAATATGAAGCACTTTTAAACAATAAGACGTGGACTTTGACAACACTGCCTAAAGGAGCTAACTTGATTGGTAACAAATGGGTTTTCAAAGTTAAGAAAAATGCAAATTGAGGTGTTGAAAGATATAAGGCCAGACTTGTGGCACAAGGTTTCACTCAAACGGCGGGTTTTGACTATCAAGAAACATTCTCGCCTGTAATAAAACCAACAACCATCATAATCATGCTCTCATTGGCTTTAAATTATTCCTGGAAAGTAAGGCACCTAGATGTTAGCAATGCCTTCCTAAATGGAGAATTGATAGAGCATATATACATGAGGCAACTAAAGGGATTTGAGCAGGAAGGTACGTATGTTTGTAAGCTACACAAAGCACTTTATGGGCTTAAACAAGCCTCAAGGGCCTGGTATATGAAGGTTAAGAATACACTGTCATCTTTTGGTTTTGAAAATTCCAAGGCTGATAGCTCCTTGTTCTGGTATGATAAGAATGGTCTGAAGGTTTATATTTTGATCTATGTTGATGACATACTTGCGACAGGAAATTGTGAGAAGGGTGCTAATAGATTGATTGAAAGAATGAGGCAGCACTTTTCCTTGAAGGACTTAGGAGAAATCAATCATTTTCTGGGAATTGAAGTTTCTAGGACTCAACAAGGATTTCATCTCTGTCAAAAGGAGTATATCAAGAAGTTACTGGAGAAAGCAAATATGCAGCAGGCAAAACACACTCCTACACCTATGATTAGCAGCTCACATTTGTCAAGGCATGTTGGGACACCTGTTAAAGATCCACAGCTATATAGAAGTGTTGTGGGAGCAATTCATTATGTTACAATAACCAGACCTGAAATAAGCTTTGCAGTGAATAAAGTAAGCCAGTACATGGCTAATCCCTTGGAGCCACACTGGAAGGCAGTAAAGAGGATTTTAAGATATCTTGGAGGAAGCACAGGTTATGGATTGAACTTTTGCAAATCTGAGCATTTAAATATAACCGGTTTTTCTGATAGTGATTGGGCCACTGACATTGATGATAGAAGATCAATAACCGGGTATTGTGTATACATTGGATAGAATCTTGTATCTTGGTCTAGCAAGAAACAACAATGTGTCTCAAGGTCAAGCACTGAAGCCGAATATAGGAGTTTAGCCCAGGTTATCTCTGAAATTTCTTGGATACAACACTTACTTGATGAGCTTAAGGTTGTACATACTAGAATTCCTCAAGTCTGGATAGATAACCAGAGTGGAATTTATTTGTCCTCTAATCCTATTCTTCATGCTAGAACTAAGCATATAGAATTGGATTATCATTTTATAAGGGGAAAAGTTGCAGCTGGGAAGATACAAGTGAATTATGTTCCTTCCTCATAACAAAATGCAGACATCTTAACAAAGCCTTTAAGTTTACAATTCTTCACCCGGTTGCGAAGGAGTTTGACAATGGATTTGCACCCGATGTTTGAATTGAGGGGGCGTGAAAGTCAAGTTTGTTGAGATTGCCTATTATCTCTCAATCAAATCTTGATCAAATATTTGATTGCTCATTTACAGCCATGTATTTTGGTTACCATTTTATTATGTTTCCAATTTTGTATTTCTTGTATTGCCTATTTAAGGCTTGTATCCTCTTTGTTCATATGATGGAATTCAATTAAAAAATATACACAATGAATAAAACAAAAAAACTTTTTGAATCAAATTTTTTAATAGTGTATTAAATCTTCCATATTATTACACTAAAAAACTCAAATATAATATTATAAATAGTAGACAGTAAATTTTAATAGAATTAATCAACTATTATTTTAATAAAATCAATTGTGATATATATTTTGATTTGAACTGTTTATTTTATTTATAAAAAATTATAACAACTTCTTGAAATTATAATTTTATAAATATAATTTGAATATATTATATATATATATATATTTATATATATATATATATATATATATTTTCTTCCTTGCATCTCGAAGCATTTTTCTTATAAAATTAAATTTATAAGGTTTATATCACATGTAAGATGTTTACATGTGAAAGTTCAATATCTATTAAGGTTAATGGAGAAACGAGAAAAAATTTATTCAGATTTTATGAGATAAAAATATATATATTAAAAAATTATTATAATCTAATGAAATAGTTATAAATTTTATTTTAATATCTAAATATTTAATTGAATCCATTATGATATATATATATATATATAATATATATATATTATAATATATATATATATGATCATTTTAGTTTACGATTAAGATTCAATTCACATATTTTAGTTGATTAATATCAGAAAATCCTTTTTGTTTTTAGGCAAAAAAATCTTATTTCTTTCTAGTAAGTTTGGCGCTATAAATATTAATTACCACACCTAATTATTTTTCGTTTGCAAATGACTTTTCAGAGAACTATTTTTTTATTATTTAATTAAATTTATCAAATAAAGATAACACACTGAAATAACAATATAAGTGAAATAAAATAATTTTTTAAAAATAAAATATTAAAGTTTATATATATATTATATATATATATATATTGATTCGTCAAAAATGGTCAGATGCCACGTGTCTGTGATTCGATGTCGTTTGATGATCTCCCTCTGTCAAATAACCATTTCTTGATTGAATTTGTATCGCAGAAGATTCACCGTCCTGCAATGCTGGGCCTGCAAAACAGTGAAGTTTAACCGGAGGGTGGAAGGTCTCCGGTAAAACCCTCCGATGGTTAAGTCAGTGACGTGACTGTATGAGAAGTCAGTAGTGTGACTGTGAGTTGGGTGATTTTAGAGAGAGATTAGTAGGATATCTGGTCTTACCCTCGTTACCTGTACGGGGGTGGTATTTATAGATTTTACCGTTTGAGTGATTCGTTAGTGAAATCTGACGGTTACCGGATTTTGTGGGAAGATATGAGATCCCCTCCTTTTAGTAGGTTGTTATGGAGATCTTTGACTGAGATTGAGTCAAGTGTTGACCATCAGAAATGCGGATGATCAAGGGGTTTGATCAATGTACTGAAGTGTAGTGACTTCGGCACGAGGCAAGTTGGAGTGACTCTGCAGCCCATGGTCCGGTTTGGCGTATGGCGAAGTGGGATCTGCCATGTCATGCCAAGTGGACTGACACGTGTGACGGGTGGGTCCCTAATTTCTTAGTGTACTTGCCTTGTCAGCGTGAGGGTATTTTCATACCTCTCAGTGGCCCCTCGTCGAAGTGGATGAGGCATAGGCTCGTTTGCTTCGACGGTACTGGAATTCCATTGTTTTCCGAGCTGCTTGTTTTGTCCTCAATAGTTTCCGAACAGGTGTGAGCCGAGGGCGCGTAACCTGATGAGATGTGACCCAAGAGGGTGTAATCCGCAGTGAGAATTACCCAAAGGGGGGTGTAAGCAACCCGGAGTGGGCGTGAGCAACCCGGATTGGGCGCGGGTGACCCGAAGTGGGTGTAAGCAGTCCGAAGTGGTATGACCTGTCGAAGGGGTGCGACCTGGCGAAGTGGCGTAACACCCGCGGGGTGTAGTCCGGCGAAGTGGCGTAACACCCGAAGAGGTGTGATCCGGCAGAGAGGTGCACCCTGGCGAAGAGGCGTAACACCTGAAGAGGTGTGGCCCTGGCGAGGTGGTCGGAGTGTCTGGTGACGTTCGGCTTCCTCGGTGTGGGGTTAGGTTCCCATGATGGCAGTTCGGTTACCGAGAAGTTGGCTAGCCGTTTCGCGTCTCCAGAGGAGGCGTCTTTTGCATTTTTCCACGCACGTGCAATGATGGCGCCGCATGTGAGCTGTCAGAGAGGTAACTTCTGGTGTGACTTCGACCCGGTTGGTGTCGGGTCGGGTGAAGCTTGTTGAGGAAGCTTCACGGTTTTTTCCCTCTCTCTTTTTTTTTTTTTTTATTATAATCTTTTCGAATTTTCTCTCTCCTATAAATAGTTCTTTTGCATTAGTGATCCTCTTTTTACCTTTCCTTCTTCAGCGAAACTCTGCCAAATTTGAAGTGCTTTCATTTGCTCAAGAAATCTCCTCAGACGTCTCTGCCTTCTTCCTTAAATTCTCTCTGCATTTCTTCCCTGCATTCCTTGCTTTCTTTCGGGAATCCTCCAGTGTTTCCGCGTTTTCCGCAAGCTCCCCAAGTTTTTTCCACATTTCCACAGGTGAGGGATGGATTTGTTATTGTCTTTTATTTTTTGCTTGGGGCTTTTGAGGGCGCGATTTTTGGCTGGGTCTTTGGGTAGGAGTTTCTGGAATGATGAACTGGATGGAAGCGAAGTGCGGGGACTTTTAGAATGTGAAATTGTGAGTCGGAGTGAATGATAAGTTTCTGATAGGGCTTCTGTTTTATGTTTGTAGATATGTCTGACTCAGAGAGTTCCGAGGTCCCAGTAGTTGCGGTGGAGTTTAGTTCTTCAAGCTCCATTTCGCAATCCAGTACCAGCTCCGCAAACAGCGAGCAAGCCGAAGTGTCTGACGCCGGCCTCGATAATATCCCTTTAGCCCATAGGATGTCTAGGCACTCGGGGGGCGGAGTGGCTGCCGCGGGCTCCTCGTCTGGAGACCCTCGTGACCCTAGTGTCCTCGAGGATGAGGACGCTGACTCCGCCCATTCCGAAGATCTCCCGAAGACCAAGAAAAGGTTGGAGGGGGACTTCGCCCTTAGGGAGAACACCCTTAGTGTAGATCCTCCCCTTCTGTTTAGTGAGGTCGACCGGAGTAGGTTTAGGTTATTCTATCTCCGGGAGTGTGGGCGTATGTCTGATTCGTTTATCCCTATTCCTTACGAGCACTTCGTTTCTGGCCTTAGTTTGCCTTTAGACCCCGCCTTTTGTGATTTTTTGAACCTAGTCAGATGTCAGCCCGCCCATGTACATCCAAACGGAGTTAGGTACTCGTAGCCTTTACAGTCTTGTGTAGGAAGGTAGGTGTAGAGGTCTCTGAAAACTTGTTGAGGACTTTTTTCACCGTCCTCCCATGAATAATCTGACGTTGTCACTTCGACCTCGTCCTAGTGTAGTCACCCTTTTCGAATCCCCCCTGAATAAGTTAGGTCAGTGGAGGGAGAAGTGGGTGTGTGTGGAGTCCAGAACGGGCTTCGCATTTTACCCAAAGTGTAAAACACTTCGTCCTTGGCTTCCCCCAAAAAAGAACACTAGGTACTCCGATTCGGATCGGAGATTCCTTGACTTTGTCCGGAGTGAACGGGGAGATAATCCCAAAACTCAGTCTAGGACTTTCTTGACCAGCGAACTTATTGCTGATGAGAGTCGCCATGCCTGTGGGATAGGCGGGCCGGCGGCGGATGCTCGCGGAGAGAACTGGGACTCGAGGATTTGACGAGTACCCGATGTGGAAGCTGCACCCTGGAGGGGGTTTTTCTACTGAGTGCTCGGTGTGTCAAGATTCCCGGGGTTCGGGCTGTTATGTTGCAAAGGGTATAGAGATAGTCAGAGTAGGGCTTTTACTTTTTATCTCCTCCTTCTGTGTGTTACTCCGTGTTTGTTTGTGTTTTTGCAGATATGAAGAATGAACTTTTCTGCACTTCGCAAGGGGCCCGGCCCAGGGCTCAGAGGGTCGGAGTCCCGGGAATCCGCAGCCGGTGGACCCGTTCCGCCGTTCTACTCTACTTACTTCTACTACTACTCTACTCCGCCTGCGACAGGCGGTTTGGGTCCACTCGCTCTTCTCCTCCTCAGCCCAAGAGGAAGGAGCCAGCTCGTGCCCCTCCAGCGAAGCGTGCTCGTGAAGGTGAGAGAGGGGGGCCCACCAAGACTTCGCGGCCAAGATTGTCGGAGTCTTCGGACTTGAGGGAGGTGGCTCCGGCTACTGCTCTCTCGCCTGGCGACCCAGGAGATTCAGGAGACACTTCGGCAATCCTGCTCCTGGCTCCAGGAAGGCTTCCAGGCGCCGGAGTCAAGGCCGAGCACGAAGTCTTGGCCCGTGACATCATCTGCGCTTCGCCTCCCTTGGCGAACTTGCCGTTGGGGGACCGCCGTTGGGCGCGGTTCTATGGTGGAGCGGTCCTTCATCGGGCTATGGACTTCAGCTTGAATAGCAAGCTGGAGGAGGCGCCCATCAGCCCGTTGAATGCCTTTGGGCAAATCGGAGCTGGGCTTTCCCAGGTAGTCTTTTAAGCCGAAGTGTTTGCACCCTTTGTCGATTCTCTTTTTTTTTTTTTTTTTTTAACTGTTCGTCATTTGATCCTCAGGTAACCGCTTTTGTTGCCCATCTCTTCAAACATGCCTCTGACTGTTCGGATGCCAAAGCCGATCTGGCGGACTTGGAGAAGAGGCATGTGGAGTTGGAGAACCAGCTCTCGGCCAAGGACGCAGCATTGGTTACTGCACAAGGCGAACTCCGCTCGGCCGAAGAGACCGTGGCGATGGCGGTCGCGGAGAAGGAAAGGGAGTCCGCTCGCCTGCAGTCCCTTCAGCGGATTAATGAAGAGCTGAAGGCCAAACTTCGCGACTTCGACCAAAGGCTGAAAGAGGAGAGCCAGAAGCGGCGATCTGCGGAGTCCAGGGTGGAATTTCTGGAGTCTGAAGGCCACACTTCGCAGGTGGTGGAGGAGTACCGCAACTCCGAAAAGTGCCAGCTGGAAGTGTTTCAGGTGGCCAACGGGTATTATAACCGAGGGTGTGCCCATGCACTTCGCAGTCTCCACCACCTCGTCCCTGACAAGATGTTGTTGTGTAGGATTTTCAAGGGCTCTTACACCGACCCCGAATTCAGAGACGGATGTGACTTCGTCCCGTTCAATGCTGACGAACTGGAGGAGGTCACTGAAGAGGATGAAAAGGAGGGAAGGCATTGGAGTCCGCCCACCAGTACATCCAAACCTGGAGGAGTTGTGTCTCCAGCTGCGAAGTGGGGCTGAGGATGGTGAGACTACCGCAACTGACGCGACTCCTTTCTGAGGCTGTACCTATGGATGTTGAGGCTTCAGCGGAGAACCCTGCGGATAAGGAGCCCGAAGTGGGGAATAGGGCAATTATTGTTATAGATGTTCCATCCGGAGTGGATCCCTCTTCGACCGAGGTTGCTCCCTCTTCGGTCGAAGACCCCCCCACTATGTAGAATTTTTTTTTTGTATGTATTCTTTGTAAGTTAATGAACTTCACTTTTTCTGTAAAACTTTGCTTCGTATTTTTATTTATTGCACTTCATCTAAAACGTTTTTAAAGATCTCGAACAGTAATAACTTCAAAAGATAATGATGACTTCGGAAGATCTTGAATAATAATGACTTCGGAAGATTGCGGCTAATACCTCATAACTTGGAACCATGTCTTGAATAAATGTTTTGGGAACCTTATTAAGATCACTTATTGGCTGAAAATCATAATGAAATTTACTTATTATCTCTGAGGACCTCGCCCGGGGCCTGTTTCGACACTGGTTGTGGCGGGGCGTTTATTTCCTGTACCCTTGACTTCGTCCGAATATTTTAGACGAAGTATTTCTTCAGATGGTTGGCATGCCAGGGTCTGGGGAGTATTGCTCCTTCCTGGTCCATGAGGCGGAATGTTCCCCGGCGGACTTCGTCTTTGATCAGGTACGGTCCTTCCCAGTTTGGAGTGAGTTTGTTCGCCGTGATATGTCTTGCTGTTCCCTCAATCTTTCGGAGTACCCAGTCTCCGACTCCGAGTGGCCTATTGACCAAATTTTTATCATGGGTGTGTTTGGTTGCCAATTTGAATTTGTCTGCTCTTAGTCGGGCGGTTATTCGTTTTTCTTCTAATAAGTCCAGGTCTAGTTGGCGTTGACGTTTATTGCTTTCTTCGTCATATGTAGAGATCCTGTATGATGGGAGTGCGAGTTCGGCTGGTGAGACTGCCTCTGTGCCATAAACCAAGGCGTAGGCTGTTTCTCCTGTGGGGCCCCTAGTCGAAGTCCGCACTGCCCATAATGCGGCCGGGATTTCGTCAACCCATTTGTTGGATTTGCCTTCCAGATTTTTCCTCAGTGCGGTGAGAATTAGTTTGTTGGCGGCTTCAGCCTGTCCGTTTCCTTGCGGGTGTGCAACGGATGACTTCCAGTGTTTGATCCCTAGGCGGGTGCACTCCGCTGTAAACTTAGTGGCGAACTGAGTACCGTGGTCGGACACGATGGCTCGCGGCACTCCGTATCGGCAAAGGACGAAGTCGTGGAAGAAATTGAGCACATTTTCCTCTGTGGGGGCGGCCAATGGCTTTGCTTCTATCCATTTGGAGAAGTAGTCGACGGCCACGACTAAGTATTCGTGATGCCCGCGGGCTTTGGGGAATTTGCCCATGAGGTCGATCCCCCACATATCGAAGGGCCAAGCGGCTAGCACAGGGGTCTGCGGGACCGATGGAAGACGGGGTATGCTGCCGAACTTTTGGCATGTGTCACAGTGCTTCACATAGTTCGCTGCATCCCTCCGTAATGTGGTCCAATAATATCCCTGATTTATCACTTTTTCTGCCAAGGGTCTCGATCCGGGGTGTCCACCGCAAATACCCTCATGTAACTCCTCCAGGATTGACTGAGTGAGGTCGGGCGGTACACAGCGGAGCAGCGGCTTGGAGAAAGAGCGTCGGTACAGAATATCATTGAGCACCGTGTATCGGGCCGCGCGCTGGCGGATTTGTCTGGCTTTGGCCTTGTCTGTTGGTAGGATGTCTGAAGTTATAAAGTTCTTCAGCTCGTCGATCCATGTGGTGGAATCGAACCCCGAAGTTTGAATCGGTGAGATGTGTTCTGGGGCGGAGATTTGAATTATATGGACGTCGAGGTCGTTGGGGGCCTCTCCAGATGCTATCTTTGCTAGTTTGTCTGCCACTTCGTTGTCGCTGCGGTTGATCTTGCTGAGGACGAAATGCCGGAACTGAGCGGCCAGCCGAGGCACTGTTTCTGCATAGGCTTTGAGATTGTCGGAGTTGACAGCAAATTCATTATTAACCTGTCCGACGACGACTTGGGAATCGCTGAATACTTTTAAGGATTTGATTCCCGAGTCGAGGGCCCATCGCATTCCTATGATTAGTGCTTCGTACTCCGCCTGGTTGTTTGATAGGGGATAGTTGAGGCGAACACTTCGGTCGTCAGTGTGTTTGCCGGAGGGGGATGTGATGGTGGCCCCTACTCCTACTCCGTTAGCGTTTACTGCTCCGTCTACCATCATCGTCCACATTTCGTCAGAAGGGAGTGTGGGGGTTGCTCCTTCGTCGGTGGTGGTTTCTGAGAATGATAACTCTGCCAAGAAGTCCGAGAGGGCTTGTGCCTTGATCGCTGTTCGTGGCGCAAATGTGATGTCCAGGCCGCATACTTCTATGGACCACCGGAGCATCCTTCCTGATTGGTCTAGTTTGTGAAAAATTTGCTTCAGGGGATGGTTAGTGTATACCACCACGGGGTGGGACTCGAAGTATGCCCGAAGTTTTCTTGTAGCGATGACCAAGGCGTATGCTAGTTTCTCGATGTATGTGTAGCGGACTTCGGCGTCCCTCAGCACTCGGCTGACGAAGTAAACAGGCAGCTGCTGGCCGTCGGTCTCCCGGATCAAAGCTGACGCTATGGCTTGTTGCGCGGCTGACATATACATGTAGAGGACTTCGCCCGGAGTGGGGGCACTTAGCAATGGTGGGTTTGCTAGGTAGTTCATCATCTTTCCAAGCTTTAGTGCATTCCTCACCCCATCGAAAAGTCTTTCCGGCGGTTTTCAAAGCTTTGAAGAATGGCAGACATCTTTCAGCGGACTTCGACACGAACCTCCCCAGGGCGGCAATGCAGCCGTTAAGGCGTTGTATATCCTTGACACACCGAGGTTCGGCCAGGTTCCGTATTGCCTCTATTTTTCGGGGATTAGCTTCGATCCCCCGTTCGGAAGTCATGAAGCCAAGGAATTTCCCTGATTTTACCCCAAACGTGCACTTCGCCGGGTTGAGCTTGAGCCCGTACTCGGAGAGGGTGGTGAATGTCTCGCTCAAGTCATCTAGGTGAGAATGGCCTCGTTTGGTTTTGACGACCATGTCATCCACGTAGGTTTCCACATTTCGGCCTATATGACCTCGCAGAATCTTGTTCATCATCCTTTGGTAGGTGCCCCCCCGCGTTCTTCAATCCGAACGGCATCATGTTGTAACAGTAGATGGCTTCGGCTGCCGGAAGGATGTGTGGATTTGGTCCTCTGGTTTCATCCGGATTTGGTGATAGCCGGAAAATGCGTCCATGAAACTGAGGTACTCATATCCCGAGGTGGAGTCCACCAGAGCATCTATGCGAGGCAGTGGATAACAATCTTTTGGGCAGGCCTTGTTCAGATCCGTGTAGTCCACGCACATTCTCCACTTCCCGTTGGCTTTCTTAACCATTACTACATTAGCGAGCCATGTAGGGTACTCCACTTCGCGTATGAATTTTGAGTCCAGGAGCTTTCGGACTTCGGCTTGTATTGCCTTCTCTTTGTCGTCTCCGAACCTTGGTTTCTGCCTGCCTCACCGGTTTGAATGTGGGGTCGATGCTGAGCCTGTGTTCGGCGATGTCGGGAGAGATACCTGGCATGTCCTGCGGACTCCATGCGAAGTTGTCGAGGTGGGTGGAGAGGAAGTGTGTTATCTCCGCCTTCATCGACTGTGGCATCTCGCTGCCAATCTGGACCTTTTGGTCGGGATAGTCAGGGTGTATGGTGACTTCGTCGAACTCCTTTCCCTCGGGGGCTTCCGTGTCCGGCATGCCTGCTGACAAGTCGTGGGCCGCGGCTTCCTGCTGCTCTCCGGTTGTCATAACCGACCCGACTGTTGCCGGCGGCAGCTCGATTTCGAGGTCTGGCGGGACTTCACTAAGTATGCGAGTAGGCTCCTGGGGCTACTTTTGACGTACCCCACTCCGTTGCGGGTGGCGAATCGGACTTGTTGGTGTGATGTGGAGATGACGAGTTCGAAGGCAGCATGCGCCGGAGTTCCAAGAATGGCGTTGTAAGGGGAATCGATGTCCACAACGTAGAATTTGATCTCCTCTTCGCGGGTGCAGATGTCCGAGCCAAGTGTGACCTTTATCTTGACAGTTCCTTTGACGTTAATCTTGTGAGCAGTGAAACCTTCAAGCACTGTATTACTGGGTTTCAAATGACTGTCATTCATCCCCATTTCTTTAAAGCACTTGTGATAGAGGATGTTTTGGTGGCTCCGGTGTCGATCAGTACTCTCCTGACTCGACATCTGTCGATCCCTTGCCTCGCCATTCCTACTTCGATGACAATGGGGGAAACGCGGGCCTCTTCGTTTAGCTCGAGGTCTTGGTCAGAGAAGGTGATCGGCTCATGAGGGAAAGCGTCGAAGTTCAACTCCGGGGAAGGTTTGCTTAAATTGTAAATTTTCCTTTTTATCTTTCTGATGGACTCGTACCGAGGAGTTATGACTTCGATCACTCGGTCGGGCCTTCCCCCGGTTGTTTATCCGGCTCGCGATCCTTCTGTTGCCCTTCTCGTGCTAGTTTTTCGATCAGCTTTTTGAATTGGTAACAGTCTTCGGTGGTGTGTCCATAGTCCTGGTGGTAGCAGCAGAACTTCGTTTTGTCCCGGTAGATTTGCCGGGGTTTCGCGATGATGAGTGCTCCTTCTCCCCGAGCTTTCCCCTGACGGCGGCGATGAGGTGCTCTTTGGACTTTTTTGGGACGGTAGCTTCGGTTTTCCGCGTCCTGTTTTTGTCTCGACGGCCTTGGGGGGATGACTCCCTTCGCTTTTCTTTTTTCCGATAATATGACTCCGTGGAGTTCCTTTCGGCGAGTCCAACTTTCCGGGCAACATCGAACACTTCGCCGATAGTGTCTGGCTTGCGGAGCTGGAGCTCCGTGTACAGTGATTTCGACCGGAAGCCGCTCTCGAAGCAGATGATGGCCGTGTCTTGGGAAATGCCATCGATCTGTTCGTGCACCTTCTTGAAGCGTTCCAGGTATTCGAGTAGGTCTCATCATCCCTTTGCTTGATGTTGGCGAGATCGCTACTGGTCTTGGGGATTATTCCCGCTGTGTTGAACTTGTCTACGAAGGCCTTTTCGAGCATCTTCCAAGATTCTATCGAACCCGGCTTCAGGGCGGAGTACCATCTCATGGCCCTTTCTCCCAGGGTGCTGGGGAGGCTTTGCACAAAATCGCCTCGTCAGTTGTTACGAGGTCCATGGACGATCTGTATCTGGTGATGTGCTCCTCGGGCTTGCTTTGACACCGGTATACTGTGGGAGGTAAGCGGGGAGCTTTAGGTCTGGGTCCGCCATAGTGAGGTGGATCCACTCCGCGAAGGGTCCGCATAAGGTGTTTTGCTCTTCTTTGGTTCGTTCTTGCGGGCCGGCTCCGGGCTTCGCTCTCGTCGTCCCGTTGTGGCCGTTACGGCGCTTCTCTCTTTACTTGGCTGGTCATGGCTGACTTTCCCCCACTTCGCTCACAGCGCGAAGTGGCTTAGTAGTTGGGCCCCTAGTCCGCCGACTAACGTCGTTCCGAGACCGTTGGTGTCGGCTTTCAGCGGGATCTCGCTCGTCGTCGGAGGAGTGAGGAGGCGAGATGCCTCTACGCCGATACGCAGCGCGGAGCTGTTTCCATTGTTTGGAGAGGTCGCGCTCCGCTCGGATTCGATCAAGCTCCCTTCGTAAGTCTACGACTTCTTCGGCTAGCCCGTTGTCGTCCATAGCCCTCTTGCCGTTGAGGTGCTCGCGTAGGTCCGGCGACTTGCGAGGTGAGCCGCGTGGACCTAAGCGCTCCACCGACGGATCGCGGTTGTTGTCGATCGGGGACGTAGGATTGGGCCGCGCGCAAGGTCTCATGTCGAGACGCGGGGACAGTGGTGTCAGGGCGGCTCCTACGGTCGCTTGAATGTTGTGACATCTTGAATTTCAGAGGAATGTGAAATGTTTTCGTTCCCGGTAACGGAACCAAACTGATTCGTCAAAAAATGGTCAGATGCCACGTGTCTGTGATCCGATGTCGTTTGATGATCTCCCTCTGTCAAATAACCATTTCTTGATTGAATTTGTATCGCAGAAGATTCACCGTCCTGCAATGCTGGGCCTGCAAAACAGTGAAGTTTAACCGGAGGGTGGAAGGTCTCCGGTAAAACCCTCCGATGGTTAAGTCAGTGACGTGACTGTATGAGAAGTCAGTAGTGTGACTGTGAGTTGGGTGATTTTAGAGAGAGATTAGTAGGATAATCTGGTCTTACCCTCGTTACCTGTACGGGGGTGGTATTTATAGAGATTTTACCGTTTGAGTGATTCGTTAGTGAAATCTGACGGTTACCGGATTTTGTGGGAAGATATGAGATCCCCTCCTTTTAGTAGGTTGTTATGGAGATCTTTGACTGAGATTGAGTCAAGTGTTGACCATCAGAAATGCGGATGATCAAGGGGTACTGAAGTGTAGTGACTTCGGCACGAGGCAAGTCGGAGTGACTCTGCAGCCCATGGTCCGGTTTGGCGTATGGCGAAGTGGGATCTGCCATGTCATGCCAAGTGGACTGACACGTGTGACGGGTCCCTAATTTCTTAGTGTACTTGCCTTGTCAGCGTGAGGGTATTTTCATACCTCTCAATATATATATATATCTATATCTATCTATATCATATATATATATATATGGTAAATATATTTTTTATTTTCTGTAAATTAAAAATTATAGAAAACAAAATATTATATATATATAAATTATAATAATTTTTTACATAATTCTATTTTCACCAATTCGTTGATTGACGTTTTAATTTTTGGAATAAAAACGATCACAAGTGTTTTGAATCTTTTTTCTCATATTTTTTTTACTTTTATATCAACTTCTATCATCTTTTGAAGAAATATAAAATATTTATTTTGAATAAAAATCAATGGATATATATAAACGAATTTTGAAAAATTTGTTTCTATATAATTTTGTATAATTTTTATAAAAATATAAAGTTTTTAAAAGAAGCATTCTTAAAAAAGAAATGAGATTTAAAAAAGTGTAAGATTTTGATTTAGAAATCTCTAATAGTTTTGATGGAGTAATTCATATTTTATATTGAATAATATTGTAGAAGAATAAATAAAGCCCTTATATATACCCCAAATTTTTTATATTTTATATTTATATTTTCTTTGAATTTAGACTTTATTTTTATATTAAATGAAATTAAAATTATTATTTAAGGTAAATTAAATTATTATTAGTTAATAATTAAATTTATTGTTCTAATATAAAAGATGACGTACAAATTAATACAGACTTATACTATTGGTCTGGATATATTTTTTTATACTTGGATTTTAGACTAATTATATATTTAAGAAAATTAAAAATTGAATTTGTATAGTTTTTATAGTACAATATTTTAGAAAATAAAAAATAAAATACAGATTATTTTTTTTAGTATAGAGAGCATCTTAAAATACAATTTTTTTTCAATTAAAATGTTTTTTAAAAAAAGATATTTAAATAAATGTTTGCAAATAAACAATATATTTATTTTATGTATAAACATCTAATAATGTTAATTAATTCCTAAAAAAAATTTATAAAAATTTTAATAATAAATTATTAACAAATTTGCATAAAAAAAATTTTCAAAAAAAGTTTTAGATAAAAAACTAATATAAATGATTGATTTACTGTAATTATAAATTTTTATTTTAAAAGATAGTCGAAAAAAAAAATATATATTTTAATTTTTTTTAGAAAAACTTACCTTTAAATTGAAGACTTAAATACAAATATTAGAACATGAACCAAAAATTATAAAATATATAACAAAGAAATGAAGAAAAATCTTTGAGCAATTCAGTCAATTCCGACGATTCTCTGTATACTGAAGTTATAAGATAGTAGCTTCAATGGGAGTTTCCTTGTAATCAGAAATATTCATACAGAAACTGAAGAAGTAAACAAAGAATATTATTCCAAGTAATTAAATATAAACGAAAAACAGCAAGAGGAAAAAGGCATAATAATGGTTGCTGCTATTGCTGCTGCTTCTTCTTCTTCATCAATCAGAGTGTTTGGATCACTACTCTGCAGATTCTCAAATGGATTTGTTAAGCCCTATCAGAAGTTTCCTTTCCAATGTAAGAACATTTTGCTCGTTACTTTTTTTTTCCCTAGAGTTGTTGCTACACTTGCTACAATTTTCGGCTCAGTGAAACGGCGAATTACGGGTTCTAATTCGATGATGCAGGTAGTTTGTTTTTCGGGGAAAAGCTATCGTCAAGTGCATCTTATTCTTCTTATGGAAAATGGGATTCGGAGTTTGGATTTGAAAATAGCAATTCTGTGAGAAAGATTTGGACTTTCTCTCCACTATGTATGGGCAGGCGCTCCTGCAAAATTGCTGGCAGAAAGGTACATAAACTGTGTATCTGTTTTTAGCGATTTGATGTTTCTATGAGTTTGGTTTAGCTGTCTTCTACCTGATGTTCATGAATGAAAGAATTTCATTTGAAGTCCACTTGTTTGATAGAATGCGGCACAGAACTTTTTCAAGCAGCTCAAAAAAAGAAAAAGAAAAAAGAAAGAAGAATAAGGAAATGGAATGAACATCTTGCCTTTGAAAACTTTGTCAAAGATGAACTGCAAGCTTTTGAACGACTTTAATGGTTTATCTTAATTAAAATGAAATACATTTTCTGTTTTTACCAGATTATAGGGTGTGCCTGAGATATCACAATGAGCAAGTTGCATTCAAGAGTAAAGCTTACATGATTTGGTGTTTGTTGTTCTCTCTGTGCTCTGTAATTTCTTTGAATTAGTTGCTGTAGTTGGATGTTTAATGAAGGGATACAGATATTTATGAAGTGTATTAATCATGATGCTCAAATAAAGGAAAGGGATTCTTTCTAATTTATGTTCTTGAATCTCTTGTTTATTCCAGACAGCTCAGGATGCCAAGAAAACTAAACTATATTCAAAAATTGGAAAAGAGGTTGTATCTGCGTAAGTTCCCTTCCTGGATTTCTTGGTATCATTAAGTAAACGGATGCTGGAAACTTTTCAGTATGGAATTTTATGAAATAAGTTCACAAGATAGGAGAAAAGAATATGAAGGAGAAGGGGTTGAATTACTTTATCTTATACTTTCCGCCCCTCTTATTCAGTGAACTTGCCTATTACACAGGGTTAAGAAAGGTGGTTCTAGCCCAGTATCTAATACGGCTCTTGCTGCATTATTGAGAAAGTTAAAGAGCTTGATGTACCTAAGGAAATTGTTGAGCGCAACATTAAGAGAGCTTCAGAGAAGGGCCAAGAAGCTTATATTGAAAAATTCTATGAGGTAGTCTTTGCCTCATGTACAGTGTCCTTTTCCTTGAATTATCTTTGCCATAGAACCTTTTCCCTTGCTATTCATGCTACTTTTAGATATTGATAAGTTTCTGTTTTAAATCAGGTCTATGGATATGGTGGAGCCGGAATTATTGTTGAGGTGTTAACCGATAAAATAAACAGATCAGTGGCAGGTATTAGAGGGGTACTAAAAGACTGTGGGGGAAAGATGGCAGATTCTGGATCCATCATGTTTAAATTCAGGCGTGCCCGTGTAGCGAATGTAAAAGTCACAGATGCTGATAAAGACCAGCTTCTTGCAATTGCGGTAGATGTGGGTGCTGAGGATGTTATTGAACCTTCACTCAATGAAGATGATTCTGATGAGGATATGTCAGACAGGTTCAGGCAACTCTTTTTCTCACATGTTAACAGACTAATTGTTTCCTTGCATACGAATGCCTTCAGTTCTTGAAAACTTATATTTACCATGAAATATATCTCATTCTAGAATCCTAATTCTCAATTTATCAGGCAACATTTGTTCTTTCAATTTCTTTAGAAAGGTACTCGAGTCCCACCCTCTGCCCCCTCCCCAGTACATGCTGCTTGCTTAAATTGATTAAGTTACTCGTTCCAAGGTGTGGAAAGGACTGCATCTATAATTCTAAGGTCACAAGTATGCCAAATTTTTACTATAATTAGTTATTTTTATCAGTTTTTCTAACATGAGAAGAATTGAGGAAAGGTAAGGGGAGATGGGGGGATGGTTCAAAAGCAAAGGGATTTGTCTAATCTCACCCTTGCTAAATTAGACAATAATTGATTTCTTCTTTGTGTCGATCATTTTGCTTAATACTATTTTTCTTCCATAATTTTGAATTTACCTGCCATTAGCTTTTTGACATTTGACCTTCAAAATAAGAGAAGACTAAATCTAATTGATGCTACTGCATGAGAGATGCAGAATATGATAAGCATTAAACTGACAGAACACACTTAGAGACTATGAGATAATGTCCAAATGTGTACTCAGTGCCGGGAGAGATAAAGAGCCAGATTCTATATTTTTTGGTATAAAAATTTCAGCTAGGGTTATGATTTGTGGAGACTGTCTGTTGGTGCGCTTCAATTGACTTTGTTGCGGTGGTGAAACTGAAGTAGTTCCAAATCTTGGAATTCATATATTCATATTGATTCCACCAGACTACAGGATATTACTTTGATTAACATATTATACTTTTAAAAACTTGTAAAATAGAACTTCACAGTTCAGTATTCTGTTTACAGCGTTTGGAGACTAGTGCAACTTTATTCTGTTTTATTTTTTAAAATTATGCTCTACTCGTGCCTATAACTTTTCCAGCTAAAGTTTATAATGTGTTCTTTTTTATCCTATAGATATTACAAGATTGTGAGTTCATCAGAGAACTATTCTGAAATATTATCGAAGCTACGAGAGGCTGGGATAGCATTTGAATCAGATAATGGATCTGAGCTGCTTCCCATAACTCCAGTTGAAGTAAGTCCATGCATATTTGGTTAACATTAAATTCAATTCACTCTCTATCTACCGAGTGTCATTAGAACAAACACTTAATTTAGTCTTTGAAGCATCTGACTAGTTTTCCTTAATTGATACAAAAAATTCACTAAATAGTGTGATCAAGTCCAGCTTAGTACCTTGGTTTTGGGATCAGTTAAACAGATACCCCTTCAATGTATCATCTGTATCACCTTGCTTTCTAGAAATTCCCATTTAAGGAACTCAGAGTATATATCTATTATATTATGTTTCTCTGATGTCTCTCTATTTTCAGTGCCTAAGATGAGTTCACATAAGATGTCTCCATCTACTTGTAGGCAGCTCGATTATATTATTGCTCTTTGATCCAATTCTAGTGGGCACATATGATTATCAGCTCTGTTCTTGCATTGTTATTGTTAATTAGATAAAGGACTAAGGTAATGGAATTTGTTTGTGCTTTTTGTGCAGGTAGATGACGAGGCTATGGAATTGAACAAGGACCTCATGTCCAAACTACTAGAACTCGATGATGTTGATGCAGTTTACACAGACCAAAAGTGTTGATTGCATGACTTTAGATCACGAGAAGTCTCAGAGCTTACTCCATGGACAACATCAACCGGTTCTTCTTGGCTTCATCCTTGAGAGAAATGTGCTGAGATAAGGGGTTCAGTTCAGGTAGCATAGCTAAATTCTTTTTAGTTAGAGATGTTCCTTGCCCTTTTGATATACAAATAATCATACAAAAAGCATTGCCAAATTTTCCCAGAAGCTGTCAATTTTTATTTAAATACATTGATGAACATTTTTATTACAGAAAAAGCCATATTAAAGATACAATACAAAATTCTATCAAAACTGATGCTTTGCACGAAGATGATGTGTAATTTTTACTAATTGCATGGTTGTGTTCTGTCATATGAATGGGAAGAAGTCTTAGTTGTACTCTAAACCATGATTGGAGTTACCTCTTAATTTTTTTTTATTAAGAAACAGTTTTTTTTATTAATTTTTTTGGACTGTTTGTGAACATGAATAGCTGGCTATGGATATATATATATTTCCTTTCTGGTAAATGGCTATGGATATACTTTATCTAGAGCTTGGAGATATAATTTATACACACATATGTATATATATATATAATGAATCCCTTTCATTACACACACACAAGGGATCAGTGATGAAGAATCCCTTTCAGTCTCTCATAATACACTATTTGTACAAATACACTGCTAGATCTTCTTGAAATCTTTTCATCTGGGATTTCTGAGTTTTTTTTCCCTTTTTTCTAATAGCCACACATATAGATTGTATTATCTATAAATTTGTTCCTCAAGTTTCTTGAGTCTTTGATGATTAGGATTTGATTACTTTCTGGGTACCCAACAGCCATGAAGACCATATGGAAGACCATAAGGGAACTTTGCTCTTGCAATTTCTTCAAATGTTTCTCCATCCAAAAGTAAGGCATAACCTTCTCCATTCTTGTCACTGATCATTGAGATAACTACTCCTGCATTTATATTATCATCCATTGAAATACAGTCTAAAATTATTTTTCAAAATGAGATGAGTTAAATCCATGACTTTTTACTTGACAAGAAAGATTAGAAGTTGATGAAGTATTTGTTGAATATAACTGATTATTGTGATTGATGTTATTTGAGGCAAAGTGTGAAAAGATATGCATAGTTATAACATACCATCATCTTCCTTGGTTGCACCAGGCCTAGCCACAAACAATGGTTCTGAAGGCACGGAACCCTCATCATACCAATTCTTTGCCTTTTTCTCAAACAAGTCAATCTGCAGTTACAATAAGTAATCAACATTATACACAAATTTTAGGGTTAGTTTTTCTTGATTCATAGTTGGTTAAAGTTAAGTTATACATGCAAGAGTCTAATTTTTGTTCGGAGGAAGATATTAGTTATATATATATATATATATATGTATGTATGTATATGTATATGTATATGTACCTTAGTGAGGGTGTTAGGGAAGTTGCAAGGGCGTTGAGCACCACAAGCATAGGCATATCTATATTTCTTTCCAAGATAAGCAGGATTGAAGCTGCACATATCCATTCCTCTTCCATGTTCATCTGGGTTCAGTGCTGCCTCTAGTTTCCCATATGGACTTCCATCCAATGGTATTACAAATCTCCCTACTCTGTTCAAAAAAATATATATATATAAAAAAAATATTCAATATTCAAAATTATTGTTTTAATTAATTTAGATTTAATCCAATTTACTGAATAATATTATTTTTCATTAAAAGATTGTTATTATGGTACAAGAAAAAAACACTATCTAATGCCAAGAAACAAAGAAAAACATGAAAGCATATTTGACAAATGATAAAACTTTATGATTGTATGTATATATATATATATATATATATATATCAAACTGGCCTAGCTAGGTTATAGTATCAAGAACCATATAGGGAGGGAGAAGCTTTGCGGCTGGCTGCTCATGAATGTATGAGATTTCAATAGTGCCAATCCCAAATGGGGTGTGTGTGGGAGAGGGGTGGGGGGGGGGGGTGGGGGAGAGTTTCTGACCAATGAGAGATGCTTATAAATGACTTTTCCAAAGCCATGCATGCATATATATATATATATATATATATATATATATGTATATGACACGTCTACTATTATTGTTGTTTTCTAAATTGGATTCGGAGGCAATCGAATTGTCAAATTGGAAAATGACTTGCATAAGAAAAAAAAAAAAAAGAGGAAAAGGAAAAGGAATAGATTTTCACAAGAAAGAAAGTGAAGAAAACTTAGTGCCATTAATGACAAATGAAAAGTGACAAAAGTTGACAAGCAAAGTAATTCTGTGGTATGTAATGTGACGTACATAATATAATACATATATAATTTGATGAAGAATTCAAATTATATATGATGATGGAAACAAAAAATTTAAAATAAAAAGATAAAAAAAAACCTTAAAATCTCCTAATTTTATTTATCAATTGAACTTTTTCAACTTTTATATATATATATATATATATATATATATATGTGTGTGTGTGTGTGTGTGTGTGTGAGAGAGAGAGTGAGAGAGAGAGAGAGAGAGAGAGAGAGAGAGAGAGAGAGAGGAAAAGAAAAGTTGTAACCTTGCATCGGGAAGAACATCTTTGCCATAGAAATCTCTAAGGTTCTGCAACCTGAGCTTTTCAAGAATGGTAGTGTCAGCATAATGTTCACAGCAATCGGCAATCACAGCTTTGATTCTCCCATCTTCGTCTGTTTCTTCATATGCATTTATGAAGTGGAAAGTCACGAAGAGTGGGACTTCTACACTTGCCACCTTTCAAATTTACAAATTATATATATATATATAAGTCATAATCATAGTAATTCAAGAAAAAATATAGAAACCCCATAACAACGACTGAAAAAAAAAAATAAAAAAATAAAAAAATAAAAAAAATATATATATACAACAAATATATCACTTCAACAATGTAACCGAACCCATTTCATAAAGTACATACAAAACCTAATCTTGTTATACATATACAAGAAAAGTTTCACAATATCATTAGACTTAATTAAATTAGAAAAATTATTATTTTAAAGATCATAAAGAAAATCCTTACAATTAATTGTATGGTGGTCTAACATGATAAAATAAAAACAAAAATATGACTAAAACTACCAAAACTTGATTAAATGATCAATCTTTTTTTCTATTATAAAGAAGATTAAAAGTTCACGTATTCAACATTAATTGTGAGCATTATCATATAAAAAAGTTAAGAGTTTTTTTTAAGTAAAAATTAAATTATGCAGATACAGAATTCCTATAATAGATAATAAATCACAAGTGTGTGTTAGAGAGAGAAAGTGAGAGAAAGGAATTAAAAATCTATTAAAGAATGATGAATGTTACAAAAGTTCATGAATTTGATATTGTGAGAGCTATTATATAAAAGTTAAGATTTTTTTTAAGTAAGAAATAAATTATGTAGATACGGAATTCCGATAATAGATGATGAAGCACACACGTGTGTGTGTGTGTGTGTGTAAGAGAGTAAAAGTGAGAGAAAGGAATTAATAGAGTGGGAAAGAAAGAAAGAAAACGTACAATTTTGCCACTGGATTTACACATAACATGCATAAACCCTTTGGAATCAGGATGCCACTCAAACTTATAAAGTGGAGTGGGCTCTGCTTTGAGTAGATTCTGAGCACAATACCGGAGTGGCATCTCCGGCACAATTATATAGTGTTCGGTGACGGTGAAAGAGTGGACCCAACCCGGTGCTGGTCCTCCCCGGCAATCCACCCTACCTATAACTTTCCTCTCATTCGTTCCCGGTTCCATTTTCACCACCAAATATCCAGGGTTTATAAGATCAGGCAAAAGAGTAATAAATTCTTCATCATTCACTATTGGATGTGCGGAGTGAATTATAAAACCCATTAAAGAATCAGTGTAATGGAATTTTTCAACCGTTTCTAATGTATCTGGATCAATTACTATGGACCCTTTTATTGTTTCCGTCAGACAAACAACACGGCCGTCGCCGAGCTTAACTACACCGGTGTTGGGATTGTCGGTGAGTGATGCACCGGAGAATAGCTTAGCTAAGTCTCCTATGTAAGATAAGAAGTTATCTGGTTTTGGGGCTTCTGAAAATTCTCTGTAACAAATTTTTTGGTTCTTTTTTGCTGCTTTGTAAGCTTCGGATTCTATTTGTTTGTGTCCCATTATTAAACCACCGTTTTGGAATGATAGCCGGACTAGGGTGGCGTAGCCGTCGAACAAGTGCCGGAAATTGTACTCACCTAAGTGCCATAAACCTGGTCCATTCCTTAGGTATGTCCCATTCTGTATTATAAAATTATTAAATCGAATTAAAATTATAATATTTCATATATTATTAACTTTAATGATCATAGTGCACAAAAAAAAAAAAAATTTAATATTTTTGTCTATAGGCATTGTGGGAATCTATATATATATATATGTATATATATATATATGTATGTATATGAATTAAAATATGTCAATGTGGAATGACACCATCATGCAACTCTCACCAACTAAGGACTATATATATATATATATATATATATATATATATATATTCATATTTGGCTGATCATAATTGCATATATGATCAGAGTAATTATGAACAATATTTTTAATTAATGAATAAACGCTTGAACTGATATTTATGGTTCTGATCATTTTTATTTGTGACAAAAAATGCAAATATTTAATATTATATGATATTTCGTATTATGAAATTACACAAGAATATGCAAATATATATTATATATATATATATATATATATATATATATGTATGTATATGAGAATGATGATAATAAGTTTGAAGATCTTACTAGCCAGAGCGGTATTTCTCCTTGGACATGAAGCTCTCCTTCCCACTTGTCCTGGCGTATACTGGTCCATGCTGCGAGCTTCCTTTCATGTGGAATGGATTCTTCCATTATTGATGGTTCTGAAGTTGGAGCAAGAACTGCAGGAGCTGGAACTTTGCTGGCAACATTTTTTATAACATTAATATTTAATTTCCTAATTTTCTTATTGCATCTCATCATATTCACTTTCTTCTGGGAAATGGATTCATCTTCTTTAACATAATGAACATAGGATCTGTTTCCACAAGTTTTGGTTGCTGAAAATGCTAAGGAAGCCATGGAAGTTTTTTTTTTTCTTGGATTCTTGAACTATATATATATATATATTGGTGTGTACTTATATAGTTGGCAAGAACTTGGAAAAGAATAACATGATTTGCAAGGGTATTTATAAGGCTAAAAACCCCACAAGTTCACAACACCCCAATCCCCCCCCCCCCCCTCTCTCCCCTTGTTTGGAAACCCCACAAAAACATTATTAAAATAAGGGGAAAATGTTTTGATATTATAGGAGGTGGAAATCCTTTTGGGAAGAAGACAGATTTACATAATAGTAGCAAACAAAATTTCACCAGATTGGAATCAAATGAAACTAGGAAATTTCTTGGACATTTTGGATCACAAATGGCAGTGACATGATACCTTTCTTTTATACATATTATAATATGAATAACATATATGTATAAAAGATGAGCATTTTTTGAAGTAACATTTTTGAGTTCACGGGGGAAATAATATATATATAGTGGAGAGGGAATGCCAATTTGATATATTGTGGTTGAGTTCTTTATCTTTCTTATTTTATTGATATTAATTTTTTTTTTGTATTAGGCTTTTTATTGAATTTCATAAGAGAACCTGATAAATATATAAATTTAATATAAAATTAAAACTAAGAAATTTAGTTGGTGAAATTCGAATTGTCAAAGTGATATCTTCGAAAGATAGATTTTGTAACAAATATATAGATATATATCTACACTTAAGAAAAAGTCAGACAAGAGAATAATGTTTGTCTAATTTTAAGGTTGTAATCTTGTAATGTTTGATTTGATTCGTTTATGGTTATAATTATTACTAATAGAAAAAAGTTAATTAGATTCTTTTTTAATTAATGAATCTCATGATGAGTCTAAATATATAATTAATCAAAACAATATATTAATTAAAGTTGAAAGAATGATGTAATCCATTTTGTTTTGATCTAATCATGAGATTTGGGATAAGTTTATTCCGTTAGGGTTCTTTCATAAACTATTTTTTAAAATTTACTTTTTATTATTAGTTTTGACTTTGTTACCAATCCTTCATTATAATAGTCTTTTTGTTATATATATATATAAAATTTGGTAGCTCGGACGAATTAGTAAATCACTCTTAAATATTTTTTTAGGGCGGATAATTTAAGGTTGGAATTAACTTTTAATAAGTAAAGTGCATGTGCAATAATAACTATAAAAATAGGTCAGACTCGACACAGGCTTGCAGGTCCGGATCGTGACAAATTGGTATCAAAGCATATATCCAGCTTAAACTATGCAAACTAAATACTACACTCGAGATAGGGAGTCACCTCTAAAATCCCGGATGTTCACTAATTGATCTTGGGCCGGAACCTATTATGTTCGAGTGTATCCTAGCAAGAACCCTAGGCCTTAAGGAGATAAATGTGATACACCGTCCTATATCGATAAGTGAAGTGACTGTATAATAATATATAAGAATGAATCTAGGTAATTATAATCAACTTGTAGTATCTCTTTTAGTACAATGAAAATAATACTAAGTAGTTAATTATGTTTGTTGCCAAACCCATAGTTGCGGCATAAACGTGCAGATTCGGATATAGTAAAAATTATAAATAACGATGATGTAATGATTAGGAATCAAAAGAAGACCATCCTTTTTAATGGTGGTTAACAATTAAGGAGAGTCTATGGGAACTTCTTACTTAAAGAACATCCTCCCTTCTGCAACAAAATTAGGGCAAAAGAGTAATGGTTGCCATGAATAGAAACACAATTTTGGTATATATTCCTAGTCCATACTTCTTTAGGAAAGTGGCTGCCCATATTTCGATCCCACTTCTAAGAGATTATATTTACTTCAATTACTTGAAGCTTCTTTATATTTTTCTTAAAAAGCTACGTCCCCATTCCTCCTCCTTGTCTGCCACCTTATTTCTCTTTATGTCAAGTTTTTAATTTTTGATATATATATATATATTATTTATATTCCTTTTTCCTTTGGGACTCATTACTTCGAGCCTGAGAAATGAACAATGAAAATTTTATAGTCAAATTTTTTGATTTGTCACATATAGTTTTATGTTGTATCATATTTTGTAAAAGTATAAAATATTGTTCTATTTCTTTGATATTCTTGCCATATTTTACATATCATATACAATGTTTTTATTTGATATCTAAATATGATATTTCTTTATTCTTTTAGAAGAATGATTTCTTCAACTTAGTTTAGATTTGAGCTCTTTCTTTCTTTTATATATATATATATATATAGATATAGATAGTGAGCTGATATGGAATGCATGGATTAGGTTGTATTTGAAAGAGAAGACAAAAGAAAACCCTTCTTGCAAATGTGATTGGTGACTGGCTCAAAAGTTTTACATTTGAAGATGATATTAGAATTGTCTAACACATAAGAATTTCACATATTTCATTAGTACGAGTTTTTTGAAAAATTATTTTAAAAATAAAATTGTGAGAACTTAGTTTCAAAACTGATAATATTATATTGACATATAGAGTTAACTCACCAATTTTTTTTTAAACGTTTATAATTTAATTACATTATTGCGTACAATATTCTTCGACTAATAAGTGAATGATTTCATTATTCCACAACCCATAATACAAATGTGTGGAACTTACTAGTTTGAAATATCAGTACCATAATTTCCTTTTCAATCACACAATACATTATTAGGTCTTAAAAAGGTGAACAGAAGGTCAAATATTATATATATAGGTATAATAGAAATGTGAAAATATAAAGAAAGAAATGTCGCCCTTATAATGGTTGAGAGTCGTTTCATGCTTTCATTGATTCCCACAAACAATAAGGGATAAAAAAAAGAAAAAGGAAATCATGGAGATGGAGATTGCTGTTTCTCTTGTGTGGCAGACAAAATTAGGGTTTCCCACCAAAAGGCAAAGACACTAAACTGCAAAAATATTAATTTTTTGAGGTCTTTCAATTAAATCAAAAACCCTAATTAATGGAGGACCCATTAGGTGTTTTGTGGGTCTTTCCTGACTCCCCTCCCAATTTTATTTCATTTTTAGTCTTTAGAGTAATCAAATATCAAACAATGAAGTTTCAATTATTTCTTGGCCTTATATACATACATATATATATATATATATATATAATATATATATATATATATTATATTTATATTCTTGCTGTATTTCACTTGATCCTTTTGTCTCTTCGGAAACTAGAAGAAGCAAGGATTGAAATTTTCCAGCCAATAAAATTTTGGTCTACAAAAGTACGTCGTATTAGTGAATTACAGCAATATGAAATTATTAAAACCCTAATTAATGAATTTAGTTATCATAATATTAATAATGCTTTCATTTTTTGGATTGATATACTTGTATTTAGCGCAGCCGAAAAAAATAAAATAAAAATTCTCTCTCTCTCTCTACATAAACATACATACATACATATATATATAATGAATTTAGTTATCATAATATTAATAATGTTTTCATTTTTTGGATTGATATACTTGTATTTAGCGCAGCCGAAAAAATTTTAAAAAAAATTCTCTCTTTCTCTACATAAACATACATACATATACATACATACATATATATATATATAATATATATATATATATATATATATATATAGATATATATATATAGATAGATAGATAGATAGATAAGGTTAGCCAAGAAGTCTAAGGAGGTCATTGAGAAGTGGAATCAATCTTGATCCTTCATGTATTATTCCAATATGTTTTTTAGCACTTGTAGTATATATATATACACGGTACACTTGTAGAATACTAATTTTATGGAAATATATTGAATTTCTTAATGATAGATTTTGAATAAAAGTTAAAGGTTCTGTTTTACTAATAATAAAATATAAAATATAAAACTCTCGATAATTTATTGAAATTATAATTATTATGTATAATCATGATATTGCTATCTAACTCTATACATATTTATATATATTCTTTAAGTCATAAAAGAAAAGATAAAGATATCCTCAGTTTGATACAATAAGAACGCATTATAAATGTTATGTACTGTTGTCAGTTTAAAATTTCTTCTGTTTAAAAATTAGACTTTGTGACTATAACTTGTGACGAATTTAAATTAATTGAAGTTGTGATGAATTTGGATACCAATTCATTAAACAATATAAGAATAAAAATTAGTATATATATATATATATATAAACAAAATGTTGTTTTTAATAATAGGTATGCTTATTATCTAACAAAAGATGATGGAGATTGATTTAAGTTTTATAATTACAAATGTCAAAGTTTTGGTGCTTTCCTTGAATTAATGATGGATGGAACAAAGCACTTCATTTTTATATTTGCTTTTTAAAATTATATATATATATATATATATATATATATATATATATATGTATTAATAGCCACACATTTCTTAATTATGCTTAATATGTCTTTACCTCTTTGTAATGTTGGAGAGATTTAGTTGGTGAAATTTATTCATAAGACCTAATTAGTAAAAGTCTATATTATTTACTTTTCCTATTAATTTAGATTTATATTGAGATGCGCTTATTAAATCTGATTCTTTTTCGAATAATATTTTACTTTAACTTTTATATAATACTTATTATGAAAACATAACCAAAGCTTTATGAAAGTGAAGAACATATATTATTAGGAATTATATTAATGACTTATCTAAAAAGACGAAATCAAATGTAACCCTAAATGAAAGTGAAGAGGTTAGGAGCTCTCTCGAACTTAAGTGATGTTATCGGAGTACTTAGGGTTAGAACTTACTTCTCATAATTGATCTACCAGTCTTGAATATAGATTATTCTAACAAAAGCTACTTATAGTTGAGATTTATTTAAGCCATTTCGTTTCATAAAATCCGTTGTCTTATTTTTCCTCTTTTGGTAATTTATATAAACGGGATTTCAAACAACATCTGACTCTTTATCAGAAAGAAGCTCTCTCTACACCTATCTTTGCATAAACAAAGTTTGAACTCGAAATTTTGTTAATGAGAAATTAAACTTTTCTATTTGAATCAACAAGTTTTGGTAAAAGTATGTATTGTTAATGGGCTTGTGTAAACTCTATATTTTTCATGAGTGTTAGTCCAAATGGGCTTTCATTTGTATCTTAAGCCTTGGTGAGGTTGAAAGAAAATAAAAAAAAGCCCAAAACTAAAATCACGGGCTTTGTTAGTGATCCGAAAGTGTTTATTTGCCCCCTCCTCTTATTTATTTACGTTCTTTTTCTCTTAAAAATAACCATAATTTGTAAGTAAATATGGGGAAATACATATTTCCACTTAGCATAAATTAGTGTATATATATATAATATAATATAATATATAAAACAAAATAGCAAAAAAAGAAAATGGTTGTATTATCAACGAAGAAGAAAGTTGTTCTAAACAATCTTTTCCAAGTTGGTATTTCCAATCCATCATGGATTATTCTTATTCTAAATACAATTATTGCACAAATTATGTGTCACCATATGTATGCAGTCGTATAATTTTAACCATAAATGTGAATTGTGTTAAAAGTGTATTTTATATATATATAATATATATATATATATATATATATATATATATTGCATAGTTTGGTTGCAATTTCTTCTTTGTAGTGATTTGAATGAGCATATATCAATTTTCAACCTCCAAAGAAGCCCATAGATGATTCTTGAACAAACCGACTTATTTATACAAAAATAGATATATATATATAAATAAAATATTAATATGTGAAGTTGAATTGTATCCACCAAAGAAAAAAAAAAAAATATCTTCCTGATTTTATTTTTTCTGGAAAGAAACAAAAGTACTAAATAATCTAACGTAAAATGTTTGTATTTTCGCATGCAGTGATTTTGACAGGTTTCTGAAATGACCATCAATAAACCTTTTCATATAATATTATATGGCCATGATCAGCACCACTGTCACCACCACCACCATGGAAATATCCTGTTGAAGTCGAAGTCAAGATTACTTCATCTTTTAATTAGGTTTTTTTTTTTCTTTTTTTTTACTGCAAATTCTCACATGGGTCTTTGTTTCATCTGTCTCTATATTGTGCATCATCAATCCGACAAATAGCGTCTTGTGTAGACCTGAATTTCAGCTGAAGAATGGCTGACATCTATTTCAATATATATATATATATATATATATATATATATATATATAATATATATATATATATATATGTATGTATATGTATTGATCAAAAAGACATCATGCTGAAAGATCATGGTAAAATGTTTTCACTCAAAAAAAATATTGATTTCTCCCCATTCCTTTTTTCTCAGTTTTTGTCAATCAATTTCTGTTGATTGTCAACAATAGGGTTGTCTCTATAAGATATATATTGACAAGAAAACTCATAATCACCATGTAATCATGTTACATAAACAACGTTATTATCTGTTTTAACTCACTTAAACGTAATCTCACAAGTTTAAAACATGTTATTGAATAAAGAATTTAATTTAGGTCATGTTTAGTAATTGTCTAAATTTTTTTTAGACGAGTGATGTAAAACTTCATATCACGACATTAATATAATTAAAAGGGACGTTTATGTATTCACTTTCATAGTCATACTATATTAATTAAATTATAATGATTTATGTTTTTGTGTGATTTCTTTTGCTATAAATACTGATTAAATTTACTTTTAACTCAGATCACAATTCAAATATACAATATTTATAATATTATAAATGAGATTGTTTATTACATTTATTTGTGGCTTATAGGCTTATATTCGTAAAGTTTAAATTGATTATATATATATATATATATATATATATATATGTTTAATTTTGTAGAGAAAGGAAGGGTAGGAGAGTTGGTGGTGATGGAAGGGGAAAGAAATGTAATTGTAACATGAATTCATCAAGTGGGTTATGACAAACTTTTAGGTGTCCTAATCAAGGTCAAGAAGAAGGACTAATGAACTGTAGATTTGAGTACAACAGCATTTTGTCTTTCATCAATCATGCTACTGCTGCTGGTCCATTGTCCCTTTTTTTTCCCTTCAATTTTCTGCTTCAGTTGCTTTCAAGGTTATTTACAAAGTCAAAGTTAAAGCCTAGTGTTGCCCATTGGGTTCAAGTATTTGGACCTACCTGCCTCTCTCTCTCTCTTCATTTTTCAAATGCCTCAAATGGAATTCTTATTTCTTATAACTTTTACTCTAAAAATTTTAGAATTTCATCCTAACTCTTACTTTTTTACTCGTGATTTCATGCAATATTTACAACATAAGATTAATGATGAATACGAGATCGGCCTCGATAAATCCCAATTGGGAAGAACTTAATGGTACAGTAGATCTTAGAAATCTAAAATGCATCATTAAATAAAAAGTTTCATACTTTTACTTAATAACTATTTAATAAACTTTTAAACAAGTAATATGGGATTTTGGATCACAACAATACTTAAAATATATTGAAATAATGATTAAATCAGTTTTTTTTGTTAAATCATTTGATATTCAAGTCATCCAACTAATCCATATTCAATTCGAGTTACGGCCACAAAGTAGACTTCACGTTGACTCTTACCTGCAGTGTCCAACCTTTCACCTTGCATTTTTTTTAAATTTTTTTAATGTTGAGGAGATTAGATTGACTAATTAAAAGCCCAATAATTAAGATTCATATATATATATATATATATATATATTATATATATATTAATATATATCACTTGATAAGAGAGTATCTAATACACATTATAGAGCAATCATCATTTTTCAAGACATGGGGCCTAAGATACCCAAAATAATAATGGGCTTAAAGAAGATCATACTTTCCTTCATTATTATTCCTTTGTCTGTTTTTACAATTTTCCACTTTTGATGGCTCAACTTTGTACAATAATTGTACTATAAATAAATGGCATAATGAAAGAGGCTATAAAATTCTAAGGCATAAGCTTCTTGGTAAATAGTTCTCTTGTCTTTAGCGAAGTTAATGGTTTAACCTATAATTTATGTACGAAACCCTAATTTAGGATTAAAGCTTCCTTCTTAAGCGATCAAACCGACTGATAAAAATATAAATATGAGATATTGTTAAAAATAATGTACATTATATATAACTAATTATCATTAGAATCTTTCCTAAAAAAAAGAAAACGTAAGTCTACATTTCATCTCTAGTTGCTACTTTTAGCTAATAATGGTAAGTGTTTTGTACACAATAAAAAACTAGTTACTTCTCCCATATGATCAACTAAAGAATGTACATCTTCTTAACCTTTTTGTATTTACTCTATGTAGGGTTAATGATTTAATGTGTAAAAAAAGATACCTTGCTTATGTTCTTGATTAGAAGGTAGATATATGTTGTTTTTTTAAACTTGCAAACAATAATCTTGATATATATATATATATAGAGGGTTCGAAATACAAATATGAGTAATTATAAGAACGAAAATAAATAACAAGAATAGGAGATACATAAATTTACGTAGTTTAATTAAAAGACTTACATTTGCATGATGCACTGTTATTGTATTTCTTGCATTTACAATTAGGGTTTACAAATTACATGAGTAATTTATAAGAAGAGCTAATAACTTAGCCAAACATCATACAAATGTGAGGCTCTTACACTCCCACAAGTCATGCGACAAACAAATTTTTTTAATAATTATCAGACTCGACATATTTAACAATATGTAATATTGATATTCGGATAATCCAATCTTATATATATATATATAAAAGTTCAATTAAAAAAGTGGAAGAAAAAGACAAGGAAGCCGCAAACTTGTGGTGGTGGATTTTTAGGGTTCATCCCCATGCCTGCTGCACCCTCTTCCAACTTACATTCATGAATGGTACGTATAATAAGAAGTCTAAAGAAGAATGTTACGTGGCAATTTCAGTCTGAAGCAGAAAATATATAAAATAAATGTACTGAGACAAGATGTGACTTTTCTTCAATGAAAGAACAAATCACTCCTTTAGCTATGGCCTCAATTTCATGAACAATCAAAATCTTCCTAAAATTTAATTTTTATTTTTAAAAAATAAATTCACTTTTATATGACTTTTACAATATATATATATATATATTAAATTCAAAATTTTGTGTATTATTATAACTTTTCTTCAATCAAAATTAAATATTTTCACTAACTATATTTTCAATATTCGAAATTATTATTTTAATTAATTTAATTTTAATTTGGTTGACGTTTATATAATTTAATTCTAATTTTTAGACAATAAATATAGCATTCGTAATTATATATATATATATATATATATATTGAGGCAAGATGTGACTTTTCTTGGATGAAAGATCAAAACCCTCTGGTTAGATATAGTCTGAATTTGAGAAACCCTAATGACGACGGGGCAGGGATGAGATAATGGAGCCAAGTGGAAGAATGGCATTCAAATTTATAAACAGGTTGCATCTCGGTTTCTGTGACCATCTTTTTTTGTTTTAAACAAGGTTTTTCTAGAATTCTTTCTTGTACAAATCATAAAGGATAAGGTATTCACTTGTTTACATATTTGTAATAAATTTTTAATAATTTCATCCTCATGTATCCAAGATTTTTAATTTTCTATATTGAGTTTTGCATTTTACAAATGAAAATTATGTATTAGAAGAATTTTATCAAAACATATAATAGATTCTAATAGACTTCATCTATTGGAAAAACATTAACACTTAATATATATATATATTAAGTATGTAAAACGACTTTTAATTTATTCTTTTAACACTCTTCTTTATATATGAACTAATAATCATCGTATACAACATATTAAAAATATACATACTTTATTAACAGATTCAAATTTCACTTATCAAAATTTGAACTTTCGACTATTACTCTAATTTCACGTTAAAAGAGACACAATATATATATATATTATATATATATATACATACTTTATTAACAGATTCAAATTTCACTTATCAAAATTTGAACTTTCGACTATTACTCTAATTTCACGTTAAAAGAGACACAATATATATATATATATATATATATATCAAAGTGAAAAGATAAAAATGATGCACGGACAAAGTTAATTAAATTCACCACAAAATAATAATAATAATAATAAAAGAATTGGGAGAAGGTTAAAACATCAATATCATTTCACCAATTTTGTTTGCTTGATATGACTTTACACAACACTTTAAATCAAAACATTAATATTTATTAAACTTCAACATCATTTCTTTAAACAAGGATTAATTAATTTTCATAGCTAGCCTTTTTCTTTTCTTTGCATTTCAACATCATCAATCGAATACTCAAGTTAGATTAATTCTTTTCTTTAAATAACGGTTTGGTTATTTCTAAACCTAAAATGGCATTATTCCAAGAAACTGTTAGGTTCTTAGGACATAACATATCTAGGGGGCAAATTGTCCCAATCCAAAGGAGCATAGAATTTGCTTCAAAATTTCCTGATATCATAAAAGATAGAACTCAATTACAGAGATTTTTAGGAAGTCTAAACTATATAGCTCCCTACTATCCAAATATGGCTATAGATGCAGCCATCTTATATGATCGGCTCAAGAAAAACCCAAGCCTTGGACTAATGAACGTACTAAGGCTGTACAAAAAATTAAACAAAAGGTAAAAATATTATCATGCCTAATGCTGACCAATCATAATTGGGAAAAATTTGTAGAAACAGATGCCTCTAACATAGGATATGGAGGAATTCTAAAACAAAAATCTCCCCATAATAATCAGGAGTATTTGGTTAGATTTCATTCAGGAAAATGGAATTCTAGCCAAAAGAATTATGCTACAGTAGCCAAAGAGATATTGGCTATATTAAAATGTATATTAAAATTTCAGGATGATTTATATAATAAAAAATTTGTTATACGAACTGACTGCCAAGCAGCCAGATATATGTTTAATAAAGATTTTAAACATGATGTTTCTAAACAGATGTTTGCCAGATGGCAAGCCCAATTAGCACCATTTGATTTCGAAATAGTTTATAAAAAAGGTACTGATAATAGTTTGCCTGATTTTTTAACTCGTGAATTTATATCATGAATAACAATGTCATTGTAGATATGCAAGACAGAGGTGAATCCTCTTCAACCCTTTTTAGGGGCAGAAGAAGAGGTCAAAGTGCTTCCTCTTATAAAGGAAGAGGAGGTCGTGGGATTCCAATAATTCAACATGGAGAGAAACAGCTTATAGCAACCAATCTAACTCGAAAGGCTGCTCCTTTCTATAAAGAATACTTGGCTTATAAGGAATTATGTAGTAAAATCCAAGAGGGTAATACCCTATCCTATGCAGCAATGTTGCATGAAGAAGATCCAGATATTCTAGAATTCCTTTTTATTACGAATCCTTATAAAGAAGTCATACTTCTTTTGGAATTTGCAGACCTCAAATGGAGGGACAATGTCTAGAAATTAATGCAGAATTACTTAGATATAGAATCATATTCTGAACTTCTTATAAGAGCAGAGTGCATTATGAGCACATCCTTAAAATTACAGACACTGCTAAAATTCAGCATTTCAATCCAGCTCAATCAGCAAGTATTCATAATTTTAGTAAAATAATTATCAAACAAATTATAACTACTGAGGATTGGAGACTTTGTACACTTAAGCAAAGGGAATATACTATCCCTGGCACAAAGTCAGTAGTTAAATACAACTACTGGGATTATAAGGAAGCCTTTTATAAAGGTTTGTTTTATGAAAATAGCAATCATAAGCATACATGGTTCTTTAAAGTATGTTCCTCTCTTTATAAGGCGGAAATACCAAATTGGCTATACCAATGGTGGGATCAATACGGCCCTAAAATTGATATATTACCAGAACCGTATAAAGGGTTATACCAAGAATGTGTAAAAGTCTCATCGGCTTTAATACAAGCCACAACAAAGGATCAATTAATTGAAGGTATGCCTTCATTCTTATTTTTTACTGAATTCAGTATTCCTTGGATTTTGAAATAGTCTCCAACTATTGGAGAAACATTGCAAGGAATTCCTTGCATTCTAAGAAAGACCGAGACAAAATTCTGGAAGAAAATTTTTAAGCCTAATGAACATGGAATTATAGAAGGCCATTCAACAATTGATAATATTCAACAGGCCATCAAGGTATATACAGTACAATAGTCACAATCAGAAGTTTCTTAAATTACGAGCCCATTTCAACAGATGGCAAGAAGACTGAAAATTCAGTAAGGGACTGTTTCAACAACAGAGATGTTAAAAGCATATATGAAGGCTGTAAAAGAAGATTTTGTAAAAAAATTTGAAGTTGACACAGATGTTTCAATGCCATCCAAGTCAGCAATAAATTCTGAAGATAATATGGATGAAACTGATTAAATCGGGGCACAACCACCAGAAGATCCAGCACTGGTGTTCGAATAAATACTAAAATTCCTAAACCAATGGGAGAAAAATCCAGATCATGAGTCATCACCAACTCTAGGACCCAATAATAAAGGCAAAGCTGCCACCAACAAATAAGGACAACAAAGATGGCAGAAAAGTCAGCACATGGCCGACAAGCTTTAATAAAGCAGAACAAATTATTATCCTTATCTTGACTTTTATGGAAAAGAGGTGGCCGACAACAACTATTGCATCTTCGGTCCTATCTGAATTTGATAGAGGATTTCAAAAATCCAAAAAATATAGTGAGGCGAAATTGAGGTCCGACCTTAATGTATCTATAAATAAAGAACCAACTCCGGCAGAGAGGCAGGTTCAAGTTTTCAATTTTTCTTTTCTTTTCTTCAATTTCTCTTGAAAAAAAAAACTTTCTGTACTCTAGAAAAGTTTCCTTTCTTTGTAAAATCCTATAATAACAAGAGAAGAGTTTGACGATCTACAAGCTGTTTTGAGAGTCTTCATTTTAAATACTGTAAGTCTTTAAATTTCTAAGATTAACTATTATGTTAGTTTATAACTAACAATCTGTGTGATATACTACATGGCTTCATGATTATGGTAAAAAAATATGGAATTACAACATAACATGTAGAAATAAGTAGGGTAATTAGACATTTCGGCAGAAGTATATAGGAGCCTCCGTGGTATGCTGCTAGCCGTTTTAGCTAAAAATGAATGGCGATTTAGGCGTTTTTACATGACGGGAGTAGTCTATATGCATACTAGACGGAAGTGTTTAATGTGAAGCTTCCCTCATTGTCTATTTGTTACTTTGTATTTCAGACTTATTCTATGTTTTATGTTTTATTTATGTTATATGTTGGCTTAACCAGTATATCGACTAGAAACCCGAGGTTGAGGGCTACGGGTCCAATAATCTAGGCTATTGAAAGACTGAAAAGTTGTTTAGCTCCAGAATATCTCTAGTGTAAACAACGCCACGTACTTGGCTAAGCCTCTTTGTCTATTTGTTGTTTTGATTGTTATGTTATAGATAGATCCTAGGGTTGTAATGGTGTATATATATATATATAAATATTAAATTACGTTTTAAACTAAAGAGTTTATATTCTTTTATATAGTATTCATTAAATTATTATTTTAAACTAAAAGATATTTTTCTTTATTTAAGTATTGATAATATTTTAAATTATTATTTTAAAATAAAGGATATTTTTCTTAATTCCAATATTGTTAGATATTTTAAATTATTATTTTAAAATAAAGTATATATTTTTTAAATCTAGTATTATTATATATTTTAGAATGATAATGTTTTATACTGAAATTTTATAAAAGTAATGGGGGATAACTTGATGGATAGCAATGGGGGAACATTTCCACCATTTTTAAGATCTTCCATTGGCATGGATAAAAAGCCACCAAGATATAAGTAAGGCCATTTTCTAACGGGTATAAAGTTAGGAACTGATATCAGTTAAGACCATTCGTGAAACATTCAATTAATCTCCCAATAGTCAAAGAAAAGGAAAGAAAATAAAATAAAATAAAAGCAAATAAAAGAAAAAAAAGATATTGATTGAATGTTTGTTTTATTTTGTTCTAAAGTATGTAGGTTTTTGAATAAATTATTATGAAAGATTTATTTGCTGTTTATAGATAAAAGTATTGAAAAGTATTTATTGTTATTGTTATTATTTTAAGATTTATTACCTTTTATTATTTTCTGTTTAGAGATAAAAGTATTGAAAAATATTTATTGTTATTAATATCATTTTAAGATTTATTATCTTTTATCATTTTTTGATTTATAGGTAAAAAGTATTTTGAAGGTGTTTATTATTTTTATAAAGATATTTATTTTTAAATTGAAGATTTTTTTAAGGAAGGATTGTTCTGCCTACTGAGTATTTTTATACTCACCCCCCTATGTTTCCTTATGTTTCCCACCTTATAGATGACAGTGAAGATATTGAGTTAGAGGATGATGATTACTGGATGGATGACTTTGAATAAGAGTTTTAGAGTCTTTTTAGTTTGTTTGTCTTGTTAGAATAAACTTCTTATTGTATTGGGAGTTTGAACTTATTAAGTGGAGATTTGTTATTAAATAAAGTTTAAGATTCTGAATGATATTTTATGGATTATTTCAAGTTAATAGTTTATTTAATTGTTTTAGTTAATTGAAAGTAAGTGGCTTGACATTCTTTGGAGAAATCTAGGGAATGTAGCGGTGTTATGTCTTGAATTTAGGAATTTAGTTCACGAACTAAGCCCAGATTCGGGGGCGTGACACTGTGTCCCAACTGATAGGATGTAGTTTCCTTTTTTGAGCAGTAGTGTCCCATAGGAAGTTCCTAGAAAGTTTGTCAAGGCAGTTAAGGGTGAATTCAGGTAGTTTAAACATGTGCATGATATGAAGGGGGGGGGGGTGGGGCTAAATAGAGTAGTTTTTATAAGGGTGACTTTTCCAGGAAGAGATAAATACTTGTTTTCCCCAGAATGCAATCTATGTTTAACTTTATCAACTAGAAAGGCAAAAGAAGAGTGATTTAGTTTAGCAGAGGAAAGAGGAAAACCTAGATAAAGCCCTAGATTACTTGAAATAGTGATGTTGAAAGACGTTTATAGAATGTTTTTCAAATTTGCAGTCATGTTCTTAGAACAGAAGATCTTGGATTTTGAAAGACTAATCTTCTAACCCGAGAGATTTGAAAAAAGAGTGAGGGTTTTGGATATGGTTGCAATAGTCTTAGTATCAGTTCTAGCAAACAATATAACATCATTTGAAAAAACAGATGGGATATGGGGGGTCATCTTTAGAAACTCTTTTAGGGGTCCAAGAACTATTTTTAACCGCCTTACTGATCAAAAGGGAAAGATATTCCATACAGATAATAAAAAGGTAATAGGATATGGGATCTCCCTGCCTAATACCCTTACTAGGATAGAAAAAAGTTGTAGGGTTACCATTTATGAGAATAGACATAGAGGAGGAGCTAAGACTAGACATAATCAGTTTGATGAAATGGGGGGGGGGGGGGAATTTAAAGAAAGTAAGAGCAACTCTAATGAAGGACCACTCTACTCTATCAAAAGCCTTTTCCATATCCATTTTCAGAATAAAATGAGATCTCTTTGTTTTAGTGGTCCTAAGGTAGTGTAACACCTCTTGAACAATGATAGTATTGTCAGCAGTTCTTCTAGAAGATAAAAAATATTGCTTGGGTGTGAGAGATAATATTGTGAAGGAAAGATTTGATACGGTTAGCAAGAACTTTTCTTAAGACCTTGTAGATAGTGTTACAAAGATTAATAGGTCTAAATTGGGTGATTTTCTCAGCATTACTTTTCTTAGGGATAAGCACAATGTAGGTCTTGTTTAGTTCATGAGGAATAATAGCAGAATCTCATATGCTAAGAATAATAAAACAAACACTATCTTTGGTTGCTTTCCAAAAAGTTTGGAAGAACAAGGGGTGCAGACCATCAGGGCCCGGAGCTTTTAAAGTGCTAAAGCTAAAAATAGATTGTGTAATTTCATTAATAGTGCAAGGGGCAGACAGAAAAGTTTGATCCCTTGAGGAGAGAGCAGGATGAGGTATAGAGAACAAGTCCTTATGAAGATAGGAGAAAGAATGCTCAGTGATGTAGGCTTTCACAAAGTGATTTAGAATAAAATCGGAAATAGCTTCCTGGTTGAAAGACCAGGAGTTGTTATCAAATTTGAGCCCTATGATTCTATTCTTCCTATGCCTATTAATAGTAGATCTGTGGAAAATGAGGTGTTTTTATCACCTTCTTGAAGCCATTGAATTCTGGATTTCAACTTCCAGAATTCCTCCTCACTTCTAAGGATTTGTATGTATTGGAGGTTCAAGTCTTATTGGAGACCAACAAGATAGGAGTTGTAGGATTTATCTAGATACTTACTAATACCCTAGAGTCTAGCTAAAATGTTTGTCTTTTTTGTAGAAAATGTCTCCAAAATGATTTTGTGTTCTAGCTTTTGACATTGGCAGTGAACTTTTTTATGTTCTGAAAGTAATTGGTAGTGTCTTTCAAATATTGTGAAATAATATTGGGGAAAGTGGGGTCAAACGGCCACATAGATTCAAACCTAAAGGGTGTAGCTGTTACAACATTAGCCTAAAGAGTTAGTAAAATAGGCATGTGGTCAGAAGCAGGGCTAAAAAGATGAAAAATAGTAGAGTTAGAAAAACAATTTAACCATTTCTCATTACAAAGGAATCTATGCAGTCTCTCTCTTATGAGAGAGTGCTTGTTAGTCAGTCTTTTATTAGACCAAGTGAAAGAAGGGTCTTTGTAACCTAAGTCAATAAGGTTACATTTTTCTAATTTGGAGTGAAAGTGAGACATTTGTTGAAAGAGACAGGTTTGCCACCACTCTTCTCATCAATACTAGAGATTTTATTGAAATCTCCAGCCACAAGCCAAGGTAAATTATGCAAATTGCTAAGGTAAAGTAAAATTTTCCACAAAATACTCTTAGCCTACGTAGCAGACATAGTGTAGACAGCAGAAAGTAGGAAAGGGAATGAGTTTTTTACCTTAACCATAAGATGAAGCTCTTGGAATGTGAGGCCCAAAATTTCAGTCTGAATATCATCAGTCCACAGAACCAAAATACCCCACCCCCCCCCCCACCCCCCGAGCTCCCTTGAGCATCCACAAGATCATGGTTTGGGAAACCTAAGTTAGGAAGGTAAGTAAGCAGTCTAGTGTGGTTAATCTTAGTCTCAGTGAGGACAACAATAACAGGTTTATGGTAGCCCACTAGTTCCTTAAAAGCCATGTAAAAGTTAGGTTGGTTCATACCCCTACAATTCCATAGAATTGTGTTCATTAGGTATGGTTTGGATGGGTTTTGACTCATCTTCATTTTGTCCAGCCTGAACTTGGTTTCCTTCAAGTTTGATGGTAGTAGTGTGGGAATTAGAAATATAGTGTATTTTTTTAGTGGTTGAAGCTCCAACTGTTGGATTCACATTACCAGTGAGAATTTGGAAACTTCCTAGTGGCAAGAGAAGATGCAAGTTTTTGGACTGTTGGAGAGGAATTGGGCATCTTTGATGTTTTGGTGTATGTTTATAAACTCCAAGCTTGGAGTTTCCCTCATTCTTAGACTATTTGTATTTTGTGTGTTTGCTCTTGGTGTGGTTGTTTGGGATGTTATTTGTGGGGGCTGGTGAGTTATTGTTGGGTATGATTGTGCATCTGTTGTACTGGCAGCCCTATCACATAGGAAAATAGAGGCATATCTAGGGATAGTACTCGGTTCTGTGTCCATAACTGATTTTGCGTGGGTGCAACTTGATGGTAAGGCAGCCATGGTTGGCTGGCCACCATCTAGAAGAGCCAAGGGTTCTAATGGAAGCTCTCCAGACACATGTTCAGTGTTTCTTCAATTAGTATGGACATGAAGTGAGGATCCTGAATATTTATAGTAATGTTGTTGTTGACATTGAACTATAGGGTCAGGTTGGAACCCATCAATCCCCATTCCATGAATGAGGCTGGAGTGAAATTTGGTGGGTGAGGAACATTAAATATGATGTTTCCATTCTGTTGGAGGAGAGTAGCAGAATGGTGGGACAAATATGACTTCTTCTCCGAAAATAGTATTTTTTCCATCAATGGAATTTTTGACTTGGAACCTAAAATAATCAGGAATCCTATTCCCGAAAGCTGTGAAAATGTTTCAAATTTATTAAATGAACTTTTGAAAAAATCATCAAAGGCAGAGTTAAAGAGGCAATTGAAGGAATTATTATCAGACTCCGAAGAAGACAATGATACTGAAAGTCATAAATCGGATGACACCATGAGGGATTCTCAAACACAGTAAGAATCCTTCCAAGTTATTATTTTGGCTAAATTTAATGGCCGACAACATATCACTGTTTATCAAATATGATTTGTCCGTCTGCTTCATAAGGGCAGTTTTTAACTCTAGGAAAAGAACAAGTCATTACTTTTCTATTGGAGGGCTTTTTTGAACGACATCTTAAAACCATATACTTAATTCTGTATATGTTACATCGATGATGTATTAATATTCTCAAGTAGCATAGAACATCATGTTAAACATTTAAAAGCATTTATTATTGCCATAATTCATGCGGGAATGGTTATTTTCGCAAGAAAAATTAAACTTTTTCAAACCGAAATTAGGTTCTTAGGACACATTATCAAAGAAGGGATAATATTCCCTATAGACAGGTCTATTACTTTTGCAGACAAATTCCCTGATAAAATTAGGGATAAGACACAATTACAAAGATTCCTAGGGAGTCTTAATTATGTGGCACATTTCTATTAAAATTTGGTGCAAGAAGCTAAGCTTTGTTTGAAAGGCAGAAAAATCCTCCAGAATGGACAGAAGCCCACACAGAGGCGGTTATAAAAATTAAAATAAAATTAAAGAAATTCCTTGTCTGGCAATAGCCAACCCAGATGCTTTTAAAATAATAGAAACCGATGCATCAGAAATAGGTTATGGAGGTATCCTAAAATAGAGGATAAATAATAAAGAAACCCTCGTTAGATTTGCCTCTAGCATTGGCAAGGACCAAGAAAAATTACTCTACGGTGAAAAAGGAAATCCTATCACTTGTATTATGTGTACAAAAATTTGAAAGTGATCTAATAAACCAAAAATTTCTTATTAGAATTGATTGTAGTGCAGCTAAAGATATTTTAAAAAGGATGTTAAAATTTAGCATCTAAACAAATCTTTGCCAGATGGCAAGGAATTCTATCAGTATTTGATTTCGATATTGAATTCATTAAAGGAACTAGTAATTCTTTACCAGATTTCCTAACTAGAGAATTTTTGCAGGGAAAATTGATGAATCTTCAAAAGGACAAGGGGAAGAGAAAGGCGGAGGAGCCTAAAAATAAAGGGCGGGCTATGCAGCCTTATAAGGCAGCCATGGAAAAAACCCCCGAACAGCTTAAAGCAGAAGCATTGGGAAAAATACTTCCAGAACTTAGACTTAGGGAAGATGCTTATAGCATTGCTTTAAAAATCTGGCGCAAGATGCTAAGCCTTTGTTTGAAAGGCTGAGGAAAAATCCTCCAGAATGGACATAAGCCCACACAGAGGCGGTTATAAAAATTAAAAATAAAATTAAATAAATTCCTTGTCTGGCAATAGCCAACCCAGATGCTTTTAAAATAGTAGAAATCGATGCATCAGAAATAGGTTATGGAGGTATCCTAAAATAGAGGATAAATAATAAAGAAACCCTCGTTAGATTTGCCCCTGGCATTTGGCAAGGACCAAGAAAAACTTACTCTACGGTCAAAAAGGAAATCCTATCACATGTATTATGTGTACAAAAATTTCAAAGTGATCTAATAAACCAAAAATTTCTTATTAGAATTGATTGCAGCGCAGCTAAAGATATTTTAAAAAAGGATGTTAAAATTTTAGCATCTAAACAAATCTTTGCCAGATGGCAAGGAATTCTATCAGTATTTGATTTCGATATTGAATTCATTAAAGGAACTAGTAATTCTTTACCAGATTTCCTAACTAGAGAATTTTTGCAGGGAAAAATTGATGAATCTTCAAAAGGACAAGGGGAAGAGAAAGGCGGAGGAGCCTAAAAATAAAGGGCGGGCTATGCAGCCTTATAAGGCAGCCATGGAAAAAACCCCCGAACAGCTTAAAGCAGAAGCATTGGGAAAAATACTTCCAGAACTTAGACTTAGGGAAGATGCTTATAGCATTGCTTTAAAAATCTGGCGCAAGATGCTAAGCCTTTGTTTGAAAGGCTGAGGAAAAATCCTCCAGAATGGACATAAGCCCACACAGAGGCGGTTATAAAAATTAAAAAAAATTAAATAAATTCCTTGTCTGGCAATAGCCAACCCAGATGCTTTTAAAATAGTAGAAATCGATGCATCAGAAATAGGTTATGGAGGTATCCTAAAATAGAGGATAAATAATAAAGAAACCCTCGTTAGATTTGCCCCTGGCATTTGGCAAGGACCAAGAAAAACTTACTCTACGGTCAAAAAGGAAATCCTATCACATGTATTATGTGTACAAAAATTTCAAAGTGATCTAATAAACCAAAAATTTCTTATTAGAATTGATTGCAGCGCAGCTAAAGATATTTTAAAAAAGGATGTTAAAATTTTAGCATCTAAACAAATCTTTGCCAGATGGCAAGGAATTCTATCAGTATTTGATTTCGATATTGAATTCATTAAAGGAACTAGTAATTCTTTACCAGATTTCCTAACTAGAGAATTTTTGCAGGGAAAAATTGATGAATCTTCAAAAGGACAAGGGGAAGAGAAAGGCGGAGGAGCCTAAAAATAAAGGGCGGGCTATGCAGCCTTATAAGGCAGCCATGGAAAAAACCCCGAACAGCTTAAAGCAGAAGCATTGGGAAAAATACCTCCAGAACTCAGACTTAGGGAAGATGCTTATGATAACTCTAAAATAATAGAGTTATTCACATATGTTTTGCCCTTAATTTGAACCCAATTTCATGACTTGTGCAAAGGTTTTTGAGTTAAAATGCACCAAATTGATTAATTCCTTTCTCCATTTTAATTTTGTGGATTAATTGTAAAAATGGCCATTTTAATTATTTAAATTCCTAAATTTTTTTATAATTAAATTCCATTACTAACATTTAAATTTGTGCAGGATTTCACATAAAAGGTGATGAAATTTTTGGATCCAATTGCAAAAGGGTAAAAAGGGAATTTTTTGATTGAAATTGGTCAAAAAGAATTGGATAAAATATTGACCAATTTAGAATAAATTGGAAATTGGTGGATGGTTGATTTCTCTGTTGTCCGTTACTAATATATATATATATGCACATGCAAGTTGACAAGTGGGCACAAAAGACAAAAGAAAAAGGACAAAGAATGAAGGATGGAACGGCAGTAGGTGCTCATTTCAGGCAGAATTTCAGGAGGGAAAGCAGCTGCAATTGTATATATATATATATATATATATATATATATATATATTCTCGAACTCCAAATCAATTATAGCTAAAGATAAGATAAAATACATACATATTACAGCTAACCATTCGGTGAAATCCCGCAAAAGTAAATTGAAATTTCTGAATTTCTGGATTCGGAAATTAGTTAAATCCAGCTGGCGTTGTGACTCACCACTGGAAGAATCGGCAGCATCACAAAAATACCGGGCAGATGTAGGTTGTTTTGGGAGAGTAATGGACAGCTGTCAATGATGCACAACAAGTTCGGGAAGCAAGAAGAGAAATTCGAAGTTTAAAAGAAGAAGAAAAAAAAGTAGAGAAAGGTATGGGGGAGAGGAAGAGAGGAGTAATATTGTAAGTACCGTAGAGATAGTTTGTTTGTGTTTAGTTTCGGGCAGCTTAGAATATAGGCAGTGGGTAGTGTGTTTTAGAGTGTTTTAGAGTCTAGATCGAGTGGAAACGAACCAGAGAAAGCTGGGGCGACTTTGCAGGAATTTTCCGGGTTGTTCATGATCGAGGGCAGCAGCACCACGCAGAGGGAACGAAGGGCAGCAGCACGTTGATTAAATTTGATTTGGGCAGTAGGGTGATCTCCGACCCAGAGTAATCCTCTCTCCATTTCGTCAATTTGCTACTGTTTTGTAATTGAATGTTCTTCAAATTGCTACTGTTTTGTAATTGAATATTCTTGGTGATATGAGAATGTTTACATGAGTTCAAGGATTGATTAAAAATGTTTTGGGATATGTATGTTTTCCGTCTTGGGATTGGCTCCGTTGATTGGTGTCACTATGGACCTAGGGATTGTTTTTTCCTATTCCTTTAATCCTTGTCTTTCATGATTCGTTTTAGCAAAATATATATTCATAACCTGAAGGTGTTGTAGTCTAGTAAATTATAAACATGTGGAAAAACGTAATGTGGCATAAGATGAATACAATGCATAAGTTTTGTGTATCGTTTTCTTTATTGATGCTTGTATGGGGCATGCTTAGTTTATTCATGCAATTACTTAAATGGAATAGGAATAACTTGCGGTTACGACTGTCCAAGTTATGTATCGAACTAGTATCTGGCTTTCTAACCGGAAGGGGTCTAGTTGACACGTTAATTGCATGGCACTTGCTTGAGGCGCATGACCGTGCGGTCAATATTGCAGGGGACACGACCAATTTCACTGCCTTGTGTTGTTCTAGGTTCACGGTACTTCGTACTCCATGAGACGATGTTATCGGGGGCTTAGACTAGTAGGCTATGTAGTCTGGGTAGAACCAGACCGCTGTAGTGTTAATTTGGAAACCGAAAAGCATGCTTAGCATTCTTGGATTCACTACTGGTTTATGTTTGCATTTTTGGCTTGATTTTTACAGCATTGTATTACCCGTTGTGTTCTTATGGTAAATTTCCAATAGGTTGTCTTGTAGAAGTAGTTAGGTAGAATTGCTACGGCATTTGGGTTGCTGCAGCATTTCTGTTGCTGCAGCATTTCTGTTGTTGCAGCGGTCTCTGTTGTTGCAGCAGTATCTTAGCACTAGCTTAGCAGTAGCTTAACCTCCGAATCTCCACCCATTTTTCATCATTCTTTTATTCTTTTAACCAGATGTAAATCATGTTTGCATGTATAATTGGCATACAAAATCTCTGTGGGATTGATAATCTTGTACTTAGGTACATATATTACTTGTTGACCGGTGTATACTTGCACTTGTTAAGATTGCGTTGATTTATTCTATTTTATTATCTTCTCAATTTGTGACACACGCACATAACGCAACAAGTTTTTGGCGCCGTTACTGGGGATTTTGGAGTCAATTGTTTGTAAATACTGTTTGCATTTGGTTACTTTTGTTGTTTTATGTTATACTCATTCTTGAGCTTATGAGATTATTGAAATGATGTATGAGGGACGAATAAATATGCATGGGCTGAACTGTTTTTGTGAATTATTGATCTGCATTAGTTGTTAAATTTCAGCTTGTGTATCATTCATTCCTTAGCGTGTGCTATTTTGCATGAGTAAAACGCGCAAGGGCTCTCAAGCTACAGTGCTGCCACTTGATCCAGAGATTGAGAGAACTACCAAGGCGTTGAGGAAAAAGAAACAAACCAAGGACAAGGTAGACATGGCAGAGCAGCGTGTTGTAGAAAATGAACATGTCTATAATCCTGTGGTGTTGGCAGACGATAGGGACCATGCTATTCGACAGTATGCGGTCCCTATGTTTAATGAATTGAATCCAAGCATTGTAAGACCAGAGATTACTGCAGCCCAGTTCGAGCTGAAACCGGTGATGTTTCAAATGTTGCAAACGGGATAGCAGATGAAGTGTTGAAGCTGAAATTGTTCTCGTACTCCCTAAGACCTCTACAACAACCACCACCTTCAAACGCTTTAGAAAATATGATGAGATACTTCATGGCAAGAACAGAAACAACTCTCCAAAGACTATCATCTACTGTGTGGAACTTGGAAAGCCAAATGGGGCAGTTAGCCCAAGAGATGAGAAACAGACCACAAGGATCACTTACGAGTGATATAGAGAATCCAAGGAGAGACGAAACGAACATTGCAAAGCGATAACACTATGAAGTGGCAGAATACTGGACGAGCTAAAAATGAAGTCTGGAGCAGCTGAGAAGACCAGTGAGTCCAGCCAGAATGCAGAAATTCTAGTAGTTGGGAAAAAATCAGGGGAGCCAAATGCTGCAGCAAAACAGTATTCCAGAACAGCCGAATGCTGCAGCATCGCAACTGCCGCAGAAAAATACCATTCCAGAACAGCGGAGATGCTACAGCAATGCAATATTCCAGAGAGTGCTACGTGAAGGACTCTTATCAAAGCCATGAAATTCCATGATGAAGGTGAGGAGTGTTTTTGAATCACCACAAGTGATTCTCGGGCAGAAAAAGATGAAGAGCAAGATGAGGATGCAGAGGATGCATTGACGGAGGAAAGTCTACATAATGATGGCAATGTGGAGACCGAAGTACATTCAGCTTGGTTAGAAGCAAACCCCCAAAGGTTCAAATTTCGCGCGCAATTTGAATCCTTGGAGTTGTCTTCTCGAGATTTCAAGATAACAAAACCTTCAGTTGAAGAACCAACATAGCTGGAATTGAAGCAATTATCGCAGCATTTGAAGTATGGTTTTCTAGGGGCAGAATCTACACTGCCAGTAATCATTTCAGCACTGCTAAGTGCGAAACAGGGGCAGAATTGCTTGGAGCTTTGCAGCAGCATAAGAACGCTATGTGCTGGACCATAGCTTACATCAAAGGTATATGACTAACCTTATGCATGCACAAGATAATTTTGGAAGACAATTCCAAAAATTTAATAGAAGGGCAGAAATGATTAAATCCAATTACGAAGGAAGTAGTAAAGGAACAAAATTATCCAGTGGCTAGATTTTGGCATTATTTATCCTATATCTAACAGCGCTGGGGATGGAGAATTTGCATGGATTACAAGAAGATAAACAAAGCCACAAGAAACAACTGCTTCACACTGCCTTTCATTGATCAAATGTTGGATAGGTTGGCTGGACGAGATTCTGATTGCTTTCTGGATGGTATTCTGGTTATAATCAAATTGTTGTAGCACTAGAGGACCAGAACATAACGACCTTCACTTGTCCTTATGGTACTTTAGCATTCAGAAGAATGCCATTCAGACTGTGTAATGCTCCAGCAATGTTCCAACGATATATGATGGCCATTTTCACATATATGGTGAAGCAATATTTAGAGGTTTTCATGAATGACTTCTCCATATTTGGGGACTCTTTTGAAAAATGCTTAGAGAATTTGGCCAAGGTGCTTAAACATTGTGAGGACACCAACCTAGTCCTCAATTGGAAGAAGTGTCACTTCATGGTTAAAGAAGACATTGTGCAAAACTCTTCACCTATAATACTTGTCGATGCTAAGTAGTTAATTGAGCACAATCTATAAGTGAACACTTTCATCTATTATTTTTTGCATTTCTTTTTATTTCGTTTTTCTTATTTCTTCTTGTTTGTTTTTTTTTTTCAGCATTCGATTTCTTTTCCTTATTTTGTTTTAATTATTGTTCTTTTATTTTCAGGTGCTTCAATGCGGAATTAATGGCTGTTTACTCCTAAGTTTCTTTCAGAATTTTCAGAATTGGTTTTGAGACTTCAATTTCATATTGCACTGCCGTTTTCTCTCTCTCTTATTGGTACTCTTCTGCTTGTTAATACAGGTATGTCTATGGTCAAAGAGCAAAAGGAGTCAAGGCTATTTTATTAAAGAAATGGGACTTGCCACTGCCTCTCAGCAGAAATGCTGTGACAATAGGCTGCCACACACCGACAAAGCCATTCAAGGCTGCCTTAGTCCAATTTCAATTTCAAAATTCAGGCGGTGCCATTCAACAAGGGACTGCCATGAATTGATTACTTATGCAAGCAGCCCTAGTTCCTTTCAATTTCAAAATTTTCAATGGGTGGCATACAACTAGAACTTGTTGGGAAAAAAAAAGGTTAGTTTAATTTTTATATTTTATTTGTGGAGAATGTGTGTGAATTGAAAAGACCAAGAGAGAAAGAAGTGGGGAGTTATCTAAAGGACACAAATTTCTCTACACACACGGTCTTCTACTTTCCTTCTCTTCAAACTCACTTTTCAGCCTTCAACAAACCAGAAGATTCAAGGTTAGTACTCACTTTTCTACATTTTTATTTCTTCTCGGTAATGTGAGTTGGTGTATGGTACTTGCAAGAAAAAAAATTCTGGTTCATTTCTCTTATCTTACTGTGCGTATACATTCCTTGAGTAGCATGTATAGAATTTATGGAGTACAATTTTTGCATTACCAATGGATAGAGGATTGTATTGGCTGTATTTAGGGTTCTAGTTATACTTGAGTTCTTGTGTGTGAGCATGCTTGTAGAAATGACAGATCTGCCAGTTGATGTGTATCTCGGTTTATTGTGTTGGGCAGAAGGGTGGTTATGATTCAAAACGAATTTCATGTCTTAATGGTCTTCATGTTTTTACTTAGTAACAATGCCGCCTGAATTGTGGGTAAATTTGTGTTTGCTTTCTTCTCACCCGAGAATTGAGAACTTATGTGCCACTAATGCTGTTGTGTTACATTTTCTTTACATGCTCCTACATTGCATTTATATATTTTATGTTCGGATAATGTAAAGATGCCAAAGATCAAACAGGTTGCACGAAAGATTGTTATTATGGAAAAATTTGCTTCCCTTGATGCTGAAACAAGATATGAGGAATTGTACAGGGAGCGAGCCTTGCTAGCTGATTTGGAGTTCATTTTAACTGGCGAGGAACCATACCCACTGCCCTCGGCTACCCTAGCAGCCATACAGAGACTAAATTGGGAGAGTTTGTGTAACCAAAGAATTGATCCGGACCCTTCCGTGAACACTCCTCAGAACATGGAAGATGACGGCAACGATGAATGATGAACTCTCCTGATCTTGTGGGAGTGGTTTCTATCCTATTTTTCTCTACTTCCCGCTGACTTTATTTGTACTGTTATGTTTTTATCTCCGTTCATTTCCGGTGCTTCGTGTTGAACTAGTTTTTCCCTTTTTATGATCAGTCCAATGGCATGTTTTCCCCCTGTTGCTACAGCAATGAGGACATTGCTCCTCTTCAGTTTGGGGGAGGATGTCCTTTTGCCAGTTCAAGAGCATTTCTTGCTATTAAAGTGAATGCATACGTTTATTGCTGTGGTTTTTTATGAATGAGCTGAATGAATGTGTTATTGCTCCTGCATTATCTATTGAATCTCGCTAGCATGATCATACTCTAGTGAATCATTTTAGCAGGATTATGTAAATTTGGGAAGATTATTTATGATGATAATTCATGTTGATATGATTTCATAACTCTTGTATGGTAGTGAGCCTTTAGTACTTAGAATATGTTGATATTAACTAGATTTAAGTGAAAATTTTTGCTCCCACCAAAATTTTTGCACATAGTCTTACTTGGAGATTTCATGTTTATAACAAGAGTTAGCTTTGGTATGAAGGTTCAGAATCTTTAGACTCGTTTGTTATATCTCTTGAGGTGAAATCCTAGTAGATTTGGTAATATAGAAATGATTAAGGCATGTTCTTGAATCGTTTGAGCCTTTCTAGCTTACCCTAATGCATTTTATTTCCTTAGTTAAACCAAGTTGAGCTTAAGCCAAAATTTTTTGACACCCTTATTTAATAGCCACTTATCCTAAATGTTTTGCATGTATCCATTCTTTGTTTTCCCTAAACTTGATCTTAGTCTGCTATAAACACTGCTGAACATAAGTTTGGGGGTATGCGGAGAATGCTGCATTACAGAGCATAGAAATGTTGTAGAATTGCTGCAGCATTGTCATTGCTGCAGCATTGGTGTTGCTGCAGCAGTATCATTTTTTACTGGATCGGTGGTAGTTAATTGTTTTATGAAATTATGTTATGAATGCTCTAAGTATTGAGGATATGTTTTTTTTAAAAAAAATATGTGTGAAAAATGAAAGAAACATCTTTACGCAAAAAAAAGAAAAAGGGTGTGAAGGAATGCTGCAGCATTAACATCGCCGCAGCATTGGTAATGTTGCAGCATTTATGTTGCTGCAGCATTTTGACTCAGTGTGAAAAAAAAAAGAGAACAAAAAGAGCAAAAGGAAATACATATTATGCTTCTTTGTGGTCAAATGCTATATATTGATTGTGGTTAAATGCTGCACTTATTACTGAAGCAGGGTGTAAATATTTATGCTCCTTGAGTTGTGAAAAAAAATGAGAAAAATGATGGCATTGGGTTGAAGTTCATGGCAGACTAGGACTAAGTTTTGAGCCTACTTTTTATCTATATTTTTCCTACCTTAGCCTTAGCCTACATTACAACCAAATTAAGACCTCTTTGATCTTTATTGCTGAATTTGCTACATTAGTGGAGAGTGGTGTAATAGATTGAGTCTGAAGATGCAAAATGAATCTTAGGATTACCATACGTTGACTTATGAATGAGAGATTGAAAAGGAAAGACTATTCACACACACACGGGAGGAGATCTTTGAGCTTGATTTAGTTAATGTTCTGATATTTGAGGAACTTGGGTCATGAACATATTAGAGTTTTGTTTCACATCTTTGATCTGAAAATATGATCCCAAATTTGCCTATGATTGTTGGATGATTCTGGACATGAATTGTTGTATTGTTTGCTTGAGTTTTATTGATCTATCTTATCTGCTGCAGCATTGCTCGGGACGAGCAATGAGCTAAGTTTGGGGGTGTGATAACTCTAAAATAATAGAGTTATTCACATATGTTTTGCCCTTAATTTGAACCCAATTTCATGACTTATGCAAAGGTTTTTGAGTTAAAATGCACCAAATTGATTAATTCCTTTCTCCATTTTAATTTTGTGTATTAATTGTAAAAATGGTCATTTTAATTATTTAAATTCCTAAATTTTATTATAATTAAATTCCATTACTAACATTTAAATTTGTGCAGGATTTCACATAAAAGGTGATGAAATTTTTGGATCCAATTGCAAAAGGGTAAAAAGGGAATTTTTTGATTGAAATTGGTCAAAAGGAATTGGATAAAATATTGACCAATTTAGAAGGAATTGGGAATTGGTGGATGGTTGATTTCTCTGTTGTCCGTTACTAATATATATATATATATATATGCACATGCAAGTTGACAAGTGGGCACAAAAGACAAAAGAAAAAGGACAAAGCATGAAGGATGGAACGGTAGTAGGTGCTCATTTCAGGCAGAATTTCAGGAGGGAAAGCAGCTGCAATTGTTTTATATATATATATATATATATTCTCAAACTCCAAATCAATTACAACTGAAGATAAGACAAAATACATACATATTGCAGCTAAGTATTCGGTGAAATCCCGCATAAGTAAATTGAAATTTCTGAATTTTTGGATTCAGAAATTAGTTAAATCCAGCTGGCGTTGTGACTCACCACTGGAAGAATCGGCAGCAGCACAAAAATACCGGGCAGATGTAGGTTGTTTTGGGAGAGTAATGGACAGCTGTCAATGATGCACAACAAGTTCGGGAAGCAAGAAGAGAAATTCGAAGGTTAAAATAAGAAGAAAAAAAAGTAGAGAAAGGCTTGGGGAGAGGAAGAGACGAGTAATATTGTAAGTACCGTAGAGATAGTTTGTTTGTGTTTAGTTTCGGGCAGCTTAGAATATAGGCAGTGGGTAGTGTGTTTTAGAGTGTTTCAGAGTCTAGATCAAGTGGAAACGAACCAGAGAAAGCTGGGGCGACTTTGCTGGAATTTTCCGGGTTGTTCATGATCGAGGGCAGCACCACCACGCAGAGGGAACGAAGGGCAGCAGCACGTTGATTAAATTTGATTTGGGCAGTAGGGTCATCTCCGACCCAGAGTAATCCTCTCTCCATTTCGTCAATTTGCTACTGTTTTGCAATTGAATGTTCTTCAAATTGCTACTATTTTGTAATTGAATATTCTTGGTGATATGAGAATGTTTACATGAGTTCAAGGATTGATTAAAAATGTTTTGGGATATATATGTTTTCCGTCTTGGGGTTTGGCTCCGTTGATTGGTGTCACTATGGACCTAGGGACTGTTTTTTCCTATTACTTTAATCCTTGTCTTTCATGATTCGTTTTAGCAAAATATATATTCATAACCTGAAGGTGCTGTAGTCTAGTAAATTATAAACATGTGGAAAAACGTAATGTGGCATAAGATGAATAGAATGCATAAGTTTTGTGTATCATTTTCTTTATTGATGCTTGTATGGGGCATGCTTAGTTTATTCATGCAATTACTTAAATGGATTAGGAATAACTTGCGGTTACGACTGTCCAAGTTATGTATCGAACTAGTATCTGGCTTTCTAACCGGAAGGGGTCTAGTTGACACGTTAATTGCATGGCACTTGCTTGAGGCGCATGACCGTGCGGTCAATATTGCAGGGGACACTACCAATTTCACTGCCTTGTGTTGTTCTAGGTTCACGGTACTTCGTACTCCACGAGACGATGTAGGCTAAGTAGTCTGGGTAGAACCAGATCGCTGTAGTGTTAATTTGGAAACCGAAAAGCATGCTTAGCATTCTTGGATTCACTACTGGTTTATGTTTGCATTTTTGGCTTGATTTTTACAACATTGTATTACCCGTTGTGTTCTTATGGTAAATTTCCAGTATGTTGTCTTGTAGAAGTAGTTAGGTAGAATTGCTACGGCATTTGGGTTGCTGCAGCATTTCTGTTGCTGCAGCATTTCTGTTGTTGCAGCAGTCTCTGTTGCTGCAGCAGTATCTTAGCACTAGCTTAGCAGTAGCTTAACCTCCGAATCTCCACCCATTTTTCATCATTCTTTTATTCTTTTAACCAGATGTAAATCATGTTTGCATGTATAATTGGCATACAAAATCTCTGTGGGATCGATAATCTTGTACTTAGGTACATATATTACTTATTGACCGGTGTATACTTGCACTTGTTAAGATTGCGTTGATTTATTCTATTTTATTATCTTCTCAATTTGTGACACACGCACATAATGCAACAGCTTATAGCATTGCTTTAAAAACTAACAATACTAATGAGTATGTCTACCCATACATACCACTTTCTACATAATGGTTAATACCTATTGAGCATAAATATGCTCATTTATCACCATGTGATATAGCGGCCTTTTATCTCCAAGATAATGCTGATCCTTTCAATTTCTCCAAAATCTATCAATAATATTTTGCTATTCTGGACTCTACAAAATCAGTAATATCCGGGAATGAATGGGCTTATTCAAAAGCCTATATCAGAAAAGTAATAACACCTGAAGAATGGAATGGAGACTTATATCGTTTCTACGAAATCCCTAAGGAAAAAAGAAACCTCTATGCTTATACCCATGAAAAATATTAGTTTAACTACTTTGACTATATCAAGGCATGGAAAGGAGTCCTCTGTTATGACAACAGACAAAGGAAGCATAGCTGGTTTATCCAGTTCAAAGACTGCAATACCAAAAATCTCTCACAATGGTTTATTTATTGGTTTTTCAAATATGGATTAAATCCTATCATCTTACCAGATAAAATTAGGGCTAAATATGAAGACTTTTACAACACAAACAGTTCCCTTGCTAATAAGGAACTTATGTTCGTAGCCCTCTATCAAATACCATGGATCCTCAAATGGACCCTGAACGTGGCTAATCTGCCACTAGAAAAGTTTGGCACTCTACAAAATAAGATCCCTTATTTAGGAAGAAAAGTCTATATCAAATAGTGAGACAAATATGACTTCTTCTCTGAAAATAGTATTTTTTCCATCAATGGAATTTTTGACTTGGAACCTAAAATAATAAGGAATCCTATTCCCGAAAACTCTGAAAATGTTTCAAATTTATTAAATGAACTTTTGAAAAAAATCATCAAAGGCATAGTTAAAGAGGTAATTGAAGGAATTATTATCAGACTCTGAAGAAGACAATGATACTGAAAGTCATAAATCGGATGACACCATGAGGGATTCTCAAACACAGTAAGAATCCTTCCAAGTTATTATTTTGGCTAAATTTAATGGCCGACAACATATCACTGTTTTATCAACAGTAAAAAGATAATTTCACTATTCATCTTTTGACAAATTTAAACGATAATTGATGGCTTCCCGACTGATATGCTAAATAGGTGTTGTTTTACCATATGTTGATTATGAGTAATTAAGGACTTAGATTGACTAATTGTCACTTTTAGTCTCTATGCTGTCACTTAATCAGCCAGAACCTAAGGCAGAGTACCTATCGTGTAGCTAGTTTGTTGGAAAGTATCTACGATTTTATTAAATTAAATATCGTACTCCCAGGGAAGTGGTAACGACTTAGTAGTAACTAGCCTTTTACCCTAACTCTTATCTTATGATTCAGTTATGCAATCGTCATCAATAACTTTGATGAGAGGGTGATTCATTCTCCACTAGGTTTAAGTCTATTTAAGCCTAAAAGTGTTTTATAGATAATGTCATGATTTTATGTTATATTGTTCCTACATGTTGATTGACCTATCTTCGAGTGTTTTAGACATGTCTTGGCCTGGATTGCAACTATGTTCTGAGTCTAAAGGTGTACCACATCTGAGTCAACTAATAAACCGCCACATCGCCATTAATAGCCCTACTCACGGTTCAAGCTAAAGGCATCCATGAAAGCCCTATGTCACTTAGGGGATCATACCGCTCGCCCTAACGCCGGCATAAAAACGCAACTCAGCCTACTTAGACTACTCTAACAAACAGGGTGTTCTGTAGGTTATTTTATCTAATATGGCAGACACCAATACTAATTGATGTCTGTTAAACTAAATAGGTTATGAATAGACCGTGGTTAGGAATTGTCTATAACCCTAACTTTAGTTTAAAAGAAACTACATTAGACATGCAGACATAATGAATATTAAGCAGGTGGCTATTTCCGGAAAATCATAAGAACTTCAACACATATAGCAGATACTCATAAAAATCATAATCTAATATTCATAATCAATCTTTGGACAAACACAATACAAACATATAAAGAGAGGGACAGGGGGACTGATGCCATAAAGAAATCACCCTTTACTTAGTCTCGCCGATGGAGCAACTACTTGTATATGTCGTACTACTCGACCCGACTCTGCTCGACAGAACCTTCGGAGGACGCTTCCTCAGCCTAGTAGCTGGACTTTACCTTAATACCCAGCTTAAGCCCAGCCCTGTGGACTGACTCTTCGAATGCCTAGAGCCCTCTTAGGATCTCCTAATGAAATCCCGGGTATTCTATGAATACCAAAAACAAACCTATCTGTCGAACCCTAGGATCTGAGACTAATTCTCATAAACAAAGAAAACGAAACACTATCTAAGAAATATAAACTTTTATTGAACCCGAGTCTCTAAGTGACTTATGTACTCGAGAAAAATGTACACTTAAAGTCACTAAATGACTCAGATCGAGTGGAGAGGAATGATTTCAACTGAGGAAGGCTTGGGTATTTATAGCAGCTTTTTTGACTGAATTTTTCCAAGAATTTCGATGTGGGACTTGGAACTGCAGCTCGGGAAGCCCGTCCTAGATTGGGACGCCCGTCCTGGATTGTTGACCAGGTCAGGACGGCCGTCCCGAGTCCTGGACGCCCGTCCTGGCCTGTTGACCAGGTCAGGACGCCCATCCTGATTCGGGACACCCACCCCGATGTCTGAACTTCTGAAAAATTGCGTTTTTGCCCCGAAATTTGCCATTTTCTTCTACTTTTCACCTGACACTTCCAAAATCATATAAACTGTCAAATTGAGTTAATAACAAACAATTAAGACCGATTTGCCCTCAATTTCACCCTAAATTATGCCTAAAACATGCTAAAAATGTGATATGATTTATGCATATCAATAATAATTGCAGGTATCAAAAGCAAATTAATTAAGTTGCAAACTAGTTTGAAGTCCGTAAGAGATATTGCCAGAGATAGTGCCTATAAAAGACGGAAGACTCAAGCTATGGAGGACAAGCTTTTCTAGGCTAGTGACGAATAGGGTGGTTTGTCCGTCTGCTTCATAAGGTAAGTTTTTAACTCTAGGAAAAGAACAAGTCATTACTTTGTATTGATTTCTGTATAACAAAATAACATTTTCTGTATGTTTCATCATATTGAATCCTTCGGTTTTTATATCTAGACATAACAAATGAATTATATTTGGATCCTTTAAGGATAAAGTAAAATCTGGGAAATAGCTAAAATAAATTGGTCCTTCACAGAGACTAGATTCTACTATCCCTAATAAGGAGTCATGAAACCTAAAGTGTCGTTTATCTCTGACACAGATTATGGCTGAGGTATTTAGGCCTTTCCTAGTAGCTGGTTTTAAACAACCTGGACTTGCCCTAAATGAAGATACTTAAAAGTTTTCTTATGTTCATTGATTAACGATTGGGATAGGAGTTGGAATGAATTATATCCTGACCCAATAGGAATTGATTCTTCTATGGTTTTAATAATGTAATCTGAAGAAGATTCAAGCAAACCTTTATGTTTATAAACAGATAACTGCGATGGAATTTTCCAGTTCTAAATAGATTTTTCATAATTTTTTTAGATAATAATCTCTTTATTTTTATTATTATTATTACTACTTTCTTTACTACTTAAGATTTTTGTCAACCTATTCATTTCATCCCTTCACTGTCAACGATTTATGGTATTATCCCTCACACGCCCTCTTGGCTCTCACGGGACTACAAAGACCTACAACTTGAGTTTCAGAGATGAAAATAAGCAGATAAACCAAATTTTAAATAGTAAAGTGGTAGTAACAAATTATAATTAGAATCTAACAATTTTATTAAGAAAACTCACCAAAGAAGTATTATACATAAAGAGGTATTATACATAGCAATATGTATATAGTAACATACCTAGTACCAGTTGATAAACTGGAGATACTGGATTTTAAACAGCTGCATATGCAAATAAACTTGGCTCTGATACCAAATTCTTGAAATTGTTTTATTTTCTGAATATTTTCAAGAGTTTGTAATTTTTCTGATAATGTTTTGTAACTTAGCTCCTGAGATAAGGAATTAAGAAATTTTTCTTTTCTTTTAATTCTTTTTTGAATAAGATCTATCTCGTAATAACGAGGTTGAGTAATAAATCTGAATATTACCTCCTGTGAATTAATGGAGCTTGTAATCCCATTTTCATCTCTACTTTTAATCGGGTAAAGCATATGAAGAAATGGGTTTCCTAAAATTACATCATGGGATAAATCTTTAACCATTATAAATGGCATTTCTAAACATATTCTATTGTTGCAGATTGCGGCTTTATCTAATTTATAGTTAACCATAAGCCTTTTGCTATCCGCAGTTCTGAGTATTTCAGTTATTTTAGAAAAGTACCTAGAAGGTACTATTCCTTCATTTATACAATTAGTATCAGCTCCGGAATCAACCATGGCTTTAGCTGTAAACATGAATTCCTTCTGGACTATTATGGTGATTGAAATAAACCATTTATGAGTTACTATTTTATTAATCATATTTATATAAACCAGAGAATTTAAATCTTCTCTAGACCCTGAGATTAATTTTTCTAAATTTTCTCGAGTATCTTCCTCTTCCTCTAACTCGGAGATTTTTGGTTGAGAAATCTCTAAAATAGACACTCTAGTTTTTAAATCATTTATCTCTTTTTTCATGGTTTTAACCTCTCGGGTTGACTCATTATTATTAACCCCCCCCCCCCTTCGTTCTTAGGAGTTTTGATTCTTTGAAGAATTTCTTTTAAGCTATAAGCCTCAGGTTCCTCTATCTTTTCTTCCTTTTCCCTTTTAAAGGTTTTAGTATGACTTTCTAAGTAGTCTCTGAGGGCTTTTTTCTTTTTTTCTTTATCATCAATTTGATCGATAATAATTGCAGGTATCAAAAGCAAATTAATTAAGTTGCAAACTAGTTTGAAGTCCGGAAGAGATATTGCCAGAGATATTGCCAGAGATAGTGCCTATAAAAGACGGAAGACTCAAGCTATGGAGGACAAGCTTTTCGAAAGATACTTTCTTTTCCTACTTCATTGTTAGATATTTAAAGAGTGTTTTAAAAGAGTGCTTGTAAGAATTTGTTTACAAGATTTTACAAGTTTGTTTGTAAAACAAGAATTTGGTATCAGAGCCATATTGAAGTCTAGACTATTTTCTAGCTCAAGATCCATTGGTGTTGGCTTATGATAATAGGACTTAGCCTCCATAGTAGAAAATACTCTAGACTTCAATATGGCTCTGATACCAAATTCTTGTTTTACAAGCAAACTTGTAAAATCTTGTAAACAAATTCTTACAAGCACTCTTTAAAACACTCTTTAAATATCTAACAATGAAGTAGGAAAAGAAAATTTATTTTGAAAAGCTTGTCCTCCATAGCTTGAGTCTTCTGTCTTTTATAGGCACTACCTTTGGCAATATCTCTTCCGGACTTCAAACTAGTTTGCAAATTAATTAAATGGCTTTTGATACCTGCAATTATTATCGTTCAAATTTTTCAAAAGATGAATAGTAAAATTATCTTTTTAATGTTGATAAACAGTGATATGCACAAATTTGTCAAAAGATGAATAGTGAAATTATCTTTTTACTGTTGATAAACAGTGATATGTTGTCGGCCATTAAATTTAGCTAAAATAATAACTTGGAAGGATTCTTACTGTGTTTGAGAATCCCTCATTGTGTCATCCGATTTATGACTTTCAGTATCATTGTCTTCTTCAGAGTATGATAATAATTCCTTCAATTGTCTCTTTAACTCTGCCTTTGATGATTTTTTCAAAAGTTCATTTAATAAATTTGAAACATTTTCAAAGCTTTCGGGAATAGGATTCCTAATTATTTTAGGTTCCAAGTCAAAAATTCCATTGATGGAAAAAATACTATTTTTGGAGAAGAAGTCATATTTGTCCCACCATTTGATATAGACTTTTCTTCCTAAATAAGGGATCTTATTTTGTAGAGTGCCAAACTTTTCTAGTGGCAGATTAGCCACGTTCAGTGCCATTTGAGGATCCATGGTATTTGATAGATGGCTGCGAACATAAGTTCCTTATTAGCAAGGGAACTTTTGGTGTTGTAAAAGTCTTCATATTTAGCCCTAATTTTATCTGGTAAGATGATAGGATTTAATCCATATTTGAAAAACCAATAAATAAACCATTGTGGGAGATTTTTGGTATTGCATTGTTTGAACTGGATAAACCAGCTATGCTTCCTTTGTCTATTGTCATAACAGAGGACTCCTTCCCATGCCTTGATATAGTCAAAGTTGTTAAACCAATATTTTTCATGGGTATAAGCATAGAGGTTTCTTTTTTCCCTAGGGATTTCGTGGAAACGATATAAGACTCCATTCCATTCTTCGGGTGTTATTACTTTTCTGATATAGGCTTTGAATAAGCCCATTCATTCCCGGATCTTACTGTGGAATCAAATTCTACTGATTCTGTAGAGTCCAGAATAGCAAAATAGTATTGATAGATTTTGGGGGAATTGAAAGGATCAGCATTATCCTTGAGATAAAAGGCCGCTATTTCATATGGTGATAAATGAGCATATTTATGCTCAATAGGTATTGACCATTCTGTAGAAAGTGGTATGTATGGGTAGACATACTCATTAGTATTGTTAGTTTTTAAAAGCAATGCTATAAGCATCTTTCCAAAGTCTGAGTTCTGGAGGTATTTTTCCCAATGCTTCTGTTTTAAGCTGTTCGGGGGTTTTTTCCATGGCTTCCTTATAAGGCTGCATAGTCCGCCCTTTATTTTAGGCTCCTCCGCCTTTCTCTTCCCCTTGTCCTTTTGAAGATTCATCAATTTTTCCCTGCAAAAATTCTCTAGTTAGGAAATCTGGTAAAGAATTACTAGTTTTTAATGAATTCAATATCGAAATCAAATACTGATAGAATTCCTTGCCATCTGGCAAAGATTTGTTTAGATGCTAAATTTTTAACATCCATTTTTAAAAATATCTTTAGCTGCACTGCAATCAATTCTAATAAGAAATTTTTGGTTTATTAGATCACTTTCAAATTTTTGTACACATAATACAAGTGATAGGATTTCCTTTTTTATCGTAGAGTAATATTTTCTTGGTCCTTGCCAGATATCAGAGGCAAATCTAACGAGAGTTTCTTTATTATTTATCCTCTGTTTTAGGATACCTCCATAACCTATTTCTGATGCATCGATTTCTACTATTTTAAAAGCATCTGGGTTGGCTATTGCCAGACAAGGAATTTCTTTAATTTTATTTTAATTTTTATAACTGCCTTTGTGTGGGCTTCTATCCATTTTGGAAGATGTTTTTCTCATCCTTTCAAATAAAGGCTTAGCATCTTGCGCCAGATTTTTATAGAAATGTGCCACATAATTAAGACTCCCTAGGAATCTTTGTAATTGTGTCTTATCCCTAATTTTATCAGGGAATTTGTCTGCAAAAGTAATAGACCTGTCTATAGGAAATATTGTCCCTTCTTTGATAATGTGTCCTAAGAACCTAATTTTGGTTTGAAAAAGTTTAATTTTTCTTGCGGAAATAACCATTCCCGCGTAGATTATGGCATTAATAAATGCTTTTAAATGTTTAAAATGCTGTTCTATGGTACTTGAGAATATTAATAATCATCGATTGATGTAACATATACATAATTGAGTATATGGTTTTAAGATGTCGTTCATAACATGTTGAAATTCTGAAGGTGCATTTTTAAGCTCAAATGGCATCACATTCCATTCATAGTGCCCAAAGGGTACTGTAAATGCCGTTTTATATCTATCTTTTTCAGCAATTTATATTTGCCAAAATCCAGATTTTATGTCAAATTTAGACATGATTTTGGTTGTATAAAGCCTATTTAAAAGGTCTCTTTTATTTGGAATAGGATATCTAATTCATCTAAGGGCTTTGTTTAATGGCTTATAATTTATAACAAGCCTAGGAACACCTCTTTCTAATTCCAAAGCATTTTCAACATAAAATGTTGGACAACTCCATGGACTATATGATGGACGAATAAGGCCTTTGAGTAATAATTCGTCTATCTCTTTTTTACAAATTTCTAAATGTCTCGGCCCCATGGCTATAGGTGAGCCTTAGTTGGGATATGGCTTTCTTTGAAATCTTCTTCATAAGGAAGATAGACTATATGTTTTTTCCTTTCCCAAAAAGCATTAGGCAAATTTGAACACACAGTTTTTTCTATATATTCTTGAAATTCTTTTATTTTCTGATTATTTTCAGGGAGTTTGTAATTTTTTTGATAATGTTTTGTAACTTAGCTCCTGAGATAAGGAATTAAGAAAATTTTCTTTTCTTTTAATTCTTTTTTGAATAAGATCTATCTCGTAATAACGAGGTTGAGTAATAAATCTGAATATTACCTCCTGTGAATTAATGGAGCTTGTAATCCCATTTTCATCTATACTTTTAATCGGGTAAAGCATATGAAGAAATGGGTTTCCTAAAATGACATCATGGGATAAATCTTTAACCATTATAAATGGCATTTCTAAACATATTCCATTGTTTCAGATTGCGGCTTTATCCAATTTATAGTTAACCATAAGCCTTTTGCTATCCGCAATTCTGAGTATTTCAGTTGTTTTAGAAAAGTACCTAGAAGGTATTATTCCTTCATTTATACAATTAATATAAGCTCCGGAATCAACCATGGCTTTAGCTGTAAACATGAATTCCTTATGGACTATTATTTTGACTGAAATAAGCCATTTATGAGTTACTATTTTATTAATCATATTTATGTAAACCAGAGAATTTAAATCTTCTCTAGACCCTGAGATTAATTTTTCTAAATTGTCTTGAGTATCTTCCTCTTCCTCTTAACTCAGAGATTTTTGGTTGAGAAATCTCTAAAATAGACACTCTAGTTTTTAAATCATTTATCTCTTTTTCAGGGTTTTAACCTCACGGGTTAACTCATTATTACTAACCTCCCCTTCATTCTTAGGAGTTTTGATTCTTTGAAGAATTTCTTTTAAGCTATAAGCCTCAGGTTCCTCTATCTTTTCTTCATTTTCCCTTTTAAAGGTTTTAGTATGACTTTCTAAGTAGTCTCTGATGGCTTTTTTCTTTTTTTCTTTATCATCAATTTGATCGATAATTTCTAAAATAAAGTCTTCTTCCTTGGATAGAGGACAAAGTTCGTTGGCCTTGCATAAGGCTTTATAATAGTCACATTTTCCATCACAATCTGATCCTGAATCAGTATTAAAACTAGATACTTGAGACTCTTCAGCCTCACTAGAATAACTATTATTAATAGCATAAATGTCTCTTTCTTTTTCAGAATCTGAGTCTGAAAGAAACAATTTTTCTAAGGATTTTTTTAATCCTTCATCTATACATAAACTATTAATTTTCTTCTTCATTTTACACTTATTAGCATAGTGCCTGGTCCTATGACATTTATAGCAAACATGCTCTTTTTTCTGCCTTTTAGAAGACTCTGATCTATTTTCCTGATGATTTTTATATCGTCTATATTTTTTCTTTGACCTATAAGGCTTAGAAGAAGATTTATAAACCTTCTTTTTTCTTCTATCTGAAAGATTTGGATTTATTGGAGGTAGCCCTATTTGCTTACAGAAGTCTCCTATTATTTTTCTACCAAGTACCTTTTCCTTTTGTACCTGCTTATGCAATTTAATTTCATTGCATAAATTCATTCCTTCAAAAATTATTTCCGAAGTTAAATCTCCATAGGTATATAGCTGGAATGGGATTATCCCTTCATGTTTTTGCTTAATCCTATTTCGAACTCTATTAGCAAAGATTGGAGGTAGTCCTTAAAGAAATTTTTCTTTCCAGAAGTCTTGATGACTATCTTCCCTCATATATACTTTTGAAAGAAACACATCCTTATACCATTTGAACTGAGATAAGTCTTGACATTTTAAATTCATTAATTGCTCTTAAGTTTTATCAAGTTGCATAGAAGCAGTGCCAATAAAATGTTTGGCTATTGTATATATGAGTGTATTTACACTATCAGGGATGTTCAAGGAGACTACTTGCCCCGTCTCATTTGTCATGTGTTCTGTTTTAACATACTGAAGAATTAAGGTTTTTGAAGTATCTGGGATATGAAAATCCCACCAGCCTTTTAGTTGTCCAGAGAATCCTTGGACAATAGCTTTAGCGATGTCAGGATCACTTGTTCTATTTATCCTGCATGTTGTTGCATACATAGTCATATAATTTAATACCATTTGAACTTGGTATTCTACATACCATTAATATTCCATTCAATTATGGATTTCCATCAAAGTGAGCCATATTGAAGTCTAGAGTATTTTCTAGCTGAAGATCCATTGGTGTTGGCTTATGATAGTATGTTGTAGACTAATTCTTCTTATAAGAAGAAGATAATTTTTATATCAATTGGAGTTTTATCCGGTTCAATTGTATTTATTACCATTTTTTCAAATTTTTCTAGCTCATTCTCAAAGTCTTCTGAACTAGATTCTTCTGATTCTGTTTATTTAAAGGAGCACATTCTTTTGTGTTTATATTAAGACTATTTAGTTTTTGACAATTTCCTCTATCATATCAGTAGATTTTCTTGGAGATTTTTTTTAATTAATTATTTCTGAATTCATATGTTTAAATAAAACCTTCTTATCTTTAAAGAATTCTTAGAAGAGGAAGCTTCGAATGATTATCTAAAATTCTTTCTATTCTATTTAACTGTTCTCCTATAGTTTTTAAATGTAAATTTGTATAATTTACTTGAGTGACAACATCATTGATACTCTATTGTCTCCAGTTTCTATAAGGTGTAGCTTGTACTTCATCAGTATTAATTTTAATACTAAGATTAATTTCGGGGGATGGATACTTTTAATTACTTTCCTCGATTTGGTGATAAACTCTTTATAAGAATTTTCTATATTGTCGATTTCTTTTATATCCTCGAAATTAGGATACCTTATTTTTTAAATCCTATTTAAATACCATAAAAATTCAAAATGATTTATCATTTCCTTTTTTAAGGTATGTTGTATATAGCTCAAATAGTTTTTTGTTCTTTGTTGGGTTTCATTGCGAACCATTTTCGCTTATACTCATTTTCTTTGGAATAAAATAATTCTCTCTGTAATCCTTTAAGAGGACATATTTTTTCATAAAATCTTCTTGTCTCATTAGTGTTATAACACTAAAGTCACTATATCCCATATCAGGAGTAGGTGACTGTCGTCTAGTGTGTGATGTTGACGGGATTTCAACCTATATTTAGGTTGATTAATATTATCTGAAAATTCAGTTCCCAAAATGTGTGTTTTTTCACAATTAGTTAATGGGACTGCATAAGTAGATTTTCTACTAGATTCACCAAGACTAAGTCTTGTTATTCTTTTGTTAGAAAATTTGATTTCTACATCTCTATCTGGAAATTCTATCATTTCCTCTAATTCTCTTTCCTCTGGTTTTTCTGGTTCAGAGGCATTTCTAGTAACCATTTTTCAGGTAGTTTAACCTGGTCCCATGTTAAGATGACTCTTTTCTAGGTTAGTGACGAACAAGGTGGTTTGTCCGTCTGCTTCATAAGGTAAGTTTTTAACTCTAGGAAAAGAACAAGTCATTACTTTGTATTGAATTCTGTATAACAGAATAACATTTTCTGTATGTGTTTCATCATATTGAATCCTTCGGTTTTTATATCTAGACATAACAAATGAATTATATTTGGATCCTTTAAGGATAAAGTAAAATTTGGGAAACAACTAAAAAATTGGTCCTTCACAGAGACTGGATTCTACTATCCCTAATAAGGAGTCATAAAACCTAAAGTCGTTATCTCTGACACAGATTATGGCTGAGGTATTTAGGCCTTTCCTAGTAGCTGGTTTTAAACCAATCTGGACTTGCCCTAAATGAAGATACTTAAAAGTTTTCTTATGTTCATTGATTAACGATTGGGATAGGAGTTGGAATGAATTATATCCTAACCCAATAGGAATTGATTCTTCTACAGTTTTAATAATGTAATCTGAAGAAGATTCAAACAAACCTTTCTATTTATAAACAGATAACTGCGATGGAATTTTCCAGTTCTGAATAGATTTTTCATAATTTTTTGAGATAATAATCTCTTTATCATTATTATTATTATTACTACTTTCTTTACTACTTCAGATTTTTGTCAACCTATTCATTTCATCCCTTCAGTGTCAACGATTTATGGTACTATCCTTCACACGCCCTCTTGGCTCTCACGGGATGGCTCTCACGGGACTACAAAGACTACGCGACTTGAGTTTCAGAGATGAAAATAAGCAGATAAACCAAATTTTAAATAGTAAAGCGGTAGTAACAAATTATAATTAGAATCTAACAATTTTATTAAGAAAACTCACCAAAGAAGTATTATACATAAAGAGGTATTATACATAGCAATATGTATATAGTAACATACCTAGTACCAGTTGAGAAACTGGAGATACTGGATTTTAAACAGCTGCAGATGCAAATAAACTTGGCTCTGATACCAAATTCTTGTTTTACAAGCAAACTTGTAAAATCTTGTAAGCAAAATCTTACAAGCACTCCTTTTAAAACACTCTTTAAGTATCTAACAATGAAGTAGGAAAAGAAAATTTATTTCGAAAAGCTTGTCCTCCATAGCTTGAGTCTTCCGTCTTTCATAGGCACTATCTCTGGCAATATCTCTGGCAATATCTCTTCCGGACTTCAAACTAGTTTGCAAATTAATTAATTTGCTTTTGATACAGGTTATTATCGTTCAAATTTGTCAAAAGATGAATAGTTTATTCTTTTTTGTTGATAAACAGTATATTCACAAATTTGTCAAAAGATGAATAGTAAATTATCTTTTATGTTGATAAACAGTGATATTCACAAATTTGTCAAAAGATGAATAGTGAAATTATCTTTTATGTTGATAAACAGTGATATGTTGTCGGCCATTAAATTTAGCCAAAATAATAATTTGGAAGGATTCTTACTGTGTTTGAGAATCCCTCATGGTGTCATCCGATTTATGACTTTCAGTATCATTGTCTTCTTCAGAGTCTGATAATAATTCCTTCAATTGCCTCTTTAACTCTGTCGTTGATGATTTTTTCAAAAGTTCATTTAATAAATTTGAAACATTTTCAAAGCTTTCGGGAATATGATTCCTGATTATTTTAGGTTCCAAGTCAAAAATTCCATTGATGGAAAAAATACTATTTTCGGAAAAGAAGTCATATTGTCCCAACCATTTGATATAGACTTTTCTTCCTAAATAAGGGATCTTATTTTGTAGAGTGCCAGACTTTTCTAGTGGCAGATTAGCCACGTTCAGGGTCCATTTGAGGATCCATGGTATTTGATAGAGGGCTGCGAACATAAGTTCCTTATTAGCAAGGGAACTGTTGGTGTTGTAAAAGTCTTCATATTTAGCCCTAATTTTATCTGGTAAGATGATAGAATTTAATCCATATTTGAAAAACCAATAAATAAACCATTGTGGGAGATTTTTGGTATTGCAATCTTTGAACTGGATAAACCAGCTATGCTTCCTTTGTTTGTTGTACAAGCAATATGAAATCTAGATTTTGGCAAATACAAATTGCTGAAAAAGATAGATATAAAACGGCATTTACAGTACCCTTTGGGCACTATGAATGGAATGTGATGTCATTTGGGTTTAAAAATGCCCCTTCAGAATTTCAACATGTTATGAACGACATCTTTGTAATTATGTCAGGATATCATCCCTGATAGTGTATATACACTAATATATACAATAGCCAAACATTTTATTGGCACTGCTTCTATGCAACTTGATAAAATTTAAGAGCAATTAATGAATTTAAAATGTCAAGACTTATCTCAGTTCAAATGGTATAAGGATGTGTTTCTTTCAAAAGTATATATGAGGGAAGATAGTCATCAAGACTTCTGGAAAGAAAAATTCCTTTCAGGACTACCTCCAATCTTTGCTAATAGAGTTCGAAATAGGATTAAGTAAAAACATGAAGGGATAATCCCATTCCAGCTATATACCTATGGAGATTTAACTTCGGAAATAATTTCTGAAGGAATGAATTTATGCAATGAAATTAAATTGCATAAGCAGGTACAAAAGGAAAAGGTACTTGGTAGAAAAATAATAGGAGACTTCTGTGAGCAAATAGGGCTACCTCCAATAAATCCAAATCTTTCAGATAAAAGAAAAAAGAAGGTTTATAAATCTTCTTCTAAGCCTTATAGGTCAAAGAAAAAATATAGACGATATAAAAATCATCAGGAAAATAGATCAGAGTCTTCTAAAAGGCAGAAAAAAGAGCATGTTTGCTATAAATGTCATAGGACCGGGCACTATGCTAAAAAGTGTAAAATGAAGAAGAAAATTAATAGTTTATCTATAGATGAAGGATTAAAAAAATCCTTAGAAAAATCAAACTCAGATTCTGAAAAAGAAAAAGACATTTATGCTATTAATAATAGTTATTCTAGTGAGGCTGAAGAGTCTCAAGTATCTAGTTTTAATACTGATTCAGGATCAGATTGTGATGGAAAATGTGACTATTATAAAGCCTTATGCAAGGCCAACGAACTATGTCCTCTATCCAATGAAGAAGACTTTATTTTAGAAATTATCGATCAAATTGATGATAAAGAGAAAAAGAAAAAAGCCATCAGAGACTACTTAGAAAGTCATACTAAAACCTTTAAAAGGGAAAAGGAAGAAAAGATAGAGGAACCTGAGGCTTATAGCTTAAAAGAAATTCTTCAAAGAATCAAAACTCCTAAGAACGAAGGGGAGGTTAGTAATAATGAGTTAACTCGAGAGGTTAAAACCCTGAAAAAAGAGATAAATAATTTAAAAAGTAGAGTGTCTATTTTAGAGATTTCTCAACCAAAAATCTCTGTTAGAGGAAGAGGAAGATACTCAAGAAAATATAGAAAAATTAATCTCAGGGTCTAGAGAAGATTTAAATTCTCTGGTTTATATATATATGATTAATAAAATAGTAACTCATAAATGGCTTATTTCAGTCACCATAACAGTCCAGAAGGAATTCATGTTTACAGCTAAAGCCATGGTTGATTCCGGAGCTAATATTAATTGTATAAATGAAGGAATAGTACCTTCTAGGTACTTTTCTAAAACAACTAAAATACTCATAATTGCGGATAGCAAAAGGCTTATGGTTAACTATAAATTGGATAAAGCCGCAATCTGTAACAATGGAATATGTTTAGAAATGTCATTTATAATGGTTAAAGATTTATCCCATGATGTAATTTTAGGAAACCCATTTCTTCATATGCTTTACCCGATTAAAAGTATAGATGAAAATGGGATTACAAGCTCCATTAATTCACAAGAGGTAATATTCAGATTTATTATTCAACCTCGTTATTACGAGATAGATCTTATTCAAAAAAGAATTAAAAGAAAAGAAAAATTTCTTAATTCCTTATATCAGGAGCTAAGTTACAAAAAATTATCAGAAAAATTACAAACTCCTGAAAATATTCAGAAAATAAAACAATTTCAAGAATATATAGGAAAAACTGTGTGTTCAGATTTGCCTAATGCTTTTTGGGAAAGGAAAAAACATATAGTCTATCTTCCTTATGAAGAAGATTTCAAAGAAAGCCACATCCCAACTAAGGCTCGACCTATAGCCATGGGGCCGAGACATTTAGAAATTTGTAAAAAAGAGATAGACGAATTATTACTCACAGACCTTATTCGTCCATCATATAGTCCATGGCGTTGTCCAGCATTTTATGTTGAAAATGCTGCGGAATAAGAAAGAGGTGTTCCTAGGCTTGTTATAAATTATAAGCTATAAACAAAGCCCTTAGATGGATTAGATATCCTATTCCAAATAAAAGAGACCTTTTAAATAGGCTTTATACAACCAAAATTATGTCTAAATTTGACATGAAATCTGGATTTTGTCAAATACAAATTGCTGAAAAAGATAGATATAAAACGGCATTTACAGTACCCTTTGTGCACTATGAATGGAATGTGATGCCATTTGGGCTTTAAAATGCCCTTTCATAATTTCAACATGTTATGAACGACATCTTAAAACCATATACTGAATTTGTATATGTTACATCGATGATGTATTATATTCTCAAGTAACATAGAACAACATTTTAAACATTTAAAAGCATTTATTAATGCCATAATCCATGCGGGAATGGTTATTTCCGTAAGAAAAATTAAAATTTTTCAAACCGAAATTAGGTTCTTAGGACACATTATCAAAGAAGGGACAATATTCCCTATAGACAGGTCTATTACTTTTGCAGACAAATTCCCTGATAAAATTAGGGATAAGACACAATTACAAAGATTCCTAGGGAGTCTTAATTATGTGGCACATTTCTATTAAAATTTGGTGCAAGAAGCTAAGCTTTTGTTTGAAAGGCAGAAGAAAAATCCTCCAGAATGGACAGAAGCCCACACAGAGGCGGTTATAAAAATTAAAATTAAAATTAAAGAAATTCCTTGTCTGGCAATAGCCAACCCAGATGCTTTTAAAATAATAGAAACCGATGCATCAGAAATAGGTTATGGAGGTATCCTAAAATAGAGGATAAATAAATAAAGAAACCCTCGTTAGATTTGCCTCTAGCATCTGGCAAGGACCAAGAAAAAATTACTCTACGGTGAAAAAGGAAATCCTATCACTTGTATTATGTGTACAAAAATTTGAAAGTGATCTAATAAACCAAAAATTTCTTATTAGAATTGATTGTAGTGCAGCTAAAGATATTTTTAAAAAGGATGTTAAAAATTTAGCATCTAAACAAATCTTTGCCAGATGGCAAGGAATTCTATCAGTATTTGATTTCGATATTGAATTCATTAAAGGAACTAGTAATTCTTTACCAGATTTCCTAACTAGAGAATTTTTGCAGGGAAAATTGATGAATCTTCAAAAGGACAAGGGGAAGAGAAAGGCGGAGGAGCCTAAAAATAAAGGGCGGGCTATGCAGCCTTATAAGGCAGCCATGGAAAAAACCCCCGAACAGCTTAAAGCAGAAGCATTGGGAAAAATACTTCCAGAACTTAGACTTAGGGAAGATGCTTATAGCATTGCTTTAAAAACTAACAATACTAATGAGTATGTCTACCCATACATACCACTTTATATAGAATGGTTAATACCTATTGAGCATAAATATGCTCATTTATCGCCATATGAAATAGCGACCTTTTATCTCAAGGATAATGTTGATCCTTTCCATTTTCCCAAAATCTATCAATACTATTTTGCTATTCTGGACTCTACAAAATCAGTAGAATTTGATTCCACAGTAAGATCCGGGAATGAATGGGCTTATTCAAAAGTCTACATCAGAAAAGTAATAACACCCGAAGAATAGAATGGAGACTTATATCGTTTCCACGAAATCCCTAAGGAAATAAGAAACCTCTATGCTTATACCCATGAAAAATATTGGTTTAACTACTTTGACTATATCAAGGCATGGGAACTCTGTTATGACAACAGACAAAGGAAGCATAGCTGGTTTATCCAGTTCAAAGACTGCAATACCAAAAATCTCCCACAATGGTTTATTTATTGGTTTTTCAAATATGGATTAAATCCTATCATCTTACCAAATAAAATTAGAGCTAAATATGAAGACTTTTACAACACCAACAGTTCCCTTGCTAATAAGGAACTTAGGTTCGCAGCCCTCTAACAAATACCATGGATCCTCAAATGGACCCTGAACGTGGCTAATCTGCCACTAGAAAAGTTTGGCACTCTACAAAATAAGATCCCTTATTTAGGAAGAAAAGTCTATATCAAATGGTGAGACAAATATGACTTCTTCTCCAAATATGGTATTTTTTTATCAATGGAATTTTTGACTTGGAACCTAAAATAATCGTGAATCCTATTCCCGAAAGCTCTGAAAATATTTCAAATTTATTAAATGAACTTTTGAAAAAATCATCAAAGATAGAGTTAAAGAGGCAATTGAAGGAATTATTATCAGACTCTGAAAAAGACAATGATACTGAAAGTCATAAATCGGATGACACCATCAGGGATTCTCAAACACAATAAAAATCCTTCCAAGTTATTATTTTGGCTAAATTTAATGGCCGACAACATATCACTGTTTATCAACAGTAAAAAGATAATTTTACTATTCATCTTTTAACAAATTTGAACAATAATAATTGCAGGTATCAAAAGCAAATTAATTAATTTGCAAACTAGTTTGAAGTTCAAAAGAGATATTGCCAGAGATAATGCCTATAAAAGACAGAAAACTCAAGTTATGGAAGACAAGCTTTTCGAAAGAAATTTTCTTTTCCTACTTCATTGTTAGATATTTAAAGAGTGTTTTAAAAGAGTGCTTGTAAGAATTTGTTTACAATATTTTACAAGTTTGCTTGTAAAACAAGAATTTGGTATGAGAGCCTTCTAAAAGGCAGAAAAAAGAGCCTGTTTGCTATAAATTTCTGTTTTAGAGAAAATTCTAGAGAGAGAAATTTTGGCGGAAGGGAGTCGTAGGTATCTCAATTATTTGACTTCACGGAGGATATATATTGTCCAATTTTAGGTACAAATAGAAGCTTATCGGGCTAAGAATGCTAAATTTGAGAAAATATCTCCACATTTTGAGCAGTGCAATAAACTATGGGCCTAGAGCCCAAAAATTAAGTTTATCAGGTTTGTGTGAAAACTTGACTATCTTTTCCTTAAAAGTATCGTAGAAGACGAAAGCAATGTTCTATTCAAGTGGAGTCGGTATAGCCCACTAAAAACCTTATGATTCACATAATATGGGCTTTTACTATAATTCATTTTAGTTTATTTGGACTTTATTGGTATCAAATAATCTCATGTGTTTTCTGAACTTATATTTATATTCTGTTTGAAGTTATAATGCATTTTCTCTATTAAAAATCTCAATATAATACAACCTTAGTGAAACAATAATTTCCCTATATTGCTAAGTAGAAGATCTCGATCATCTATTACCATATAATTTATATAATATTTGTTTTAATCAAAAAACTTAATCATATATCAAAAAAAAACATTCATTATCACATTTAAAAAAATTAAGATTAGCTAAAAGAAAAATATGTTTAAGAATATGGTCAACAATAATTAATCAATTCCTAGCAAAATATATATATATAATGAATGCCAACCTATATATAACCAAATGCAAAAGCTGCAAGTCCCACTATCTAGAACTTTCTAGATAAAGATGTTTGTCAATCATATTCTTATCCACTTAAATGCATGAAAATTACTAAAAGCACAAACTATATATAAATGCTTAGCAAATCACCTTTACTGATATTAGGTCCAAATCTCATCAATTATTTTGATTGATTTCCTAAAATAAAAAAAACTCAATCAATTTTTAAAACATACACACACACACACACACATATATATATATATATACATATATATATATATATATATATATAATGCAATTGATACATATTTAATAAATCATTTTAAAATTACGTTTTTAAAAAAACTTCATTTTATTCATACATAAAATATATATATCTTGAAACAATTAAACTCTTTATATCAAATATTTTGGAGTATTGGAATGTTTAAAACAATCTTCTTTTCTTTTTAGTGTATATTAGGTATAGATTAAAGGACAAAAATTTCCCTAAATTAATGTCCTTAGTGGATCATACATGCATCCCACCCCTTTCAAATCTTTCTTGTCAAACTAAAGCATCCATATTAAAGAAAAGGACAAACATGTATACAAAGTTTGTATGGAACCAAATGTATAACACAAATAACAAATTGATGCATGAAGTTTTGTTTGGAAATTTAGTTAGATATGTTCTAAAGAAACTGCACAAACCAATCATGTACGTACAAAGATTTTAATTACAAGTTTCCTTAAGAAGAAAACTGTTACAAATATGTAAAAACCTAAGCCACATAAAATCATATTTAACAACTTGCTAAATCCTTTAGTTTGTCTTTCTTAAGATTTTTGCCAAGTCTGATGCAATCCCACATGAAATATATTTATCCCCTCTTCCTTATCCAAATTTATTGCCCTCCAAGATCTCTCACGCCATAGATTTTTTATCCAAACAGGGAATTTTATGAAAAATCTTACATATATTATTAGAAAAAAAGTATATAAGAGTTTATCTCTTGATTATCGATACCATCATAAAAATATAGTAACAATCTTAGTACCACCTATTTGGAGTGACCCGGCCACATCAAATCAGATTCAAGCAACAAAACGAAAATGAAGAAATTTGGTTTTATATATATATATATATATTTGGTTTACATTAATTTTCAGAGTTATCACAACTCTGAGTAATTCAAATTTAACTTAGATTACACTTATAAAGTTAAACTTTTGTTCGGATGAAAAACCTCACTCTAACTAGAAAGTATTAAATATCGATGTTGTGTACTTTTTCATTATATCACGCCAAAGACTTATATATATATATATATATATATATATTGAAGGAGTGAGTGAATATATTGAGGAAATGCTATGTGAATAATGGTTGATGAAAAAGGCCAAAAGAAGAGTAAGATTATGTGGATATACTTTGAAATCCATGCAAAGGAAGAAAGGAAAGAAATGATGTGTGGAAGAGTCGAAAAACAAAAAACAAAAAAAAAGTTGACACTGTTTGATGTCCTCTTTTGACAAGGAGAGTTTAATTATAACGTGGACAAGTAAAAGGTGTTTTGATGGCATTAAAGCTCCATTCTCTCTTACTTCTCTCATGCTTGATGCAAAGAAGTAATGGCCTGTAACTTGGGCATGATTTGGTCCAAAGGCATGCCCTGGTTATGGCCTACCAGTGCCATAGTGACAAATTTCCATGATTGGGAATTTTTAGCAATGGAAATAAAAGTATTCCCATGAGTTGAAATTCTTCTATATATGGGGTTGATGGGGTGGGAGTGGAAAAAAAATATAATAATCTCAAAATAAATAGCAATTATTATTTAGAGTGCATTTACTTTTAAAGTGCCTTTTGATTTTACAACAATTGAAACTCTAAAGACCTAACTTTCTTTCTACGTGAAAACTAAAGGTAATTTTCATATATTTTACGAACTAGACTCTATCAGATCATTTTAATTTGATTTTGATTGATAAATATTTCATCATCTATATATATATATATATATATATATATATATATATATATATATATATATATATATATATATAATTAGGGTTTTAGAAGTAAAAGGGATTTAAAAAATGAAGGAAGAAAGAAAGATTGGTCAAGATTGTGAGCTTAACCCTAGTAAGAAAGAAGATCTTTCTTTACCTACAAATCAATTTGTTGTTCACTTAAGAAATGAAGTTGTGTAAGCCAGTGAGCAAACATGTTGAAAGAAAAAAGTAAAACAATCAAAGGTGACTTTCTCTTTTATAAGATCAAAAAAGTAAGCAGCTTAATGTCAATGCTATAGATCTCAGTGTCTCATTATGTTCTTCTATACATATACATACATATATATATACATAGATCTCAGTGTCTCATTATGTTCTTCTATACATATACATACATACATATATATATATATATATATATGTACAACAGCACTTTCTCAAACAACTAGTCATGTGCATTATGGAATTTACACTAGTTTTTGTATCCTTATGAACACAAACTGTGACTTTCATGCAAAACTAATTACTTATTAATTAGGGTTTCTTTTGACTAATTAACATTATTTGATAATATTATGTATGTTTGTCTGTTGATGAAACATTTTGTTCCTCTTAATCACTTTTTGCTTTCTGCTTTATGTTATTAATGGGATTTTTTTTTTATTTTCCTCCCTTAGAATTTTAACCATTAATTGGCCAAGAATCAAGAAATTAATTAAGACAAATTTTATTCTCGAATTAAATTTATATTATATGTATAGAGTCTAATTCTTATTCAAAGTAAGTTTGGCTCTTATTTTTATACAATGTGTATATCAAAAATTAAAATGAAAATTTCAAAGTGCAGTGTGAGTTAACAATTATTTAAAATTTAGGACATTATTATGTATATAAATTGGTGTACAATTTAAAATATTTACATAATTATTTAATTCTTGAAAGTAAGTTTGTAGAAGTAATTTCAGGCTTTTCCTTTTTCAATATGTGTGTGCATAAGAGAGAGAAGTGTGACATTAAAAGTAATAAATGCATAAAATTAAATGATGTGACTATACATACAATGAGAAAATTATATTTATATTTAGTTAATGTAAGATATAGAGAATAGAAATAGTACATTTTGTACAGATATTAATACATAAACAGTTCAATTGCATAATTGTACGACCCCGCCACTACACATAAAATTTGTTCACTTCTTACATGTTATATGACAATATAAAAATATATCAATCATTCATCGGTAAAAAGAAAGTTAGATTTCTTTAATTTGATTTGAGGAGAAAAAAACTTATATTTTTTGTAGAATAGAAACATATTTTATATGGTAATTGTAATTGGACCCTCAGATCTTAAGTAAAAAATGAATTGGATTTGATTTGTGGAGACAAAATTAAAAGTGAGAAAATCTAAATAGGATTTAGGAAATGATTTCACACTAAAAAATTTGAGGGAATACAAATATGAATCGAAATTGTCAAGATTCTCATGCTTCTTTTTGGCCCATTTTTAGCTTATCCCTATTCTGTGCTTCACCCCCCCCCCCCCCCCCTAACTTTTTTCTTGCCTTTCCATCACCACATCTTAATATATATATATATATATATATATATATATATATATATATATATATATATATATATGCATATGGTGGCGCACTCTACCCTCGATCATAAACTAATGTCCGCACCCAATTTCCATAAGAAAAATGAGGTTGGTGAATTCATTATAATTCATAATATCCAAAGAGATAGAGAGAGAAATATGTGTGTGTATATATATACTAAGGATAATATCAAAGAAAGTAGGGAAATATGTGATATTGGTTTTTGGTGGTGTTTTTATCTCATATTAATTTCTTGTTTGTCACTTAATGGCAAGTGGCAATTTTTCATATGCTTGACTTGGATTACACAATGGTTTTTTTTTTTTTTCTTGATGTAATTGGTGATTCAATAAAATCCCATTTTTCTTTTAGGGTTACAGATTTATGAATCATGAGTTACTTTAATTAATTATTTGTCTTTCTTTTGGTTAGGGTTAATTTCAAACTCCATAGGTTTATATATATATATATATATAATATCACTGTGTGTGTTTTTATAGCAATGCAAAACATTATTCACACACAGAATATATATATATATATATATAAAAGATTATGATTGTTGACAAAGTGATAGAATTCTTCTTATAACATTTCATATGCTGAAGAATCCTATTGTGCTAACATTTCATATGTAACCAAACGATATTTGTCAAAATTTACTGTAAAAATTACGGCGACACAACTATTTCAAATTAATTTTCTCTTCTTTAAGCTTTTTTATTTCATTATTTTCTTATGATCGTCTTTTAAAAAACGATATTTTATGGGGGAAAAATACATTTTAGAAAGTGGATGTAGAAAATGAATTAGATTCAACTGGGAAAATATGTTGGATGGAAAATGAATTATAATGAAATCTTAATTAGATATTAATTATTTTTCCGGTGTCTTAGTCGTCTTAGTCTACACATTAATGAAAAAAGGTGCATTTTTTTCTTTTTTCTTTTTACTTCTAAATTCAAAGAGCAAAGTGGTGTCTATATATTGACAAAAAAAAATTAAATAAATAAAAAAGTAGTGTCTATATATATATAGATATATATATATATATATATGTATGTATATAAATAGAGAGAAGACAAAGACTGGAATGACACGACACCAAAATTGGGGACAAAGGAAGATAGAGACAATATTGTTGATACTTCACACTTCTCTCTCCAACCTTCTTTGCCAATTATTCTCCCCCCATGTGTTTTTAATCTTCTCTCTCTCTCTCTCTCTATATATATATATATATAATAATTTTATTTTATAACTTTAATTTCATAATTTTAAAAGATTTTTTTAAAAAAATTATATAAAAGTCAAGCTTGTTGAGATTGGATATTATCTCTCAATCAAATCTGGATCAAATATTTGATTGCTCATTTACAGCCATGTATTTTGACTACCATTTTATTATGTTTTCAATTTTGTATTTCTTGTATTGCTTATTTAAGGCATGTATCCTCTTTGTTCATAGGATGAAATTCAATTCAAAAATATACATAGTAAATAAAACAAAAAACATTTTGAATCAAATTCTTTATGGTATCAGAGCGAGAGCGTAGGCTTTGATTACCCTCTGGTTATGGCAGACGAATACATGTCCTCTACCTCTAGCCCCTCTGCAACCATAGAGGGAGTCAAGATTCAACTTTTATATCCACAAAGTCAGTTAGTGTTAGTAATGCTTAATGAAGCAAATTTCCTAGTGTGGAAAACACAGATCTTGACTGCCATTAGAGGATATGGTCTTGAAGAATATCTCAGCTTGGATGCACAGATTCCTGATAAGTTTGTGGTTGATAACACTCAGTCTCAAGTAATTAAGCTGGCCTTTACCTTATGGAATAGGCAAGATCAAATTTTAGCATCTTGGTTGTTATCTTCATTGTCTGAAAACATATTGCCTTTGATGATTGGTTTGAATACATCCTCTGAAATCTGGTCAGTGCTCGAAAAGAATTTTGCTTCACAGTCAAAGGCCAAAACGTTGCAGTATAAACTTCAACTACAAACCACTAAAAAGGGAAATATGAGCATGAGAGAGTATTTAGCTAAGATTAAAATGTGTGTGATTTGCTTGCCACCACTGGAAATTTTGTGAATGAAAGTGATCATGTCATGCATATTTTAGCTGGTTTGGGTCCAGAGTATGATTCAGTTGTTGTAACTGTGACTGCTGGAGCTAGCACTTTTGGTTTAAATGATGTTCAAGCTTTATTGTTGAGCTTTGAAGCAAGGCTGGAAAATAGCATGAGTGTTAGTGCAGGAGGTATGATAAATACAGATGGATCTCAGCCATCTGTGAATCTTGTAGCTCAAGATGGGAATTACAGAAGGAACTTTAGCAATCAATCTTATGCTACAAGAGGAAGAGGCAGTAATGGTTTCAGAGGAGGAAGGAGAGGTGCTTTCAGAGGTAGAGGTGGCAGAGGTCAAGGATAAAAAATAATTTGCCAAGTTTTTCATATTTCTGGGCATTCAACAGATAGATGTTGGCATAGATATGACCAATCCTATGGTGCACAATCTGGATTTCAGAAGAATGATAGTAATACAGCAGATGGTGTTCAAATCAGGAATCCCTCATTGAATATGGTACACATGCCCAGAAACAACAACTCAAATGAGGAAGGATGGTGGTATCCTGACTCAGGAGCTTCATCTCATGTTACAAGTGATCTGAACAGTCTGCAATCTCCTTCAGAATATAATGGTCCTAACAAGTTGCAAATGGGGAATGGTCAGAATGAGCACATCAGCCACATAGGTAATGGTTCCTTGCATTGTGTGCACTCTGATAAAATGTTTCATCTTAATGATCTGCTACATGTGCCTAGAATAACTAAAAACTTAATAAGTGTTTCAAGATTTGCTCATGACAATAATGTGTATTTTGAATTTCATCCTATGTTTTGTCTCGTTAAGGACCAAGCTACTCAACAAGTTCTTCTCAAAGGAATAGTTAAAGAGGGGCTGTACAGGTTCAACTTCAGTCATGGTAGTGAATCAAGAAGCAAGGAAACACAGTTTAAATTTAATCCTTATGTTTTTGCATCTTCAGTTCGTAATAACCTGGATATCAGTCTGTGGCATAAGAGATTTGGGCATTGTAGTTATGACATTGCCAAGAAGGCTCTTAGGGACTGTAATATCATTTTCAGCAATAAAAATTGTGATTCCAGCATTTGTCATTCATGTATCCTTGCAAAGATTCATAAGCTTCCTTTTGCTAATTCTGAAAGTGTTTCAAAGGCTCCTTTTGATCTTGTTCATTCAGACCTTTGGGGGTCAGCTCCTATACAATCTGTGAATGGGTATAAATATTATGTTACATATGTTGATGATTATACAAGGTACACCTGGATTTATCTTTTGAAACTCAAGTCAGAAGTGTATGGCACTTTTATTCACTTTCACAATATGGTGCAAACACAGTTTAAAACTAAAGTAAAGGTTGTTCAGAGTGATGGAGGAAGTGAATATAAACCTCTGAGTGTCTTCTTCAAGGATAATGGAATTTTGCACAGGATTTCCCTTACCACACCACAACAAAATGGTTGTGCTGAAAGGAAGCACAGCATGTAGTGGAGATGGGTTTAGCTTTGCTTGCTCAATCAAACATGCCTCTTAAATTCTGGGATGATTCTTTTACCACACAGTGCATTTAATTAATAGGTTACCAGCCAAACCTATTCATTTCATATCTCCCTTCCAAAAATTATTTGAAAAGAAGCCAGATTATTCTATGTTGAAGGTTTTTGGATGTTTGCCATCCACATATGAGTTCAGGGCTGAAGCAGGAGTTTTTATTGGATACAGTTCAGAATATAAGGGTTATAAAATTTTGCTTTCCACAGGAAAGGTTATTGTCTCAAGGCATGTGGTGTTTGAAGAGAACATTTTTCCCTTTGTCAAAGAAGGTAATGCAGGTACTGAAAACATAGAGTCTTCAAAGGATGTTTTTAGTTCTTGTGAACCAACTGTTGCTAGTTTCCCAGCATTCACTTCTCAGAATCTACAAGTTGAAGCCTCATCTAATAAAGATCAGCATCCAGTCTCATCCTTTGATCAAAGTGATTCTTGTTCTGATAAAAGTCTTGACACTGTACCTTTGGAAGTTTATCTGCATGTGTCAAGAGAAAATCTACCTGATTCTATTTCACAGCATGGTTTTGAGAATGATGTGTCAATCGCTAATAAACATTCTATGGTGACAAGGAGTAAAGCAGGTATATATAAGCCAAAGGTTTTAACTGCTGTTTTGAGAGATTTGGATGAACCTAAAAGTGCTGAAGAAGTTATGATGAAACCTCACTGGAAGAAGGCAATGAAAGATGAATATGAAGCACTTTTAAACAATAAGACGTGGACTTTGACAACACTGCCTAAAGGAGCTGACTTGATTGGTAACAAATGGGTTTTCAAAGTGAAGAAAAATGCAGATGGAGGTGTTGAAAGATATAAGGCCAGACTTGTGGCACAAGGTTTCACTCAAACAGCAGGTTTTGACTATCAAGAAACATTCTCGCCTGTAATAAAACCAACAACCATCATAATCATGCTCTCCTTGGCTTTAAATTATTCCTGGAAAGTAAGGCAGCTAGATGTTAGCAATGCCTTCCTAAATGGAGAATTGATAGAGCAGATATACATGAGGCAACCAAAGGGATTTGAGCAGGAAGGTACGTTTTTGTAAGCTACACAAGCACTTTATGGGCTTAAACAAGCCTCAAGGGCCTGGTATATGAAGGTTAAGAATACACTGTCATCTTTTGGTTTTGAAAATTCCAAGGCTGATAGCTCCTTGTTCTGGTATGATAAGAATGGTCTGAAGGTTTACATTTTGATCTATGTTGATGACATACTTTGACAGGAAATTGTGAGAAGGGTGTTGATAGATTGATTGAAAGAATGAGGCAGCACTTTTCCTTGAAGGACTTAGGAGAAATCAATCATTTTCTGGGAATTGAAGTTTCTAGGACTCAACAAGGATTTCATCTCTGTCAAACGGAGTATATCAAGAAGTTACTGGAGAAAGCAAATATGCAGCAGGCAAAACACACTCCTACACCTATGATTAGAAGCTCACATTTGTCAAGGCATGTTGGGACACCTGTTAAAGATCCACAGCTATATAGAAGTGTTGTGGGAGCACTTCATTATGTTACAATAACCAGACCTGAAATAAGCTTTGCAGTGAATAAAGTAAGCCAGTACATGGCTAATCCCTTGGAGCCACACTGGAAGGCAGTAAAGAGGATTTTAAGATATCTTGGAGGAAGCACAGGTTATGGATTGAACTTCTGCAAATCTGAGCATTTAAATATAACCGGTTTTTCTGATAGTGATTGGGCCACTGACATTGATGATAGAAGATCAATAACCGGGTATTGTGTATACATTGGACAGAATCTTGTATCTTGGTCTAGCAAGAAACACAATGTGTCTCAAGGTCAAGCACTGAAGCCGAATATAGGAGTTTAGCCCAGGTTATCTCTGAAATTTCTTGGATACAACACTTACTTGATGAGCTTAAGGTTGTACATACTAGAATTCCTCAAGTCTGGATAGATAACCAGAGTGGAATTTATTTGTCCTCTAATCCTATTCTTCATGCTAGAACTAAGCATATAGAATTGGATTATCATTTTATAAGGGGAAAAGTTGCAGCTGGGAAGATACAAGTGAATTATGTTCCTTCCTCAGAACAAAATGCAGACATCTTAACAAAGCCTTTAAGTTTACAATTCTTCACCCGGTTGCGAAGGAGTTTGACAGTGGATTTGCACCCGATGTTTGAATTGAGGGGGCGTGAAAGTCAAGTTTGTTGAGATTGCCTATTATCTCTCAATCAAATCTCGATCAAATATTTAATTGCTCATTTACAGCCATGTATTTTGGTTACCATTTTATTATGTTTCTAATTTTGTATTTCTTGTATTGCCTATTTAAGGTTTGTATCCTCTTTGTTCATAGGATGGAATTCAATTAAAAAATATACACAATGAATAAAACAAAAAAACCTTTTGAATCAAATTTTTTAATAGTGTATTAAATCTTCCGTATTATTACAGTAAAAAACTCAAATATAATATTATAAATAGTAGACAGTAAATTTTAATAGAATTAATCAACTATTATTTTAATAAAATCAATTGTGATATATATTTTGATTTGAGGGGGCGTGAAAGTCAAGTTTGTTGAGATTGCCTATTATCTCTCCATCAAATCTCGATCAAATATTTAATTGCTCATTTACAGCCATGTATTTTGGTTACCATTTTATTATGTTTCTAATTTTGTATTTCTTGTATTGTCTATTTAAGGTTTGTATCCTCTTTGTTCATAGGATGAAATTCAATTAAAAAATATACACAATGAATAAAACAAAAAAACCTTTTGAATCAAATTTTTTAATAGTGTATTAAATCTTCCGTATTATTACAGTAAAAAACTCAAATATAATATTATAAATAGTAGACAGTAAATTTTAATAGAATTAATCAACTATTATTTTAATAAAATCAATTGTGATATATATTTTGATTTGAACTGTTTATTTTATTTATAAAATATTATTAACAACTTCTTGAAATTATAATTTTATAAATATAATTTGAATATATATATATATATTTTTTTTTCTTCCTTGCATCTCAAAGCATTTTTCTTAATAAAATTAAAATTTATAAGGTTTATATCACATGTAAGATTGTTTACATGTGAAAGTTCTCAATATCTATTTAAGGTTAATGGAGAAACGAGAAAAATTATATTCAGATTTTATTATGAGATAAAAATATATATATTAAAAAATTATTATAATCTAATGAAATAGTTATAAATTTTATTTTTTAGTATATAAATATTTAATTGAATCCATTATGATATATATATATATATATATATGATCATTTTAGTTTACGATTAAGATTCAATTCACATATTTTAGTTGATTAATATCAGAAAAATCCTTTTTGTTTTTTAGGCAAAAAAATCTTATATTTCTTTCTAGTAAGTTTGGCGCTATAAATATTAATTACCACACCTAATTATTTTTCGTTTGCAAATGACTTTTCAGAGAACTATTTTTTTATTATTTAATTAAATTTATCAAATAAAGATAAACACACTGAAATAACAATAATAAAGTGAAATAAAATAATTTTTTAAAAATAAAATATTAAAGTTTATTTATATATATATATATATATAACATAGCATATTGCTAAAGTTTACATAGTACAAATATATTCATGGAGAGTAAAGTGTTCTTAGATTAAAAAATATATATATATTAAAATTCAGTGTTAACTTTTATAACAAGATTTGTAGTAGAAATCATTTTTAATATGTGTTATTCTTTATATATATATATATATATATATATATATATATATATATATATATATATTTTAAAAAAGTATTACTTGAATCATAATACTTAATTTTATTATAAAAATTTGTACATTTGAATTTATTTATTTTTTGAAATATATATTATTCCTAAAAATATTATTTTATCTGCTATAAAAAATAATTTACTATATATATTAGCTTACAATAAAAATTAAATTAAAATCTTGATTTTAAATAATAAGAATCTATTTTTTATAATTAATTTCTCATATTATGAGAAAGGATATTTTAAATTTTTCTTTTTAATTAAAAAATAAACTTATTTATTTTATAAAAGAAGAAATAACTAACACTAGATATTTTTAAATGTTAGAATTGAATTTATATTATGGTATTTCTTAGAATATTTTATATAAATGTTTCATTCTAACTATATCCTTATTTAAAATTAAAGCTTGCTGAGTTATTTTTAAAATCTATTAAGTCTTTTTTTTTTTTTTTTTTTTAAATATTCTAAACATTTATTTTTAAAATATCGTATATGTACATTTTTTTTTAACCAAATATCATATACATATATAATAATAGAACATTTTTTTCAAATTTTTAATTTAAAAAATAATCCATTCTTTTTTGTACAATATATGCATTTTCTTTGACAAATCATAAGTTGAAAAATATATAAATATAATATATATTAATGTTGTCCCTATGCATTTTTGTAAAGATAATCATCAATATCGCTTGAGATTTAAGAAACTAAATAATCATCACCTTTTTCCTTATGCTTCTATTTTTTCCCGCACGTAATCCGCAAAAAGCGAAAGGGAATTTTTTAATGTATTATTATAATTATTATGTTGAAATTTTTATAAACTTTTTAAAATAATGTTTAAATTAAAATCACATATGTTTCACATTTATAGTGTTTCAATTTATTTTTTATATATAATTATATTTTATTTTTTTTTTTGTTATAAACGTAAATTTAAGTTGTAATACCTTAAATTTGTAACTAATATTTTTTTAAAAAATAAAAATTTAACACTTTATTGAAAAATTATGAATTGATTTTCTTTTATATATATAATATTGGCTACGCTTATAATCAAACATTACTAGTAGAATACAAAATAACTTTAAATATAACTCAAGAATGTTTGGGTAATTTAATTACTTGCATTATATATATTTTTTTTGTTTTATTGGAAAAAGAAAATAAATTTTTGTCTCTTGGTCTTAATAATAAAATTATTTAATTTGATATAATAAGAAAGTGTAATGTAAAATTATATAAAATTAAAAATTAATATTTTATTATGAACATTATATTAAAAATATAAAATATTATATTAAATAAAAATTAAATTTTATTAGTGTAATTTAAATTAAATTTAAATTAGTTAGACTTTTTTAGACAATAAAAAAAATGATAATAATGAAAGAGGCACGATATAATAGTGAAATGGTGAGGCAATAGGCATCAATACCGGAAGTAGGGTAAATGTTCATACTTACAAGGGAATAGGAATCTTTTTTATAGGAATCTTTTTTTACTCGTTTCCCCACACAATAATATATATATAATATTGAATAAATTACTCTTAGTAAACAGTGGGATTAAAATAAAGTTCCAAAGACCTTATAAAGCTAATATACCTCATGTGCTTCCAACTAGGGCTACATCTTTTTATGCCCCTCATGCCCTATTCTTTTTTCACCTTTCTTTCCCCCCCCTTTTTTTTATATAAAAATAAATAAATAAATAAATAAAATGATTCCACCTCCTACCCTCTCCTCGCCACTCATATACTACTAAAGTCATCGCTTACTAGAAGAAATTCTCACTAATTTGTATAAAAAGTACTTAGATTTTGTATATGTTCATAAATTATTTATTATTTATTAAATCAAAAAAATATTTTTATGTTTTTTTTATAAAAGATTAACCATTAAAATAATTAATTAAAAATTAAATAATGTAATTTTATAAATCAATTTAATCACTATTTAATAGAATTTCACATAATATAATTAAGAGTACTATTGAGAGAGCATGCAAACTAAGATAGCATTCATTATCATACACCCTCCAAAATGACCGTATCAAATTAAACAAATGTCTAGTTGCAAATATATATAATATAATATATATATATAATATATATATAGAGAGAGAGAGAGAGAGAGAGAGAGAGAGAGAGAGAGTGTGTAATGAGCAATCAAAAATTGAAGAAAACCAAATAGTTTGTCTATAGTGATGAGTCACAGAACATGAAGACTAGTACTCATCGGACGGTCGAGTAGGAATGATCATAATTAGAGGTAGATTGCATGCACATCCACCTAGAAATAAAATAAAACCCTACTTACTAATCACCAACCATGTGGAGACTAACATTTCTTTATTATAACTCTACTCCCAATAATTATTTAATTTGTCTTTTTTCTTTTAATTATTGAATATATATATATATATATATATATATAGAGAGAGAGAGAGAGAGAGAGAGAGAGAGACTAGTACTCAGAAGTAGTACATAGAATAGAAGCATCAGAGTTTCACAACCACCAATGAAAGTCTTTTCTCTATAATTATTTGTTTAAAGATACAGAGAGAATAGTAGTTGATAAATTAGTGATAAATTTTAGACAGTAACTGGCTTTTGTCAGCAAAACAAGAGTCATACCACAATATATATATATATATATATGCACAAGAAAAGAAAAAAAAAAAGAAAAACAGAAGCAAGAAAAGAATAGAAGTAATCAACATTATCATACCACTGAGATTTGGATATTCAAGAAGCAACATCCCATGTTTCTATTTGAATCTACACTCAATCTAAATTTCTCTAAGTAAAAAAAATCATATTGTAACTCTTATATATGATATTTATAACTAATATTGAATTTATAATTGTGTTTAATTTTACTATACACTTTAGGATAAGACAAAGACTGAAGTGATTGGAATAATTTATATGACTTAAAAATGTATATATATATAATATGTAATGACGAATTTGCCCCTAGGGCATGGGGGGTGAGTTTGGTATAGGGTGGATGCAGGTAAAAAGACCTGAATTATACTCAAAAGGCAAAAAGTGGAAAGAGTGTTGGAATGAGAAATTCATCATACATCTACCTCTATCGGGGACAGAAAGGGAATTAGGGTGTAGGGTAAAATGGACCACTAATTACACAACACTACACCAAATGGAATAATAAAAGTGTGGGAATTGAGATAACTTTTTTTTCTTTTAATGGCTTACGCAAAGTGCCTTGATTAATTTGGCATTGCCAATTCAAGGCCAATAGAATGGAGGATTTTGTGGGCTCAAAGCACTTATATATGCCCTCCCCAAGAAAGTGTACGTATATATATATATATATATGTATATATTCCGATTATTTGGAATTTGAACCTTAGCAAATGAGAAGGGTTTGGCTGTCACCAATTCTTTTTGGCAAGTGTAAAATTTTTCTTTACATTGGATTTCTCCAAAAAAAAAATATGGTTAAAAAAAACTTTTTAGGACCATCAACATATCAATTATTACTCAATGTGGGTAGAGTTGATTTAGTTAGAATGGTAAAATTTTGAACTATTTATTTATTATTAGAAATTTTAATATTTTATTATTTACCTGCCTTTGTTTTTCAAAATAAATAAATAAATAGATGACGATAGTGCTAGTGACATCTACACTAAAAATAAATTTTCTTTAAAAAAGAATATAAAGAAATTTAGAAAGAAAATTCGTCCATTTTGGCGACTTTTCAAGTAGCACTTTTTCTTCTTCTACAAATATGTACTAAAATATATATGTATATATATATATTTTTTAATTAGAATAATTATTAAAAATGAAATATTACATAACTGATGAGTCTTGAAAAGTAAAATTATTAATAAAATACAATTTTTTAGGTTAACTCGATAAAAATTTTTTCTTGATTTTAATAGTTCGATATTTAATATAAGTGTCATATAAAGTTATAATAAAATTTTATTTTGAGTAAGAGTTATATTATATAGTTACAAAAATTTAAATTAATTCATTTAAAAATATATTATTAAATACAGATTTATTTTTTAAAATATGAGAAAAATAAAAAAATAGAAAGACCATGACTTGTCATATAAGAAAATCATTAGAAACAAGTAAAAATACCTAAATTTAAGAGGAAAAAAAAGAGAAGAAAAACAACAACAATCTCCTGATTTCCACAAATTAAATATATATATATATATATATATATAGAGAGAGAGAGAGAGAGAGAAAGAAAATAGAGAAATAAATAAATAAAGGGTGAGAGATTATGAATTTATTACTGCCATTTAAAAACTTGATGAAGTCTGGTCAATCTCGAAATAAACAAGGAGCAAAGGTTATTTGATTATTCCTCAAAAGGCAGACCTTATTATCCTCCTATACCTATTACTATTACTCACCTTACCTCATGAGATAAACTAAATAAAAATAACATTTTTTTTAATATTTTATATATATATATATATATATATTATATTATGGTTATTATATATGGATTGTGCTAGATAATAAGTAGTATAATTGAACGTACAAAGTTTCTTTCCATGCAATGAGCTATTTTGCCTTTTTTTTTAAAGACACGCATGCCACCTTTAATTATATTTTATTTTTATTTTACTACTAACAAATAAGTTTGAACAATATATTAGGAGAAATTAAAAGTGTAGAATAAAATTAAGTTGATTTTATTAGCTAATTATATATTAACTTTTTTTGGGTCTATATATATATATATATATATATTATCAAAATAAAAAGGAAAAGGATTGGGACTGAAAACATGAAAGCTACTTTAGTATTTATTTGAATAATAATTAATTCAATCAATTATGAGATGTATTAATTAAATATAATATGGATTTTTTAGAGGTTGAAAAGTATTGTACTTCACGTACTCATTAGTTATGTATGTAATATTTCATTTTTAATAATAATAAATATTTTCCAACCTATTCTCCTACCATTTTGTTTCAAGTATTCTTCACAAGAAAGTTAAAGGAAATATAAAATTAGATTTTTTTATTATTATTTCCTAAATCTTTATTTCCCAGCCTTGAGCGGAACAATATTAGAATATATTCGTGTGTGAAGGGGTTTATTGTCATATAGCATTAAAATAAAAGGAAAAAAATGTCAAATTTATTAAATATTTGAAATAAAGCGTTTAGGTTTCAATTTTGCCAAACAAACACCAAGGCAATTTGCATATTATTCACCCATTATCCCTTCAAATTATTTGAATAAATTATTTGGGGGTAGGTTTCAATGATTGTGACTGTTTCACTTCTTCTAGTTATATATTTTATACATCGTATTAGAATATATATATTCCTCAAATATATATATATATATATATATATCAGTATCCCTTAAATTTTTTTTAAAAAAAATTTAATCTCTCTTTTCAAATTTTTTTCCAATATTTTAAAGATTTTTCTTTTTTTTACAATCTCTCAAATTCATAAATTTTGAGATAAACTATTTTAGTTACACTTCTTACATCTTAGAATCCAACTTTTGCACCTCAATTTTTTTTTTACTTATAGTGTCATTGAAATTTCAGAATATCTCACTACATGCACTTCTGTTAAGTCAAACCGTTAGTCTTTAATTTTTCCGTTAGTCAATGTTTTTCACTGTTTGACATTGTTCTAGTCAAAGGTATTTTTGTCCAACCAACCTAAAATAAAATGTAATTTTTTTTTATCGGAGTTATTTCTCTCTTTTCCTTCTTTCTCTCTCCAAGAATTCTAAAGTCCAGAAAAAGGGGATCTGTGGGTAGTTAGGGGATCAGAATTATACTATGATATCAAACTTTCGGCATTAATAGTGGCGACATAGTTGAGTATTGTCGCCGGATAAGAACATATTAGTCGAAAATGCGGGAAGCCGATATTCATTGTGAAAGAAATGACAGTGGAGGAAGCAATCGCTAAAGGATTGATGATGTCATAAAAAACGAGGAGGAGGATGTATCAAGGAGATAGATCCAGAGGAGCACATTTGTGAAGGAATTCAGATGGAGGATTGTTTTCTTGCTTTAGAAATGCATATGGATTTCACCATCGTTTACAATTCAACCAATAATAAATCTAATTTTAAAGAGCAATTAGTCTCAACTCCTCTTAAAAACAGACATAATCCATAAGGAAAATCATTATTAGGTCTAAATTAAGATGATGATTAGGGATTGGTACCGAGTTAGAGTTCCTAACTCGACCCAAAATTTATTTACATTTTCTCTGATAATTTTAATTTTTTTTCTTTTTTATTCTTCATATTTTCTCTCTCTTCCTTCTTCAGCGAACTACACATACCTGAAAACACAACAAACTCATTTAGTTCTAGGGTTATGTCTGTATTCATATCATAGCTGCCGAGGCTCGCATAGATTATAAACCGTGAGGAATTAACCCACCTCACACTCACCCCACCCTAGAGCCACCGAAATTCTTACACTTATTGAAGAAATTCTTGAAGTTAGTTTCGTGACTTCAAATATTGAGAATCGGTTAATCACCAAAGTAATTCAAAAAGACGACATTTTTGTTTTTTCCGTCGAATTTATTCACTTTTAGTGCACGTCTGGTACATAAATACAGTTACGATTCCGACGTTGATGCAAAATTAAATTATATGAGAGAAAAAGAAAGAAGGGAGAGAAAAGGAAAAGATAGAAAATGGAAAGAATAAGGAGAGAAAAAATTTTTAAGAAAAAATGAAAAAAAAATTACATTTTATTTTGGGCAAGTTGGACAAAAATACATCTGATTAGGACAGTGTCAAACAGTTAAAAAGATTGACTAACGGAAAAATTAAAGACTTAACGATTTGATTTATCAGAAGTGTATGTAGTGAGACGTTTTGAAACTTCAATAGTACTATAAGTGCAAAAAAATTTTGAAGTGCAAAAATTAAATTCTGAGATCTAAAAAATGTAACTAAAATAATTTACCATAAATTTTCAAAGGTATTTAAAAATATTAGCAACTGAATTATACATTCTTAATTTCTTTTTCCTTTTTAATAATATAAGTTGTGAAAATTTGACAAAAATATGTTTAAAATTATATATATATATAGATAATATATATATTGTGAAAAAAAACGTTAATCGGTAAATACTTACACTTATAACTAACAAATCATGTATTAATAGGCACAAAAAATCAAATAAATAAAATTATAAATATATAAAAATAAAGTCAAATATATATATATATATATATATATATAATAATATTCGTAATTTTTAAAATTATAAATAAAGTTATTATATTAATGAATTTTATACCTACTCAACACTCCAAAACATATAAAATGAGTCAAATAAATTAATTATATTGAGTTTATATTATATATATATATTATATATTATGCCCAATAGAAAGTTAATTACTCCTAACAAGAATCAGCCTGCTTGCAATGTAGGCAACCAATATGTAACCAAATAAAAGAAATACATACATATATATATATATATATATATACTATGTATACTATATTGTTGTGGAAATTAACATTTCACCTAATATTATGATATATATACACACACTTGTTTTTGAGTTAAGAAACATTTTTCAGTGAGTCAATGGATTAGTAAATTATAATATTTGTACGAAAAAAATGATCTTCTTTAACTAATCAAATTTATGTAATTATTTTATTGGGAAATATCAAAGTTCATCAATCTTCCAAAAATTAAATAATTAATGTTAGTTTTAATGCTGATTTTGTTGACTCAAACGGGTTAGTTAACCCAATCTTCTAATTTAAAACCATAAATTGAAATCATCATTATTAGAATTATTCTTCTTTATTACACGTACTGTACATAATCATTTCTATTTTTATTTTATAAATGAAAAAAAAGTAGAAAATTATAAATAAGAGTTTAATATAATTAAATTATATTAATAAAAAAAAAAAGGAAAAGGAAATTGGAGTCATTTCTGTGGAAGGTGGTGGTCCTCCGACACACATACTCTAGGCCTGCCTTTGGGCCCCACCACAAGAAGGTGAGAGGGCTAATTTGGGTAATTGAAGAGAAAAGGAAAAGGGCAGTACAATGGGAAACACCCTCAAGTGAATACAAGAGTCTGAAATAAAAATATGTTTGCCAGTTCTGACCTTTTGCTATTACAAAGCAAAAAGCCAAAGTTGGGAAAGAGATGTGAAGAGGACAAATCCAACATGGCTTTTCTTTCTTCTTCTATGATCTATCTCTACCTTTTCCTTTTTTTTTTTTTTTTTTCCTTTCATTTTATTTATTTTTTATTTGTTGTTTTGGTCCAATCAAGTTAATTTTTTTTCCTTTTTAAAATTTTAATTTTTTTTAAGGTTTGAATGATGTTATGCTGACCGAATTATTGCCCAATCCTAAAATAATTTTTAGCTTTTATACTATTTTATAAAATAATTTAATGGTATTAATGTTAAAATACTTAGTTTAAAAATACATAAAAAGAAAAATATATATAATTTGTTTTTACTAATTAGCTCCCTTAACTTTTATGTTTTAGTCAATTAGACCCTTGATTTTATAGCATTAAAAGGAACCTAATTAGTAAATTGTTTTGTTTTTTTTAACTAAAATACCAACTTTAATAGGAAAAAAAAAAACCTAATTAACAAAAGAAATTAGATGATTAGGAATGAGATGGATAAATTATATTAATATATATATATATATAAACATGTAATAGATAACAAAAAGAAGAAACAAAAAGATATGCATTAAAAATTAAACCAATAAAGGAGACAAATTGAACTTTCCAAATGTAGATTCTCTAGGAATGGGAAATTAAAATTTCAATAAAATTAAACTCAAAATAATATATATATATTTAAAAACACTTTAAAGACACAAAGGAAAAATAAAATAAAATAATATGGTCCAATAATACTTAAATTCTCCTAGGATACCATGTTTTTTGAGCTAGTCTGACAATTCTTCACATTGTCATACCAATTATATTCTTTTTTCTTGCTCCAAACAAAAAAAAAAAAAAAAAAAAATGAAAAAGAAAAACAAAGGAGAGAAGAATAAAAAGAAGATGCACAAAAAAGTATAATTGAAATCCAAAAGGGAAGAAATTCTAAGCTGAAACAATTCCAAGATTCTTGTACAGATCCAAACACACACTGTGTGTGTGTTTCTTGAGAGGCCTCTTTTCTCTTCTCTAAATAAACTCTGAAGAAAAAGAAAAAGAAAAAAAAAAAAAAAAAAACCAGAAAGCCGACAAAATACAAAGACCACAGTGGCAAAAGCATAATTCCCACAAACAACCATGTCTCTTTCTGTAATCAAATCTCTCATTGATTAATCATATGGTGCATTTTAGCACACTCCCCCATCGTCTCTTTTCTTTTCTTTGCTTTGCTTTCTCTTCCTTCCTCTGTGTTAAGAAAAAAGAGCAAAAGGCAACTGCTTATTTTCACACACACACACACATACACACCATTTTTTGTTTCTTTTTTAGTTTTACACTTAAACACACTGATCAGAGAAAGAGTTTTTTCGAAAGCTTCTAATTCTTCTTTCAAACATATAGATAGTAGTAAGGTTGGAATAATTTTTGAGCTCCTGAAGGTTGATTTTTTTTGCCAGGAATTGCATAAAGTTTTGATCTTTTGCTCCATTAGTGGAGACACTAGTATTCATTTGGGCGAGTGAATTTTTGGGGTTTTTTGGGGTACTGAGTTTTGAGATGGAGAAAGTGAGTATTATGGGAAACCACTTGCTCAAAGCTTGTGGGATAGTGTAGTTTTAAGGGGAAAGGGTGGTGACTGATTTGAGTCTCTCTCTCCCTCCCATTTCTTTTGTCTTCAGAAGGGAAAAGAAAGCTTTTTTTAGCTTTATCTTCTCTCTCTTTCTCTCTCTGTGTAGCGCTCTTCAGGTGCTTTCCCTTTCTCTTATCTCTTTCTTTTATTTTCTTTGTGAGAATAGAATGGGTTGTACCAGCATGATATCAGGTAACTTGGATCCAGAAAGGAAAAGTAGTGGTGGGTTGAGAACTAAACAGGCTGGTAGAGGTTCTTGCCGAGGAAGTTAGGCCATTTATTTCTGTTTGCCGGACCAGGGAAATCCAAAATAAATAGAAAAAAATAAAGAAAAAGAAAAAAGATGAAATCTTTCCGGCACTACTGATAAACTCTTTCTTCATTTGCTCTGAAATCTATTCTTTTCTGTTTCTATTCATACAAATATTTACACAGTTGATACGCATTTGGTGCATGCTGGTATCATCATTATGGGGTACTTGTTGAAGGAGGCTTTTGAAGACTCTTTGTGGAGTCAATCAATGGGCTTATGCTGTCTTTTGGAAGATCGGTTGCCAAAATCCCAAGTGAGTTTTAAGGAATTTTCTGCCATTTCTGCCATTTCTTCCTCCTCCTCCTCTTCTTCTTCTTCTTCTTTTCTTTTCTTCCAGCTGCTGAAATGCAGGGTGAATTCAAAATAATTGCAATAATGTTTTGTTGGGATCCTAGAATATCACTGTGTAGTTTACGGAGACTGTACTTGGGTTATTCTTTTGGCAGTTGGTTCCTTTGGTTAATTTTCTTCTGCTCTTTTTCATATTTCCCCCCAAAACATACTTTTCTTTTCTTTTTATCTCCTGGAATTTTGTGCTTATTACTGTAGCTTACAGACAAATGAAATGAACGAAAAAGAATCAAGTCTGATGGCTCTCTCTTCCCTTGTTCAACTTTCCAACAGTGAACTGATAAAAAAAAACTGCTAAAAACATCATCATTCTGCTAATTGTTTACTCTTTCATTTTTTACGCAGTTTGACCAAGGAAGAAAACAATTCTTAGTTTACCTCCTTAAATTTTTTTCTTCTAAAGTGGTGTATTTAATATGATGATGATGAAGATAATTATTTGACGTGTAGTTGATTGATTGGATATTCTTGTCTTGTTTTTGCTTTGTATCTGTTAACTTTCATTTTCTGTCTTTGGAGTTTTGTGGTTGGTCTGTTTTGCTTTGTCTTAGAGAATCTTAGTGGGGGAGAAAAAATAAGATTTGTTCTTCTCTAATGAAAACCTTTCAACTGCTACGATTTCCTGTTCATAAATTTTTCTGATTTTATCTTCCTTGTTTGATTGCAATTGTTTTTTAGTTTCTTGTTTGAGACAAATCTCTAAATTTTTTTTGTCTTCTTTTACCTTCCTTCCTTCCTTCCCTTAATTTTGTTTTCCAGTAAACTGGTAAAGAAACAATACTGCTATTATTTTCAGACATATTACACTCTTGCACTGACCTCAGCTTTTGTCCATTGATAGTTCTTCATTTCATATCTGGGATTGCAACAATCTTGTACTGATTACAATTGTTTTTTTTTTGTTTATTAATAATATTTCAGGCTCTTAATATGGGAAGAATGTTATTATGAGACGGTAGCTTTTCCTGGTTTGCCAGGAATTTCTGGGGCAGACAATCCAGAACTGGGCTTTCAGGATTGGAGTTTAGCTGAAGCTAATAATAACTCCCAACTTGGAGTCCAAGCAGGAAATCGGGTCCATTTTCTTGTAAACAAGATGATGATGGACAATCAAGTCAATGTTTTAGGGGAAGGGTATGTTTTTTCTCGAGCTAATTGATGCTTGTTTTTAAGGAAGTACTTTCAATTTTCTTATGTTTTGTTTTCTTTTTACCAGTCTAGTTGGTCGAGCTGCATTTACCGGAAACCACCAATGGATTCTCTCAGAGAACTATAAGAGAGAAGCACACCCCCCAGAGGTATATGGAGGAAATTTTTTTTGATTTGAGATGTTCAACTTCTTCTCTGTCCTGTTGCCCTTGTGTGCTTTGTTGAAAAAGCTAACTTCTGTGTTTTACATAATGATTTTTTTAAAATTTATCTATCTGTATTAAACTAACAGGCTAAAATGAATACTCTCTGAACCTTTCTTTCTCTTTGCTTGCCGATTTTTTTGTAGTTATAAAAGAAAACATAAAGTCTTGCCCTCTTTTAGTAATGATTGCTTGATATTCTTGTACTTCATCAGGTTCTGAAAGAAGTTTTCCAGCAATTTTCAGCTGGCATGCAGGTATGATGCTTTACCATCTATTTTTGTATGTTTAGTTCTACTTGGATTCTCGTTGTTTCATTTATTTTTATGTTTCTTTTCAGACAATCGCAGTTATTCCTGTTCTCCCGCATGGAGTTGTTCAACTTGGTTCTTACATAGCCGTAAGCTGCTGCACACCTTACAATCATGAGCCGTATATTATGTGTATCTAATGCATGGCAGTTGCTTTCAATTGGAAAAATGTTGAGTTATTTGCAGTTTATAAACGTTTTCTGAAATTGCTACATTCTCTTTTCTCCAGTGGGATTTGGGTTTGATGTTCTGCATGATTTGTGTTAGTAATCTGCATTTTGAGAGATTTGTAGGTTGCATTTTCTTCTGTTCTGCTATTTCAAAGTGTAGCTTTAAATTTGTGAAGACTTTGAAACTCATTTAAGGCATTAAAGGACCATAATATTTTCTGATTCAGATGATGGAGAATGTAGCTTTTGTCAATGATGTGAAGACATTGGTTCTTCAACTGGGGTGTGTTCCAGGCGTGTTATTATCTGAAAATTATGCAACAAAGGAACCTGCCTCGAAGACAGGACTATCGATCTCTCTTGGGAGTTCTTCTGGGAGATCAACGGTGGTGAATTCCTCATCTTTTCTTGCTGACAGCTATGATTGCAAGAGCAGCTTGACACAATCCGGCACATACGGCCAATTTTCTTCTTTGATAGGGCAAGTACCAGACTTTGGGCATTCAACAGCTGCAATTCTTCAAGCTTCTAATCCATCTGCAAATTTGATGTCGCTCCATGCTGACCTATGTCAGGAAAAAGTTGGTTGTGGAGCTAATAGTCACCAGAGTATAACAGCCCAACTTGATGGGATGGTGAAAGCTGAGGTAATCCCCTCAAATCCAGAAGTTTGGTTGAATCACCACAATTCTTCGTACAATTTGAGATCAACTTCTGATCGACGTCCATCTGTTTGCTCATCTGCAATGGACGGTGGAAACTTAGCACAGATGGTGCAGGAGATACCAGCAGATGGTAATGGTAGTGTCCCAAATCATATAAGTATCAATAGTCTGTCTGATCGCTTGATGATGTCTATGCTTAAAGCTAATGGAGGCCTATCAAGTTCTTGTCAAGGTTTCATGCCTAATATAGGTGACTTTTATAATGTTGCAAAAAACAATTTGGAATCATTTTCCAACTTAGGTTCTGTTTCTGATGCAAACCTGCCCTCTGGAAGAAACAAGCCTGACACACATCCTGCCGGGAGTGAATTTCAGAGTTCTAATTCCTCTAAATCAGTGGTTTCTTTGTCTAATATTGCTAATGAGTCAGTTTCACAGAAACTACTAACAACTAGCTCTGTTAGTGGTTACAATTCTGCAGATAACATCTCACAGATTGATATGGTTGATCTTGGTGACAGATTAGAAAATGATTTGTATCAGGCCTTTAGTATTCCAGTTTCTGAGTGTGACAAAAGTAAGAGCTTTAGCGAGTGTGTTCCGCGTTTTATTCATAAGGAAGAAAAGCACGAAGATGGGATGCAGAGTACAATACTGAGAGATGCTATTTTTGGAGCTGCTTGTATGCAACCTCATGTGGGCGATGATTTGTTCGATGTTTTGGGGGTTGATTTTAAAAACAAATTGCTCAGTTGCAATTCTCAGAATAGCGGTTCAGATTCGAATTTGACGAGTATGGATAAGAACAATTCTGCTTTGAAAAGGGATTGTTCTGATGCTGCTTCCAACTCATATACCGTTAACAACCATGGACGCTCAGATAGCAGCTTATTCTCTATGTTGGGCACAGATCACCTTTTAGATGCTATGATCTCTAGTATTCAACCTTCTGCAAAGCAGAGCTTGGATGATAATGTTTCTTGCAGGACAACAGTAACGAATACGAGTAGCTCTTCCGTTCTGAATGCTTCCCAATCCGCGCGCCAGGTTGGTATGTCTGGAAAAATTCAGGAGGAGTTATTTGGTTTCCCAAAATCTCTAGGAAAAGCAGGTGGTCTTGGCTCTAGTTCTTTTAGATCTGGACCTAGTAAGGATAGTGCAGGAAGTTATTCTCAGAGTAGTTCAATTTATGGATCACAAATCAGTTCATGGATTGACCAAGGTCATGATGTTAAGCCAACTAGTAGTGTTTCAACTGCATATTCTAAGAAAACTGATGAGACAAGCAAAACTAATAGGAAAAGGCTCAAACCAGGTGAGAATCCTCGTCCTCGGCCTAAAGATCGCCAAATGATTCAAGATCGTGTGAAAGAACTCAGGGAAATTGTGCCAAATGGAGCAAAGGTGATTATATTATATTAACTATCCAGACCTGCCTTTTTCTTTGTAGCATTTTGTTAAATTTGTATTGCAGTTCTGATGCACTTACCTTTTGCTCATTACTCTTAACAGTGTAGCATTGATGCACTCCTAGAACGCACGATAAAGCACATGCTTTTCTTGCAAAGTGTTACACAACATGCAGATAAGCTGAAGCAAAGTGGAGAATCAAAGGTGAAAATATATTTGTGCGCTTTTGATCGATAATTTTCTTTTATATTGCCTACTTTTTTAAACATAATTTTCCATTTTTTTTTTGTGAGAACAGATTATTAGTAAGGAAGGTGGAGTGCTCATTAAAGACAATTATGAGGGAGGAGCAACATGGGCATATGAAGTTGGCTCGCAATCCATGGTCTGCCCTATTATAGTTGAGGATCTTAATCAGCCCCGGCAAATGCTTGTGGAGGTAATAACTCAAAACCTGTTTTCTTACAATTATTCATCCCCCGAAAACTATAGGATTATTCATTTCATTTACATTGGTCATTTTCCTGCAGATGCTTTGTGAAGAAAGGGGTTTGTTTCTTGAAATAGCTGACATTATTAGAGGATTGGGATTGACCATACTAAAGGGAGTAATGGAAACACGAAATGACAAGATCTGGGCACGCTTTGCTGTCGAGGTAATAATTCCCATATTCCTTCAGTTTTTCTTGCTGGATACATGATCAAATTATCTTGTACATTTTGCCTGATACTTTTAGTCACTTAGTTATTTGATTATTATTCACTTCAAACTTTAATCCATTATCCAAAAAGCAGGCAAACAGAGATGTTACAAGGATGGAAATATTCATGTCACTAGTTCGCCTACTGGAGCAGACTGTAAAAAATGGCACGACAACAGCCATGTTAGGCAACGGGATTGAGAATGACAGCATGATTGTGCACCAGTTCCCACAACCTGCTTCAATACCAGCGTCAGGAGGAGGTCGACCATGTGGTTTGTAACAAACTGTGCTTCCAATCGCAAGTTTTTTTCATTTGAGCCTGCTGCTGGATATGCTTAAGAGTGAGCAGACTGGGTTATTATGCTCGCCATGACTGGCATATCTTCTCCAGGAACATTATCCAGTGGTTTTTAACAATCTTTTACTGTGACATAAAAAGAATTCTGAGCAGAAGGGGATAAGTATAGGTATAAGGTAAGGAAGTTGTGTGGGATATAATATTTTGCCTATAAATTAAGATGATTTGTATTTTAGTACTTTAGTTTTAGATGTTATTGTTAAGAAGGGATGAGGGTTAGGGGTGTTGGGGAAATAGAAGAAAATGGAGAAAAGGGGGTCTTGATTTGTATGCATATCTACGTCTTAGTGGAGTTCTGGAATTGCTTTCTGTATATAGAAGGTTTGGGATATGGATATGGATATGGAAAGGGGAATGAATCAGGTCTTCAAATACATTTTGTACCGACTTCTACGTGTTTTATTTTACCTTAAACAAAAAGATCAATCAACTATTTTAAATAAGTTACTCGATGTGGTATCCGGAGCTGTAGAATCTAATTTAAAAATAAGTTACTTGATGTAGTATTTGGAGCCCTAGAATCTAACTTAAAAATAAGTTCAGAGCTGTAGAATTTAATTTTTGACACATATCATTGATCCGGCTCGAGAAAGTGTTATAAAACTAATAACAAGAAAAGAAAAAAAAGAAGATGCACTTTGGTTTTGGTTGATAAATTCAACAGAGAGTTTGAGAATCAGCCAAAGAGATAGAGGATTAGGCTCTTCTTTTTGGATTATGTGCTTATTCCTATTTTTCCATAGTTGCCAGCAAGTAAAAGGCAAAAAGAAATTTTCCAAGGAATGTTTATGAAAATAGATGATGAACAAGTTAAATTTGATTGGACCCAAGTTTTAAGATCTAAGTGACTGTTAAGAGTACTCTTGATAGAATGAGGGATAAAGGATTGAATTTGAATCCAAAGGATAGAATTTGAGTACGGTAAAGATTACTCAGATGTGCAATTTGGTGAATATAGTAATCCCAATGGTAAAGTGTTGGTAATGTATTTTTGAAAGAAGAAAGGGTGTAGTTCATCCGGCCCGGGTGCCTTATGAGGTTTGAAGGAGTTGATTGAAATTATTATTTCATTTTCAGAGAAGGGTTTTAAAAGGTTTTGAATGTCTTCTTGAGATGAATATGTAAGGGGTGAAAAGGCAGCAGAAGTGGTATAGATTTCTTTGAAGTGATTAGAAATTAAGGATTTGAGGGAGTCAAAGGATGAAATCCATATACCAGCTTTGTTTCTCAAGCTATGAATTTTATTAGCACGTCTCCTTTTGAGAGTGGATGTATGAAAAAATGATGTGTTTGCATCACCATATTTCAACCATTTAAATCCTTGATTTTGTTGCCCAATATTGTCTTTCTTGAACTAGAATATTATGTAATTCAGAAATTAAGATTTTGTTCAAGCTGACGAAGAAATCTACTTGAAGGAAAATTTTGCTCATTTGGATTCCTGCTAGACGAGCCAGAATTTTTCTTTTTTTAGCAAAAATATTGCCAAAACTGATTTACTCCAATTTGTAACAGAAGATGAAAAATTATCTACTGCATGTGAGTAGATTAGATCAGTTGGTGGCCATGAATTAGGAACAGGAAGATCGAAAGAGGGATTAGTAAGCCACATTGTTTCCAGTTTAAATGTTCTATGAGAACACTTAGCGGAAGGAAGAAGATTAAGAATTAATGGACAATGATCAGAATGTGTCCTAGGTAAATGCTTTACAAAAGCATTTGGGAATTGATTAATCCATTGTGGATTAGCTAGACAATGATCTAATCGTTCCATAATCCTATCTTTCAGTTTTCTTAGATTACTCCAGGTAAAACGTAGACCATTAAACCCTAAGTCTAGGAGACCACATGAATTAATTCTATTATTGAAGGTATCTAAACGTTTTATGCAAGGTTTTCGTCCTCCAATTTTTTTAGATTCATGAGCAATATCATTTAAATCATCTAGTACTAACAAAGGACCATTATAAGAGGTATAAAAATTATGTAAATTCCCCAAGAAAATTGATTTGAAATTCTCAGTAGGTCTAACATAAGTAGCTGTGATAATGAAAGGTGGTAAGCTTTTATTTACCTACACGAAGAGATACAACTCTTGTTTAGTGTATGAAACTGTTCGAAGAGTAATGTCTCCATTCCACATTACATATAGGCCCCCTGAAGAACCTTCTACATCTACTGGAATTGAATTTGCGTAGTTGAAGCTTTGCATATGATCATCCGCTTCTTGTCCACTAAGCTTTGTTTATGTGAGGACAACAAGTGATGGTTTATGATAATTTAATAACTTATGCATATGTGCGTGGAAGCCTCGGCTATTTGCTCCCTTACAGTTCCAAAGAAGAATCATCATTGGGGGTGTTAGGGAGATGTTGTCTTCCAACCTCATCGACGTATCCCATCTGCTTGCTTCTCAGTGCTTGAGTTGTTTCCATGGTGTCCGTCGGTGCTAAAGCTCTTGGAATTACTACTACTGATGTTCGATCGTCTAGGTAAGTTGGTGGAGGTTTTTTGAGTATAAAAGACAGTTTGTAGACTGCCGGGTGACAGGAGTAAACGTAGAGCTTCTGACTGGTTAGTGATAAGACTATTTACGAGCAAGTGTCTTTTATGGTGAGAAATTCTATTGATGGCTCGTAACCGTGGAGAGGATCAGTGTATAGATCGTCCGGGAGTGAGTTGAGGAGATCATCAAGTTTTAGAAGGGGATCCTCAAGTATCGGGTGATAACGCTAAAATATTCATATATTTTAACGACATTTTGTGCTTAATTCTTGATCAAATTAATGAAAAATAATTAGTTTTGGTTTAAATTTACTAATTCTTTGAATTAGGTGATTTCAGGAAGTTTTTGGGACAAAAATACTAGAAATTACAAGTTCAGGGACTCAATTGCAAAATTTGAAGATTTTTTAACACATCACACCTTGGCCCAATCAAGACCTTGTTCTTGATGGCCGTCAAGTTTGACCCGATCAAGAACAAGATCCTGATGGCTGTCAAATACTGTTCATCAGATTTTTTTATTGTAAAATTGTAATTTTGCCCCCACGAAATTCATCTATAAATAGTGGGGTTTTCTCCAAATGTAAAAAATAATGTGTAGAATAATTTTTGAGTGAATTACTAGACTATCTTTGTATTTTCATACATTGTTCTTCAATACAAGATATAGTTATTCAAAAAGTCATTTTTATTCTTTCAATTCTCTTTGGTTTCTTGTTCTAAACCAAGAAGGGAATCTTTAGAGTTTTTCTATTTTGAGAGTGATAATCAAGCCATTCTTGAGTGGTGTGAGTGTTTGATGTTCTAAACCAAGAAATTGAGTGTTTATACTACTTGGAGTGAGTTTGATTCTTAATATCAAACCTCCTCCAATAGATTGATAGATTGAAGAGTCCTCAACTCTCAAGGACTTCAGTTTATTGATTTCCCTTGGTAGATTGCTGTGATGTATTGAAGAGTTGATTTGCAAACATCTACAAGTACTTGAAGACCGGAGTTCCTAGCTTCAACTTTGTACATCTTTCCTCCTTTATCTTTTATGTTTTGTATGTATGATTTTAGCATCAATTTCCTCTTAGGATCTATCATATTCTACATTTTTTTAGAACTGAATTTTTGGAATTTTTATGTCTTATGATTGATTGATCTTATACCATCTATATCATAATTTTCTTTGATATTTGTATTACAACTTTAAGGATTCCATCTTATGGATGTTGGTATATATATATATATATATATAGTGTACATCATTTTACCTAAGGATAATATAGGAAATTCATATTATTATGTAACTTACAAATACACTCTCTTTTGATATGATAGGGGGATAGGTTTTGAGATTGAAGACCCTTAGAAAAAGTTCTGAGAAAAATAATCTGGAAAACCTCTAATCCGACAACATTATATTGGCGCCCACCGTGTATTTTTGATTTTTTTCTCGAAAAGATAACAACCCAGCCGAGATTAGAATAATTTTGGAATACTCAGAGTAGTTCCTACGGACTGAAATCTCTTAACCTATCGAAGTAAGTAAAGGCAAACCCTTGGATGGGGAGATGATAGACTCTCTCAGAGGTAAATCTATAGAAACTTTAATTTTAGCCCCGTTCATTCAGGTATGCTTCCGTAAACTATTTAATTAATTAATTGCTATTTATTATATAAACACACTTTTACTGCACAAAAGCTCCGCTCTTTTTTACACAAGAAAAAACTTCGTACTTTGGTACAAACAACAAAGCTCCGTGCTTTCGTACCGCGCTTTCCTACAAACAAAAAGCTCTGTTCTTTGGTATAAATAACAAGCTTTGGTACCGCGCTTTCCTACAAACAAAAAGCTCTGTGCTTTCCTACAAACAAAAAGTTTTGTGCTTTGGTACAAACAACAAAGCTCCGTGCTTTGGTACCGCGCTTTCTTACAAACAAAAAGCTTTGCACTTTCATCTTTCATGCAAAATAAAAAACTCTGCGCTTTACAATAAACAAAAAGCAAAAAAAGGTTTGTGCTCCCCGAAGTCAAAAGACTTTATTACTAAAAAATACTTCCAAAAGTGACTTCCGACTTTACTAAAAAATAAGAGTCTCGGCCTTTACTTATATATATATATATATATTCCTAAAATAAAGGCTCCGACTTTATTACTAAAAAAAATGCTCCCTAAACTGACTTCTGATTTTACTAAAAAAATGAAAGTTTCGGCTTTACTTGAATATATATATATATATAAATAAAGGCTTTGACTTTATTATTTAAAACTGCTTCGAAAATGATTTCGGGCTTTAAAAAAAAATTTAAAATAAAAGTCTATTCTTAAAATAAAGGTGTATGTAATTAAATTTAATTATATATTTAAAATATATAATTAAATTTTAATTTTTTATTAAGAGATTATCTCTAGAAAGTGACGCTTAGACAAGTGACTCTCATAAAATATATATAATTAAATTTTATTTTTTGAGAGATGATCTTTCAGAGAGTGACACTTGGCACCCTCTTAGCCAAGTGATTCTCATCATCTCAACTATAAATAGAGGGCCAAATTTCATTTGTTGAGAGCAGAAAGGAAGCGGAGAAAAAGGAAGCAGAGAAAGGAAGTTGAAAAAGAAGCTATGAGAAGAGGAAGTTGAGAAGAAGTTGACAGAAGTAGAAACTCTGTCAAAATACATTCCGAGAAGATCAAAGGCCTCTGAAAAAAGTCCAGAAGCCCTTGAAAGAAATCCGTATCGAAGTTGGATCCAGTTCGAGATTAGCCCAAAACGCTCCTCGGATAAATCAGATTCCATTGGATCGAGATCAAGCCAAAAAAAGAGGCCCTCAAGCCCACGATAGATCGAATCAAAGGATCAATAGAAATAGAGCCCAAAAGAAATTATTATAATTATATTATGTGTAGCATTTTTTTATAATTTTTAATTTTTAGGAAATATATGAGAAAGAAAATTGTACACAAATTGGCACGCCTAGTGGGATTGTTTCTACCGCTCATCTCTTTAAAAAAAACGTCAATGGAGTCAAAAGAGGACGTAAGAAAATTCACAAACGACGGCGTCATCATCAGAAAATTCACAGACAACGGCGTCAGCATAAAAAAGTAAATTCAAAGAACGTTGTTATCATTGCCCATAAAAACCAAACTAGGAGCAACATTCCCTTTGAAGATGAAGAGTCAACCTACACTATTGACAATACTTGAAATCAAAGAATGAAGATCCTCCAAGACACACGAGGTTAAACTACATTGTTACTCTTTGATACGAGTATAAATTGACTCAAAGGTATAAATTGACTAAAAAAAATGCTCCTTGACACGAGTGTAAACTGTCTGCAAAGCTAAAAAGAATGCTCCTTGTCATGAGTGTAAACTGTCTGCAAAGTTGTAAAGAAGGCTCCTTGACACGAGTGTAAACTTTTTGCAATGCTGAAAAGAAGGCTCATTGACACGAGTGTAAACTGTCTACAAAGTTGAAAAGAAGGCTCCTTAACACGAGTGTAAACTGTCTGCAATGCTGAAAAGAAGGTTCTTTGACACGAGTGTAAACTATCTACAAAGCTGAAAAGAAGGCTCATTGACACGAGTGTAAACTGTCTGTAAAGTTGAAAAGAAGGCTTCCTGACACGAGTGTAAACTGTCTGCAATGCTAAAAAGAAGGCTCCTTGGCACGAATGTAAACTATCTGCAATGAAGTGAAGACTCCTCAGCACGAGATTAAACTATTTGCAAGAAAAAAATTCTCCTTGACACACGAGTTAAAACTGCATTGTCACTCCTTTGATGCATGAGTTTAAACTGCAACTCTGAACTATGTTCGACTTGATTCCTTCGCAGGATACGTAGGCAGCTTAGATAAATTCTAAGTTCAGTTATAACATAAAAAAAAAAATCATCCTCCCAAAAAAATGGGTGAAAATTGCAATTCTGAACAAGGAAATTGTCTGTCTTCGCCAGTTCTGGAAAAAAAAAATTGTCTGTTGTCGTTAGTTCTGAAAAGAAATAAAAAATAAAAATTATCTGTCGTCGCCAGTTTTGAAAAAGGAAATTGTCTATGTCGTCGCCCATTTTGAAAGAGGGAATTGTCTCTGTCGTTGTCAGTTCTGAAGAAAAAAAAGTGTCTCTGTCTTCGCGAAAAAAGGAATTGTTTGTCGTCGCCAGTTTTGAAAAAAAAATTGGAATTGTCTCTGTTGTAGCAAGTTTTGAAAAACGAAATTGTCTATGTCGTCGCCAATTCTGAAAAAGAGAGTTGTCTATGTCGTCGAAAAAAAAGAAAAATAAAAGAGAATACTTACTTATACTTACAAAAAATGGTGAGTTTGGAGAGAAATTTGAAGAAGACATTTTGATTCTTTTAGTACATCTTCCGTTAAAATGCGTAAACTTTTTGAAAGATTGGGAAGTTGTTTCATCTAATTTCAATACAGATTGAATCAAATAGGAAGCAGAATAATTAGTGTCAAAATTTCTCACGGGATTGTTGCTGTACTCCAATATGTTAATCAAGGAACATTGTCTTCAGAAATCATTGATGAACAAGATGGTAAGGAAATGGAATTTGGCATAGGAGGATCTTCAAGTCAACTCAATCATAGTCAACCCTGTCAAGAAAATATATATACCTTTCTTCGATTTTTAGACTAACGTCAGCGATTGAAGATCGACAAGGCCAAATTGGTTGTTGTCCCAAGGCATGTTCATCGTTCATCGTGATGTAGGGAAGGTCATTTTCAATCTCCAATTCTAAAAGCGAAGCGGGTCTCCAATTTTGAAAACGGGATCGTCTGTCATCGCTAATGGATACATTTTTATTTCCTAATATATATATATATATATATATATATATATTGAAGAATAAACGTTTCGAGTTGCCGTTGGAGACCATTCACTGATACGATGATAGTTTGCAATTCTTCGAGACTCAAGTGCATATGAATTAGATCCAGCTTCAAATTTAATGGTTAAATGTGAGATCCGTTACAATGATAAAAACAACGATATGTGGATAAGGGCCGCCAACATCTCTAATGTCCATGATTGATCCTTGGCTGAAAAAAAAAAGTCAAGAGAGAGATTAAAGTAACTTGAGATAAATTCTCTTGCGTTTTTGAGAGACAATCTTTTCTGACTCTTCAATCGTAAGGTTGAAAGAATGAGATTCACCTTTTTTAAAGACTCAAAATTCTTTCGCAATTTTTTCAATCAATTTAAATCTGATTTTAAATTTCAGATTAGTTCAAATTTGATCGTTTCTTTGTTTTTTTAAAAAGATATATACAATATATATATATATATATATATATATATATTGAGATTGATTTAGTTATATATACATATTTCTCAAAATTTTTTTGAAATTTATTCTTGATTCAAAGTTCTTAAATGTCAGAAACAAATTTTAAAGGGGCAATTTGTAGGTAATTAAATTTAATTATATATTTAAAATATACAATTAAATTTTATTTTTTTTATTCAAAGATTATCTCTCACAAAGTGACACTTAGCCAAGTGATTCTCATAAAATATATATAATTAAATTTTATTCAGGGAGAGATGATCTCTTAGAGAGTGACACTTGGCACCCTCTTAGCCAAGTGATTCTCATTATCTCAACTATAAATAGAGGGCCAAATTCTATTTGTTGAGGGTAGAAAGGAAGCCGAGAAAGGAAGCTAAAAAAGAAGCTATGAGAAGAGGAAGTAGAAACTCTGTCAAAGTAGAAACTCTGTCAAATATGTTTCGAGAAGATCAAAGGCATTTGAAGAAAAGTTCAGAAGCCCTCGGAAGAAATCCGTATTGAAGTTGGATCTAGTCCGAGATCAGCCCAAAACGCCCATCGGATAAATCAGAGTCCATTAGATCGAGATCAAGTCTAAAAAAGGCCCTCGAGCCCACGAAGGATCGAATTAGCGAATCCATAGAAATAGAGACCAAAAGAAATTATTATAATTATATTACGTGTAATATTTTCTTGTAATTTTCAATTTTCAGGAAATATACGAGAAAGAAAAATTTTACACAAAATGCTCCATTTTTATTAACTATAGACTGCTCCAAAAGATACTTCCGGCTTTAGTAAAAAAAAATTGAAAGTTTTGCCTATATATATATATATATATTTAAAATAAAGCCGATTTTATTACCAAATTATTTTTCTGAAAGTGACTTCCGCCTTTACTAAAAAAAATGAGTCTCAATTTCTACTTATATATATATATATATATATATATATATTCCTCAAATAAAGGCTCCGCCTTTATTATTATTTAAAAAAAAAAAACTCTAAAGAGAACCTCCCACTTTACTTAAAGAATAAGAGTTTTGGCTTTATTTAAAAATATATATATTCCTACAATAAATTCTCTGCATTTATTACTAAAAAATACTTCGAAAATGAGCCTCCAATTTTACTTAAAAATGAAAGCATGGGCTTTACTAAAAAAACTCTGACTATTTAAAAATTAAAGGCTTCGATTTTATTACTTAAAAAAAAGAAAAGCTTCGGATGAGAGCCTCCGACTTATTTAATATATATATTCATAAAATAAACGCTTCCACTTTATTAATAAAATAAACTCCGGAAGAGAGCCTTTTGCTTTATTCAGTTTTACTTAAAAATGAAAGCTTCCGGTTAAAAACAAGATCCACTATGACTTTACTTATAAAAAAATAATAAATAAAAAAGTTGCTTATTATATATATATATATTGAGAGGTATGAAAATATCCCCTACTGACAAGGCAAATGACACAAAGTAGATGGGACCCACCGGGCTCACGTGTATGTCCACTTGGCATGACATGACGAGTCCCACTTCAGCACACACGAAACTCCACAATGGACCACGCGGCTACCCCGCCTCACCTCGTGGACAAAGTCACCACACATCGGTCACTTCTGGCGAACCCACTAACCCATCACATCCCTAAAACCGTCTCTGATGATCAACGTTTGACTCCATAAAAGATCACAGTCAAAGATCCCCTAACGTCTTACTAAAAAGGGGGATCTCATATCTTTTCCACAAAATCCGGTAATCATCATATTTCTCGTAACAAATCACCCGGTCTACCTGACACAAGGGTGGTTTATCCCCTATAAATACCACCCCCATAGAGGTAATGAGGGTAAGGCTAGATTACTCTACTCATTTCTGTCAAATTACCTACCTTATAGTCAAATCACTGACTTAACCATCGGAGGGTTTACCGGAGACCTTCCACCCTCCGGATAGTTTTGCAGGTCTGGCGTTGCAAGATAACAATTCTTCCACAACACATAGACAACCCAGATATTGGTATTTGGCAGAGAGAGAGAGCACCAAACGACACGGATCCTTGACACGTGGCATCAGACCGTTTTTTGATGAATTAGTTTGGTTTTGTTATCGGGAAACGTAAACATCTTACATTCCCACTTTTTGAGATCAGAATGTCACGATGATCGAGCGAACGGAGGAGCCGCCCTGACACCACGGTTCCCATGTCTCATCATGAAACTCACCACGCAGCTCAATCCTCTGTTCCCGACCGACCACAGCCACGGTCAGTCGTGGAACGCTTAGGCCCCCGCGGCTCACCCCGCAAATCGCATGACCTCAGCGACCATCTCAACGGAAAGCGGACCACGGAGAACGGGCGGGCTGAGGAGGTTAAGGACCTACGAAAGGAGATTGAGCGACTCCGAGCAGAGAGTGATCTTTCAAAACAATGGAAACAAATCCGTGCTGCATACCGTCGACAAGGCCTTTCGCCCCCTCACTTCTCCGACGATGACCAGGACCCCGCAGAGATCCTACCCTTGCGATCTAAGAATGGGGCGAGGTGGCAGACTAGGGGCCAGAACACAAAACCACTTCACTCCATCAGCGAAGTGGGGGAGAGCTAGCCATCTAGCCAGCCAAATAGAGAAAGGGGACATCGTAACGGACATCGGTCGAAGCTGAATAGACTGGAACGGAGTTCTGAGCCAACCCAGAGGGACGAGACGAAGAAGAACCGACCAGCCTATACCGAGCCCTTTGAGGAGTGGATCCACCGCACCATACCAGACCCGCAATTGAAAATCCCGACATTCGTCCTATACACTAGTCAAAGCAAGCCCGACGAACACATTTTCAGATACAGATCATCCATGGACCTTGTAACGATTGACGAAGCGATACTGTGCAAGGCCTTCCCCGACACCCTGAATGACAGAGCCCTGACTTGGTTCACTTCTCTGAAACCAGGTTCGATTGACTCCTGGCAGATGCTCGAGAAGGCCTTCCTGGATAAATTCAGTACGACGGGCACAATCCCCAAGACTAGAGGCGACCTCGCCAACGTCAAGCAAAAGGATGATGAAACCCTGCTCGAATACCTGGAGTATTTCAAGAAGGTGCACGATGAGATCGGCGGAATTACCAAAGACACAGCCATCACCTGGTTCGAGAGCGGCTTCCGATAAAAAATGCTATACATGAAACTCCAACTCCGCAAGCCCGAGACCATCGGCGAAGTGTTTAGTGTGGCCCGAAAGGTGGCCCTTGCCAAAGGGAGCTCTCTAGGGTCACACTACCGAAGAAAAGAAAGGTACATGGAAGCATCCCCCCAGGGCCGACAGGGCAAGCACAGGACGCGAAGGACCGAAGCGGTCACTCCGATGAAGTCCAAAGAACACCTCATCGCCACCGTCAGGGAGAAGCTCGGAGTGAGAGAGCCCGAGTCGGCGCGAGCCTCCAGCTGATTTGCTCGTGACAACGCGAAGTTCTGCGGCTTTTACCAGGACTATGGACACACGACCGAGAACTGTTACCAGTTCAAGAGGATGATCGAAAGGCTAGCCCGAGGTGGGCAGTAGAAGGAGCGCGAACCGGACAAACAGCCCGAGGGAAGGCCCGACCAAGTAATTGAGGTCATAACTCCTCGGTACGAATCCATCAAAAAGATAAAGCGAAAATTCTATAACTTGAGTAAGCTTTCTCTGGAGTCTCACTTCGGCACGTTCCCTCATGAGCCGATTATCTTCTCCGATCAAGATCTTGAGTTGAACGAAGAGGCCCGCATTACCCCCATCGTCCTCTAAGTGGGCATGACCAGACATGGAATCGACAAATGCCGAGTCAAAAGAGTACTGATTGACACCGGAGCCACCAAAAATATCTTGTACCACAAGTGTTTTAAGGAAATGGGGATGAATGACTGTCACTTGAAACCCAGCAATATGATTATGGAAGGCTTCACCGCTCACAAGATCAATGTCAAGGGGACGGTCAAGATTAAAGTCACTCTTGGCTCTGGTGCCTGCACACGCAAAGAGGAGATTAAATTCTACGTGGTGGACATCGACTCCCCCTACAATGCCATTCTCAGAATCCCGACGCACGCCGCCTTCGAGCTCGTCATCTCCACATCGCATCAACAAGTCTGATTTGCCACCGGGGGCGGAGTGGGCTACATCAAAAGCAGCTCCAGAAGCCTACTCGCTCACATGGTGAAGTCCCAATAACACTCCAAAATCGAGCTGCCTCCAGTGACGGTTGGGTCGATCATAACGACCAGAGAACACGCGGAAGTCACCGCCTTTGCCCAGTCGACACTCTCACCGGTCGTAGACACTCCTGAAATAAAAGAGTTCGACGAAGTCACGATACACCATAACTATCCCATCCAAAAAGTTCAGATAGGAAGCGAGATGCCACAGTCGATGAAGGAGGAGATAACCCGGTTCCTCTCCACCCACCTCGACAACTTTGCCTGGCGCACATAGGACATGCCCGGGATCTCCCCCGACATCGCAGAACACAGGCTCAACATCCCACATTTAAACTAGTGAAGCAAAAGCTCAGACAATTTGGAGAGGACAAACTCAAAGGAATGAAAGCCGAGGTCCGGAAACTGCTGGAATTGAAATTCATCCGCGAAGTTGAGTACCCCTCGTGGCTGGGCAACGTAGTAATGGTCAAAAAAGCAAGCGGGAAGTGGAGAAGGTCTGTAGATTACACGGACTTAAACAAAGCCTGCCCAAAAGACTGTTACCCACTACCCCGCATCGATGCCCTTGTGGACTCCACTTCGGGATTCTGGTTCTTCAGCTTCATGGATGCCTTTTCCGGCTATCATCAAATCCAAATGAGACCACAAGATCAAATCCACACATCCTTCCGGGCCGCAGGAGCTATCTACTGTTACAACATGATGCCGTTCGGATTGAAGAACGCAGGTGTCACTTACCAAAGGATGATGAACAAAATCCTGCGATGTCACATAGGCCAGAATATGGAAACTTACGTGGATGATATGGTCGTCAAGACCAAACGGGGCCATTCTCACTTAGATGATTTGGAAGAAACATTCGCCACTCTTTCGGAGTATGGACTGAAGCTCAACCCGGCGAAATGCATGTTCGGAGTGAAGTGAGGAAAATTCCTTGGCTTTATGATGTCCGAGCGCGGGATAGAAGCAACCCCCGAAAGATCGAAGCAATACGGAACCTAGCCGAGCCCTGGTGTGTTAAGGACATAGAATGCCTCAACGGCTGCATAGCCGCCTTGGGAAGATTTGTGTCCAAGTCTGCCGAGAAGTGTATGCCATTCTTTAAAGCCTTGAAAACTGCTGGAAAAACCTTCCAGTGGGATGAAGAATGCACAAAAGCCTAGGGAGATTTAATGAGCTACTTGGCAAACCCACCACTATTGAGCGCCCCCACTTCAGGCGAAGTCTTGTATTTATACCTATCGGCTTCACAACAAGCAATCGCATCCGCCTTAATCCGGGAGACGGACGACCAACAGCTTCCTGTATACTTCGTAAGCAGAGTATTGAGGGACGCCGAAGTACGCTACTCATACATTGAGAAACTAGCTTACGCTTTGGTCATCACCACTCGGAAACTCCGGGCGTACTTCGAATCTCACTCCGTAGTAGTATACACCAACCATCCTCTGAAGCAGATCTTTCACAAATTGGACCAATCAGGAAGGATGCTTCGATGGTCCATCAAACTATGCGGCCTGGACCTCACTTTCGCACCCCGAACTGCGATCGAGGCCCAAGCTCTGTCAGATTTTTTGGCCAAACTGTCGTTCTCCGAAGTCACCCCCGACAAAGAAATGACCCTTGCTCTCCCGGCAAATGAGGAATGGACAATGATGGTGGACGGAGCTGTAAATGCAAAGGGAGTCGGAGTAGCGGCCATCTTTAAATCATCCTCCGGGCAGTAGGAGGAAGTCCGCTGCGTCTGACTCGACTATCCCATGTCCAATAATCAAGCGGAGTATGAGGCCTTGGTTATCGGGATGCAATGTGCCCTAGATTCGGGAGTGAGATTGCTCAAGGTATTCAACGACTCCTAGGTTATTGTGGGACAGGTCAACAATGAGTTCACAGTCAACTCTGACACCCTGAAAGCCTACGCGGAAAGGGTGTCCCAGTTGATTGCTCAGTTTCAGTACTTCACCCTTACCAAAGTAGACCGTAGCCACAACGAAGTAGCAGACAAACTGACTAAAATAGCATCTGGAGAAGCCCCCATCGACCTCGACGTCCAGATAATTCGAATCTCCGCTCCAGAACATATCGACGAGCTGAAGAACTTCATATCCTCAGATATCCTGCTAGAATATAGGGCTAAAGCCAGACAAATCTGCAAACACGCGGCCCGATACACTGTACTCAACAATATCCTGTACCGTCGCTCCTTCTCCAAACCACTCTTCGCTGTGTACTGCCCGACCTCACTTAGATAATTCTGGAAGAATTACATGAGGGAGTCTGCAGTGGACATCCCGGATCGAGACCCCTGGCAAAAAAAGTGATCAATCAAGGTTATTATTGGATGACACTACGAAGGTATGCGGAAAACTACGTGAAACACTGTGATACTTGCCAAAAGTTCAGCAGAATTCCCCACTTACCGTCAGTTCCACAAACCCTTGTACTGGCAGCTTGGCCCTTCGACATGTGGGGAATCGACCTTATGGGAAAATTCCCCAAGGCCCGCGGACATCACGAATACTTGATCGTGGCCGTCGACTACTTCTCCAAGTGGATCGAAGCGAAGCCCCTGGCCGCTCCCACGGAGGAGAATATGCTCAACTTCCTCCACGACTTCGTCCTGTGCCGGTACGGAGTACTGTGGGCCATCGTATATGATCACGATACTCAGTTCTCCACTAAATTCACAGCGGAGTGCACCTGCCTAGGGATCAAACACTAGAAGTCATCTGTTGCACACCCGCAAGGAAACAGACAGGCTGAAGCCGCACTGAAAAAAGGTCTGGAAGGGAAATCCAACAAATAGGTTGATGAACTCCCAGCCGCCTTGTGGGCAGTGCGGACTTCGGCTAGGGGCCCCACAAGAGAAACAACCTATGCCCTTATTTTTGGATCAGAGGCAGTCTCACCAATCGAACTCGCACTCCCATCCTACAAAATTTCTACATATGACAAGGAGGGTAATAAATGCCAACGCTGCTTAGATCTGGACTTACTAGAAGAAAAATGAATAACCGCCCGCCTAAGAGCAGATAAGTTCAAGCTGGCAACCAAACTCACCCACGACAAAAATTTGGTCAACATGCCATTAGGCGTCGGAGACTGGGTACTCCGAAAGATTGAGGGAACTGCAAGACACATCACGGCAAACAAACTCACACCGAACTGGGAAGGCCCATACCTGATTAAAGACGAAGTCTGCCTGGAAACATTCCGCCTCATGGACCAAGAAGGAACAATACTTCCCAATCCCTGGCACGCCAACCATTTGAAGAAATATTTTATCTAAGTCCTTATAGAGATTACGGCGAAGTCAAACCAAAATCAATAAATACTCTGCCGCAACTCATTACAAGTTAGGTCCCTTTATCTTTTCCCCCTTTGTCTATTCGTCGGAGTACCATGTCCCACCGCCGAAGTAATTTTACTTTGGGTCAGAGATATTGTCTTAAAATCATGTGGCTCCTTGGCGAAGCTCCGGGAAGGTTTATGGTTATAGCTACCGGAGTCATCACACTTGTTAGAAGTTTGTTGAAGGCTTATTATTTTCGGAGTCATCCCACTAGTTAAAATTCAAGTTGTTATTAGAAGTTCAAGTGACTTAAGTCGTTTAAATTATCTTCTTGGCTTATTAAATTGGACAAAGTACACGACATGTAAATAAAAGTTCGAAGTAAGAGGATGCCAAAAACAACGAGTTTCATTAACTTACAAAATGTACAAAAAGAATAAAAAAAGGGTTTACACGGAGGGGGAAGCTTCAACCGAAGGAGGAGCCACTTCGGCCGAAGCATCCACTACAACTATAGCCCGCTCCCCCACCTCGGGCTCTGCAGCCATTGCCGTCTCTTCAGGGGCCTCATCGATGTCAGCCGGAGCAACATAAGAAACCAGAGTAGCCTCAGCCTTGACGACCTCGCCCACTTCAGCCTCTCCCCTCAGCTGCAGACACAGCTCTTCCAGAACGAGGTGGACAGGTGCAGGCGGACACCACAGCCTTCCTTCATTCTGATCGTAAGCGGCAATCTCCGCCAGCTCACTCTCTGTGAACGGGACAAAGTCGCACCCACTCCTAAATTCAGGATTGGCATAGGTGCCCTCAAAAATCCTGCACAACTGCACCTTGTCAGGGACGAGGTAGTGCAGGCAGCGGAGTGCATGGGCACATCCCCGATTGTAGAAACCGCTGGCCTGCCGATAGACCTCCTCCTCGTACCTCTCGGAGTTTCGGAACTCATCCACTACCTGGGCAGTGTACTCCGCAGACTCCAAGAAGGCCACCCTTGTCTCCACCGCGCGCCTCATCGAGCTCTCCTCCTTCAGCCGTTTGTTGAAGTCAAGAAGTTGGACCTTCAAGTCCTCATTAGCCCTCTGAAGGATCGTCAGGCTTGAGGACTGCTTGTCCTTCTCCGCAACCACCAAATCAATGTTCTCTTCGGCTGACCGGAGTTTGCCCTCTGCAACAACCAAGGACTGGTCCTTGGCTGAGAGCTGGTTCTCCAGCTCCACACACTTCTTCTCCATAGCCTCCAGCTGAATTTGCGAGGTCTTGGCTTTGGAAGCGATCCTGGAGAGATGGGTGATGTAGGCGGAGACCTGAGAAATAAATAACAAAAGAGTGAGCTAAAGGTTAGAAAACAAGAAGTACCAACACTTCGGATTAACGAATTACCTGGGACAAGTGGGCTCTAATGTGCCAGACGGTGTTCTCCACCCCCATGGAAGCTCGGTCGAGGTTCTGAGCCAAGTCGAAGTCCATGGCCCTATGATGATCCACCTTCCCGAAGAGCCTCCCAGACTTGTGGTCGGACAGAGGAAGGTTCATCAAAGGAGGTGAGGCTCACTGGATTTCACGGGCTAAGTTCTCCAACTCCCTCCATCCCTCCGGAGCTTTGAAGCCCTCCTTCGTCCAAGAATGGGTCGAAGTGCCCGCGTCTCCTTGCGTCTCCCGGAGTGCCACCCTCTCCGCTGTGGCAGGGGCCAGTTCCCTCAGCTCTGAAGACTCCGACAGTCTGGCCCTTCACGCGTACGCTTTGCCTGGGGAGCAGAATGAAGGGGCTCCTTCCCCTTTGACCGAGGTGGCGGAGGGGAGCTCCCAGCCGGAGAGCGGGTTGATGTCGAAGGGCTGGCAGTGCCTGCGGACAAAGTCCCCGTAGCCGCCGGGGTCGCAGTGCGTTCCACAGCACGGACAGGGTTCACACCACCCCGCTGCGTAGCACCACCCCAGGCCCGCATCTCCGCTTCACGGCGTGCCATAAAATTCATCCGCATATCTGTCATAACCAGACAAAGAGAAGTTAGTTAAAAAAAAAACAGAAAATATATCAACAAGTTAAATGACCTAGACAGCCCACTCTACCCTTTGCTACGGGGCAGCCCGCACTTCGTGGATTTGAGCACTCCGGGCATTCATTCAAAAACACTCTCCCCGAGTGCAATCTCCACACAGGGTACTCCTCATTGTCTTTGAGGCCCAGCTCTCTTTGTCGTTCATCTGCTGCCGGCCCGTCTATCCCACAGGCGTGACGACTCTCGTCAGCGATAAGTTCGCTGGTGATAAAAACTTTGGACTGAGTTTTGGGACTATCTCCTAACTCGCTCCTAACATAATCTAGAAACTTCCTATCAAACTCGGAGTACTTGGTGTTCCTCTTTATGGGGAGCCAAGTACGAAGTGCCTTGCACTTAGGATAAAATAGGAAGCCCGTTCTGGACTCCACACAAACCCACTTATCTCTCCACTGACTTAACTTATTTGGAGGGGGTTCAAAAAGGGTAACTACACTAGGGCAGAGTCGAAGTGACAGGGTGAGATTATTCAAACGAAGAACTGTGAAAAAAGTCCTTAGCGACGACTCGAAGACCTCTACACCTATTCTCCTACATAATACAGTAAGGGAGACGAAGTACCTAACTCCGTTTGGATGGACATGGGCGGGCTGACACTTAACTAAGTTCAAAAAGTCGTAGAATGTAGGGTCCAAAGGCAAACTGAGGCCAGAAAGAAAATGGTCATATGGGATGTGTATGTAAGAGTTAGACATGACCCCGCACTCCTGAAGGTGAATCAACCTAAACCTACTCCGGTCAATTTCACTGGACAACAAGGGAAGGTCTAGACTAATGGTGTTCCTCTTAAGGGCGAAGTCCCCCTAACATGTTTTTGGTTTTTGGGAGCTCTTCGGAATGGTCAGAGTCCGCATCCTCGCCTTTGAGGGTGCAGGGGTCAGGCGAGTCTCTAGTAGACAGACCTGTGGTAGTTACTCCGCCATCAAGAGTCCTAGACGCCCTAGGGTTCAAAGGAATAGCCTCAGAGATAGTTGGGCCGGTGAAGGATCCTTTGGCCGAAGTGCAGACACTCGGGACTACAAAGACTCCATCGTTTGTTTCCAGTGTCTGCTCAGAGTCAGTCTCTTGTTACCCTCCACTTGACCCACTGGAGCTCTCCTCACTCGAAGTACTAGCACTCCTCCCACTACCAGTACCCCGTCTCTCACTGTTGGTAGGACTGGAACTATCAGAGCTGGTTTTGGAAGTGGAGCTTGAAGGGCTAGATGTTACCTCGACTACGGGAACAGGGACCTCGACACTCTAAATTCGACATATCTACAAACACAAACAAAAAATCCTATTAGAACTAAAGTCCCCCCACTCCGCCTCTAACCAGTTCATCATTCCAGAAAACTCTCACCCGAAAACCCATCCTAAAAACACTCCAAACGCCTATAACCACCCTTTTCCCAGGAAAAACCATTTCCCCAGCACCAAGAACAGAACACAAAAACGTGCTAAAACCCTCAAACACTTTAACAAAACCGTAATGATAGTGCAGAAAAAAAAACACATGCAACAATAATGCCCCTTTACCTGAAATAATGTAGGAGATGAAGAAAGCTTGAAGTAGTTGCAAAGGGAGAACTAAATCACCGAGAAGAAATTGAGGAAAGCAAAAGGATTTTTAGGAAGTTTGAAATAGAACTGAAAAATTCCGCAAGAGAGAGTTGAAGAAGGAAAGAAAAAAGTCCCCCAAAGGACGTGAGCGGGCTATTTATAGAAAGAAGTCAAATTCAAAAACGGTGAAGCTTCCCCAATAAGCTTCACCCGAACCTGACTCCAACCGGGTCGCAGTCACACCAAAGGTCAAGTCTTTGACAGCTCACGTGCGGCGCCATCATTACTTGCGCGTAGGGATGCGCAAACAATGCCACCTCTGAACACGTAAACATCAACTGCCCCCTCAGTAACCGAACTGCCATCATAGGGGTCTGACCCCGCACCAGGAGAACCAACCGTCACTAGAGACTTCGACTACCCCGCCAAGGGGTCCGAGTTCACCGAATAAACCAACTCACAATGAGAGTTACGAAAGTGCGCGACACAAAAGAGCCTCTTTCTCTTGTACTTCGACGAGGGGCCACTGAGAGGTATGAAAATACCTCCATGTTGACAAGGCAAATGACACAAAGCAGATGGGACCCATCGGGCTCACGTGTCTGTCCACCTGGCAGAGCATTACGAGTCCCACTTCGCCACACATCAAACTCCACAATGGACCACGCGGCTACCCCGCCTCACCTTGTGGACGAAGTCACCACACATCGGTCACTTCGGGCGAACCCACTAACCCATCACACCCCTAGAACTGTCTCTGATGGTCAACGCTTGACTTCATGAAGGATCACAGTCAAAGATCCCCCTAACGTCTTACTAAAAATGGGGGATCTCATATCTTTTCCACAAAATCCGGTAATCATCAGATTTCTCGTAACAAATCACCCGATCTACCTGACACAAGGGTGGTTTATCCCCTATAAATACCACCCCCATAGAGGTAATGAGGGTAAGACTAGATTACTCTACTCATCTCTGTTAAATTACCTACCTTACAGTTAAATCACTTACTTAACCATCGGAGGGTTTACCGGAGACCTTCCACCCTCCGGATAAACATTTAAATCACTTACTATATATATATATAGATATAATAATATATATATATATATATATATATATATATAGTGTACATCCTTTTACCTAAGAATAATTTAAGAAATTCATTATTATGTAACTTATAAATACCCTCTCCTTTAATAGAATAGTGGGATAGGTTTTGAGATTGAAGAACTTTAGGAAGAGTTTTGAGAAAAATAATTTAAAAAACCTCTAATCCGGCAACATCAAATGTTTATCTTAAAATAAAAATACTTTAAATTTAAAAGTTCTGACAATTAAAATTTATTTTAGAGGGAAAAATATTTGATGGAAGCTAGTACGAAGAGCAAGATATTAAGAGCCACAACTTATATCACATCATATATTGAGAGAGATTTTGGATATACCTAATTAATATATTATATACCAATAAGTTGGAAATATAAAAATTTATATTCATATTTAATTAATATTTATATAGATACAAATTTGTTTAGTTTAGATAATATAGATACATCGACAAACTTAACCTAGTTAACACATAAATTTGAAGATGTAATTTTTAAAATTTTTAAAGATAATTTTGTCTAATCCATGTCATGCCCTTGAATTTAATTACGTTTTTATTTGTGTTTCTAAGTTTTGGATTAATCTCTAAATTTTCAAATTATATGTAATAATTTAGAGAGAATGAACTTCTGAATCAAATTTTGACCATAAAATCAAAATGAATTTATATAGATTTTGTAAGGAATATAAGTGTAAAATCTCTTCCAAATTTTAGAATAACATATTTTTTCTTGTATGTTTTAATTCTATTTTTATAATTCCCTATAAATATAGATTTATATCTTTATATTTCTATATACTCAGGAAAGGTGAATTTAGTTTTTAACTTTTTACTATTAAATTGTTTTGAAAATATTGAGATATTTTTATCTCTAAGTATGTCTCGAATTAATTATAAATAAAATTATTATTACACTTTCTTAATTTTATTATTATTTTAATATATATAATTATATATATATATAATATATATAATAATATATATATGTATATATATATATATATATATTACTTAAAACATCATGATTTTTTAAAAAGAATTCACCTTCTTTATATATATATATATAATAAAAGAAAAAATTAAAGATTAATTTTGTTTAACATTGCTCTGATAGTAAGCACCTCACTTATGACTGAGGGGTCATGAGTTTAAAATATGATAGAAATAAGAAAAAAGTCATATAAGAATTAAAGAAAAAAAAAGATAAAAAGATTATTTTTGTTTATTTTATTTAAGAAGATATAATTAAGCTAATAATAACAGATTTCAAGACTTACTTCAAATTTTTTTTTATAAAAGAGATTATTTTTTTTTAATTTTATAAATTGAAGACTAAATATAATATTTATTTATTTGTAAAATAAGCATATAACTGATAACGTACATTATTTATGACTTAAAATATAATAAATTCAAAAAATTACCTTAAATTTTAATAATAATAGTTATTATTTATTTTCATAAAAAAAAGTGATCAAATCACGGTGGATTTCTCAAAAAAAAAAAAAAAAAAAAATGAATAGACAAAAAGAATATCACGTTAAGATTTAATGTAATATACTAAAAATGATAAAGAATTTTTGATGATTGATAAAAATATCGAATGAGGAGGAGGCAGTGCACGATGTTGGATTCCCCGAATAATGCTCACAAGCCAGCCGCATCTTATAATCATATCTGTTTTTGATGTAATTAAGGAACATTTAACTTATTCTAATACATACATAGGAATTAAACGTTAGACATCTTTTTAGTTCTTGAAATGGTAAACCTACTAATTAACTTACCCAATTAATTAAAGAATAATATTTAATATTTTAAATTTGCAAGTTTAATTAACCTCAAAATTAATATTGTTCTTAGTATTTATTTATTTTTGAAAAAAATACATATTTTTTCTTATAAGATATTAAAAGTATGTATAATTAGAAATCCAATAATTCATTATATATAAAAATTATTAATAAATATTCATAATAAATTTCTTAAAATAAAATTTATGAAAGAAAATGATAATGATATATAAGTAAATATATTAAATATTTTAGTTTTACACAAATCTCAATTAAAAGTTTCAATCTACTAAATTGTTTTTCAATTAAATTATTATTACTTTTTAAATTATGATTTTTTTAATTTGAATTTGTTAGATAGTTGGACAAAATAATTTATTTAGTATTAGTTTATCCAAAATTAAATACTTTTGTTACTATAATATTGTTCATAATTTTACTTTTTTTTTTGAAACTAAACGATTTTATTTATTAAACTGGACACCACTCATCATGCAAAATCTTAGCTACTTCAGGTGGTACAAATCTATCCCAAACTGTATGAGAAACAAGGTTAATTCCTAATTTTGACAATAAATGAGCTGCTTGATTAGCTCCTCTAGGGCAAAAAGAAATAACAACATCAAAGACATGAGCAGCAGTCGTGTTTTTAAATCCATCCATAACCGCACCCACGGGGGATGATGCCGGATTAGAGATCTTCCAAATTATTTTCCTCAGAACTGTTCTTAGGATTCTTGAATCTCTCAACCCCCTCAAACCCTCTTCTGATCTTAGAAGGGTTTTTATTTATCATAGTCTATGGGCCGTGGGCCTTCTATGCCATGGGCTTTTTTAGATATTTGATATTGTGACTACATAACGGAAATATATGATGATATGCTGTATGCAGGTTGCTCAGGATATTTTATGTTGTGATGTTATACTGTATAATATCGTATGAGAGTGGGGGGTATATTTGTACATATACCATAAGCATTTTTTTAAGGATCTGGGATGATTGTGTGGATGTTACTGAGGGTGTGAAGGTAAGGGTGTGGCCGAAAGTTATCAGGGAAATGGAACAAAAACAGAAAAGAAAGGGAAAGACATAAGGAAAGGGTTTCGAGTGAATGAAGAAATGGGAGAAACAAAAAAGAGGTTTCGGGTGATGAGAATGGTTGTAAATCAGTTTTCTGGATGTAAGTTTCGGAGGTGAGTCGTGATTATGGTATGTCGGGGTATCAGGTTGTAATGATAAATTTTGGTATTCGTGCGGCTGTGAAAGGACGTGTCTGGCACTTCGAGACACGTGCTCGCGTGAAAGCGCGTGCAGACGTGAAAATGTATTCAATGTAGTTTCGCGAGAAATTTAGGGTTTGGTGATTGCATCCTTATTTATAGATATTTGTAAGTACTATCGGGTACAACTAGGACAATTAATTTTTTACTAAAGCCGAAAGTCGCTTTCGGAGCAGTTTTGAGTAATAAAGTTAGATAATTTATTTTAGGAATGTATATTTTGAAGTAAAGTCGAGATTTTCATTTTTTGCTAAAGTCGAAGTCGCTTTCGGAGTAGTTTTGAGTAATAAAATTGGAGCCTTTATTTTAGGAATATATGTATATTTCTAAGTAAAATCGAGACTTTCATTTTTTACTAAAGCCGGAAGTCGCTTTCGGAATAGTTTTGAGTAATAAAGTCTTCTGACTTTTGGGAGCATAAAGCTTTTTATTTTTTGCTTTTTGTTTTTTTGTAAAGCGCAGAGCTTTTTATTTTGTATGAAAGATGAAAGCGCATAGCTTTTTGTTTGTAGGAAAGCGCGGTACCAAGGCACAGAGCTTTGTTGTTTTTACCAAAGCACAGAGCTTTTTATTTGTAGGAAAGCAGAGCTAAAGTCGAAAGTCACTTTCGAGAGCATTTTTTAGTAATAAAGTCTTCTAACTTTCGGGAGCATTGTTTAGTAATAAAGTCTTTGGACTTTCGGGAGCATTGTTTAGTAATAAAGTCTTCGGACTTTCGGGAGCATTGTTTAGTAATAAAGTCTTCGGACTTTCGGGAGCATTGTTTAGTAATAAAGTCTTCTGACTTTCGGGAGCATTGTTTAGTAATAAAGTCTTCTGACTTTCGAGAGCATTTTTTAGTAATAAAGTCTTCTGACTTTCGGGAGCATTTTTTAGTAATAAAGTATTCTGACTTTCGGGAGCATTTTTAGTAATAAAGTCTTCTAACTTTTGGGAGCATTATTTTGTAATAAAGTCTTCTGACTTTCGGGAGCATTGTTTAGTAATAAAGTCTTCTGACTTTCGAGAGCATTTTTTTAGTAATAAAGTCTTCTGACTTTCGGGAGCATAAAGCTTTTTTTGCTTTTTGTTTTTTTTGTAAAGCGCAAAACTTTTTATTTTGTATGAAAGATAGAAACGCGGAGCTTTGTTATTTGTAGGAAAGCACAAAGCTTTTTGTTTGTAGGAAAGCACGGAGCTTTTTATTTGTAGGAAAGCACGAAGCTTTTTATTTGTAGGAAAGCACAGAGCTTTTTATTTGTAAGAAAGCACAAAGCTTTTTATTTGTAAGAAAGCGCGGTACCAAAGCACGGAGCTTTGTTGTTTGTACCAAAGCACGCAAGAGGTGAAAATTATGAGAAAATATTGGTAATAATAGTAAAAAATGAAGAGGATAGGTCAGTAAATCTATCAATCATATAAAAACGATAGATTGTGTGTTGGACTATAGAAAAAAAAATAAAGGATAATTCTGTAGAGAAAGAAGGTTGCTATACAGATGAAAAACGATTAGAAAAAGAAGCAGGAAAATAAAAATTTAGACTCATCAAATAAAACATGGCAATAAATAAAATTTTTATTAGTAGATACATCTAGACATTTGTAACTTCTGTGATTCGGAGGGTACCTAAAAACATACATGAAGTCACACAAGTCTGTAATTTATTACGAGAGACAAAGAGAATAAGAAATAAGATGAAAACAAAGACAACAAAAACACGTAAATGATGATAAGTTGGAATTTTATGATAAAGAGTTTGAGTAGAGTAGATAAATTTTAGTGCGAGGGGAAGAATATTTAACATGGCTAAGTGAAGGCCATATGACAAAAAAGATGAGGGAACAGAAGTGTGAGGGAAGAGGACGTATAATATTATTTATTGGGTAGATTTTGCGTTTGCGTTTGCCATTTTGGGAGGAGGTACAAGAATATGAAAAAAGAAAATTAATTTTATGGGACTGCAAAGAAATATCATCAAATTGTTTACCACTATTTTCATATTACACGAATATCATATCACAATCAAATTTAGTAACAATATAGGAATGTAAATTAATGAGAATGAAAAAACTTAAGATGTATGAGAAATAGGAAAAGTCCATTTAAAAAATTATAAAATCATAATAAATAATAACGATGACTAGTAGAACTGAGAACATGAGATGTCCAAATATGTATTAAGTCAAAAGGCATTTGAAGTAACGAGTAAAAAAATACGAATTTAATAAATTCTTTTCCTAAATGAAAAGAGGAATAGAAAGATGCAAAGAACACGAAGTATTGATGAACGAATAATTTATCCAATTAAAATAAAGAGAAAACAACATAATGAAATTACGAATCCTAATTCTTGGATACAACAAACGAGGATATAGAGACAGAAATGATATATATCGAATCAACAACACGTACATCAACAATAAAAACAAATTCAAAATGCGATCATAACAAATAAATCTGATCCATCATAAAAAATAAATCTGATCCATCATTAATCAATCTCTACCGTCGAGTAAAAGTGTGACTTTATATAATAAATATCAAATAAATAGTTTACGGAAGCATATCTGAATGAACAGTGCTAAAATTAGGGTTTGACCTTGCTTGCTTCGATAGGTTAAGAGATTTCAATCCGTAAGAACTGCTCTGACTATTCCGGAATTATTTGAATCTCGGCTGGGGTTGTTATCTTTTCGACCAAAATCGAAAAGCCACGGTGGGCGCCAATATGATGTTACCGAATTAGAGATCTTCCAAGGGAGAAATCTTCTGCATCCTCCATCAGTTTTGTGACCAAAGCCTGACAGTCAAATTCAAGGTGAATACGCCCTTGGAACCTTTGTATAATTATATCAAAACTATACCACAAACCCAAAAGCTTAGCATGAATAGTAGACGAAGTAGGAGGGACGAATCCAGCCCCTGCGAACAAAAACCTGCCAGTAGCATCCCGTAGAACAAACCCATACCCACCCTTACCATTTTGAAACGCTGCATCCACATTTAGTTTAAACCATCCCTCCTCCGGTGCCTACTAATGAGATGGAAAACGATTTTGATTCCGTAGAATTTTTCTACCGGCTTCTTGACATTCATGGAAGTCATGAATGAGGCATATACTTCGGGAAACAACATCAGAGGGATGAAGATCCTTCCCTTGAAATAGGAATTAGTTTCTAGCCGTCCACAATCCCCAAAGAATAGCAGTAATTTTAGCCACTATACCTACATCCATAATCTCATATTCATTCACTAAGTGAAGATAATCCAACCATGAACTAGCTTTTAAGAAAACAATTCCAGATGCTATACCAGATTCCTTCCAAACCCGCTTAGCAAAAGGACAGGTAAAGAAAATATGACTGTCAAATTCTATAGGTCCCCACATCTTCTACAAGCTGCCTTAGTCACCATTCATCTCTTCCGTAGATTCACACCACATAGGAGAGAAGCATGACATAACTACCAGATGAACAATTTTATCTTCGGGGGAGTATGGATATCCCATATCAAAGACCAAGCAGTATTCCTAACATAGGTAGAACATCCTGCCTGTAAGGAAACCCGCTTATGTAATCCCAATGTGCATGTAGATGATACAGAAAAAATACCAAACGGTGAGTAATGACAAATTAATTTGTCTCCCCCTCCATTTGGACAAATTGGTGTGGATAAAATTGCTTCATGGTCACTCCCATTAAAAATCACACGCACCAAATCCTCATTCCATTGACAATTATTGATCAAGTCTCTCACCAGGAATTAATCAGATAAAAATCATACATTTGTGGTGGGCTAAAAAAATCCATGAGGAGGTAGCCAAGGGTCCTTAAAGGCTTTTATCCGACTACCATCCACCACTCTCCACCACAATCCTTCTCGCAGGAGGTCCCTGCCGTGCAAAATCGAATGCCATAAGTAGGACGGGTTCCTTCCAAGTATAGCACTTAGAAAATCACCATCCGGGTAGTATTTTGCTTGTAGTACCCTAGCTGCCATGGTATGTGAAAGATGGATAAGTCTCCACCCCTGTTTCGCAAGAAGGGCAGTATTAAAGATTTCCAAATTCTTAAAACCATTACACCCAGCTAATTTCTTTTTACATATAATTTCCCAGGGTAACAAATACATACTATCCTTCTTCCCCGATTGCCACCAAAAATTCGGTATATGTTTCGTCATATTTTGCACCACCCTTATAGGTAATTTATAGAGTGACATGATATATGTAGCAATTGCTTGTAATACTGACTTAATTAGAATTTCCTTTCCAGCCCTAGATAGTAACTTTTTCTTTCCATCCATGGGTCTTTTTCGACATCCGTTCCCCCAAAAAAGAAAAAACATCTTTCTTAGAACACCTGATGACAAAAGGCTTACCAAGATATGATCCATTTCCATTACTATGAGACATACTCAACTCTATTAATACTTCTGACGCATATCATCCGAAATATATTTTGAAAAAAATACAGCTGATTTTTGTCTATTCACTTGTTGGTCATCTCATACTGTCCTAACACATCCAATACTACTTGAACACTATTATTCCTATCCTGTACAAATAATTAACAGCCGTCAGCAAAAAACAAATGAGAAACAATTGATCATTGACTCCTCATTTGAAGTCCTATCCAAGTTCTCCTCTCCACCTCTCGTTGAATAAGCTTCGAAAAACCTTCGGCACAGAGAATGAAAAGATAAGGGGACAGTGGGTCTCCTTGTCAGAGTCCTCTAGTGGGGTAAATTTTTCAGATAATACCACATTAATAAGAATTTGAAAACCCACAGATGAAACATATTTCATAATAAGCTCCCGAAATATCACAGGAAATTCCATCCATGTAGTATCCAATCCAAATAGCATCATTCAATCCTATCATATGCTTTAGACATATCATCTTTAATTGCAAAATAATGAGACCTTTTTCCTCCAACCCTTGTTGCAACTATTGAAAATATTCCGTTGCCACAATAATGTTATCCGTAATCAATCTATTACTAACAAAGACACTATGAGTAGATTCAATCAATCTAGATACAAAAGGATTCATACGGTTCACCAACACTTTAGAGATAGCTTTATATAAAACATTACAAAGACTGATAGGCCGATAGTCTGACATAGTAAGGGGTGCCTTAATTTTAGGAATTAAAACAATGCAAGTATCATTCAATTCATGTATATCACACTGACCATATAAGTAACCCAAAATTAGATTAATGATATCCTCACCAATAACCGACCAATATGATTGATAAAATGAAGCATGTATTCCATCAGGTCCTGGGGATTTTGATGGATGCATATGATGGAAAACAAAAATTTCCTCTTTCCTTGTAAAAGGCTGAACTAGCTGTTCCTTAGCATGTGGAGATAATACATTAAAATTAATTTCCTGAAATATCTCATTAAATTCTGCCATATTAGGTGAAGTTTGGAATAAAGAAGAAAAATGATCCACAACTACTTTTAAGATATTTGGTAATCTCCTCACTTCCTCTCCTCGATCATTAAGAATGGATAAAATTGTATTCCTCTTATGCCGTTGGGAAGCATGGTGATGGAAATATCTTGTATTCCTATCCCCAAACCGTAACTAATGTGACTTAGAACTAATTTTCCAATGTTCATTTTCAATCTCCAATAGCATATCCAATTATTTGCTACATTTTGCAATTCTATCTGCATCAGTCGTGCCATGCAATTCTTCCATCTTCGCACATGCTGATTTTATTTTCCAGGAAGATTGTTTACTTTACGACGCCCCCATCTCTTAAGCCTAGATTTTAAAATTTCTTGAATCGATCTAACGTGAGAGACACCAACCGCAGACACCATCCAAAATTGACATACCATATCAAGGCTGCCTGCATGCTTAAACCTCACATTTCAGTCCTTGATATCATTGTACCAGGGGAGACAACCACCAACATTTGATCTTGAAATTTCAAGGAAAGAGCACAATGATCCGAAGAGTGAGTCTCTATCGCGCGAACCACTACCTGCTTCCCTAACCCCATCATTTTTCCATTCTCATAATATCTATCTAGCTATCACGAAGTGCCTCTTCCTGGTACGGCCACCAGTTCACGACACTCAACCCAACCTTGCACAAGCACGTGCGCAAGTGCAAGTACACACACAACGGATAAAATCACAAGTATGGAGATAGACAACGATAATTACGGGCAACTCACCCTACCTTTCTATATTAATCAAATAGTAAGGAATTACAATGTATTCGCAACCATGCACAAGGCTGCACGGCCACACAGGCCTACAAGATAGAACAACCATAATCTATCCTTAATCACTCTATCTCTCTGGCTGCTTCACCTGCCAGCTGCTCTCGCTGCCTTCTCCCTTGCCCATCTGCCCCTATTTATAGCCGTCTAGGGATGGGTAGGGTTTAGAGTCAACCCATGGGCCACGGCCCATGCCACTAGGGAAACATTAGGGTTCCCTACTTTCTCGGTCTGACTCATGCCACTTAGGACACCATTAGGGTTTCCAACATTCTGGGTTTGGGCCTCAGCCCACACTACAACTCTGTAGCCCACGCCTACCTTTCTTCTATAAAAGGGGCGCATAGCCAACCCCAAAACCATTCGCTGCTCCCACACTTGCTCGGCAGCTGCCAGAGCTGCCCCACACCATCGGGACAAGGGGCTCACAAACCTCCCCCACTTAAGCTGTCGACGTCCTCGTCGACCTCTGCTGCTTCCAATAGTCAGCAATGTGATCCTCAAATTGCCAAAGGGTCACATCTCTTTCCCACGTGGCATCAATCTCGGCCTCCCCCTTCCAATGCACAAGGAAGTCAGTCCTACGATTCTTCTTACTTTGGCCAATAGTCCGATGGTCCAAAATCTTTTCAACCAGCTTGTCAAACTGTTTTCGAATCACAGGTGGAGCTCTCCTAGACTTCTGCCTTTCTCTTTCAAATTCATCCATGTTGTACTTCTTCAAGTAACTCACATGGAAAGTAGGATGAATCTTGAACCTGTCAGGTAGCTTAAGTCGGTATGGAACATTTCCTACCTTTTTGATTACCTCAAATGGTCCATCATACTGAGGTATCAATCCACAATGAACAGCTTTCCGACTGATCTTCTTCCAAATTTGAGGAGTTAATTTCAGCAACACCAAGTCACCTACCTCAAATTGCACATCACGTCGATGCTTATCAACATACTTCTTCATCCTCCTTTGAGCCATCTCCAAACTGTCTCTTGCTTCGACAATCATCTCCTACTTTGCCTTGGCAAATCTTTGAGCTGCTGGACACGTTCCAACACTTGGCACCACCATTGCCAAATCCCGAGGAGTCGTTGGTTGTTATCCAGTCACTAGCTCAAATCAACTCATCTTAGTTGCAGAAGATCGATGAAGATCGTAACAAAACTGAGCTGAGTCAAGAAGATTCACCCAATTCTTCTGACTTGCCGTCACATAATACCTCAAGTGCTCCTCCAACAAGGCATTGATCCTCTCCGTCTGACCATCGGTCTGAGGATGATTGGCAGTCGAAAACTTCAATTCGGATCCCAACAATCCGAACAATGCCACCCAAAATCTACCAGTAAATCTAGCATCCATGTCACTAACTATGTCCTTTGGTATACCAAAGTACTTTACAACATGTTTAAAAAATAACTCAGCTGCAACATCAGCTGGACAAGATGATGGAGCAGGGACAAATACAACATATTTTGAAAACCTATCCACTATTACAAAAATAGAACTCAAGTCGTTCACCTTGGGCAATCCAGAGATGAAGTCCATTGAAATACTCTGCCACGGTCCCTCAGGAATAGAAAGAGGTTGTAACAAACCAGGTTCCCTTTGCCTTTCAACCTTGTCTTGTTGACACACGAAACACGTTCAGACGTATGCTTCAATGTCATCCTCCATCCTTGGCCAAAAGAATCTTCTTGCCAACAAAGAACGAGTTCTTTCAATGCCGGGATGACCAGCCCACAACGAATCATGTGCTTCCTTAAGCAACGTCCTTCTCAACTCTCCACTAGGGACATAGGCTCGTCCACCTTTGGCATACAACATGCCATCATTGAGTCAATACCTTCTCACAGTGCCATCCTGCACTAAAGATATTAGTTTTTGATAAACAGGGTCTTTAGGTGCGTACTCACATATTTTTGCCACAAAGTCCGATTCCACCATCGAAACTGCTGACAGTGTCATGTACTCAGTCAGCCTACTCAATGCATCTGCCACCACGTTTTCCTTGCCTGCCCTATGCACCCACTCGAAGTCAAATTCTGCAAAGAACTCTTGCCATCGAGCTTGCTTTGCGGACAACGTCTTTTGTGTCTTAAAATACGTATTGGCCACATTATCTGTCACCACTGTGAAAGACGATCCCAACAAATAGTGCCTCCAAATCGTAAGGCAATGAATCACAACCGTCATCTCCTTCTCATGGGCAGAATAACGCTGCTCACAATCCTTCATCTTGCGGCTCTCGAATGCTACTGGGTGTTGTCCTTGCATCAAAACTCCTCCGATCTCACGATCAGACGCATCCGTGTGCACCTCGAAGGGCACATCAAAATTAGGCAACTGTAGCACAGGGGCAATCACAATTGCCTTCTTGAGCTTCTGGAATGCCTCCACACACTCCTTACTCCACATCCAATCTACTCCCTTTTTCAAGAGGTCAGTCAAAGGGCTTGCCACACTTGCATACCCACCAATGAATGTTCGATAATAATTGGCCAATCCCAAGAAAGATCTCAATTCTGCCACTAACGTCGGGGCATACCAACCTTCAATGGCCTCCACCTTTCGAGGATCCATTCTCACTGACCCATGGCTAATTATGTGCCCAAGGAACTCAATTTCCTCTTTAGAAAACTCGCACTTCTCCCTCTTGACATAGAGTACATATTCCCTCAATTTTTCAAACACAAGTATTAGATGTCTAACGTGCTCCTCTAAGGAATCACTATAGATAACAATATCATTCAAATAGACAACTACGAATTTATCCAAAAATTCATGCAAAACATCATTCATCAATTTGCAAAATGTCGCAGGGGCATTAGTTAAGCCAAACGACATCACTAAAAATTCGAATGAGCCATACCTTGTCACTACCGTAGTTTTGGCTTCATCACCATCGGTAATCCGCACTTGCCAATATCCTGACTGCAGATCAATCTTAGTTAAGTACCTCCCTTTTGCTAGCCTATCAAACAAATCCAACTGATTTGGGATAGGGTACTTGTTCTTCACTGTCAACTTGTTCAAGGCTCGGTAATCCACACAGAATCGCATCGAGCCATCTGCCTTCTTTTGGAACAAGGTAGGGGCACCATAAGGGGCCTTTGAGGGCCTGATAAATTTCCCCTCCAGCAATTCACCCAACTGCTTCCTTAATTCCAACAACTCAGCCGGTCCCATCCGATATGGTGCTTGCGCGGGTAGTACTGCTCCAGGTACCGACTCAATCTGGTGATCAATGGCACGCCTCGGGGGTAGCACTTTGGGCAGCTCGTCGGGCATCAAATCAGCAAACTCGTCCAACACATTGGACACAGATTCAGGTAACTCTGAGTGATCCCCATTTGTCTCTTCCAACAAAACAGCAACAAATGTTGGTTCACCCCGTCTCAACCCATCCTTCAACTGCATCGCCGATAGCATTCCCTTTGCATCCTTTTGATCCAAGTCTTTGTACATGCATTGTACAAAGTTTGGTGTCCCCTCGTCCATAATCATCAATCCACGCAAATGTGGCATCACCGCCACCTTGGCCATAGCCAAGAATTCAATCCCTAGGATGAGATCAAAGCCATCCAATGGAACGACCGTCACCTTGCACTGGCCTTCCCAAGCTCCCACCTCCAATGACACCATGGCACTGCCTCTCACATGTTGCTGCGCGGCATTGACAGTCTTAATGGTATGGGAACTTTCTTGTAGTGCCAGCTGCAAGTGCGTGGCTTCTCGATCAGCCACAACGTTGTTTGTTGCGCCAGAGTCTATCATTGCCCACAGCTTCACACCATTCACAACCACATGCATGTACATCAACCCCCGTACTGGTTGTGGTCGTTCAGATACTTGAATGGCATTGCACAGTTGAATGGGATTCACACGAGCACGTGGATCCCTTTTGGTCTCATATTCAATTTGAACAACAACCAAATTTTGATTCTTCCTCGGCTTAGGGCATTGATAAGACATGTGTCCAGTCTCCCTACAATTGTAGCACTTGACACGGGAGTCCTTAGTTTTTCCAACAGCAACATCTTTCCTCTTGGGTTTATCATTCCAAGACTTACTCTTGTTCTTCGATGGAACACTCTTTCTCTGGTGGGTAGGAGGAGCTGAAGATTGTAAGTCCGTCAATCTTTCCGCCATCGAATAGGCATCCCTCACATTCTTAGGATTCTGCCTCATTAGCTAGATCCTAGCCCACTTCTTCAACCCTGACAAAAAGTTGAACAACTTGTCCTCCTCGGACATGTTAGGTATATTTAGAAGGATTGCAGAGAATTGATTCACGTACTCTCGAACAGTCCCCGTCTGTTCTAGTCTCTTCAAGCTCTCACGAGCCATCCACGCGGAATTCTTTGGCAAGAATTGCTCCGTTAATTCCTCCTTCATGTGCCTGAAAGATCGGACTACATCTTTCGTAGGGTTCGATTCCCTTGTCTGCCACCATAACTTGGCAGTGTCGGTGAGGAACAATGATGTAATCGCCACTTGTTCACTCTCCGGGACTCTAGCCATCGCAAAATATTTCTCCAAATCCCACAAGAAACTCCTGATCACCGTCGCATCCCGAACACCCGAATATGTTCTAGGCTCAGGCACCCTAAACAACGGTTGTCTAACATTGGTTCCAGCAGTATTAGATTGCAGTGCCGCAACACTAGCTTGGAGTGCGTCGATGCTACTCTAAAAGCTCACCTTCATATTATCAACTATCTCTTGGAGTTGGTGTAAATCCGCCACCACATCTGGTGGTCCTTGGATCTGATCTATCAAGGGACGAGCATTCTACACATGCTCTAACACACTAATTGCCTGCACATGATGCGAGAACAAGGTCTCCAACCTTGTCAACCGCTCCGCAATAGTGGCATGAGGGTTTGGCATACTGTCAAGGCGTATCGGTATTACCCTACACGAATCTTCGGACGAACTAGACATTTCCACAAGGGTCGAACTGCGCTCTGATACCAAATTTGTCACGAAGGGCCTCTTCCTGGTACGGCCACCAGTTCACGACACTCAACCCAACCTTGCACAAGTACAAGCGCAAGTGCAAGTACACACACAGCGGATAAAATCACAAGTATGGAGATAGACAACGATAATTATGGGCAACTCACCCAACCTTTCTATATTAATCAAATAGTTTATGGAATTACAATGTATTCGCAACCACGCACAAGGCTGCACGGCCACACATGCCTACAAGATAGAACAACCCTAGTCTATCCTTAATCACTCTATCTCTCTGGCTGCTTCACTGCTCGCTGCCAGCTGCTCTCGCTGCCTTCTCCCTTGCCCATCTGCCCCTATTTATATCCGTCTAGGGATGGGTAAGGTTTAGAGTCAACCCATGGGCCATGACCCATGCCACTAGGGCAACATTAGGGTTCCCTACTTTCTCGGTCTGACTCATGCCACTTAGGGCACCATTAGGGTTTCCAACATTCTGGGTCTGGGTCTGCAGCCCACGCCTACCTTTCTTCTATAAAAGGGGAGCATAGCCAACCCCAAAACCATTCGCTGCTCCTACACTTGCTCGGCCGCTGCTAGAGCTGCCCCGCACCATCGGGACAAGGGGCTCACACTAGCCATGACCACGTAATATTAGCTCCTTTCCGGTTATTACACCAGGTATAAAAAGGCCAATTACCAACTACCTCTAAAGCCCCAATATCAGTAATGACCTCCCTAAATTTAACTATCTGCCCCAGTGGCCTCGCATTACGTCCTTGCATTTCTTCAGGAAAAGAATCTCATTAAAGTCCCCAAACAATAGCCAAGGAATATTCGTGTTCAGAGTAATTCTCCGTAAAATCTCCCAAGATTGAGATCTCATGTTGACATTCAGATTACCATAGAAACCCGTGATATATCCAGTCGTCCCCATATGCCAATTCCTCACACAAGCGCGAATGTGTCCAACAGAGTAGTGAATAACCGAAAGATCAATACTCGAATTCCATAAAAGCAACAAACCCCCACCAATACCACTTCTATCCACTGCAACACCAAACTCAAACCCTAATTGAAAACGTAAATTTAAAGATCGGATTTCTGATAGTTTTGTCTCCATAAAAAACAATATATCTGGTTTCTCTGATCGTATAAGATTCTTTAGTTCTCAAGTTGCACGAGGAGAACCCATTCCCCGGTAATTCCAAACAAGGAACTCATGACGACTGGCGGGGATGTACCATAGCCATCGCTGATAGAGAATCATCTGCACCAATAGCCACCTTACCTAGTTTCTGAAAAATATTCTCATTCATAAACCCTTATATGCCACAAATCCTTTCAAATTATGTTTAAAGATAATCAAGAAAGAAAAGAAAACCCACGATCCAAGAATGTAAACGGTTAAACAAAGTTTCAATTAGAAAAACCACGCAAATCAAGAAAGTCTAGAAGAAATTACAGCCAAAAAAATTAAAATTAAGAAAAATCGCCGCCTCACCAAACTCTAGATTTCAGAGCACCCTCATTTTCTGGGAGGGAGAAAAGTCTCACGTGTTTTGTTCATTATTTTACTTAATTATTTACTTCATATAAATGTAACACAAATAATTATATTATAAAATTGTAATCATTCAGTAAAATTTATCTTTTTATAATAATTATATTATAATTTTAATTAGTCAAATTGATGATTTATTTATTTTTAAATTTTAAAAATAACCTGATTTAAAGACAAAACCGACAAAATTTATTTTCTTTAACTTCAATATATATATATATAATATATATAATATTATATATATATATATATATATAATATATATATAGATAGATAGATAAGAATAACTGTAACTTCTTAGACACCACAGAAAAACCTCTTCCCAAAAGGAGACAATATATATGTATGTACATCTATATATATATATATATATATATATGACGCACAATTCTTTATCAACTTGACAAGGGGTACATGATTCTTAGCAGAGATAAAGCATGTTTCGAGTAATTTAAGGCGGACATTTCATCTGGAAAAATAAAAAAAATTGTCTGACAATATATGTATGTAGGTATATATATATATATATAATATTTTGAGGGCAAGATCAAGGTACAATATATTCTTGATTAATGGTTTGAAATGCATGAGAAAATTGGGAACCAAACATCAGCCATTATCGTTTAGTTCCATTTTCAAAAGAAGGACTTGTGGATTCCTTTATTGCAGAGAACATATTCAGCTCTCAAGAAAAATGTGTTGAATGGTTTCATTTTCTTGTATGTCTAATCAGAAAAAAAAAAAAAATGCATGTCTGGATTTTGCGTAGGTTTATTCCCATCCGATCCTTTCTTCTTCTTCAGATCTCTAATCTACTTATAAGGGAGATGTGACCATATATACTTTATATATATATATATATATATACACACACAAAGGACAAATAAAATGATTCTTTAAGTACGTATTAAAAGAAAACAATTTCTAAATAATTTTATAAATATTTATATTTTTTTGTTAATTTAAATAAATACAATTAATTGAGTATTACATTTCTTCAATTTTAGTATAACATCTATTAGCGTATTTTCATACTTATTTAAGAATTATTTTTTTTAAATGTTGTATATATATTTTAAAAATATTTAATATTGAATACTAAAGTAACATGTATTTTATTGGTTAAAATATATATTTTAAAATTTAATTAAAATAAATTAGATGTTTTTTCTTTTTAAAAAAAATTATTGTGATAAATCTTAAAGGTTTAGAGACTGCGCTGGGCATTTGGTTGATTTAATTACAAATCTATTACGATTATAATATATATATATATATATATTATTTTTTATTTTTTTTAAGTTTCCTATTTATTTTGTTTATACAGAAAATTTAATAAAACCGACACATGGTTTTGGCTGCCTGCCAATTTGGAGGAGTATGTGATGGATAGTGTTATTTCAACCTTTTTGACAAGGACATTGTTTAATTTATTTTTTTTAATAAAAAAAAGGTGAATATTTAGAAATAATTTTTTTGAAATAATAAAGATGAATATCAATCAAAATTTTTATAATAATAATAATTATTATTACTTAAAATGTGAAATAAATTTATATGGTTAAAAAATTCTCCGGTTCAATTTTTTTTTTAATCTTAATTTGTGAAAATTATAGTTAGACAACCATTTATTTTTATCTGATTGTTTTATGTTAAAGTTCTATTTTTTTTTAACAAATTAATTATCTATTATTTTATAGAATTGCGAAAGTTAGGCAAGCACACCATTTAAGAAATAAGTATTAAAGGAGACTTAGATATTTTTATTTTTTAAATAAATAAATAATATAATATAATAATATATTATATTAATAAAAGACATTCAAAATTAGAATTTATAAATTATATGATAATAATAAGAAAAACCAATAATTGAGTGAAACGTTATTCAAATGTTAAAAAAAAAAAAAAAAAAAAACACCAACCGTGCAAGTATTCACAACAAATTAGAGTTCTCAACAATTATTAGACTCTACACAATTAACATTTATTAATTTTTTCAAATAAAAATTAATGATTCATGATGATATTGATATTTAGAATATTCATTAATAAATAAGTCTGATCTCGGAGTACACCAGTGGAGCTGCTAAGATAATTCATTTTTTTTGGTTAAGTTTAGTTTTATAGTGATCATATTCCGTCTTGTAAGTCCATAGTGCTATAATTAATACGTGTTTGTTTAAGTTGAAGCAGGTGTACGGATAGGGTTATGAAACTGGTTCAAATATAATTTAGTTAACTAGTTATTGAACATAAACAAATTATTAAAAAAAATTTATAATGCTATTATAATATTTTATTATTGTATATTAAATCTGCTTTAAAAGTAAATTTTTAGATTATAAAAATTGTATTAACAAATTAAAAGCCCTTAAAAAGTTTTAATGTTATAAATATTTCAAAAGCTTTATTTGATATATATATATATATATATATATATATATATTGAGACATCTATAATTGTTACACCTTATTCAAGTAAGAAATGCCCTAATATAATTCATTTGAGACACATAAACTCCTCTAATATTTCATATTTTTAAAAAATTAAATTTAGATCCTCTCTATCAGTAATACACGGATATTAATCATAAAATGGCCTAAAGGAAACATTAATCATTTATGCTTGATAATGGTAATATAATTTTTATCATAATTATATAAAATCTTCTCTACATATTGGAGCATTTCCTTTTCTATATAATTCAATATTAATTAGAGTAAACTGCTGTGGTTGTTGCGGTCATTATATTTGTCATCGTAAAATAATAATAATAATAATAATAATAAAGAGAGAATAAAATAAAATGACCCTTGATCTTAGAATCGAGTCATATTTTCCCATATAAACAACGCAATAGAACTTTGATAACACATTAAAGACTGATTTGAGTATAGCTTGAACTTTTAAAATACATAACAATTTACATTTAATTGATATTGATATTAGAGTTGGAGGTCTATATGTAGTTGGAGGTCTATATGTAATGTATTAAATTTTTATATATTTTTTAAAATGTGGCATACTTCACCTAGTATCTATATATATATATATATATATATATTGATGCATGAGAAATTGGCGATAAGTCACGTGTCTCTCAAACGTCTGAGGATATCTATTAAACTGAGGCATCAGAAATTGGCGATAGGTATCGTGTCGTGCTGGTAATTTTGTCTAATAATGTCTACAAAACAAAAAAGTTCATAACAGAGGATGAAGAGACTCTGATGAACCCTCCGATGATTAAGTCAGTATTATGATATTGACTAGAGAGTATTTAATTTAGCAGAGTTTTTGTATAATAATTTGGCCTTACCTTTTACCTTTATGGGGGTGACTTTTATAGATGCAAGCCACGCTAAGAAATAGGTAAGTCGGGTGGTGTGATCCGGAGAATCTGGTAATTGCCAGATTCTGTGAATAAATCTGATTGCCCTATGATTTAGGGGGATTTTGGAGATTCTCTCCGAGCCATTTGAGGCTTGACTGTTGGTCAAATGAAACCTTTTAAGAAGTTTCTAGAAGTAGGCTACCTAAGTTGGCAGTCGTGCCTTGACTTGACTTCGACTGGCGAAGTGCCTGGCCGGGAGTCCTACCCTCCACGCTAGCCTGACACGTAAGCCTACTTGGCATGTTAGCTTGCCACCTCAGCTTTCTTATCATGTCAGTCTGAGAGTATTTTTTACTCTTCAGTGGCCCCTCATGGAAGTGGAAGGATGATCAATCTTTCGCTTTGATGTTATTCACAGAGGTGTTCGGCAGTCCATTAACTAGTAAGATGTCTGATCCGGGATTGATCCAAATCTTTCCAAATGATTTTTCGGAGTGCTTCAGATTTCTCCAACTGTTACTCGAAGTATAAAAAATTAAGATTAACTCAAATTTACCCATGTATGACTCGAAGGGAACTCCAAGATTGGTTCGAAGTGTTTAAAACTGAGATTAACTCATATTTATCCAAGTATAACTCGAATGGAGCTCTAAGATTGACTCGAAGTATTTTAATATTATGAGATTTACTCATTTTTATCCAAGTATAACTCGAATGGAACTCCGAGATTGACTCGAAGTATTTTAATATTATGAGGTTTACTCATTTTTATCCCAGTATAACTCGAATAGAAATATCCGAGATTGACTCGAACTATTTTAATATTATGAGATTTACTTATTTTTATCCAAGTATAACTCGAATGGAACTCCGAGATTGGCTCGAAGTATTTTAATATCATGAGCTTTACTCATTTTTATCCAAGTATAACTAGAAATGGAAACTCCGAGATTGACTTGAAATGTTATGAGATTTACTCATATTTATCCAAGTATAACTCGAATGAAACTCCGAGATTGACCCTAATTATTTAAAGTTGTTTCGCCTGTGGGGCCCTTATCCGAAGTTCAGACTGCCCAAAACATGTTATTTTGTTTCATGACAGCAGGTATCTGAGATTGAAGTCTCTCGCTTCATACCTTGGAGATAGTTTATACTTTTATCAAAGAGTAACAATGCAGTTTAACCTCGTGCGTATTGGACGATCTTCATTCTTTGATTTCAAGTATGGTCAACAGTTGAGGTTGACTCTTTGTCTTCAAAGGGAATGTTGCCCCTAGTTTGTTTTTTATGGTCAGTGACAACAACGTTATTTGAATTGACTTTTCTAATGCTGACGCCGTTGTCTGCCAATTTTCTGATGTTGATGCCGTCGTCGTCTGTCCCTTTTCTGATGCTGACGCCGCCGTCTGTGAATTTTTTGATGCTGATGCTGCCGTCTGCGAATTTTATGATGCTGACGCTGCCGTCTACGAATTTTATGATGCTGACGCTACCGTCTACGAATTTTCTGATGTTGACGCCGCCGTCTTGCGGGTCTGATTCTTCCCTCTTTGGTCTAGCAAAGTCACGGGAGTTTCTACCTCTTTTTCATTCTTCCTGTACTGCGGCTCTTGGGCACTTCCTTCTGCCAAGGCTACCTTTCGAGCTATGCTGAACATCTCGCCGATGCTTTCGGGTTTTTTCAACTGCAATTCGGTGTATAGCATGCGGGATCAGAATCCTCCTTCAAAGCAAGTGATCACCTTATCGTGGCTAATTCCCTCTATCTCATCATGCGTCATTTTGAACGGTGCCTTTGGTAGGACAATAGGGTTTCTCCTTTTCTTTGTTTGATGTTGGCGAGGTCGCCTCTGGTCTTGGGAATGGTGCATGTGGTGCTGAACTTGTCTAGGAATAGCTTCTCAAGAGTGTGCCAAGAGTCAATTGATCCAGGTGCCAGTGAAGTGAACCATGTTAAAGCCTTGTCTGACAAGGTACTGGGGAAGGCTTTGCATATTATAGCTTCGTCGTTGGTCACTAGGCCCATAGCGGACTTATAGCAGCATACGTGCTCTTGGAGCCGGCTTTGTCCGGAGTACAAGACGAACTGCCAAATCTTCAAAGAGGGATCTGGTGCGAGATTGTGGATCTACTTTGCAAACGGTCCGAGCTCTATCGAGCGGCTCTTTTTGGGTAGGGGGCGTTGATGGTGTTCCAGACATCGCTCCCGGTGGTTCTTCTTAGGGCGAAGTCTCTCCCTGCGCATCCTTCCCCGGGAGTGGTTCGTCAATGGCTGACTCTCTCCCACTTCACTGATATAGCGAAGTGGTCTGCAGATGTTTCCGCTCGGTCCCTAGTATGCTTGCTTGCCACCGTGCGGGTTGGCTGAGATGGGACCTCGGACGGCGGTCTCTCAACATCGATATAAGTTGGTGGTGGCAACTCTTGGCCTTGATGAAGGAATTGTGCACGGAGCTGCATCCATTGTTTCGAGAGGTCCTGCTCCTTCCGAAGCCATTCATTCTCTTTTAACAACTCCTCAATCTCTTTTGATCGGCCATGCTCAGTGGATCGTCTCTCGTTCAGTCGCTCTCGCAGATTCGGTGCATTACGAGGGGATCCGTGAGGTCCTAGACGCTCGATAATTGAGCGTTGCTAGGGTCGCTCGAGAATTGAAGAATGTGCAGCTCGTTGCATTTCGTGATAAGATGTGGAAACCGTGGTATCAGGTTGATATCCACGGTCACCTGAACGTCGAGACATTTTTCTTTCAGAATGGGGAAAGCAAAAAGATGTGACTTTTACCTTTCTTGGTAACGAAACTAAACTGATGCGTCGGAAATTGGTGATAAGCCACGTGTCTCTCAAACGATGTCGTCTGATGATATCTGCTAAATTGAGGCGTCGGAAATTGGCGACAGGTATCGTGCCGTGCTGGTAATTTTGTCTAATAATGCCTGCAAAACAGAAAAGTTTATAACAGAGGGTGAAGGGACTTTGATGAACCATCTGATGATTAAGTCAGTATTTTGATCTTGACTAGAGAGTATTTAATTTAGCATAGTTTTTGTATAATAATCTGGCCTTACCTTTTACCTTTACGCGGTGGCTTTTATAGATGGGAGCCACGCTAAGAAATAGGTAAGTTGGGTGGTGTGATCCGGAGAATTTGATAATTGCCAAATTCTGTGGATAAATATGATTGTCCTCTGATTTAGGGGGATTTTGGAGATTCTCTCCGAGCCTTTTGAGGTTTGACTGTTGGTCAAATAAAACTTTTTAAGAAGTTTCTAGAAGTAAGTTACCTAAGTTGGCAGTCGTGTCTTGACTTGACTTCGACTGGCGAAGTGCCTGGCCGGGGGTCCTGCCCTCCACGCTGGCCTAACACATCAGCTTACTTAGCATGTCAGCTCGCCACATCAACTTTCTTGCCATGTCAGTCTGAAAGTATTTTTAACTCTTCAATATATATATAGCATATAGAGGATAATTGACAAAAGAATTGGTGTATAAAAAGGATGTGATTGCTCAAAAAAGGGTATTGATAAAGGCATTAGTTACGGAGTGGCGGAGGTAAAGTGCAGAAATCATATGTATATAGCACTCAGAAGAATATATCCATACACAAAAAAGTAATGCATAACACATCACTGTTTATATATAAGACGACATCCAGCTATACCTTCAATTCCTTTGGTGGTAACCAGTTATTTTATTTTCTTCTTCTGGTAAAAAATCCAAGAAATGTAAGGGATCATCCATCAAAATATACCTTCTCCCAAAGGAAAACCTACCACCTGCTTTCTTTTAGCTTTTACATCTATACACTCACCTGTGGACTGCATCTTTCTTTCTATTTTCTTTCTTTCTTTCTTTCTTTATTTTCTTTATTTAAAATGATTATATATATATATATAGTGGCTACCCACTTTTCATGATGAATTTCATAACATTAAAAAAGGGCAAAACAAAAATTAGCACTTTTAAGGGAAGAGATAAACACGACTCAAGCTTTTTCTTTTTCCTTTTTTTACTAATCCAAATTAATTCAAATTAATTTAACTCTTATGCAACAATAATATCGAATTTAAAAATTTACATAACATTTATCACTTATATCAAATCACAATCTTAAAACGTTAACCACGTTATTTTTTATAATTATGATTTATATTAATATCATTGTAAAGTTTTTAAATATATTTGTAAAGAATTATGAATAAAATTTGGATTTGTTAAAGAAAATCTAATTTGTGCAAACTTTTGTTTAAAAAAAAACATAAAATTTAATTTTACAGAAAATATAATTGTAATAAATTAAAAGTTGGTAAAGAAACTTTATTCCTAAAAGTTAAAATCTCACCATTTTTGTTTAGGGGGGAATTATTTGCATGAAAATTAGATGAAAGATATATTGTAAAGTGATAACACATTTTTTTATCAAAATATTGCGTCTTTAATTTTTTTTAAAAATCTTAATTAGAATTAGGTCATAAAATATTAAAGAAACAAATGATAAAAAAAAAATTTATTTAAAGATCTTAATTACGTCATTATGATGGCGTCCAAATTAGGATCTGATTAAATTTGGTGGAGAAAATCTCTAGATACCTTTTGTATTTATTTAAACTCATTTCCTTGTGGAATTTCAAGCTGGATTTTAATTCTTTCAGCTAGGTTTCTCTTTCACTGTTTCATCAAGTGGCCTTCTTTATTCTTCATCATGAACTTTCTTTGTACTTGTATAGTACAAAAAGAGGAATTCAAGACATGTTCCCAATCACCCTTTAATTTTTTTTATTGGTAAATATTTATTTTTTCTACTAAGTCACAATCCATCATCATCTGGTATGCTTATAAATAAGTGATGAAAATGTAGAGACACTCTCCATAACATAAGACAACTTCTTGGTTGAACTCTTCCAACTTGTGTTTCAAAGATTTCTTTTCTGGTTCAAGCAAAATTAATTCACTTTGCTTCTTATATATATATATATATATATACATATATATATATATAGCTTTTTCATCTCTAACTATGGTGGAAATGGAATCTGGTGGAAACCAAGAGAAAGGGGGTTCATTTGCAAACAGATGGTGGTACAAATTTATGCCTGAGAAATCAATTTATAATAAGGTGGTTGAAATTGCTAGGCAAACAAAGAAAGTTGGACAAGATGATCCAAGAAGAATAATCCATTCACTAAAAGTTGGATTAGCACTTACTTTGGTTTCATTGTTCTACTATTTCCAGCCACTTTACCATAGTTTTGGTGTTTCTGCAATGTGGGCTGTTATGACTGTTGTTGTTGTCATTGAATTCTCTGTAGGTAAGCTTGCAATCTTTTTTTTAAAGCTATTTTTCCGTCTAATTTAGACCTAAAAAAGTGGCAAAAAGCTAGGTAGAGTATTATTCCAATATATATTGATCTTTTGGTGCACTAATTTACATTTTGTTTTTCTTTTCAGGTGCAACAATTGGAAAAGGGTTGAATAGGGGATTAGCAACACTAGTTGCTGGTGGATTAGGTCTTGGAGCACAATATTTAGCTAGCAAGACAGGAAAGATTGGGGAGCCAATACTAATAGGACTCTTTGTATTTCTACAAGGTTTGAATTTATGTTACTATGTGTTTTCTGTCTCGACTCGAACTTACTGTGACACTGATAAAATTAAATTAACACAATATAATTTTTGTGATTGATTAATTTGCAGCTGGGGCGTCGACGTTTGTACGATTCTTTCCAAATGTGAAGGCTAGATATGATTATGGATGTCTGATTTTCATCTTGACATTCTCTTTGGTATCCATGTCTGGTTTTAGAACTGATGAAATACTAGATTTGGCACAAAAGAGGCTTTTGACAATATTCATAGGTGGCTGTGCTTGTGTTATTGTTTCCATTCTAGTGTTTCCAGTTTGGGCTGGTGAAGATCTTCATAATCTTGTTGCTAATAACATTGAGAAACTTGGGAATTTCTTGGAAGGTAATTAATTAATGAAGCTTTTTTAATGTCATCATTCATCCTAAATTTGCAGTTTTTCCTCACTATTTCACTTTTATTAATCAGGATTTGGAGAAGAATATTTCAAAGAAACTGATAATGATTCAGAAAACAAGAATGGCAGATCAGCTTCTCTGTCTGAATACAGAACTGTTCTTAACTCCAAGAATAATGAAGAAATCTTGGTGAGCTGAAGTCAATGATCCCACCAACCATGTTTCAAATTCATCTTATTATTATGTCGAAAATATCTAAATTGAACAATTTTTGAATTTTGTTTTTCCTTGGAATCAGGCTAATTTTGCTAGATGGGAACCTGGACATGGAGAATTCTTGTATAGACATCCATGGAAACAGTACCTGAAAATTGGAACTCTTACTCGGCAGTGTGCATTCAGAGTTGAAGCTCTCAGTGGCTACCTTAATTCCGAGATTAAAGTATTGCCCTAATTCTTGATTATCTTTTTCAAACTTCTGTTGCATTTTTGACGAAATATCTAATATTTTTTTTTGATGACATAATTCTTGATCTTTATTCCAGGCATCTAAAGAAATCATGGAAATAGTAAAGGAGCCATGCACAAGAATGAGCAAGGAATGTGGCGATGCAATGAAGAAGCTAGCACATGAAATCAGAACCATGACAAGATCACCATCTTCTCCAAACAACCCTCAAATTCTTGCAGCAAAAACAGCTGCTCGAAACCTAAAATCTCTGCTAAAATCAGACAAGTTCCAAGAAATTAACCTGCTACAGATGATATCAGTTGCAGCAGTAGCATCTCTGCTTAACGAGATAGTAATCTGTGTGGAGGACATTTCTGATTCAGTCAACGAGCTTTCTTCCCTAGCAGAGTTCAAGAATCCTAAAGAAAAAGAATCCATTTCTGCCGCCTCTACACAGATTATTATCTCCATTAATGAAACATCTCTGGTTCCATCCATTTTAGAGCAGGACTATAATGATCATCAAGATAATAGACATAATTCAAGAACGCATTTATGATATATATAGATAAATATTATATAAATTTTTATGTTAGTAAATAATAGCTAGTGTCTGATATTATTTTGTTTGTAATCAGAAATCTTGGAAAAACTAAGTACACTGTGTACTACTACTATGTGTTGGTTGCTTTTTGACATTAACGATAATGTGACATTCTAATTAAAAAAATGGACTTTGAAATCATTCAATCTTTGGATGTCTTTATCAGTGTTTTCTTTTTTCCGCGCACGAAATCGACCAAAGCTAGAAATTACCCACTTTACTTAATATTATTATAAGGGGTTTATTTAATTAAGAAGAATAAAAAAATGAAGCACCATGTCTGCCTTATCTAGTTTTTGGCATGTTCATTGTATGTGAACAAAACATTATTAGATGACAAATTGGAGAAGATAGTCTCCCAATTATCCATGTTTTGTGAAATTCGTCATTCTACGTAATTTGTTAAATTTTTCTGCTCGAAAAAAAAAAAACAGAAAGAGAGGAAATAATTAATGTTTTTAAAATTTGTTTTTATTTAAAATTTTAAAATTATTTCTTATAAAAAAGTAATCAATTTTTTTTTTAAATAATGGAAAAAATGTAACAAAATAGTAAAAAAACCTATTCCATTTGTAAGCTTAAACAATAACCAAATTCAATGTATGTCCAATAAATTTGAAACACTGAATGTATATTTTATGATGGTTCAAATTTTAAGTCGTTTGAAATCTCCTATAAGAAGTTATGACAATTTAAATTATAAATGGTCATTAATTTATGCTCTTTCTTTTCAAATTTCATTTTTAATGTTATTATTGGTATAATATTTTTAAAGTAATGTTATAAAAGTAATTAAATTAGAGCCTATTCAGTCAGTAGAACTTGTGAAACAACAAGAGGAACAAAAGCATCCCATAAAACATCAATAGGCAAACCAATACCTATTTTAGCTAAACAGTGTGCAACTTTATTAGCAGATCTTTTACAAAACTTAACTTCAACAGTATCAGCAAGAGGAGCTAAAATTGTCGACATCCCTCGAAAATTGCCTCTAATGGCGACCAATCAACAGTACCATCAAACAATCATTGGATCAACACCTGACAATTGGTTTCCACAATTAGGCTGCGCGGGTGCCATTGTAGTACATTTTTCACACTACGCCAAAGTGCCATCAGTTCATCATGAAGAATCGAAGAGATCGAGTGGAGTGGTCCAGCACCAGCTAATACAAGTTGGCCGATCGCATCCCGAATTATGAAGTTGTAACCAGTGTCACCATTCCGGAAGCCAGCATCTACATTTAATTTGACATAGTCAATCGCAGGAGGTCTCCATTCAGTATATTGGTTTGCTAATTTTTTTGGGTGAGACACCATGTCATCATTCATTTTCCAAAAGTCCTGTAACATTGAGTCGTACTTTGTATAACAATTGCAGGTTGTGTTTCCTTTTCCTGAAATACAAATTTATTACGGGCTTTCCAAATACCTCACAATGTAAAAGCCACTCTTTCAACCAATCCATCATCCATTGGTTCAATTTCACGTATACAACCCATAAATTCTAGCCAATTCGATCAACCTCCACTACTGATATGCTTAGGACGGGAGCTGCCTTCCATACAGCTCTTGCAAAATGACACTGAAAAAATATATGGTATTGATTTTCACTCTCAGCATTACATCGAGGACACCTATCATCTTCCATAATTTTTCATTTTCGTAGATTAGATTTGCTACGCAACGATTCATGACAAAACCTCCACATAAAATGTTTCACTTTGGGTGGTAATTTGATATCCCAAATTTGTATCCATACGAAACAGTTACCTGCCCCAGATGATGCAGCATTTGTATTAGATTTAAGCTGGACACCGAGGGTGTAGGCTGATGAAACAGAGAAAATACCCATGGGAGTATAGTGCCATATCAACACATCCTCACCACTTGTGGGATTGAGGGGAGTTGCAAGTATTAGTTCCTTGTCCCGCTCACCAAATAGAGTTTCCACTATACTTCGCTGCCAACATCCATTCTCAATAAGTTTCGCCACCCTCAAATCATCATTAAGAAATCTTGGATAGGTAACTGGCTGAAAGGATATTAGGACATTCAGCCAAGGATCGATAAATGCATGAACCCTCCTGCCATCCCCAATACGCCACCTCAAACCCAGTTGAAGGAGTTCTCTACCATGCACGATAGATCGCCAAAGGTAAGAAGGAGCAGACCCCATCTTAGCCTCCGGAAATTCACCTCTAGGAAAGTATTTAGCACATAAAACCTTTGCTGCCAAAGAGTTAGGGTACTTAAGAATTCTCCAACCTTGTTTAGCAAGTAATGCCTGATTGAATATCTCTACATCCTTAAACCCCAACCCACCCTCCATTTTTTTACATAAAATATTCCAAGAAACCCAATACATTCCATGATTATCCTTAGATTTCCACCAAAATTTACGAATAATTTTCATAATCTCCTGTGTAATACTCTTTGGTAGTTTGTACAGACATAATGTATGTAGGAATGGCTTGAAGCACCGATTTAATTAGAATCTCTTTGCCACCTCACGACAATAATTTTTCTTTCCATCCTTGCACTTTTTTCCCAATCCTTTCCGTCATATAGGAAAACAATTTACGTCAAGATCCACTTAGAACATATGGCATGCCAAGATATAAATCTCGCCATTGCTCCTTTTCATTTTTAATTCCTTTAAGATATCCTCTTGTCTTTAGTTGGGCATAAATTTTGAAAAATATATGGAAGATTTTTCATAATTTATACATTGACCAAATGCTAGCTCATAGCTATTCAATATATTCTGCCAGAGTATTAAGGCAATAAGAGGAATCATGAAGGAATAATAAACAATCATCAGCAAAAAAAAGTACGTGAAATAATTGGTGCTTCTGTTCCCATTCTCAATCCAAGCCAATCACCACTACGTTCAGCCCTATTGATTAGGCTTGATAACCTGTCAGCACATAGGATAAAAAGATAGGGAGATAAAGGATCACCTTGCCTTAAACATTGACATGGTGTAAATCTACAAGTCAATTGTCCATTAATAATGATCTGAAAAGAGACAGTAGTAATGCATTTCATTAATAAATTGCAAAAAGCTCGTGGAAAGTGCATCCTCTTAAGAATCCACTGAACATAATCCCAATTGATGCGGTCATAGGCTTTAGATATGTCTGCCTTAATAGCAAGCATATGAGAGTGTTTCCCTCTTCGTCCTCGCATAAGCCAATGAAAGCCTTCAGTAGCCACTATGATGTTATCCGTAATTAATCGATTGCTAACAAATGCACTTTGAGCGGGATCTATCAACTTACTTAATAGTGGCTTCATCCGATTCACCAATATTTTAGAAATAGTCTTGTAGACAACGTTGCAAAGACTAATTGGCCGGTATTCAGCCATATTTTCCGGGCTTTTTACCTTAGGGATTAGGGAAATACAAGTATCATTTAGATAAACAATATCTCCATTACCATTTAAATAGTGTAAAATTATGGCTGTGACGTCCGCTCCAAGGATGTGCCAATATCTATGATAAAATGCAGCGTGGAGGCCATCAGGGCCTAGAGATTTATCTTGATGTATTGAATGAATATCAACTTCCACTTCCATGGGTGTGTATGGTTTCACTAGGATGCCACTCTCTTGATCCGTCAGACATTGAAAATCAGATCCTGCAAATACTACATTAAAATTCCTTCTAGTACAATTTTTTGTGAAGAGCTTAGAAACATATTGAATTGCCACCTCAGACAATTCATCAATGGTATGAACCTTCTTGCTCGCCTCATCCTCCAATGATAGTATATTATTCTATCGTCTGCGATACGAAGCATGGTGATGAAAGTATGCAGTCATCCTATCTCCATATTTTAACCAATGAGATTTAGAGCGTGTGCTCTAGTAATCTTGCTCAATACTCAACAAATGTTGCAATTTATTATATGCCACCATTACCTGCTCATCTCGGTTTCGAACACCAATTAATCCCTCTAATTCCTGCCTAGCAGCACAAATATTTTTATCCAAATGATCAGATTTCATAGACCCCCACCCCGATAGTTGAGATAAAACTTCCGGTTGCTACGCTATTAAATTCGTACTATCCCTTAAACCTGGAATCCAATGGCACCTCACAATTTCCTCACTATCCTTATCTTTAAACCACCAACGTTCTGAGCGCATAGTTTGTTTCCGAACCCATGCTGTCATGACGCTCCATTTTTCAATCTTAAAAGTAATTGCACAATGATCAAAAGAGGATGTTGCTATCACTTTCGTAGAAAGAACGGTTCCAAGATTTCGAGCATCCAAATTTGTGAACACTCGGTCAAGCCGAGAGCAAGTTAGTTCATCTCCTTTCCAGCGATTACTCCAGGTAAAATATGCTCTAGTACCTTTAACTTCATATAGGGAGATCTCCTCAATAATGTCACGGAATTGCCGCATCTGTTGAGATGAACGAGCATTCTTAACTTGCATTTCCTCCAATATCGTATTTCATTGAAGTCGCCGAGGATGATCCATGGTTCTGATGTTGTCGGACAAATGCGGCGAAGAAGTTCCCATGAATGTCGACGCATACCCACCTCAGGATGACCATAAAATCCTGTTAAAAAACCCTTTGCTCCCTTATTCCAGTTATAGATTGTAGCACTAATATGTCTTGATGAGTAATGAATAATTCTCAAATCAATCTTATCATTCCAAAGCATGGCCAACCCACCTCCTAGTCCCCTCCGTCCAACCGCCAAACCACAATCAAAGTGTAGAACTGAACGTAGGTAATAGATCTGATCTTCCAGCAATCGTGTTTTTATTAAAAATAATATGTTCGGTTTAGTAGATCAAATTAGGTTCTTTAGTTCATGAATTGCCCGAGGTGAGCCTTAGAATCCTCCATATCCCTTTCATCTACAGGCATGACGCGTTTGTTTGGTGTAGGTGGAAGTATACCTGGTTTCAATGAGTTTGGAATAGTACTAGCCAACAGTGTACTTGGCACCATAACACAATCTAAATCCTCATTTAACTCTAGTGGTAATTCAGCTTGTTCAATTACATCAAATGCTAAGTTTTCCTCTCCTCTTAGCCACGGTCCATATGACAATTTAGATACTATCACACTTGAATCTTAACTAGTACAATCTCTAAATCAATGGCCTATTCTTCCACACGATAAGCAAAAAGTAGGGAGACATTCATACCGTATAAAGGCAGGGTTGATTATCCCATCCAGCGTACTTACCCGAACACATTGTCGCAGAAGATCTGCAAGATCGACTTGCATCCTGATTTGGAAATATTTATGGCCTGTTCTTTTTCCTTCACAAATTTACACTATTGTAGCACCTGGAAGCCTCTTCCCCATTTTTATGCCTCTCTCTATTGTATAACAAAACTGAGGCAACCCAACAATATGAATCCAGAAGGCTTCCATGCTAAAATCTAAAGAAGCAACATCACTGCCCGCTTTCCATTGGCACACCATCACAAGGTTGTTATCAAAATTCTAGGGACCACAATTCACAACAAACTCAACTTGCTCCACATCTTCAAGAAAAATCTGGTATATCCCATTATGTAATTGCTGCATTGAAATGATATCACACTGCCATGCTTTACTCATAACAGTCCAGAAACCAGCATGATTAAAAGACCGATCGCCAAATAACCTTATGACAATGTTGCTCTGCCATTCATGCAATCCTTTTCGAATTTCCTCATCATCCAAAGACACACACAAAGATTCATTCGCTTCAAGAACTACTTGACCTAGCTTTGACAGAATAGCCTCATCCATCTTTGAATACACTCCAAATCGTTCGTAGTAAAACCAAAGCCAAAAAATTATAACTCAAAACAAAAGAAAGAGAAAGAAACAATCAAGAATTAGCAAGAATCGGCCCAATCTTCAAGAAATTAAGTGCCGCAATTCCAAATCCTAGGGACCGAGAACCTCTCTTAAAGAGAGAAATTTTTTATTCTTTAGATAAAGACTGTTAATACATTAGTATCTATTGAGATTAACATTGCAAAATTATTATTGGTATAATTAATGTATGAATTTGAAGAGTCTAGTGTAAGTCTATATATATTGGTATTTTATTTCATTATAAAGTCAAGTTCAAAGGAATTTATTGAAGAAAATATGATTGTGTCTAATCTTGTAGTTGATTTTTCTTCTCCAAAAGTTTGTATACTCTTGCTTTTTTTATCAATGTGATTATTTTATTTCGAGCTTAGTTTCAGCCGAAGGCTCATTAATGGCAATGAATAAGGAGAATTTGCAGAACAAGCTCTCAAATCTCGTTGAACACTCCAACTCTAACAATTTAGTTTGAATTTTATCCCATTTTCTGTCAAATATTACTGCAAGTCTATTATGATTTCTCAACCAAAAGAAAAATAAAAACTGGTGACTTGATCCTAGGATGTTGATATGCATAAATCATATCACATTTTTAGCATGTTTTTAGGCATAATTTAGGGTGAAATTGGTAGTAAATCGGTCTTAATTGATTGTTTTTCACTCAATTTCACAGTTTTTGTAATTTTGGAAGTGTCAGGTGAAAAGTAGAAGAAAATGACAAATTTCGGGGCAAAAACATGATTTTCAAAAATTCAGAAGTCGGGGTGGGCGTCCTGACCTGGTCAACAGGCCAGGAAGGGCGTCCAGGACTCGGGACGGTCGTCCTGACCTGGTCAACAGGCCGGGACGGGCATCCCAATCCAGGATGGGCGTCCCGAGCCGCAGTTTAGAGTCCCACATCGAATTTCTGAGAGAAATTCACTCCAGAAAGCTACTATAAATACCTCAGGCCTTCCTCAGTTGAAATCATCCCTCTCCACTCGATCTGAGTCATTTAGTGACTTCAAGTATACATTTTTCCATAGTATACAGGTCACTTAGCGACTCAGGTTTCAGTATAAGTTTATTTCTATTCTTAGAGTGTTTCTCGTTTTCTTTGCTTTCTGAGAGTCTGTCTCAGAATCTCAGATTACGACTAGATAGGGTTCGTTTTTGGTATCACAGAATACCGGGATTTCGTTAGGAGATCCTAAGAGAGAGATAGGGTGCGTGTTCTTAGTCAGATTAGGGTAATTTGCTTAAGCCTGGGATGTAAGGTAAAGCAATTGCTACTAGGTCTGAGGAGCGTTCTCCGAAGGCTCTGCCGAGCAGAGTAGGATCGAGCATTCAGAAGCATACAGGAGCTGCAGCGCCGGCTGGACCTGCATAAAGCGGTGACTACTTTATGATAGTGGGTCCCCTAGACGAGGTTTTGTATGTTTATGAATTGTTTTATCTGGATGTTAATTTGATACTGAAATTATATATCATACATGTTTTACAATTTGAGATACTGTTCATTTTCCCGGGAAGATCATAGAGCTAGAATTATCATTGTGAATGTTAAACTGTCGTGTCCTTTTAAATTAAACTAGGGTTATAGACAACTCCTAACCAAGGTCTGAATCATAACCGGTTTAGTTTAACCGACTGTAAAAGGTCTGCTAGATTAGGAAGAAATAACAAAACAGATCACCATGTTTGTTAGAGTACCCTAATAAAGCTGAGTTTGTACGGTAGGCCAATCTTAGGATTAAGTTGCATGATACCGAAGTGACATAGGGTACCGTTCATGGATACTTTAATCCGACATATGAGAAGGATCATCCCAAGGTAGGGGTGAATACACCAGGTAACTCGGATATGGTAAACAGATGGTTACATTTCATAATTGCCTTAGAGATCAAGATATATCTAAAATGTTCGAAGATAAGGTTAAACAAATTGTAATAACTGAGCTTAAATTGATGAATGCATGTCTACTCTTGAATGCTATTTGCTTGTTATGGGTGATTGGGATCACCAATCAATCTCAAAGTATTGATTATCGATTGACTGATTAGATAAATAAGATGAATGTTAGGATTAAGGGAACGTTGCTACTAAGTCGTTACTAGTTCCCTGGGAATACGATATTAATAAATTAAAATCGTAGATACTTTCCTAGAACTAGCTACACGATATGTACTCTGCCTTAGGTTCTGATTGATTAAGTGACAACAATTGAATGCTAAAGTGACAGTTAGTAAGACTCATTCCTTAATTACTCATAATCGACATAGGTAAATAAAAGCCTATCTTTTAACATATCAATCGGAACACATCAGATTTTTTGCGCCGTTGCCGGGGAAATATCATATAAATTTAGGATTCCTGATCAAAATTCTAGATACTTATGATAGGTAACGGTAGTAATCTAGACCTTAGACCTAACACTTATTTCATGCTAGTTAGACAATCAGTTTCCGAAATATAGGGTTATCATAACTAATTAATTTTAGACATTATCTGAAATTAAGACATTTAGGATAATCAAATTTTAGAAAATTATTCTAAAACCATATTGAGGAAATTTAACTGCTTTCTAAATAAAATATAAAAAGAAAAAAAATTTAAAATTTAAAACCCGAAAAAAAGTATTTTTCTTGCTCAACAGTAAGTTGTTCTTCTTCCCTATCTCTTTTATTGTTTGTTCTTTCATAGTTGAACATTTGTTTTCTTTCAATTTTTTTCTTTTCTTTTCTTTTCTTCTATAAAATTTTCAGAAAAATATTATTTTCCAGAAGATAAAAGAAATAAATTTTTCGTGTTTAGAGTTTTCCTGTCTGTTTGTTTTTTTTTTATTTCGAAAAACAAAAGCATGGAAGTGAGGAAAAAAATATATATTTTCTTCTGAGTTGTAAAATTTTGGCTTAGATTTTTATTGGGAAGAAATTCCATTTTAGAATTTTCTTAGAGTCATGCCGGCTTTATTAGGACGAGTTATGAAATGATTTTTCCTTAATAGCCAGACCTTTGAATGGTCTATTGAGAAAGGATGTTCCTTTTGTTTTTGCTGATAATTGCATGATATCTTGTTGAACAAATTAAAGGAACTAGTTATTACTGCACTCATTCTGACATCACTTGATTGGAAATTTCTTTTTGAATTGATGTTAGTAATTATGCAGTAAGAATTGTTTAGGACAAAGGCATGATTAGACATTATTCATATCATACCTAGTCTAGACAATATTATACCCTGATTACTCTACTATGAGATATATGTTCAATAAAATTGATGCTGAACCAAGATTGATTAATTGAGTTTTATTGAATTTGATATAGAAAGACGGGATAAAGAAAAAGGGTTGAAAATCTAGAAAGCAAACCATTGGTCTTGATTAGAAAACCCCGAATTAGAGGCTATTAACGAGACAGTAGTATCTGATAAATTTCTGCATGAGATTTTATTTTCACTGTTTGCTATGAGTAATGAGTCTCCTCCGTGGTTTACTGATATTACTAATTATCTAGCTGCTAATTATTCCCAAGTGATATGACTTATCAGAAAAAGAAGAAATTCTTTGTTGATTTGGAATATTACTACTAGGGAGATCCGTTTTTCTATTATTGCAGATAAATTGATCAGAAGATGTGTCTCGGAAGGTGAAGACCCCAATATTCTGGAGCATTGCCATAAAAAATCTACGGGAGACCAATTGATTGCTATCAACACTGTCCGGAAAGTGTTGAAAGCAGGATCTTATTGGTCCACAATATTCAAGAATTATGTATCCTTGATACAGTCCTGCGATGCTTGACAAATAACAGGTAACATATCCTTCAGAGATCGTCTACCCCAGCAAGGTACACAAAGTGTTGCAATCTTTTGATATTTGGGGTATTCATTGAATCCCTTTTCTTTCTTCCCTTTGGCAACAAGTACATCATAGTAGTTGTAGAACACTTTCAAAATGGCCTGAACCACAGGCATTACCTACTAATGATGTTAAAGTCATGTGCAGATTCTATGAGAAGTTGTTTTCCAGATTCAGAGTGCCAATGTCTTAGGAAGAAACGTTCAGTCTGTGTATCAAATCTGTGAAGTCTGCCAAGTACTTCACTTTAGCGGGAATTGCTATGTGAATGGAATACTGACCATTCCAACAGAAGTAGGAGCAGGTTGCCGCAGTCAATGCTGCTCAAATGGGAGACGTATACAATCCTAGCTGGAGAAATCATACGGGATTTACCTGAGGAATAATTCGAAAGCTGGAAACTTTCAGAAGATACCACCACAGCAAAACCCCTATCCGTAGAATCAACAGATGAGATACTGGCAACAATTAAAGCCAGACCAGTGCAAGCAAGTGATCTACCAAGTGGTATCGAACGGTCGAGGGATATAGAGGAATTTGGCATTGTATCAGGAGCATAGCAATGGAGGAGCTTGCATCCCCTGTATACCAATCAGCTGTGAGAAGCTTCCCCGAGGAAGTCTCAAATACTTGGGCCCAGATCTACACCACTGGAGCCTCCTACCACTACGGCTTCGCCAAAGCTTCAGGTATCTTTTCTGCCATTCGAAACTTGCATGCAATACCTTCACTGACATTGGCAGGTAGGCACACCAATCCAAAGAAGTATCATTCCTAGACACGTTCCTCCTAGACACGTTGCTATGATTGCGAGAAACTTTATAAATGATTCGAGGAAACAGTCCATAGGGCTCGAGTCATTCATCAAATGGATAGGCCACTACCTGGAGCTCGACATTGAAGGATCGGAGCTGATGTCATCCGTTCTAGTATCGAGAGCTTATAGAATCAAGAACACCTCAGTAATAGCACATGGCTGAGGCGAAGAGCCGATTGACAGATCAGAGAAAACCCTTCTGCTCGAGACAAGAAGGGATTTTTTCTATTCCTCATCTTCCTCTACTTTTATTTTGTGTTCTTTTAATTTTTATCTTCATTTTGTGTTCTGTTTTGTTATTTCTCTTACCCTTAGTTAGTCAAATAAGTGTGGGGTAAGAATTTTCTATTTTGTTTTTATTTCTTCTTGTTTTCAAATAAGTGTAGGGTAATTTAGATATGCATGAACACTGAGGATAGTGTCAGACTTAAGTGTGGGGTAGCCGTGCATAGTGCACTGTAGTAGAAAAAGTTTTGCATGATTTTTGCATGTTTTTCCCGTATTTTCACACCCTTCCAAAAAAATTTCAAAAATTTTCATTCTTTCAGACTTCAAAATGCAGTATGATTGGTAAAACATTGCTGATGTCTATGATATGTAGGTAGAATGTTATGATTAGTAGGAGACAATGTTATAACTATCTTGAACTTATTGATTAGGAATAGGGAATTCCTGATAATTAAGCACAACTTAGTCTGGATTAGAGACATTAGCCAAATACCTTTTCAAAACTTAACTAGATAAGATTAGACTAGTTGAGGATGTATTGGCAATCAAAATGACTAGATGATGCTCTGAGCTAAAAGTGAAAAGAAAAATAAAGAAAGTTAATTAAATAGGGGTAGTTTGCTAGCGGCCTTTGCTACTCGAGCACCACTCCTTAGGGGAACTTAAAGCCTGATGCCCTAAGGTCGTGTAGGTCTGGGAGTCATCGGAGTGGGACTCGCTACATGGGTAGTTAAAGTTGACATGTTAAAGCAGACTCAAAATACCTTGAAAAATCTATAAAAGAAAAAATCAATAAATGCTAAATAATTAAAAATCTGATCACCAAGGCTCAGAACTCAGAAAGTTGTCTGTTTTTAGTATGTCTAGCGACGGGTCGAAGTGTTATCTGGTAGTAGTTAAGATGAGAGTATATTGTGTTGACTATCTGGTCTAGACTAGTACACACACTACACATCAGGAAGACCTTGTGACAGAGAATAGTTCAATCTAGTTGTTAAGTTGTTAAACCTGCTTGATCATAATAATCTACTAGAGACATTTGAGACCTTGTCATAGCAACCTAACCAGTCAGACCTGTGTTGTGAATTGTCTGAATAATTTTTGGAGTAAAAACATGACTAGAAAATTTAAGTGACTGCACATATGATTTAAAATCACTAACTTCAGGTAGACTTTGCTTGAGGACAAGCAAAAAGCTAAGTGTGGGGTTATATGATATGCATAAATCATATCACATTTTTAGCATGTTTTTAGGCATAATTTAGGGTGAAATTGGTAGTAAATCGGTCTTAATTGATTGTAATTAACTCAATTTCACAGATTTTGTGATTTTGGAAGTGCCAGGTGAAAAGTAGAAGAAAATGACAAATTTCGGGCCAAAAACGTGATTTTCAGAAATTCAAAAGTCGGGGTGGGCATCCCGAAGTCAGGATGGGCGTCCTGACCTGGTCAACAGGCCAAGATGGGCGTCCAGGAGTGTCCTGACCTGGTCAACAGGCCGGGACGGGCGTCCCAATCTAGGACGGGCGTCCCGAGCCGCAGTTCAGAGTCCCATATCAAAATTCTTAGAGAAATTCACTCCAGAAAGCTGCTATAAATACCTCAGGCCTTCCTCGGTTGAAATCATCCCTCTCCACTCGATCTGAGTCATTTAGTGACTTCAAGTATACATTTTTCCATAGTATAAAAGTCACTTAGCGACTCAGGTTTCAGTATAAGTTTATTTCTATTCTTAGAGAGTTTCTCGTTTTCTTTGCTTTCTAAGAGCCTGTCTCAGAATCTCATATTACGACTAGATAGGGTTCGTTTTTAGTATCACAAAATATTGGGATTTTGTTAGGAGATTCTAAGAGGGAGATAGGGTGCGTGTTCTTAGTCAGATTAGGGTAATTTGCTTAAGCCTGGGATGTAAGGTAAAACAATTGCTACTAGGTCTGAGGAGCGTTCTCCGAAGGCTCTGCCGAGTAGAGTAGGATCGAGCAGTCAGAAGCATACAGGAGTTGCAGCGCCGGCTGGACCTGCATAAAGCGGTGACTACTTTATGATAGTGGGTCCCCTAGACGAGGTTCTGTATGTTTATGAATTGTTTTATCCGGATATTAATTTGATACTGAAATTATATATCATACATGTTTTACAATTTGACATACTGTTCATTTTCCCGGGAAGATCATAGAGCTAGAATTATTATTGTGAATGTTAAACTGTCGTGTCCTTTTAAATTAAACTAGGGTTATAGACAACTCCTAACCAAGGTCTGAATCATAACCGGTTTAGTTTAACAAACTGTAAAAAGTCTGCCAGATTAGGAAGAAATAACAAAACAGATCACCATGTTTGTTAGAGTACCCTAATAAAGCTGAGTTTGTACGCTAGGCCAATCCTAGGATTAAGTTGCATGATACCGAAGTGACATAGGGTACCGTTCATGGATACTTTAATCCGACAGATGAGAATGATCATCCCAAGGTAAGGGTGAATACACCAGGTAACTCGGATATGGTAAAGAGATGGTTACATTTCATAATTTCCTTAGAGATCAAGATATATCTAAAATGTTCGAAGATAAGGTTAAACAAATTGTAATAACTGAGCTTAAATTGATGAATTTTTGTCTACTCTTGAATGTTATTTGCTTTTTATGGGTGATTGGATCACCAATCAATCTGAAAGTATTGATTATCGATTGACTGATTAGATAAATAAGATGAATGTTAGGATTAAGGGATAATTGCTACTAAGTCGTTACCAGTTCCCTGGGAATACGATATTAATAAATTAAAATCGAAGATACTTTCCAAGAACTAGCTACACGATAGATACTCTGCCTTAGGTTCTGATTGATTAAGTGGCAACAATTGAATGCTAAAGTGACAGTTAGTAAGACTCAGTCCTTAATTACTCATATTCAACATAGGTAAATAAAAACCTATCTTTTAGCATACCAATCGGAACGCATCATATCTTGAGATGGTTGTTCTAGGGAAGTTTATTGGATTTGGGACAAAATAGTGAGTATAAAAATTGAGTGTTCCATTGGTTTTGGAAACTAGTAGAAGAAAGAAGAACAATAATTGAAAAAAAATTATTTGAATTTTAGGATTTATTTTTATTTAAAATTATAAAATTATTTTTTATAAAAATAAAAATTTAAAAAATTTGATTAGTAGATAAATATACATTGACATTTATAAATAAAAAGTAATATTTACATATTTTTTAAACATAACAAATAAAATGGACGAAAGGGTAAGTAATTTATGGAATAAAAATAATTTAGGTGCTTAAATTTGAATTAAAAAATGTAATTAAAATGTTATCAAAATAATTTACTCTAAAAATCATAGTCATAATTATATAGTTTGTGGGAAGAAAAGGACAACAATGAAGCATAATGAAGCTCACTAATTAAAATGTAATTTAGGTGCTTAAATTTGAATTCAAAAATATAATTAAAATGTTATTGAAGTAATTTACTTTAAAAATCATAGTCATAATTATATAGTTTGTGGGAAGAAAAGGACCACAATGAAAGCATAATGAAGCTCACAAGCAGACACATGTCAGATATATTACTAACAAAATTAGGTAACAACATAAAATATATTTTTATCAAAAAAAAAAACAACATAAAAAAAATATATATATATATTCAGTCAACTTATCTGATTAAATTAATTAGATACCTTTATATTTATTAAATCATATATAAGTAGTTTCTCATCCCACAGTCACTACAAATCATGGAATATACATATACATACATACATACATATATATATATATATATATATATATATATATATAATGAGTTTTTCTTGAGTGGGATTTTGAGTTGTCTTCCACTATATAATCAATGGCGAACATTAGCTTGGAAGGTAGAAATGTCTTCTTTTTTTTTTTTGGTTGGGAATTTAAAATTTGTTTCTTTTTTATTATTGTTTTCTTCTCTCTCTTTTTCTTGAATTGCATTGCATATGATAATGATAATGATGATGATGATAGCTAGCTTGTGTACATTAATTAATTAATTAATTAATTCTTTATTTACAATAAAATATTTTTTAAAGAAAAGCTATGTTTTTGTATTTTGTTGTGTTTCTGATAGTGCATGTATTTGACAATTTTATCAAATTTTAATTACCTTTTTGCCTACTTATCATCAATTGAATTCCACGGTCAACGTATATAAAAGACTGCTTATCAATTCTTTTTAGAAAAGAACCGGACAGCATATAATTACATTAAACACTCTCCTTTTGTTCTTATAATATATATATATATATATATATATATATACACACATAAAATTTGGAATGAAAATTCTCGAATCATTCTAGAAGACAAAGAGAAGTGGTGACTAAAGGAACGGCTGATAGGAAAAAAATTAATTTATTTTTTTAATCTTTTCTGTTTTCAATCATCAAAATTCACTTTCATAAAAGATATATATATATATATATATTGTCAAATAAATAAAAGTGGATTTTGAGGTTAAAAATCTCAGGGTATTGATGGAATCGGCAGTAAAGTGATATATAAATGGAAGAAAATTGAACACAAAAATAAAATAAAGAATGAAAGAGTTCTTCTTGATGCCATAATTAAACGCATAAGAGTTTAATAAGAAAGGTGTTCAAATATAGAATAGGGACAAATTAATCTTAGATATTCCTTTTCATTCCACTTACTTAGGCACTCAAACCACACTCAGATTCATATATATATATATATATATATATATATATTACCTCTGGTATCTTTTATTCATCATAGTGGAGGAAATTAGTTTTTTTTATATATGTATTTTAAATATTACTAGTAATACTAGGAAATTGTGAATAATAATAATTACATATTTTTTAATAATTTTTAATAAAAAAATAAACTTAAATAATTATTTTTAATAAAAGTATTCATTAAGTATTGTATTATTATAAAATTATATAAATGTTAAGAAATAAATAAGAAGAATATTATTATATTTCTTTGATAATTTTTTTTCCTAGTGTCTTTTCAAAGAGTTTTGAAACTTTTATTTATTGGGATTAAAAGATGATGAGATAAGCATCTAGGGTAATATTTGTTACCCGATATTAAATGCATAAGTTACATTTATCACCTAATATTTAAACATTAAATGACATGTGTCACCTATAAACATCAGAATAATAAATATACATGTTACTATTGTTATGTAATAACAAAAATAGAATAGAGGAAGGAAATTTGCAGTTATTGACATTTTGACGATCAGCAGATAACCTTCAAAGGTTTTGCACAAACATTGAAGAAAGTTGAAGGAAATCAGAAGATTATGAGGTGATTATGTTAGAATAATGCTTTAGGGTTGAAACTTTTATGTTAGTCGGTAACTACTCAATGTTAGTGAGTAGTTATGGTTAGTTATTTAGTGGGTAGTTATGGATAGTTAGTGCGTAGTTAATATGAGTAATGAGATAATGTTAAATGTAGTGGTTATATGGGTATCTATTTTTTTTTTGCTAGTCTATAAATAGGCCTCACTTGTCTTTCATTTTGATCAATCATGTTAATCATCTTCTTATTAAGCATCTCTTTTATTCATATTTCTAACAATTGGTATGAGAGCATTATTTTTAAGGGATCTGTGAGTGAGTGTGTGAGGTTGTTAAGCCATGTAAAATTTTAGTTTCTCCTCTTCAATTTCTTCTTCAATTTCTCCACTAGTGTTTGATGGAGATAACTACCAAGTTTGGATAGTTCGTATGGAGGCGTATATGGAAGCTTTGGATATTTGGGAAGCAGTGGAAGAAGATTATGAAATTCCAGCTCTTCCAAATAATCCTACCCTAGCGCAAATCAAATTGTAGAAGGAGAAAAAGACAAAAAAATCCAAGGCAAAAGCATGTTTATTTGCTGCAGTCTCATCTACCATCTTCACTCGAATAATGACTATGAAGGAAATGAAAGAATCAAAGGAATGCGTGTGCTAAACTTGATTTGAGAATTTGAGTTGCGGAAGATGAAGGAAACTGAATCAATTAAAGAGTATTCTGATAGGTTATTGAATATTGCAAACCAAATTAGATTACTTGGTTATGTGTTTATGAATTCAAGAATTGTTGAAAAATTTCTTGTAACTGTGCCTGGAAAATTTGAGGCATCTATTTCAGCCTTAGAAAATACCAAGGATTTAACTAAAATTACTTTTGCAGAAATTTTAAATGCTTTGCAAGCACAGGAGCAAAGAAGATCCATGAGATAAGAAGGTGTTGTTGAAGGCGCCTTGCTAGCCAAACATCATGAGAATGCGAAGAACAACAACAAGAAGTTTTTGAAGAAATGATCCTACCCTCCATGTCAACATTGCAATAGAAAGGGTCATCCTCCTATTAAATGTTGGAGAAGACCAGATGCCAAATGCATCAAATGTAACCAAATGGGGCATGAAGATGTAATTTGCATTAATACTAATCAATATCAAAGTGAAGAGGCTAAGATTGCAGATCAAGAGGAGGAGAATCAACTGTTTGTGGCTACGTGCTTTGTGGGGAGTAAACTAAATAAAAGATAGTTGATTGACCGTGGTTATACCAACCATATGACCCATGACAAAGAGTTGTTTAGAGATTTGAAGCCAATCAACATCTACAAAGTCAGAATTGGGAATGGTGAATACATTTAAGTTAAAGGAAAGGGAACAATTGCTATAACAAGTTGTTCAGGTACAAAACTAATTTCTAATGTTCTCTATGTCCATGAAATTCAACAAAATTTGTAAAGTGTTGGTCAATTTATTGAAAGGATTTAAGGTTATTTTTTAAGACAAATATTGTTTGATTAAAGATGCAGCAAATGAGGATATTTTCAAAGTGAAAATGAAGGAGGAACGTTTTGCTCTAAATCCATTGGAGGAGGAGCAAAATACTTTCCTAATTAAAGAAAATACTATAGAAGTGTGTCATAAAAGGCTAGGTCACTACCATCACCAAGGATTGTTGTAAATGAAGTTCAAGATGATGACAAATGATCTTCCTAAATTGGATGATTAGATTTCAAGTTCTAAAGTATGCTAGTTTGGAAAACAGAACATGAAACTTTTCTCAAAAATGAAAAGCAAAGCAACGAGAAAGCTGAATTTGATTCACACAGATTACTCAGGTCTTGAAATTGATAAGTCTGGCAATGAGAAAGAGTATACGTCAGTAAAATTCAACAAATGTTGTGAAGAAGAAGGCATTGAGCATCAACTAATAGTTCCTTATACTCCTCAAGAAAATAGAGTATGTGAGAAGAGAAATAGGTTCATCATGAAAAAAGTCAAGCGTGATAAACTTGACAAGATGGTTAAACCAAACATCTTTGTGGTCTGCAATTCTTCCTCTAAAGCCTACAAAGTTTATCATCCTCACAAAACATGAGGATAAATTGGGTGTTTGCAGCTCCTAAAGCAAGGAGGAGTGTTAGAATAATGCTTTAGGGATGAGACTTCTATGTTAGTGGGTAACTACTCAATATTAGTGGGTAGTTATGGTTAATTATTTAGTGGGAAGTTATGGATAGTTAGTGGGTAGTTAATATGAGTAATGAGATAATGTTAAATGTAGTGGTTATGTGGGTATCTATTTTTTATTTTGTAAATCTATAGATAGGCCTCACTTGTCTTTCATTTTGATCAATCAAGTTAATCATCTTCTTATTAAGGATCTCTCTTATTCATATTTCTAACAGATTCATCTTGATTTTACATAATTGGTTCAAAGGTATTGAGCTTTATGATTCAATATATAATTGCAGTGTTGGTTTTCTTCATGGCATCAGAACACACGAATTAGATATTCCTTTGCATTTTCTAATTTCTTCTTGCGCCTTCCTTCACTTGCTTCTGATTTGTTGATATGAACAACCTTCATCAATTTGATAATAGTAGTCCTTTATTCTTATATCCTTCAGAAAATCCTAGTCAAGTTCTAGTTAATAAGATGTTTGATGGTAATGGTTTTCAGTCTTGCAAACGATATGTTAGCATTATCTGCTAGAAAATAAACTAGGGCTAATTGATGGTTCTATTGTAGAACCAGCTCAACATGATGATGCTTTTAGAGGATGGGAGAGAGCTAATGATATGGTGATATCTTAGCCGTTAAATTTTGTTGAGAAAGATATAGGTGATAGCTTATTGTTTTGTCATAGTTCTAAGGAATTATGGTTTGAACATGAAAATAGGTTTGAGCAAAGTAGTGGAAGACAACTCTTTCAGTTGCAAAAAGAATTAATGTCTATATCTCAAGGGGCGAATAATATATCCACTTATTATACAAGGATAAAGAAATTTTGGGATGAATTATTAAGCATGTAGGTTATATCTTTATGCTCATATGGAGGAAGATCAGAGGTTAATAAAGTTTTTAATGGGGTTGAATGAACCTTATATCAATATTAGAGGAAATATACTCATGATGAAACATCTTCCAACATTATCACAAGCATATGCTTTGTTAATTCAAGAAGAAAAGTAGAGGGAAGTAACTGCTAATATCAATCTCAACAGTGAAAATACTTCTTTCACTTTAGTAGGAAACAATGGAAGATTGTTTTCTCAAAAATATGGGAAATCAAGTATGAAAATGATAGAATGCAGATACTATAAGAAGGGTCACACTATTGATAAATGCTATAAACTCAATTTTTATCCTGCAAATTTTGGTTATGGCAAAGGTAGAAGGGTTGCAGCTTTTGTTCAAGACACAAATCATAGCAGTAATGTTGTAGAATCCAATGATATTGATCCCTCAATCATGCATCAAAGCTTCTAGAATCTTACAAGAACAACTGCAACAATCACTTACTATTCTGAAGGACAAAACAAAACAATAGAAAGGTGAAACTGAAGAAGAATCTGAAGTTACTTTACGTACTTTTTCTGGTATAAATCATTCTCACAACTTTATTGATGATTATAAGTGTGTATTGTGTAAAAGAAAGTGAACCATGGATAATAGATAGTGGTGCCACTAATCATATGACATATAAGAAAGAATTCTTTATTGAACTTAATATTCTTAAAATTTCTTACAATGTGACTTTACTTAATGGAAGAGCCATGAAAGTCAATTATTGTGGGACCATCGTTTTCACATCTAACCTTGTTCTAAGAAATGTATGATATGTTTCCTACATTTCAATTCAATCTTATATCTGTGGCTAAACTGGTCCAATCCCTGCAGCGTAACATAATTTTTACTCCTTTATACTGTTTTTTGTAGTCCCCTTCCATGAAGAAGCCTCAGGTTCTTGGTAAAAGTCACAATAACTTATAGTTTTTTTCAAACATCTTCCAAGCATGAACATCCTTCTAAATTTCCTAAACATACTGCTAATGTCATTTGTGGTTGTAAACTGTTCACTCCATTCAAATTTCATGTTGATATGAACATTCAAAAATATCAAATACTCAATTGTGGCATTATAGATTAGGTCATTTACCTATTGAGAAGATTTGTACTCTTGATCTTTCTCGTGATAATGATAACAAACTCCATGATCCTTGTGTTGTTTGTCCTATGGCAAAGCAAAGCAAACTTTCTTTCAGTTTGAGTAATGCTAAATCTAATCATCCTTTTGAACTTCTTCACCTAAGATATATGGGGACCTTATCATACTTCCACTTTTAATAAGTGCAAATATTTTCTTACCATTGTTGATGATCATACTAGATATAATTGGACACCCCTTTTGTGTAATAAAAGTAATGCTCTCACATTAATAAAATCCTTTGTCTCTATGATGAAATCAATTTTCCTCATGTATCAAAATCATTAGAACTGACAATGCTCTTGAGCTTGGGTTGAGCAAAGAAGCCATAAAATTCTTTGAACAAGAGGGAATTATCCATCAAATATCCATTAGATACACTCCTAATGGTATAGTTGAAAGAAATCATAGACATCTTTTAAAATATTATAAAGCTCTATTGTTTCAATCTAATCTTCCTATAAAATTTTGGGGATATTGCCTTCTTACTACTTCTTATCTAATAAATAGATTTTTGTCTTCTGTCTTGAATGGGAAAACTCCTTATAGGCTTTTGTTCAACAAAAAAACCTTTTTGTTCTCATCTTAGAAGCTTTGAATGTCTTTGCTATCTTAGCACTATTAAACATGGAAGAGACAAATTGCAGCCTAGGGTTCAAGCTTGTGTTTACATAGGATATCCTTTTGGACAAAAAGCTTACAAAGCTCTTGATTTGTCTACATATGAAATCATAATATCAAGAGACATTATTTTTCATGAAACTATTTTTCCTTTACATCTATCCAGTAGAAAACATTTAGTTTCTGGATCTTTTCTTCCTACTATTATTTCCAATGAGTCTGAAGACACTATTGTCAACAATATTCCTAGTTTTGATCTTAATTCTTCACCTCCTAATCCAATCCCTACCAATTATGATTCTAATAATTTTGAACAAAATCATATTGATAATCCTCCAATTCATTTTTATCAAGAATCTCAAAATTCTGGACATATTCAAATTGATAATCATATTAATATTCCTAGATTTCAAAGGTCTAGAAAACTCCCCAAATGTCTTGAAGATTATGTTAGCAATTCTATTATTTATTCAAATATTCCTAAATCTGCTTTACTCATGTCTAAATTTTCTAATTCCATTGTTTTATCCAATAGCCAGAATCACTCCACTAAGCATGCCTTATTTGAACCTATAAGCTAGGATGAAGCTTGCACTATACTTGAATGGCAATCTTCCATGCAAGAGGAGTTTGATGCCTTAGTAGCTAGTGATACCTAGGGTCTTGTTAATCTTCTTGTTGGGAAGAAAGCTATTGGATGTAAATGGGTGTACAAGATTAAACATAAGAGTGATGGATCTATTGAAAGGTGTAAGGCAAGATTAGTTGCAAAAGGGTTCACTCAAAAGGAAGGAATTGATTTTACTGAAACTTTTTCACCAGTTGTTAGAATGACAACTGTGTGATGTCTTATTACTGTTGCTATTAAGAGAAAATGATCACTTTTTCAACTAGATGTTAAAAATGTTTTTTACATGATTTGTTGGATGAGGAAGTTTACATGGTTCCATTAGAATGAATTGATATTGAAGATAAAACAAAACATGTTTGAAAGCTGAAGAAATCATTATATAGTTTAAAGCAAGCTTCTTGATAACTCTACAAAAGTAGTGTTATATAGGTATATTTCCATCTATATTTGTGCTTTAATTGATATGATAGTTGTTGAAATACTATGTGAATTCATGATTTTACTGAAAATGTTATGTTTGTTCAGTTTATTTCACATTTTGCAATATTTGCTTTAAAATGCTTATATTTGAATGATTTTTAGTATAATGTTAACTTGGCTATAAAAACGTTGACCATGTGTAGATATTTTAGAAAGATTTTTGAAGGTGAATATTGGAAGCTGCCAAAACTGAAGTATTAAGTGATACTTTGGTTAAAGTTGTTCAGGGGCAGTTTGGTCATTATACATTTGAAGCTTAAATTGGAGATATAATCAAGATATAAAAAGAAGTCCAGTGATGAAGATATTTCGGTCATAAAATACAAGAGCTGGAAGTTATTCAACTAGATGTTATGCTTGAAGTACATTTGAAGCTTAAATTGGAGATATAATCAAGATATAAAAAGAAGTCCAGTGATGAAGATATTTGGGTCATAAATACAAGAGCTGGAAGTTATTCAAATAGATGTTATGTTGAAGAAGATATTTAATCGAATTATAACTACCTAACTAATTCGGTTAGATATTATTCTAAAAGAAATATCAAGAAAGTGAAATATCAAGAATATTAGAAGAAATACAAAGAACTGAAGGAGGTACATTTCAGAAGAAAAGATTCACAAAAGGAGATATATTTGAAGATCAAAACATCTATACAAAAATATCCCCAAGTTATAACTACTCTCGGACCTTACTGCATGGTTATAAATATTTGTGTCAATTGTCTTGAGAGGAGTTCGGTTCAAGTGTTTTAGATAACTGAGTTGTTAATTGTGAGCTCTTGTTATGTGATAATTGAGTTGTTTACAACATTTAGATACAATTATTACATTTATACACAGTTTTTACATTGATGTTGTTATAGAAATAAGAGATGGCTGCAATTGAACCAAATAGAGGAAATTAGGAATTTTGCCTATGAAAATGCAAAGATTTATAAAAAGTAAATTAAGCGATGGCATGATAATAAGCTTCAAAATAAACACTTTGAAGTAGGTCAACAAATTTTACTTTATAATTCTAGATTGAGACTATTTCAAGGAAAACATAAGTCTAGATGGGCTGGACCATATGAAATTCTAAACATTTTACCCTATGGAGTTATACTTTTGAAAAATATTAACGGTTATGAGTTTAAAGTGAATGGAAGCAGACTTAAACATTATTTGGGAGAAGAAATTTCTTATAAAATTTCTTTTATTACTTTAGTAGATGCTACATGATGATTCATAAAAATAAGTAAGCCACGGGAATAAGGTACATTTCTTTTACTTTGAATTTTTCTTAAAACCGTGCACAATTATACTTTAATACATTCTGAATTTTTACTATTCCTTTACTCATTTTTCAGTTTATTATATACATATACAATATATGTATATCTTTACTTCTTATAACCGTCATGAGGAGCAATAACTTTTGATTAAAGTATGTCTAATACTTTCTCATATTTTCAATTTATCAAGATAAATGCAGCAGTTCTGAAGGAAGTAAATGACAAAGAAAAAGGTTCAACTATACATACAAAATACATACAAATTACATTCAAAGAAGACCCTATAACTAAATTTTCTTATGAGAAAAATACATGTAGAATGCATATATCTATTCAAGATAGCCGAGTATGGGGAATAAGGTGAATTCAAAAATGGTTTTAAAGTGGTCAACCAAATATGAAAAGTGTCTTACTCCCTTTTCAGTTTTTCAAGAAACTTACCATCCCACTAACTTATGTAGAAGAGGTGACTTTTCAAAGATATTAAACACACCTCTTAAATGATTCCTACCACTTCCCATGTAATTACTCTAAATAGGAAAGACATGCATATTTTTCATTTATTCATACATCATATATTTGTTGAGTATTATTCTCTCCAAAACAAAGAGAAAGAAAAACCGCAAGAAGAAGAATTCTCGGTAAAGCTTCAAAATAAGGTATGCTTTCTTTTCTAAAACCGAAATCTTCTACATTCTTGACCATATTCTGTTTTTCTATATGCAAAATATCTGATTTACTTGCTAGATGAATGATTGAACATGATGATCTGATAGTTATAAAATCATTAGAAAACTATTATGCAAGCATGAAGAGAAGTTTTTATGAAAAATAACCGTTTTTAAAACCGTTTGAAAACTGATTTTCTTTAGAATACTTTCGATCTTAAAATGCTATGGAAGAAGAATTTGATATTGTGATATGTTGAAACATTTTATGATGAATATTTCATAAAGATTAAAAAAGCTAGAATGAATCAAAAATTCTTTTCTGATTAAGATGAGATATGAGCATCTAAATTTTTAAAATCCGTTATTACTGCTTTTAGTGAATAATAATATGAGTTTCATGATTATAAATGTGATATAAAGTTCATATAACTTCAGTTGTTGAATATATGAGTGAAAATGCAATGTTTTGCATTGCTGGAAATTTTAATGAAACAAAATAAACCCTGAGGAAGAACAGAGTGAATAAAATAGGAGAAATTAGATTTTTGAGATTTTTTAAAGCCTATATTGATCTTTAAGATGTTAAGATTAGATCTGGAAAATTTGGCATTGAAATTAAAAAAGGATAAAATTTGGTGTAGAAAATAAAAATATTGTGTAGAAATCATCTGCTGCTGAGCAACATTGTGCGCAAAGTGTAAGTTTGGGGGTATTTTGGGTTGCAACAGTCATTTTAAATGATTCTTGCCATATTTTACTCAAATTTAATTTTGATGCTATGCTTAAGATGATACTATGATTTTACATGATGTAATGAAAATTTTTGTGATTGAAAAATTTTGTTTCTTAGATGTTAATTTTTGTTACACTTCTTTTGAATAGATGCCTAGGCAAAAGATGGTTATCAAGAAACTACCTAAGTTGGTTAGATTTTCATCACCAGAGAACAAAGAGAGATTTGACAACATGTTCAAAGCCAAAAATTTCATAAATGACATCAGATTTAAGATGGTGGAAGAAGACAACTATGTACTTCCATCCGGAGTTAGAGATACAGTCCAACAATTGGGATTAGAACTCTTTTGTTTCCCACGCATCTGTCTTGATGAAGACGTTGCAAAAGAATTTTACTCTAATCTTTGCCCAAGTTCTTTGTACACCATCTTTGTGAGGAGTAAGTTGGTTCCACTTAACTCCCGAGCCATCAACTCTCTGTTCAACCTTCGAGATGAAGAAGAAGATGATTATTCAGCAGTACTCAAGGAGCTGAATGATTAAATAAGTGACAACCTACTGCAAGAAGTCACTATTTCAGGCACTAAAGGGATCAGGACTAAGACTGACAGTCTATCGTGCAGAAGAGAACACTTGCTTCCTGAAGCAAAAATTTTGGTTTTACTTTGTTAGGCACTCACTCATGCCCACTACACATACCTCCACCATCAATCAAGAATGCATAATACTAATTGCTTGTATTATGGGAGGACGGTCGGTCAACATTGGCAAGATAATTGAGCGAGAGATAAGGTCATGTGCTAACAAGAGAGCTAGTGAGTTATATTTTCCTACTTTGATTTCTATGCTTTGTAGAGCAGCCGACGTCGACACAAGCTTAGATGACTTAGAGCTGTACAATGGAGGCATGATTACATCGTACGATCTGAGTAGAATCATACCACCACCGCTACTAGAAGAGACAACACCTATGCCGCCTGCACAAGACAACCATGTGGACCAAGATTTTCCCTCTGCTTTTCAGTCCAATGCTGGAGCATCCGCTGAGTTTGCTGGAACATCATCCCAAGCCAATACATCCTATCAATTGATGCAGACCATGTATGCGCATCAACAACTTTACTGGGGTTATTCGAAGGATTGGAATGCTGCACAATACCGCTCTTTACCAAAACAAAGGCAGAATGCTGGAGCACCATGGCCAGTATTTCCATACCAGATTTGCAACCCGTATGATCCTGATGCCACTACATCCGTACCATTCAACAACGATGATGAGGAAGATGACATGGATACCATGTCTGGGGAGTGAACTCTATCATAACCTGCATTTAAATTTGATTTGGTCATGTACTCTGAATTATTGAACTCGTTTTCATTTATGTTATTTTATGTTTTTGTTGTTTTTGTTTGGTTAGTCGTTATTTTATTTTTGTGTGTTTTATTTGCTATGAATGAACTAGTTTGATTTGATATTCTGTTATTTCATTTTCTATATGATTTTTTCTTTTTCCTCCTTTGATTGTTTGTTTCCGAGCGATAGGGACATTGCTCAATTTTAAGTCGAGGTGGGGGGGTGAGGTGGGGGAGAAAATGATTTTTGATCATTGCTTTTGCGAATTTTTTTTCGAACATTCTGGATTATTCTTTTTGAGGATTTAAGTTTAGGGGGTGTTCGATGATCAAAATTAGATGTTGATGCTTTGACTCTAAGTTTGCCAGTGTGAAATTAGTACATAGATGATCTTGGTGTTGATTGGAATTAGGTGTGACTTTTCTGCCCTGAGAATATATGGACATAGTCCTGTTTTTTATGTTCTTTGTTTAAAAAAAAGTTGAGTACTGACATGAAAATTAAACTTAGAGGTTGATTTATTAATTTTCTTGAGGCGAAATCCTAGAGAGTTTAGAAGTCTGGATATGATTTAGGCACCTTTCTTTGGATCGATTGAGCTTTTCAAGCCTACCTTTCTTATATATTTCCATAGTCAACCTTATTGAGCTTTAAAACCTTATTCTTGGTACCTATACAATATGTTAGCCTACTTTTCCTTTATTTGTTTGTATATCCATTTCTTTGATTCACCTTACTTAAGAATAGTTGTTCATGAATGTGTTTAAAATGATGAGTATGGTGATATGAATTAAATTGTGGAGCAGAAGCAATATTGGATGAAAGCTGCAGCATTGATAAGTATACTAGACCAGAGAACTAATCTGCAGCATTAAATAAATGATGTTATTTTATTGTGGAAAATGAAACTAATCTGCAACATCATATTTATTCACGTTTTGAAGAGAAAAAAATATATATTATGTAATTAGTTTTGTTTTTGAGGAAAAAAATAAATTATATTAGATGAGGCTGAAAGTTATTGTGAGTGTAAAATGTAAACAATAGGAGGCCGGGGAGTTGTTTTCCAAGAAATCTCAGAATCCAAATGTAAGCCTACCATAGCTAAGTTATGAGCTGCTAAATTAGTCTCTCTACGATAATAGTGAATCTTTATTTCTAAATCCAGCATTTGAAGCCAATGTTTAAAACCCTCAATGATAGATCTAATAGCTGAGGTATCACGTTCAACTGCCATAAGTTTCCTTACAAGCACCTGACAATCCAAATTAATTATGGTATTTGCAGCATAATGTTGAAGTGTGAACTCTAAGCCCTTCCAGAGTGCCAGCATTTCCGCATGAGCGACTGAGGTGACACTATCCAATCTTCCAGCGCCTGCTAAGAGAAATAATCTAGTGCTATCTCGGACCACAAAGCCATAACTTGCAAGGCCCTCATGAAAACTCGCATCCACATTCAATTTCAACCAGTCCGCTGCCGGTGCCTTCCATTGTCTGACTGCTGGTTCTTCCGGTCGCACTCCAAGAATAGGTGCATCAGTTTGAGAGAGGAAGTCATATAATTGTTATGGGTCCAGCCCATGTGGGCACCAAAAAAAAAAACAATTTTTTTGGGGTTCATTATTATTGACCAAAAGACCAAAAAGAAAAACAGAGTGGCTGAGAGGGAGTGAATTCCCGAGAGCAAAGGAGGAAAAAAGAGAGGAAGAGTTTTTGAGCTTCTTCAAGACACTCGCCGGAATTCTGATCATCGCCGGAGATCCGACCGTTGGATTGAGCCCAACACATAGGGCTTCAATCTGTACAATTTTGGTGTCAATCGGAACTGTGGATCTACTGTTATCGCAACTGGTACAGCTTGCGTTTTTTGTGGTGATATCTTCTATTCTTCCTTCTCTATTGTTGTTGGATCTTATGTATGTTATTGTTGGTGGGCTATAACATCTTTGTAAACTTGTTTGGGTGTTTTTACCCTCAACTTTCATAATAAGAGAAGAAAGGTTGGACTCCTATAAGTCCCGTGGTTTTTATCCTTCACATCGAAGGGGTTTTCCACGTATAAATTGTGTGTTGTTTGCATTGTTGTTTTGGTTCTTGGTTGTGGTATATTGATTGGTGTATTGCTGCTGTTTTATTGGTGATTATATTGGCATATTGATTTGGTGGTAAATTGGGTGAAGTGTGGTTGGTTGGTTGTTTTTGGAGTTGATCCTTGTAGGTGTTGTATCCTACTTGTTGTTTCACCTCCTCACATTTGGTATCAGAGCATTGGTTTTGGTTTAAATCATAGATATGGAGTCTGGAAGTAATTCTATGGTTAAATTAACATCAACCAATTACTCTATTTGGCGTCCTATGATGGAAGATTTGTTATATTGTAAAGATTTGTTTGACCCAATTGATGTTGATAAAACCAAGAAGGATGATATGCCTATTAAACCTGAGAAAATAACTGATAGAGAATGGGAAAGGTTGAAGAGAAAGACTTTGGGAACTATAAGACAGTGGATTGATATTAGCATATTCAATCATGTATCCCAAGAGACTGAGCCACTTGAGTTGTGGAGAAAATTGGAGGGTCTTTATGAGAGAAAGACTGCTCATAACAAGGCCTCGTTGATTAAGAGGCTTGTTAGTCTCAAGTTGAAGCCAGGGAAGTCTGTTTCTGAACATCTTAGTGACTTTCAAGATATCATTAACAAATTGACTATGATGAAAATTGTTTTGATGATGAGTTGCAGGCTTTATTTCTATTGAGTTCTTTACCAGATAGTTGGGAAACGTTGGTTGTGTCTATCAGCAACTCAACTCCAGATGGTGTGCTTTCATTGGATGTCCTTAAAGAGAGCATGTTCAATGAAGAGCTCAGAAGAAAGGAGATGGGTGTTGATGCTTCACAGGCACTTGTGGTAGAGAATAGAGGAAGAAGCAAAAGTAGAGGTCCCAAGGGACGTGGCAAATCAAAGTACAGGTCCAAGTCCAAAGATGGGAGAGAGCTCACGATATGTCACTATTGTAGCAAACCTGGCCATATTCAAAAGTTTTGTTATAAGATGAAAAGAGACCAGCAAAAGAAGAGAAATGATCATCCCAAAGAGGGTGATGACAAGAATACAGCAGCGACAGCTTCTACTTCAGATGACAGTATTACTTTGGTTTGTACTACAGGTGATTGTTGTCATGTTGATAATTCTGATGTTGAATGGCTTGTTGATACAGGGGCTTCTTATCATTGTGTTCCTCATAAGGAATACTTTACTAACTACCGAGCTGGAGATTTTGGTAGTGTGAAGATGGGAAACCAGAGTTCAGCAAGTATTGTTGGAATTGGAGATATTCGAGTTCAAACCAATGTTGGGTGCTATATGACTTTGAGAGATGTTCGCCACATTCCAGATTTACGCCTCAATTTATTGTCTGCTAATGTACTTGATCAAGAAGGCTACATGCATACTTTTGGTGAGGGTAAATGGAAATTGTCTAAGGGTTCTTTGATTGTTGCTCGTGGTAAGCTTTGTTGCACCTTATATAAGACACACTTGAAAGTGTGTACTAATGAGTTGAATGCTGTTGAGGAGAAAACATCTCCTAACTTATGGCATCGAAGATTGGGCCATGTTAGTGAGAAGGGTATAAAACTGTTGGCGGGTAAGTCTCTTATTCCTGCTGATGTTACTATTTCTCTTGACCCATGTGATCATTGTTTAGCAGGAAAGCAGCATAGAGTTTCTTTTCCCAAGAGATCCAGGAGAAAGAAATTGAAGCTAGAGTTGGTTTATTCTGATGTGTGTGGTCCTATGGAGGTGGAATCACTTGGTGGTAACAAATACTTTGTACCTTTATTGACGATGCTACTCGGAGAACTTGGGTTTATATATTGAAGCACAAAAGCGATGTGTTTGGTGTCTTTCAGAAATTTCATGCCATGGTGGAAAGGGAGACAGATTGCAAATTAAAGTGTCTCCGAACTGATAATGGAGGTGAATACACTTCAAATGAGTTTAAAGCATATTGTTCAAAATATGGGATTCGGCATGAAAGAACAGAACCTGGTACCCCACAGCACAATGGTGTTGCCGAGAGGATGAACAGAACTATTGTTGAGAAAGTGAGATGCATACTTAGGATGTCCAATCTTCCTAAGTCATTTTGGGGTGAAGCAGTTGGAACAGCTGTGTACTTGATAAATAGAGCACCATCAGTTCCTTTGGAGTTTGATATTCCTGATAGAGTCTGGTTTGGGAGAGATCCTTCTTATTCCCATTTGAAGGTGTTTGGATGCAAGGCCTTCATGCATGTACCGAAGGAACAGAGATTGAAGCTTGATTTCAAGACTTCTCCTTGTGTATTTGTTGGATATGGTGATGAAGAGTTTGGTTACAGGCTTTATGATCCAACAAAGAAAAGAGTTGTGAGAAGTAGAGATGTTGTATTTTACGAGCACGAGATGGGTTTTCATCTCTTAGGTGCTGGTAATACATATTATACTGATTTATCTCACGGTGCTACTGATATGTCTCATGTTTCTGTTCCAGATGTCCAACAAACAGGTGATGCTCCCGATGATGGTCATGAATCTACTCATGAACATGATCATATTGAAGAGGTACAATCAGAGATGTGTCACAACCTGATGATGAAGCTATTGAAAGTGAAGTGGAGAGTTTTCTAATCAGGGGGAGCAAAACAACCCACAGGTGGAAGAACCAACATTGAGAAGGTCACCCGAGTTCGAGAACCTTCAAGACTTTATCCAAGTTCAGATTATCCTTATCACTGATGAGGGGGAGCCTGAAAGCCTTAAAGAAGTCTTGTCACATCCAGACAAAGACTATTGGCTGAAGGCTATGCAAGAGGAGATGGATTCTTTGAAGAAGAATGAAACCTATAACTTGGTAAAGCGTCCAAAAGAGAAGAAAGTCTTGAAGCAGGTGGTTGTTCAAGAACAAGAAAGATGGCCAGAAGCTAGTGAGACGGAAGGCAAGACTGGTGGTGAAGGGATGCCATCAGAAGAAAGGCATCGACTACGATGAAATTTTTGCACCAGTGGTGAAGATGACTTCCATTCGCATGATTTTGGGACTAGCGACTTGTTTGGATCTTGAGCTTGAACAACTGGATGTAAAACTGCATTTTTACATGGTGATTTGGATGATGAGATTTATATGGAGCAGCCGGAAGGATTTGAAGTCAGAGGAAAAGAGAATTTTGTTTGCAAGTTGAAAAAGAGTCTTTATGGGCTCAAGCAAGCACCAAGGCAATGGTACCGTAAGTTTGATTCCTTCATGAGTGGTAATGGGTACATGCATACTACTGCAGATCCTTGTGTATTTTAGAAAGTTCTCTGATGATAACTTCATTATTCTTTGTTTGTATGTTGATGATATGTTGATAGTGGGACACGATGTTGAGATGATTCGCAGGTTGAAAGTGGATATGTCAAAGTCCTTTGAAATGAAAGATTTAGGTCCTGCGAAGCAAATTCTTGGCATGGAAATTATTCGTGATAGAAAAGCTGGTAAGCTTTGGCTATCACAAGAGATATATTGAACGAGTGCTTGAAAGGTTCAATATGAAGAATGCCAAGCCAGTCAATACACACACTTGCCAGTCATTTCAAATTGAGCAAGCGTTGTTGTCCTACTTCTGAGAAAGAGAAAGAAAGCATGTCTCATATTCCTTACTCTTCTGCTGTTGGTTCGTTGATGTACGCTATGGTGTGTACAAGGCCGGATATAGCACATGCTGTTGGATTGGTTAGCAGATTCTTGGCTAATCCAGGCAAGGTTCACTGGGAAGCTGTAAAGTGGATCTTGAGATTTTTGCGGGGCACCTCAAAGCTGAGTTTGTGTTTTGGAGGCAGTGAGCCTATTCTTGAGGGATTTACAGATGCTGACATGGCTGGAGATCTTGTTAACAGAAAGTCTACCTCAGGTTACTTGTTTACATTTGCAGGGGGAGCCATTTCATGGCAATCCAAGCTACAAAAGTGTGTAGCTTTGTCAACAATTGAGGCAGAGTATATAGCAGCAGTGGAAGCATGCAAAGAGATGATTTGGTTGAAGCGTTTCCTTCAATAGTTGGGTTTGAAGCAAAATGAGTATGTTGTGTTTTGCGATAGTCAAAGTGCTATAGACTTGAGCAAAAACACCATGTACCATGCTCGCACAAAGCATATTAATGTGAGGTATCATTGGTTGCGTGATATCATTGAAAAGCAGCTAATGAAGTTGAAGAAGGTTCACGCAAACAAGAATGGCGCTGATATGCTGACAAAGGTGGTTCCCGGAGGCAAGCTTGAGTTTTGTTCCAAGCTTGCAGGTATGTCTGCTTTACGTGATTGGCGTATGATCTTCTCCGAATTGGGCTGGAGGGGGAGATTGTTATGGGTCCAGCCCATGTGGGCACCAAAAAAAAAAAACAATTTTTTTGGGGTTCATTATTATTGACCAAAAGACCAAAAAGAAAAACAGAGTGGCTGAGAGGGAGTGAATTCCCGAGAGCAAAAGAGGAAAAAAGAGAGGGAGAGTTTTTGAGCTTCTTCAAGACACTCGCCGGAATTCTGATCATCGCCGGAGATCCGACCGTTGGATTGAGCTGAAACTTTCAGAGATTGTTCAATCGGAACTGTGGATCTACTGTTATCGCAACTGGTACAGCTTGCGTTTTTTGTGGTGATATCTTCTATTCTTCCTTCTCTATTGTTGTTGGATCTTATGTATGTTATTGTTGGTGGGCTATAACATCTTTGTAAACTTGTTTGGGTGTTTTTACCCTCAACTTTCATAATAAGAGAAGAAAGGTTGGACTCCTATAAGTCCCGTGGTTTTTATCCTTCACATCGAAGGGGTTTTCCACGTATAAATTGTGTGTTGTTTGCATTGTTGTTTTGGTTCTTGGTTGTGGTATATTGATTGGTGTATTACTGCTGTTTTATTGGTGCTTATATTGGCATATTAATTTGGTGGTAAATTGGGTGAAGTGTGGTTGGTTGGTTGTTTTTGGAGTTGATCCTTGTAGGTGTTGTATCCTACTTGTTGTTTCACCTCCTCACATTTGGTATCAGAGCATTGGTTTTGGTTTAAATCATAGATATGGAGTCTGGAAGTAATTCTATGGTTAAATTAACATCAACCAATTACTCTATTTGGCGTCCTATGATGGAAGATTTGTTATATTGTAAAGATTTGTTTGACCCAATTGATGTTGATAAAACCAAGAAGGATGATATGCCTATTAAACCTGAGAAAATAACTGATAGAGAATGGGAAAGGTTGAAGAGAAAGACTTTGGGAACTATAAGACAGTGGATTGATATTAGCATATTCAATCATGTATCCCTAGATAAAATGTATCCCTTACACTGTAGTGATTGATGACACAACCGCTAGATAAAATGCTGAATTTTTGGAGGCACTCGCAAGCGCCACAACAAGTCCAACTATGATATTCATGCAGAAGAAGTTCCAACATTATTAGTGAGTTGTGTTCCCGAAATATAAGCTGACTTGACTGGGAATTTCCCATGTGGAGTATGATGCCAGACTATCCTATCTTCACCACCATTTGGACTGAAGGGAATTGCCAAGATCTTTCCAGAATCACTGGGTAGAAACAAAGCTGAGACTAATTCTGTCAGCCACTTACCCAATTGAATCAAATTAGTCACTTTTAAAGAATGCTGCAAGAACCATGAAGTTGTGGTTGGCTTGAAAGAAAAAGGCAATGGTAGCCAAGAGTCCTCAAATGCTTTCACCTTTGTCCCATCTCCAATCCGCCGCCGAACATCATGTTTTAGCAGAGAACTTCCTTGAAGAAAAGATCTACATAAATATGATGGGTTGTTCCCCAACTTGGCAGCCATGTCATTAGGTTTAAATATTAAAATTTCCTATTTTAGTCTCATAGTTATTATTTTTTAAAATTTTGACTTAATTAATTTTGATTTTCGAATTTGGTCCTTTTAGTTAATTTTCCTTTTTTTGATTTTTTTTTAAATCGTTTTAGTTATATAAGAGCACATGCTCAACTATTTAAAAATATTTTTAATAGTCTACTTATTCAACATATGCTTAAAATTGGTAAAACAAATGTCATGAATTTAACAAAAAAAAAAAGGCAAAATTAAGAAAATAAAAATAATTAGAGGATCAAATTCTAAATAATATAAAGTTTAGGATTATATTAAAAAATATGGTAAACAATTTTGGTAACACCTAAACTATCCCAAAATTCAAGTTTAACACCAAAATATTTTTTGTCGCGCTCGTGACACTCAAACTTTCAAATCGTCCCACGAAGTGCTCTTTCTTCCATTTTGGCCGTTAGGTCAACTTTTTGCTATTAGGTTAACTTTTTGTCATTAACTCCCATTTTCACTTTTTTCAATAGGGGCATTTTTTATTGTCGTTTAGGGTAAGAATTTTTTTCATTTAATCAAAAAAATTGTTTTTTTAAGGATAATTTTATATTTTTGAATAAAATAAAACTCTAACCCTAGTTATTATTTCTCTTCTATTATTATTATTATTATTATTATTTTAATGCAATGTTGCAGACAAGTATCTACGATCAGAGAAATATGAGCCACAACAATGATGAATTCCATGAGAGTTTTTTTTTACCGTCGAATTATCCTGATATTTTATTCATACCGTCCCATTGATATTTAAAAAAAATATATTAGCAAAACTTTTTCATAACCCTAGTTATTCTTCCACTTTGAGCGACCGCACATTGGCAGAGAAGCTTCCCTCCATATGCAGGTAAAACAAAATTCCTTAATAACAAAGACAAGATTTTAATTCATTGAGTTTAATAAAATTCAGTAAAATTGAATCCCTCTTCCCAAAAAATTGAAGCCGGAAAGAAATAAAATAAAAAGATTGAGTAAGACAAGATTTTTCGACAATTGGGTCTAACAAAATTCCCCCAAATTCTCCCGCAAGAATGAATCATCAGATTCTAACCCAAAAATAAAGAAATTTGAAGAATACAAATATGAAGAAGATTCAAATATTTAATAAATTTTTGAACAAAATTCAAATTTAAAGAAGATTCAAATCATAAGAAATATGAAGAAAAATAAAATTTATAGAAAACTCAAATATGAAATTTTTGAAAAAACCTCAAATTTGAAAAAATATATCTGAAAAATTTGAAGAAAACACAAATTAAAAAAAGACTCAAATATGAAAAATTTGAAGAAAACTCAAACAGAAATAAAATTTAACAAAAATCTAAATATGAAAAAAAATTTAAATATGAAAATATTATCAAGTTCAAATATAAAAAAATCCAGAACATAGAAGTAAAACCTAGAACATTGAAGTAGCACGAAAAACAAGGAATAAGGTAAAAAAATAGGAGAATGGAGGTCGTTGTCGTCGCCGGTCGCCGCTGTTGTTGTCGTCGATCGCGGTTGCTGTTGACGCCGGTGTTGCTGCTACCGCCGGTTTCCGTTGTTGTACAAAATTGCCCCTTGCGAAAACAGTAAAAGATGGGAGTTAAAGGCAAAAAAATTGACCTAACAGTTGAAAGGTGCAGAATTTTTGGACAAAATTGCCCCTTGCGAAAACAGTAAAAGATGGGAGTTAAAGGCAAAAAAATTGACCTAACAGTCAAAATGAATGGAAGGACACTTCATGAGACGATTTGAAAGTTTGAGTGTCATTAGCGCGACAAAAAAAAATTTAAGTGTTAAAATTGTATTTTAGGATAGTTTAAGTGTTATTAAAATTGTTTATCCTAAAAAATATTCTAATAATTTTCCATATATAGGAATTTCCTTTTCTATAAAAAGGAATCTAACCATTAATACATGAAATTTTGAAAGTAATTAAGTACTGTTTTTTAAAAGTTGGATAATTTATTTTAATTATGTATTATATTAATATATGTTATGAAACTAATGCAATAAAGAAGAAAATAGAGATCATATAGAGAGAAAAGTAGAGAGCATTTTATTAATGTATCTCGGTTACAAAACTTGTACCTAAATCTTCTTCGAAGCTTTCTATTTATAATAATAAAATCTAACATAAATTAGGCATACAACCCGAGAGAAAGTATGAATATAGATATACGATATCTCAATAAATATTCACATAATAAATAAATAAATAGATTTATAGTTCTCCCCATTGAATATCTATTGTACACTAAATATTGTACTAATAACATCATTGATCTCGACATTAAGGGACAATAATGATAATTGAATCAACATCCACTAAATTTCATGTATCTTCTAATTCAAAGAATCTTCAAGATTCATGATACTCCCCATTGGACGTCCATTGCATAAAGAATATGACTCGTTCAAACTTTACTAAATAAAATCTCTGTGGAAAAAAAATCTAATGAAGGAAAACGAGTACACTATTCATTATACAAAAATTTCTCCCCTGATGAGATGAATTCTCAAAATCTTTGAATCTACCGAAACCAATTTTATAATGCTAGAGGTGACTAGCATATAAGAGTTCCACTAACTCCATTAGTATGAGGCCTTTTGGGATGTTGCCCAAGAATAAAACCGTGAGGGCTTAAGCCCAAAGCGGACAATATCATACTAATGTGGAGTTGAGTGGTGGAAGCCCAATCCTGTGGGTATATGCGGGCCTAACAAGTGGTATCAGAGCTTAAGGTTATATATAAAGGAGAAGATATACAAAGGAGAGGTTAAGGTTATATATAAAGGAGAAGATATATAAAGGCCTCATACTAATGGAGATAGTGGTACTCTTATATGCTAGTCACCACTAGCATTATCTTTAGATGTGGGACATGGGTTGACACCCCAACAATCCTCCCCTCAAACCAAGGACCACAGCACAAATCAATGACCACATACTCGTGGGCCTCCCCTAGACGAATAATCTTGCACATCTGGGACATGGGTTGACACCCCAACAATCCTCCCCTCAAACCAAGGACCACAGCACAAATCAAGGACCGCATTCTCGTGGGCCTCCCCTAGACATCTTTTCGCAAGACATCCACATATGGCAAGCAAGCCCCAATTATCTTGCATATTTTGCAAGGCATCCATCCACATCTGGCAAGCAAGCCCTAATTGCTAGGTTTTCAAGAATGAGGGCCTTTCGCAAGACATCCATCCACATCTGGCAAGCATGCCCTAAGCATCTTCCATCTTTTCGCAAGACATCCACATCACATCTGGCAAGCAAGCCCTAATTGCTAGGTCTTCAAGAATGAGGGCCTCCCCACACATCTCTTACAAAGAAACCCATTAACCTTAAGCTCTGATACCACTTGTTAGGGAAATCAGGCAATTTTCCCACTACGACTACACAACTATCAAATATGCCTGACAAATAATATTGAATACTAAAAAGAAAAAAACCTTTGATAACGGAGTTCAACCTAATTGGCTTAATCTCCAAGTACCGCTCAAACGGCCTGTTTTTTATATATAAAGGAGAAGATATACAAAGGAGAGGAGGGGATAATTTTGGTGGCTTCAATACGATGAATGCTTTACAAATGAACCTATTTATAGGAAAGATGACAGCCACCTTTGACTATAAAATAGATCTATAATATAAAATATTATAATATAAAATATTATAATATAAAATATTATAATATTAAATATTATAATATTTGACTAATATAAAATATTATAATAATAGATATTATAATATTTGACTAATTTAAAATATTATAATAATAGATATTATAATATTTGACTAATATCAAATATTATAATAATAGATATTATAATATTTGACTAACTTCCTAATCCCAAGGAGAAGTAACAGATTTGACTAATTCAAGGCATTCTAACAAATTTTGAGAAATAAGCCAAAAGTCAACAAATCTCCACCTTTGCTTAATTTCAAGTCCCACCAAATACAAATAAACAAATAAAAAAACAATCTTCGCGGTACTTCCAATTTGGCGCCATGAGACGCCAACTCAAATATGCAAGATGTTAACCAAGTTCAAACAGTGTTCAAACTTGGTCCTTGTAACCACCTTGGTTAGCATATCTGCAGGATTCTCCGTAGTATGAATCTTCAGGAGTAGTATCTCCTCTTCTTCGAGAATTTCCCGCACAAAATGATAGCGAACGTCAATGTGCTTCGTCCGTGCATGAAAGACTTGATTCTTTGCTAAATGAATAGAACTCTGACTGTCAGAATATACCTCAAGTTGTTTCTGACCAACTCCCAAGTCTTCAAGCAACCCGTGAAGCCAAATTGCTTCCTTCACAGCCTCTGTAACCGCCATATACTCTGCCTCTGTTGTAGACAAAGCTACTGTTGACTGCAAGGTAGACTTCCAGCTAACTGGCGCTTTTGCTAAAGTGAACAAATAGCCAGTTGTAGATCGTCGCTTATCCAAATCTCCTGCATAATCAGAACCACAATATCCAACTATGCATTGACCAAGTGATTCATCCCGCTCGAATGCCAATCCAACATCTGTGGTACTTTGAAGGTACCTCAGAATCCATTTCACAGCTAGCCAATGACCTTTGCCAGGATCATGCATGTACCTGCTAACAACACTAACATCTTGTGAAATATCTGGTCTCGTACATACCATTGCATACATCAAGCTTCCAACTGCATTTGCGTACGGGACTTTCGCCATGTATTCTCGTTCTTCATCAGTTGACGGAGATAAACGGTTACTCAGTTTCAAATGAGGAGCAAGTGGGGTACTTACAGTTTTTGTATCTTCATGCATACCAAAATGTTGTAATATCTTCTGTAAATACTGCTTCTGTGACAGCCAAAGTTTGCCCCTCTCTCTGTCCCTGCTTATCTCCATGCCGAGAATCTTCTTGGCTTCTCCCAAATCCTTCATCTCGAACTCTTTACTTAATTTAGCCTTCAATTTGTCAATGTCAACTTGGCTCTTTGCTGCAATCAGCATATCATCAACATAAAAGTAAGTAGATGTAGGAACCGTCTTGAAGTCTGCGCAAATACACACAATGATCGTATTTGCTCCTCTTGTACTTCTGACCATTCATGAACCTATCGAATCGTTTGTACCACTGTCTAGGAGATTGTTTCAGTCCATACAACGATTTGCTAAGTTTACAAACCCAATCTTCTTTACCAGCAACCCTGTATCCATCTGGCTGAGTCATATAGATTTCCTCCTCCAAATCACCGTGTAGGAACGCGGTCTTCACATCAAGTTGAGCTAGCTCCAAATTCAACTGTGCTACCAAGGCCAACAAAATTCTAATGGAGGAATGTTTAACAACTGGAGAAAATACCTCATTATAATCAATTCCCTCCCTCTGAGCATAGCCTTTAGCTACCAACCTTGCCTTGTAGCGGACGTCTTCTTTGTTAGGAAATCCTTCTTTCTTTGCAAATACCCATTTGCACCCAATTGCCTTCTTGCCTTTGGTAGTTGTGTCAGCTTCCACGTTCTATTCTTCATGAGAGAGTGCATTTCTTCTTCCATTGCACCCGCCCAACTTCCACTTTCTTAACTTAGAATGGCTTCCGGGTAGGTGGATGGAATGTCATCAACAACTGGAAGTGCATAAGCTACCATATCAGAGAAACGAGCAGCTGAATTCTCGTCTCTGCCTTCTAATTGCAATTGGCTCGATTGCTGTTGAGGTTCTTGGGTAAGAACCTCTTCTCATCTGACTCTTCTTCTGTCATAGTAGAGTCACTGGTGGTGCCGTTGGGATCACCATGTCTGCTCGAACTCCACCTGCTTCGAAGTACACTCCACCTCCTGCGGAGTACTATCAATTCCTTCTGGATTTACCTTGTTTAACAAGGCAGATTCATCAAAGGTAACATCCCTGCTAATAATCGTCTTCTTTTCTCAAGACACCATAGACGATATCCCTTCACTCCAGGATTGAAGCCCATGAATAGAGCCTTCTTTGCCCGGGGATCCAACTTTGATTCAATCACATGATAATATGCAATAGAACCAAAAACATGTAAAGAATCATAATCAGTGCAGGTTTTCCGGACCATACCTCTAATGGAGTTTTGCCATTTATAGCAGATGATGGCAAACGATTGACGAGATGTTGAGCGTACGTTACAGCCTCAGCCCAAAATTTTCTGCTAACCCAGCATTAGACAACATACAACGAACTTTCTCCACAAGTGTCCTGTTCATACGCTCCGACACCCCATTCTGTTGCGGTGTTTTTCTGACAGTGAAGTGCCGAACTATGCCACATCTTGGCATACCTTCAGGAATGGATCACTCTTGTATTCTCCTCCATTGTCTGTTCGGAGAACTTTGATCTTCCTTCCTGTCTGTTTTCAACTTGAGCTTTCCACTTAAGGAAAATTCCAAGCACATAATCTTTATTCTTCATAGTAAACACCCAAACTCTCCTGGAAAAGTCATCAACAAAAGTGACAAAATAATGCCTACCTCCAATGGACGGAGTCTTGGCAGGTCCCCACACATCTGAATGCACATAATCCAGAATACCCTTGGTATTATGAATTGCAGTGCCAAACTTCACTCTTCGTTGTTTTCCAAGAACACAATGCTCACAAAATTCAAGTTTGCAAGTTTTCGTACCTTTTAACAATCCCTGCTTGGCAAGAATTTGCAAGGACTTTTCACCTGCATGTCTCAATCGCATATGCCACAGCTTCGTTGCCTCAGCATCCTTCATAGTGCTTGAAGTTGCTACTGCTGCTACTGTCCCCACTACTGTACTACCTTGGTAGTAATACAGATTATTCTTTCTCACACCTTTCAGCATCACTAGTGCTCCTGAAGTTGCTTTAAGAACTCCATCTCGCATCGTCACAACTAGGCCTTTAGATTCTAAAGCCCCTAATGAGATGAGATTCTTCTTAACTTTGGAACGTATCGCACTCCCGCAGAATTCTGGTGGATCCATCATGATTCCTCAGCTTGATTGAACCTATCCCGGCTGTTTTACATGGATTATCATTACCCATGTAAACAACCCCACCATGAGTTCCTGAAATTCACAAAACCATTCCCGAATGGGACACATATGATAGGTACAACCTGAATCAATATCCACTCATCTGGACGTGATGTTGAAGGCGAGACATCAAAGAGATATCTGATTCAGCATCACTTTGCATTCTGCAATATTTGCATCTTGTGGAGTCTTCCCTTTCTTCTTCAGCTTTGGACAGTCTTTCTTCCAGTGCCCTTTCTCATGACAGAAAGCACACTCATCTTTGGCAATGATCGGCCTTTGGACTTGGACCTTCCTCTTCTCCCTTTGTCTGGCTTTGCTGACGACCTCTTGCCACCAATGCTTCTTCTGATGTTGATGTTTTAATTTTCATCTTATCCTGCTTTCTCAGTTCATGACTATACAAAGCAGAACAAACAGCATCTAACGACACATTCTCTTTCCCCGTGAAGTAACGTAATTTCCAAATGTTCAAATTCATCGGAAGAGATGATAACAACATCAAAGCCAGATCCTCATCCTCAAATTTCACATCTAAATTTAACAGGTCTGCTACTAATTGATTAAACATAGTGATGTGTTCATTCATAGTAGTACCTGATTGGTAATCAAATCGGAACAATCTTTTCTTCATAAGGAGCTTGTTCTGACCACTCTTTTTCAGAAACTTGTCCTCCAATGCCTTCCACAGTTTGTGTGCAGAAGTCTCATTTTTGAAAGCATATTTCTGCTCTCTGGATAGGCAGGATCGAATTGTTCCACATGCCAACCGATTAATGATGCTCCAATCTTTATCTTCTACCTCGTCTGGTTTCCTTTCTTCAACAGCAACATCAAGACCCTGCTGGAAAAGAGAGTCCAAGACCTCTCCTTGCCACATGCCAAAATGGCCAGTACCATCAAAAATTTCGACTGCCAATTTCAGATTGGGCTGCGGGAACCTAGACCATGATGACGAGGAACCTGATGCCCCTGAAGGAATTTTTGCCATTACAGACCCAAAATATAATATTCAATATTATAACACTTACCAACAGCTCAAGGACGAACCTTTGGCTCTGATACCACTTGATGGGCCCGAATATACCCACGAGGTTGGGCTTCCACCACTCAACTCCACATTAGTATGATATTGTCCGCTCTGGGCCAAAGCCCTCACGGTTTTACTCTTGGGCAACATCCCAAAAGGCCTCATACTAATGGAGATAGTGGTACTCTTATATGCTAGTCACCATTAGCATTATCTTTAGATGTGGGACATGGGTTGACACCCCAACAATCATCATCTGTTATATTAACTCCATATAATTTTAATTGGGAAATAATTTTAAAAATTACAGAATTATACTCACTTACATATTTAAAATCTTGTAATCTTAAATGCATCCAATCATACCCTACTTTAGGGAGAACGAACGTCTTCTGGTAGTCATATATTTCTCTCAAATTGTCCCATAAAACAAAGAGATCTTTCACATTTTTTAAATCCTCATGAATCATGATAGCGAAGAAAAATGATAGCTTTGGAACGATTTTTGTGAAGATGATACATTATTTTGTATCAATGTGTCTTCTAGACCCATTGTTGCAAGATGCATCTCAATATCTAATGTGATGGGCCCGAATATACCCACGAGGTTGGGCTTCCACCACTCAACTCCACATTAGTATGATATTGTCCGCTCTGGGCCAAAGCCCTCACGGTTTTACTCTTGGGCAACATCCCAAAAGGCCTCATACTAATGGAGATAGTAGTACTCTTATATGCTAGTCACCATTAGCATTATCTTTAGATGTGGGACATGGGTTGACACCCCAACAATCTTCCCCTCAAACCAAGGACCACATACTCGTGGACCTCCCCTAAGACGAATAATCTTGCACATCTGGGACATAGGTTGACACCCCAACAATCCTCCCCTCAAACTAAGGACCACAGCACAAATCAAGGACCACATACTCGTGGGCCTCCCCTAGACATCTTTTCGCAAGACATCCACATCTGGCAAGCAAGCCCCAATCATCTTGCATCTTTTCGCAAGACATCCACATCACATCTAGCAAGCAAGCCCTAATTGCTAGGTCTTCAAGAATGAGGGCCTCCCCACCCATCTCTTACAAAGAAACCCATTAACCTTAAGCTCCGATACCACTTGTTAGGCCCGCATATACCCACAGGATTGGGCTTCCACCACTCAACCCACATTAGTATGATATTGTCCGCTTTGGGCTTAAACCCTCACGGTTTTATTCTTGGGCAACATCCCAAAAGGCCTCATACTAATGGAGTTAGTGGAACTCTTATATGCTAGTCACCTCTAGCATTATCTTTTAGATGTGGGACATGGGTTGACACCCCAACATAATGTCCCTGACAAATAATTTTTTTCAATAATATCAAGAGCCACAAATTCAAGCTTTGAGATTTTCCATAAGATAATGAACTTGATTATCGTGGATTAATGTGATATTGTCAAATGTATTTCAATAAAATTCGGGTTTATTATCAAATTTATTTGAATGATAATATGTATTTTACATAGTTTAAAATTCACCATTGAATATAGGGCTTCAAGCCCAATACTTAATAAACAATACATGATTGAGCGATGTGTAAAATTCACCATTGAATATAGGGCTTCAAGCCCAATACTTAATAAACAGTACATGATTGAGCGATGTGTGACTTCAGGTCAAACACAACCTCCCATCACAAATATAATATTAACAAAATAATTATAAATTCCCCGTAAATAAAACGAATATATAATTGTCATCATAAAATATTGGATTTAATAAAATACTAAGAAGAAATTAATTCTTTTATTAAAACAAATAAATATCATATATTCAAATATTAAAATAAATTTTAAGAACCAAACAACAATTTCAATTCCAACAATGTTTCAAGAACATCAATAATTTCAACCCCATAATGAAATTTTAAGAATAATAATTTAAGTTCTTAACAAAACTCTAAAAATATATCAATAATTTTAATTACACCACTAAAATAGAATCATCAATAATTTTTTTTAATAAACCTCATATTTCCTTAAGATCAATTAAATCCAAAATTTTAAAAAAAAATTGTATTCATAATTGTTATCAATGTTATCAATATGAATTGCAATAATTGTCGTAACATAATAAATGCAAAGAAAAAACATTTAATCATAATATGATTAATATTTTAACCATATTCATTGTGAATATACAGAAAATTAAAATAAAATTTAAAAAATTATTAAATAAATATTCTCATAATATATCTAACATAAAGTGAGGAGAAAATATTAATCATTACAAATTATAAATTAAATAGTCTGTGAAATCAAACCTTTAGAGATCTTGAATTCTAATATTCTTGATACCTTTAAAGATCTTGAATTTTTAGTTCTTGATTATATTCGTGATACCTAAAAGTTTTACATTTGTAGTAGAGACACGTGCGGATAACCGTGTTATAAAACAACTAAAATAAAGAAAAGAGAAATACAATATAGAGAGAAAAGTAGAGAGCATTTGATTGATATTGATGTATCTCTATTACAAGACTTGTAACTAATCATTTTATGAAGCTCTCTATTTATAAGGATAAAATCCTACATAAATTAGTAAGGATACAACCCTAGAGAAAGTAGGAATATAGATACACGATATGTCAATGGATAGTCACATAATAAATAAATAAATAAATACATAGATTTATAACAATATCTTCATTTTTTGTTTTTATATATAATTCTTAATAAATAATTACAACAATCGAGTTTGGTCCCAAACAATTTTAGTTTTGTTAAGCTTAATCTCAAAATATTTTTTTTAACTTTTAAAGTCTCAAACCTTTTTGCTAGAGAAAAATAAGACCCCTTTTCACGAATTCCATTAAAATACCTTAAAAGATTAACGGTTTTTATTGTTTAGTTAATTATAAAAGGGTAAAAATGTAATTTGAGGAAAAAGAAGAAGGAGAATGAAACCACGAAAGAAAGAAGAAACAAGAGAGATTTGGGGGAAATTTTAAATCCTAGATTTATAATTATGAAAATTTAAATAGTTGAAAGAAATAAAATTAAAGATATTTGTTTGAAGAGAAATAAGACAATTGTGATTTTAAATTTTTGGTCAATCTTTTCATCATTTACTTATTACTGTTATTTAAAATTTAACTTTGAATTTTTTTTAACAGACTTTCTTTAATATACATACAAAACATTTGATTTTCATATAAATTTGAATTAAAATTTCAAATTGAATTTCCCAAATTCTTCAATCTCGTTTCTTCACATGTAAAGACATTTTTATTTGTAATTTTCAAAATCACAAACCTAGGATTTAAATTTTCCAAAATTTCTCTTGTTTCTTCTTTCTTTTGTTGTTTCATTTTTTTAACTTTCTTCTCAAATGACATTTTTATATTTTTTTTAATTAACTCAACAATAAAAAACATTAATATTTTAAATAATTATCATTTATAATTAGATACAGTTACTATTTTACTTATTTAAGTTTAAATTTACTAATAAAATTTTAATACTAAATATCATTTTTTGTTTTTTTTTTTAAAGATACTTAACCTTCTTCATTCAAATCAACAAAGTCACCCTCGATGTTAACAAGAGAGTCTCACATAGCCTGTAATACGACATCACATAGCCTGTAGTAGGATTTGTGCAACAAAGTAATACAATTTAGGAATATAATTTACCGACCATCCGGATCATTTAGACAAAAAAAGATAAACTAGAACTAACTACAAGAGAGAACCACCAATCTTCCTGAGTTTTGACTCCTTTAACGGAAACAACAACTCCAATCGTATCACTCTCAAAGATGAACTTCCTAGATTTAAGATCATCTCAAACTTGAAAAGCCAACAAAAATGATTTTAATTCAACTAAAAAAGCGTTTGAAAATTTACTCATTGAAATCCAAACTCGATTAGGTTTCCTAAGGTGGTCATGTAAAAGACATGCAGACCATGCTTTCCCATGTTGGAAAGCGCATCAGTATTAATTTTTATCCAATTAGCCGGAGGAGGTTCCCACTCTATCGTAGAGGGGTTTGTGTATGAATGATTTTATCTTATGGAATGTGAAACCATATTTATAAACATTTTCAATAATCTACTTATTGATCATATGCTTAAAATCGATCACAAAATATCATGAATTTGACAAAAAAAAATTAAGAAAATAAAATTAATTAGAGGATCAAATTCTATAAAATATAAAGTTTAGGACTATATAAAAAAATTGTCTAATATTTTTCCATATGCAGGAATTTCATTTTCTATAAAAGGGAATCTAACCATTTTACATGAAATTTTGAAAGTAATTAAGGAATGTTTTTCAGAAGTTGGATCATTTATTTTTATTATGTATTATATTAATATTTTGAAGTTGTATTTGTTCATTTTTTCAGTTTACATATGTTTTTTAATAAATGATTATTATTTATGATTAGATACAATTTGTATTTTACTTATTTAAAGTTTTATATTTACTAACGAAATTTTAATACAAAATATCATTTATATTTCCTTAAAAAAGCAAAGTCACCCTCCAAAAGAGTCACAGGCTATTGTAATACGATATTAAGGAGTTGAAGGGGGTGGGGGGGGGGGGGGGGGGCATTTGTAATATAATCTAGGAATATAATTTACATATCATTGGGGCCATTTAGACAAAAAGGATAAATCAGAACTAACTATAGGAGAGGACCACCTATCTTGTTGAGTTTTGTCTTCTTTAAGGAAAAGAACAACTCTAAGCGTATCACTCTCAAAGATGAGCTTCCGAGATTTAAGATCATCTCCAACTTAGAAATCTAACAAAAATGATTTTAATTCAATTGAGAAAGCATTCTAAAATTTATACACTAAAACCCAAACTCGATTTGGTTTCCCAAGGTGGTCATGTAAAAGACATAAACACCATGCTTTTCCATGTTGGACTGAAGCGTCAGTATTATTTTTTATCCAACTAGCCGGAGATGGTTTTCACTTTATCCATAAGCTTAATCAAAGAACTCTTCTTCGGATTGAAACTTGAACACCAATAAGCCCTTGTAGAATTATTGACCCTTCTACACACCAAATCTCATTCCTCCATAACCATAACTCAAAACTCATTATTTACCTTCCAAACATTCTCAAAAGCAATTGTAGCAAAATGTATGAATTCCTCCTTATTGATATTAGACGGTAAGCTCTAAGGTTGTGGTTTCAGAACATCCAACAACTAAATTTTAAGTCATTGGAAAAATTAGTCGGTCCACTCTCAGCTGCTAAGGAGAATTAACCCAAATCAAAATGCTTAGGAGACCCTGAGAAAAGAGATGAGAGATATTTAGCCTCATATCCACAAATACAGCTCCGTCTTCTAGGAAAAAAAAATGGAGAAGTCGATCCTTAGTAGTAAGGCTATTTGATAGAATCTTTCAGATGAATATTTTATGGTGGGGTGAAGGAAAGATTATCAAATGAAGGACTACTTTATATTACACGGATACAATGGACTAGAATTTATTAAGTGGATAGTCGGGTAAGCAAAGTTCACCGAGAATCTGCTTGACATGAAAGTAACTCACATTAATGTGTCATGTTCCTCATTTTGAGGAATACAAATATTTAGAATATTATGCTACAAATATTTAGAATATTATGCTTCTTGATTTACTATTATACACTTTTTAAATTGTTATATTACATTAATAAATATAATAACATGGGTTAATGTGTTGATCCTTTCTATTTAAATTAATCATTACGCTTTCTTTAATTATATTAAAATGAATTATTAATCTCTCTTTAACATTACAAATTTTCATTAATCCCATTCCTCTTTTATTCAACGTTTCTTCAGTAAGATTTTTACTAACCATAAGTTTACTAAAAAATAGATATTATTGGTAAAAATGTTAGCATTAAAGTTACTTTATTGGCAATCCAAAGCACACAGGTAAAGAATTTTTTTTTCTTTAAGTAAGATCAAAGGGTTGAAATCTTTGATCATGTATGCAATTTTTTAAAATTTTAGGTTAAAGATTCTTCTTATAAGAGACCAACCTATCTTAAACCTGAGATAGAATAGGCTTAAAGGCCCCCTTTTATAATTTGGAATCCATCAATCACATCTCATATTCACTCTTTAGAGTTAAGTATATCAAGTGAAAATCATGTTTAAAGTGTCATTTTGATTTTAAAACATATGTCCCTCGGTTAATTCTTGTTGTTTGATTAGATTTTTTTTTACTGTTAGTCAATTATTTTTATTATTTTGGGTAGGAGTATTAATTAAAAAATAAAACTTAATTTTTATAAATGATAATTTTATAATTTTCAATAAAAATAAACACTAAAACCCTTTTTTCTCTCTCTCTTTCTTTTTCTTCTTTCTCTCTCCAACATTAATTTTTCTCCTTATTCCAAAAGTTTTAAAAAATTTCAACCACAGTACATGATGACGGTTGAATTTTTTCATTTTTGAGGATTCTTCTTTTCTTTTTTGGATTTTAAAAATTTTCTTGTATTCAGTGTTCTAAAGACTAACATATATAGGTTTGAAATCCCCAACAAAATTGAATTCCATAATCAAAGGATGCATTCTTCGCTACATCAAACATGAAATTTTCGCACAAATTAATAATGAACTTTCGAATTATTTAATTTTATTCCATAAATTTCAAAAGATCAAAATTTTTTAAAAGAGATTAAAATAGTGCAATTTCCTCTAATCACACAAGTAGGTGCTTAACTAGAAAGAGGGATAGCCCATTTCTTTTAATCTGCTGGGTAATGTATTTTTTTTAATATCGGCAAAGAGAAAGAAAAAGAAGAACAAAGAGAGAGAAAGAACAAGAATGAATGAATGGAGAAAAAAAAATTAGGGCAAATTAGTATTTTTTTAATTAAAAATTATTTAATTAACGTTTATAAAATTAGGATTATTTCTTTAAATAATAGACAAAAATATTTCTGTCCAAAATAATAAAAAGAGTTAACTAAGGTTAAAAAAATCTAACCAACAGCAAGAAATGCAATATAGTTTTTATTTTGTATTCTTTAAATGCGTTATAGTAGAAATATCTTTGTATTTACGAATACAATATAGCATAGAAAAATAAAATTTTAAGAGATAAATTTCAAATGTGTTATATTGCATTTGTTGTAGACTAAATAGTTTTTATGTTTCATTGGGCAAAAGAAGAAAGGTTGTTTTCGTAAAAATTATAAAAAGTGAACTAAATAAGATGTTAAAAAAAAATAATAATAAAGAAGAAAGAAGTGGGCCATTCATATTTATAAAAGAAGAAAACACTCAAATCTGCAATAAAAGATTTGGAACCATTAGCTATTAATCACTATTCCATTTGACAAGATTTTCAAAATTCAAATAATTAATCTTATTCACTTGAAATATATTTATATAAAATAATAATTTTGTGCAAACATGGAATAAAATATAATGGAACATTGAAGAGAAATAAACTTTGCCAATAAAATCAAGCAGAATTAATATGCCAGGTAAATATTAGCAAAGTAAAGAGAAGCAAAGTCAAAGTTGAAGATCTCAAAGGGGTAACCAACTACATTAATGAATTCTTAATTGATTGACAAGTGCATGAAGATTTCCATGATTTTATAATGCCACTTGTCACACACTGATTGGATCAAGTTAAATATTAATTATTCAAGACAACTGTTAATTTAATAAGTATTGTAATTGACAGTTGTTAATATAATAAGTTATTTGATCAACAAGTGTTTATATGAATTATTATAAATAGTAAAATTGTCAATACAATTACCACAGTAAATGGTAAAATTTTCCTTTATTAATAGAAGAAGAGAAGGAAAGAAAAGAAAAATTTTAAGGTTAATCAAAATGAAATTCGGATCACCATCTCTAACACAAATATTATGAATAAAGCATATAATAATAGTGAAAGATTCAAAATTAATAAAATGTAAATTATAAAATTAATAAAAGTTTTGGACTTTATAAAGTTAAGTCACTATAAAATTAATGTATTGAAGTCAAGCAAAAGCATATATAAATTGTTGCTAACATAAGAATTATATAGTTACGAATAATAATAAAGTCATCATTTTCCAAAACGAAGTGATGTTGCATCAGCAGCAAACATTGATGTTTTTCCAACGGTACCAAAACCAGGCAATGGAACATCTGATGGAACTAATGACACATTATTATTGCTGTTATAATCAAAAGCAAAGTCATTTTCCATCTGAAAATTGAAAGATGGTGGCAATGTTTTTTCGGTAGTGAAAATAGACATTGATGTTTCTCCAACGATATCAAAACCAGGCAATGGAGCATCTGATGGAACTAATGACGCATTATTATTGCTGTTATAATCAAAAGCAAAGTCATTTTCCATCTGAAAATTGAAAGACGGTGGCAATGTTTTTCCGGCAGTGAAAACAGACATTGATGTTTCTCCAACGGTACCAAAACAAGGCAATGGAGCATCTGATGGAATTAATGACACATTGTTATTGTTGTTATAATCAAAAGCAAAGTCATTTTCCATCTGAAAATTGAAAGATGCTGGCAATATTTTTCCGGAAGTGAAAACAGACATTGAAGTTGAAAATCCTTCTTCAGCATCAAAATCATGTATTGGAGGTAATGACAGTTCATTGTTACTAAAACCAACCTCGATAGTCGTCACTGATGTTTTATCAGCGTTGAAAGTAGACGGTAGAGATGACAAGAATATAGCATTATCAAATAGAGGAGGAAATGACAAAATGTTGTTGTTCTCATTCAATACTTGATGAGAAGAAGATCCTACATATATGGATGGTAATGTTTCTACTACAAAAATAATAGAATCTGGAGTTAGAGAAGTAAGCAACGTCATTACACAAAATTAATGATAGAATCGGTCTTTCTCATATTTTTTAACATGAATATTTTCATCAATTTATTTTTTAAAAGAAATCTATTTATAAATTTGAATGTTGCAATTCAAACAAAACATTTGTCTAAGAATGTTGTTGTCATATATATATATATATATATAGTGGAAAGAATAACGGGCTCCGTCAAGATTAAATATTTGTTTCAAATGGTTCAACATTACCTAAAGAAAGGTGAATACCATCTAGAAAGGATGTTTCTATTGTATACTTCAATTTAAAAAAGAAAAAGAAATATTACATCTCAAACAAATTTATATTTACTAAATATAGTTTTAATTTTTTTTTTCCAAAAATTAAATTTTAAGGTCTTTTTTACAAAATATTATAAAAATAATAATAAAAATATAAAAATATATTTTATATAAAATAATCCCATTAATTTTTATTTTTTTTCATTTAGCAAATTGCATATAGGTAAAATTATTAAAAAATTTGACAAAAATTTTCAAACAAGATTTTATTTTCGGAAAAAATTTTGAGACTTTAAAAGTAAAAAAAAAATTTAAGACTTACCTTGACAAATATAATTTGTTTAGGATCAAATTTATCAATCTTTCAAAAAAAAAAATTGAACAAATATTTTACTTCAATCTTGTATTTAATTTCATAGAAAATTTAAATGAATCGTCAAATGAGAGAATATTTAAATAAATAAGGAATCAAATAAAATGATTAATTTTTCCATAAGCAAAACGAAATATTAATTTGAGAAACCTTACCTTGCATTTGTTGCCCCATTAATGGCGCGTGGTTGAGGGAATCGAGAGGAGCAATCGGCCGGGGAAGATGACTTGTCTGAAGAATGAAATCCACGGTGGGTTTAATTTGTGCCAACAACCATCTGATAGTTTCACCCACCGTCCGATGATCCAATTTCTTATATACCTTGTAAATAATCTCAGCACATTCCTTTGATATATAAATCCTACAACTTTTTGTATCATCAATTGAAAATTTTCTGCTTAGTTTTGGGGATTTGTATTTTCCGGATACTTTATTCATTGAAGAAGTAAAGAAGAGACTCATTTAGGAATTTGTGTATGAAAGATTTTATATTATTCCGGATACTTTATTCATTGAAGAAGTAAAGAAGATTTTATATTAAATTTGAAAATTATCGAATATTTTTTCCATATTCATGAATTTCCTTTTCCTATAAAGGGAATCTAACCATTAATGCATGAAAGTTTGAAAGTAATTAAGAAATATTTTTTAAAAATTAGATAATTTATTTTGTGTATTTATTATATTAAAGTTACCCTTCAAATTAACAAAAGAGTCCCACATAGCCTAATGGGGGGAAGGTATTTAGAAAAATTAGAGCTAGTTGCACATTTAACAAGATTATGTGTAGTAGAGTAACACAATCTAAAAATATAATATACAGACAATCCGAGTCATTTAGACAAAAAGGATAAACTAGAACCAACTAGAGGAGATGGCCACCAATCTTTTTTGAGTTTTGTCTCCTTTAAAGAAAGAACAACTCCAAGCGCATCACTCTCAAACATGAGCTTGCGAGATTTAAGATCTCTTCTATTTGGAAATCCAATAAAAATTATTTTAATTCAACTGAGAAAGCATTCGAAAATTTACTCACCAAACTTCAAATTTAATTAGGTTTCCCAAGGTGGTCAAGTAAAAGACATGCAAACCATACTTTCCCATGTTGGACCACCGCATCAGTATTAATTTTCATCCAACTGGCTAGAGGAGGTTGCCACTTATCCATAAGCCTAATCAAAGAACTCTTCTTCCGATTGCGCTTGAACACCAATAAGTCCTTGTAGAATTATTGACCCTCCTACACATCGAATCTCATTCCTCCATAACAACGTTAACTTAAAACTCATAAAAGTTTTGGACTTTACAAAGCTAAGTCACTGTAAAATTAATGTAACGGAGTCAAAGAAAAACATAACATAAGAACTATGAATAATTATGAATAATAATAATAATAATAAAGTCTACCATTTCTATGATGTTGCATCAACAGACATTGATGTTTTTCCAGCGGAACCAAAACCAGGAAATGTACCATCTAATGGAACCAAGGGCACATTATTATGGCTGTTATAATTAAAAGCAAAGTTATTTTTCATCTGAAAATTAAAAGACAGTTACAATATTTTTTCGGTAGTGAAAACAGATATTGATGTTTTTCCAACAGTATCAAAACCAAGCAATGGAGCATTTGATGGAACTAATAACACATTATTATTGTTGTTATAGTCAAAAGCAAAGTCATTTTCTATCTGAAAATTGAAAGACGGTGGCAATATTTTTCTGGTAGTGAAAACAGACATTGATGTTTCTCCAAAGGTACCAAAACTAGACAATAGAGCATCTGATGGAACTAATGACACATTATTATTGCTGTTATAATCAAAAGCAAAGTAATTTTCCATATGAAAATTGAAAGATGGTGGCAATATTTTCCCGGTAGTAGAAATAGACATTGAAGTTAAAAAATTTTCTTCTTCAACATCAAAATCATGAATTGGAGGTAATGACAGTTCATTGTTACTAAAACCAAATTCGGTAGTAGTCATTGATGTTTTATCAACGTTGAAAATAAATAGTAGAGATGACAAGAATGTAGCATTATCAAATAGAGGAGGAAATGACAAAACTTTGTTGTTCTCATTCAATACTTGATCAGAAGAAGATCCTACATATATGGATGGTAATGTTTCTACTACAAAAATAATAGAATATTGAGTTAGAGAACTAAGCAACGTCATTACACAAAATTAATGGTAGAATCGGTCTTTCTCATAATTTGAATGTTAAAATTCAAACAAAACATTTATCTAAGAATGTTGTTGTCATACATACATACATATATATATATATATATATATATATATATATATATATATATATATATATAGATATATATAGTGGAAAGAATAACGGGCTCCGTCAAGATTAAATATTGGTTCAAATGGTTAATTATTACCTAAAGAAAGGTGGATACTGTGGGATGTTTCTATTGTATACTTCAATTTAAAAAAGAAAAAACAAATATTACATCTCAAAAAAATTTACGTTTAGTAAATACAATTTTAATTTTTTTTTAAACTGTTAAAGTTAAATTTTAAGGTTTTTTTTTACAAAATATTATAAAAGATGTTTCAAAATATATTATAAAAATATATTTCAGATATAATAACTTGATTATTTTATTTTTTTATTTAGCAAATTATATAGACGGTAAAATTTTTATAAATTTTGACTAAATTTTTAAAACAATAATTTATTTTTCTAAAGTAAAAAATTTTATAAGACTTTAAAAATGAAAAAATAATAATTTGACAAATATAAATTTGTTTAAGACCAAATTTATCAATTTTTCAAAGAAAAAAATATTTATGAACAAATATTTTACTTCAATCTTAGTAGCTAATGTCATAAAAAATTTTAATAAATTGTGAGAGATTATTTAAATAATAAAGGAATCAAATAAAATGATTAATTTTCTATAAGCAAAAAGAAATATTAATTTGAGGTTGCAGACTGAAATCAACGGTGGGTTTAATTTGTGCCAACAACAATCTGATAGTTTCACCCACCACCCAATTTCATATATACCTCGTCAACAATCTCAACACAACTTTTTGTATGATCAATTGAAAATTTTTTGTTTGGTTTTGGGGATTTGTATTTTGGCGATGTTTTGTTTAATGGAAAAATAAAGAAGAGACTTATGTTTTTTTTGTTTGAGATTTTTTATTTAAGAATTTTTGTATGAGTGATTTTATGTTATTGTGGAATGTGAAATCATATTTATACATGTTTTTAAGAGAAAAAATATATATTATATAATTAGTTTTAAAATTTAAATTTTTTTAATGTTAGTCTCATAATTAGTCTATTTATTGATCATATGCTTAAAATCAGTTAGAAAATATTACAAATTTGACAAAAACAAATTTAAAAAAGACAATAAAAAAAAATAATTAGAGGATCAAATTTTTTTAAAAAATAAAGTTTAGGACAATATTAGAAAATTGTCTAATATTTTTACATATGCACCAATTTCCTTTTCTTAAAAAGAGAATCTAACCATTAATACATGAAATTTTAAAAGTAATTAAGGACTGTTTTTTTAAGTTGAAAATTTTATTTTGAATAACTATTATATTAATATCTTGAAGTTGCATTTAATTATTTTTTTCGTTTTACATATATTTCTTAATAAATGATTATCATTTATGATTAGATACAATTAGTATTTTACCTGTTTAAAGTTTTAAATTTACTAACAAAATTTTAATATAAAATATTATTTATATTTCCTTTTAAAAAGATATACTTAATTTTTTTCTTTCAAATCAGCAAAGTAACAAAAGAGTCCCACAGAGCCTGTAATATAGCATTAAGGAGGAGTTGGGAAACGTATTTGGAGAAATTACAGCTAGCTACCCATTTAACAAGATTATGTGCAACAAAGTTATACAATTTAGGAATATAATTTACAGACCATCCGGGTCATTTAGACAAAAAGAATAAACCATAACTAATTAGAGGAGAGAACTGTCAATCTTCTTGGATTTTGTCCCTTTTAAGGGAAAGAACAACTCCAAGCACATCACCCTCAAAGATGAGCTTCCGAAATTTGAGATCGTCTCCTACTTGGAAAGCCAATGAAAATGATTTAATTCAACTGAGAAAGCATCTGAAAATTTACTCACTGAAACCCAAACTCGATTAGGTTTACTAAGGTGGTCACGTAAAAGACATGCAGACCATGCTTTCCCATGTTGGACTGCGCATCAGTATTAATTTTTATCCAACCGGTCGGAGGAGGTTCCCGTTTATCCACAAGTATAATCAAAGAATTCTTCTTCCCATTGAAGCTTTTATACCAAAAAGCCCTTATAGAATTATTGACCCTCCTACACATCCAATCCTATTCTTCCATAACAACAATAACTCAAAACTTATTTCATACCTTCAAAACATTCTCAAAAGCAATCGCATCAAAATGTACTAATTCCTCCTTGTTGATATTAGACGGGTAAGCTCTGAGGTTGTGGCTTTAGAACATCCAATAACTAGATTTCAAGTTAGGGAGTAATCAGTTCATCCACTCTCAGCTGCCAAGGAGAATTACCTCAAATCACAATACTTAAAGGATCCTAAGAAAAAATATGAGAGAGAGATTCAGCCTCATATCCACAAATACAGTAGTGAAGGTCTTCTGGAGATAAAATATAAAGAAGTCGATCCTTATTAGCAAGGCTATTTGACAGAATCTTCCAAATTAATAGTTTGTGGAGGGAGTGAAGGGAAGATTGCCAAATGAGGGACCACTTTATATTACGCGGATCCAATAGACTGGAAGTCATTAAGTGGATAGCTTGGTGAGCGGAGTTTACCAAGAATCTGCTTGACTTGGAGGCAACCCGCGTGTCATGTGTTGGATAGTTTATGTGAATTATATTAGATAACTCTTCATTAGATTTAAGAGCTACAATTTGTAACTCTTGTTTAACAGATTCATCCTTTCATATAAAATATGAATGCATGTTTTGGTACCATTTGATTGATAAAAAAATTATTATCAAAGTTTGAATTTTTTCCTTCAATCATTTCAAAGTTAGTTCTAGGTCAGTTGTGTTGTCCAAAGTCCCTAGTTTGGTTGAAGTTAGAAACTCTTTCAGAGGTTGAAGGTTTATTATTCATATCGTGATGGGTGCCGCTCTTAGATAAAAATTTATTACTATTAATCTAATTTCTTCTCCTGGCGTATTTTGGAAGCATCCATGTGCCAATAAGGAAGTTTCATCTCATCTCCTTCATCCATGTATACTAATGTAGGAGTTGATTTGGAACACTTGGACTAGTTTCCGAAGCAAGGCATTCATCTAATTAATTATCATATTTACCACATACATATAAATTATGTAAAATTTCTTGTACACACTACCCAGTACTATAAAGCAAGTGGTAAGGGAGTATTTAATATGTTACACACAGACTCTATTGAAGCGTCCTGGCATAGCAGATAATGTTGTCTTGTCTATTCGAACAATTTTTCCAATGGCATCCCCCATATCTAACAAAATTTCTTCATTAAATATTTCAAGTAGAAGTTTTGGGAATTTTACTCAAACCATAGGCAAAATTATAGACTCGCTGGAGGGGCAAAACTTTGGCTCCACTTTAACACAATAAAATAGTGGCTGAGAACTATCCGAGCCCGCTCCCTCCTCCCCCTTTAGCACATGCAAGTAATCCTCTCTAGTGTAAACATGAGCCAAGGAAAACCTACGTTTTACATCAATGAGTTCACATCCAACTCCAATTGCTACATATCATGAGTCCGTTATTTTAGTAATCGGTGGCCGATTCTTCTCAAGAGTTTGGGGATTAAAGCCTCATCCCATGGTCTAAATAGACTACTGTATTTTTCTTTAAATACATCCACACAAGAATTGTTTTGTTGTACCATCTCAGACATCGTTTTCTCCAAGTTGAAGAGCGAGTCGATTTCTTGGCATTTTTCCTTTCCCTATAAAAGAGAATCTAACCATTAATGCATGAAATTTTGATTGTAATTAAGGAATGTTATTTAAAAGTTGGATAATTTATTTTGTGTATCTATTATATTTAAGTTACTCTCCAAATTAACAAAAGATTCCCACATAGCTTGTAAGTGGAGAAGGTATCTAGAAAACTTAGAGCTAGTTGCATATTTAACAAGATTATGTGCAGCAAAGTTACACAATCTAGAAATATAATTTACAGACTATTCGAGCCATTTTGACAAAAAGGATAAACTAGAACTAACTAGAGGAGGTGACCGCCAATCTTTCTGAGTTTTGTCTCCTTTAAGGGAAAGAACAACTCCAAGCGCATCACTCTCAAAGATGAGCTTCCGAGATTTAAGATCATCTCCTATTTGGAAATCCAATAAAAATTATTTTAATTGAACGGAGAAAGAATTCAAAAATTTACTCACTGACATTCAAACTTGATTAGGTTTCCTAAGTTGGTCACGTAAAAGACATGCAAACCATGCTTTCCCATGTTGGACCACCGCGTCAGTATTAATTTTCATCTAACTAGCTGGAGGAGGTTCCCACTTATCCATAAGCCTAATCAAAGAACTCTTCTTCCGATTGCACTTGAACACCAATAAGTCCTTTTAGAATTATTGACCCTCCTCCTAGTCACCAAATCTCATTCCTCCATAACAACAGTAGCTCAAAACTCATTTCTTACCTTCCAAACATTCTCAAAAGCAATCGTAACAAAATGTACGAATTCCTCCTTGTCGATATTAGACGGTAAACTCTAAGGTTATGGCTTCAGAACATCCAACAACCCGATTTCAAGAGATTGGAGAAATCAGTTGGTCCACTCTCAACTGCCAAGGAGAATTAACCCAAATCAAAATGCATAGGGGATCCTGAGAAAAGAGATGAGAGAGAGATTCAGCCTCATATCCACAAATAAACAATGGAGGTCTTCTGGAGATAAAAACTGGGAAAGTGGATCCTTAGTAGCAAGGTTATTTCACAGAATTTTTCAGATGAATAGTTTGTCGCGGGGGTGAAAGGAAGATTGTCAAATGAAAGATCGCTTTATATTACGCGAATACAATGGACTAGAATTCATTAAGTGGATAGCCTGGTGAGCGGGGTTTATCGAGAATATGCTTGACTTGGAGGCAATTCACATTAATATGTCATGTTCCTCATTTTGAGGGATACAAATATTTAGAATATCATTTATGTTTCCTGATTTACTATTATATAGTTTTTTATTTTCTATATTAAATTAATAAATATAATAATATGGATTAATGTGTTGATCGTTTCTACTTATTTTAATCATTATGCTTTGTTTAATTATGTTAAAACGAATTATTAAGCTCCCTTTAATATTACAAATTTTCGCTAATCTAACTCCTCTTTTATTTAACGTTTTCTTTTAATAAGATTTTTTCTAAAAATAAGTTTACTAAACAATATATATTATTGGCAAAATATTAGCATTAAAGTTATTATATTGGCAACCAAAACCGCACTTAGTAAGAAACTCTTTAGGCTTAAATGAAATTTAGGGGTTACAAAATCTTTTAAATAAATAATTTGTGGCGGGAGTGAAAAAAATATTGCTAGATGAGGGACCACTTTACACTAAGCGGATCCAATGAACTAGACTTTATTAAGTGGATAGCATGGTGAGCGGAGTTCACCGAAAATTTTTCGAGGTTGCCCACATTAATGTGTCATGTTCCTTATTTTGAGGAATACAAATATTTAGAATATCATTTATGTTTTCTAATTTATTATTGTACACACTTATTTTCTATATTACATTAATCATATAATAATATAGATTGATGTCTTGATCCTTCTTCTTATCTTAAACGTTACGGTTTCTTTAATTATATTAAAACGAATTATTAAGCTCCCTTGTTAAAATGAGTTATTAAGCTCCCTTAACATTACATATTTTAACTAATATGATTTATCGTTTATTTAAGTTTTTAATAAAAATAAGTTTACTAAAAAATAGATTTTAATGGCAAAATGTTAGTATTAAAGTTACTTTATTGGCAACCCAACGCACATGTGAGTTGGTAAAGAGTTTTTTTGGTTTAAGTGAAATCAAAATGTTGAAATCCTTACTCACATATACATTATTTTAAAATTTTAGGTTAAAACTTTCTCTTATAAAAGACCAATTTATCTTAAACCTGAGAGAGAATAAGTTTAAAGGTGCTCTTTTATAATTTAGAATCCAATTATCACATCTCAACTCGTGCTCTTAAAAAACATTATTAACAAAAAAATGAGGGAAAATGGAGCCTTAGTGGGGAATTGAGTATTAAAATAAAATTAAATTGAACATTTTTTTTTCAAACTAAATAAAAATATTAAATATTTGTTTTTAGACATTGAGTAATGTAGATATTAGAAAAAGGTTTGAAAAAAGCTTTTTTTTTAATACTATTGGTGTAACAAATTTGGGGATAACTTTTAAGAATGACTTTTTTTCTATTAAAATAATGTGTATAGCCAAATTTTTTATAAGAAATACAATAATAAATGTAATATAGTTAAAAAAGTATAATGCGTTCGAAGAATGCAATATAGAGCTCATATAGACTGTGAATGCAGTATGCTGTGTTTTAATTTGATTATCAATTAAACAAAAACGAGAAAATTAAAAAGGAAAAAGGAACAAAATTCCTAACTTAGTTTTGATAAACTTATATTTTCAATTTATGTAGATAGTGTGTTCTTTTTTCTATAAACTTAAAATTTATATTTTGAAAAACTTGTGTATATATACTTTAAATCTAATTTCAAATTTTAATTATGAGTGTCAATAAAGCATTGCTCAGATGGTAAGCACGCTTACTTATGATTGAAAAGTCATGAGTTCAAAGATATAGACGAAAGTCGTCACATATTATGACCATGTAAGTTTGTCTAAAACTTTAATTGTAATTATTTTTTTGAAGTCTAAATAATTTTAGATGCACTATTTAGAGTTTTAAATTCAAGTTTAACATTTGAAGTGAAAAATGTGTTCAAAATGTCATTTTGATTTTAAAACATCTCACTACATGCCTTTGCGTATCTTGCCGTTATGTCAAATTTTTTATTGTTTTGGGCAGAAATATTTTTTTCCTTTAATTAAAAAAAATTAATCCTAATTTTTATAAAGGGCAATTTTATAATTTTCAATAAAAATAAACACTAAAACCCTATTTTTTCTCTCTCTTTCTTCTTCTTCTTTCTCTCTCCAACATTAATTATTCTCCTTATTCCAAAAATTTTTAAAATTTCAACAACAGTACATGATGACTGTTGAATTTTTTCATTTTTGACGATTCTTCTTTTTCTTGTTGGATTTTAAAAAATTTCTTGTGTTCAGTGTTTTAAAGACTAACATATATGCGTTTGAAATCCCCAACAAAATTGAATTTCAGAATCAAAGGGTGCATTCTTTGCTACATCAAAGGTGAAATTTTCGCACAAATTGACAATGAACTTCCATATTATTTAATTTATTCCATAAATTTCAAAAGATAAAAGATTTTTAGAAGAGATTAAAATAATGCAATCTGATCTAATCGCACAAGTAGGTACATAACTGGAAAGAAGAATTTTCTCTAGTCTATTCCGTTGAGTAACACATTTCTTTTAATATCGGCAAAAAAAAAAGAAGAATGAATGAATGAAAGAAGAAGAAGAATGGAGAGGAGAAAGAATAAGAAGAAAAATGGGAGAGAAAGAGGAAGAAGAATAAGAGAGGAAATAAAAAATAAAAAGAATGGAAGAGAGAAGAAGAATGGGTGGAATAAGAAAAATAATGGGTAAAGAAGAAGAATAAAGAGACCGAGAAAGAAGAATAAAGAGACAGAGAAAGAAGAAAAAGAAGGAATAAGAAGAGAGAAAAAAAATAAATGGAAATTAGTGTTTTTTAATTTAAAATTATTTAATTACCCTTTATAAAAATTAGGGTTAATTTTTAAAAATAATGGACAAAAATATTCATGCCCAAAAAAATAAAAAGAGTTGATTAATGACAAAAAATTTAACCTAAGAGCAAGAAACCAACCGAGGGACATCTAGTGAGACATTTTAAAACTTGAATGTCATTTGAAACACATTTTTTACTTTCAGATGTTTTAAACTCTATTAAGTGTATCTATAATAATTTACCCTTTATTCTTAATATGTAGAATTATATTTATATTTGCGAACACAATATAGTATAGAAAATTAAAATTTTAAGAATTAAATTTAATGTTATATTACATTTGTTGTAGACGTAATAGTTTTTATGTTTCAATTGGCGAAACCAGAAATATTGTTTTCCTACAAATTTTAAAAAGTGAACTAAATAAGGTGTTACAAAATAATAATAATAATAATAATAAGTGGGACATTCATATTTTAAAAAAAGAAAAAAATGATAAAAATTGGTGAGAAAATGTCACTTGACAAAAGAAAGACCAAATTAAGAAAATAAAAATAATTAAAGAATCAAATTATAAAGAATATAAAGTTTAGGACTAAATTTGAAAATTATCTAATATTTTTTTCATATTCATGAATTTTCTTTTTCTATAAAAGGGAATCAAACTATTAATGTATGAAATTTTGAAAGTAATTAAGAAATATTTTTTAAAAGTTGAATAATTTATTTTGTGTATCTATTATATTAAAGTTGCCCTCCAGATTAACAAAAGAGTCCCACATTGCATGTAAGGGGGAGAAGGTATCTAGAAAATTTAGAGCTAGTAGTTGCACATAACAAGATTATGTGTAGGAGAGTTACACAATCTAGAAATATAATATACAGATAATCCGAGTCATTTAGACAAAAAGGATAAACTTGAACTAACTAGAGGAGATGACCACCAATCTTTCTGAGTTTTGTCTCCTTTAAGGGAAAGAACAACTCCAAGCGCATCACTCTCAAACATGAGCTTCCGAGATTTAAGGTCATCTCTTACATGGAAATCCAATAAAAATAATTTTAATTCAACAGAGAAAGCATTCGAAAATTTACTCACCAAAATTCAATCTTGATTAGGTTTCCCAAAGTGGTCACGTAAAAGACATGCAGACCATGCTTTCATGTTGGACCCCCGCATTAGTATTAATTTTCATTCCCACTTACCCATAAGCATAATCAAAGAACTCTTCTTCCTATTGCGTTTGAACACCAATAAGCCCTTGTAGTATTATTGACCATCCTACACGCCAAATCTCATTCCTCCATAACAACATTAATTCTAAACTCATTTCTTACCTTCCAAACATTCTGAAAAGCAATCGTAACAAGATGTATGAATTCTCCTTGTCGATATTATACAGTAAGATCTAAGGTTGTGGCTTCAGAACGTCCAACAACCCAATTTCAAGAGATTGGGGAAATCAGTTGGTCCACTCTCAGCTACCAAGGAGAATTAACCCAAATCACAATTCTTAGGGGACCCTGAGATACATGATAATTGATTTTATTTCATATTTGGCTGTTATCATCAGCATTTTTTATCAAATCTATAAAATCACCTATTTTCTTCTATCAAATTTTAAGAAGAAAATGGGAAACAAATTCCAAAAATTTCAAATTTTAGATCCCAAAAGCTCAAACGCAGTCACTGCCGCTGCTGCCGTTATGAGTTTCTAGACTTTGAGGCGATTTCTCATTCCTACTGTTAGAATAAAAAGGAGAATGAGCAAATTCAATAGCGAGAGAAGAAGAATGGTTGAAGAAGAAGAAAAAAAGAGAGAGAAAATTATGGCAAATTAAATTTTTTTAATAAATATTACAAAATTATCCTTTATAAAAACTAAGGTTTATTTTTTAACAATATACAAAAATACCCTACTCAAAAGAGTAAAAAGTATTGACCAATGATAAAAAATTTGACTTAACAACAAGAAATAAGAATTAACAGAGAATCATTTAGTAAGACATTTTAAAATATAAATGACACTTTAAATACGTTTTTGTGCTTAAACTTGAATTTTAAACTCTAAAAGTACATATATGATAATTTACTCTATTTAAAATATTAATAACATAAAATCTCAAGTTTATACAAAAAAAAATGAAAAGAAAATATCAATAGTTTATATTCTAAAAGTAAACATTAATTAATTTTAATCTTTACATTACATTGACAAAAATGCAATATAATTTTTTTTTTGTATACTTAAAATGCCTTATGTTGGAATTATATTTGTATTTCTGAATACGATATAACATAGAAAATGAAAATTTTAAGAGTTAAATTTCAAATGAGTTATATTGCATTTGTTGTAGACATAATAGTTTCTTATGCTTGATTTGGAAAAAGCAGAAAGGTCATTTTCGTAAAAAATTTTAAAAGTGAACTAAATAAGGGGATAAAAAGATAATAATAATAAAGAAGAAAGAAAGTGGGCCATTCATAGCTAAACAAGAAAAAAACAATCTCAAATGTGCAATAAAAGATTTGGAACCATTAGGTATTAATGACAATTCTATTTGACAAGATTTTCTTACTTCAAATAATTAATATTATTCACTTAAAATAAATTTATATAAAGTAATAATTTTATGCAAAAATAGAATAAAATATAATGGAACATTGAAGAGAAATAAACTTTGTCTATAAAGTCAAACATAATTAATATGCCATGTAGATATTAGCAAAGTAAAGAGAAGCGAAGTCAAAGTTGAAGATCTGAAAGGGGGTAACCAAGTATATTAATGGATTCTTAATTGATTGACAACTGTATGAAGATTTCCATGATTTTATAATGCCACTTATGGTACAACGATTGGATCAAGTTAAATATTAATTATTCAAGACAGCTGTTAATGTAATAAGGATTGTGATTGAGAGTTGTTAATATAATAATTGTTTTGATCAATACGAAGTAGTTTGAGAAATTTTTTTGCATGATCTGCATGTTTTTCTCCCGTATTTCATATTCTTCTAAAAATTTTCAAAATTTTTCATTCTTTCAAACTTCTAAATGCAGTATGATTGGTAAAACATTGCTAATGTCTATGATATGTAGGTAGAATGTTATGATTAGTAGGAGACAATGTGATGACTATTTTGAACTTATTGATTAGGAATAGGGAATTCCTGATAATTGAGCACAACTTAGTCTGGATTAGAGACCTCAGCCAATTACCTTTTCAAAACATAACTAGATAAGATTAGATCAGTTGAGGATGTATTGACAATTAGAATGACTAGATGAGACTCTGAGCTAAAAGTGAAAAGAAACAAAAGAGAGTTAATTAAATAGGGTAGTTTACCAGCGGCCTTTGCTACTCGAGCACCACTCCTTAGGGGAACTTAAAGCCTGATGCCCTAAGGTCGTGTAGGTCTGGGAGTCATCGGAGTGGGACTCGCTACATGGGTAGTTGAAGTTGACGTGTTCAAAGCAGACTCAAAATACCCTGAATCTATAAAAGAAAGAAAATCAATAAACGCTAAATAATTAAAAATCTGATCACCAAGGCTCAGAACTCAGAAAGTTGTCTGTTGTCAGTATGTCTAGCGACGGGTCGAAGTGTTATCTGGTAATAGTTAAGCCGAGAGTTTATTGTGTTGACGATCTGGTCTAGACTAGTACACACACTACACATCAGGAAGACCTTGTGACTGAGAGAAGAGTTCAATCTAGTTGTTAAGTGGTTAACCTGCTTAATTATAACAATCTACTAGAGACATTTGAGACCTTGTCATAGCAACCTAACCAGTCAGACCTATGTTAAGAATTGTCTGAATAATATTTGGAATAAAAACATGACTAGGAATTTAAGTGACTGCACATATGATTTAGAATCACTAACTTCAGGTAGACTTTGCTTGAGGACAAGCAAAAAGCTAAGTGTGGGGTTATCTGATATGCATAAATCATATCACATTTTTAGTATGTTTTTAGGCATAATTTAGTGTGAAATTGAGGGCAAATTGGTCTTAATTGTTTGTTATTAACTCAATTTCACAGTTTTTATGATTTTGGAAGTGTCAGGTGAAAAGTAGAAGAAAATGGTAAATTTCGGGGCAAAAACGCAATTTTTCAGAAGTTCAGACGTCGGGGAGGGCGTCCCGATTCAGGATGGGCGTCCTGACCTGGTCAACAAGCCAGGACGGGCGTCCAGGACTCAGGACGGCCGTCCTGACCTGGTCAATAGTCCAGGACGGGCGTCCCGAGCTGAAATTCCAAGTCCCACATCGAATTTTTGAAGGAAAATCACTCCAGAAAGCTACTATAAATACCTCAGGCCTTCCTCAGTTGAATTCATTCCTCTCCACTCAATCTGAGTCATTTAGTGACTTAAGTTGTACATTTTTCTCGAGTACATAAGTCACTTAGAGACTCGGGTTCAGTATAAGTTTTCTTTTATTTCTAGTTAGTGTTTCGTTTTCTTAGATTCTGAGAATTAGTCTCAGATCTTAGGCTTCGATAGATAGGTTCGTTTCTGATATTCATAGAATACCCGGGATTTCGTTAGGAGGTCCTAAGAGGGCTCTAGGCGTTCGAAGAGTCAGTCCACATGGCTGGGCTTAAGCTGGGTATTAAGGTAAAGTCCAGCTACTAGGCTGAGGAAGCGTCCTCCAAAGGTTCTATCGAGCAGTGTCGGGTCGGGCAGTACGACATATACAAGCAGTTGCTCTATCGGCGAGACTAAGTAAAGGGTGATTTCTTTATGGCATCAGTCCCCCTGTCCCTCTCTTTATATGTTTGTATTGTGTTCGTCCAAAGATTTATTATGAATATGAGATTATGATTTTTATGAATATATGTTATATGTGTTGAAGTTTTTATGATTTTCCGGAAATGGCCACCTACTTAATATTCATTATGTCTGCATGTCTAATGTAGTTTCTTTTAAACTAAAGTTAGGGTTATAGATAATTCCTAACCACGGTCTGCCAGACATCAATTAGGGTTATAGACTATTCATAACCTGTTTAGTTTAACAGGCATCAATTAGTTTTGGTGTCTGCCATATTATATAAAATAACCTGCGGAACACCCTGTTTGTTAGAGTAGTCTAAGTAGGCTGAGTTGAGCGTTTATGCCGGCGGTTAGGGGCGAGCGGCATGATCCCCGAAGTGACATAGGGTTTTCATGGATGCCTTTAGCTCGAACCATGAGTAGGGCCGTTAAGCTTGGCGATGGGGCGGTTTATCAGATAACTCGGATATGGTACACCTTTAGACTCAGAACATAGTTGCAATCCAGGCCAAGACATGTCTAAAACATTCGAAGATAGGTCAATCAACATTTAGGAACAGTATAACATAGAATCAGGACATTATCTATTAAACACTTTTAGGCTTAAATAGACTTAAACCTAGTGGAAAATGAATCACCCTATCATCAAAAGTTATTGATGACGATTGCATAACTGAATCATAAGATAAGAGTTAGGGTAAAAGGCTAGTTACTACTAAGCCGTTACCACTTCCCTGGGAGTACGATATTTAACTTAATAAAATCGTAGATACTTTCCAACAGACTAGCTACACGATAGGTACTCTGCCTTAGGTTCTGACTAATTAAGTGACACTATAAAGACTAAACGTGACAAGTAGTCAATCCCAGTCCTTAATTACTCATAATCAACATAGGGTAAATCAACACCTATTTTAGCATATCAGTCGGAAGCACATCAGATTTTTGGCGCCGTTGCCGGGGAAATATCATAATGAATTTAGGATTCCTGATCACAATTCTAGAAATTTATGATAGCCTAAAAGTGTTTTATAGATGATGTCCAGATTCTATGTTATACTGTTCCTACATGTTGATTGACCTATTTTCGAGTATTTTAGATATATCTTAGCCTGGATTGCAACTATGTTCTGAGTCTAAAGGTGTAGCACATCCGAGTTATCTGATAAACCGCCCCATTGCCAAGGTTAACAGCCCTACTCACGGTTCGAGCTAAAGACTTCCATTAAAGCCCTATATCACTTTGGGGATCATGCCGCTCGCCCTAACCGCCGGCATAAACGCTCAACTCAGCCTACTTAGACTACTCTAACAAACAGGGTGTTCTGTAGGTTATTTAATCTAATATGGCAGACACCAATACTAATTGATGCCTGTTAAACTAAACAAGTTATGAATAGACCGGGGTTAGGAATTGTCTATAACCCTAAATTTAGTTTAAAAGAGACTACATTAGACATGCAGACATAATGAATATTAAGCAGGTGGCCATTTACGGAAAATCATAAAAACTTCAACACATAAAACAGATATTCATAAAAATCATAATCTCATATTCATAACAAATCTTTGGACAAACACAATACAAACATATAAAGAGAGGGACAGGGGGACTGATGCCATAAAGAAATCACCCTTTACTTAGTCTCGCCAATGGAGCAACTGCTTGTATATGTCGTACTGCTCGACAGAACCTTCGGAGGACGCTTCCTCAGCCTAGTAGCTGGACTTTACCTTAATACCCAGCTTAAGTCCAGCCATGTGGACTGACTCTTCGAACGCCTAGAGCCCTCTTAGGATCTCCTAACGAAATCCTGGGTATTCTATGAATACCAGAAACGAACCTATCTATCGAAGCCGAAGATCTAAGACTAATTCTCAGAAACTAAGAGAACGAAACACTAACTAAGAATAGAAGAAAACTTATACTGAACCCGAGTCTCTAAGTGACTTATGTACTCGAGAAAAATGTACAACTTAAGTCACTAAATGACTCAGATTGAGTGGAGAGGAATGATTTCAACTGAGGAAGGCCTGGGGTATTTATAGCAGTTTTCTGGAGTGATTTTTCTTCAAAAATTCTATGTGGGACTTGGAATTACAGCTTGGGATGCCTGTCCTGGATTGGGACGCCCGTCCTGGACTGTTGACCAGGTCAGGACGCCCTCCCCGAAGTCCGAACTTCTGAAAAATTGCGTTTTGCCCTGAAATTTGCCATTTTCTTCTACTTTTCACCTGACACTTCCAAAATCATAAAAACATTGAAATTGAGTTAATAACAAACAATTAAGACTGATTTGCCCTCAATTTCACCCTGAATCATGCCTTAAAACATGCTAAAAATGTGATATGATTTATACATGTTCGCAAACATACCGAACGTTCGCGAACAAATTATAAATATTTATATATATTATTAAAAATAATATTTAATATTTAAATTATAGATTTTTAAATTTTTTTTTTCTAATTTCTAGAGATAATTCAATTCTCCCAACATTCTTCAAAATGCTAAAACAATTTATTTCTCTCATAAACATAAAAAGATTTTTGAATTCTAACTCAATCAACTTTCTTTCTATACAAACCCTAAAAAGTTTATCGTTCTTTTTCTATATTTTGTTTGGCACATAAAATCATTTCAAGTGTATCTTTATCAAACAAATATAATCTAATTATCTCAATAAAATATGCCAATCTTTTATTATTATTATTATTATTAAATAGTTAAATATTTAAATTCTATTTTTTATTTTATAAATTTGAAATTTTTTTAAAAAAATTAATATTTAAATTCAAATTTTAATTTTAAATTTTTTTAAATTAATCGAGCGAACCCGAGCTCGAACTCAAACAATAAAAAAAATTAATCAAACAAATTCGAACAAGTTTTTCTGTTCGAAATGTTTAATGAGCGAACTCAAACAGGGTTCGAATAATAATCAAACAAATTTTAATTGTCCGATATTATGTTCGACTCGGCTCGTTAACACATTTCTTTTAGTTACTTACTCAATTAATATCAAGTTTAATATTATCTCCCTCAAATGTATACAATTATTATATATAAGAAAAATTAAAATGAATAATAAGAAAAAACGAAGTGATAAAAGTTGATAAATAAAAGGACTAATTATTAAATACAATGTATAAATGTAAACTAATTAAAGGTGGAAACTTAAAATACGACGTCATTTCAGCAGTAGTCATTTTCTTTATTTGATTTTGTTTTTACTGTGATAGGTAATAAACACCATTGATGAATGATGATAGAGCTCCGATTCCTATTTCAGGAAATACTGCAACAACATTTTTTGGCTTTTTCCAGTAAACTCTCCCTTCCCCGGCGAGTGGCCTTTTTCTTTCGTCGTAGCCCTTTCAATCGCGCAGGCACTCCCCTTTTGGTGGCGTCGTCGAAAGAATCTGAATGAGGAAACTCTGGAAGTGGCGGAGAAGATATATCATCAGTTTCCTCAGTTATATCGATCATTGGTTGAATTTCCTCAGTTATATCGATCACTGGTTGAATTTCCTCATCTGCATCCGCCATTGCAGAGCTGTGTTCAGGAGTAATGTAAATATGTAAGTATATTGTTATAATCTCTGCTTTATTATTTATAATAACAAAAACATAAACAAAAAATCATACTCACGTGATTTTCATTTTTTAACCACTGCTGTATTGTTTATTTATCGTGCACACATTCTAATGTGTATATATATAATTTATAAAAAAAATTATCAAAATCCTTTATTATGATTGGTCAATCATTAAATTAAATATAAGGATTATACAAAATTTACATTATTAATATAAATTTGAATTACATTGAATTTGATCTTATAGTGCATTTTTTTTTAAGAATAAAATGTTTGTTAGTCATACAATTTGAAAGTAATGTTGAATGTGAAAGCTGTTTTCATGACCATATTATATATTTTACATTGTTTGTATTTTAAATATTTAGATGAATAAGATTTTTTATTTTAAATAAATAAAATCACTTTAGTTTGTGACAATAGAGATATTATATATACTATAAAATATTAAATATTTTTTTAGAATATAGTAATAAAAAGAGTCGCTAAACGAATTTTTAAATACTTTTTATAGAGCGATTGATTTAAGGTTTAAAGTGATTTAAGATTTAAAATGAAATATTTGAGTTGTTATTAAAATCAAGACTAAATGAAATTCTTCCCTAACCCCGCTTCAATACTTCACTACAATATGCAGAAAAGATCAGTCCCGATTTTTCACTCAAAGATTTTGAAGCTAAATTCTTCACGGCCATGGATAACGAGGTCCAGAACTCGAGTATTGGATATTTTTCCGTAGACTCGTCGGTTCTCCATTCTTCAATAATTACAAAAAAAATATAATTTAAGATAAAACAATAAAATAATATAAAATTTAAAAAAGAGATAAAATTATAAAAATTATATAATTTAAGAGATAAAATTTATAAATTTGTCTATATTATAATTATTTTAAAATATAAACTAATTAATAATAAATTTTAAATTTAAAAATAAATATTTATTTTGGGCCTTCCAATGTGGGCCTCGCCTCAGCTATTATTCTATCCATTATAGTTTTTAAATTATAATGAAAGACAAAAAAAAAAAAATCTAAGATGTCCAAGATCATATTAAATAGCTGCAAGATGTCCGTTAGATTTTTGCTAGAGCCTTGAGTTCTTATTCTTTAATAATCTTCTTGAATCAGCCTCTAATTGTATCACTAGCCTGAGCGTCTTTTGGGAGAAACACCCTATCTTTTTGTGAAGTTAAATACGGATGGATTTGCGAAGCCGAACCCAAGAGCATGAGGTATTGGAGGTTTTTGATTGAGTGTAGATTTTAAAATAATTTTGAGCCGAATCCAACAGCATGAAATGATTGCTGAAGCAAGAGATAGTTTAGAGTTGGCTCGAAAGAGGATGGAGAAGTATGCTGATCAACATAGACGTAATGTGCAATTTGATGTAGGTGACTTGGTGTTACTGAAGTTGACTCTTCAAATTTGGAAGAAGATCAGTCAAAAAGTTGTTCATCGTAGATTTGATACCTCAGTATGATGGACCATTTGAGGTAGTCAAAAAGATGAGAAATGTTGCTTATCGACTCAAGCTTCTAGACAAGTTAAAAATTCATCCTACTTTTCATGTTAGCTATTTGAAAAAGTATAAAAGATGAATTTGAAAGGGAAAGGTTGAAGTCTAGAAGGGCTTCACCGTGATTTAGAAACAGTTTGACAAACTGGTAGAAAGATTTTGGACTATCGGACCATGGACCAAAGCAAGAAGAATCGCAGGACTGACTTCCTTGTGCATTAGAAGGGTGAGTCCGAGATTGATGCCACGTGGGAAAGAGACGTGATCCTTTGGTTGTTTGAGGATCACATTTCTGACTATTGGAAGTGACAAAGATTGACGAGGACATCGATGACTTAAGTGGAGGATGTATGTGAGACCCTTTGTCTCGAGGGCGTGGGACAACTTTGGCGGCGGCGGAGCAAGTATGCGTGTGTCATGCAACCTAGGGATTTGGTTGTGTTCCAACCCTTTGTATACCGAGTGTTGTGCGTGGGCGAGATGTGCGTCATGAGCTGAGGCATAGTGGCACGGACCGAGGCACAAGTTTGAGTAATACGGAACCCTAGTCTGAATAAGTCGGAATCCTAAGCTAGTCCTAGATAGTTTGGGAGACCATAGATGGGCCGTGGCCCATGAGGACGACTCTAAACCCTGTCAATCCCTAAATAGTTATAAATAAGGATAGTTGGGAGCGACATTGGCAGAGGGAGGCAGAGAGAGAAATAAAGGGATAGTGTATAATAGATAGAATAAGCAGGTTCTATCTGTAGGCCTTGTGTGGCTGAGCAACCTTGTTTATAAATTGCCAACTATTGTAATCCTTACTATTGAATAATATAGAAAGGTTGGGCGATTGGCCCGTAAATATTATTATTGTCCTTTGCTTGTGAATTTCTGTCTGCTTCTTATACATGTGCTTGTGCACGTGCCATGCACATCACTTTGTTGAGTGCTGTGAACTAGTGATCATGTCAGGAAGAGGTACTTCATGACGACAACCATCCAAGTTGAGGTCATATAGGTTTTTTTTCTGTCTTTGTCTCGGAAAGCTTCAAGACAGAGACAACTCGACCTATATTTTGAAACAACATCTAGCTCATATAATTGGACGGATAGAACCATGCCCAAAAGTCTCAGATGAGGTGAAACAAATGATAAAATGTCAATTGAATGAAGGATAATGTGAACGGTCAAACTTTGAAAATAAAAAAAGAAGCATTTCTTAATAGTACTGGCAAATCAGGATTGAAAATACATGAAGTAGATGATGATATTGATGATGATCAATTGAATTTCAATAAGGAAGAATGGTCAGCATTGGATAGAAAACATTTGAAACAAGTAATGAAATAGAGTAGGTACATGACTTAGGAAGAGCAATTAGGTAAATATACAAATTTTTATTTGACTTTTTTTTTTTTTAAGAAAGAAGTATTATATTTTATTCTAATTAATTTTAACTAATAAACATACACAAGAAATGTTGGTACTATATGTTCAAAAAGGAAAGAATTACCTAGTCCTAGTATTGATCTATTTTTATTTCCTTTAAAACAAAAATCAGTTAAACAAATGTTTTCAAGAGACAATTAAAAAAGAGTTGCCATTTCAAAAAAAAAAAAAAAAAATCTTAATGTAACTGATAGTGGACCATATTTTCAATCAATGATGGATGAAATAGCAAAAGTAGGACCAAAGGTTAAAGGTCCTTCAGGGTATCAAATTGGGGAGGGTATCAAATTGGGGGGCTTTATTCAGATGAAGCGATAAATTATCTTGAAAATTATATAAGTTCTTTTAAAATAAGGTGGCCTACTCAAGGATGCACACTTATGTGTGATGGTTAGAGTACATGTACAAAGCATCCAATCATTAATATTATGATATATTCTCATAGAAATATGATAATTCAAAGTTCAGTGGATTGCACAAATAAGAAAAAACTGCTCAATTTATCTTTTCATTAATGGATAAAGTAGTTGATGAGATTTGTGAAGAAAATATAGTTCACATTGTTACTAATAATGAATCTAGTATGAAAGTTGTTGGGGAAATGTTAATGTAGAAAAAGAAGCATTTGTATTATTTTGGTCTTCTTGTGTTGCTCATTGCATATATCTTACGTTGAAGGTATTAGTGACATGAGCAAGATAAAAGCCATAATTGAGGATGCAAAAATAAAAATTTTATCTATAACAGTGATAAAGTAGTCAATCTAATAAGACAACATACCAAAGGTAGAGATTTATTGAGGCTTGTTATCACTAGATTTGTATATATTCATTGTTTAGAAAGTCTCGTTAGATATATGTGGAGTTAAAAAAAGAATGTGCACAAGTGAAGAATGTTCAAAATTTAATAACACTTTCAAAAGAGATATCGTGTGGAGTTAAAAAAGAATGTGTACAACTGAAGAGTGGTCAAAATTTAATAACACTTCCAAAAGAAGGATTGAGGAAAAAAAATGTGAATACTTTTTGATACTATCAGAATCTTTTTGAAAAACATAAAGATATTTGTGCAATCATGGAACCTCTTGTTGAGTATTGAAGATTGTTGATCAAGATAAAAATACTCACTTTATCTGTTATATATACTAGGCAATGGATTGAACAAGATGTCACTTGATAATAGATGGTACAAGCAATTACATAAGACTTTCATGTTAATATACTTTAAATTTGTGTTTAATTTTAAATCTAGTTGAAATATACGTAGAATATAAAATATTATTATTTTGTTGCATTATTGTTAAATTCACTATTTTAATATTCGAATACATGCCAATACAATTCGAGAAAGTTCGAAAAAGTCTGAAAAATCTCTTCAAGAGGCTTGAACTAGCTATTGAAGTGCAAGTGAGTGTTGTTAATGAGGTAAGACATAATATAATCTATATTTTTAAAATTTAATATTACTAGTTATTATTTTTCAAGAAAAACAAGTATGATTTTTTTTTCATATCAAAATATTTATTGAAAAAAGATGAGGTTTTGGGAGTCATCTTGCACAAACAACGATTAAAAAATCAAGTTTGAAAATATTTTTTTTTATAATTTATATAGTTACTAAAATGATAAAAAACTTACTTTTAAAAAAAATTAAATTGTAACTTATTGATGGAATAATTAGGGTGAAGATGCACAAAATCTTCAAAAAATTGTCATAAAAGTTTTGATTGAAAGATGTTCATCTTCTGATTGTGAAACAAATTGGAGTACTTGGTTACTAATTTATACAAAATTTCGCAACCGTTTGACTATTGATAAATTGCATATGTTGGTGTATGTGCATTACAATATGAAATTGTGAATGAAAAATTTGACATGTCATAATCATGACAATGAGTATTATAATTTAATTGATTGTGAATTCAATATTCGGTTTGTTCAATATTTTATTAGTTTGTATGTTTTTTAATAAAAACAAAATTTTAAATTATTTAGTTTATTTTAATATATTTGAAAAAAAATTATATTAATTATATATTAGACATTATATATTTTTATTAAATAATTATTTTATAATTATTTATATTAAACTTTCAATTAATTATCCTATTTAAAAAACTAATATTATTAAAATTACTGTATTATTTAGGATGAAATATGGATTATTATTATTATTATTATTTTGCTTCAGTACACAAATTTTCCAGGACTTTCTCTGTTTTGGAAGATGGTCATTTTGGTTCTTTTACTGCTACTTGAAATCATTATTATTATTATTATTTTCACAAGTATTACATTGACAAAGTTTTTTTTTCCAAGAGTTATTGTAATTTTAGGGTGTCATATGGTATTATATATGCATGGTGAAGGCCTATTCGTTCTTATGCTTCCTAATGGACATATTTTAGTGTGGTTAAATTTTGATTTAAGTAGTCTCCTATTTCTTGCATGATCTATTATAACAATATTTTTTAACATATTTTATAAATTATAAAAATACTATAGACTATTTAAGTTATTGATTATATAATTATATTTGAGGAATAAATATTTAAAACAATTATTTGATTAAAGTGTAAATTATCATAAATGTATTTTTTAAATTTCAAAATTCAAGTTTAACCCCTGAAGCGAAAAACGTATTTAAAGTATTATTAAAGTTTTAAAATGTCTCATTATGTTAATTCTTACTTTTAGATCAAATTTTTTATTGTTAGTTAACTCTTTTTAGTGTTTTAGATATGATTATTTTTTGTTCATGTTTAAAAATAATAAACTTTAATCTTTATAAAGGGAAATTTTATAATTTTATCTAAAATTTTGGGACTTTTTTCCCCCTTAAAATGTGTTAGAAGAAAATAAATGTGTTTTTGTAGATTTGATAAAAAACAAATGTTGATGTTAGCTGTAGGACATGAAATAAAACCAATTATTATTATTATATATATATATATATAATAAAAAATTTCAATCTAAAAGTTCTTGGATTTTAAAAAAGAAAAAGAAAAATTGAAATTGAATAATAAAGAATTCCTCCTAAGGAGAATGTGACTTGTGTCACCATAGTGAATGACACAAAGATGAAGGTCTTACATTCCTATGATATTTATCTATTTCTCATGATTAGTACAATTGTTTAAAATTGTAGAGAGGTGGGATCGAAAGAAACAAGGTTGCGTTTCAAGGAGATGAAAGATTCACAGAAACCAGAAGTTTTAGCTTTGTTAGAGACTAGAGTTCATAGTAGCACTATTGTGGATTTTTTGAGAAACACATGATGGAAGACAGGTCGAAAAGGATCAATGGTAGTAAAATTGATCTAAAGAAAGCTTATGATCGAGTTGATTGAGATTTTTTGAAGAAAGTACTACAAGTAGTGTTAAGTCCACTACACGAATCCACCCACAATTCCATAGTGGAATCCTCCACTACACAATCCTCCACTACACACACAGCTTCTATATATATATATATATATATGTATAGCATATACACAGAAGCCTCTATATATATATGTATAGCATATATACAGAAAATACACACACCTAAAATCACATGGTATCAGAGCCTGCATCTACTTCTTCTTTGTTTGCTTGAGAGGCAGTTCCACTTCCCGATTCTTGAACAGCCCCCATCTCTTTCTCAACTTTAGCTTGCATCTCACAAAGAGTTACAGCTTCTTCTTCCATCACCTTCAAGCGCTTCTTCATCTCGTCCAATTCCTTAGCTGCATCATCGTCTCCCGCGGCCATATCAACATTGTCGTGGTTACCATCCATACCCCCTTCCATCTCACCTTCATCAGGGATTTTCCCTCCGTAAACCTCGTGCTCTTCTTCGTCCATATCTCTCTATATATTTTCTCTCACCGACCGCCCTTTTCCATTTTCTGCCAACAGTTTTTTTTTCAGCATCTTCGGAGTCAATTTCCCTCACTCCTTCCTTCAATTTATCCACCAGATCCATCCAGTTTTTCTTCAATTTCAGCGCCTACTCTCTTTGTTCGTTTCTGTACTGTCCGCCGGGAGAAGGAATTTCCAAATAATAATATTATCACTATTCAATTCGGACTTTAAAAAAAAAAAAAAAAAAATTCAGCGACATCGTTTACTATTCTATCAATTCCACCCTTTACTATTTTATCATTTCATGCATATGGTCGGTTAATCCACCTGAATATAATTATTGCATCTATATATTATATACTGTATATGACCTCAATTATTTATTTATTTATTTATTATTTTTTTTTTCTTTTCACCGTTTATCATTTTATCATTTCATGCATATGGTCGGTTAATCCGCCTGAATATAATTGTTGCATCTATATATTATATACTGTATCTATATAATATATGGCCGGTTTAACCGCCTAAATTACTCTGTAATTTTATTGTGTTTTTTTTCTTGCTTCCAGCCTCTGTTCTACCCTCAAAGCTTTCTTCAATGGCTGACACCCCTCATCTCGCATTCTCTGTCACAAATATCAAAACACACATCTCTGTTACTCTTGATTTTGTAGAATCTAATTATCAATACTGGACAACCTTATTCCTCGTTCTCCTTGGACGCTTTGCCTTCGACGATCACCTTGACAGCACCAAAACACCACCCTCTACAGACCCTTCCTATACCTCTTGGAAACAACTAGATTACCTTATACTCTCTTGGATCTACAGCACCATATCAAAAGACCTCTTCAAACAAGTACTCAAGAAAGACACCACGACCGCCGCAGTATGGAAATCCCTCAATGACCTCTTCACCTCTAATAAAGAAACTCGAGCCCTACAATTGGAAGACAAATTCCGTCTCCAAAAGAAAGGTACCCTCTCTATTCATGAGTATTGCTCACTAATGAAAGACCTTGCAGACCAACTTGGTGACGTTGATCATCAAATTTCAGACAAATCACTCATCCTCACTATCCTCCGGGGCTTACCATCCGACTATGACACTCAAAAATCCACCATCCCCCTCCAAAAACCCTTCCCATCTTTCTTAGAAACTGAAAATATCCTTCATGCCAGAGAAATCACATTAAAAGAACAAGAAATTCAAAGCATCATCCCTGCCACCGCCCTGAACACCACCACCACCACCCCTTTCGCCGCCCCAAGCCGTCCTCTCTGCTCTTACTGTCACAAGTATGGACACTCCCATGATGTCTGCTACTCTCTCCATGGTTATCCACCCTCTCGTGGTGGACGCTCCTCTCGTAGTGGCCGTCGTGGAGGATATCGTGGTGTCTACACGCCACCGCGCAACAGCCTGCCCCGCAGACCCGACAATTCTCTCAACCACCGACTGTTTTCCGGGCCGCCACCAACAGATCCGGCCTTCTTGGCCCAAGACCCACATTCGGTCTCTCTACCTTCATTCCCTCTCACCGCGTTTCTCAAGATGCAAACTCCTTTCAGCAATTTCACTCAACTGGCATTAACTCTCTCTCCTCATATGCCTTTTAATAACCCTATGACTCAACAAGGGTTGATAAATCAATTTGACAATCTTGCCCTTCAAGTTCCCAATGACACATGGTACATGGATTCTGGAGCATCTTCCCACATGGCATCCAATGCAGGTATCCTTCACACTCTTTCAATTTTAGTAATTATGCTCATCCTGATATTGTAGTTGGTAACGGTTCCACCTTACCTGTTTCACAAATCGGAAATTCCCAATTACCCTCTCATCCTAATTTAAAACTCAACAATATTTTAATCTCCCCCACTGGTCAAAAATTTAATTTCTGTCCGTCAATTCACTAAAGACAACAATTGTTCAATAGAATTTGACCCGTATGGTTTTTCTGTCAAGAACCTCACCAACCAAGTCGAGATCTTCAGATGCAATAGCCACGGAGACCTTTATCCAGTCACCAACCTCAAGAATCATTCATCACTCCTCGCCTATCCACGCACCTCTACTTTATGGCACCGAAGATTAGGTCATCCAGGTTCTCATGTTTTTCAATTTCTAGTTTCAAATAAATTCATTGATTGTAATCGAAACTCATCTTTAGATATTTGTGATGCCTGTCAATTGGGAAAACATGTAAAATTGCCTTTTAATAATTACTCCTCCCCTACCTTTGCCCCTTTTGATATTATCCATGCTGATTTGTGGACTTCACCTATTTACAGTGTTACTAGTTACAAATACTACCTTGTCTTACTTGATAACTTCACCCATTACTCTTGGGTCTATCCTCTACGTCACAAATCTGAAGTCTATGCTAAATTTCAAGACTTCCATGCCCTGATAAAAACTCATTCAATTCTCAAATAAAAGCCTTTCAATGTGACCATGGAAGAGAATTTGACAATCAATCTTTTCAAAAATTCTTTGCTTCCCTCGGTATAATCTTTCGTTTCCCTTGCCCACATACCTCTCAACAAAATGGTAAAGCTGAACGTATCATTCGAACATTAAACAATATAAGTCGCACCCTCCTTTTCCAAGCTCGTCTCCCTCCGTCTTTCTGGGTAGAGAGTCTCTACATGGCTAATCATTTACTTAACCTCACTCCCACAACCACAATTACATGACTCCCTATGAAAAACTCTTTCATAGCCCACCTACTTACTCTCATCTACGAGTCTTCGGCTGCCTATGCTATCCCAATACTTCTGCTACCATGCCCCACAAACTTGCCCCTCGTTCTCGTCAATGCATATTCCTGGGTTTTCCTGCTTATCACCGTGGTTACAAATGTCTGGATCTCGACACCGGCAAAATTATCATATCCCGCCATGTGGTCTTTAATGAAAATTGTTTCCCCTACTCTTCTGCTCCCCTAGACACCTCCACTTATGATTTCCTCGAACCTCATGACTCGCCCTCACCTGCCTTCCACCTCCCCACCAAGCATCTATTCTCTCCCGCACCTACAATTAATAACCCTCCTAACCCCACTCCTTCCCAAGCCACCACCACAAACTTCATCTTCCCCTCCCTCATCTCACCCAATGGTTACTCGTCGAATGACAGGCAACCTCAAACCTCGCATCCTAATGAACCTCTCCACTTCCACCATATCCCCCATTCCTCATTCCTACAAACAAGCCCTAAAAGACTTGAACTGGACCAAAGCAATGCAGGATGAATATAATGCTCTAATTGAAAATGATACATGGGATCTTGTACCTTGTCCTACTAATGCTCCTATTGTCTCTGGAAATGGTTGTATCGCCACAAATTCAATTCAGATGGCTCTCTTGAAAGACATAAAGCTCGTTGGGTAGTTCGAGGATTCACCCAAACTCCAGGGGTGGACTTTGATGAGACTTTTAGCCCTGTTGTGAAACCTGCCACCATTCGCACTGTCCTTAGCATAGCTGTTTCCCACAATTGGCCTATTCATCAAATGGACGTTAAAAATGCTTTCCTTCATGGGGACATCAAAGAAACCATTTACTGCCAACAACCTTCTGGTTTTGTTGATCCCTCTCATCCCAATCATGTCTGTCGTCTGAAGAAAGCTCTTTACGGCCTCAAACAAGCTCCCCGGGCCTGGTATCAAAAATTTGCTAGTTTCATCACCTCTATTGGCTTCACCAGTACCAAATCTGACTCCTCTCTTTGTCTACAACAAAGGTTCCCACATCGCTTACTTACTACTCTATGTTGATGATATCCTTCTCACTGCCTCCTCAGACACTCTCCTACGTGACATTATGACTCTTCTCTCCAAACAATTCTCTATGAAAGATCTGGGCACTTTAAACTACTTCCTGGGTATTTCCGCAACTTTCACCAATAATAGTCTCTTCCTGACTCAAGATAAATTTAGCAAAGAAATCCTCAAACGTGCCGGTATGGACTCATGTCATTCTGTCCACCCCGGTTGACACTAACCCTAAACTCTCTGCAAACTCTGGGTCACCAATACCCAATCCTACGACCTATCGCGAACTTACTGGAGCCCTCCAATATCTCACCTTCACTAGACCTGACATAACCTATGCTGTGCAACAACTTTGTCTCTTTATGCATGACCCCCGAGAGCATCACTGGCAGGCTCTCAAACGTGTCCTTCGATATGTTAAAGGTACTTCTTCATACGGCCTTTGGATACACCCCTCCTCTACTGACCGCCTTGTTGCTTATTCTGATGCTGATTGGGCTGGTTGTCCTGACTCTCGCCGATCCACTTCAGGATTCTGTATCTTTCTTGGTGAAAATTTAATTTCTTGGTCCTCTAAGCGCCAAACTACTGTCTCTCGCTCCAGTACTGAAGCTGAATACCGCTCTGTTGCTAATACTGCTGCCGAGTGTTGTTGGTTAAGAAACCTGCTTACTGAACTTCTATGCCCAGTTTCCCAAGCCTCAATTATTTTCTGTGACAACATCTCAACAGTCTACCTTTCTGGAAACCCGGTTCAACATCACCGAACCAAATACATTGAGATCGACATCCACTTCATTCGTGATCTAGTCTCCATTAATCAAATTCGGGTTTTCCATGTTCCTTCCTCCTCTCAATTTGCGGACATCTTCACCAAAGGTTTGCCTAGCTCCCTGTTTCGACAATTCCGCTCCAGTCTCAGCATACGGCTTCCTCCCGCTTCGACTGCCCGGGCGTGTTAAGTCCACTACACGAATCCACCCACAATTCCATAGTGGAATCCTCCACTACACAATCCTCCACTACACACACAGCTTCTATATATATATATATATGTATAGCATATACACAGAAAATACACACACCTAAAATCACAAGTAGTGAGTTTTGGTGACACACTCATCAACATTATCTTCAGCTCCTGGAATTCTCTTAGTTGTCAGTTTTATGGAATGGGGAACAATTGCAACCCTTTTAGTCGGAACGAGGTCTTCAACAAGGTAACCCGTTATCACCATATCTGTTTGTGCTTTGCATAGAGGGTGTTAGCTCATCGAATTCAGAAAGCAATAATATGCAAGGAGTGTCAGACATTCAGTGCTAGAAAAGGAGGACCAAAAATTTCACATCTTTATTTTTCATACAATTTACTCTTGTTTAGGGATACTTCGTGTGTTTAGGCGAGGAAGATGTAGAAACAAATTCACTCTATGAGTTCGGATAGGATTTTCCAGCCGAAGCATTGGGGTGGGTTAGAAATTTGATCTCTGAAATCAATGAACAAGGTGTTGATGGGTAAATTAGCATGGAGGTCAATCAAAGAAGAAGAACAACAACAAAATTAGACGTAACGACAAAAATTAACCGAGAAACATCTAATGAGAAATTTTAATACTTAAATAACACTTTAAGCACAAACACATTTTTCAATTCATGTTTTAAATTTAGATTTTGAACATTTATAATAATTTGTCCTTGACATGAAATTAATCATTATCTTAACTAAAATTTAGTATACCTACAAAATATCTTTAATCCTCTTAATATTAATTAAATTTAACTTAACTAAAATCTAATATTTCACACTTTTAATCATAGTATACTAATTAAATCAGTACACATTGCTAAAATCTTAGTGCGATTTTAGAATTACGCGATTATCCTTAAATTTGTCAAAATTAATTCAATTTATTTAATTAACAATATATAGTATTCACCGAGTCGTTTCCTGATAAACTAAATCTAAATTAATAATAAGAATCCAATAAAATTTTAGATAATGATAATATTAAAATACAATTAACAATTAAAAAAATTAAATATGAGAAAACTTCAATTGTGAATGATTCAATTCAAGTTCTTCCTTGTTCCTAAATTTTATTTCTAAATTAAAAATCAAATATTTAATTAAATCCAATCGCCGTCAAAATTCATATCACCTACTAATGAAATTGCTAGAATTCGATTAAACAAACAAGAGATATTTAAGATAAGTATCAAATAATCAATTAAAATTTAACTTAAAATCAATGATAAAATTAAAGCACTTCGTGAAATAACAAAATTGTTTAAATATAAATTTAATTACAATAATAAAATGTATACTTGATTTAATCGAAAAGCTTTAGAAAGAATTAAGTAAAATTTATTCAATATTTAATTAAGCGAGAGAAGAAAACAAGTAGATAATTTTCAAACGATAGATACGATTCAGTTCGCAATATAATTTTTGAATTTTAGGTTGATTTTTAACTTAGTTAAAAAAATAAAAGTTAAATCTTTATTTTCCATTAGTTTAAAATTTATATATATATTTTCAAAGAAACAAAAACTCTTAATGGCGTTAAGAAATTTATAAATATATTTTTATCTTAATTTTTAAGAAAATGATAAAAAATATTAAATTAACATAAAATAATAATATTAATTTTTTAAATAAAATAATTATACTAATAAATATCTTAATTTTTGCGCCATTTTTTAAATTCAAACTGTACTTAAAAAATAAAAGCTATATTTGACAGGTGTAAATGGTAACACATTATTTTAAAATTCAAATTTCAGAAAAGGTGTTTAAAATTCAAATACAAAACAAGTTGATAGGAGACAAACATTTACATGTTTTTTTTTTCTTAAGATATTATTATTAAATAAAGAAAAGTAATAAAAACAATGGATTAAAATAATATTCACTTTCACCCGTAAAACTAAAGTTACTTTTCTTTTATTTTTTTAATATAAAAGGAGAGGATTTGGTGGCAGTACCACCAATGAAGCACAGTGTACAACAAACAAACAAACTCACCCGGTAAATGTTGTTTGCGTTGCCGGACGAATTCAAAAAATAAAATAAAAAATTCAGGAGCGGGGCCCATAGATGGGTACCCCGTGATTGGCTGGCTGGCTGGCTCTTGGTCGTATTTCTTCGACAATGACCAAACCTCGTCGTCCCCATCCATACGACGCCGTAGTTTATCACGATGCAGTTTCTCGACCCTCGCCAGCCTTGTTGCGGTCCTCCTGCTTTAATTTGGATCTTCCTTTCTTTTCCTTCTTCCACCCCTCAAGAAAAAAAAAAAAAAAAAATCTCAAAGCTTCGAACGTATCAGCCATATGGTTATGTACCTTAAAGCAACGTGCCTGTTATTATTATTATTTTTTTTTAAAAAAAAAGTTAAATTATCAAATTATTATTATTATTATTATTTTTTGAAAATCGCATTTCTAATAAAAGTTGAATAATGTACTTGTAAATTATTCTCAACATAAATTTGTTTTTAAAAATATATAAAAAAAGGTAAACTATCTCAGATGCACCTCTTAAAGGTCAAAATCCAACTTTTGCACCTCAAAGATTTTTTGTACATAGAATGCCTCTAACGTTTGAAAACATTCCACTACATGCACCTCTGTTAAGTCAAACTGTTAGTGACTCAATTTTGCCGTTAGTCAATATTTTTTCACTATTTAATATTGTTCCAGTTAGGGATATTTTTGTCCAATTTTTTTAAAATTTTTTAAAATTTTTTTTCTTTCCTTCTTCTTCCTCATTTCTCTCTCTTCCTTCTTTCTCTCTCCATTAATTTAATTTTTTTTCTGTCTCTTCCTCTTTTCTCTCTCTTTTTTGAAAAAAAGAATAATTCAAACAAACAAAACAAATAATCTCCACGTCATGCCCCCTAACCCAACCACCCACTCCGCTGTTACAAATAATCTCCTCCTCTTCCTTTCCCATCTCCGGCAGCCGGCAACCACCAGCCCAAACCAACTTTTTCTTCTCTTCTGCGTTGTTCTTGTTTTTCCCTAGCAATTCCTTCAAATTTTTATTATTTTTATTATTTAAAAATTTACATGGAAGACAAGAAAGAAGAAGCTCCCCTGTTTCAGTTGTCCAAAGCGTTTGGACCTGCACAAGCCTTGAGCACCGGACTCCATATCCACTGCACCATAAACTTCCTGTTCCTTCTCCCATTCAAATTATATGTTCTCCCTTCTCTGTCTCTCATTACCTGCCCAATGTAACCTCCACCACCACCTGTACCGTAAAGCCCTTCGCACATATCCCCAATTTCCGTTGGCGATGTCGGATCCTCCCCGACGTACCAAGCGTTTATCAGCGGATTCGATGATAGTTCCGCTAGCTCGTTGCGATCACGCTTATCATTCTGTCTACTCCGACATCCCCATTTGGTGGAGTAAGCGCTCCTAGACCACCACCTCCCATCTCCTGCAGCCGGCAACTGAAGAAAGAGAGAGAAAGAAGGAAGAGAGAGAAAAAAGGAAGAAGAAGGAAAGAAAAACAATTTTTAAAAAAATTTTAAAAAATTGGACAAAAATACCCCTAACTGGAATAGTACTAAATAGTGAAAAAATGTTGACTAACGGTAAAATTGAGTCACTAACGGTTTGACTTAGGTGCATGTAGTGTGACGTTTTGAAACGTTAGGGGCATTCTATGTATAAAAAATATTTGAAGTGCAAAAGCTGAATTTTGACCTTTAAGAGGTGCATTTGGGATAGTTTACCCTATAAAAAATAATACACGTCCCCTTCATTTAGATGAAAATCATATAAAAATTTCAATTAATATAATATATATATATATATAATTATTAAAAATTATAATGTAATACTAAATAATTAATATATTATTGAAGAAGTTTATATGTTTTTTTAAGAAAAAAAATATTGAAACATTTTTATTTCTATTATTTCTTAAAATCGTATGTGACAAGTAGTTTTATATGTTTTTGACAAATTTTTATTAATTTTTATTCTTAACAAAAAAAATTTTAATAATATATCATCTTGATCTGGCTCTTGAAAAAAACACTAGTAGAACTTTAAATTTTAAATATAATTTACACTTTATAAATTTTAATAAATAATTAACAATTTTTATTTTTAGAATACGAGTCTTTTTCATTATTTTTTTTTATCAAAAAAGAAAATATGTATTTAATAGAGGAGAAATAGTAGAAATAGTTGAAAGAACATCAAATGGAAGGCCTTCAGGCCATTCACATATACCAGATCTTGCAAAGTCGTGAGCAGCTAATATTAAGATTCCTTCTAATGAAATGAAATGAATAATGAGAGAAAAACGGTAGTAAATTCTTAATTAAATCAATAAAATGCCCAATGTTTGAGAGGTTAGAATCCCCATTCAAGATTTTTTGTACTAGTAATTGACAATCATTCAAAAAGTTCACTTGTTGAAAATTCATTATAGCAGAAAATCAGATGACATGTATAAAAGCAATGGCTTCAACTCTTTCAGGCGTGGAACAAGAACCTCCATAGCGACTCGATAATCCACCTACAAGGGAGCCATTTGGTTTTTGAATCAATACACCAAAAGCTGCGATATGATTGCAAAATGCTCCATTAAAGTGGCAAGAAACTACGCCAGGTATCAGTCGATTTGAAGTAAATTGGGATGCATGCAGAACTCGGGAAGAAAACTCCGTGGATGGACTATCCAAATTCTGTGAAAAAGATGCATATATTCGAAATCAAATGAGAAATATGTTGAAAAAGAAGTTGGTTTCGAGAATACTATATATAGATGCCACATAACATACACTAGACGTGATGATTCCATCGTTGTCCAATTAAACATGCAGAATTCTAAACGAGAATATAAAGATGGGAAAGACTTTAGAATAAACTCTTCAAGGTTAGGGAAATGCGTCCATACTTGTTGAAACGTAGGGCATTCAAAAAACATCGATGAGTGATCAGTCGCATTGTATTGTATCCAATCCGTAAGAACAACACAATGTGTGACTGAGGTGGCGATATTGTTAGGTAAGAAAGGAAGAATTTGGTTCCAGAAGTATTGAGCAAATTGATAGGAAAAAAGAATATGTTGAATCGTTTCAATATTAGGGTTTGAGCAAAGACAGGGAGGGTTTGAACATTTTAATTTTATGTGGTACAACAAACTGCCAAATTCAGGTGTAAGAAGAGGATGGAAGGTTTTGAGGATAAGATTCTAATAGAAGAGTTCTATAACACGAAGCAGTGGAGAATTTTCCACAAGTCGACATTGTCCAAATTAAGATATCAGGACAATCTAAAGGACTAGTTCTAAAATGAGTATCAGATATTCTATGGCATATGTCAGCAAGAAGAGTATAACTTAAAGTTGACCAATTCCAACTACCATCATCTAGGACATCAACAACTCTAAGAGAAGAACCCGATGTTAAGAAGGGTCCCTCTAAGAAGTGAGTTAAGGAATGCTGTCATGTCTCAATCCAGGGATCGAGCCAGAAGTAGGCAGATTTACCATTACCAATCGCCCATTTAGAAAATTAACTACAAAGAGACCATCCTTGTAGGAGGAATTTCCAAATGAAGGAAGAATGTTTGCAAGGGGAAGTAACAATGAAAGAGTGAGGGTCAGAATAAGGATGTGTTGAGGTCTAAAGACAACTTGGTCATTGTTGTGATCAAATTGAACTTGTCCACCAAGTTGACAATTTGTGCATAGGTTGTTATCAAATTGAACTTGTCCACCAAGTTGACAATTTGTATGATAGGTTGTGATCAAATTGAACTTGATCACCGAGATGTTCTTAGGCTATATAAAGAGGCTACCTCTTGTATGATAAATATAAGAAAAAGCTTGTAACTCTCTCTTCTCTATAAGAAATATAGGCCAGTAGGTTTTTTGCGGTTTTTCACCACCTATCTGGTTTTCCACAGATTCAAGTGTTCTTTAATTTCTCTATTTCTTTCTTGCTCACCTCGGTATTGCGTTGTGTTATTGTGCGGCTAACTCTGTCCTTACAACTGGTATCAGAGCTCTGGTTACGAGGAGGTTCTGTTGGTGTGCAAAAATCAACCGAACGTTTGTGAAGGAGGAAGTGCTGCCCAAACAATCATGGAGGATGGCAAGGCGAATATCCGATGTTTCGATGGCAAACATTTTGGTTATTGGAAGTTACAAATAACTGATATGTTGTATGCCAAAGAACTAGAGGAGGCAATATTAGAGAACAAATCCGACACCATGGAGGACAAGGTGTGGAAGAAGCTAGATCGTCGTGCACTTGGTCTCGTTCAAAATACTATCTCAATGGATGTGGCTTCACATGTCGCAAATGAGACCACAACCTATGGATTCATCAAGAGACTGTCTGACTTGTTTGAGAAGCCCTCGAGTTCAAACAAGATTCACCTTCTACGACGGTTATTTCAACTTCAAATGGCCGATGGTGTTTTCCGTGACGGAGCATGTAGCTGAGTTCAACCACATCGTCAACCAACTGAAGGCGATTGCATATCCCTTGGATGATGGTTGCTCGCACACTGTTTGTTGATCTCTATGCCTGATAGCTGGTCAACTACAGTAGAGGTGATCTCGGGTCAAGAGAATGTGACTCTCAACTATGTTCGTGACCGCATCATCAGCGAAGGCATTCGTAGAAATGAGCGAGGCGGAGTAAGTGGCGCTGCCCTAACAGTTCAAAGGGGCCGAGAGAGTCAGAAGGGCGAGAATCGAGGAAGATTCAAGTCAAGAGGACGAAGCAAGTCTCGAACCAAAGGTGAGGCAGAGTGCTGGAATTGTGGGAAGAAGGGTCACTTGAAGCGTGACTGTAAAGCCCCTAAAAAGGCGAGGAAGAGAGGAGATGAGTCCAACTCGGTGAATGTAACAACCAAGGAGGACTCGGATGATGCTTTAGTCTTATGTGTCGACAGCCCAATCGAATCTTGGATTCTAGATTCAGGTGCGTCTTTTCATTCAACCTCTTGCAAAGAATTGATGAGAAATTTTGTGACTGGCGAATATGAAAGGGTATTTCTAGCGGATGGTAAACCCTTAGAGATTACCGGCAAAGGTGATGTTTATATTAAGTCGAGTAATGGCTATAAATGGACATTATATGATGTTCGGTATATTCCCGGTCTGAAGAAGAATTTAATCTCGGTGGGTCAATTGGATTGTGAGGGGTATAATACCATCTTTGGAGAAGGTTCTTGGAAGTAGTGAAAGGATCTATGGTTATAGCACGAGGCTCCAAGGTGAGTACACTCTATCTAACCGACAACATCACACTTGGTAGCAGTTGCGGGGGCTGAGATAAATCCAATCTTGTGGCACAACAGATTGGGGCACATGAGTGACAAAGGGATGAAGGTGCTAGCTTCAAAAGGGTTGTTACCAAAATGCAGTCTGTTGAAACAGGCTTTTGTGAAGATTGCGTGCTTGGCAAACAGAAGCGGGTCAGTTTCTCGAAAGTCGGGCGAAAGCGCAAGGAAGAGAGGCTAGAACTTGTGCACACTGATGTGTGGGGACCAGCACCAGTCCAATCCCAAGGAGGATCAAGGTACTATGTAACATTCATCGACGATTCCACTCGCAAGGTATGGGTCTATTTTCTCAAACACAAGTCTGAAGTGTTCGAGGTGTTCAAAAAGTGGAAGGCGGAGGTCGAGAATGAGACCAGTCAGAAGCTGAAGTGTTTGAGATCGGACAACGGTGGCGAATATGATGGAACCAACTTCAAGGCATATTGTGCAGAGCATGGAGTCAAGCTAATGCGAACAGTCCCAAACCGACCACAACAAAATGGGATTGCTGAGAGGATGAACCGAACCCTTAATGAGCGTGCTAGGGCAATGCGACTTCACGCTAATCTTCCTAAGATGTTTTGGGCAGAGGCAATCAACACAGCAGCTTATCTCATCAACCGAAGTCCCTCGGTGGCCTTAGAGTTCAAGCTGCCCGAAGAGAAGTGGTCGGGTAAGAGGTTATCTTTATCTCACTTAAAGATATTTGGATGCACTGCATATGTGCACGTGGACTCTGACAAAAGGGACAAGTTGGACGCGAAGGCCAAGAAATGTATTTTCATTGGGTATGGGTCTAATTATTTTGGTTACAGATTTTGGGATGAGAAAAATCGAAAAATAATTAGGTCAAGGGATGCTACTTTCAATGAAAATGAGTTGTATAAAGAAATGTCCGGATCCAAGGTGGCTGAACTGAGAGAGATTGATTTGGATGATTCAAATATCCCAAATGGTGCGGCCGACAATGAGATGATCGAAGGTGACTCGGTCCAAGGAGATCATGAAGCCGATGATGAAGTACAAAATGAGGATGTTGCGGCCAGAGATGCAGCCGATGGTCAAGAAGAGCCCAACCCACAAGAACCTATGTTGAGAAGGTCTACTCGGGTTCGTAAACCCAACACACGGTATTTATCTTCCCTCAACCATCTACTTTTGACTGACTCGGGTGAGCCTGAAGACTATATCGAGGCGGTGGACTCGAGTGATGCGGTCAAGTGGGAGCGAGCAATGAAAGAGGAGCTAAGGTCCCTGGAGAAGAACAAGGTATGGGTCCTAACTCAATTGCCAGAAGGGAAGAAGGCGCTACAAAACAAGTGGGTGTATCGAGTTAAAGAAGAGGTGGATGGAAGTAAGCGGTACAAGGCGAGATTGGTGGTCAAGGGATTCTTACAAAAGAAGGGCATTGATTACACCGAGGTATTCTCACCTGTGGTGAAGCTGACAACCATTCGGATGATTCTCGGTATTATGGCGACCGAGAACTTGCACCTAGAACAACTCGATGTGAAGACGGCATTCCTTCATGGAGATTTAGAGGAGGAAATCTACATGGTGAAACCTGAGGGATTCAAAACTCAGGGACAAGAGGGTCTTGTGTGCAAGTTAAATAAAAGTCTATATGGCTTGAAGCAAGCTCCGAGACAGTGGTACAGGAAGTTTGACAAATTCATGAGCAGTCTTGGATTCAAACGAGGAGACACGGACCACTGTTGCTACTTTAAAGATTTTGGTGGCTCTTATGTTACCTTGCTTTTGTATGTCGATGACATGCTCATTGCAAGCGCAAGCATGAAGGAGATCAACAAACTAAAGCGGAAGTTAGCAGAAGAGTTCGAGATGAAAGACTTGGGTCCAGCAAGTCAAATTCTAGGCATGCGAATTTCTCGAGATCGAGCGGCAGGTACTCTAACTCTGTCGCAGGAGAAGTACATCAACAAGGTGTTGGAACGATTTCGAGTGCAAGATGCTAAACCAAGAATCACGCCGCTGGGATCACAACTCAAGTTGTCAAAGGCTCAAGCACCAAAGACGCAAGAGGAACGAGACTACATGGCGACTGTGCCCTATTCCTCAGCAGTTGGCAGTCTCATGTATGCCATGGTATGCACTCGACCCGACATTGCTCATGCAGTGGGATTAGTGAGTCGTTATATGGGAAATCCCGGTACTGCACACTGGGAGGCAGTAAAATGGCTGCTAAGATACTTGAAAGGCACCTCAAGTATGGCATTATGTTTCAAGAAAGACAGTGCAGGTCTAGAAGGTTTCGTTGATGCAGACCTTGGTGGTGACTTGGATAAACGGAAGAGTACTTCTGGTTATGTATTCACGTGGGGAGGTACGGCTGTAAGCTGGATGTCAAAATTGCAAAAATGCGTGGCACTTTCAACAACAGAAGCGGAGTACGTGGCAATTTCGGAGGCTGGGAAAGAGATGGTTTGGTTACTTAATTTTCTGAAGGAAATTAGAAAGGACCAAGGTTGCAGAGCATTATACACCGACAGTCAAAGTGCTCTATGTCTCTCGAAGAACCCGGAGTATCATTCAAGGACGAAACAGATTCAGCTGAAGTACCACTATATACGTGAATTGGTAGATGACGGGACCTTGTCGTTGAAGAAGATCGCAGGTGCAGAAAATCCTGCGGACATGCTCACGAAGGTTGTCACCACAGATAAATTGAGGTTATGCACTACCTCAGTTGGGCTCAACCACTAGTCAAGTGGGAGCTGTAGCTGGCCTATGGAAAATTGTTTGGAGTAGAGAAGATGCAGAGGAAATTGGGGACACTGAGATGTTGTTACCAATTTGTCTTCAAGTGGGAGATTGTTGAGGTCTAAAGACAACTTGGTCATTGTTGTGATCAAATTGAACTTGTCCACCAAGTTGACAATTTGTGCATAGGTTGTTATCAAATTGAACTTGTCCACCAAGTTGACAATTTGTATGATAGGTTGTGATCAAATTGAACTTGATCACCGAGATGTTCTTAGGCTATATAAAGAGGCTACCTCTTGTATGATAAATATAAGAAAAAGCTTGTAACTCTCTCTTCTCTATAAGAAATATAGGCCAGTAGGTTTTTTGCGGTTTTTCACCACCTATCTGGTTTTCCACAGATTCAAGTGTTCTTTAATTTCTCTATTTCTTTCTTGCTCACCTCGGTATTGCGTTGTGTTATTGTGCGGCTAACTCTGTCCTTACAGGATGATGCTTAACTCTAAGGACTTGGATCCACGGTGAATCAGGAGAAGAAGTAAGGAAATGCCATGCAAGGCTACCTGCAAAGGCTTGATTTTGTATTAAGGCATCACAGACTCGAAGGCCACCATCTTTTTTAGGATAGACGATCATTTCCCAGTTAACTAAGTGAATTCTTCTATGATCTACAGAGGAGCCCCAAATAAAACCACGAATGGTTTTATTGATAGAATTAGTTGTTGTTTTTGGTAAAGGGAAACATTGCATAATATGGATAGGTATAGAGGAGAGAACAGATTTGGCAAGTGTGATTCATCCTGCCAAGTTTAACATTTTTTATTTTCATATGCTAAGTTTAGTTGTGATTGAGTTTAGGATTGGTTGGAAATCTAATGATGATGGCTTACGCTTTAGGATAGGAAACCCTAAATATTTGCCTAGGTGCAAGAAATATCTAAGATAGAACATATTTGGTGAGTCAGGTGATTTGGGCAAGATTTGGAAAAGAAATTTTTTTATTCAAGCATATTAACTATCAAACCACTAGATGAAGCAAAGGACTTTAGAACCATATTAATTGATTGTGCATTTTTCTAAAGAGACCTCAGCAAAAAGGAAAACGTCATCAACAAAGAGTGTGTGTGAGATTAGAGGTCCAGAATTGGAAATTTGAATTGGTTTCCAAGGCCAAGTGAGATATGATGTTGGATGAGCATGGATAAAAATTTCATGCCTAAGATAAAAAAGTATGATAATAAGAGATCACCTTGTTTGATTCTCCAAAAAAAAAATGAAAAATAAAAATAATGATCATTGATTTTATAGTAATAACAAATAATATTTATGAATCTTATTAAAATTTTATCTTTAATTAACTTTTTAACTATATATATTTTACTATTTTAGTTAAAAAGGCGTTGCTCTGATAGTAAATATTTTCACTTATGATTGAAATGTTAGAGTTCAAGACACGATAGAGACGAAAGTTATTTTTTATAATATTAAGATAAAATAAATTTTGATAAATCAAAAAGGATTTTTATACATATTGCAAAGTCATTTGAATTTTTCTATAATTTATTAAAATATTTTAAAAGGATAGTAAAGCACTGTAAAATATTATAAAAATTAATAAAAGATTGTATACTAATATAAAATACTTTTAAAATGTATAAATAATTATATATTATAAGATTATTATAATATATGCATTCGCATCAAATATATATATATATATATATAAAGTATGTTTATCCTCTTTATTTTGCTTATATATTATTATTTGGTTGGTTTGTTTTACTACTTAAAAATGTAACTAATGTTATTTTTTAAAAATAAAAAATAAATTATAAAAAAACCTTTTAAGAATAGAAAGGTATGTTGCTTTTGAAAATAAGTTATTTACAAAAATAGGAATTACTATTCAAATGTAATTAATGTTATTTTTTAAAAATAAAAAATAAATTATAAAAAAAAATTAAGAATATAAACTTGCGTGGGTGTGTATGCAATTCAAAAGTTTTTTTAAGATTATCACATCTGACGAACCCCTTATTATTATTTTTTTAAGATTATTATTTATATAAAAAGGATAAAGCAATTTTTTTATTAAAAAAAAAAAAAAAAAATATAATATATATATATATATATAATATATATATATAACTTTGGTTTGTTTAGTTTTTTTATAAGTATTTTATGAAATTGAGACTATTATAATATTTGGATGACAATGACATAAAAAATTCACGAAAATAAATAAATAAATAAAAGTTGATGGCCCTAAATTTTAATACACAACTGGCTTACTTTTTCAGTTTTTCCTTTTTCTAAAAATAACTTGATTTTTATTTTTATTTTATTTGCAAAACATAAAAATTCTATTTATACATTCATTTTCTGATTAATTATTTGTTTACCAAAAAATACAGAATATAATCTTACTCACGAATTAATAACTTTCATTATCTTCGATACTTTTTTTTATAGTACTAATAAGCTTTTTTATTAATATTATTATTTCTTTTGATACCGTACATATTAAACTTTATTTTAAAAAATAGAGTAGTTTTTGTTAAGATATTTTCTATTTTTATTGTGTATTTAGGGAATTTCGTTAGACTATAATTAAGGGATTTAGTTAGACTATAATTAAGGGATTAAGGGATTTGGTTAGACTACAATTAAGGGATTAAGGGATTTGGTTATTATTGCTTATATATATTGTATTTTTGTTCAGCTATAACATATATATAAAAAATACTTCAAAAATTCTCTTATTTTTTTTGTCATGGTATCAGAGCCAAAATACTGAAATCATCTTGTGTCCAAAGAGATCTGAATCTGCTTACAATACCTCGGTTGGTTCTTTAAATGTCTGGTCGATCTGCTATTACTCCTGAAATGATTCAACAAATGATAGTTTTTGCTCTTTCCACTTTAGGTCTTTAGGTAACCAAAATACAATATATATATATATATATTATAATATATATATATTATATATATATACACGCAATAATACTAAACAAATCTCTTGATTTTAGACTAACTAAATCTCTTAATCTCTTAATTATAGTCTAACCAGATCCCCTAAATGATACAAAATATCTTGACAGTTTTTTTCATGTCCTAAAAATATAATAGACAAAATATTATTTGATGTGATAAAAACAATGTGTAGCTTCTTATATATAAATTTTTTTTTATTTACAAAAAATTGTTACTCTCACAATTAAAATTTTTTTAAAAAAAATATTACCTAAATACAAATAAAAATTACTACATTTCTTTTAAAACTAAATACAATTATAATTCCAATACCAACCTGAGACATAATTAAATTTCATTACAAATTAATATATTTTTTCTTATCATCATTAATGAGACCCACAAACATAAATATAAGTTGACTTCCAAACCACATTTTAAGGATGATTTGTTCATAGATACATAAATTATGGATGTAATGAATCTTTTATTTAGTTATAATTATTTAAAAGTGCATCCAATTTTATAAAAACATTTATTAATAACAAAACAAAAACTTTCCTATAATTAATTGTATCCATTCTTAACTAATACTAGGAATTAACTTATTGCAATATATAGTAATCATTCAATAAATACACTTAAACAAACACACAAACAAATGTAACATATAAGTAAGAATTAATTAGCTAATAAATAGATAATTAAACATACATTTATTACTTAAAAAAAGTCAAAATATATTTATTACTCAAAGATTTGTCTTAAAAAACCTAAATAAAAGGTTTGACCAAGAGTTGACTTTTGAATTTTATTTTTCCTTTTTAGGATGATTTGATTGAGACATAAGATAATAATAAGAAGAAGAAAAGAAAAAAAAAAAAAGAAAGAAAGAAAAAGAGTAGCAGAAGATAAAAACTCATAGACAGATAGATAGATAGATCCAACTCCTCCAATTCCCCAAATACCAACCTATGTAACCCCAAACAAAGTAAAGTCCTTTTTTTTTTTTTAAATTAATTAATTTATTTATTTATTAATTTTTTAAAGGTTTTGTAACCCCCCATCCTCTCCTTCTCCCACTCCCCTCAAAACTATTCAGACACTAATTTGAAGTATCTTTCGAAAGTACCATGATTTTTTCTTGAGGTAAACTTAAGCTTGCTTTCTCCATTTCTTTTTTTTTTTACTTTTTTTTGGTTGTTAATGAGTATTTCCACTCACAAATTGAGTTCTACTGGCAATTGATTCATACACATATTTGTCATTGAATGATCTATATAGATCTGCATTGTTGATAAGCTTGAATTATTTCACCTGGGCTTTCACCTATGTGAAGAATTATCCTTTTTTTTTTTTTTTTTCTTTTGTCTTCTCCTATTGGGTTTTTCCATTTTTAGGGGTACGAATAGGAAAATGAGCTGGCAAAGTTGAAAATTTTGGAGCTTAGCTGAATTTTGATGATTTCTATACATGGCAAGCAATAGGGTTGTTAGTCTTGCATTCCGAAGTTTAGATTTTCTGGAAGCCCTGTGAATTTCATCATCTATTTGACTAGGGATCATTTTAATCGGATTATCTTTGATGCTGCGTCATACCGGATTTTAAGGAGCTACAGTATTTTTTTGTATTTTGGTGGGTTTCGATGCTTGGTTAGTGGATAAGCTTCAAATGCAGGCTCTACAAGCTGTTTACTTTGAGTTTTTCGGATAATTACTGGCCGTTTCTGTTATCCCAAAGAGCCCACATACACCAGTAAAGATCTGTGCCTTGTAAGCCTGACAATGTGAAGAAATATCGCTGTCCCTTTTAAAAAATATTTATGGTTATTTCCATCAATGTAGTGGAAGTAAGATTTTACTTTCCAAATTTACTGTTTACTGCTAATTAGTTGGGTTCTGGGGTGGATTATCTTTTTCAGTTGAAAATTGTGGAGCTGGTGGCATTGGAAAATTTTCTTTTTCTTAGATAATTCAAGAGAGTGAATTCTTTGAGCTCGCTCAAGTTAGCAATTTTTAAGGTAAGTATTTGGTTGTTGGGATGGATTTTTATGCATCTAGAACTTGAACTTTTAGTAGGTGCCAAGTCAATCTCATAATGAGTGTTTCCCATCAGTTATAAAGTGTATTTTTAAGCTGTTCTATTAATAATTTCTTAATGAAACTAAGATAACATATTGGGTTGTTTCATTATTAATCAATCCATTATTTTTCTTTTTCTATTTTAGGAGTTTCCAATCTTGGCAATTAATCCATGTGATAATTGATGTGTAGTTGACAGATAACAGATTGGCATATTCTTATCTCCTTTGCTTTACTAGATTTAGTGCACATGCAACCTTGTATGAGTACATTTATGTTTAAAGCTAAGCAATTTGAGCTTGGTGAGATGACATAGATAGCTCAACTGTACTTCAAGAAGAAAGCTTTACATATGTGCTAAGCAAATAAGTGATCCCTGCAACTGTGCTTTGTGGTTATGGATGTCACTCACATTAACAGTGTGGGTCCATAGCAGACTATTTATTTTTCTTCTTCTGGAAGTATGCTCTTAGAGTACTTCTAAAGGTTCTAACTTAACTAATTTTATATGAAGAATCAATGTTTCTCATCATGTATTTCTTGATAAATGATACAACTGTGTGTACTTTGTTTGCATTAGTCAATTTGATACTCTCCACAAATGAGACCAATAAGAGATTTTGTGATTAATGGCAGATTCTTTAAAGAATTCATAATTTGAAATAGATTTTCTAGTGTTAATGCTATATTTCTATTAAGAACGGGTGCCTGCTTCCTTAAGGGTCCTCATATTTACTAGTGCTCCTTCCATGTAGTAGTGGTGATTCTTTTGTTTCTTCTTACAATGCCCAACAAAAATTTATCTTTTTCACTTACAATAATTTCTACTTGTGTTTTCATTTTTACCTTCAGATTATGTTTGGAAAGTGCTAATATCTCAGTAATTTTTATCAGACTTTATCTCACTGAGTTCGGTGACAGTCGTTGTGGATAAATTACAAATTGAAATGGCTGGGTGTATTCTTTTGTCTGTCTATATTTATTTTTCCTACCATGTTGTGGGCATGCAAATGCTCTCTCAGAACAATTTATCTTTTTTACTCTTCTGCTGGCTTCAACTTTAGTTAGAGAAGACAAGCAGGCGCCAAAGGAACTGTTATTCAATCTGGTATTATTATAGAAAACCATTTTCTGCTGTACCTTATGTGTGTTTTACCTCAATACAAAATGTAGCTACATAAATTTCCATTTACAAGTTGCAACCTCTTTGTATCTTGTTCTCTAAGTGGACACTGTTGGTGACCAATGCATGGTTTCTGTTGACTTGTGAACTGTACTTACTTTGCAGGCCTGAAGTTCAAAGGGCTGCACTGCTAGAATTATGGGTGTCTCAGGAAAGTGGATTAAAGCATTGGTTGGATTAAAGAAGCCAGAAAAATCACATTCTTCTGAGAAGGATGAAAACGTGAGTAATTAGATTCTCCCGATCTCTTCCTCTCATCCTTCCTTTCTTGTTCAGGATTCCTATGTTGAGAAAGAAGTAGAGTAGGTAGATAAGGTGAAAAGTGGGATAGAAAGAATTTGCAATGCCATGTAGTAAAGGGAAGAGTCTGATGATGTTTTGCTTGAGCTTCCTTAAATCAGACATTCTTCTATGCTTATGTAAACAATAGAGAAGTTCAGTATTGATTGGTCTTTTTTGAAAAAAGAAAAGAAATCTTCATATTGGAAGAATGATAAGTACAGTTTTAATGTATGCAAACTGAGAGATAATAGTAATGCATATAAAAATATTGGAAAGATGTTCTGGAACATTGGTTCTATTTTTACTTAAATTTTTGTCAAGTAAATGTGAAAAGTTTCTTCTGTAAATGTTCCTTATTCATGCTACATTGTAACTTGTCTTGTGGTTGTCATTTGAGGCCATCTTATTATATTTAATATTGATTATGCTTCCTGAGCTTATAGAGTCTTATATTCCTGATCCAATTGTTTCAGAGAACTGGGGCAACTGGAAAGTTTTGGCATCGAAGAAAGCATTCAGTTGAGTTTGACGCTGATTTGCTTCAGGAAGAATTAAATCAGGATGCTGCTAGACCAGTTGAAGACGCTGACGTACCTTCATTCTCAGAAGCTGCTTGTACTCCATCTAGTTCAGTTCAAGTTCAGGATGCAGGTCAAATTCAACAACAGAGAGAAGAATGGGCTGCAACACGCATCCAAACAACCTTTAGGGGATTCCTGGTAAGGTTTTTATTTTTATATTTTTGTTTATTTATTTATTTTTTTAAAATTATTGCGACCAGTTTATCATATTTAGTGAGCAACAATTGTTTCTCTATCAGTCTCTTTTTCTTCTGGGGTTAACATATTCTTGATTGCATCCTTTGTAACTGAGCCTAAAGTTTCAGATTTTAAATGACTTGTTATTGATTCGCTTGTTTATGAGCAAACCAAGCCAGCTAAATGATATAGAGATAAGAAAAATTCTTCTTTCTTGCTTAATTAAAGCCTTGATTACTACATTGGTATTGGCTTTACATTGTCAATGTTGGAAGAATTTGATTTCTTGAACTAGTACTATGTGCCAATGTTTTGGGGAAAAGGGAAGAAGCTATCTGATCTTCTTTTTAGCTTCTCGACCTCTTCTATCTGAGAAACGGAAATCACCTAAGATTATGAATGTAGTAGATTTTTCTTTTTCTTTTTTCTTTTTCTCATTTTTTTTAAGCTTACCTCTAACAGTTGGGAATTTGATGAGAAGTTGCATGGTTTTGTGGCTACTTTTTGGGCTAGAACTTAAGCCATCAATCATCTCTACGTTGTATGTAAACATGGTACAACTTTAACTGTACATTTTTGTCATAGTAAAGAGTCTTTTGTAACATGTATAGGCACGTGAGTAGGATAACTACCACCCCAAAAAACCTGAAAACAATGTCAAAAGGGTAAAAAAAAAAGGAACTGCCAGAATAATGTAACCAGTGGACAATATAAACAATGAACTCTAATATGTACTGGTTATCCTATAAAGGAAAATTTAGATGTCTTATTTTTTGTTTTGTGTAGTGCTTTTGTGGCTGTCTGCCTGAAAGCTCTTGGTACTACAATGATCTCTACTGGTATTCTTCGAACCTATGAGACTTTTATAGCCTTTATTGGCATGTTGATGCTTTCTACTTGTAAGGCTTACAAATTTTGTGCTTATTTCATCCTTTTATATGGCTTGAACCCTTAAAAGAAGTCATTTCCTTTTATAATGTAGCACTTGTAATGTAAATGCTTTATAAATCTTGACTGGGATCAATAATCTTTTTAGGTTTCCCTTTGAATTTATGAGAAGCAGCTTTTGCATGCAACTTTTCTAGAAATATATTTGAACTTGGCTAAGCATTCTGATTTTAGAAAATGTTCTCCTGATGATTATCAGGCTAGGCGAGCGCTACGAGCTTTAAAGGGACTGGTGAGACTTCAAGCACTTGTTAGGGGACATGCTGTAAGAAAGCAAGCTGCAATTACCCTTCGTTGTATGCAAGCTCTAGTAAGAGTTCAGGCCCGAGTCCGAGCAAGGCGTGTTCGTATGGCCCTGGAAAGTCAAACAAGCCAACAGAAACTTCAACAGCAACTTGAACACGAGGCTCGTGTTCGGGAAATAGAAGTATGCAACATCTAGATGTATTTCTGAACAATATGGAATAAAAAATTAAAAGCAACCTAGTTTACCTGTCGTGCAATGTCGTTATTGAAACTGTTTGATCATTATCGGTATTCTTATGGTTATTTTTTAGGCTTTTCTTAGTGTTACAAGATTTTTATTCTATGCTATTATGAATTTTTCTCTATGCTATTATGAAACTGCTCTAACTATTAATTATCTTTTGTGGTTAATAGGAAGGGTGGTGTGACAGTGTTGGATCTGTTGAAGAAATTCAAGCCAAGTTAATTAAGAGACAAGAGGCAGCAGCAAAGCGTGAAAGGGCAATGGCATATGCTTTGGCTCACCAGGTAACTATTATATTCTCCCATATAAGGTATATTATGATGCTTGTAAGAGCCGGAAATTTTTCTCAAATTTCAAAAGATCCCATAATATAATTTTGTTTTACATTCAGTGTTGGAAAGGTTAGAAATACATAAATGGTTATGGTAAAATGATTAGTTATCACGCCTTCTAAAGGTGGTGTTTGGGAAGTTCTATGCATGCTTATCTTGTTTCTTTTAAAGTGTAAAAAGAGAGAAAAAGGAAAAAAAGGTGTTCATCATGCGTGGTTAATAGCAATCACCTTTCCTTGAACCAAAAGGGTAAAAATATGTTATTGATAACTTACTCCTTTCATTGCACTTTATATGGCAGTATTTCAGCCCACATGTTATTTTATATGCATATGATAAAATGAAAAACATGTCAGCTAGTGTGCACAAGAAAACAAAAAGGAAAGTAGAGTTAATACTTTTTAGGTTCTTTCCCTTGCCTTTTTCACCAATCCCTCTTCCCTCTTATGTTCTTCCGGTAAATTAGGTCGCAAAATATGTTAGTCTGGCTTAAAGAAGATTGCTTTCTGCTGCAGTGGCAGGCTGGATCTAGACAGCAGGCTACACCTGCTGGATTTGAACCAGACAAAAGCAACTGGGGCTGGAATTGGTTGGAAAGATGGATGGCTGTTCGCCCGTGGGAGAACCGCTTTTTGGACATTAATCTCAAAGATGGAGTTATGATCCGTGAGAATGGGTCAGCTGACGAAAAGAGTGCAACCAGGCCACAGGTAAAGGCTACTAGCAAGAAAGCTGTTGCTTCAAACCATCAGAACGAGAAAATTGGGCCGTCTCGTTCAAGCATGAACTCCAACTTGTCAAATGAGAAAACAGCTACATCTCATTCTGATGGTTGTAGCTCATCACCAAATAAGTCAGCCAGCAAGCTAGACGGACCTTTGGCAATGTCTGGCAAACCAAGGGCTAAAGTTCTAGAAGATTTAATTGAAGGTGCTAGTTCAAAATCAAATATTATTTCGAGGTCACATAGCAATCCCAAAGAAAGATCATCAGCAAATCTGGATAAGCCAGTAAAGAATAGACTATCGCTACCTAGTGGTCAGTTGCTCTTACTCTCTCACTCTTACTCTTTCTCTCTCTTACTGCTCCCTATGCAATTAGTGGAAATACTTTTGATTCTTTAATCAACACTAATTGAATCAATCCTCATAACTTTATCGTTATTTGACTTGGATCAGGGCAAGGTCTAGGGCCTCTGACCAGTAGACAACCTGCTAGAAACGTCGTCAAGAAATCTACGACTGTACAAAAGAAGCCGGCTAAGGATAAAGCAAAATCAAATACAGATGATCAGAAAGTTACAAAATTGGCTTCACAAACAGCAGATCAATAGTCTGAATATTCAAACTTGACCTTGCAACACTTGCATCATTCCTGAATTCAAGCTTTTTTCTAGTCTGTCTGTACATTCTGGCGCTTCTCTGAAAGACAATGGTCTGTGATTCAGTGGCTATTTGTTTGGTTATACTGTGAGGACAGAATTGGGAGGTGAAAGGTGTTGGTTTGAAAGAAATAAACTTTTATGGTTGTTCAGAGTTCATTAAAGGCTGTTGTAATGATAATATGGTAAATTATTGTCTCAATTTTTTCAGCAAATGTTCTTTTGTTTATTTTCTGTGTAGGAAAAGGTTGTTCAATTATTTTGTGTAAGTGAGAGAGACTCGTGATTTTAACAATCTTGGTAAAAGGTAATGTAAGTTTTGTGTGTTGTAGGAATGTTTATCATTTTACTGATACCTTTTTTTTGTCTATCTGGATTTGGTAAAATCTAAATCTAAACTTTTGCTTCAGACAAGAGTTGGTCTAATGTAATGTTTGTTTAGTTTAATTTGAACTTAGACAAAATGTCGAATTTATTTTTAATTATCTTATTTTTATTCTCCAAAATCATTATTTCCAAAAATTTGATTCTTAACTAGTAAAGTGATGCAAAAAAATTAAATAAGTCAATTTTATTATAGGGTAAATTATTTTGGTAACACCTAAATTTATATTAGGATTTTTTTTTTCTCCTACTTTTATACTAGAATATTTTTTTTTTGGATATATCGAGATTTGGCTCTTTTAGATATATTCCTGGCTCATTAATGAAATTCTCTCTTTTTAGAGCCAAAATAGTAGTACAATCATTGTCCAGATTTCTCCCTCTATCATAGAAACGAAAAGAGACAAAGATGTTTAGCCAATTTTACTTAGGTTATGAAGCAACCATTTTCCTATCAAAGGTAATATGATACATTGACAAAATATAATTATCTAAGAGCAAGTTTCTATTTAAAGCAAGAGTGTTTTCTTTGCCATTTAATGGAACTATAATCCCCTTTTAATAGAAATAATTACATTTAAGGAATCACCCTCAATAATAAGATTTGTAATTTCAAGTTCCGTCTCAAAGCTTGGAGGGCTACTCCTACTTCAGCTGCAAACGAGGATGAGGCCATGGAGCAATCGGTCCAAGCTTTGACAGTATTGCCACTAGAGTTTAGACAATGATGCCTGATGTGATCTTGGCGTCTTCAAAGGTGGTAGTGTCTAGAATTGAGCTTCCACTTAGGTTAGGTTGAATGCTTCTGTATTTTTTTTTTTATATAAATGAATATATATTAAAATAAAAAAATTACACAAATGAATGACCAAAAGTCATTTATAGTAAAAAGCACCAGCTTAAGTGGTGCAACAAAAAACACCTAACCTAAAGCTAGGTGATGCAGATAAACTCAATATAAACATTTTAGGTGAGTCAGAAAAAACAGTAAACAATTATAACAAAACATAACATAAAAAAATAACATAACTTCTATCTAAATCTTCGGTCTTCAAGCTATAATTTGCAAACTTCTTATATAAAGAGAGTTCAATTTTGTCTATTTTCTTGATCAGTAGACTACTTCGTCCTGGGTGCATCAAAAATTTCATAGAATACCTAAAAAGAAGCCAAAACACGAACAAGGAGCCCAAATCAAGTTCGGGTTTAAAAAAAAATTCTTTTTAAAGAAAAAAAATAATGAACTGATAGAAGATGTAAAAGAGAGAGGAAAAAATACCAAAGAAATTACAAAATACAAAAAAATACAATGAAGAAACAAAAAAAAAGCAAGAAAACAGCAAAAAACACAGATTTGACCAAGAAAAAAATGTTTAGTCGGAGCTAAATTTCTCCTTTTGTCGGGAGAACCATGTTAAACCAAGGAGGCAACAGAGAAGAGAAGAAGAAAGGAGAAGAAGAGAAGAGGGGAGGGGTGGCGACAGAAGGGAGATAGGGGTTAGGGGTTAGGGTTTGAGTTTGAGAGAGAAGTCTGCATATTGTTGCATCCATGTAACAATTAGACAATTTATTAACTGTTTGGTATAGTGCTTGTGTAGTAGGAATGTTCTTCCGGTCTCAATTTCCTATTACGTGACAACCGGTATAGTTTACAGCTAGAAAATGGGTCATTTTCCTCTTTTCATCTGAATCAATAAGAAAGAGATTATTGAAATCAAGAATTATTAAGACCCATTATGCAGTGTTAAGGTGCTAAAAAGCATCAAGAATTAGGAAGGCAACGCAAATGAGGTGAAGAATTCAAAAGTAAAGAATTCTGGTTAAAGAATTTTGATATTCTTCATATTTTAAATGATGAATTGCACATAATATATACAAGAATGACTGTTATACTAGTCCACATGAAAAAAAAATAGAGTTTTTTTTTTTAATTAGGAATCCCACTAATTAGGAAAAAAATACAAAATCTAATTAAGGAAAAGAAAAGAAAAATAAGTAACTTCCAAACACATAATGATATGCTATTTTCTACACTCCCCCTCAAGTTGGGTTGTATATATTATACAAACCAAGCTTGGAGTTCAATTCATCAAAGTTGATCCTTGGAAGTGCTTTGGTAAGAATATTAGCAATCTGGAGTCTTTGTTGGAACATAATTTAACTAACAATTCTATTGTTGACCTTCTCTAATATGAAATGCCGATCAATTTCAATGTGTTTAGTTATGTCATGATGCACATGATTTTTAGCTATACTAATAGTTGTTTGACTATCATTGAACATCTTGATTGTGTCCTTTGTCTCAACCTTAAGCTCCCTTAACAATCTTTGAAGCCAAGTCCCGCACATATTCCTAGTGCAATTGAACCATATTCTGATTCTGCACTGCTCCGAGAGACAATTGCTTGCTTTTTACTTCTCCAAGTAACAAGATTACCCCAGACGTATGAACAATAACCAATGATTAATCTTCTCTGACTCATCTCTCCTGTTCAACTTGCATTTGTGTATATCTCAACCTCACGTTTTTTAGATCTTTTGAAGAGTAAACATATCCAGGAGTAATCCTCAAGTATCTCAAAATTTTGTTCGCTGCTTCCATATGATCCTCCCTTGAATTATTCATGTGTTGGCTCACTACACTAACTGAGAATGCAATATTAGGTCTTATGTATGATAAATAGATTAACTTATCCACACGTCTCTAATATTTTCCTTAGTCAACTAGACTACTTTTTTCACTTATGTTTGACTTTTTTGTTGGGATCCATAGGTGTATCAGTAGGTTTACACCTCATCAAGAATGTTTCCTTTAATAAGTCCAAGATGTACTTTCTTTGACATATGAAAATTCTCTCCTTAGATCGAGCTATTTCCATTCCCAAGAAGTATCCAAGAGTTATAAGATCCTTGATCTCAAATTATGTTGTTTGAGTCTGATAATTTCTTCCGATTCATCACCTATCAAGATGATATGATCTACATATACTATCAGGATAACTATCTTACCACTGTAATTTGTTTTAATAAAAAGTGTATGAACATCTCTGAACATTGATTGTATCCATTTGTAATCACAACTCTAGCAAATTTATCAAACCAAGCACAAGGAGATTGCTTCAAGCCATATCATGACTTCTTCAACTTACAAACTATTTTGTTGTTCGAATTGTTCTGTAACCCTAGAGTATACTCATGTAGACTTCTTCATCAAGGTCTCCATTCAAGAAGACATTTTTAACATCAAGTTGATATAAAGCCAGGTCAATCAAGGCTTAATATAAGGGAAAGTAGAACTCTTACAATATTCAAGTTTAGCAACATGTGCAAAATTTTCATGGTAGTCAATCCCATATGATTGTGTAAAGCCTTTGGCAACAAGTCTAGCCTTGAATCTTTTAATACTTCCACCTGCTTTATATTTAATCATGAATATCCACTTGCAGCCTACATGATTTTTACCATGAGGTAATTTTGTAAGTGTCCATGTATCATTATCCTCTAAAGCTCGAATTTCTTTCTCAATTGCTTATTTCCATTTTGGAACTTTTAGAGCCTCTTGGATAGAATTAGGAATCTGCACACTATCAAGATTTTACACAAAAATTCTATAAGATGGTGGCAACCCGTAAGCTACATACCTTTCTGTATGATGATTAGTGCACCTATAGAAAACCTTTCATGTGTGCAATAGGTTGATTTGATTCATCAACCAATGGTACAATAGAGTCATGAGATAGAGAATTCATACCATTACGATCATTGGATGCAGTACAACTTGGTCCTGATTCTTGGCAGTCTCGAGTCCACATAATATCCTCTAAATGCTCAGTGGTTCTTGTCCTAGTATTGTCAAGTTGAGGTGGAGTTGTTCAGTGACAAATTTTGGTTCTTCAAGATAAGTTGGTTGAATGATAGGATTTGGTTTAGATAAAGGAAAAACAGTTTGAGTGTCTTCAACTGAAGGAAGGAAAACAACTTGATTATCTTGGGTCTAAGTATCTTGGAGAAGGTTCTAAATTTCATATTCCCTCAAGTTCTCCCACTGAATTTCAGATTTGGGAAATAAAGATTGATTCTCAAAAAGGTGACATCCATGGAGTTTTGTACTTTCCTAGCACTGGGAGAGTACCACTTGTATCCTTTTTGTTAGAAGAGTAACCTATGAAGATGCATTGGATAGACTTGGGATAAAGTTTGATGCGGTATTGTTGATGAATATGAACAAAGGAGGAACAACCAAAAATCTTTAATGGTAAGTTGGAAGAAAAAGAATAGATATGTGGATAGACTTCCATGAGAACATGATGAGGAGTTTGGTATTTTAGGACTCAACTAAGCATCCTATTAATAAGATATGTAGTAGTGAGTACAGTTTTCCCAAAAACAAATTGGGTACATGATTAAAGAACATAATAGCACGAGCCACCTCAAGTAAATGTCTATTTTTTTCTCTTAGCTACCCCATTTTGTTGGGGAGTATCAACATAAGAGCTTATATGAATAATTCCATGTTTGAAAAAATAAGGACCAAGAATGGAATTAAAATACTCCTTAGCACTATCTATTTTAAGTACTTGAATTTTACTTTGGATTAAGTGGAGATCATGAAATGGAAGGATTGGAAGATGGTGGTTGCTTCAGATTTTTCTTTCATAAGAAATGTCTGAAGAAAAGTAATGGAAAATTGTATTGTGTTTGTTATTGAATAGAATTCTTATGTCTTGTTTACATAGAATAAGGTAATACTTATACATGATATTGTAACTTTATAAGGAAATAAATCAAAATGATTTATTTCCTATTGTATCAAATAACGGTTACTTTCCTATTATATTACAACAGTAACTTGCCTTTCATTCTTTATTTTCACACTCCCCCTCAAGTTTGGCAGTGGGATTGCCAATGCCAAGCTTGCGTAGAACTCCATGGAATACTCGTCCATTGACTGCTTTTGTGAGGATGTCAGCCAATTGGTCTTCAGATTTGATGTATGGCAGACTGATAGTACCATCTTCCAGTTTCTCTTTGATGAAATGCCGATCTACCTCTATATGTTTGGTATGATCGTGTTGGACTGGATTTTCAGATATACATATTGCTGATTTGTTGTCGCACATTAAAGCGTATGGTCTTTCCTGGTTGATTCCAAGTTCACTTAGTAGTTTTTTAACCCAGATGAGTTCTGCAATTCCTTTAGCCATGCCTCGAAATTCTGCTTCGGCACTTGAAAGGGCGACTACCTTCTGTTTTTTACTCTTCCAGGTGACAAGGTTCCCTCCAACTAGTGTAAAATATCCGGACGTTGATCTTCTGTCAACTTGATTGCCAGCCCAGTCCGCATCAGTGTATCCATGCACATCAAAAACTTGATTGCCTGCCCAGTCTGCATCAGTGTATCCCTGCACATCAAAAACTTGATTGCCTGCCCAGTCTGCATCAGTGTATCCCTGCACATCAAAATTTTTGTTATTTCTAAAGAATATTCCATGATCATATGTACCTTTTAGATATCGAAGGATCCTTAGAGCATCTTCCATATGTGCAGCCTGAGGTTTGTGCATGAACTGGCTAACTATTCCGACCGCATAGGCAATATCTGGTCTGGTGTGTCCAAGATAGATCAATTTCCCGACAAGTCTTTGGTATTTCCCCTGGTCACAGGTTGATGTTTCTTCTTCGATCTTCAAACCATGATTTACGATGATTGGTGTCTCGGCTGGCTTGCAGTCCATCATTCCTGCCTCTGCTAGTATGTCCAGGATGTATTTCCTTTGGGATATGAAAATTCCTTCTTTGGAGCGTAGAACCTCTATCCCTAGGAAGTATTTTAGGCCCCCTAGGTCTTTCATTTCAAATTCTTTGAATAAGTTGGCTTTCAAGCAAGAGATCTCGTCTGCGTCATCTCCAGTTATGATCATATCATCAACGTAGATTATCAAGCAGGTTATCAGTCGTCCTCGTCGTTTTAGGAAGAGGTGTGATCGGAGTGACTCTGACGATACCCATACTTTTTCATTGCTATAGTAAATCTTCCAAACCATGCTCTTGGTGACTGTTTTAGTCCGTAAAGTGCCTTCTTTAATTTACAAACTTCATTTCTTCCAAAGTTCTTGGTGAATCCGGGGGGTGCTTCCATGTAAACTTCCTCTCTGAGTTCCCATGAAGGAAAGCGTTTTTAACATCGAACTGGTGTAGGGCCATTCCATATTAGCAGCTATGGACAAAAGGATTCGGATTGTATCGATCTTTGCTACTGGACTGAAAGTCTCAGAATAATCCAGTCCATATGTCTGAGTGTAGCCTTTTGCTACTAATCGTGCTTTGTATCTTTCAACTGACCCATCAGCTTTGTGCTTAATTGTGAAGACCCATCTGCAACCAACTGGACGTTTTTTTAGGAAGTAAACATTTTTCCCAAGTCTCATTTTTTTCTAGTGCTGCCATTTCGGTTTCCATTGCTTGTTGCCATTCTTTATTCCTTGTGCCTCTTGTATATTTCTAGGCAATTTTTCCGAATATAGTTTTGTCATGTATGACTTTGCTTCCTAGTCATTTTCCCTTACTATATTGGAGACAGGGTATCTTGAATTTTGGGGCACATGTTCCGGACTGTAACGTCTTGGAGGGACTCCTCTATTTTGCCTTCGAGGAAGGTTGTATGTACCTGTATTTTCAACAACTTCTTGCATGTGGGAGTTAGTAGCAGGAAGATCAATTGATTTTTCAGTAGCAGCGGAAACATTATTTGAAGTAGTACTTACAATATTACCTTCTTCGATAGGACTGCCTGAAGAGGACTCTTGTGTCTGGGCAATGGGTAAGATGGGTTCTCTACTAAGGTAGAGATCATTGGTAGAGAAATCGAGTGAGTCAGTTTTTTGTTTCTCCCATTGAGCACGAGATTTGTAAAAATATTCAGTTTCGACGAAGTCGCAATCCATAGTGGTGAATATGCGTCGGGTAGGGGGGTGATAACACCGATAACCTTTTTGATGTACCCCGTACCCTATAAAGACGCATTTTAAGGCACATGGGTCAAACTTAGACCGTTGTGATTTTGGAATGTGAACAAAGACGGAACAACCAAAAATTTTGGGAGAAATAGTTTGAAGAGGAGACTGAGTTATATTTTTATTAAAGGTGTCAAGGGGGGTTTTGAAGTCAAGAACTTTTGTTGGCAAGCGATTAAGGAGGTGAACTGCAGTAGCAACTGCCTCTGGCCAAAAAAAAGGTTGGGACATGTGATTCAAGTAAAAGTGCTCGTGTAATTTCCAAAATTATGCGGTTTTTCCTTTTGGCCACCCCATTTTGTTGGGGTGTGTTTGGACACGAAGTTTGATGAATAAGGCCGTTGTTGTGAAAAAATTGTTGCATGGCTTGGTTCACAAATTCCCCACCATTATCGGATCGGAGAATCTGAATAGGCTTTTGGTATTGTGTGGAAACCATTTTGTAAAACATTTCAAATTTTGAGGGTACCTCTGATTTTGATTTTAAGAAATAAATCCAAGTCATACGAGTGTAATCATCAATAAATAAAAGAAAGTATGTAAAAGAGTTTCGTAAACCAATAGGGGCGGGGCCCCAAACATCAGAGTGTACCAGTTCAAAGATATTTTTGCTTTTAGAATTACTTAAAGGAAAATGATTACGATGGCTCTTGGCCAAAACACAAGTATCACAATGTTCCGGGAGAGGTAATTTAGGAAATAATCTTTTAAAATAACCTGAGGAGGGATGTCCTAAGCGTCGATGCAAAAGCCAACTTAGGGAGGGCCCTTTTGTTTGAAGGGCAGTGCCAGAGGTAGAAATATCGCTAACGTAGTAGAGCCCATCTTTCTCAATGCCACGCCCAAGTATCCTCTGAGTCAGGATGTCCTGTATGATGCAAAAACGGGGATATAACGAGACAACACAATTTAATTCCTTGGTAAGTTGACTTATAGATAAAAGTTTACAAGTCAAAGAAGGAATATAAAGGCAGTGAGAAATATTAATAGTAGGACTAAGTTTGAGATTTCCTGCCTGTTTTACACGAGCAATGTCACCATTAGCAGTACTGATATGTGAGATTCTCGGGTTTGAAAAAATATCAATATCAGTGATATCATAAGTCATAGTGTCTGTTGCCCCGTAATCAAGGAGCCATTCATTTTCTTTATCGGAAATATTATTCTCAGATTTTGAAATATAGGTAAAACCCTTATTAATTAAATTATTTTCATGAATTAAATGATTTTTATCAAGTGAAGTTGGGTTGGGTCCATTATGAGAAGAATTAAAAATAGAGGAGTTAAATAAGTTGTCTGGGCTGGGGTGTTGAAGCCCAAGCCCAATACCTGATGGGTCGGTATTACCAGATGGGTCGTTGCTTGGATCTGTCGGTGCCTTGGCCGGAGAGGAGATTTCTGGTGGAAGGGGTCCCCGGAAATGATGATCTGGACCTAGATCTGTTGTCTGATCCGAGAGGGTTGGTTCTGCCGACGTCGGTTATGGAGGCTTGTCGCGTGGTGAGCCCCATTCCGAGTCCTTCACTAGCGTCGGCAGACTGTTTGTGGAGGATCTCAATGCGGGCAGATTCTCATCTTAAGGCAGCGTAGGCGGATTCAACACTCGGTAAGGGTTTTTCTTTGAGTAGATCCCGTTTGATCATGTCATATTTTCTATCATTTGTGCCGGCCAAAAACTGATATAGACGTATTTTCTGTTTGTTTGTGTTAAAAATGCCTATGTCCGAGTTGCACGTCATGGGGTTTGGATCGTGCCGATCGATCTCTGACCACAGCCGCTGGAAACTGCTGTAGTAAGTTTCGAGTGTTTGTTCGCCTTGCTGGAAACGCATGGCCTGAACATTGAGATCAAAAATCTGAATTTCATCTTCACCGCTTTTGTATGTTTCGGCAATGCCGTCCCATAGGGCTTTAGCATTCTGATATTCTAGGAATTGGTTGGATAGATCTGGCTCAATGGATTCAAGTATCCATGAGAATACCTGCAGGTCGCCTTGCTCCCATTTCTGAAATTGCGGATCGTTGATATGTGGAGGTGGAGTGGAGTAGGTGATAAAGTGCCATCTCCCTCGTCCCCCAATTGCAATCTTGATTTTTTTTGCCCAAATTGAATAATTTGTATCGATTAACTTGGGTTCAATATGTGGTGCAGAAATGATTTCAACAGGTTGCTGATTTTGTGATTTCAGCATGTTGATCATTTGGTCGAGGGTGAAAGTGGTTGTACTGCCACCCCCTCCCTTTTGGCTGGATTCATCATCGGACATTGTTTGGGCAGATGATGAGTAAAAAAATAAGAACAGATACGATTCTTTTATGGATCGAAATAAAGCTCTGATGCCATGAAGAAAAGTAATGGAAAATTGTATTGTGTTTGTTATTGAATAGAATTCTTGTGTCTTGTTTACATAGAATAAGGTAATACTTATACATGATATTGTAACTCTATAAGGAAATAAATCAAAATGATTTATTTCCTATTGTATCAAATAACGGTTACTTTCCTATTATATTACAACGGTAACTTGCCTTTCATTCTTTATTTTCACAATGTCCATGTTGTTCTTGTATGATCATCTATGAATGTCAAAAACCATCAGACTCCATTTATATTTTTACATTTGAGGATCCCCAAATATCACTATGAATCATAGAGAAAGGATGTGAAAGATTGTATTGTAGGTTAGAGTACACATGTCTAGTATGTTTTGCAAGTTGGCAAATTTCACATTGATAGAAATTAGATTTTATTGATAAATAAATGTGGAAACAACTTTTTAATGTATGCAAAATTAGGATGACCAAGGCGAAAATGTCATAACATGACTTGACTTTCAAACAAGCAGACACTGAATGAGAAAAAAAAATTAAACTAGACTCACAACTTGACAAACGAACTTGTGTACCAAGGAGACTATTATATCTTTGAGCAAATATAGACCATCACGCATTTACCTTCTCTAAATCCACTACCTAAAAAACACAAATATTTCAATAAAATTTAGTCACACATTTTAAGTCATGAGTCAGTTTGCTAATTGAGAGTAGATTGTAGTTTAGTTTTGGAACATAAAGGACAAAGTAAAGATGAAGATCCTTGGTTAATTCAATTGATCTAGTTCTTGCTATTGGTGATAATGATCCATCAACTATTCGGGTTGTAGAGTGGATGGTACACAAGTAGTAATTTTTGAAGACTTTGATGTCTCCGCCATATGATCAGAGGCACCTGAGTCAACTACCCATGGTTTTGAAGACTTTGGTTCATTTGTTTGGATGATATGAGCAAGGATGGTGTACCTTGGTGTGCAAGAAGGCTAGTGGGTGGTTTGATGGGGGATTGTGGTGCTTGAGCAGGGCTAGAAATATGACTAAACATTTTCTGCAACACCTCAATTTGTTCCTTGGTGAATAGACTAAATTCTGCATTTATATCAACTATAATAACATTTTCTCTATTCTTCCTCTCATATCTTCCACTAGAGGGTTTCCAATTTGCATGTTTTCCATGTATTTTTCAGTATGTTTCCTTCGTATGACCAAGTTTCTTAGAATGATCGCACCATGTTCATTCTTTCTTGGGCTTGTAATTATGAGAGGAATTATGAGTGTACAAGGTTGTCCCTTCAATAGACTATGTGGTGTGGTTGTCTATCATCATTAACTTCTTCCTACTTTCCTCTCTTCGAACTTTTGCAAAGGCCTCTCGAATGATAAGACCAAGAAGAAATTTGATGATCATTTTTTGTTCAACAATTTTTTTATACAAGGTAGAATCATCCAAGCACTTCCAAGAATAAGTTCCATACATATCCATTGCAGCCAACAACATGTTAGTGTTAAAATATTCAGTAAATCTTGTTTCTCCTTGTTGTAAATCATACAATCTAGTCTCTATCTCAAATAACTCCGAGGAGTTTTCATAACTAGAGTGGGTTTCATGGGCAGCCTCCCATATCTCCTTGGTTGTCCTAAAGAGTAAAATTTTTTTTTCAACCTTTGTGGTCATGGAATTTTATTAGTCATGACATAACTAATTGATCATCAATTCTACAAGCCCAATATTTAGGATCTATCATTTCTGGGGAAGTTATTTCACCAGTAAGATGTCCTTCATTTCCTCTACCACATATGTACGTGAAGACGGACTGTAACCATTGAACAAGTAGCAAGGAAATGTACCAAGGCAAAGTTTGCCTCTCTGGATGCTGAGACAAGGTTTCAAGAGATATATAGTGATAAGAAGTTTCTGGCAGACCTGGGATTTATCTCAACTGGGATATATAGTGATTTAACTCTTCCCGCAGAATGCAGAACCATGATTCAAACCTTAGGTGGATTTGAACAAGTTGAGATTTGAAAATAATTTTAGGTGGGATTCCTTAGCATTTGTGAATATATTTTTGTGAATTTGAAATATTTGTTAGATGGCTATGTAGTGAAGTGACGTGTGAAGTCAACCACAGTAGGGTTGGTAGTTGTACCTTATCTGAGCACCTGGGGGAGTTCTTCCAGTGGTGAAGGCTAGTTCCAATGATCAAGTATTCCAGCTTCTTCATTTTTGTTTGTATCACTAATGGAAATCAAGATTACTAGCTTGGAAAAGGTTCTCCTTGCCAACATCGTTTATTTGTTCGAATCCAACCCTTAGCCATGGACTATATGCTTTCCTTGGATCCAAAACACCTTCATTACCAGTTACTTTATTGCAACTCTGGTATCCACACTCTAGCATCCACAACAATAACATAAATCACTTGACCTCTCGTATTTGAAGTGGATCCAAGTGATAGTATCATTTCTCCTTACGAGGAAAAAACTGGTTTTAAGAGGTTTAGCAATATTAATGACTCTCTAATTTTGAGGTATTTCCTTTGTATGTTCCTCTACTTGCATTACTATTCAAATGCAAGAAAAAAAGCAACAAAGTTTCATATAGTTTCAACATTATGTATATTCATGCGGTCAAGTGGAAGGTTGTGAGCTTATAACCATAGCTCAGTTTTGCTAAAGTCCACTTACTTTATAAGATGTCCCTATGCCACCTCTGGCGGACAATATGAGATCCCTTAAATGACTCTGAGCTCTTACATAAGACCTGATGGAGATCTTCTTCATTCTAAAATTTGCGAGAGAAAGTGTTCATAGGAGATTTTTAGCCAGTCTTTTGCTCTTCATGTAGCCTCAAAGTTTCATTTTTTTTTAATTTATCCTTCTACATGAAATGATTTTGGTCAAGACAGAGTTATTATAATGCTTTGAAACACTCTGTGGAGTAAATTGGGAGACAGGTTTGAGGATAGAAAGATGTTTTAAGACAATGACAAAAAATAGGATAAAGAAGAATGAGAATGTAAGCAACAAGAATACAAGAAAAGTAGGAAAACAAGGATATGAGAATAAATAGCACATGTCTAGATGAATGAGATAGAAAAAAAGTCTACTATGGAGAGAGACAAGAAAAATCCCTAACCAAGGGAAAAAGGGTACCCTATACAATAAATAATAAATATAATATATATATATATATATAATATAATATATGTCCTTTATTTACAAAATCTTTCCTTAGTTCATGTACTTTTTTTTTTTAACTAATGTGAATCATTAGTTATGGGAGATTAAACTCTCTTTTTTTGTAGAAAAAATAAGATATATTAAGTAGAGATAAAGTTTAAAGTGCCAATAGGTAGAGAATTACAAATAGATAAAATAGGTTCCAAATGATAATAGACAAAATACTAAGGACAAGGAGGGAAATAGGATACAAAAAGAAAAGAGCAATCACAGTCTCCTTCGTCTCTCAAAATAGTTAGGACCCATATCTTGAACAATTAAAGCCCTAATTTCATCTGTTGGTTCCTCCAGAACATGCAGAGCCAAATCACTGTGAATTTTTTCCAATTCCGCAAGGAGGTTCGCTACTTGATTCCCCTCTCTGAGAGTGTGTTGGATCCAGACATGGTAAAGTCTCACCATCATAAATCTACAATCATCAATAACAAAAGAGGACTTGTCATTACTGTTATGTTTAAGGAGCTCTAGAGCCACCTCTGAGTTCAATTCAAGAATAAGATTCAAGAAGCCGTTGTTTATGGCTAAGTTAAGCCCTTCTCAAATAGCAAGTAGTTCCTCCATAAGACTACTAACCCATAGAATTTTCTTGCAGAAGCCTAATTTCCAAGTACCTTTATAATCTCTAAAAATTCCCCCAATACCTCCCCTTCTTGGATTAGGTATTGAGGAGCCATCTGTGATCAACTTAGTGAAATCAGTTGAAGGTGGGAACCACGATACATGCTCAGTAGTAATACGCTTAGAGGGAGTATCCAAGTGACCTGTATAAAAAAGAAATTCAATAGCACAAGATCTGGGTAGGCAAGAGAAATTGTTTGTTAGAAAAAAAAAACATCAACAGGGTTAAAGATGTTGCGGTTAAAGTATTATCAGAGAGACTAGCAAGCAAAGGTGAAGAGGATACTCCATTTTGTTTAAAAAAGGAGGTGAATTGTGTAGAGAGCAATTAGTTTGAAGCCAAGTAGATATAGAATATTCCGTAAAGAAATTTGGGGAAAACTGTTGAATATTTCCAATAGACTTTTAGAAAATTCATAAATGGGAACATTCTCTAAGAATATGGATAGAAGATTCCTCTTCGTTACAGAAGTGACAGAGAGGAGAATTAGCAATGTGGCGTTTGAAGAGCAAGAGACAAGTGGGCAATCTATCAAAAAATAAAATGATCCAAATAAAAAATTTATTCTAGGAAGAGTATGGAGCCTTTTCCATAGCCAAGACAAGTCTGAAGAGGTAGGTGCAAATCATTCTCAATAGATTTAATAAAATTAAAGGCAGAAGCAGTAGAGAATTTGTCATTATTAGCATGAGGCCACATGATACAGTCCATTCTAGGATGAATAAGTAAAAGGATAGATCTGATTTTACTTATGATATCATCAGGAAGCACACAAGGTATATTCTGTAGATCCGAACCCCCTGGTTTAAATAGGTACTAACTATTTTATGATCTTCATTTTCAGGTAGAGGCCCAACAAGAACATTGATAAGAGGTAGATTATTACACCAGGTGTCCTTCCAAAAAGAAGTGGAACAACAGTCACCTATCAAATGAGATAGTCCAAGCTTGCAATAAGCTCATCCCAATCTAAGTCTTTTCCAAGTAAGAGAGAGTAAGCTCTATTATTACCATGATTGATCTGATTTTTGTTATTATACTTATGATGAGGAATAGAAGCACAAAGCGGATTTTTATTAGTGACATTAAATCTCCATGCAAGAGACATAAGAAGAGCCTTATTTATGTAGTTAGCTTGTGAAATATGGATGCCCTCCTTTTGATAATCAGCACAAACACTATTCCAATTAATAGTATGAAATTTTCTTTTTTTATCATTAGAACCCCCAAAAAAAATTCTAATGTTTTTGTCAAGAGTTTTAATAGTAGATGCTGGGAGTTTGAACATGTGCATTATGTGAATATGAATGTTAGAAAGAGTACTCTTGATGAGAAGAGCTCTTCTTGGGAGAGAAAGAAATTTGTTCTACCAAACCTGTAATCTATTCTTCACCTTATCAATAAAAAAACTGAAGGAAGATTGTTTAACTTAGAGGTGGATTGTGATACCACATCCCACATCGATAAGTGAAGTAAGTATGCAATGGTATGTAAGAATGTGCCTAGGTACTCATAGTCAACTCGGAGTATTCCTTTTGCTATAGTAAGGACAATACCAAGTAGTTGATTATGGGAATTGTCAGGCCCATAGTTGCGGCACGAGCTCGAGGGCTTGGGTCGCGACAATTGGTATCAGAGCAAGTAACTAGCCTGGACTATGGGAACTAAATGCTACACTCGAGGGTGAGAGCCTGGACTATGGGAACTAAATGCTACACTCGAGGGTGGGAGCCACCTCTAGAATCTCGGACGTCTACTGGTTGATCTTGGGTCGAGGCCTATTATGCTCGAGTGGGCCCTAGCGAGGATGCTAGGCCTTAAAGGGGGGGGGAGTGAATGTGATACCATGTCCCACATCGATAAATGAAGTAAGTATGCAATGGTATGTAAGAATGGGCCTAAGTATTCATAGTCAACTTGGGATATCCTTTTTTGTATAGTGAGGACAATATCAAATAGTTGATTATGGGTATTGTCAGGATCAGAGTTGCGACACGGGCCCAAGGATCTGGGTCATGATGAGAAGAGCTCTTCTTGGGAGAGAAAGAAATTTGTTCTCCCAAACCTGTAATATGTTCTTCACCTTATCAATAAAAAAATAGAGGTGGATAACGAAAAATCAAGATAGGAGCCCAAATTAGAAATTATAGGGATGCTAAAGGTAGAAGAGAACATATTAAACTCTTTCTTTTGTAACGTTTTATACTTGTCTTTTTTACTCTTCAACTTAAGTGATGATGGTAAAGACTTTGACATTTTTCATATCATACCATTATTCTAATTTGAACCGTTTACAATTTTACTTATAATCTATAAATTATAAATTCATTTTGTAAATGTAATAATAAATTTAAAGGTCACTTTTTATTTATACTAAGTGATTCTATTACTTCCACAAAATTATATTTCTTCTTTTGATTGTGATTATTGATTTTAATTTTTCGATCCTAAAATAGTCTTAGTTATATTGTCCCCAAACATTTAATACTAGCATTTCTTTTAATATATATATTAGTGACTTTATATTATATTTTAATAAATTTTAAAGACATTTTTGTAACATATCTTTCTTATAGAATTTTTAAATTTAAATTTTTTTATAAAAAATCCTAAAACACTCATTAAAATAAATGAACTTAAAGTTGAAAAACATCTAAATATGAGGTATAATGGAGAAGAGGAGATCTATATATATATATATTTTTTTTTTATATATATATATTATTACTTTAAATATCTAAAATTTATGAACTTGAGATTTTAACTTACATCTTCTTACTACTATTGCAACACATAAATCATTAAATACTTTTATTAAATATATTAAATTACTTGAAATTTTATATTAATGGATTTTAGTAATTTTTTATTTCTCGTATTATATTCTAAATTAATGTGATTATTAGATTGAAAAATTTATATTATTTTTTTAATAATAAATTAAAATTTATTAAAAATATACATAAAGTGTAACAAATAATATATATATATATATGAATAAAGTGACACAAATTAAAATTAATATAAATTAGGAAAATTAACAAGTTTAGTTTTAGTTTTAATCATTTTACCATTTCTTTTATCTACATAATATTTTTTGTGTGATCATATTTTCTAATTAAAATTATTTTATTAACTTATAACGTTAAAATTAATTTATATTTATTCTAACTTGATTAGAAAATTTTAAAATTATGAAAAAAAAAATAAGACTCATTTTAAAGTCTTAATTTAATCAAAGTTTAACCAAAATATGATTAAAAAAGGGAAATATAGATATATGTATATGTGTGTGTATATATATATAAACCTAAATAAATAAAAAGAACTAAATTGTAGAAAATTAATAAAATAGGAACCGAAACTATAAAAAAAAATCAATAAATTACTAATTTTTAATTCAAACAAAAAGAAGTTTTATTTGAAATTAATTGTCATGTTTTTGTTTTTTTTCCTTTATTCTCTTTACGTAATATATAATAGGTACTACTTATTAATTATTCCAAGGAAAAATAAATTTTTTTTTATAAATAATAATAATAAAAAATCCATCAGTATAAAAGTTTGTTCATTACAAAATTTAGATATTTTGATTATAGATAACCAAATTTAATACATTTTTTATTGATTGTTGGTTTTAGATTTATTCTATATAAAAATTTATGGAATTTTACTGTGTAAATAGTTTTATTTGCTTTAAAACGTTTTTATTTTTTATCCAATTTAATTCTTTCTATATATATATAATATACAAAATTTATGGGTAACCGACATATATATGAACTTTAATGACATCAATAAAAAAGAGATTCACATGTCAATTAATTTTTTTATACGTTACTATTCTTCATTATTAACTCCATTATTAATTATTATTATTATTACAATATTTTTATTTTTATTTTCTAAAATAATTCAAAAGCCCCATTTTCTGTGTCATATGAATCGACCATGAAATTATTTTAGGAAATTAAAGTAAAAAAAATAATCTATTTTTATTTCTATTACAATTTATTATAAAATATGTAAACATATATTTTTAAAAGATTTATTTTTAAAAAAAATGTAAATGAATTATTTACTTTTTATCAGTTGTAAAATCTAATAAGTTATTTTTGCAATTAAAGTTGAGGTAACGCCTCAACTTAAATGTCTCTATACCAATAAATAATCCAACCTCACTAACAAAATGATTAAATATTGAAGACTTAAATCTTTAGGATTTGTAAAAAAACATGTTTTAGATATTTAAAATTATAACAAAAAAACATTAAAAAAAAGATGTCTTAAAAGATTTTGCTACCATTTGTGACATTAATGTTCTACTTCACCTTTTTTTTTTTTCTAATTATACCCTCCAAAAACCCCTCAAATTCCCCCACTACACCCTTCCCCTCTGCTGTCCAAATCACTGCCAACCATTTCTTCTCCTTCATTCCATTCCTCCATTTTCACACCTCCTTTCAGTTGTTCTTCCACAAAATAATCTTTCTTTTTTTCTCAACAAATGTATCAATTTCTTGATAAATCTACTACTACCCAGTACTTTTTCACTTTCTGAAATTCCATTTCCATTTTCCATTTTCCATTATGCCTCTTTTTTCATATCCTTCTTCTCCGCTCATCCCTACCCTGGCTCTCCTCTTTTCCCTTCCCATACTATTCATATTAGCCCCGCGGGTACTTCCTCCTCGCCGGATCGCCATCACTGCTCCGGATGAGCTCGACGACCTCTCCCTCTTCCACAAGGCTATCGCTGCCGCATCCACCGCCACCGTCACCGCAACTTCTTCTTCCAAGGGGGCCAAGCTTCCTTCAACCAGAGCCCATCTCGGTTCCACCTCTTCCTTCCGACCAAAAATTGCCTTCATGTTTCTCACAAACTCCGACCTCTACTTTCAGCCTCTTTGGGAACGTTTCTTCAACCAATCTCATCCAAATCTCTACAATATTTACATCCACACTGATCCTTCCATCAGAATCACGCCTCCAACTGGGGTTTTTGCTAACAGAACTATTCCTTCTAAGAGAACCCAGCGTTCTTCGCCTACTCTCATCTCCGCCGCTCGCCGCCTCCTCGCGAATGCCCTCTTACATGACCCTGCTAATGCCTATTTTACTTTAATTTCACAGCACTGTATCCCTTTGCACTCCTTCAATTTTTTCTACAATTCCCTTTTCGATATACGAAAATTGCAGCAAAATTTAGATTACTTGAGTTACATTGAGATCCTGCCCGATTCCCCTAGTTTATGGGATCGATACAACGCGAGAGGGCCAAATGTAATGGAACCTGAAGTAAGCTTCGATCAATTTCGTGTTGGGTCTCAATTTTTCACCCTCACACGCAGGCACGCTCTCACGGTTATCAAAGATAGGCGTCTTTGGAGGAAGTTCAAGATGCCTTGTATTAATGTAGAGTCTTGTTACCCTGAAGAACACTATTTCCCCACTCTTTTATCAATGGCGGATCTACAAGGCTGCACTAAATACACACTAACTATGGTGAATTGGACTGACAGTGTTAATGGGCATCCGCATACTTATCATCCTCCTGAAATTTCTTCGGACCTGATTTACAGATTAAGGGATTCAAATTCAACCTATTCCCATATGTTTGCAAGGAAGTTTTCTCCAGATTGCTTGAAACCCTTGATGGAAATTGCAGATTCAGTCATCTTCAAGGACTAATCCTTCCTCGTGCACTCTTCCGGTAACCGGTAAGTTCTTGATCTCTTTCATTGGGTTGTTTCTGAGTTGACTCAGCTGGTTACTGTTTTTTGAGGGAATCAGCAGTGGTGGACATTTTGGTAATTTGATACACATATTGGATCTGGTGTTTCTACCCTGCATACTTGGTCCAATCTACCAATTGAAATCTGTACATTTGGTGGTGGAAAGTCAGTGTCATATTTAGGCTTTTTAGGTAGGGAGATAATAATAGCTTTCATTGAGATAATGTTTTTTTTGTATCTCTGATCTTGAGTTATTTTTTTCCTTTCCTTTTTTTTTCTTGGCTGAAAATATCAAAACTTGGGAATTGCATGTGAAATTGATGTAAGTTTTATGTTTTTGGCATTTCCAAAGATCTTTGATGCACTGACTATCCTTTTCTTCTCCCAAAATTAACAAAAAAATTTCTATATTTAGATGAAATCTTGGATGTATTCCATAAATATAATTGTTTCATCTGAAGAAAAAACCCATTGATGATGAGAATATTCTATTTTAATCTAGTGATACTTGGCTTCAGGAGAAACAGCTAATATAGTAAGGAATTTGAACTACTTTTGACTTGTTCATTGAAGTATATATATAATAAGCTATATTGTTTATTGTAATGGCATCACCATCACCATCACCATCAGTATGATCTAAGCTCTAATTGTGATGTGGAATTTGTATTGAACAGTTGAAGAAGAGAAAGCAGAGAACAAAAATTTTCTGAACAAGGATGATGTTGGTAAATAAGGTTTGAAGGGGCTGGCAAAGATCAAGAAAGCCCTCAACCTAAGGAAATATCCAGGATGGAGTCCAAATTAAGCATAAAAAGAAGAAGACTTTATGCAAATTTGGTCTGAGATGTAGCTACTACTACTACTACTACACCAGTGATTCTGGTAATGTTGACTTAATCTTTTTTCTCTATTTTTTTCTTTGGGGAGAGTTTTCTCTTTTGTTGTTGTATATATAGTTTGGGGCAAGGGAAAAAAGGTTAGGGTTATGAAAATTAAATGTACCTAAAGTCAAGGCAATTGCTTGTGACTTGTAAAATTGATTCTGAGAAAAAAAATTGGATGTAATTCCCTTTACAAATTTTTAATTATATATTAAAAAAGAAAAAGAAAATAGAGAAATAAAAAGTGTATGGGATAATATATATATATATTAAGCTTTGACATTCCTTTGCTTGAGAGTATTGAGTTATTCCATTTTCTTGAGTGCTTTTTCTGGACAATAAAAGTGGGTGGTACTATTGGAATTCCACAACAGGAAAGTTATATTATTCATTGGCCATGAAGTTTTGTTGGGGAAGGTTTAAACTCATCAATCTTTTCTCATTAAAAAAAAAAAACAAGTTTAAATTTTGCAGCTGGTTAGATTGAAATTAAGCAAATATGTTGGATTTTTTAATAACGTGAATTCATACTTGGAGTTGAAGACAAAAATAAGGGAAAAAGCATAATGAAAATTGTGGAGCGTTGCTTCCTTTTGTATCAAAGTATAGGGACAATAATTGCTGTCAACCATTAGGACTTTGGTGACCTTTTTTGTTTTTATATGTGTATTTATTTTATTTCATTTTTTAAAAATAAAATCTAATATTAATTTTGTTTGAAATGAATTATTGTTGAATACAAGGCTGACTACTTTTATGTACTTTTATGTTTTTAATGCAATGTATTATACTTTATTTTTGACATTAAAAATAATTTTGTCACACATTGTAATTTTGGAGCGGTGTGGGATGACGAGAATATGGGTTACCAAAAAAACACATAGACTTTTGAGCTTTGGATTCTCTTTCATGTGTTTGTTTATTATGTAATAAAAATAATTTGATCAGCAAATTTGGACAAATCATATCAAGTATCAACCAACTGGACAATTAAGATGTACTATTTCTACCCACTATGGACACGTTTCTTTCTTCCTTTAATTTATATTTTTTTCTCTCTCTAATTTAGATTTATTATTTCTTATTTCTGGAATTAATAATACATATAGTGTAAAAAAAAAACAACGTTTTCTTGACTTGTAAAAATATGGATTTGAAATTTATTTGTTATAATTTTAGTATCACTCAAATAATAATTTTATATTAAATGAATAATATCCAAATAGAACATAAGATTTATGAAATAGTCGGTACATGAATCATGTCGGGTACTATTCTACTTTATTTGGAAAAAACAAAATCTAAATATAAAAATTATTTTAATTATTTAACTCATTTAGTGAAAATAAAAATTATTTTATTTATACGGAAAAATAAATATTCAACACAATTTAATCTTACATTAAATCAATTTCTTTCTTTTGTTTTTCTTTCACAAAAGAAAGTGTGTTGTATTAGCAATTTAGCAACAACAAATAAATCGAATTTTAAGGGACATTAAAAATTTAAATTCTTATTCATATATTTTAATAATGATTAAAATTTCTTTTACGGGACATTGGGTTTTTGATAGTGAAAGGCGAGATTCTTTACCCTTAGGAAGACGAAAGGTATTGCTACTTACGGACAATCCTCTTGCTATCTATTACCATTCTCTCGCTACAGGAAACTGGAAACCTCCTTTGTTGGTGTGTGTCGGTTCTTGTCTTTTTCTCTCTCTCTCTTTCTTTTTTTATTTTTTAAATAAATTTACGTTCTAATAAAATAAAATAATTGAAGTCATAATTTTAAATATTAAATAATTTATACTAAAAATTAACGACAAAAAGTTGATAGTCAAGAAGAAAAATGTAAAATAACAGTAGGTAATAATAATAATAATATAAAAATTAATTCAAACTTATATTATTTTTCCTTATCTAAAAGCGTCAAGTATTTAGCAACTGAAAGAATATAAAGGTTAAGACTGTTTTTCCTTCTTTTATTATTATTATTATTATTATTATTGCTAATTTATATGTAGATAGAAAAAACAACACAATAAAGATTTCCAGTAGAAATTAAATTCAATTTAATTTGCACTTACTTTCATGGCATAGAATCAACCAACTGTCCAGTTAATAATCTCTTATTCTAAATTATATTTTGGAAAGAAAAAAAAAACATATATAATTTTTAATTACATTAAAGAAAATGATAACAAGTGTTATTCTTGTACATAAATTATTTTTTTGTTTTTCATTCGCTATTACAATGAATCATTAGGTTATTATTGATTTATAATAATAATTATTATTATTATTTACTTTTGCAACTGGCAAATTTGAAAAGTATTAAAGGAAAAAAAAGTGATAATTAATGTGAAGTTGAACATTATTACACTTATATTTGATGTTGGTCTAAGAAACCCCATGTAATGCTGCCACCAAACAAATGAAGACAAATCACAAAGCAAATTATACAACGGCTCCATCCATCACTCTTCCAAATCATGATAGTTACAAATTTAATAAATTATGAATGATATATGAAATTACGTGTTATTATAATTTTGAGCACCAACCTAATCAAGATTAACCAAAATGTTTGTCAAACATTAAAGTAAAATACTCATGTACAACTAACCTAACAACCTAGGGAATTGTGTCGTGTTATACTTTAATTTTATTAAAAAATAATATTATTAATTTATTATTATTGTAAATATTGACACTTTTGTATCTAAATTTAATACAAACATTTAATGTTTTATAAAAAAAATTGATAAATTTAAAAAATTCAATATATAATAATATATGTTGGTGGTTCATAATTTTCAAATACTTTTGGTGGAGTGAGGTTTCAACTACTTTGTATGGCATTATGCCCTTTTTATCAAAAAAAAAAAAAAAAAAGAAAAGAAAAAGAAAGTGATTAGAGAACTACGAAATAAACATGAAATGATTTTGAAATTTGTGTTTTCGTGTCATTTTCTTTTCCTTGGGAAAGAAAACAAAAGAAAGAGATTAGGGAACCACCGCAACAATGTAGGTGGATTTAGATGAAATGATGATTCAATGTTCATCATATAATCGTTATTATTTATTTATTACAGAAAATTACGTAAGGTGATAAATATCACATAATATTTATAATATTGTATATATATATATATATATATATATGTTAGTAATGCCTATAAATAAGCACACAACCATTCCATTGCAAAGAAGAGAAAAAAATTTTCATCTTAATTCCCATGCTCGAGAAAACAATCTTCCCTCGTCCCTCGGTCTTTGTATATTATCTTTCATCTCATTTATTTTATTTTTATACAATTTTATAATACGTTATCAGCACGAGTATCTACCAACAGTACGAGTCTCTACCACCGGGTAAAGTATTTTTAAAGTTTATTTGAAAATCAATCAGGTACGTTTTTTTATTGGTACGTTTTATGTTATTATTATGTCAAATCTTATTAAACTCAAATTTGTGGCTCTTGATGTCACCGGAAAGAATTATTTGTCATGGACACTAGATGCCGGAATGCATCTTGCTACAACGGGTCTGGCAGACACCGTTGTATAAAATAAAGTGTCATCAACACAAGAGTGCCAAAGCTATAATATTTCTCGGTCATCATGTTCATGAGGATTTGAAAAATAAATATCTTACCGTGAAAGATCCTCTTATTCTGTGTGGAAATTTGAAAGAAAAATTCGACCACCAGAAGATGGTCGTTCTCCCTAAAGCACTGTATGACTGGTTGCACCTGAAGTTGCAAGATTTTAAATCCATGAGTGAGTATAACTCCTCAATGTTTAAAATAGTTTCATGGTTGAAACTATATGGAGTTGATATAACGGATGATGATATGTTGGAGAAAACATACTCCACTTTCATGCCACAGATATTGTCCTACAGCAACAATATCGTGAGAAAGATTTTAATAAATACTCTTATTTGATTTTTGTCTTCTTGTTGCGGAACAGAATAATGAATTACTGATGAAAAATCACGAGACTTGACCTACTGGCCTACTCCATTCCATGAAGTGAATGCTGTTAGAAATCATGATCCCAGAAGAGATCGTGGTCGTGGTCGTGGTCGTTACCGTGGTCATGGTCGAAAATATGATCATGAACATCGTGATAAATTTGGCCCTTATAATCGTGATAATAATTTAGGTGCCAAAAATATTTATGACCACCTGAAGTGGACAAAACATAATGAGAAAGGAAATATTGTTCCGAAAAATTATGAAGACAAATGTTATCATTGTGGCATGAAAAGTCACTGGTCTCGTGCATGTAGCACGACGAAACATCTTGTTGACTTGCTTATCAAAATTTGTCTCATGAAATAAATGATGACGATCTTAAAAATGTTGATGTTGATGTGGCTCACCTGGATGTTGCTGATCTTTTCAAACATCCAAAAGAAATAATTGACCACTTGATTGGAAATTAAAGTGTCCAAAATAATTAGAATATTATTATTATGTATTATATGTTTATATTACTTTTGTTGTGATTTAATTTTTATTTCTGTAAATATTTTGTTAATAAAACAGATGGCTGTTGTTCAATTTTCTGGTATGAATAACGATATCGAAAGTGTCTGTATTATTGACAGTGGAACTACGTACACCATACTGAAATATGAGAAATATTTTTCTCATTTGAATGTGGGAGAAACAATTGTTACCACAATAAATGGTAGTGCAAAACTTATTGAAGGCTCCGGAAGAGCTAATATAATATTACCGGGAGGAACTATGATTGCTATTGATAAAGCATTATATTCCTCAAAGTCTCAAAGAAATTTATTGAGTTTTAAAGATATCCGACGTAATGGATATCATGTTGAGACTATGGAGTCAAAGAAATTTATTGAGTTTTAAAGATATCCGATGTAATGGATATCATGTTGAGACTATGGAGGATAATGGTCATGAATATTTGGGTATCACAAAAGTAACCTCCGGTAATAAATTTTTGTTGGGAAAACTACCATCTCTATCATCTGGCCTATATTATGCGAAAATAAATGCTATTGAGGCGCATCATTTAGTAAACCAAAAGTTTACTAATCCCGTTACTTTTAAAGTTTGGCATGACCGTCTGGGTCATCCGGGATCAATTATGATGTGAAAAATTATTGAGACAACGCACGGTCATCCTTTGAAAAATCAGAGGATTTTGACTTCTGATAAACTTTCATGTGCTACATGTTCTAAAGGGAAATTGATAATAAAACCAGCACCATTGAAAGTAGGAGCTGAAAGTCCTACATTTTTAGAACGAATTCATGGAGATATATGTGGACCGATTAGTCCACCATGTGGGCAATTTCGATATTTCATGGTCTTGATTGATGCATCGACTCGATGGTCGCGTGTTTGTTTATTATCGACTCGCAACCTGGCGTTTGCGAGATTACTTGCCCAAATAATTCGCTTAAGAGCGCAGTTTCCTAATTATCCTATTAAGCGAATCCGTCTAGACAATGTTGGTGAATTTTCTTCGCATGCATTTGATTCTTATTGCATGTCGATTGGAATAATTGTTGAACATCCTGTAGCTCATGTTCACACACAGAATGGTCTAGCTGAATCATTTATTAAAAGGCTACAATTAATTGCTAGACCATTATTGATGAAAACAAATCTCCATACAGCAGCCTGGGGACATGCAATTTTGCATGCTACAACACTTGTACGTTTAAGGCCATCGAGTTATCATAAATTTTCTCACATACAATTGGCTTTTGGTTCAGAGCCAAATATTTCTTATTTGAGAATTTTTGAGTGTGCCGTATATGTCCCAATTGAACCACCCCAACGGACAAAAATGGGTCCGCAGAGAAGATTGGGGATATATGTTAGGTATGACTCCCCGTCCATTATAAGATATCTTGAACCTTTGACAGAGGATGTATTTACAGCAAGATTTGCTGATTGCCATTTTGATGAAAATTTGTTTCCAAAATTAGGGGGAGAGAATAAATGGCATAAGATTGAACTTGCGTGGAAAACTTCCTTGAATCATTTAGATCCACGCACAAATATGAGTGAACTTGAAGTTCAAAAGATTATACATTTGCAACAAATTGCAAATCAACTGCCAGATTCTTTTGCCGACTCCAGCAAAGTCACTAAATCGCATCTTCCAGCTATAGATGCTCCTATACGAATAGAAGTTCCTGAATGACAGAAAGTTAATCCTATAGCTTTCGAATCAAAAACACGCCAGAAGCGTGGCCGACCCCTTGGTTCCAAAAATAAAAATCCTCGAAAGAAAAGAGAAACTAATGATCCAGAAGATCATATAGATGAAACAGAAAAAGAAAACCAAGGGACAACTGATGAGAAGATTCCAACTACAAATGATGAAGAGAATTATGAAATCTCTATTAATTACACCAGTTCGAGTCAAAGTTGGGATCGAAGAAATGTTGTTATTGATAATGCTTTTGCATACAACGTAGCCCTTGATATTTTCAAGGATAATGAGGATTTAGATCTTTTATCAGTTGAAGAATGTCGGCATGAAATTGATTGGCCTCAATGGAAATATGTGATTCAATCGGAGTTAAATTCGCTTGCGAAGCGAGAAGTTTTTGGACCTGTAGTCCAAACGCCAAAGGATGTAAAACCTGTTGGCTATAAATGGGTGTTTGTGCGAAAACGAAATGAGGATAATAAATTCGTAAGATATAAAGCACGACTCGTCGCACAAGGCTTTTCGCAAAAGCCAGGAATTGATTATGATCAAACTTATTCACCCGTTATTGATGCTATTACACTCCGATATCTTATAAGTTTGGCAGTTCATGAAAAGGTGGACATGCGTCTAATGGATGTCATTACAGCTTATCTTTATGGAAGTCTTGAAAATGAGATTTATATGAAAATCCCTGAAGGATTCAAATTACCAAAGGCTTCTAAAGGCCATCGTGAAAATTATTCTATCAAATTACAGAAGTCATTATATGAGCTTAAACAGTCTGGACGCATGTGGTACAATCGTCTTAGTAAATTCTTATTGAATTCAGGATATAAGAATGACCAAATCTGTCCATGTGTTTTTATTAAGAAAACAGATTTTAGTTTTGTGATTCTTGCTATATATGTTGACGATATCAAATCTTATAGGAACTCCAGAAGAGCTTCGAGAAGCTATAGATTGTTTGAAACGAGAATTTGAAGTTAAAGATTTTGGAAAAACTAAGTTTTATCTCGGGCTTCAAATTGAACATATGAAAGATGGAATTTTTATTCATCAGTCAACATATACAGCTAAAGTGTTGAAAAGATTTTTCATGAATAAAGCATATCCATTGAGTATTCCAATGGTCGTAAGGTCGCTAGATATAAATAAAGACATATTTAGACATCGAGAGAATGATGAAAAAATACTTGGTCCTGAAGTACCATATTTGAGTGCTATTGGTGCACTGATGTATCTTGCAAATAATACTCGACCTGATATAGCATTTGCTATAAATCTATTAGCAAGATTTAGTTCTTCACCAACACGACGACATTGGAATGGTATTAAACACGTCCTTAGATACATCCAAGGGACAATTGACCTCGGATTATTTTATTCAAATGTAAATGACCCAGAACTGATTGGATATGCAGATGCGGGTTATCTTTCGAATCCGCATAATGCACGTTCTCAAAATGGTTATTTATTTACATATGGTAATACTGCTATATCATGGCGCTCCACGAAGCAAACAATAGCAGCAACTTCTTCTAATCATGTTGAGATAATAGCCATTCATGAAGCAAGTCGAGAATGTGTATGGTTGAGGTCAATAATACATTATATTAGAGGGAGTTGTAGTTTATCCTCTAGAAGAGAGATTCTAACTCCTCTATATGAAGATAATGCAACTTGTATAGCTCAATTAAAAGGAGGATATATTAAGGGAGATAAGATGAAACACATTTCACCTAAATTTTTCTTTACTCATGAACTTCAAAAGAATGATGAAATTGATGTGCTTCAAATTCGATCACGTGATAATCTTGCAGATATATTCACTAAAGCTCTTCCAACAGCAACCTTTGAAAATTTGAGATATAAAATTGGTTTGCGTCGGTTTAAAGATTTCGAGAGATCATCTCATCAGGGGGAGAAATTTACACATAAAGAATAGTGTACTGTTTTTCCTTCACTAGAGTTTTTTCCCACTGGATTTTTATCTAGTAAAGTTTTAACGAAGCATATTATTTATGTAATGGACATCCAAGGGGAAGTGTTATGAATACCGAAGATTTATTAAATTAATGAATGTCCATCATATAATCGTTATTATCCATTCATCTCAGAAAATTACATAAAGTGATAAATATCACATATATTTATAATATTAAATATATAATTAATATATATATATATATATATTTAGTAATGCCTATAAATAGGCACACAACCATTCCATTGCAAAGAGGAGAAAAAAATTTCCATCTTAATTCCCCTACTCTAGAAAACATTCTTCTCCCGTCCCTCTTTGTATATTATCTTTCATCTCACTTATTTTATTTTTATACAATTTTATAACAATAATAACATTAACATATAATTTATCATCAATTTATATAAAAAAATTGTTAATTAATTTTGTTGGAAATTTGATTGTAAAAGGGAAATAAAAAAATGCTTTTATATTAATAATGTAAACCAGAATGAAGAGAAGTGTGAATGCGCAATGGGGTTGGTTCACATGCGGACAGGTGGGCAGTTCATGAACGTTGAAACCGATATCGTATCGTTGCAGGAGATCTTGATGACTGACCAGTCCGGTAGCACAAGCACCATAGATTAAGACTGTGATGAGCCAAGGTTGCTGAAACTGAAGTAGAGTGTTTTCTGCTGAAATGCATTAACTGCATAATCAGCATGGAAATGCCCAATGTGGGACTTGAATCGAAGTCCATATCCAATGCCAACACCGTTTCCTGGTTTACCATATCTCAGAGAAGGATTTCCTATACACACGAGAAGTAAATCATTAATTAATACCTTGTACATTTCGAAGAAAAGCTGAAATGAGAATTTTCCTGTTTTACATGGAACTAATTTTAGAAATCACCATTGAGAGAGGAAGGATTAAGGATTAGTTTGGAGGATTGTAAATTTGAGGATAAATCTGTCATTCGTTAGGGTTTTTTAGGTATAAATAAGCAACTGCAGAGTCTGATCTCAAGTAAACTGTAATGAAAAATAATGGAACTAACCAGGCACGTGAGGACCAGAACCGAGATCAGATCCGCAGTCTAGGAAAATAGCAGCTTCAAGCATTTTGTTCTGGAGAGAAAAGGAATTGCTATTAGAAGGTTTTACAATTTGATATGCAAAGACACCACAAAAACATTTGGTTCATAATTTCAAGATGTTATTATGAACTTGACCACTTAGGATATGCCATATAAGTAACGTTATACATACAAAGAGAAACTGAACAAATGACTTATTGGCTCATTTCATGCTTCACATCAAAACCAGCATGTGGCATAGCCTGTATAATGAATAGAGCTCCACTTTTCTCTTAAACTTTAGAGAGGAAAATGTATGAAGTAGAGAATAGTCACAGCAATAGAAAGAAGAAGATTACTGAGAATAGCATTTATCGTGCAGACTTATGCGTTTCTCACTTTGCACCCAACAAAGAATAACTTATGAAAACATCTAAGAAATACAGTGAGTTCATTCTACAGTCTGATAGCAGCAGATTTGAACATATTGGAAACTTAAGGGTACATTTAGACAAGCATTATTTTCTTCAAACAAAATGTTGCAAGAAGTCAAAATAAATACACTTTTAACATATAAACATTTAAATTTGAAATTTTATGGTTAAATATTAAAAATTAACAAACACCAACTCAAAATTTTACTTTTTAAATAAGTAGAAAGGTGTCCAAATGGAATCAGCTACTGGATTTATATTCCTACTGGAATCAGCTAAAATGGCATTTTTTAACAGTAAAAAATGACTGTTCCTTTCCCTAATAAAACAAACATCATGTACTCAAGAATTGTTGACCAGCATTGTGCATGGAATCATCAAACAATAGGAGAGATCTTCTTGCTTATTTTGACTCGACAAATTAAGTCATACTATCTCATCATTTTCGTACATGCACATGACATACTTTGAATCCATATCCTAAAAGCCGTGAATTCCATGTACTTTTTTTTATCTCCAAAACTAATAACATCTAAAAGGACCAAAATCATGTTGCAAATGAAGACAATGCGAGAATCACAACCATAAAATTGTTCATGGATCATAATGCTGTTGACTGGGTATATAGAGACATACCAAAGGAAGTGTCAGCTCACTGTTCGCAACCACACAAGACCTTCCAGAGCCAACAGCACCTTCCCCATATCCTCGAACACTACCAAGTCCTCCAATTGCAAAAGCTTGATAAGGAGCTATGTCCCCGACAATGGAGCCCCCTGTAACGCTATCAGAGCTAGAGGTAAGAATCATGCAATTGGGAAAATACACCAAGTGTGATTGTCTATTGTGTATATAAGTAGTTCATGGTTGAAGAGTAGCACTGAGGAATAAGTGAAAAGAGCATTTGTGATAAAGTAGTCTTGGATTAAGAAGTTATTAAAACTTCATTTGCATATATATAGCAATTATTTCATGGTTCATGTGTGAACCTTTTTCTTCCTATCCACCCCAAGAGAATAGGAAAGGAAAATGAAGGATCCTTTCAGCGTGCAAGTGTTTCACTGAATAAATCATTCTTGCTGTCAGACAAAGAGCTTATTCATACAAGATCAATTTTATACTTTCTTTAGTATCAGTTCCCATCCTTCTCCAGTATTTTAATTATCATTAGCTACAAGTGTTATCAGAAGGCTTCTCAATCACTTAAGAGCTTTTAATTCCTAAATGATTCAAAAGTCCCAGTTACTATTTACTAGTGCTACAGTCAGATTATATTACTCACCTTGTCAACAGAAATGCGGGCCCAAGTTTGACACCCTTTGATGCAGAAAACTTGAACCTATTGAAGATCAACCACTTTGAAAGAAGGGGAATCCCTTGCTCAATTTGCAGAGTGAACTGAATAAAATGTCATCCATAGAATCAATCATTTATCAATTAACAGTATACAACTTCACAGACTATTAACAAAATCTAATCAGCAATTGCCCTTAATATTCACTTTCAACATTAAATCTACAAGTTGTAGTTAGGGAAGGATACATTACCCTAGTGAAACTAAGTTCATTGGCCATTGCATATCGAGATTCTTGCTTTACTATGACCATACTGTCATGATACCCACCACTGCAAAACAGAAATAAATAACAAAGACATCAGAGCATAACTTCAGGGGCATCAGGAGTCAATAATGCTAAACCTACCTGCAGGTCACTGGAAACCCATGAAGATCTCTGCTTATTGGACGGCCATCATCATTGACAGGACGGACATGCTGCATAAGAAGATTGAAATGTTTTTTTATTAAATTGGGTCATTTCACATGCAATGGAATATGAACTATCACACACTATCAGTTGTTTCCAATGGCCTGAAAATCATATTCACCTCAAACTTTATGCTTGTTTTGCTGCTCCAATTTGAATTTACAGGTTCACTTAGATCTAAACCAGCAGAAAAGCGGCAGAGATTCACATCTCCACTACCAGAACGGGAAAAGTTATCAACAGGAACACCATGAACCCCAATCTCAGGAGAAATTGAATGCTGGGCAGTAAAGAAAACTCATGTTAATCTCATGGATTTAAGTAAATAGCCTAGACTAAAGAGTCATGAGCATAAATTTGTCATACAACTTCTTTGGAGTATATACAGAAGCCTTCCACTTAGTCCTAGCAAACTTAGATCATGTAAAAATTCCACTGTATAGGATATTTGAAAAACTTTCATAGATATTCATAGGAGAAAATGTTTCATTAAGAATCAGTTGTAAGAAACTAAATTCCTTTTTCGAATTTAAGCTGAAAGTAAATTCTCTCTGATTGAACTAAGGAACCTAGGATAAGTTCATAGAAAAAATAGAGATGCTTTAAAATCACCTTCTTTTTTTTTTTCCTCAAATTCCAGAACTCCCAGGCATAAATTTTAGTATAGTTCAAAAGCCATGAAAAATTCAAAAAAGGGAGAAGAAAAGAGACTGAAAGAAAATTGCATGTAAAGTAAAAGAAATATCAGCTACCTGTAAAACAAAAGATTGTTGAGAAAGCCATTCGGGCCTTGGCTTCCTGATAGCTATCAAGACCTTGGAGTCATAAAGTCCTTTATCCCACGAAACATCAAGCTTCTCACTCTTGCCGAATAAATTCTGGTGATTTATGCAAAGACTGCAAAATGACATCAACCAAACATGTTTTGCATAGTAATTGATAAAAAATAGCTATATAAAATTTCCAGGACATTAACAAATCCCTACCCTCAGAAGAAGGAATGAAAATGTTTATATGAAAAAAATTACCTCCCAATAACAAGTGAAAGAGGACTAGCAGAATTCCTGTTTCAGAATAAAGCATATTAGAAAAAGGTAATTCAATCTAGGTGAAGAAATGACAGGGGAAAGAGGGGAAAGGAAAGAAATACAATGATATATATGTATTAAGAATGTCAAAATGATAAGGAAAGACATAAAATAAACAAGACCTGAAAGGATGTAGCATCAAAGCAGCATATAATTTATGAGTGAAATCAACATTGAAGTCTATCTTTGCTGCACATAAAAATTAATCATCAGTCTTTTCATCACTTAAAATCCAAGACAACGCCTTTCGAAATCAGTAGATAACCAGAACAGAAAACACAAACCCTCCTCAACCTTCTACCCATCAATTCTCTGGTCAATTAGGGCAATTCCATCCCCACTCCTTTATTGGGGTTTTTTTTTTCTTTTTACAATTATTACCCACGCATAATCAGTTGAACCACTAATAATATCAGCAAATGATTGAAAAGGGACCAAAAGGAAACTGAGAAAATCGTTACCATTTCCCGCATGAATGCTCTTCCGAGCTCCCATACCATTCACTTTTCCAATGCCATCCAACGGAAACCACGGGCGTTCTAGTTCTTCAGCATACACAATAATCCTCTAATCTGGGTTTTCAATTTTTATACATGAAAATGAAACTGCGACAATGTAGGAAACGAAAAATTACTTTTTTTTTCCGTTGCAGTACGATGAAAAAGGAGAGACAGTAAAAGAAAACAAAAAATAAAATTTCAGAAAGAATCTTCAAAAGTACAGAGATGGAAGTTATCTCTTTCTTGTATGGCTTCTCTCTTCTAATCCCTTCTCCATATGGAAATCAAATCTGTGTTCTGAATATAAATTTTCATTTTATTTTTGTTTTTCGTTCATTTTATTTCACATATTCTTAGATTGGGTTACTAAAATTACACGGCCCACTATTATCATTACCAATTTGTTTATCTAACAATACGAGGTTACAAAATTTCCACATAAATCTCAAACTAATGAAAAAATATTCTGCGGAAAAAAGTTTTAGTTTTATCAAATTTTAAATAATTGTAACGTTTTTTTGTCCTTTATATTATTTAAATTTTATATAATTCTTAAAGAATAATAGATAAATTTAATTTTAAATAAATTTATTTTCTTATAACTTTATTTATTCGTATTGTTTAAATTTTGAATTTTTCTTTTTCTTTTTATATTTTTCTTTCATTTGTCTCTCTTTTTTGTTTTTTAAAAAAAAAAACATAGAGAGCAGAAACGATAGAGAAAACTCCGAAAAGAAAGACATGATTTTTTTAATTAGATGTTTTATTTTAAATTTTATATGTTAAAATATGTTTATCTTCTTTGTTTAAATATATATATATATTTTTTCTCTTATATGTAATAACAATTTATTTTAATTAACTAAATATAAAAATTCTTAAATTTTTAAAATTTTTTAAATAAAATTAGTATAAAAAAAAGACCTTATTTTTCTTTTTAAAAAAAAGATGGAGACTTTAAAAAAAAATTAAAAAAAAAATATTTAGAGCTAAATTTTTAAAAGTAAATTTATTTGGACTAAACTTACCAATTATTTAATTCTTAAATTATTTTTTATTTCTTTGAATTTTATTTATTTAAATCTTTGTCTTCTTAATTCTTCTCTCTTATAATTTACATTATTGTACTCAATAATTAATATATTTCATAATTTTTGACTTTTTATTTATTAATTTATTAATTTTACTTTTTTCAAATACACAAAAAAAGTAAAAATAATAATAACAATAAATTCACCTAAGAGATTTTTCCTCTTTTTCTCTCGATTTGTTAATTTTATTTTTTCTTTCAAAAAACTTATAAAAGAAAATAAAGTTTATCTTTTACATTATTTAATTTTTTTATTATTTTTATATAAAAATAAATTATCTTCAAAACACCTCAACTTTTTTAAAATTCAAATTTAGCATTTAATTTTTTTTTTCCCGCATTGGCAACACTACAACTTTTAAAACGTCTCACAAACTATCATTCCGTCTCTTTTAACTGTTAGATTAATAATTTACCGTTAAATCCCTTTTTTCATGTTTTGGGCAAGAGCATTTCCGTCCGCCCAAATACTACTTTTTTTTTTCATATAAAAGGTGGTTTAGTGAGAAATTAAAAATTAAAGAATGAATTGGTCCAAACTTTCTTCTGTATTCATCCAAAAATTCAATCTTTGTCTAGACTTTCTCATGTATTCATCCAAAAAATTATCTATTCATCCAAATTCATAGTAATAAACAATGCACATAAGTTTTAGTCCATTATTTATAATTTAATAAAAATTAACTCTAAGTTTAATTATTCTCTCTATTAATTTTGGTAACCCTAATTTCTTAATTTTTCTTCTTTCACTAATAGTAGCAATCTGACAATTAATTGGACAACAACAATAACGACAGAAATGACGATGGAGCAGCAAAGACATTATTGAGGGACAGTGAGATAATGACAATAGAAGCAACATTAACAAATCATTAGATTCTTACCAAATATGAAGAAATGAAATATGAAGAAAACTCAAATATCATCAAATTCTCTCTATTCAAATTTACCTAAATCTAAAGAAAACCTAGAACACAGAAAGTAGAGAAAAATAACGAATAAGGTAACACAAATAGAAAAATAGATGTTGTTATTGCCCTGTCATCACCATTGCGCTGCGTAGATAGTCGTTGTTATACTATACAGATTATTGTCGACACGTTGCATAGATTGTCACCGTCACACCGCACACATCATTGTTGACATGTCGTACACAACAGAATAGTTGCCGTCGCTGACACAAAGAGTTGCTATTGTTGGTCGACATTGTTGAAATAATAATTAAAAATACAACAAAAGATTTGACTAAATTAAATATGTACATATATAATATTAATAGTAGTCGTCAATCATTAATTTATATATCAAGTATAACGTACACGTCTATACACTAATAAGAGAGACATATTTGCCAATTTTATTCAACCATGAACAAATACTAATAAGATTAAGGCATAAATTTGTTAATCTTTCAAGCATTATGGTATAAACATTTATGAAGAAATTATATCCTTTTTACTTGAAATTGGAGATCCGAAACTTAACCCAAATCGAAAACTATTTATAAATTGGGCTATCCTGCAAAAAAAAAAGTACCTTTGTACATTGAATGGGTATTTGTTTATTTTTACGTACACAAATTCTTTTGATCAAACCCAAACTTAATATAATATTTAATCAATCCTTTACTCCACATGAAATGCAAGCACTCTGTGTATGGGTAATGTGAGCTCAGCTGGTGCTACTGCTTATATACCAAATCAAAAGGAGTTTTCCTAGTGAGCCTCCAAATTGAGGTACGGATTGACCACAAAATGGAGTGCAACTCATCTACCCATTTTTTATTGGCTCTCTAAATTCTTTTTTAAAGCTTGAATGACTAACTTATTTGCTACCTTGGCTTGACCATTGCCCTATGGATGCATTACTTATGACTTCCAATGTACAAATAGTTGCATTCATTAGTAAACTTCTTAGAAAATTGAGTTCCATGGTCCATTACCATAGCTCGTGGAACCCCAAACCGACAAAGAATGGAGTCATGAAAATAGTTTAACACATTTTCTTCAGTGAGGTTTACTGGTTTGACATTTATGCACTTGGAGAAATAATCAATCGTCACAACTACGTATTCAACTCCGCTTTCGAATTTGGAAATTTTTTCCATTAGATTCATTTATCTCATGTCAAATAGCAATGTCGAAGTCACGAGTGTTTGTTGGATAGATGGTAATCAAATAACATCTCCAAAACTATTACAACTTTTGTATTTTTGCACAAAATTTAGTGCATCTTGTCTTAAGGTTGGCCAATAATAGCCTTGATGAATAATGCAATATGTGAGAGTCCTAACCTCTGATGTCCACAACATACTCCCTCATGAATTTTTTCAAGGACATAAAACCATATCTAGTGGAATGCAACAAAGTAAGAGCTTTAAAAATGACTTTTTGTATAATATTTCCTTATGAATAGTATATTCGATGACCTTGTTTGTGGACTTGCTTTGCTTTATTAGAATCTTCAAGAAAAATTCCTTTTTAGATGAAATTTGGATTTCATCTACCAAAGTTTTATTAATGGCCTCAATATTCATTATCTAACTTAGCTCGCTTATCATTGATGTGGTTCAAACTTCGACACATATTGCAATATCAATTGGAATATCTTCGGAAGCTATTCTGAAGAGGTGATCAGCCTTAGAATTTTATTGCTGATCAATTTTCTCAAATTGAAAATATGTGAAGAAGGCTTGGTATTGGAATGTAGTTTCAAGGTATTTCTCAAACTTTCTGAATTCACTCTATACTCCTCGTTTATTTATCGAACCACCACCTACAAATCACTAAAAATTCAAATTATTTTGATACCAATGTCAATCACCCATTTAAGTCCATGTATAAGGGCCTCATATTCAACTTAGTTATTGGACACAAGAAAGTCCAACCGTATGCTACGGACTTCGAAATAACTCTCACTTAAGGATTCTAACATTATTCTTACTATTAATTCTCGTACATTTACATCTCAATCCATCATCATGATCCAACTTTTTGGATCTTGCTGGGGTGGTTTTTCTTCATAAGGCAAAATGGTGAGGTCTTCATCCTTTGAAAAGGATGTTTCAGCCAAATAATTTGCCAAAACTTGTACTTTTATTTCTGTTCGATAATTGAGAGTGATGTCATATCCACATAACTAGATCGACCATTTGAGCATCCTCTCGGATTGATTAAACTTGTGATAGATTTGCTTTAGTGGTGCATTGGTATAAACAATTATTGGATGTTCTTCAAAGAAAATTCACAGTTTACGAGTTGCACGCAACAACAATAGAGTATGACAACTTCTCTGTATTAGGATATATGGACTCAAGTCCATTTAAAAATTTACTTACATAGTAAACTAGGAGTTATTTTTTATTTACTTCTCGGATCAATACAGAGGCTACAACTAGATTACAAGCAGCTACATATATATATATATATATATATATATATATATATATATATATATATATATATATATATATATATATATATATATACAATATTTCTTTTTTTCATTTGCGAGCTCAGAAGATGCAGGCTTTGTAAATACTGCTTCAAAAATTTTCTTTCACTTTTGCACTCCTTTGTCTAGATGGTGCACCTTGCTGCTTGCTTCAAAGCTCAAAAAATATGAGGCATTGTTAGGTTGATTTTGAAATAAATTGTCCAAGTGCTACAATGATACCATTTAACTTATGTACATCTTTTATACATTGTGGCTCCACTATTTTCATAAGTGTAAATTTTTTTTTTTTGATTTGCCTCTATCCTCTCTCAGTCATCAAGAACCCCAAAAATTTCCTGAGTGTTCCTTCAAGCGCACTTTGTGGGATTCAACTTCAATTAATAATGTCAAAGTTTTAAAAGTTTCCTACAAATCTTCAATGTGTGACTTATCCCTTGGAGTCTTCACTACCATGTCATCCACATGCACTTTGACATTTTACCCAATTTGTTTTTGAAAAACTTTGTTCATCATTCTTTGATAAGAGACCCCTACATTTTTTATACCGAACGACATCACATTGTAATAGTAGAGCTTTGCTGCAGCTTGGAAAGAAGTGTGAATTTCATCTGCTTCGTTCATTCTTATTTGGTGTAACTAGAAAATGCATCCAAAAAAACAAAGTATCCCGCATTCAGAAGTTGAATATACCAGCATACTGATTCTGAGAAATGGATAATAGTCTTTCAGACAAGCCTTATTTAAATTAGTGAAGTCCACACACATCTTCCACTTTCCATTAGCCTTCTTCACCATGACAACATTTGCCAACCATGTTGGGTAGTCAACTTCTCAGATGAATTTTGATTGGAGGAGTTTCTCAACCTCCTCTATTCCGTTTGCTTTCATATCTTTAAATTGTTGTGGCCTTTGTTAAATGGGCACAAAAGTTAGGTTGATATTCAACTTATACTCTACTATCTGAGGATCGAGTTTGGACATGTCTCCTATGCACCATGTGAAGTTATCTTTGTGCGAGATGAGAAAGCTCTTCAATTAATTTGATACTTCATCTGTCAATCCTCGCCCAATTTTTACTTTTTGCTCTGGAAACACTGGATTGACTATTATTCCTTATACTCTTGTTGACGAGGTGAATCCTATGTTTCATGTATCAATTTAATTCCTACCGAAGTCCCTTCTTTTGAATCAAACTCAACCTTCTTCTTCATTATATGATCCAACACACTCTTAGGATTAATGATAATGAACCCGATGCTCATTTATGTTGGAAATTTTATTTGCTAATGTGGGGCTAAAATAACCACGTTAAATGCCGCTTGAGTTGCTGTGTCAAAAATTACATAATATACAATTGCACATCGACCACGTAAAATTGTACTTTCCCAATTCTAGAATTTGGGCTTCACCCAAGTGTGACATTTAGTGTAATGGTTCCTTTGGTTGTCATCTTGTATGTTGTGAACCCCTTAAGCTTTATCGGAGTCACCTTAGCATCTGGTCTCCCAACCAATCTCCTTGAAACAATGATAATATGAAATGTTAGATGATGCCCCAAAGTCCATTAAAACTCGTCTAATCTAGAATTTTTCCAAATTTTGTTAAGTCATTGTTATGTCCAAAATAACTGTGGTTTTGTTTTTTTAGTGGTTGGAGCTAGCTTTTCTTTAGTGAAAGAGATAACATCTTCCTTTTCCAAACTCTTTAGTGAAGTGTATGTTTTCTTCAACAAATAAATTTGTCTCTTCAACTGAGTTATGAAGGGTAACTCGTTTAGGATCACATCAATGACTTTCTCTTTTCCTTTTGAATATTAATCATTTAGGGCATCATCTTGCATGAACTCAGTCAAAATTTTTCCATGCTTTAATGACTCAATTATTTTCTTTAAATTGAAACAAAACTCAGTATTGTGACCGTGACTTTGGTGAAAGTCACAATACCGACTCTAGTCTCAGGTGTTTTTTGTGTGTAGGTTCAGTGGTGCCGAATCTTGGTTCCCATACTTTTCAAAACCACCACAATATTCTCCACTGGTGTATTTAATCCAAATGTCTTTTTTGTTTGTCAAGTTCAATTTTTGCCCTTGTTATTATATCTAAACTTATGTGTTGCATGTAGGCGTGGTTTGGCCTTGTCAATGACATTTTTCAACACCCCAAGACATGAATCAAACTTCGACTTGTCTCCTTTATTAGCGTCAATTATGTATTTATCCAAGTTGGCCTTTTGGTTCGGTTGTTCAATCACTAGAACCACATGTTTGGCTGTTTAAACATTTCCCCAAGAGTTCGTGGTAGACGAAGCCCAAACTCCCGTCTTCAATGCGTGGGACTTCAGTCCTCCTTCAAAACATGTTATGACTGTATCTTGGCTAAGTCCCTCAATCTCATCATAAATCTTTTAAAATCTTTCAAAATAATTGAACAATGACTCATTGTCTTGTTGCTTCACGTTCGTCAAATTTCCCCTAGTTTTTGGAATTTTGTCTATCGTGCTAAACTTATCTAAAAATATCATCTCAAACGAGTGGCATGAATCGATGTTGTTGGATTTCAACGATGTAAGCTGGGTTAAAGCCTTCTCCGACAACGTGCTAGGAAAGGCCTTACAAAGCATAACTTCATCTGTTGTGACTAACCCCATGGCGAACTTATATCTACAAATATGCTCATGGAACTTTATCTTGCATGTGTACAAAACAAATTGGGGTAGCTTTAAATTAGTATTGGGGAAAATAGCTCGTATCTATTGCACAAAAAGTCCCATTTCGAAAGTCTTCCTCATTATTTTTGAACCTCTCTTATGCAGTCTTTCTAGGAACACCTTTTTAGTTGTCACCCTTATAGAGGAATTTTCCTCTTGGTACCCGAGTTTGTCATTTGGGAGTATATTTTGTTTGTTAAGGAGGCGTTATTCTACTTCTTTATCTCCTTGACGGCTCTAGCGACCTCTTGAGATCCTCTTGGGCTTGCTGATGTGATTCCCCAACCTCACTTCTTGGAAGAGCCCGTGAGGTTTCACCATGATAAGAGGTCGGATTCATATTCATGACATTTGGTTCACCTCTTGATGGTGTCTAAGACTACATCCGCAGGTATTTTGGAACACTATGAGCAACTTGAGTACAAACACGCTCAATTGTATGCTTCTACCCCTGTTATGGTGCAACCTAAAAATCTATGGGAGGTAGCATTTCTCCCATATTTGTAGTCTCTCGCTGCAATTTAAACCAGTCATCTCACAATTTTTGTCGTTTTTGTAATCTATTAATTTTTTTATGGCAAGCGTTAAAACTCTTCCATAATCGCTTGTTCTTGATTCTACCATTCATTGAGAAAATCATGTAAGTTCGACCTTTTGGTCGGGGCTCTGGTTGTTAATGCTGCCTTAGCAGCTCCCTTCGATACTAAACGATTTGATTTTTGGGTGTTCATTATACTTCTGATAAGGAGTAATAATTTTTCGAGTTTTTCGGCAACAGAACCAAATTGAACGGGAAATGAACTCCAAGTTAAGATTGTTGGCTGATGTGTTCAATCTTCCAGTGTGTACCTACAAGAAGTCACAACGGATGAGTTTTCCGATATGATCCTCCTATAAGTTTGTTAGAAATGTGTAAAATATGATGAAAATGTATCACGTATAATATATGAAGAGCATGCAGAAAATGACCAAAAGATCTCCCTCTTTCCTTCTTTTTATAGAGGAGGATTTTACCTTTTAACAACAACAATTTTCTTTTAGGTTTCACAATTTTTAGGTGAGTCATATTAACACCTCTTGGTCATATTTGTTGTTGTGCTGACATTTGTGCTTGAGTCACATATTTTTTTATCTCCATCCATTTATTTAATTTCAGATAATATGAAACTACAAATATTTTTTCATATGCTTCGCCGCTCTTATGGAAATTTAAGTGTAGTACTTCGCTACATCCTTTTACTTTCCAAGTCAGCTATCTTCAAGTCGCACTTTCTTTGTTGAGGTTTGACACGTTTGCTCATCTAGCTTTACTTTTATTGTTAGAGTTAACTTTCTCTTCACTTTTAGAGCAACTTTTATATATATATATATATATGTGTGTGTGTGTATGTGAGGTTTGTACCATCTCTAATTTTAGGTGCTCAAATTTTAGAAAAGATGACGTCATATGTAATTTTAGATAAAACATATTACCTTAAGTGGTTTTCCATCAAAATTATGCACTAAAAAATATAAATTAAAATAAAACAGGCTAAAGAATATAGAATAATATATAATTTTAAATTTAAATTATTATAACATTAATATTTGATTCAAATCATGATATTGAATTCGATTATGAACATATTAATAATAGTTTATTATAAATATTTATTACATTGACATCAACATTATTGTTGTTATAATTATTATTATTACTACAAATGTATATAATTATTGCATTATTACAAATGCTTTATATGTTTGTGAACCGTTTTTGAATAGGCTTTAAAGTTAATTGAGCCTAACTTTATGTTTATAGCTCAAACGAGTCCGAACTTAACATAAATGAGCGAGTCCGAACTTAACATAAATAAGCTCGAACGATTTGGTATGTTTATAGCTATATTTGCAGTAGTAACGTCATGGTCCTAAATGAATTTGTAATGATCGGTGCACTCATTTAAGGGAACTTTGAAGTTTGAAGTGATTCTTAAGAACTGACTTATTTGTTGAATTATAAAGGTTGATTTTGACTTGAATGTGTTAACTCTCATTAAGACAAGACTAATAACTATTATATAATTATAAAAATATAGGCTTAAAATTATAAAAATGTCGCGAGTCCATTGGAATAGTAACCGTCTGGATGAACTACCACAAAAACAAAGGTTATTATATTTAAAACTTAAAAGTATAATACAGTCATCAAATATTTATGCACAAAACTCTTTATCTTTATCCAATGGAAAATATAGTAATAAAAGTAAAAATAAATTATTTTTTCCCATAACATAAATAAATAATTAATTAAAAATATTGTATCCATAAATAATTTCCATAAATAAAACATTTTTTTATTATTTATGAAAATATGTGTGGATAAGATTATATGAATTAGTTTATTAATATAACCTTAATTAGATAATGTACATTAAAGGCCATTTTAATAGTCACAACCAATTATTTTATTTAGTGTAACATAACAAAAATAAAATAAAAATTATAAGTGTATTTTAACTATTATATAAATTCCAAACCTATTAGCAATTTTTTCATCTCTTTCATAAACTAAGATTAAAAGGGAAAAAAAAATGAAGATGAATATGGTTTACTCCTTAGCCATTATTGTCGCATTTCTTGCCATTCTTCTACCCTTGAGCACTTGCGATCTCATAGGTGATACATGCAAGAAAAACCCCAAACCCTAATCTTTGCAACTCATGAATATGGCTTTTCTTCAAAATTAAGCGCTAAAAAATCTAAATTAAAATAAAACATGCTAAAGAATATAACATAATATGTAATTCTCAATTTAAATGATTATAACATTAATATTTGATTTGAATTCTCAATTTAAATGATTATAACGTTAATTTTTCATTCAAATCTTTATATTGAATTTGATTATGAACATATTAACTATAGTTTACAATAAATATTTATTACATTGATATCAAGTTATAATAATAATAATAATTATTATTATTATATATACATTTATAGTAATAATGATAATAATAATAATAATTATTATTATTACTATAAATGTATATATTATACTTAGAGAAGCTACTTGATAATGGTTGAAACAATAGTAGTGATATCACGATTCTCCTTGTTTTTGGCAGTCAAAGGAGAAGTGCCAAAGGATTTGAACCCATCTTCACATTTTTGAACCTCAGAGCTTGCACCGTTCATGCTTTCTTTAGCAAACTCGGGATTTTCTTTGGTTTTATGCTTCGTTTCCAATATTGACATCATGGTCTTGGATGAATTCGGAATAGTCTGTATACTGATTTGAGGGAACTTTGAAGTCCGAATTAGTTCTGAAGAGTTGACTTATTTGTTAAATGATAGATGTTGATTTTGATTTAACTGTATCAACTTCGATTTGGGCAAGACCAGTACCATCGACACTTTACTCTTAGGGTTCAATCAGAAAATAGAACAACAGAAATTAATGTTTGAGTTTTTCTTGCATCTATCACCTAAGATTGCAAGTCCTTAAAGGATGAAAGAATGGCAAGAAGTGCAACAATAATAGCTAAGGGGTTAAAACCATATTCATCTTCAAAAAAAAAAAAAAAAAAAAAAAAATCTTGTTTTATGAATGTGATAAGAAAGTTGTTAGTAGACTTCAAGTTTATATAATAGATATTTTATTTATTTATTAATATTTTTGTTATATTACACTGAATATAATAAATGTCATTATTTTATTAATATTAAATATTAATACATAACTATAATTACTTCATACACATTGTAAACAAATGCATTATCTAATTAAAGTTAAATTAAATAAAAAAAAAAGAAAAGACCAACGTTGTCATGCAATCTTATTATGTTATCAACACTTTTTCCTTTTTACACCGTTACAAATTTAAAACAATAAATCCAATCACTAGCGGGCCCGAGTTATTTAATCGAGAAAGGGGCAGCCCACAACTATGACTCACCAGTTGGCAGGAAAAACTGGACCTCTTAACCATTCCCATGGAGCCCAGCCCAAAGGGAAAAATCAAGCAAGACAAATGGCTAACGACCCTTCATTTAGCTTGGATCAGACCAGTCAGTTTCCTCCGTTAGAGAAATCAATTGGAATGATTTCATCTGACCCATGTGACCGGGTAACCACCTCCTCTCAAAATTAATGCAGCTACCTCGGATTATGGCATGGAACTGCAAAGGTCCGGCCTCTGCTAATTTTTTGCGACATTTTTTGGAAATTATTGTTGTACACAAATTGAATATTTGTATTTTGCTTGAAACTCGGGTATCGAGTGCTTTTGTTGTTGAGTGTGAAGCCACTCTTGTGGTTGCTGTCAAAAGAAGTGGCTGGACAGCTGACATTGTTGAAGCCACTCTTGTGGCTGCTGTCAAAAGAAGTAGCTGGACAAGCCGACATTGTTGACCTTTTTTCTTCAACTGCATTTTTTGAACTCCTTATATATATATATATATATATAATATTATATATATATGTGTGTGTGTGTGTATAAATAGGCAGAATGCCTTAGAGAGAACACAGAGAGAAAAAGAAGAGAAGAAGGGAAGAGAGTGCTTTCCTATGTAATCTCTATATTAATTTCTCAATCAGAATTTTCTGAAGAGAGAAATAAAACATCCTAGTTATCCACCGTGGACGTAGGTCAGATTTTGGACCGAACCATATTAAATCTTTTGTGTTCTTAATTGTGAGCTAAGTGTGTGTTGATTTGTGTTCGTGTGTGATCCGTTTGATCCTAACAACTGGTATCAGAGCACTAGGTTCTTTGATTCACACGAACTTGTGAAATCGGAACTAGGGTTCCGATCAGAGACGTTCAGCCACTGCCGCCGCTCGTCAGCCACTGCTGCTGCTCGTTAGCTGCCGCCGACGCTCGTCTAGGGTTCCGACGAACCGGTTGACTTGAACAAGATCTCATTATCCACCATAACTTGTTCATTGCCAATTAAAGCTTGAAACAGATGGCAGAGGACGGTAAGATTAAGATTGATAAGTTTGATGGAAGTGATTATGGATTTTGGAGAATGCAAATTGAAGATTTGTTGTATCAGAAAAGTTTGCATTTGCCTATGTTGGGTGAACAACCGGATGACATGAAAAATGAAGAATGGAAGTTGTTGGATAGACAAGCTTTGGGTATGGTTAGGCTTTCTTTGGCAAAGAGTGTTGCATATAACATTGTCAATGAAACAACCACATATGGTGTATTGAAAGCTTTGTCCAACATGTATGAAAAACCATCCGCTTCAAACAAAGTATTCCTCATCCGACAATTGGTTAACACCAAGATGAAGGAAGGCATGTCGGTTACCGCTCACATAAATGAGTTTAACTCGATTATCTCTCGTTTAGCCTAAGTTGAAATAAAGTTTGAAGATGAAGTACAAGCGCTACTCCTTTTATCATCATTGCCCGACAGTTGGTCAGGCACAGTCACAACTGTTAGTAGTGCATCCGGCACTACCAAACTCACTTTCGAGAATATTCGTGACTTGATAGTAAATGAAGATATTAGACGGAGAAGCAATGTGAGACTTCTAATTCTAGTTCTTTATTGCATACAGAAATAGAGGAAGAAGAAACGAAAGAGGACATAATCGAGGCAGGTCTAAGTCAAAAAAAAGGGGACAGTCAAAGAACAGAAAAGACATTGAATGTTGGAACTGCAAAGAAAAAGGTCACTTTAGAAGCCAATGTACAAAACCAGCTGCAAAGAAAGAAGTAAACAATTTATCCTCAAAGAATTAGGTGATGCCCTCATCTGTTCTGTTGAAGATTCAGTTGAATCTTGGATTATGGATTCAGTGCTTCTTCCATGCTATCTCATGCCCAGATATGGTCAAGAATCTACGAACAGGTAACTTTGGTAAAGTTCGTTTAGCAGATGATCAAATGCTTGATATTATAGGTATTGGAGATATAGACTTGAAGACCTCGTTAGGAACTATATGGACATTGAAAAATGTCAGGGTTATTCCTAACTTGAGAAGAAAGTTGATTTCAGTTGGAAAATTGGATGATGAAGGGTTTAATGTTCACTTTGGGGGTGGACAATGGAAAGTGATCAAAGGCAATTTAGTGACTGCCAAAGGAAATAAGAAAGGCACTCTATACATGACAGAAGTTTCCGCTGAAGGTGTTCATGCAATGACCACCGGTCCGAGTCCATCAAATTTATGGCACAACCGACTCGGACACATGAGCGAGAAGGGATTGAAGACGTTGGCTCAGAAAGGAAAGTTTCCAGACTTGAAGAAAGTGGAAACCGAATTTTGTGAACCTTGTGTTCTTGGAAAACAAAAGAGGGTTACTTTTGTGAAGACAGGGAGGACACCGAAAGCTCAGAAGTTGGAGCTTGTTCACTCAGATGTATATGGACCAACTTCAGTTTCATCTCTAGGAGGCTCGAGATACTATGTTACCTTCATCGATGATTCAACAGGGTATATTATTTTCTTAAACATAAATCTGGTGTATTTGATGCTTTTAAGATATGGAAATCTGCTGTTGAAAATGAAACTAATTTGAAGGTAAAGTGCTTAAAATCGGACAATGGTGGTGAATACATAAGCAAGCAGTTCACTGATTATTGTGCCAAGGAAGGGATAAAGATGATCAGGACAGTTCCGGGAACTCCTCAGCAGAATGGTGTAGCTGAGAGAATGAACAGAACGCTGAATGAAAGGGCTAGAAGCATAAGGCTGAATGCCGGGATGCCCAAGACATTTTGGGCAGATGCAGTTAACACTGCAGCCTACTTGATCAACCGTTCACCATCCGTTCCCTTGAGTTTCAAATTGCCAGAAGAAATGTGGCAAGGAAAGGAGGTAAGTCTCGAACACTTACGAGTCTTTGGTTGCAGTGCTTACGATTTGTTAGAAGTTGGTGACAGGGATAAGCTAGACTCAAAGTCCAAGAAGTGTACATTCATTGGTTATGGGTCAGAAGAAATGGGTTACAGACTTTGGGATAATGAAGGCAGAAAATTAATCAGAAGCAAGAATGTCGTCTTCAATGAAAACGAGTTGTACAAAGACAGAAACACCAAAAGACCAGAAGTTCAGAAAGAAAGTGTTGAGTTTGAAAGTGGTGAAAAAAGAAAAGAAGCTTCAGTCGACATTCCAGAAAATGGGAATGAGTCAAGCGACAGTGGGAGCTCAGAATCCCCAGAAACACCTCAAAATCAACCAAGGAGGTCGTCTAGAATCACTAGACCACCAGAAAGGTACTCACCATCAGTCAATTACATACTTTTGACAGATAATGGTGAACCCCAGTGTTACTCTGAAGCTATGGGATTGAAAGATTCATTGCGTGGGAGCTTGCATGAAAGATGAATGAAGTCGCTTGAGAGAACAAGACCTGGCACTTAACAAACTTCCATCTGGGAAAGCTCTTCAACAATGGATCTTCAGAGTCAAGATGAACATGATGGTCCCAAACGGTACAAAGCAAGATTAGTAGTCAAGGATTTCAATAGAAGAGGGAATTGATTTCAATGAAATATTCTCTCCATGGTGAAGATGACTACCATCAGACTTGTTCTCCAGTATTATGCAGCAGAAGGCTTGCATCTAGAGCAACTAGATGTCAAAACAGCTTTCTACATGGTGACCTAGAAGAAGACATCTACATGACACAACCAGAAGGTTTTCAGGTTAAAGGCAAAGAAAACTTGGTGTGTAAGTTGAAGAAGAGTTTGTATGGTCTAAAACAAGCGCCCAGACAATGGTATTTGAAGTTTAATAACTTCATGGGAAGAGTTGGTTACAAGAGATGTGACAATGACCATTGTTGTTACATAAAAAGGTTTAAAGGTTCTTATATCATTCTACTACTCTATGTGGATGATATGTTAATTGCCGGATCAGACATGACAGAGATCAAGAAGTTGAAGAAACAAATATCTGAAGAATTTGAGATGAAAGACTTAGGAGCTTCAAACCAAATACTCGGGATGAGTATTTTCAGAAACAAAGAAGATGGTTCTTTGACACTCTCTCAAGAAAAGTACATTGAGAAAGTGTTAGAGAGATTCAGCCTCAAAGATGCCAAGATCAGAAGCACACCTTTGGGAAGTCACTTTAAGCTTTCTAAAGTTCAGCCACCCAAATCAGATGAAGACAAAGCAGAAATGACTAAAGTTCCTTATGCATCTGCAGTTGGTAGCCTCATGTATGCAATGGTATGCACGAGACCAGATATTGCACATGCAGTGGGAGTTGTTAGTCGGTTTATGTCCAATCTAGGAAGAGAACATTGGGAAGCAGTTAAATGGCTGCTAAGATACTTGAAGGGAACTTCAAAGATGGCATTGCATTTTAAGAAAAAAGATGTTATTCTGAAGGGTTTTGCAGATGCAGATCTTGGTGGATGTAAAGAGTCATTCAAAGCACCACAGGGTAACTTATGCTTTACGTAGGAGACACTGCAGTAAGTTGGATGTCCAAACTACAGAAAAGTGTTGCCCTTTCAACCACAGAAGCAGAGTATATGGCAGTTGCTGAAGCAAGCAAAGAGCTTATATGGTTGAAGAACTTTCTCAACGAACTTGGCAAAGAACAAGATGATTGTGTGCTATTATGTGACAATCAAAGTGCAATTCATCTTGCAAAGAATCATGTCTTCCATTCGAAAACGAAACACATACAGTTGAGATATCACTTCATTAGAGAGCAAGTTAGTGAAGGCACTTTGAAGTTGAAGAAGATCAAAGGAAGTGAAAATCCATCTGATATGTTGACTAAGGTTGTCACCTTAGAGAAGTTGAAGCTTTGCATAGCTTCAATCGGCCTTCAGGAAAATTAAAGAGAAGGTCGGGTAACTAGGAATGAGCTAAGATCAAAAGTTTTTTTATAATACAGATGCACAGTTGAAGCACAGGTGAAGATTGTTCCGTGGCTTCAAGTGGGAGATTGTTGAGTGTGAAGCCACTCTTGTGGCTGCTGTCAAAAGAAGTGGCTGGACAACTGACATTGTTGAAGCCACTCTTGTGGCTGCTGTCAAAAGAAGTAGCTGGACAAGCCGACATTGTTGACCTTTTTTCTTCAGCTGCATTTTTTGAACTCCTTATATATATATATATATATATATATATATATATATATCTGTGTGTGTGTGTGTGTGTGTGTATAAATAGGCAGAATGCCTTAGAGAGAAACGCAGAGAGAAAAAGAAGAGAAGAAGGGAAGAGAGTGTTTTCCTATGTAATCTCTATATTAATTCCTCAACCAGAATTAAGCAATATGAGAGAGGGACCAACACTTATTCAGGAGCGCTTGGACCGGGCTTTGTATAATAGGCAGTTTTTGGCGAGATATCTAGAATATATTGTGGTCCACTTGCCATGACCTAGGTCTGACCACCACCCCTTGTTGGTATCAACCCCGGATAACTGATAAAGGCAAGTAAGAGGCCCTTTCAGGATGCTCTTGGTCTGGTTCTCACAAGGTAGCTTCACGGAACTTGTTCAGTATTTTTGGGGAGGTAACAATTATGGTTTCTTCTCGGATAAGTTGGCTCAGTTCATGGTGGTAGTAAACCAGTAGAATCGGCGTAGTTTCGATAATATTTTTGATAGGAAGAAACGGCTGAGGGCTCGACTGCTTGGTGTTCAGGAGGTGTTATATGAGCGACCCTCGGACTATCTTCGACGGCTTCAGGATAGTTTGAGGTTGGAATTGGAATCAACCCTAGTACATGAAGAGCAGTACTGGAGGTAAAAGTCTTCGATTAGCTGGCTTAAGGAAGGAGAAAGAAACACACGTTTCTTTCATCTGGTGACGCTTATTTGACGAAGAAGGAACCGGATCTCTCGGCTGCGTAATTCGGAGGGTCAGTAGTGTGAGGATGAGACGGTATTTCGACAGATGGTTCGTGACTTCTATGTGAAACTGTATACACGGGAACAATGCATACCTTGTGCAGTTTCTGGATGGCATTTTCCAGTACTACCCTATTCAAATCGCTCCTAGCTCAATCGAGCGGTCTCTCCATTGGAGATTAAGGCAGCGGTGTTTCAGATAGGAGCGTTGAAAGCCCCGGGTCCGGACGGTTTACCCCCGAGTTTTTTTTAGAAATTTTGGAATGTGCTAGAGGAACCAGTGACAGCTGAAATTATGAATGTATTTAATACCTGTGCCATTCCTCCAGGTTGGAATGCGTCTATCTTTTGCCTTGTCCCAAAAACCCCGGGGGCAGACTCCTTGGCGAAGTTTAGACCGATCTCGTTGTGTAATATTTTCACTAAGGTGATTTCCAAAGTTTTGGCTAGCAGACTATGATCCTTGATGACTCAGCTAACGGGGCAATGCCAATCTAGTTTCATCCCGGGAAGATCCACTTTGGATAATATCATCTTTGCACAAGAGGTGATTCATTCGTTACGTCGAAGACGAGGGAGGAATGGGGCTTTTGTGGTGAAAGTAGATTTAGAAAAAGCTTATGACATAGTGGATTGGGGTTTCTTGGAACAAGTTTTGATGGCATCGGGTTTCAAGGAGAACTTTCGCCGGCTTATTTTGAGCTGTATTTCTTCGACCGATGTGGAGGTAAGCTGGAATGGTGAGCTACTCCCACCGTTCCTACCATCACGAGGACTTAAGTAGGGCGACCCACTGTCACCATATCTCTTCGTTATGTGTATGGAGATCCTGGCACAGGAGATATCAACATCAGTTTTGGCAAGAAATGTGAGGATATCAATTCATGTCCCACTTGGTTTGAGGGGAGGATTGTGAGGATATTAATCCATGTCCCACATCTGAAGATAATGCTATAGGTGACTAGCTTATAAGAATACCACTAACTCCATTAGTAAGAGGCTTTTTGGGTGGTTACCCAAGAACAAAATCGTGAGGGCTTAGCCCAAAGCGGACAATATCATACTAATGTGGAGTTAAGTGGTGGAAGCCCAATCTTGTGGGATCATTTGGGCCCAACAAGTGGTATTAGAGCCCAAGGTTGATGGGCTTGGTTATGCCAGATGTGGAGAGTCTAGTGCCTTGCGAAGAATGCAAAATGATTGTCCCTCTAGGGGAGGACACGGATATGTGATCCTTGGTTTGAAGGGAGGATTGTGAGGATATCAATCCATATCTCACATCTGAAGATAATGCTAGAGGTGACTAGCTTATAAGAATATCACTAACTCCATTAGTAAGAGGCCTTTTGGGTGGTTACCCAAGAACAAAACCGTGTGGGCTTAGCCCAAAGCAAACAATATCATACTAATGTGGAGTTAAGTGGTGGAAGCCCAATCTTGTGGGATCATTCGGGCCCAACAAGAAATTGGCGGCTAGTCAAGGTAGCTAAGGAGGGTCTGGGAGTCTCACATATTTTCTTTGCTGATGATCTACTTCTGTTTGGGGAGGCTTCCTTTTCACAAGCAAGGAAGATGGAGCATGTTTTAGCATCCTTCTGTGGCATTTTGGGACAAAGAGTCAATAGGCATAAGTCCCGTATTTAGTTCTCACCTAATACACCATATTATTTGAAGAATGTTATCTCTTCTGAGTTTGGTATCCCAACAACGTTAGGTCTTGGTATGTACTTGGGGGCCCACTGATGCATGGGAGATTGCGGACTAAACATTTTAATTTTTTAATTGATAGAACATGGTGTTGACTATCAGGTTGGAAGTCTAAGGTACTATCGCTGGCAGCTTAGCTGACTCTTATAGCCTCCACGCTGTCGGCTATTCCATCCTATGCTATGCAGACGAAGTTGCTTCCGGTCATGGTGACGGACCAGTTGGATCACATGTGTAGGCAATTCTTTTGGGGTGACAGCTCGGGTGCTAGACTGCTTCATTCGGTAGCTTGGTCAAAAATTTGTTTACCCAAACAGGTAGGGGGGCTCGGAGTCCCAGACTTGAGACTCATCAATAGGGTCGTGATCGCCAAATTGGTTTGGCAAATGATTCATAACCCATGTAGCTTGGGGAACCAGATTTTAATAGCTAAATATGGTCGGTGGTTAAAGTTGTTAAAAGGGGAGAAAATGGTGAACTGCTCTCGGGTGTGGCAGGATTTCACCAAGTTGGTTCAACTACTGAGAATGGGGATTTCATGGCAGGTGGAGAGTGGATCCTCAACATCCTTCTGGAATGACAGTTGGCTGATGAAGGAGCCGTTTGCTACCTATGTGCTGGGTCTAATTCTGTCTTCTCTTATTCATGTCCCGGTTCAATATTTCTGGAATAGTTTGGACAATTGGGTCCTAACACAGCTGTCCAGTCTACTTCCGAATTAGGTTCTACGGAGACTCCAGGAGATAAGGTTGCCTCCTATGGATACTGGATCGGATAAGCCGTGGTGGTCACTCCATACCTCAAGTTCTTTCTCAATCGCGTCACTTCGATAGTCTATCATTCAGTGCCGCCTGAATACTCACTTGGCGTGGTCAAAACTGTGGAAATTCAAGGGCCCAACTCGCGCATCTATGTGCCTTTGGTTTGCACTCCATAGTGCGCTACCAACAGCGGAATTTCTAGCAAAGCGTGGTATTATTCCATCCCCTGCTGCCCCTTCTGCCGATTACATAATCAAGATCTAATGCACCTGCTGCGGGATTGCCCCAGGACTGCCACTTTTTGGCGTATTGTGTTACTGAGACAAACTTGGATGCCTTTCTTTGACTCGGCGAATGTGGTTCGATGGATCCTTCATAATATTAGTGATACGAATTTGTGTCCTCTTCCCTTTTGGAAGTATGTTTTTAGACAGGTTGTATATGATACTTGGATTAATCACACTTTGGGTGTACATAGATCTCATCTGTTTTTGGAAGACCCCTATGCTCTAGCTGAAAAGAGTCTCAAGACTATGTTTGAAACCCTTTCAGCCTGGGAATAGTGGTGTCTGGATACCTTGTATATTTCCTTCTTATCATATACCGGTTTTGAACTATAGTTTCCGGTTTTGAACTAAAAAACAATTTTTTCTTTAAAAAAAAACAAATGTGTTATTTATAGAAATTGATTATTGATTCGATCTCTTAATTATTTATTTATAAAACTATATTTTTCTTCAAATATTGATAAGAGAATAAAGGTTTTTTTTTTTTTTTTGGTAAAAATATGAATAAAGATTTGGATGACTGTAATAAAGATAATAACTTTTTGCTTTTGTGGTAGTTCATCCGGACGGTTACTATTCCAATGGACTCTCGCATTTGTTTTAATTTTAAGCCTATGATTTTTATAATTATTTTTCTCATTAATAAACTTATATTTTTTCTGTTTTATTTATTTATTTTAAAACCCATCTTCTAATCGAGTTAAATGTTAATAAGAAAAAAAAATCTATTTATATTTATATATATTTAAAAGTATAATACAATCATCCAAATATTTATGCACAAAATTCTCTATTTTTATCCAAAAAAATTAAAACTAAATTATTTTTCGTAACATAAATAAATAATTAAGAATATTGTATCACTAATTAATTTTCATGAACATAATTTTTTTATTATTATTTATAAAAATATTTGTGGATAATAATGATAAGATTACATGAATTAGTTTATTAATATACCCTTAATTAGATAATGCACATTAAAGGATAGTCACAACCAATAAAATAATCATATTTATTTTATTTAGTGTAACAAAACAAAAAATAAAATAAAAATCATAAGTATATTTCAACTATTATATAAACTCGAACCTATTAGCAATTTTTTCATATCATTCGTAAAATAAGATTAAAAGAAGAAAAAATATATGAAGATGAATATGATTCACTCCTTAACCATTATTGTTGCATTTCTTGTTATTCTTCTACCCTCAAGCACTTGCGATCTCATAGGTGATACATACAAGAAAACTCCAAATCCTAATCTCTGCAACTCAATTCTCCGATCAAACCCTAAGAGTAAAATTGCCGATGTTATTCGCCTTGCTCTAATCGGAGTTGACACAGTTAAGTCGAAGTCAACCTTTATAATTCAACAAATAAGTAAACTCTTGAAAACCATTCCGAGCTTCAAAGTTCCGTTAAATGAGTGCACGGATCATTACAAATTCATCCTAGACCATGATGTCACTATTGCAAATGAAGCTCTAACCAAAGGGAATCCCAAATTTGTTGAAGAAAGCATGAACGATGCAGGCTCTGAGGTTCAAAGATGCGAAGATGGCTTCAAATCCTTTGGCATTTCTCCTTTGACTGTCAAGAACAAAGAAAACAATACTACTACTGATGTTGTTTCAGCCATTATCAAGCAACTTCTCTAAATATAATATAGGGTAAATTATCCTAGGTAATATTTGAACTTTTCAAAAATCCAGCTTTTTGCACTTGTATTTATTTTTGCTTTGAATTAACACTCGAACTACCAAATATTACCTCTTTTGCACTTTCGTTCAAAATTTCCGTCAAACTTTATTTTCTGTCTAATTATCAAGGGCATTTCTGTCTTTTTAATTTAAAAATAAATTATAAAAAAATTTACATAATGAAAGAAGGAAGTTCAAGGATCGAAACGAACAAAACCCCATATTTGTGTTAAAAGAAAAATATAGAAACTTTAAGCGCTACGATTTCATTGTTCGATTTATGTTTGTTTCTTCAAATTTAAGTTTAAAGATAGAATCTTTTCATCATATTAGCCTTATTTGAAACTATTACGAGAATAAAGTTTCAATCTTTTGGGGTGTTGAAGTGTATATTTTGGCGGGTCGACGATTTCAAGTGTAAAAAATAAATTGGAAAATCAGACATACGAACAACAATCATATTGATCCATACGATTTATATGGTAAGTTTCGTTAACTCCTATATGGATTATTTTGTTGTATTAATGGGTTAGTGTAGAATACTGTTTTTTTTTTGTAAATAATGAAAATTTTAAATTTATTGTGTACTGCATGTGTACTGGTAAATATTTTCTGTTATGTGGGTTATTGTTAGGAATGAATTTTTGTTTCTATTTGATGAAAATTTTCCAATGCATGTCTGGTGGACCATTTGTAAATCATTTTCTGTTGTGTGAGGTAATATGTTGTTAAATGTTGTTTCATTATGTTAAAATGTTATTTTATAAACAAAAGTTTTCCTTTTTTGCTTAAATATAGATCCTAATGATGACTTGTTTACTTTAAAAATATTTTATGATGGTGAATGGTGGGAAGCGAGGATATAGGTCATTCAAAGGGGGGAAATGGAGATATGTAGACTACTGTGATAAAGATTGTTTAAGTATTTTGGACATAAATAGTATGTTGAATGAAATCATCAAGTTCAACAAGCAGACTATGCTATATTCTTACCTAGAACCAGTAAGAACATTTAAAGATGGTTTGAGATTAGTAACAAGGGATGAAGATGTGTTGGAAATGTGCAGTTGGGTTCCTAGATTCAAGGTAATTGAATTTTATGCAGAAAGGAGGGAAGCTGAAAGCATCATACATATTCTAAAAAATCAGGCAGACATGAAAAAACCTGCAGTGAAAAATTCAGTTATAATTGAAGAAATAGAGGAGCCAATTAGAGAGCAAGTTCATGTTAGAAAAAGTAAAAAATTCGAAGGAGTTGTGAAGCCTTTACTACTTGAATGGCATGCTACATTGAGTGAGTCTGAGATGGTTCAGGTAGAATGAACTGGGGCACATGATGATATGAACAGTCAACCTATTGAAACTCTTACTCAGGTTGAAATTGAAATGGAAAGAGGAGAGGCTGTTCAACATGAAGACCAGTCTCAACTTGAAGAAACAATAGATGCTGATTTGGTTGAAATGGAACCAAGAGAAGTTGTTGATCATGAAGAAACACTTACACAAGTGGAGATGAATTGTGAAGGTGAAATGGAAAATGAAGTGCATAATGTTGTTAGAGATGATGAGGTTGGAGATGAATGCACTAGAGATGATGATGGTGATAATGTTGATGAAATTATGGACGATGAAGTTGAGGAAGATGATAATGATTCTAATTTGGATGGTAACTATTTTACAGATGACAATGAATACTGCAATGATGACATTCTATTTCCAAGTTACATTGATGAAGTTGACATTGAAGTTCAAAATGAAGTAGAAAATGAAGAGGAAGTGCAACCTGAAAATGTGTCTCAGGCTGCTACTGGAAGAACTTAAGTTGAAAATGCAATTGGCAGAACTGAAGTTGGAAATGTGCATGAGACACATGATGCATCTAGACCATCTTTCAACGTGCTTGATGATGATCACATATCAGAAGGATTGATCAGTGGTAGTGATGACTCCGAGTACAGATTTGGTTGCGAAGAAAGATATACATTTTTTGATCCAGAAAGTGATATGTCCAACCTCACATTTAAAATAGGAATGATATTTGGAAGTGGCAAAGAGTTCAAAGAAGTGGTAAAAAATTATTGTATAAATGAAGGAAAGACTTGTAGATTCAAGACATTTGAGCCAAAGAGAGTCAGAGCTATTTGCAAAATAGAAGGACGTAAGTGGGTTATCTTTGCAAGTGTGGAAGCTACAACCAAAACAAATGATCTGGTTCTGAAAACTTTAAATTTGCAGCATACCAATTGTAATCATCAATGGAAGAACAAACACATTACATCATCATGGATAGCAAGAAAATATGTAGAAAAGATAAGAGTCAATCCAAGGATTCCACCAAGATCCAGTAGACAGAACATTGATGAGCAATACAAGAGTGAGATTTCAAGGACTGCAGCTTATAATGCAAGGATAATTGCGTTGAAAATGATTGATGGGAATGATGCTTGTCAATACAAGCTTGTTTGGGATTATAGGGAAGAGCTACTACGAACACACCCTGATTCAACTGTTATCATTGAACATGAAGATTTAAGGGAACATGGTAGGCAACCAAGATTTCAAAGGATGTACATTTGTTTAGGTCCTTCAAAAAAGGGTTTTCTAAAGTATTGTAGGCCAATCATAGGAGTCGATGGATGTCATGTGAAGGGCACCTATCGTGGACAAATACTATCTGCAATTGGGACTAATGGAAGCAATGGTTGGTGGCCTATTGCATGTGCAGTAGTTGAGAAGGAGGCCACAGAATAATGGAGATGATTTTTTCAATTGTTGGTTAATGATCTTGAAATACCAAATCAAGGGCTTTATTTGACATTCATTTTAGATAGACAAAAGGTAATTTACTTTTACTTATGTAAATTTTTTTAATCATATTACTCATAATTCTATTTTTTCTTTTTTGTAGGGATTGGATGCTGCTTTTGCTAAGATTTTACCAAATGCTGACCGTAGATACTGTGTTCAGCATTTGTATTGTAATTTCAAGAAGCTACACTGAGGAAAAATTCTGAAAGACAAGCTGTGGAACACTGCTAGAAGCAGCAACAAACAAATGTACGAGAATGCTATGAATGACCTGCAAGAATATGACAATGAAGCATGGAAGTGGGTTGTCAATGGTCCTAGACCAGAACATTGGGTCAAAGCATTCTTCCCCACTTATATTAGGTCAGATATGCTATGCAATAACCTGTGCGAGTCATTCAATGCATTTATTCTAGAAGTTAGAGATAAGCCTCTTATTTCCATTCTAGAAGGTATTAGAGAATTAGTTATGAAAAGGATTCAAGTCAGAAGGTGTTAGATGATGAGACAACCTAGTAGTACTTGCACACCAAAAATTAGGGAAAAGATAGAGGAACATGTTTTGTTTTCTAGGAAATGGAAGCCATTGTGGAATGGACTTGACTCCTATCAAGTAAAAGGACCTAATGAAGAATAACTTATTGTTGATTTGAAGAAGAATACCTGTAGTTGTGAGTTGTGGACCTTGATTGGTATCCCATGTGTCCATGGCATAGCAGCACTACACAAGAAAAATATAAATCCTCATGATTTAGTTATGATTTAGTTATGATTTAGTTGATGAATACTACTCCACTGACACATTTTGCAAATTGTACAACAATGTTTTGTTTCCAATTAATGGAAAATCTTTGTGGCTAAGAGGCGAAGGTGTGATTTTAGATCCACCTAGGGCTTACAAGCAGGCAGGGAGGCCAAAAAATAGAGAAAAAGGCAGGTTTACAAGACAGAAGATGGAAGGAAGAGGATAAGAAGAAGAGTTGTTATTCATTGCACCAAATGCAAGGCTGTTGGACATAACATAAAATGGTGTCCACAGAAACAAAGTGAAGAAAATGCCCAAAATTCTGACCAAATACCACCCGAGGCTCCAACTCAAAAGAGAAAATTGAATCAAGAAGCTAGGCATCAAAAGAAGGTATTTTGTAATTGCAAATATTTTATAGCAGTATCTTGTATCTATATCTAGTCATTTAAATATAACTAATTTCTTGTAGCAAAGGACAAGATCTACTGTTAGAGGTGCACAAGAAACAAATCAAGCAGATGCAGTTGAACACATAAATGAATATGTTGCAGCGCATATCATTGAATCTGATGCAGCATGTGGCACTGAAGCTGAAGCTAATGAGATTGGAACTGAAGATTTGATACAAAGTGTTGATGATTTGTTAAATGAGATCCGAAGAAGTAGAGCCACAACCATTCCCAATGATGAACAAGCACACCCAGATCTTCCAGAGGAAAGTAGATCTAGAAGAAATCCAACTAATTTGAAGGGGCAAGGGAAAAAAAGAGTGACAAGACAAAGCAGAACTGTTATGACGGATGTAAGAAAGATAACAAAAATAAAGAAATGACACACAGATTTAACGTGGTTCACCAACAATGTATTGGCTACGTCCACCTAACATAAGAGGGGAGAATTTTTACTGATTTTGAGAGAGATTACAGAGGTGTTTTAGGTGACTACAACACAATGAATGCCTTACAAATGAACCTATTTATAGGAAAGATGGCAGCCACCTCGGCCACCTTCCCAATGTAAAAACAGAATATTTGATTAACTTCCTAATCTCAATGAGAAGTAACAGAATGTTTGACTAATTCAAGGCATTCTAACAAATTCCTAATCTTAAGGAGAAGTAACGGAATGTTTGACTAACTTCCTAAACTTAAGGAGAAGTAACATAATGTTTGACTAATTCAAGGTATTCTAACAAATCTCCACCTTGACTTGAATTCTCTCACAATTTACTAGATGCACCTCCTTGGTGCCAGATGTATCCGCTCCCCTCTCTTCTGCCATTTAGCAGCTTGTAATATTTAGCAAGTCCAAACAGTGTTGGAACTTGCTCTGTGGAACTGGCTTGGTGAACATGTCAGCAGGATTGTCAGTCGTGCCCACTTTCTTCACCCATTCTCCATAGCCCACGAATATTCCCTTTTTAGCCCTTGGCTCCAACTTACCCTCATTGACATGATAGTAAGCTGTACAGCCAAAAACTCTCAGATTTGAGTAATCAGCAGGCTTCCCTGTCCACACCTTAAAAGGTATTTTACAGTTGATGCCTGTGTATGGTCCCCAGTTTGTTATGTAGCATGTCGTTGTAACTGCTCCTGCCAGAAACGTTTAGTTAGACCAGTGTTAGAGAGCATGCACCTCGCTCTCTCCAGAAGTGTCTGGTTCATGCGCTCAGCTGCACCATTCTGTTGTGGTGTATCCCTGACTGTGCGATGTCGAGCAATCCCCTCATCCTTGATCTTGTGACCACCAAGAAGATCTTCCTTTGACAGAATCTGCAACCCTCTTTCACCCATGTGACCAAGTCTCATATGCCATAACTTGGTCAAATCATCTCGGTGAACCTCAGATGACGCAACAACTGCAGAACCAGCAATTGTTGAACCTTGCAAAAAGTACAAAGTTCCATGTTTGACGCCCTTAAGTATCACATTAGAGCCCCTGCAGACATGTATAACTCCACCTTCACCCTTGAAGCTGAACCCCTTACTATCCAGCAAGCTCAGGGATATCAGATTCTTCGTCATTAGTGGAACATGTCTGACATTGTGTAATGTGCAGAATTCACCATCATGCGTCCGAATCTTGATCGAGCCTATTCCAACCGCCTTGCATACCGAGCTGTTTGCCATAGAGACATTTCCCCCGTCTATCTGCTCATAGGTTGAAAACCACTCTCTCCTTGGACATATATGGTAGGATGCCCCAGAGTCAAGGACCAACACATCAGCATGATGCGTGTGTTCGTCTACAACTAGAGCGATGTCCTCTTCGGAATTGGTGCCATCCACCGCTACCGCAGCAGATCCTTTCTTCTCCAGTGGTTGCTTTCTCTTCTTCGGGCATTCATTCTTCCAATGCCTTGTCTCCTTACAGTAGTTACAAATATCATTTGCTTTTGGACCCTTGGAACCCGGCTTCTTCTTGCCCAGTTGTCCATGTCCCTTGCTTCCACTGGCTATCAATCCAACGGCCTGATTGTCTATCCCTACTCCAGTCGCCTTATGGCGCAGCTCTCTGGTATGGAGAGATGACCTGACCTCTTCCAGAGACACGGTATCTTTCCCAACAATGAAAGATTGTACGAAATTCTCATATGACAATGGTAGTGAAACCAACAGAATTAAGGCAGCATCTTCATCCTCTACCTTAACATCAATATTACGCAACTCTAAAAGAATTGTATTTAATTGATCCAGCTGGTCTCTAAGAGGTGTACCTTCCTGCATTCGCAGACCGAACAGACGTTGCTTCAGAAGCAATTTGTTGGTTAAAGACTTTGTCATGTATAGACTTTCCAGCTTCAACCACAGACCAGCGGCAGTTTCTTCATCTGCGACCTCAGTGATGACATCATCTGCAAGACACAATATGATAGTCGAATGTGCCTTCTCCTCCAAGGCAGCCAACTCAGCATTGTCAGCCTTGACTTCCTTTGATAATGGCATCCATAAGCCTTGTTGTTTCAACAAAGCTCGCATCTTGATCTGCCATAAACTAAAGTTGTTCCTCCCCGTGAATTTGTCAATCTTTATGTTCAACGCAGACATCTTTCTCACCAGATTACAAACCTCGATTACCCGAGCTCTGATACCAGTTTGTTATGACGGATGTAAGAAAGATAACAAAAAAAAAGAAATGACACACAAATTTAACGTGGTTCACCAACAATGTGTTGGCTACGTCCACCTAACAGGAGAGGGAATTATTTTTACTGATTTTGAGAGAGATTACAAAGGTGTTTTAGGTGACTACAACACAATGAATGCCTTACAAATGAACCTATTTATAGGAAAGATGGCAGCCACCTCGGCCACCTTCCCAATGTAAAAACAGAATATTTGATTAACTTCCTAATCTTAAGGAGAAGTAACAGAATGTTTGACTAACTTCCTAAACTTAAGGAGAAGTAACAGAATATTTGACTAATTCAAGGCATTCTAACAAGAACAACAACATCATATGATGAATTTGGTGAGGCCTGGTTAGGTGGTGATGGACCAAGAAATAGGTATTCTTGGAGAAGGGGAGAAGGGGAAAGGGACTAGGAAAAGGAAGGGGAAAGTAAATGTATATTGAATCTATGCATGGGGCTGATTTATAGGGTTGATATGTGTATGGGGTCTAGCAGACAATATTTGTCACTTTTTGACAGCACATGTGAAGAATCTTTTTTAACTGCACAATTGAATTGTTGCTTTGAATGGTTGATTTGAATTATTTTATAGTCAATTGTGCTTACCAAAATAGGTTTACTAGTTGTATTCATTTACTATTGTTCGGTAGGGACCAATTATATTCATTTACTATGGACCAATTGTATTTTTTAAAAAAAGAAGGCATTTGCTTTTATTAATAATGCAAATGCAATTTTGGTACATTCATTCTTCTTTTACAAAAAAAAAAAAAAAAAGAGTCTAGTACAAATTTTGCCCACTCACTTTTAGTATTCCCTGGCCAAACTACAAATCATGCCCACTCAATTGAAAGATTTATTTGCTATTACTATATGCGATAATCAAAATTGCAATTGCCCCATTTTTCTCGCATTAGCTTAGCTTGCCTCTAGGTTCAGAATTTTGTAACTTCAATGTTATCCTCCAAAGTACGAATTTTTTGAAGCAACTCAGGTATAACTTCGGAGGATCTCCTACACATAATTGGATCCAACCACTGGGAAAAATTGCATCTTTTGCTTCCTACCTTAGTGAACAAAACATAATTTTAATAAATAAAAATTAAAAAAAATTAGGGTTTTGCAAAGTTTTCATTGATTTAGAAAAAAAATAGGGTTACCTGTTCATTAAAACAAATAAAATATCTTCTCGAGCGATTTCGATTCGTCCATGATGTTCTTACCCGACAAATTCGACCTCAATAACAATATGGTAATGACAACTCTTGCCCACTAGGAATTTTGAGGAAAAAGTATGATAAAATTTCAAACCAATCGACTACAATTTCGGGATAAAACAAAGGGTAACAACAACTCTTGCCTACTGGGTATTGGATATTCCGCAAAATAAGTAATTTAATTTGAAAGAAACGAATAATTTGAGGTTAAATCGAACTAATTTGAAAAAATAGATAGGGAAAAGGGGAGATGGTTTAGAAGAACGAACAAATATATTGCAAGGGAGTGATGAGTAGAAAAAGTTTTTATTTTTTTATATTTTATTTTTAAATTAAAAAGACGAAAATGCCTTGAGAATTAGACGAAAAATAAAGTTTGACGGAAATTTTGAAATGAAGTGCAAAAGAGGTGATATTTGGTAGTTCGAGTGTCCGTTCAAAGCAAAAATAAATAAAGATGTAAAAATTAAATTTTTGAAAAGTTCAAGTGTTACTGGGATAATTTACCTTATAATATATATACATTACATTAATGGTGATAATAATAATGATGAAATCAATGTTGATATCGGTGTAATATATCTTATTAGTTTTACTAATGTGTTTAAATTCATATCAAATATCATCAATATAAACTTCTATTGAATCATTTTTTTTTAAGGTTATGGTTTAAATTAAGAGTTATAATATGCTAATTTTTTAAAGGGCTTTTGAGTTTTTTTAAAAAAATTAATAAGAAGAGGAAGTCCCATATCGAAATTTTAAAATGTTTCGGAAGCCATTAGTTTAATTGTGATGGAGTAATGCAAAATTATCTTTGGTAGAAATAAAAATAAAAAGGGTAAGATTGGATAATCTGGTTGAAGGTACATACGTGTTAGTAATTGATAAGTATTTATACATCTGATTAATTATATTATGATTTTAACTACTATAAAAATTATACTATGATTCTTTTTATTATTATTTATTGCAATTTTATTTATTATTATCATAATAAACATTTCGTTTAAATTTATGCTTTTAATAAATTTAAAAAATATATTATAAATATTAAATAAAATAAGAATTCATTTTTGTTACAAATGTTATGTCAAAATTAGGATAAGAATTAAAGTGAAAAGTCTTTTCTTGAAATAAAAGTTAAAATTTAATCAAATCTGCATTAGTTTGTGATGAGTCTCCTTTCAAGCAGGGCTTTTTGTTGAAAGTAATATTTGTATTGAATATATATATATAATATATATAGACATATGATGTAAGAAGTTTAAGGTCTTAGAATAATGAAAGAAGTCATTATCATATATATATATATATATATATATATATATATATATATATTATATAAAATAAAAATTTCAATCTAAAAATTTTTGGGTTTGAAGGAAAAAGAAAAATTGAAAAGTTCAAGGAAGCAACAAATGGTTCATCAAACAGAAGGGCCAGATCTAAGAACCTTCTCTAATTTCTCAGCTTTTGCATAATCATTTTCTGTCGTAGGACTGCTAGCAGGAAAAGGAGTGGTTTCCGCTATCAATTTTATAAATATATCTATAAAATTGTTAAGTAGGTTAAAAAATTATATTATTTTTGTTATAATTATTAAATATATAAAAATTTAAATTTAAATATTATAACTTAAGTTGTAACAAAAATTACAAACATTATTAATTATCTTTTAAGTTACAACATAAACTTTATTTTTACTTATATAAGCTTTTATATCAAAATTATAATAATATATATATATAATATAAAATAAATAAGGTTTTAATTTTTTTTAGATAAATTATTATTTCTAGTTAAAAAATATAAATTAAAATAAAAAGATGAAAATGAAAAGTTAAACTAATTATATATATATATATATATATATAAAAGTTAAACTAATAAAAATAATAAAAAGTTTTAAAAAAATTTCAGATAAAGATGAAAGTAAAAAAAAATAAAGAAAAATTAAAATTTATTAAGATAATTTGTCTAATCATAAATACTTCAAAGAAAAATAATCATACAAATTATTTAAAATTATTATTAAAAAATTTTAATTTTATAAATAATAATATATCATATAATCGCTAAATGGGACGTATAATATATATATATATATATATATATATTAACGTCTTTCTTCTTTATATAACTTTAAGTTATGTTATTTTTTTTAAAAAAATATATTTTTAATCCATACTTCTATAAAGTTTTTTTTTTCTTAAATTTTTTCAAATTACATTTATTTCATTTGATTTTAATTTTATTATATTTTTCTTTTATACTTGTATTTTTTTATATATTTTATTTTTTATTTAAAAATATTATTTATACGACTTAAAATTAAAATATACATTTCGTACTTTATAGCAGTGTATATTCTAATATATCTAATATTTTTATAATTTATATTTTAAAACTCAAAATTAAATTTTTTTTTCTTTCCTCAAAAAAAAAAAAAAAAAAAAAATATAATATATTATATTTTTTTTTTTTTCTTGTTCGCATGTAAAAAATGCGATCTACGAATATAAAATAGAAAATAAGTGCCTTTTGGGTATTTGGACTCTGGAGAGCTAGGAAAAGGTACTCAATAAACCGTACCACTTTTGAAAAGCCACTTAAAGAAAAAAAAAAAAAAAGAAAAGAAAGAAAAATTCAATTGCCGTATTTTGTGCGAGCTATACAGTCTATGAACTAAGATACATTGCCATTGCCTTGGATAATCTTGTTGAAATATGACTGATGAAAACTGTGAAACCAAAATGGCGGCGACGGTTACCGGTAATAGTCAGATGATTCCAGTAGAAGAAGCTCTGGAGATGGTGATGAATGCATCACAGCAGCTTCCACCGATCACCGTATCCATCTACGATGCTCTTGGGAAAATCCTGTCGGAGGACGTTAAAGCCTCTGACCCTCTTCCTCCTTACCCAGCCTCTATCAAGGTCGATCTTCTCTCTAATAACTTTCTCTTTTGATTATTTTCCCCCTGAAATAGGCATATTTTCTGTTGAACATTTGGAAGGGTTTTCCTTTTTTCTTTTTATTAAAATTCTTTTTTCTTTTTTTCTTTTTTTTTGGGCTGTAGTTGTTGAATTGGTTAGTGAAGAATTCTGGGTTATGCGGAGGATTTTGAATTTCTTGGTGGCTTTTTAGATTTTTTTCCCCTCTTTTAGTTATTTTATTTGGTTGTTTTGAAATGAGATGAGATTTGTAGTGGGCTGGAATTTCAAAAACCTGTAAATATGTTATGGATACAATGTTGGTTTAAATATGTTATGGTTACAATGTTTCTTGCAATGTTGAGTCGTTATGATCGGATATTTTCTAAAACATAGTTATCTATGTTGATATATACTCATGTAGATGCATTCTTATGATTGCTGGTATGGCTATTCCATCATCCATTGGTCCTTTCTGAAGGAAGAAAGAAGATATTGAATGTACTAGTTTTTAAATTCAGTATCTTTTTCCTTTTTTGTATATAATATTAATTTTTCGATTGCTGAAATCAAAGAAGTATTTTGTGTTTCAAATTCACCTGTTGATATGGGTGATAGTTGATATCGGTGATAGTGTTCTAGAGCATTATCATATACACCATGGCTGGTTATAAGGATGTGAGAATAAAGTAAGCAGAAATTATTCGAATAGGACCAACTTTTAATTGATTTTGTTTTTACCTTGATTTTCAACCACACTAGTGTAATTATTGAATATTTTATTTGATCAAATAAGAAGCATCAAGATCTTGTACTTCTCTAACTTGAAATAATTTACTTTTGATATGAAACTTTCAAGTTGCTGACAAGATTGGTTGCTTAAAAAACTATTGAAGTATGATAACCTTGTTTATTCTAGATAACTTGAAATATAAAGTGATTTGTATTTAGAGATTAGTGTTGGAATATGCTTTAAATATTATACATAGAGGGAGAGGGTTTAATCAGGAATAAGTTCATTTTTCTTCCCATTTCTAGATGTGTACCGCGTTCATCAGCTCCATTTGATAGTTTGAAGTAATACTCTTGAACTTATGGTTACTTATCTATCTTTCTTAGGTTTAGTTACTAGTGTCTTAACACAAGAAAAGACTAGAATTGCATTGATACCCAAACAACTATCACATATCATGATAATCGGCTTGCCTTTTATGATTTTTCTATCTTTGTTCAAGCTTTCTTGCTCGAAATTGATATGAAACTACTAAAAAGTCTTTCATAAGGGTTTGTATTAATTGCTATGTACTCCCCAAAACTTCTCTTTAATGGTAGTATGCTATTGATATCTTCACTTATTTTGTTGTCGTGGAATGCAGGATGGATATGCAGTAGTTGCTTCAGATGGACCTGGAGATTATCCCGTGATTATTGAATCAAGAGCTGGAAATGATGCAGTTGGAGTAACTGTAACCTCTGGAACTATAGCATATGTAACAACAGGAGGTAATTATACATTAAAATTCTGTGCTTCTTATATGTGTCTTACTACTTTTCTAGTCTAGATGTTATGCAATTTCTTGACAAGAAAAAATGACTTTTGCTTCTTAAGGTGTAAGTTAAACATCCTTGCATTAGACATGGTTGAGTTTACTTTTTCAAATGCTTTTTCTTGAAATTACCACCTTATCTAAAGATTTAAATGAACTGACTATAATTTATATATTTAACTCACTTGCTCATGTTTGGATCATTGACGCATTTTCTTTTGCAAGCCCAAACAAATGGATAATCCTGTTTTTATGGGCATTAGGGGTATAATTTGTCTTGTTAACAATTTCCATAAAGTGGCTTGGAATTTATGCATATCTATTTGTTGTCTTCTTTTTGTGGTCATTTTCCTTCTAAGTTTTTCTCCTACTCCACTCATTTGATAGCATTTGGTAAAGAATTTTACTTAAACAAACACCACTATATATCTTAAGTTTTAGTGAAAATAATTACTTAGTGGGAAAGATATATGGATTTTCCTTTTTTTAAGACCATTGAAGGCATTTGATCGATGAAGAAACAATAAGTGGACATAGGATGAAGCCAACAAATTTTATGAATATTCATTTGAAATAAGAGAGCACATTTATCTCTGGAATGATGTAACTAAATATGATCAAATCCCGTACACAAGCACATGTACATACTAAATCTGAAACAATAATCTCTGTTTTATTTTTCTTTTCATTAGTATATTCTTATTTTACAAATGAAAAAAAAAAAGAAAAGAAAAAGAAGAATCTTCTAGAAAGCAAGTAGAAAACCACATCATTGCTGTCTTCTAACTCATTTCATTTTAAATCTGTTAATGCAACAACATAAAAAACAATAGATATTTGTGGAAGTTGAGGGAGTTGGAAAAGAAGTGAACTTGAATTAGGAAAAGAAAGTCATGTTTAGCCAAATTCAAGATCAAAGGAGAAAAATATTAGTTTAATTAGGAAGATCATGGAATGAAAGTAAGCTCCAGGAACAGAAAACATATATTTTTATTTTGCTACTGTTCATTTCTTTTCATTATTTTTCTGGTTTTGATTTGTTTTTCCCTGGCCCTTTTGAACTTATTTGCTTGGCATACATTTCATTGTAGTGGTGCCCTTATGACCATTCTATTGCCACCAATCCCTTAAGCACTTGCTGAAGCAGTCACTGCAAATACAAGTAATTATAGGGGATCCTTGGAATAGGTCTGAAGATATTTGATATGTGTGTCTAGTGTTTGATCTTGAGCTAAACTTGTGAATAAATCCTGAATTTAGGAAATTAGACAACCTGTTGGAATGTGAATTTTTTTTTTTAATGAATGCAAACATATTCTTAAAACTTGGTCAAAATTTTATGTAGCTCCAATACCTGAGGGAGCAAATGCAGTTGTGCAAGTGGAAGATACCCAATTAATAGAGAATTCTTCATGCGGATCAAGAAGAGTTCGAATATTGAAGCAAACTAGTCCAGGAGTTGATATTCGTCCAGTGGTATGAGCTTGTTACTGGGTCATTATTATTTGTAAAGAACTACCAATCTGATTGTCATTGAGTATTGCAATAATTTGTGCTGTCTTGGCTTTTGAAATAAGAGGCTAGAGGTGTTAAATACTAGACCCGTAACTTAAAAAAAGAAAAAGAAAAAGGGAGATTATTCTTTTATTAGAGAATGAGCAAGTGATCATTCCAAGATTTATACCTCAGTTTCCTGCCTTGAAATTCATATTAACTCCTACAAGAGGATTGTGTTATCACTTCTTCATATTTGTTGAATTTTCATGTACATTTTATTTTATGCATGTGAAATTTGAGTTTATTAAATTGCCATGCTATTTTTCTGGCACCTAAAAGGATGAGTAGATATAGATAGTAATGTGTCTTTATCTGTTTATGACAAAGTTTAATTTATATGCTAACTCTTGATTAGAATAAATGTTGAAGTTTGAATGTCTATGCTACTTTCTTGGCTAGGGATGTGACATTTCAACAGGTGATGTGGTGCTGAAATTTGGGGAAAGGCTAGGTGCGGCTGAGATAGGCCTTCTTGCTACTGTGGGTGTGATGATGGTGAAGGTAATATTCTTTTTTTTTTTCAGTATTTTGTTTTTATTTTATCTTACCACCTTAGTTGCCTATTTTTTCTTTTTCTCTACTTTGTTCCTTTGGCAATGCTATCATACAGGTATATCCAACCCCATCGATTGCAGTGCTTTCCACTGGCGATGAGCTTGTGGAGCCAACTGTAGGGTCTTTAAGTCATGGCCAGGTATTTATATATTTTTTTCTCCATCTTGTAAATGAGGAGAATAGGTAAATATATTGTCATCGAATTAGACAATATATATATGTATATGTATTATATAAATATAAGACATTATAAAGAAGACGCCTAATCCTAATCAAATACAAATTCACTAATTAGTACTAAATTTCTAACGATCCTTATTCCTCTACAATGGTTTTTTAGATTGAAAAATCATATACCTTCTCCCTATTCTTTTTTTATATCATAGATCAAAAGATGATTCATAAGCAAAATAGTTAGGAAGATTTGGCCTATAACTAGTCCTCATATTTTATAAAAAAATTATCTGTGTAGCTTCAATGGAGTGGAGCGTTGAAGGTTTGGGATTCTATTTGATCCTCAATGAAGTCTGGGGAAAAACTAATTTTAGGGATTGATGCTTGAAGCTTTGAATGAATACAACTCCTAGTATTGTGAGGCATAAGTTATCAAGGTTTTGGAACCTGAGCAATAAGCTAGAACACATAAATTCAAATGCACTTTGTAACCTAAAACACCAAATAAGTAGTTTGATTATTTGTTTCAAGCTTTTTCTAGCAAACTATACCACATCATTTGATTGACCAATGTATTTGCTCACTCTATCTGAAGGTGTCTTTGGGGAGAACCAATCTTAACTATACTATGATCTCAAATTAAATGGAACTCAAATTACATGTAAAAAGATGATCCTATATGCTACATGAAATATGCATCCTTGATAGCTATTTTTGACCTCTTCTATTTTTTTTATATATATATTTTTTAAGTGTTCTCTGTTCTCTCTGTGATTAGGGCTGTTTCATTTAGTTTCTATTGATGCCTTTTCTTCAATTGCAAATGTGGGGAATAAAATTAGATATATATATAGCAAATATTTCATTTCCAGCGAATTTGCATAACATTTTTGTTCATTTTTTTTTTCACGTGAATCTTCCTGGTTCAATGAAATCAAGAGTCTCATGCACAAGTGGCTTTACTTATACTATCTTTTTTTTATCTCAATAGATTCTCTCCTAAATTTAGCCTATTTGCTTATATTATTAGCGTCAATGGTGATGCCTCTTCTCTGTCACAGATTAGGGATTCAAATCGTGCCATGCTTCTTGCTGCCATATCAAAACAAGAGTGCCAAGTTCTTGACCTTGGTATAGTTCGTGACAGTGAACAAGATATTGAAAAGGTCTTGGAGGATGCAGTTTCTTATGGAGTTGATATCCTTATCACTTCTGGAGGTGTCTCCATGGGAGATAGGGACTTTGTGAAGCCTCTACTTGGAAAGAGAGGAAGAATATATTTTGATAAGGTACTGATGGCTGTTTATTGTAAAACATGATGAGTACAATCCTCTAGTACATTAAAAGAAGAGGCAATGATGGTATTCTGCCCATCATTCACTGGTTCAGACTTGTATGTACTGTTGCATCAAACTGAAGAACAGCTATTGTAGAAAATACTTCTCAGAATAAATAAACATCTTTTGTTCTCTATGCAGCTCTTGGAATATATTTTTACTAAAGTATTCTTTATTCTTTAGGTTTGCATGAAGCCAGGGAAGCCTCTCACATTTGCTGAGATCCTTCCTAGATCAACTAATGGCACAAAGCCCCATAAGATCCTTGCTTTTGGGTTGCCTGGAAATCCAGTCAGCTGTCTAGTCTGTTTCAACCTTTTTGTTATCCCTGCTATTCGACGCCTTTCTGGCTGGGCAAACCCTCATCTTCCAAGGTTGCTGAAAGTTAATAGAAAATGTCCAATCTAATTCTTCATTAGTTTTGAGGTTTTTCTTCTTTATCTTTTACTTGGTTTCCTCTCTTGTTCTTTCATTTAGTTGCTCACATGACAGATTGAACAATGTTTCTTTTTGATGTACAAGTACCTCTTTATGTTGGTTAGGGTACATGCTTGTCTTAATCAGTCCGTAAAGACAGATCCTGTTCGTCCCGAATTTCATTGTGCAGTTATTAGTTGGGAGCTGGATAATGGGAAAGGCATTCCGGGGTATGAATTCTCATGGATATGCTAGAAGTAATATAAATAAATAAATAAATATATATATATATATATATATTATATTTCTATCCTTGATGTGTTTCAGATTTGTTGCTGAGAGCACTGGGCGTCAAATGAGCAGTCGACTGTTAAGTATGAGGTCAGCCAATGCGCTTCTTGCACTGCCTGCATCAGGCAAGTTGGTCCTTGCTGGTACTTCTGTGCCAGCAATTTTAATTTCTGACATAGCAGCTGTTTCGGGAAATAAAAGTTTACCAGCTGAGTGTAAGGATGCTAGACATGGAAGTACGTCCAAAAACATAAGTGTTGACAAATCAGTTGTGGAATCTGCATATAGAGTGGCTATTCTTACAGTAAGTGATACTGTAGCACGTGGGAATGGTCCGGATAGAAGGTACTTCTCTAACTTTGACTCTTGTTACCTTTTTCTTTAATTGTTTATCTCCTTCCCTATTTTTGCACCAACATTCTCTTTCATTCTGTTTTGTCTTTTTGTGTTATGTACTGCATATTCGATATAGACATTAGCATTTCCTCTCTCTAAATTGGAATGATTTAGTAATATATTATGTGACCAAATAAAAGTTAGCTTCTTTTCAGCTCCAATATTAAATAAATAAAAGACTATTAAGTCAAAAAATGAGAATATGCAAGTATTCATCTTGATCTCTCTCCTTCCCTGAAAGAAGTAAAAAGAAATACTTCCTATTAATTTCCTTAAGTGAAATGTTCTCCTTCCTTCTTTCCTTTCACATCCTTGCCCCCTTCTTCCTAGGATGACAATTAGAACCAGATTCAATGGTCTCTCTTGTGTCTCGATCTCCGTTTTGACTGGGTTCAAGGATGGGAAGGGATTTCTTGAAAGTTGAAATCAGAGAATACGGACATGAATGGTCTCTCTAGTGTCTCAATTCTAATATATTAAAGTATACATCAAAATAGGCATTCGTACTTATATGTATATGTTAATATTTATATAAAAATAAATTGCTAACAATCATAGTAATAGTTGGATTTTTCGAAAATGAAATATGATAGTTATTTGGTAAAATTCTAAGTTCGATGCAAATTAATAAATTAACCATACTATCTTACACTCTTATTACTCATAAGAAATTTTTTAACAAATATATTTCTTTAATTTAATTTTACGTATTGTTTTTGTATAATGTATATAAAAGTAAAAGGAAAAAAAAAAAACTTAATTTAGAATAAAAATATGCAAACTGAAAATAAAAATAACAATATTAACTTTAATCAAAATAATATTATTTTTTACATTATTTTAAAAGTTTTCAAAATGTTATGTTCTGAGGACAAAAATTAAGCTCTTTTTACTCTAAAATAAACAATTTGTTACATAAAGATTTGGTATAATAAAATTATATATATGCAAATAAAAAATTAGAACCATTATATACACAAAGTGGTGACTAGATATATAATACAAATATTTCTATTTTTCCAGTCAATTTGATCCATTTGTTGTTACTCAATTGTAGACATTTTTGAATCACCTTTGTTAAAGGGACAAATAGTCAATTCTAAAAGAATTTATTTCAACTTTTTAAGCATGAATCTATCTAATTGAGAAAGGAAGATTTTGCATTAGTATCTCAATTTCAATTCACATACGGGCTTACTTCACACACTATATTTGAATAATATTTTTTTTAAAAATGGAGTCTTTCTCTAGAGAATTTTTTTAACGGGAATGGGACAGGGACAGGGATAGGAAAGGGTCCCACATTGCCATCCCTATTTCTTCTGCTTCTGCAATCAAACTTAGTCTTTTAACACACTTGTGGACTTGACATTCTTTCTAGATGCAGTAGGAGGTGAAGGATTTTTGTATATTCTAAAAGGAGGTTAGATCTTTTTCTCATAAATACACTCCATTACCCATAGTGGAACAGAAAATGATTGATGCATCTAGATACACCTTTTTGGATCATCATTCCAGAAGGGTCACTTAAATGATGCTAGACAAAAGAGCAAAGTCGATGTTATTCCAGGTGAAAGTGCAATGTGGAAATACTAAGTTCTTTGCAATATAAAAGAAAATATGGTGGCTATATATGGTTGTTCCAGCCAACACAAAGCCTTCCCTAGTTGAGGCAATCCTGAAGGGAAACAGGATATGAGGGTTGGTAGAAAGTTGTTTGCCTAATGCTCTAGTCCTGTTCTAGCACAGATATTGGACTCACTGCTTTGGAAGCCCTTCTTATAAGGCTGCTTTATGCTCATTTAATTTATTTCAGTTCAAACTAAAAGATTAAAGATTGTGGTTGGCTGATATAACAAAAACTATGTGCCTTATTTCCTAGCTGTAAGTATATATTGAATTAGGTGACCTTGGTCTAGGATTACAAATTATATGTTTTATCTTATATTCTTTTGCACCAATATCAATTGATTTGCAGACTTTTCACTTTAAATGTTCCTAGTTAATTGTAACTTCAAGTTTGTACTTGCTTCAATACTACACTCTTTCATTTGAAATCTTTGACAAATTTCCTGCCTTGTTTTTATTCCTATACATGACAAAATCATGCTAATCCTTTTTGTAATGCGTATCCCTATCATCACATTCTAAATCAAAATACAGAATGCAATAATACTTTGAAGAAGCTATTTTTAAAAGATTGCTTTTATTTTCCTTGTTCTCTGGATAGTGTCATCTTGAACATGGAATCTTGCTATTTGGTGCTTTAATATTGGAAAATAATTTTTTTCGTAATATACTAGTATTATTTACATGGCTACGGTGTTAAGCTTAACCAGGACCATCTTAACTTTTTATTCTATTGATTTTTATCTGTATTAGCATATGACACAAGCTTGTCACACTGTAGTGGTCCGCGGGCCATTTCAGTTATAAATTCATTGTCAGAAAAGTTAGGTGGTGCCAGTGTGGTTGCAACTGCTGTTGTTCCAGATGAGGTAGCAGAAATTAAGAGCATTTTGCAAAGATGGAGTGATATTGAGAAAATGGATCTCATCCTCACCCTTGGTAAATATAACATGATATTCCCTAGTCTACTTTTGGTATATTTATCTGTAATGATTTTCTAGTGGTTGGTATAATGGTATATTTTTGGCTTTTAGAATATTTATACATCCAGCTGTTTGAACTATGATTATACTTCAAATCAATTGATAAGTGACTGTGAATGTATCCATAATTTCAAGTAACACCAAAATATTATCTGAAGTCAAAAAGCCATGTAATGTGGAAATAAAGGAATACTTCTATTTTGTTGTGTGTGTGCACATGTGTCTGAGTATTTCTCTTATTCTTTAATTTGTCAAATAGGTGGTACAGGCTTTACTCCAAGAGATGTTACCCCTGAAGCTACAAAAGTGTTGATAGAGAAAGAAACACCTGGGCTTCTTCATGTCATGATGCAAGAAAGTCTGAAGGTACGAAAATGGAACTTTGCATGTTCTTCACTGTGTCAATTATCACTCTGAAGAAGTAATATCTGAAGTACTACATGGTGCAGTAGTTGGACACTATGTAAATGAATTGCAATGTCTATTCTATCCTGGTGAAACTATTGCGTTTCTCTTATCTGCATCTTGCATTCTGAAAACTTGTGTAGCCTTTTAATGGTTTATTGCGATAATTCTAGACAAAATTAATGTTGTATTCATGGCTACTGTTATTTCTCACCTATTCATCCCATGCAGCAGTAAAACGAATATTAACTGTAGATTTGTGAAGTCCATCCTCCTGAATATTTTTATTTTATTTTATTTATTCTTTGTGCATGTGTTTGTGTGGGAGTTAATTAAAAATATGGAGAACTTCAATTTTCCATATTCATTTCATTGAGAAAAGTTAGAAAATAAAAAGAGAAACAAAGAAAGGAAAATAAGACAACTTGCTTGATCAAATGTTGTTTTGGTATGACTGCCTGATAATGACAAGTACTTAACCAAGCAAGTGCTGTTAGCATAGGCAAACAGTAACAACCAATTAGGGATTACAAAAGTTTGTGAGAAGTTTCAGATGAAACTTATTTTTTGTGGTATGGAGATACTTTAAGTTAGAACAGTGTTGCCAAAAAACTCTAGTCTTGGAGTATTCTGTTGTTTTATTTCAATTAATGCATGGTTAAGAGGCTTCAGGATGTTTAGTAATTTAGTAAGTTCCAAAATGATATTTTCAGTTTGGTTTTGAATGAGAAACTTCTTTAGAACTCCTCGTTGGTTAATTCTTATTGGTTTCCAGTTTTAGAAGTTTATTCCTACAGATATAGGAATTTGTTGTAGAGTTTATAAAATAGAGAAATTCTTAATGTCTGCGCTTGATTAAGCATTCTTAATGTCGGTGCATGTGAGGTTGTAGACTCACTGATACATGTATATCATGGAATTGAGTTGGATCAACGAACAAGAATGCATACACCAACTCAATCTGGTAGCTAAGTGATGGTAAATGAACAAGAGAAAGAAACAGAAATAAAGGTCAATGTTGATGGATTGATATTAGAGTTACCTTTTTGGACACTATCCAATATGAAATAGTAATTGTTCACATCTTCCCTCAAAGAACTTTTTTTTTTTCCAGTCATAATTGAAATTAAAAAACTTTTTATTTGTATCATATGTAATCCTGACAATTTTGATAATTGTTATGGTTCTAGCAGTAAAGAATTTTTTTGATATATCTGGACTGGAATGTGAACCTGTCAACTTCCTGCCCCCTCTCCTCCCTGTTCCAGTCTATCTGATATTGTAAGTATTTCAGTCATCCTCAAAATCTGCTACAAGTCCCTGTGTTCGATCACCCTGTCTACAGGTTGTAAAAATTTCTGTTGAGATATATATATGGACTATAAATAGATTAGAAAAAAGGTCCCTTAAAGTAAAATAGATTAGAAAAAAAATCCTTAAATTGAGGAATATAATTAGGTAGTAACTAAGTTTTCAAATTTAGGAATAAGTTAGTTCCCCATTTTCGACTCTTGTAATACTATATATATTCACCTTTATGTTATCAGTTCAGAAGTAATAATTTCAGTGAGATTTTTCCTCCTTTGTTTCTTGTCAATTTCTTTCACCCTCCATCTACTACAGGTACTGTTTATTTCATCCACTTCATATGGTATAGAAATTTGTTTTCACCCTACCCTAACCACAATGTTGCCCATATATTCTCCAGTAAAGGGATAATAGTAAGTAATGTATTCTGCATTTGCCACATTAAGACAGTTAATGAGCAATGATCTTGTATCTATTGCTAAAAGGCATTGAATGTGGTCATACTCTAGAGGATTTTTCAATTCATAATGAAAAGAGATGTCCCCGTGATTCTTAATTTCCTGCTTTACTGTTCTCTTGGTCTGTTTATTCTCCAAATAGTTTGAATTAATCACTTCAATTTCATATATCTGCTTTTCTTTTCATTATTTTTACATTTTGTGCATTAACAGTGCAATGCAACTAAAGATTTACTAGTTTTTAAAGAAGAGTGCTGATTTTCATTATCACCAGGTGACACCATTTGCAATGCTTTCACGTTCTGCGGCTGGGATTAGGGGCTCAACATTGGTAAGAATCTTAATGCCCTTTCACTGTTAGACTGGGAACATTTTATCTTCACCAATATTTGGAATTGGCATGCAGACAACACAAGCATGTCTAGGAGTAGGTGCATTTTTTTTTCTCCATTCTCTTCCATGACCCATCATAAAGCACTTTAACATTGTTTTCTGAGAATGAAAGATTACTTGATGGTATCTTCTAGAGTTAGGAGAGGTTTCTGTTACCAATTAATCTTCTCTAGCTTAAGCATTAACTTGGCACAAGTGGTAAGTGATCTTGAGTTTGACACTCTGCTTTGAAACCATGTTTTGAGAGACTTTTACTTGAACATGAGTTAGACTTTACATGTACAATTTGAGCTGATCTTAAATTAATCATAGTAGTTACTTTAGATATAAGATGGCTTTTAACCCAAAAAAAAAAAAAAAGGATGTGTTCTCAAGGTTAAATATATTCTATTGCTCCTGTTTATAACTTTTCTTTCTTTTCATGTGTATGTAGATCATTAACATGCCAGGGAATCCGAATGCGGTTGCTGAATGTATGGAGGCATTGATGCCTGCACTTAAGCATGCATTAAAGCAGATAAAGGGTGACAAGAGAGAAAAACATCCTCGCCATGTTCCTCATGCACAAGCAGCTTCTCCAACAGATACATGGGAAAAGAGTTTCAAGTCTGCTTCTGATTCTGACAGCAAGGAACCTGGCTGTTCTTGCTCACATTAAGGCAAGAATCTCCATTGGCACTTTATGATGATACCAGAATCTTTGGTAAATTATATGTTCTGAGTCTTGTATATGCATATGTAGAACATCTCTATATACCACTAATAAGCAAGACACCGGAAATATGATATGCTAGAATTGAAGAGATTGTGAATGAAATAAGGAATTATTATTACACAGAGATTTATATGAAGTGAAAATGTATCTGCAAACTGTTCTTTATTTCTTTTTATTTATTATGACAAGAGAGGAAAGATCCCTATAATCAAGGATTGATTCAACCCTCTTTCTAAAGAGAAATAAAATTCCTATAAATCTGTCTTAAATCCATACTAATTTGTCTCCAATTAGGGCATGAATATCACACAGCCTTGGTAAGTATATCAGCAAGTTGATCTTCAGATTTTACAAATGGTAATGAAATAGTTCTAGCTTACCGTTTTTCTTTTATGAAATGTCTATCAACTTCTATGTGCTTTGTACAATCATGTTGAACTGGATTGCGACAATCTCAATAGTTGAAGTATTATCATAGTATAGTTTCATTGAGTCATGAAAATCAATGTTCTGCACTTGACCTTGCAACAATTGGCTATTTTTTTCTTCTCCAAGTTACAAGATTTCCTCCAACAAAAGTGAAATAACCTAACGTTGACCTTCTATTATCAGTTGATCCCGCCCAATCTGCATCACTATGGTTATCTATTCTCAAATGATCATGTTTCTTGAAAATTAATCCTTTTCCTGGAGCATGTTTTAAGTACTTCAATATGCGCTCAACAATCTCCATATGTGATTTTCTAGGATCATCACACTTACTGCATATGCAATATCAAGTCTGGTTTGAGTTAAATAAATCAATTTTCCCACAAGTTTTTGATACCTTGCTTTGTGATTTTTTGGAGATTTTCGATCTACATAGATAATCAATACAATCACTTTTCCATGTTTGTGTTTCAAAAACAATGTGTGGTCCGCATTATTTTGCTTGTAGCCAAACGACTTCATGGATTTCGTAAATCTACCAAACCATGCCTTGGAGATTGTTTTAATCCATTTAGCGCCTTTTTTAGTTTCCACACCATTGTAGTTTTTGAGTACTTTTTAACTTTAGGAGGAGGATTCATGTAAACTTCTTCAATTAGATTTCCATAAAAAAAGACATTCTTGACATCAAATTAAAGATAATAATACTCTTATTATATCAAGTTTGACAACAGGTGCAAAAATTTCTTGATAATTAATTCCATAAGATTGTGTATATCTTTTTGCAACTAATGGTGCTTTGAACCTTTCAACCGTTCCATCAGCTTTATGTTTAACTGCAAATACCCATCTACAAGCAAGTGTCCTTTTTCCATTAGGGAGAGGCACCAGGTCCCAAGTAGTATTTTTTTCAAGTATAGTCATTTCTTCTACCATAGCTTAAGTCCACCGTATGTCTCCTAAAGCTTCCTGTAATTTACTAGGAATAGAGATAGATGATAATTGCAGTACATAAGATGCATATGACTTTGATAAACGATGATAAGACACATGATTAGTAATAGGATATTTTGTTTTGGCTTTAAGATCAGGTTCATACCTAACAGTGAAGAAAAGTAGCACAATGTAATCTTATGTTTTTTATTTATTTTTCTTATATTTCAATTGTTGTATTGTTACAAGTATTTATACTACTCAAGTGATGTAATACAAGGAAATGATTTCATTCCTATTCTATGTTTTGAATAAGTCTAACGACTTCATTCCTTTTTTTATATCAAACGACTTCTTCCTTTTATGTAGCATATGGCAACAACTACTTCCTTTCATTCCCCCTCAAGTTGTATCGTGGGGATTAAGAACGTGCAACTTGCTAAGTATGTCGTAGAAGGTCCGTTTAGTTCCCGCCTTAGTGAGTATATCGGCTAACTGGTCTTCTGAGCGAATATATGGAGTAGTGATAATGCCTTTTTCAATCTTTTCCTTAATAAAGTGTCGATCAACCTCCACGTGTTTTGTCTTGTCATGTTGGATTTAGCTATACTGATTGCCGTTTTATTATCGCACATTAATTCCATGGTGGTTTGTGGAGGAAATCTGATTTCGGTGAGTAGTTTCTTAATCCATAATAATTCTGCAATTCCTTTAGACATCCCTCGGAACTCGGCTTCAGCACTTGATAGGGAAACGACCTTTTGCTTTTTACTTCGCCAAGTCACTAAATTGCCTCCAATAAAGGTAAAGTATCCAGATGTAGATCTGCGATCCACTTGATTCCCTGCCCAGTTTGCATCTGTATAACCCTGCACATTCAAATAGCCATTTTTAGAAAATAAAATGCCAAAATTACAAGCTCTTTTGAGATACCGTAGAATCCGAATAGTTGCGTTCATATGCTCTACCTGAGGATTGTGCATGAATTGACTGACGATCCCAACTGCATAGGCTATATCAAGTCTAGTATGTGATAAGTAGATGAGCTTTCCCACGAGTCTTTGATAATTTTCACGATCAGCTGTCTCTTTATTCTTATTCTCTCGAAAATTGTAATTTGCTACCTTTGGTGTTTCTGCTGGTTTACAATCAAGGAGTCCTGTTTCTACTAGAAGATCTAGGTTGTATTTTCTTTGTGATAAGAACAACATATCTTTTGATCTCATGACCTCAATTCCCAAGAAATACTTAAGTTTTCCTAAATCTTTCATCTCAAATTCGTTGAACAGGTTTTCTCGCAGTCTTGTAATCTCTTCGTTATCATTGCCTGTGATAATTATGTCGTCCACATATATGATAAGGCAAGCAACTTGGTCCTTCTCTCTTTTAAGGAATAGAGTGTGATCAACATTGCTTTGTCTATATCCATAATTTTTCATTGCAATTGTAAACTTCCCGAACCAAACTCGTGGAGATTGTTTTAGTCCGTATAAGGCCTTCTTTAATCTGCATACCTCGTTTCTTTTGAACCCATCAGAAAAACCCAGAGGTGCTTCCATGTAGACCTCTTCCTTTAAATCGCCATGTAGGAATGTGTTTTTTACATCGAATTGATGTAAGGGCCAATCTAAGTTTACTGCTAGGGAGAAAAGGACTCGGATGGTATTGATTTTGGCAACTGGACTAAAAGTTTCAGAGTAATCTATACCATAGGTTTGCGTGTATCCCTTAGCTACCAATCGTGCTTTGTGTCTTTCGATTGTACCGTCAGCTTTATGTTTGACTGTAAACACTCATTTACATCACACTGGTCTTACTCCACTTGGTAGGTTGCACTTCTCCCACGTGACATTTTTTTCTAGTGCTTGCATCTCGGTTTCCATTGCCTGGTGCCATTCTGAACTATCCTTTGCTTCTTGTGCATTCCTTGGAATTTGGACTGTGTAAAGATTTTGATTGAATGTCTTCACTTCTTTTGATATGTTCCCCCTAACAAGATTAACTACCTGATATCTTACGGTTCGTGACAGACGTTTTGGTGAGTATCGTTTCGGGGGTATTCCCCTTGTACTCCTTGCCGGTAGTCTTGATTCTGGGATATTATCTGCATTACTGTGATAAGAGTATACGATTGCGGAAGGTAAATAATTGTCAATAAAATTTTCTCGAGTAGTTTCAGGAGTACCTTCGTTAGACACATCTGTTGAAGGTGATTGTGGAACAATGACACTTGCATCTTCGATATGTGTTTCCGTGATGGGATTGCTTTCAAGGTTGTTTGTGGGAAGTGTGTCTAACCAACTTAATAGGTCGATACTAGGTGTAGATTCCCCCTGACCATTAAGTTGGTTATAGTAAAATTCGTGTTCTATAAAATTACAATCAAAGGTTGTGAACATTTTTTTTGTAGGTGGGTGATAACACCTGGACCCTTTATGGTTGATTCCATATCCCACAAAAACACATTCTAGGGCACATGGATCCAACTTTGTGCGATTTTTCTTTTGAATATGAACAAACATAGAGCACCCAAATATTTTTGGTTGAAGACTAGAGGGTGGTGTTTGTCCTAATGAGTCATAAAAGATGTCAGAAGGAGTTTTCATTTTAAGTACCTTTGTTGGAAGTCGATTTAATAAAAAAACAGAGGTTGCAACTGCTTCAGGACAGAAAAATTTTGGAACCTTTGATTCAATTAGCAAAGCTCTTGTAATTTCTAAAATAATTATGTTTTTTCTTTCTGCCACCCCATTTTGTTGAGGTGTGTTTGGACAAGAGGTCTGATGAATAATCCCTTTTTCTTGGAAAAAACTTTTTAATTTTTGGTTTACAAATTCTCCTCCATTATCTGACCGAAGAATTTTTATTCCCTTTTGAAATTGATTTAAAATCATGTAGAAAAAATGAATAAAAATTTGAGCAACCTCGGATTTATTTTTTAAAAATATACCCATGTCATTCGAGAATAGTCATCAATAAATAATAAGAAATATGAAAATTTATTATGACTAATACTCGGTGATGGGCCCCAAACATCGGTATGTATTAAATCAAATAAGTTTGATGTCCTAGTATTTGAAGGAAAATGAGGTTGTCTATGGCTCTTTGCCAAGACACAAGTTTCACATACAAAATTATTAGAAAGGTTTGGAAATAAAACCTTAAAATAGTTGGCTGAGGGATGACCTAGTCGTCTATGCCAGAGCCAACTGTTATTTTGGTTACTGACCATCAAAATAGAACCTTGAGGAGCAATATCATCGACGTAATACATACCGTTTCTTTCAGTGCCACACCCAATAATCTCCTTGGTCCGGATGTCCTGTAGTAAGCAAAAGTCGGCATAAAGAGAGACAACACAATTTAACTCTTTAGTAGCTTGACTAACAGATAGTAATTTGCATGAAAGTGAAGGAATATATAAACATTTTGATAATTATAAGCTTGGTGATATCTCAACACTTCCTATTTTTTCCACTTTTACCAGGTTTCCACTAACAGTAGAAATATTTTTCTTTATCGGTAGATGATTAGCACTGATATCTTTAATATCGTATGTCATAGTATCAGTGGCTCCTGAATCGATAATCCAATTTTTATCTTTGTTTTGTTTGGATTGACAGGATAAAGCAAACTGTTTTTTATTAATCTCTTTTAATTTTGAAAAGATATTATTCGTAGGGAATTCCTTTTTTTCCCCTTTTTTTCTTTTTGTTTCATTTAACGGACCAAACTTATTACTAGTTTTTATCGGTTCACACAAATATTCATAATTTGACGAGATAATTTTATGCACGAAATAATTATTAAAGGATTGTGGGCATGTTCCAAAGGAACTGGCCCGATACTTGTTTTGGTCCATAACTAGCTGGGTCATCATAGAACTGGGCTGGACTTGTCTGGGTAGGGTCGTTGGCCGGGTTTCTCCAGGTACGGGTGCCATGGGCAGAGCTCTTATGGCTCCGTACGCTGCGAACCCTTCGTCTGACGCGATCGTGCCAGAGTTGTCGAGATCGTTAATGGCCGCCGCCGCTTGGCCAGCCTTGTCGTGTGGCAGCCGTCGTTTGTTCCAATTCTCTGGGAAGCCATGGATAAAGAAGCAATTTTGCTTCTCATGTCCAGGTTTTTTGCAACTCGTGCATTTGAGGGTTTTTGGCTTGTTCTTACTCCGATCTTGCCACGATTCAAGTTTCTGGGGTTGTTGGTTGGTCTTGTACCGCGTACTAAGACCCGATCCTATGCCCTCACCGGTGGATCGTCTAAGGATTTGGAGTCGGGATTCCTCCTGGCGGGCTGCGGCGTAGGCGGCTTGTACGGTGGGCAGTGGACTCTCTTTTAAGATGTCCCTCTTGACTAGTTCGAACCGATCGTCTAGTCCATGGAGGAATTGAAAGAGTCTTTGCTCTTGCCTTTCATTATCCCACGCGGTAATGTCTTCGACACTTTTCATTGGGTTCTTTTTCCTGTGATCTATCTCCTGCCATATTTCTTGAAAACACGAATAGTATTCTTCCAATGATTGATTTGATTGTGCATATGTAATTGCCTTGACTAAAAGATGGAATATTTGCAAGGAGTTTTCTCCTGATCTGTAGGTGGTGTTAAGGCCGTCCCACAGTGCTTTAGAAGATGGGTATTGGATGAACCGGCCAATCAACGAAGGATCCATGGCATGGATGATCCATGTGAATACCTGGAGATCCGACTGCTTCCATTTCCCGAATTCGGGATCGTTGGGACTTGGTGGCGGTGGATTTCCAATCAAGTGGTGTTCTCTGCCTCGTGCTTGAATCGCCAATTTCATCAAATCGGACCATAGTGCAAAGTTGTGTTCGTTGAGCTTTAAATCAACGTGAGGATTGTTGTTCTGTTCCGATTGTTGATTGAACTTTAAAAGTCGCTCGAGGGCTTCGGTTGTGATGACGGTGATTTGGCTGCCGCCTTTCGAGGTTGGGCTGGTAGAACCATTGTCTTTACCCATTTGCAGGTGGTTGGTTTATTGGCAGATGATGAAGAAAGGGCTTTGAAAAGATTTTTTTTGAAAGAAAAAAGCGATCCCTTTTTTGGATCAGAAAACTTGGCTATGATACCATGAAAAAAAGTAGAACAATGTAATCTTATGTTTTTTATTTATTTTTCTTATATTTCAATTGTTGTATTGTTACAAGTATTTATACTACTCAAGTGATGTAATACAAGAAAATGATTTCATTCCTATTCTATGTTTTGAATAAGTCTAAAGAACTTCATTCCTTTTTTTATATCAAACAGCTTCTTCCTTTTACGTAGCATATGGCAACAACTACTTCCTTTCAAACAGGAGGTATACCACGGTTAGCACGAGCTGGAATATGGTATTTAGAAGTTGCCTCAGATGAAGATTGTTGACATGGTGGTGCAGGAGGATCAATATTATCTATGAGAGAATCACCTTGTAATTTATGTAACAGAAGGGAGCGTATCGCCGATAGAAGGGACGAGACGATCGGTGCACACCTGAAGGCGGACCGGCCGACCAATCCCAAAGTTCAACTACGAGCTTTTTAACTGCAATAACTTAAATATACGCTATTGGAGCCGGAATTACCGCGGCTGCTGGCACCAGACTTGTCCTCCAATGGATCCTCGTTAAAGGATTTAGATTGTACTCATTTCAATTACCAGACTCTATGAGCTCGATATTATTATTTACTGTCACTACCTCCCCGTGTCAGGATTGGATAATTTGCGCTCTTGCTGCCTTCCTTGGATGTGGTAATCTTTTTTCAGGTTCCCTCTCCAGAATTGAATCATAATTTTCCGTCACCCGTTCACCACCATAATAGGTCCCTATCCTACCATCGAAAGTTGATAGGGCATAAATTTGAATCATGCGTCGACAGCACGAGAACCGTGCGATCCGTCGAGTTATTATGAATCATCAAAACAACAGGCAGAGACCGCGTCGACCTTCTATCTAATAAATGCATCCCTTCCAAAAGTCAGGGTTTGTTGCACGTATTAGCTCTAGAATTACTACGGTTATCTGAGTAATTGATACCATCAAACAAATTATAACTGATTTAATGAACCATTCGCAATTTCACCTTTTGAATTAGTTCATACTTACACATGCATGACTTAAACTTTGAGATAAGCATATAACTACTGGCAGGATCAACCAGGTAGCATTCCTCAACGATGTCCTGTTCGCACGGCCGAATCAAAGCGGAAGTGACTGTCGTGCACCGTTGTTAGGGTCTATCTAACGCATGCTCGGGCGAGGACGAGATGTCACTGCCCTCAAAGATAGTAACTTCCAACTCAGAACCCCTCTCTGTAGTTTCTAGAATATGTGAATCCTCTCTCTATGCATTAATATGCTTTTCATGCAATGGGAGAAATGTATGCACATCCAATCACTCCTCCTGAAGTGAAGAATCTGTAGAGTAAAATAGAACATTTTGTATATCAAAAGAGAGAGATAATGGGACAGTACCAATACTAACAATTGGAGAGGATACATAAATTTAATTTCTAATTTTTCATTTGTAATAAATTATTGATTTTAAAAATAAAGTATATGTAAATAAATGAATAAATTTTATCATATATAATTATATTTTTCTATTTATTAGATATTTATATAATGAAAAATTATAATTTTGTTATATAAAATAATAATAATGGATACATAATAATTCGAATTAATTTATATTTCACACATTAAACATATTAAAAAATAAAAAAAAAATTTAAATTTAATAATTTTTATATGTTATTATTTTATAAAGTAATATTAGTATAAACATTAGTGTGTATATATATATATATATATATATATATATATATATATAGAGAGAGAGGAGAGAGAGAGAGAGAGAGAGTGATGATGAATTTAATTGAATAAATAAAAAGTAAATGTAAAATAAGAAATAAATTTTTTTTTACAAACTTACAAACTCAAAGAATTGGAAAAATATATATGAAATCTAAAAAGATAAATGATTTTGAAAAATTGTATAAATTCGAGACTATTATTTTAAATAATGAAGCTGAATAAAATATAATAATATTTTAAAAGAAATGTAATTGAGGAAATAAGTTACTGCCTGCCGGAATAATAAGAATAAATATTAACGTAGCTAAAAAGTTTTCTATACCGACTGAATTTTCAGATCGAAACCCACATTTTCTCTTAGCCAAACGCGGCTTTTCCTCTCCACTTTCATCAGTTTTCTTGTCGGATCGAATTACGAATTTCGCCACTGCGAACCATCCACCCTCTTTAGTCTCGTCCCGCTTCCCTCCGGCGCCACTTCGTGCCGGTCGATGGACTGTTAATTCGATTTCACTGACGTTGTGGCCTTCCCCACCGGAAAAAGAGACCAAAGAGCAATATCGTTTTTGAAGAGAGAGTTAGTATTTTACGTTATTCTATTGAGTATCCACAGATCTGATGCTTTTCATTATATTGAAAATCTTTTTCCTTACCGTCTTTTTTTTTTTTTTAAATAAAATTTTGAATGTCTTCTGGGAGCATAATATAGGAATCTTGAGATTTGAATTGTTTTTCGTGGTTAAGGAAAATGTAAGTGTAATTCATTCTTAATGTAGATCAAATTTGTTGGGTGATTCCAGCTTGTAAGTGGTGTATCTGTTCGGTGAATAATTGTCTCGGTGGGACTGAGAAAATTCTACTTTAGATAATTTTTTTCTGAACAAAATTAGATGCAAATTAGAGAAAATTATCCTAAATGATTATGGGCGTAGCCTCTGAAGTGTATCTAAGGTATATTACTGAACTTTTTGAATGTGATTGAAGCTGTTCTGGCACATGGATTTGCCACTATTGATGAATCATATGGCATGTTCATTTTGGAAAACGATTAAAATTTATCTATTTGATCGAGTCTAGGGGCCATATTACACTCATATTTAAAAATTTAGTCTCTTCCCTCTGTTCTTAATCTTTTTTGTAGGATTGAGTATAGTTTACGTTCTGTTTCTAATTTTTTCTATCCAGAGATCGGCAGAAGTACTTTAATTTGTAAATTTTAGACAGTCATGCCTGCTTATATAACGAATTGATGAGAGATGAGAATAAGAGTTATAACTTTCTATCTTCTGGAATATGGACTAAGAATTAGTCTTGAACATACCAGTTTACTTGTTCATAGGTCTAGTACCAACTGAACCTACTTCTGAATGAATGCAATTTCACTAGTTGCTGCTGTCCCCTTTGCCCCTGGGGCCCAGCCTGTTGCAAGTAGATTTTACTGTCTTACTTGTTTATATAGCACATAGATCTTATTTATAAATGCATTTTATGGTTAAACCTAACTAGTATCCATGTCCAGCTAATCAGATAGAATACTTTTTTCATCCCAAATTGAAATTCCAAATTTTTCTTAATATAGGATTTAAAGAATTTGTTTGACATGACTATATTATTGCATTATCATAAAGTTGCAAGTGGTGTGGCTACATGTAATCCCTTAAATTTATATATAAGAAGGTCTGTTGCATGATTTTAGATGGAAACTATATTTATTTTTTGAGAAAGTGGATGCACTTTGGATGCATCAAATGTGAACGAACCTTCAATTCTGGACTTAGTGGTAAAAGATATTGATGCAATCTGATATTGCTAAAATAAAATGTAGGCTTATGTAAATATGCGGTATTGTGGCTGTTCCTGGATAGTTCCTGAAGAATATGCCTTTTGATTTTGGTGGAATCATTTATAATCTTTTATTGAGAGTAGATTCGCCTCTAGAATTGTGTCTCTCTTATTTATTTCCATAATCTCTATGCTTGTATGTTGTTTGAACAAATGTTAACTTCTTGATATGAACTCTTTTCTGGTTGTTGCAGACATGTATGATAATCTTGGACCACGGCCTGGGGTGCCTGGACCACCTCCAGCCATGCAACCTAATCCATTTGGCAATGCTCTCTATGGTGCTGGCCCTGGACTTATTAGAGGCGGATTGGGTGCTTATGGGGGAAAAATCCTTGGATCGGGCTCTGAATATTTCCAAAGCAATGTAAGTAAGCCTGAATTTTTGTCTTGCACTTGATAGCATTTTTGCTGGTTTACCTAAATAGCACTTGATAGCATTTTGGCTGGTTTACCTAAATAGCCTGTAAAATAGACATAGAAGTATGTAAGGAATGAGAATGGCTTTGTAATTTTATTTAATATATATATATGGGGTGGGGGGTGATTTGAGCTCATCTATAAATTATTCCAGGAAGTTTCCATGGTTTTCTGATTAGGAATCTCACTGAAGTATGGGTTCCGGTATTAATAGTGGCCAGTTTAATGTTGCTTTCTGACTTTCACTGCAGAAATGTGAACCTTCATGTAACTTTCTTGATACCTATTTTACTTCAATCTCTTATATATATATATAGGTGACAATCGAAACACATAAGCTGCCTATCTGTCTACCTTTTTTTGGCTCACTGGAGATGTTCTTTATGGCATGCACTTTAGTTAAAACTTTTTCCCATGATCTTAATTGAAAAGCCTTGTTCTTGAAATAAAGATGGAATGGAGGAAGTGAGGTCCTAAAGTGTTACTACTGTGGTTCTTATAGAGTTATAACTAGAATTGGGGAGTATTTATAGGCTGTTGCTTTAGTTTTTGCCTGGAGTGATTGGGTGGGCAAGTAAAATTAATCCTTTTTCATACATGGAGTACAAAATGAGTCTTATCGAATAGCTTCCTTGTTCTGTCGCAGAATTTGATTAAATTAGTGTGTCGGGGCAGTTCCTACAGTTTCTTGCATAAAATTGATAAGTTGGGTTTTCTTATCCACCAAGGAAGAAAGGTGTCTCTTACTGCATGAGTAAGGCTTTTGTTTGTGGGAGATAGGCGAATAAAGGATGGAAATGTGGTGGCTAGGGTCTCTGAATACTGAAACTCAAAGTTGAGAAAGCATATCTTGTGACAATTTAGATCTGAAGGGGTTTCTGTTGTCTTGATCACAATCATTCAGGCATCTATGGATTATTAAATATTTGCAATAGGAATGAGCCCCTTATTCAAAGAAAATATCATTAAAATATTAAATCCACAAGGGTACTTGCAGGTTTCCCTGGGTGCTTTACTTAACTCTCAAGCTGTATACTATTTCATGGCTGTTAGCACTAGATTTTAATTGTGTTTTTATGAATTACTTTCAGAAAAAAAAAAAATTTGTGTTTTTACGAATTCAACATTGTGGGTGCAGCGAGTTATATTAATATGTGTGTGTTCTCTAGTTTGTTTAAGGAGGCTTAAATATATTATAGAACGTTTTAAAAATTCTGTGGTCCAACATGGTTATGTATGCATTGCAGCTTGTTGTCATTATTTGGTTTTTAATGATGAAAGACAATTTTAATCAATAGTGTTTCTTGAAAAACAGATTTCCAGATATTTCTCTGATCCACAATATTATTTCCAAGTCAATGACCAATATGTGAGAAACAAATTGAAGGTTGTTCTGTTCCCCTTCTTGCACAGGGTAAGCTTTACTGTTTTGTTTTATTTGCAGTTGTTCTTTCCAATTCTACTGCCAAATCTTAGTAGGTAGTGTTTTTCTGACTCTCCTGCAGGGTCATTGGACGAGAATTACAGAACCAGTTGGTGGCAGGCTTTCATACAAGCCACCAATCTATGATATTAATGCTCCCGACTTGTATATTCCGCTCATGGCATTTGGTACCTATGTGGTTCTCGCTGGTTTATCTTTGGGCCTTAATGGAAAGTAAGCTCAGATGGCTTTTTAATTTCTTTCAATTTGTTTATCTTTAGCTTATTCCATTGAGAGGTTGACCCAACTTGGTTTCTCAATTGTAATATGACTAACATAAATCTTCTGCCCTCTTGAATTTATAAAGCAAAGTAACAATAGAATAACAATTGCTTAATTGTTAATCTCCCTTTAAGCATTTCTCAACATTTGGAAAATTTGTTCCTCTTTGCGGTGGTATTGTAACTAGATAAAATGGACAAACTGCTCTTAAGGGTAATTCTGGTTGTGGTAAGACATGGTAAACCTGGTTTAATTGAGTGTATAAAACTCTATGTTGTGCAAGTCATTGTGTCTGGGAATCAGGTTTTGAAGGGAAGTAGGGGATGAAGTTCTCGAATTCCAGTCACTGCATAAAGATGACAACTGATTTTTCTAATAAATTTCTGTGCCTCTTTTTCTCCCTGACTGGCTTCTTCTTTCTGTACCTTTTCCTTTTAGATCAGATATATCTAGTTTCTTGCTAAGATATTAAATTATGTCATGGCAGGTTTAGACCAGAAGCTGTCAACTGGCAGTTTGTCAGAGGTTGGTTGGTTTTTTTTCCAAGTTGCTCTACTGAAAATGTCTTTGTTCTCATTGGGCGGTGGGGAGGCACCTTTACTTGACATTGTGGCATATGCTGGATATTCGTTCATAGGGTTGTCTCTTGCTGTCTTGGGTAAACTTGTTTGGGGCTATTCGTACTACTTTTTAATTCCATGGACAAGCTTGTGCATGGGAATTTTCTTGGTGAAGACAATGAAGAGAGTTCTTTTTGCTGAGGTGAGGTCTTATGATTCAAGCCGTCACCATTACGTGTTGCTCTTCATTGCAATAGCACAGTTCCCACTTCTCATTTGGCTCGGAAACATTAGTCTCAATTGGCTAGTTTAGTAAGTTACAGTTCACTATTAATGACATCATTCCAAGTTTTGCACTCATATTCAGTCTTGTGAAATGTCTGGCTGATTAGCATTCTCTACAGGAGGACAATGTAATGACCTTTTCTAGAAATTATTCAACCCAAAAGCATTAAAAGTAGAAGGGTAAAACAGAGGTCAAGTGTGCTTGTTTGGTTTAATTCTGAACTGCCTTGATATGATTTGTCCACAAGTTTGGAGTCTCGGGAGAATTCATTTTTACTATAGCAGCGTTTTTTATCTGTCCAATGTTATATAGACTGGTAAAGATTTCTTGGCTGAAGATGTGGTGTGTAGAATGCTTCAATTCTTTAAGTGGATGATGGTAGGTGCAGTTAGTACATCTGGGTACTTCATTCATGAAAATCTTATCCTTTTTCAAGGGCTCCATCAAATTCTTATTAATGGATCACTTTATTTATGAGCATGTGTGGCCTTTTTTTTTTCTTTTTTTTTGTTGCTAAAAGAGGGTCATATATTAATACTAGTTTTAGACATGTAACATATACATTACAAGTTTTAATATTAGAAGAAATACCATAAAATTATATAAATTTATATTTAATTAAACTTAGTTGAACTTTTCATCTTTCCACTGCCCACCAAGGCCCTAGTTCCCCTTGGGATTGCTTGCACTGCTAATTGCTAGTGACTCAATGCTAAGATATGTTGACTGGCCCTTGTTCTTTGTTTGTCTCTAAATCACTTGCTGCTGATTTTCTAGATTCTTGTAAAGTCTCCATTGAAGTTGTTGTCGACGCACAATGTTCAGTATGGTGCCATATTTTTCATTGGTAAACATATGCCTTCATATTTAACTTTTTGTTAGCATCACAAAATCGTGATGAAAGGTGTAATAGCTTTGGACAAGTCAATTTTCAATTTTCAACACAAAGCAGTTGCAAGGGTGATCTAGTCAATACAAATAGTTTTGCCCAAGATATTACTCATAGCATATAAGATTTCCTCATGAAAGAGCTCAAATGGTAATTCAGAAAAGCGGACCTAAACTCTTATCAATTGAACATATTTCGTGCAGGGTCTGAAATTAGACTTCCATTTCTGGCATTGTCAAGTAGTGAGATGATCCAAAGCTCACCTTCAAGGTCTCTAAAGTAGTCCTCTCTTAATAAAATTGTGCCAAGTACAACCCCTTCCTCTAAATCTACAAGTTAAAACCCATTTTACAAATTTAAAAGACTCTTGGTGTAGGTGCAGTACTTCAGATAAAAGCAAATACAATTACAAGGAAGCAGCTAAATTACGTTCTCAAAATTTTCAAAAGTGCTACAAAGACTTGTCTTTTAAAAAGCTCAAAATACCAAATTACCAAATACATAGTAGAAGGAAATATGATTCTACAACAGAGAGGGAGAGAGAGGGAACTTCATTCTAATTGATAAACAGCAACAAAAGGCATCAAAACACTGCCAATCCAAAGCTTTCCATCCTTCTCTTCTACTTCACTTACTGCCTTCACAACTTTCCCTTTTCTGTCTTCCAATATCTGTAAAAGTTTACCTTCTGGGCTGTACTTGACAATCACTGCATGTGGTCTGCCTCCAATTTGCAACAAGTAATGAATCTTTGTAGGTATTGGAAGCTTCAATAAGAACATCCGCAATTGCGGATACAATCCATTAAGGTAGCCGTAAATGGTTCGACGACTGTGGATTCCAACCCAGAATTCACCTTTTTCATTGGTTCTGATGTTGTCAGCAAATCCAGGCAGGACAGCCATTACTTCTGACGTCCCGGCTTTTTCACCTTTCAACCAATACTTACTCATCCTGCAACCTAGATCTTTTAGAAACACTGTCTAGACATGTCGAAAGGAAATGGATAACTATAGATATGGTCCACATAAGCAACAGTATGTCCTTTTGTCCAGCTTTGCTTCTATGAGCAGAAAGTTCTAGCCTTGTTTCAAATATTTTAAATGATTTCATGCTGATAATTCTTTCAAATTTGATTTTCTATGTGGTTATAGCACTGAAGTTCATCAAAGAATATTTCTTTATAGAACATAGTAGAAATATTTTCTTCTCAAGTACCCTTTCCAACAAGAAGAGAGAGAGAACATAGGCAAAACCGAAACCCACAAAACCGATGTTAAACAGAGTTTAACAAAATCATTCATACCAAAATCCTAAATGATCTGAGTGGTTGGCTATACGGAATATGAAACAAAATTGCATATCATTTTGCATGAAATCTCACATAAAAAGAGGGAGATTACTTGCCTTCCAACTGAACATTCAGAGAACACGACAAACGATCCATCCTTGCTTAATGACACACCATTGGGAAATTGAAGACCGCGAACAAGAACAGTTGTTTCTTTGGTTTTAGGATTGTACTTCAGAAACCGCCCGCTATCATCTCCAGAGAAAACTAGCAGCAAAAAGTTCCTACAGCAAGTACATATGATGATTAGACAAAAGCAGAATTAAGATCAAAACAAAAGATTCCAAGTGAGAAACAGTATTGGATAATTGGTCATTTTGTCTCCAAAACTATACATTGCTTTTATACAATTAGATCCCTAAACCATTTTTTTTTTCCCATCTATATTCTATGTCAAAAATACTGTCAGAAGTCAAAAGAAAAAACATCACATGACTGGCATATGAATCATTATTAAGGCACCAAAAATGTATGGAAATGATAAATTTAGGGGCAAAAATGACACATGAGTTACTATTTTGAGGATCAAAATGTACTAAAAGATGAGTTACTGAAAGAAGTAACTATATACAAAAGGTTACATAAAGAAAATGTCATAGCAAAACTTGCATATATCATGGCCTCATGGGATGTAGACTGATTTTACGCATATTTATTATCCGAACACATGAGAACTGGAAAGAATAATCCAAAAAACATTTGCACCGAAATATAGATAGTAATACTTGATATCTGTATTCTTAATCTTTGCGAAGTTAATAAATGAGAACTACCTTCTTTGATAATGGATACTACTATCAGTGAAATAAATGTTCCCTTCCTCATCAATGTCCAGATCATTAGTGAATCGGAAAGGCACTGCTTCAGCCTCAGTTGATAGAGAAGTTGCCAATCCACCTTCAGGCCCAACTTTCATCAAGCCAAAATATGCATCTGCAATGTATAAATCACCTGTCTTTTTGTCAAATCTTAGACCTAAAGGCCTGCCACAAATGTGCTCATTCTTGAGATAGCTGAAAGCAGATGGTTTTGGATCGCATAGGCCTGACCTAGAAATTCAAATCAGAAACGGAAATATAAATAACAATCTCAGAAATATTTAGATGAGTTAAACCAACTACAAAATGCAAAGTAGTGCTAAATGATTCTTCTCACCTTTATGCTTCTTAATATAAATAAAATCATCACTAGCAGCAAAAGTGACATAAAAACAATTTACGAAATTCTTTCGTAACTAACAGAATTCTATAAAGCTCAACCAAAGAACAACTGAACACCACACTCGGAAAAAGTTCTTTTATATGTATAATTAGTTGAATACAGTGAGTTATTCATTGCTGATAATCAGTTCACAGATTCACATGGTCAGAATATTTCGACATAACCAAGGCCAAGATTCTTTCCAATTGATGAGATTCTGGAAAAATTTCCTTTCTTTTTCACTCTCACTTTCAAGATCCGGGAAGGAAAAGCTGAAATGAGCACACTAGCCATATGCATCACTCACATATAACCAAGATACTCCTAAGCTAGCTAGTCATTCTATTCTTCTGCACCTAACCCCATATTCTCACATTTGTTTAGAACTTACTGACAATGTATTCCATTACATGAGGGCATAAATGGCAGTAACTTCTTACATATATATATATATATATATATAATAGACCTATTTAACGTGAAAAATAGCAACAAGAACAAACACTTTTCTTTGGCAGGTCAACCGTAGTGATAGGAATCATGAAACCTAATGGTAAATCAGCAGCAACATTCCACAAAGCCTAATGATTTGAATAAACCTGAATTTGGTTTCCTCTGACCATTCTGCAGCTCATAGATAATAATATAAAACAGTAGCAGTTGGTCTAACAATAAATTTCATAAAAAATTAAGTCCTGTGTCATTTTGTGATGGCTTTCAGGAGCCCATGTGAGATTTTAGAATATAAAATGTCTGAAATTCACAATCTCTACCTAAAAGTTTGTAACTTTTTGTCCCCAAAATGCTTCCTTTTTTTCATCCTTGGAAACAAACATTAACTGAACTGAAAGAAAAGTCAGGTCTAAAAAGTTAAGAGCCATCATTTTATATACTCACCGATTAGCCGAAGTATAAGCAAAATCAGTCCATTTCTCTCCGTTCCAGAACAGAATCCTACCATCAGCAACTCCAGTGTACGGTCCACGACCTTGGGGATCAAAAGCCATGCTTTCAGGACCCTGAATTTGATTCAAAAACTTGATTTCCGCCTTCTGGAGCAAATTCTGAGTATCTTTTTCAACTGGGATTTCAGACCATGCTGGCATTTCAACTTTGTGAGCCACGAAATCAGGAAAATCAGAAATCGCACTGTGCTTAAAAGGGTCTAATCCACAATACACTGCTAATAAAACAAAAAGCCCAGCAAAAACACCGGTTGGTGTCATTTTTTTCTTGTGAATATCAATCAAGTGATGATATATGCCCTTTTCCCTCTGTTTATAGCTCTGAAATCTTGAAATGAATCAACTGAGAAGAGTAAGGAAAGGGGAAATTTTGAACGGAGGAGAGTGATTGTTTTACCTAACAAATAATAAATAATTACAGAACATGCGATTGCCAACCATTAACCAAGGCTAACTACCCTAACCTATCGGCCTTTATCACTGGCGCTGTAGAAACTGTAATATGGTTGGTTGGGGGAATTAAAACGCAGATCGGAATATGGAAAGGGAAGAAGAAGTATGGGACGGGTATTTTGAATGTAATAAAAATGAATCATTGGAGATTACGAGGTTTTTACTATGTCAATCTTTGCAAAGATTTTTGTCCACTTCTTGGATGTTTCCAAATTTTTTCTTAGTAATTGCCATGATGTTAGGGAAAAAAACTAATCCAAATCTTATGGGATAAATAGTGGGAAAGTTCTCTTTAATTATTTATATTTTTAGAATGTATCTATCTTTTTTTTTTCATGTTCTTCTTCCTAATCCTCATTTATTTCTATATATAATCTTTGGAGAATTTTTAATAATTCTTTAGATTTCATTTTTTTCCTTAAATTAATTTTTATAATTAATATCACCGTCTCTATAAGCAGTTCATAATGTTTGGAGTTATAGATATTGATCTTATGAACTAGAGATAAAAATGAATAATCTGAATTTTTATAAAAATTAATGAATAATGTATAACTGAACTTTTGGACTTAAAAAAAAAGAGAAAAAAAGAAAAACAGTTTCTAAGGTTACAAACACATGAATATTGCTAAACAAACTAATGTCATGGAAAGTAAAAAATAGAAATTTACAAATAACCTTAAATCATCTATTTATTGGAGGTGAAAAGATAAAGGAATAAGGATTTAAGGTAACACTTGTTATTGATATTAAATGTACGAGTGATATTCATCACCTAATAGACAAGCTTTAGATGACATGTGTCATATTAAGATAAACATTAAGTGAATTTCCTTTAACTAATTTATCAAATATATCTAACTTGTTTAGAATTGGATATTTGTTCTTTACCGTCAATTTATTCAAGACTCGATAGTCCACACAGAACTGCAATGAGCCATCTACCTTTCTTTGGAACAAAACAGATGCACCATATATACTAATTGAACTCATTTTAAGGACTTGATTGTGCTGATTTTCATTCAATTAGGATTTAATTTGAAAACATTATAATTACAATTATACTAATTTGTGCCCAAGTATTCACAAGAATGTCTGTGGATGAAAATGGAGCAAAAGGACATGTTTAAGGGCTAAAATGTAATTTCTGGATAACTGTGTGATGAGTGGATGAACACGACCATGTTGAACAGCACAAGCACGATTGTGCAAGCAGTTGCGCCAAGCATGATCGTGTTGTGCATGTTTAACATAACCATGTTTAAGCACGACCGTGTTAAACAAGTAAAGCACATCCATGTCATGATGATAAGACAAATTTTGTAGATTCTTCTATAGTGAAATCCCCTTTTTATCTTTGTTCTTGAAATCTATAAATGGTGAAAGTTTGTACAATGTTAGAGGAGAGAAATTGTAGGCTTATGGATATTATATCAAATTCTATAGACATATATACTCCCTATTTTCTATATACACTTTAGTTAAATTTTCTGTTATTACCTCAAACCGTAAGGAAGCATAGTTGATCTACACTTGAGGAGTTGTTGTATTTTGGAGGTCAAGAACTTAATTCCAACATACAAGTTCAAGAGGAGAAGAAGATATTGGAGGATGCATGTTTTGTTAGTCAAGACTACAAATCGAAACGACAAACTATCTTCTCTCCGTTTTTTTAAAAAATTCTTGTAATTTGATGTTGTATCTAGTGAAGAATTTTTTAGGAATCTCTACTTCTACATTTCTTTAGTAACATTTGGGATTGTTTTGTAATTACATCTATTTGAGGATTTACGAGTTTATTGAGATTTATGGATTATATTATGCTTTTAGTGAATGATATCTTGTTCTTTTAATATAACAATTCATTGTTCAGACTAGACCTTGGATGGATGATGAGTTGGGTATTTGGAATACTAGCTTAACTGAACCTTAATTTTGCTAACTATTCTAAGTACCATGTATAAGAATTCTCAATAGATGGATATTTCAAATTTTTGTCATACAAATGCTAACTTGTGCTTAAATTGTATATTTCTACCTTCATAGTTTTCCTTTACTTGCTTTCTTAGGTTAGTTAGTTTAGTTTTGCTTAAAAATATTTCATGGCTATTTTTCTTGGAGTTCTAAAGTAGATTTTCATGATTTGATCTTGTCAAAATAAGTAAAAAGTTAGTGACAAAACTACATATCACTTCCTCGGATTATAACGATATATTTTATAAATTTAAAATCGCGATGCTTCCATAAAATACTATACATAACTATAGGTTCTCTGCCTATATGTGTTAAGTGGAATTATTGACACTTTTTGTGATTAATTTCTATCTTGGTTTTACACTTTTAATCACATTTTATGCTCACACATAACATGTATGAAAAATACACATCATGGAGCCTCCAAGGGTATGGTGAATTGTGCATCTAGCAACTCATTAATTTGCTTCCTTAGTTTTACAAACTCTATAGGTCCCATTTTAAACGGTGCTAGTGCAAGTGGTACTGCTTTAGGTACCAACTAAATCTAAAATCAATTATATGTCTCATAGACAATGACTATGGCAACTCATTGTGCATAGAGTTTGCAAACTTATCCAACATATTGGATACGAACTCGAACAATGTCTAGCGAGCAACATCTCTCTCTTCTAACAAAAAAACCACACATGCAGGTTCACCCCATTTCATCTCATCCTTCAATTGCATTGCTGATATTAAACCTTTGTCTTCTTTCTAATCCAAGTCTTTGTATGTACAATATACAAAGTTGGGTGCCACCTTATCCATGATCATCAACCCATGTAAGTGTGGCATCAATGCCACCTTGGCCATCACCAAGAACTCAATCCCCAAAATCAAGTCAAAATCATCAAGTGAGATGGTTGTCATCCTACACTAGTCTTCCCATGCTTGCATTTTTTTGATTCACCATCACATTGTCCTCATCCATTACTTTGCAGTATTGATAGACTTGATGGTGTGGGTGCTCTCTTATAGCACCAACTACAAGCATGTGGCTTCCTAGTCTGTCATAAAGTTGTTGGCTGCACCAGAATCAATTATAGCCCACATGTTTACATCATTAACAACCACATACGCATATAACAACCAAGCTTCTTTGACTTAGGCTGGGTATTGGATGGACCAAGAGTAGTATATAGGTAGGTGACAAGAAATAAATTTGCCAAAGTTTCATAGGTACTCTAATAAAATCAACATTTTTCTTAAATTTGTCGAATGAAGACTTCTCCTTGTTCCCTCACGAGGACGTTCTTCTTCTCAAGAAAAGGAGACAACCAAATTTAAGTATTTGACAAATGATATGCTATTCTAAAGACTTATACATCCTTTGGATCTTGCCTCACGAGTTTATTTCTAGCACCTCAAATCTAGAATTTAGTTTTCTAGAGTCTTTTACCGAAATGACCCAATTTTTTAAAATGGTTCCAATTTAACTCAGTGATATGTACAAATTATATCACCTTTTTAGCATGTTTTTAGACACAATAAGGCAATATTTGAATGTATGTGATCTTAATTGAATCAAATTGACATAAAATTGTGTAAATTGTGATTTTGGAAGTTTCAGGAGTAAATTGCATGAAAACAGTAAATTTTGGGACAAAAGTGCAATTTTTGGAAAAGCTGGATTTGGGACGGGCGTCCCGAGCACCAGAACTTGTCCCACATCGGAAATTTTGGAGAAATTCACTCCAGAAACCTGCTATAAATACCCCAAGCCTCCAATATTTGAAATCATCCTTCAGCACTCAATACAAGTCATTTAGCAACTTCGAGTGCATCATTTTCTCTTATCTCTGAGTGTTTATCTCAGTATTTGAGAATTTAATTAGATTAGTATTCAGTTTTTGGTATCACAGAATACCAGGATCTTGTTAGGAGATCCTACGAGAGAGATAGGGTGCGTGTTCTTAGTCAGATTAGGGCAATTTGCTTAAGCCCGTGATGTAAGGTAAAATAATTGCTACTAGGTCTAAGAAGCGTTCTCCGAAGGCTCTACCGAACAGAGTAGGATCGAGCAATCAGAAGCATACAGGAGCTGCAGCGCCGGCTGGACCTGCATAAAGTGGTGACTACTTTATGATATTGGGTCCCCTAGACGAGTTTCTATATGTTTATGAATTATTTTATCTGGATATTGATTTGATACTGAATTTATATATCATGCTTGTTTTACAATTTGAGATACTGTTCATTTTCCCGGGAAGATCATAGAGCTAGAATTATCATTATGAATGTTGAACTGTCGTGTCCTTTTAAATTAAACTAGGGTTATAGACAACTCTTAACCAAGGTCTGAATCATAACCGATTTAGTTTAACAGACTGTAAAAGGTTTGCCATATTAGGAAGAAATAACAAAACAAATCACCATGTTTGTTAGAGTACCCTAATAAAGCTGAGTTTGTACGCTAGGTCAATCCTAGAGTTAAGTGGCATGATACCGAAGTGACATAGGGGACCGTTCATGGATACTTTAATCCGACGATGAGAAGGATCATCCCACGGTAGGGGTGAGTACACCAGGTAACTCAGATATGGTAAACAGATGGTTATATTTCATAATTGCCTTAGAGATCAAGATATATCTAAAATGTTCGAAGATAAGGTCAAACAAGTTGTAATAACTGAGCTTATTTGATGAATGCATGTCTACTCTTGAATGCTATTTGCTTGTTATGTGTGATTGGGATCACCAATCAATCTCAAGGATATTGATTAAATGATTGACAAATTAAATAAATAAGATGAATGTTAGGATTAATGGATAGTTACTACTAAGCCATTACTAGTTCCCTGGGAGTATGATATTAATAAATTAAAATCGTAGATACTTTCCAAGAACTAGCTACACGATAGGTACTCTGCCTTAGATTCTGATTGATTAAGTGACAACAATTGAATGCTAATGTGACAATTAGTAAGACTCAGTCCTTAATTACTCATAATCGACTTAGGTAAATAAAGCCTATCTTTTAGCATACCAATAGAAACGCATCAGATTTTTGGCACCGTTGCCGGGGAACATATCATAAAATTTTAGGATTCATGATCAAAATTGTCACGCCCTGAATCTGGGCCTAGTTCGTGAACTAAATTCCCAAATTCAAGAATATGACACGGCTACACTCCCTAGATTTCTCCAAAGAATGTAAAGCCACTTACTTTCAATTATTCATCAAGAAACAGTAAAATTATTAACTTAAATAATCTATAAAATATCATCCACAATTTCTAACTTTCTTCAATAATAAAACTTCAACTAAAAAATTCAAGTTTCCAAAACAACAAGAATTCACTCTAAACTCTTATTCAAAATCATCCGTCCAGTAATCATCCTCTAACCCAGTATCTTCCCTATCATCTGTAAAGTGGGAAACATAGGGGGTGAGTATAAAAATACCCAGTAGGCGGAACATCTCCCGTCCTTTTAAAAACAATCTTTTCAACTAAAAGAAAAACAATATACGTGTGTTTAAATAATAATAATAATAATACTTTACCGTACTTTTATCTTTAAAGCACAAAAAGACAAAACATAAATTAAATGTTAAATAAAAAACATTGAGCAAAATAACATAACAAAATCATTCCATCAATATCTTTCATTTTTCTTTGCTTTTCTTTTCTTGTCTTTTCTTTGACTATTGGGGAATAATATGAATGTTTCGCGAATGAGTTTAAACTGATATTAGTTACTAATTTTATACCCGTTAGGAAAGAGCCTTACTTGTATCTTATATCCTGGTGACTTTTTATCCATGCCAATGGAAAATCTTGTAAATGGTGGAACATGTTCCTCCCATTGCTATCCATCAAGTTAATCCTCAATAAAATCAAATATAAAAACATTTCATATAATTTATTTTTATAAAACTTCAATGTAAATACTTAACATTCTAAAATATTTAATAAATATTGAAATATGAAAAATATTCTTTATTTTAAAGTGATAATCGCGAAACTCAAAACATAATTTAAATATATGTATAATATTTAATCAAAATTTTATATATAAAAAAAGGAAATATTATCAGGACAATCTTCTGAATTCTCGGCAGTATCACACACACACACATATATATATAATAAAAAGAATAAAGAAATATAATCTTCTGAATTCTCGGCGGTATGAGATATATATATATATATATATATATATATATATATATACAATAAAAAGAATAAGGAAATATAATCTTCTGAATTTCTGGCGATATCATATATATATAATATAAAGAATAAGGAAATATAATCTTCTAATTTCTCGGCGGTATCAAATATATATATATAATAAAAAGAATAATAAAAGAAAACATGTATATTTAAGAATTTTATAAATCAAGGATTAATTTAAGTATCTTAAACTTTCAAAATTCTACTAAGCAAATAATAATTAATCAAACAATTTCTTTCACATATCAAAACCTTCAAATTCAATATTTAAAAAAATTATTCATACTATAGATAAAAGCAACGGAGAGGGATAGTCCACCTACCTCGATTGAGTGCTTGGCGTACTTTCCGATACTTTCGATTAACTCAAATATTATGCTCTTAAATTCCCTTAAGACTCTATCAAAAATCCATAATACGAACATTAAAACTAAATTCATAGTTGATAACTTAATCTTAATATCCTAATAATCAAAAACACTAAAAACTACTTACCTCTTTCATCAACTTCTCGGTATTGATAAAATCCTTGTCTTTGAGGGCTATTGCGTTCTGAGATAAAAGAAAACCCTAGTAAAACCTAATAATCATGCTTATGCTTATGCCTATATTTATAATTACTCTTATATCTAACTATTTACTATTTACCATTAAGTCCTCACACTATTTAAATAATAAATAAACCCCCAAAAATAAAATTAGGGTATTACAAAAATTCTAGAGGCTTATGATAGATAACGGTAGGAATCTATACTTTAGTCAACAATCATTCTTATTTTAATTAATCAATCAATTTCCGGAAATATAGGGTTATCAAGAATAATTAATTTTAGAAATTATCTAAGATTAAGAAATTTTGGTTAATCAAATTTTAGAAAATCATTCTAAAGAAATCAAACTGGAAAAAAAATAAAAAATTTTAAAAAATAAAAATTTTAAAAAATAAAAATTTAAAAATTTATAAAATAAATAAATTTTTCCTGTTTACAGTTTTCATGTTTGTTTGTTATTTTTTATTATTTATTTAATTTCCAAAAAATGGAAATGAGGAAAGAATATTTTTCTTCTGAGTTGTCAAATTTTGGCTTAGGTTTTAATTTGGAAGAAATATCATTTTAGAATTTTCTTAGGTCATGTTGAGTCCTTTTGGTTAATGCTTGTGTTGTAATTGTTGGAATCTAATGCATATATTGGCATTCTTACTAATGACATGGAATGGATGAAGTGAAATACTTGGCTGAAATATACATGATTAATGATGGTAATTTTGGTGTATTCATGGTGTGATCATTTTGAAATATATATATATATATATATATATGATATAGATCGAGGATGAAAATTATATTTTCATTAAAGAATCAAGGGTCAAGATCAAGTGTGGAGATTGAACTTTTATTAAAAGCATCAATGGTCAAATGGTCAAGATCATAGGGTTTTTGTGAATACAAATATGTGAATATATCTAGATATTCATGTTAGAAACAAGATTTTTTTTAAGAGAGAAAAATTCTGGTATATGTGAATATCTAGATATTCACATTAGAAACAAGATTTTTTAAGAGAGAAAAATTCTGGTGAATGCATATGTGAATCTACAGAGATTCAAATTAGAAATTGTTTTTTTGGGAAAAAGAAAAAAAGTAAGAGAAAAATTCTGGTGGTGGGCAGTATAGATTTTTGAGAGAAAATTCAAGAAAAACACTCCGCAACAATCCTCTCAAATCTTGGAGAAAATGTCTATTCTTCTCACTCATTCTTGAAGCTTTTGAAGAATAGTTTTGAAAGATACATCAAAGAAAGTTTATTCATGCACTTGGAGGTGACATATCATTCCTCATTTTTCTTTAAATGTATTATACTATGTAAGGAAACTATGGGTTTCTTGAAGTAGTTTGAAATATTATTTTGAACATTAAATTCTGGTCATATCTTTGGAGTATGTTTTGAAGTTGCCTAACCTAAGTGATAGTGAAGGCATCGTTTCTATTGGGTAGAGTAGGAAGTGATTCTACTCTTTATCTTAAAGAATTATAATTGTGTGAGTAAGGGAGTGAGCCTTCTTTGTAGCTCTAGTGAAGAGCATTGTGATAAACAAGTAACTAGTGAAGTTGAAGTGAAAGGGTAGTGAACCCTATCGCCGTGGATGTAGCCTACCTTGTTGGCGGTGAACCACGTAAATTGATTGTCTCTTTACTTTTATGCAAGTGTGTGTGTGTTAACATTGATATATTAACTAAAAGAATATCTCTCAAGAAATAGATCACAATAGTTGAATTACACACAAACAATTGCTTGTGTTGCTGAAATTTTGTATTGATCTTTGTTGGGGTGCTAAAATCTACAAAAATAGTATGCTGAATTTTTGAAAAGAGTTAAGCACTGATTCACTCCCCTCTCAGTGCATTCCTTGGGCATAACAATTGGTATTAGAGCTTGGTTTGATTGTGATTTGGTTTAAACACCTATCCTGTGCATGCTGAGATTTATCTTGATTGCTAGCTGGTTTATTCTCGTTGTTCTTGAAGCAATTGTTGATATTATATTGCTGCTATTTGTCCTGAATTTGAGCAACATTGTTTGAGTGTTTATTGTGCATAATCTTTCTATTGGAGTATGGGTTCAAGTGTGGTAAACAACAAAGGAAAACTACCTTTGAAGTGTTTCAATTGTGGTGGCATGGGACACTTTGCATTTTAGTGCCCTAAGAAAATTGAAGATGAAAATGATGATCATTCTTTTAAGAGAGCTGAAAAGAGGTTTGATTTGAGGAGTAAGGAGAAAACTTACTCTAAGGCAAATGGAAATACATCCTATAGAAAGAGAAACTACATGAGCAAGAAGAAGTACAAGAAAATTTCAGATTCCGAAAGTGATTCATATTCAAGTGACATTGATGATTCAGAAGATGAAGAAAATCTTTTGATGAAGAACAATCTGAAGAAGAAATAGAAGGTAGAATTAATTTGAAACTTGAACTTGAAGATGCACTTAATGAATTGAGCAAACAAAGAAAGAAAGCCAAAAGAGCCACTGCTGCAATTAAAGATATACAATCTTTTGCTGAGAGATTTCAAGATGAGAAGATAGTCCTTGAAGAGAAAGTGCATCAGCTTGAGCAAGAACTTGGTAAATTACAAAGTGAGGCTACTAATTTACAAAATTCTGAAGATATACTATCTATGGTCAATGTAGATAAAGAAATGCTTGAACAAGAAAACAAGATCTTGCTAGAGAAAGTTGAAGAATTAACTTTCAAACTTGAAAAACAAGTGAAGATCAATGATGACATGGCCACTGAATTGGTTGCAAAAGCAAAACAAGTGGAAACTCTTGAACAGAAAGCAAAGAACAAAATGAAAACATTTTTGGAAACATAATTTGTTTCACCTTGTGGAGAAAGTTCTAATATGTCAAATGATGAAGCTAGAAATGAGTCTTCAATGAAGCTAAAGAAGTGCATTGAAATGCAAATGCCACATTCAATGGGAAAACAAGGTTTGGGGTTTGAAGAAAACATCATACCATTGATGGATGAAAATAGTGGAAAGACAAAAGTAGTTCATCCAACATTTGATATATGTGATTCTAATACTACAAAGGAAGAAAATAGAGAGGTACAATAGAAAATTAATGGAAATCAGTCTCTTAAATTTTAGTTTGGAAGATATGGCAGTTTTATGAGGTTCAATGGGTATTGTTTCAGTTGTGGTAAGTATGGACATCAAGCAATTGTTTGTAGAAACAAGAACAGATCACAAGTTGGTTCATATCCATTTTTGAGGCAGCTTGGTAATTGGTTTGGGTATAATTATCAAAACAGAGGAAGATGGGGAAATCAATTTTTTTCAGCATGTAAAACAAGATTCAAGATCTTTTACTACAAGAAGGATTCACCCACACATGAGAAGAATGAAATCTGCTACATCATTTTCTTGTCCTTTGAACAACAGTTTCCAAACTTTGGATGAAAATGTTATTGAGTGTGAAAGATGCAACTTGACCTATCGTGCTGCAGAATGCATGACCATTCTGCCCAACCAAATTCCAAGACAAGTCAATCTGAATAATCAAGAAGGGAAAGGATATTTTAAGGGAAAGAAAGTGTATAGAAAAGTGGAAAGGACTGAACAAGCAAATGTTGTAGAAATTTCTTTGAAGACCAAAACAAAAGGAGCATCATGGGTCATGGATAGTGGTTGTACTTCTCATATGACAGAAGATAAAAAGCTTTTGAAGAACACACAAGATGTTGATAAAGGCTTTGTGAAATTTGCTGATAAAAGTGGTCTAAAGATTAAAGGCTTGAGTGAAGCTACTTTTGGAAGTGAAAAGCTATGTTCTAAAGAAGTTTTATTTGTTGATGGACTCAAGTATAATTTGATGAGTGTGAGTCAACTTTGTGATTGTGGGTATGAAGTATTATTTACACAACAAGGCTGCATTGTGAAGAGTTCCAAGAATGGTGAGATTGTTGCAAAAGGAACAAGGAACAAGAAGGACTTGTATCTCATTGATGAGAAAGAAAATACTTGCTTTTTTGTCTAGTCCAGATGAAAATACATTGTGGCACAAGAGATTGGGACACATCAATCAGAAAAGCATGAGAGAACTTGTGAAGAACAAAGCGGTTAGAAATTTGCCTTAATTAAAGAAAAACAAAGACTCAATTTGCTCTACATGTTAAAAAAGAAAAATGGCCTAAATAGCAAATGAATTGAATTGAACAGGTTTCAAGAAAAATGGATGATTTGTTCGGTCAAATAGAATACAGATCGAAATCAGATGTAATAGTAATGAGACTATTGAGAATTGCGATGGACAAAGCACATGAAAATGTGCAGCCCATGAATGGTCCTATGGTATTCTTACACGAAAGATCCATGTTTTATGAATTAGCAGCAATCCTGGTTGAAGGTGGCCTCAACATTGTTCAAGAAGAGGCAGCAGATATTCAAGAAACCAACAGGGAAAAGATCATCTCTGACTTAATAGAAATCAAGAACTGGCAATGAAGAAATGAGGCATTTGATAATGGATAAAGATAATTGTTGGAGAGGATAGAAAACGAGCTGAAGCTTAAAGAAACACTGTAATTGAATGAAACAAAGTTGGATATCTAAGGGAGAAAGAAGAGATGAAAAGAAGTAAAATTGATGATATTTGTTCACTCAAGAATTCAGTTGATCAACAGGACATTAGACCATGGTAAATACAACAGAATGATTCGTCAAATGAGCTCGGATATTGATATCTTGAAAAGTACATTTGATATTGCATTTGGAAAATATATGCAGAATGTAGGGAAGAAGAACATGTTCTCGAAGAAGAAATATACAAATTTGTTAAATGCACACAGAATATTGGAAATTTGTTGATGAAACAAGTGGAGAACAAATGTTCTGAATATGTTGGAAGTCTAATAAGGCAAGATGTTCAAATGGTATACTTTAGAGAATTGCTCAAAGAATGGAAATCAGAAAGAGATGATCATAATATCGAAATGAATATTAGAAAGAATGTATATAAGTTTATCATGGCTGAAATGGCGAAACAATCTCATGCCATTACCATTACTACTCCTACTTCAGAACCCAAAATATTAGATCAGAAAAGTGAAATTAACAGATATGAAAGCTCCATTGGAGATATTGATTCATTTTTAGACTCTAATTATCATTTCATCAAAGATAAAGTTGAAAAAAAGGTGAGATTCATAGATTTCACCTGGGTGTCCAACCTGCTCCTTCACTTTGAAATGGTAAGTCTCTTCTCTCTCACTCTTGCTTTTGGAATTATTGTCAAAGGGGGAGAATGACACATGAAAAGCTAATAGGGGATGGATATCATGGAAAGGGGGGAGAGTATATCTTTAGGGGGAGCAGTACACTGAATTTGATTTTGACTCCGAATTTAATTTTCTGTTAATGTCATTAGCTTCTCGTTATGGTTGCCAACAATTCCAAAGGGGGAGATTATTGAGTCCTTTGGGTTAATGGTTGTGTTGTAATTGTTGGAACCTAATGAATTTGTGATATATTGGCATTCTTACTAATGACATGGAATGGATGAAGTGAAATACTTGGTTGAAATGGTATACATGATTAATGATGGTAATTTTGGTGTATTCATGGTGTGATCATTTTGATATATATATATATATTATATATATATATATATATATATATATATCGAGGATGGAGATTACACTTTCATTAAAGAATCAAGGGTCAAGATTAAGGGTGGAGATTGAACTTTTATTAAAAGCATCAATGGTCAAATGGTCAAGATTGTAGGGTTTTTGTGAATACAAATATGTGAATATATCTAGATATTCACGTTAGAAACAAGATTTTTTTAAGAGAGAAAAATTCTGGTGAATGCAAATATGTGAATCTACAGCGATTCAAATTAGAAAATTGTTTTTTGGAAAAAAGAAAAAAAGTAAGAGAAAAATTCTGGTGGTGGGCAGTAGAGATTTTTGAGAGAAAATTCAAGAAAAACACTCCGCAACAATCCTCTCAAATCTTGGAGAAAAGGTCTATTCTTATCACTCATTCGTGAAACTTTTGAAGAATAGTTTTTTGGAAGGTACATCAAAGAAAGTTTATTCATCAACTTGGAGGTGACATATCATTCCTCATTTTTCTTTAAATGTATTATACTATGTAAGGAAACTATGGGTTTCTTGAAGTAGTTTGAAATATTATTTTGAACATTAAATTCTGGTCATATCTTTGGAGTATGTTTTGAAGTTGCCTAACCTAAGTGATAGTGAAGGCATCGTTTCTATTGGGTAGAGTAGGAAGTGATTCTACTCTTTATCTTAAGGAATTGTAATTGTGTGAGGTAGGGAGTGAGCCTTCTTTGTAGCTCTAGTGAAGAGCATTGTGATAAACAAGTAACTAGTGAAGTTGAAGTGAAAGGGTAGTGAACCCTATCACCGTGGATGTAGCCTACCTTGTTGGCGGTGAACCACGTAAATTGATTGTCTCTTTACTTTTATGCAAGTGTGTGTGTTAACATTGATATATTAACTAAAAGAATATCTCTCAAGAAATGGATCACAATAGTTGAATTACACACAAACAATTGCTTGTGTTGCTGAAATTTTGTATTAATCTTTGTTGGGGTGCTAAAATCTACAAAAACAGCATGCTGAATTTTTGAAAAGAGTTAAGCACTGATTCACCCCCCACCTCTCAGTGCATTCCTTGTGCATAGCAGGTCATGCTGGCTTTATTAGAGGAATCATGAAATAATTTTTCTTTAATAGAGAGACCTCTGAATATTCTAATGAGAAAGGATGTTCCTTTTATTTTTGATGATAAATGCATGAGGTCTTTTAAACCAAAAGGAATTATTGCACCCATTATGACATCCCTTGATTGGAATTTTCTTTTTGAATTAATATATGATGTAACGATGCAGTAAGAACTATTTTAGGAAAAAGGCATGATTAGAAATTTCATGTTATATACTATGCAAGTAAGACCTTTACTGATGCCCAGTAGAACCATACCACTACTGAAAAGGGATTACTAGTTGTTGTATATGTCGTTGATAAATTCATACATAGTTTCATCTAAAACAATAGTATACACTAATCACTCTGAGATATCTGTTCAATAAAATTGATGCTGAACTAAGATTGATTAGTTGAGTTTTATTGTTACAAGAATTTGATAAGGGATAAGAAAAGGGGATGGAAATCTAGAAAGTAAACCATTGGTTTTAGATTAGAAAACCTCGAGTTAGAGGCAATTGATGAGACAGTAAAATCTGATAAATTTTTGGATGAGTATTTATTTTCATTGTTTGCTATGTATAATGATCATCTTCCGTGGTTTATCAATATTGCAAATTATCTAGTCGCTAAAATATTCCCGAGTGATATGACCTATCAGCAAAAGAAGAAATTCTTTGTTGATTTGAAATATTACTACTGGGAAGATCCCTTTTCTATTTTGAATTGTTGCAGAGTAATTGATCAGAAGATGTGTCTTAGAAGGCGAAGACCACAAGATTCTGGAGCATTGCCATAAAGAATCTACGGGAGACCAATTGACTGCTATCAACACTGTTTGGAAAGTGTTGGAGGCAGGATCTTATTGGCCCACAATATTCAAGGATTTTGTATCTTTTATACAGTCCTGCGATGCTTTCCAAATAACAGGTAACACATATTCCAGAGATCGTCTGGCCCAGCGAGGTATATAGAGTGTTGCAATCTTTGATATTTGGGGTATTGATTGAATCCTTTTCCTTTCTTCCTTTTGGCAACAAGTACATCATAGTAGCTGTAGAACACTTTTCAAAATGGACTGAACCATAAGCATTACCTACTAATGATGTTAAAGTCATGTGCAGATTTCTTGCGAAATTGTTTTCCAGATGTCCCAAAAACCTTGATAAGCGATATAGGGTTATGAATTTACAGCCAGTAATCGCAGCTAATGCTTCTTCTGATGAGAAACTGGAGGCATTAATGGCTAATGATAACAGTCAAATTAATGCCTTTCAACAAAGAAGAAACGTTCAACTTGTGTATCAAATCTGTGAAGTCTGCCAAGTACCACACTTTAGCAGGGATTGCTATGGGAATGGAATACTGACCATTACAAAAGAGGTAGGAGCAGGTTGCTACAGTCAATGCTGCTCCAATGGAAAACACATACAATCCCTACTGAAGAAATCATCCGGGATTTAGTTTGAGGAATAATTCTGGAGCTAAAAACTTCCAGAAGATACCACCACAGCAATGTCCCTATCCGCAAAATCAACATATGAGATACTATTATTGGTCAGACCCGTTTACTGTTACAGAAGTGTCGCCATATGGAGCATGGGTTATAATGGATCAAGACGACACTACTCAAAAGGTAAACGAACAACAATTAAAGCCACACTAGTGTGAGCAAGTGACCTATCGACCAAGTGGTATCGACCGGTCAATGGATATAGAGGAGTTTGTCATTGTATTAGGAGTATGGCAGCAGAAGGAGCTTGTGTCCCCTGCATACCAGTCAGCTGTGCAGGACTTCCCCGAGGAAGTCTCAAGTTTCTGGGCCCAGATCTGCACTACTGGAGCCCCCTACTATCACGACTTTGCCAAAGCTTGATGTATCTTTTCTACCCTTCGATACTTGCATGCAATACCTTCATAGACATTGGCAGGTAGGCGTACCACTCCAGGGAATGTCATGCTCCTGGACACGTTCCTCCTGGACAAGTTGCTCTGATTGCGAGAAACTTCGCAAATAATTCAAGGAAGCAGTCCTTGGGGCTCGGGCCATTCATCACATGGATAGGCCACTACCTGGAGTTCAACATTGAGGAATCATGGTTTGCAAGGATAGCTCCACCTACCATTCCCACCGACCTAACTGTTCTTCAGAACATGGGGATGATAGGGTAGATACACCCTCCATATGGAGCACACTGCAGAGTCATCCGATCTAGCATCTAGAGCTTATAGAGTCAAGAACACTTTAGCAATAGCACATAGCTAAGGTGGAGAGCCAATTAATAGATCAGAGCAGACCCTTCTAATTGATACATGAAGGGAGTTTTTCTAATCCTCATCTTTCTCTACTTTTATTCTGTTTTGTTTTCTTTTTAATATCTTCATTTCGTGTTTTGATTGTTTTTCCTGCTTTTGTTTTTAGATTCTTAGTTTTCAAATAAGTGTGGGGTGATAGAATATGCATGAACACTGAGGACAATGTTAATCTTAAGTGTGGGGTAATAGTGCACAGTACACTCATGTTTCAAATATTTGCATGTTTTTCCTATGTTTCGGCTTTACATATATATTATCATATGAGGTCTGGGATATGTATTTTTTAATTGTGTTATTACTTTATTTTTGTGGTCCTTATATTCAACATTACACACCTCAGTATGTCCTTACGAAAGTTCCACAACGATCTCCATTATGATTTTGGACATTTTGTAGTTTTTAGGTGTGTAACGTTGAATGAAGGTTAAATTTCATTACAAGATGAATTTTTCTTTCTTTCGTTTAATTCACTTTTCACATGTTCATTTCTTGCATATTAATCAATAAATAAAGGAGAATAGTAAAATTTTAATTTAAAAAAAAACTTAATCGGTAAAAATAAAAATTAATCTTAAAATTAAATATTTATGATAAAAATATTTGAAACAAATTAGATAGTTACACTTTTAATCCTGTTTTTGTTTTGGAGCTGCTTGTGCAGTGTGTATAGTTTTATTGTTGTTAATACCACTCCATTTCTTAGAAAAACAAAATCTAGTATTTAGACAGAAAAGACTTAATAATGAAAAAATATTTCAGTGATAGTATTTATTTAAGTTGTGATAATAGTATCTCAAATACCAAAATTTGGTAAGAATTATAAGAAACATCATTTAGTTTTAATTTAAGCTGTGTTTGTTAGTGATAGTATTTATGTTTTATAATATTTAATTTAGTACTTAACTCTATATTATTAATTTAGGTATGACATCATCAAGTTATAATTTTGGGCAATTATTTAATCTCAATATGTCATGTAATTTAGAAGGGGAAGTGAACTTTGATATGACTCCCAATTGTCCCGTAGTTGAACTTGGATATAATATTTATTCTGATACAATTACTGAAATGGTTAACGAGGAGATATTCGACATGTAGAGACAAATGCTCATGGTCCTACATCTGATGTAGATGGAGATGAATTTGACTCTAATTGGGAAGGAATTGAATGTCCAACCTTTATACCTCAACAAATGGAGCATGACACTTCTAGTCAACATGTTTCACATCGTACCCATGAACTTGAAGGGTACTCCTTTTCCTTTAATCTTTTAGGCAATAATTTGAATGTGGTGCAAGAATCTAGATCAAAATAGAATATGGACATGTGGTTGCTTGAAATAATGAGCTTGTTCTTGGTAAGAAATTTATTGATAAAAGTGAAGTCATCATGACTGGAAGATTGTATTGTATTGAGATGAGAATTCAAAAAAATGGAAAGCTAAATGTAAAGCTTGAGAAGAAACATGATGTGTTTGAAAGATGAGAAGTTATAGCAAAACCTAAACTTGGAGTATGAGAGCTAAAACAAATAGGACCAAATCATACATGTATTATGCATACGGGACAGAATGACAATCCAAATTTAAGTTCAAAATTGATTGGAAAACATGTACTTCACTTGATCCGGGAGAATCTAGATGTGAAATGCTCTATCATAAAAGCACATATTCATACTGTTCTTGGGGTACAACCTACTTATAAGAAATGTTGGCTAGGTTGAAGGTTTGCAATTGATGAAATATTTGGTGATTGGCCTACTTCTAGTAAAGTTTTGTCACAATTTTTACATGCAATTCGATCAACCACAACTGGTACTAATGTTGAGTGGAGGTATCATGATGATTCTACTGGTGGTCCAAAATTTATTTATTACGTATTTTTGGCATTTGATCCTTGTATTGAAGCATTTAAGCATATGCCTTGTGTAATTAGTGTAGATGACACACATCTACGAGGCCATTACAAAGGAAAGCTTTTAATTACTAGTAGATCTAATGCAAATAATCGTGTTTTACCCTTAGCTTTATCATTAGTTGATGAAGAATCTAATAATAGTTGGGGTTGGTTTTTGGATTGCCTTCGAAAAGTTTAGTTCCTAATATTAACGAAGTTTGCTTAATATTAGACAGACATTCAGGATTATTGAGTGCTCTTGAGCATAGGATGGAGTGACAACTACCTATTGCATATCATCGAATTTGTCTCCGGCGCCTACACAACAATTTTAATTCAAACTTTCGAAACTTTACTCTTAAGAGTTTGTGTTGGCAAGCTGGTTCAACACCCCAACAAAGAATGTTTGGGCAAATAATTGAAAATATGAAGCAAATAAATGAAGTTACGTTTAATTGTCTCATGGAAATTTCATTAGAAAAATGGTCGCTTTCACATGATGGGGGTTTTAGATGCGGTCATCTAACAACAAATATGTCTTAGTGTTTCAACAATGTTCTTAGAGGAGTACGGTCTCTTCCAATTAAAGCATGTGTTAATATTACTTTTGAGAAACTTGTGACTTACTTCAATACGTAGCGTGCAAAAGTAGCTCAATTACAAACTCCATTCACAAGATACATATGGTCTCATTTTAGCATATTGGATAAAAAGCTAGGATACATTCCATCCAAAATTTTCATCTAGAGAGATAATTTTCTACTGTAATTACAAAAAGACATGCCAGTGGTCGAGGGGGAAATACATACACCATTAATTTAAATGAGCATTATTGTAGCCGTGGAAAATGGGTTATCTATAAAATACCATGTTCTCATACAATAGCAGTTTATAAAAAATTACACGTTAATCCTTCTATCTTTGTGAGTTCAATTTTTTTTAGAGGGATGAATATCAAGCAACATATGCAACACAATTTGTTCCTATTCCACATGAGGATTTATTGGTTGAATACGAACTTGCAATTACAAATTAATCTTGAATGACTCTAAAACTCTAGATCAGGCAAGATTCGTTCTACGAGAATTCGAATGAGATGGATGATTGTGGCTCCCCTTGATGTAGCATTTGTCACACACTTGGTCATAATAGACTCACATGTCCTGGAAGGATTTAGAGTGAATTATTAGTATTGAATTTCCTTCTTGTTTGTAATATATTTAACTGAATATTAAAATTTCCCTCTTGTTTGTTGTACATTTAACTCAAGTTCTTATTTTTTTTTTCTATATTAGATTATATTTTATATGTGTGTTTTAATTTATTATAAAATTTTACATGCTAAATTTATAACTATGTATATTATCACATAAAATTGTTTTATTAAAATTTACTTTGAATTAAATAATTTATTTATTTATTTTACAATTTCACACTATATTATGGATAATACGAGAGGTAGACTCCTATATTTGCAACAACAACATGGTTCATGATTGACTTCTTTAGAGTGTAGAGATAAGATTTTAAAGTGTCGATATTCGGATAAAATATTTTGGAATGCTATTCCTTTTGACCCACACATGGAGGCATATATTGTACGTGCTGATTTTGGAGGTATTTACAAATGTTGTAGACACTTAGGTCAACTAAAATATGATCAATCACTTATTACTGCTTTTGTGGAGCGTTGGCACCAAGAGACTCATACTTTTTGGATGTAATTTGGTGAGGTTAGCATCACATTACATGATGTTGAGTTCTATGGGGTCTTCGCGTAGATGGTTACCCTATTACTCATGCTGATACCTTACGTTCAACACAAGATTGGCAGACGATATGGCAAGAGTTGATTGGTTTCTCTCCTCCTATCTCAGCATTTGATGGGAGTCGCATGAGTCTCACTTCATTTTTTGAGTTTGCAGAGACTGCACAACGTGCAAGAATGTGTATTTTGTAATTATTTGGTGGACTTTTATTTGCAGATAAATCAGGTTGAATAGTTAATCTCTCGTTATTAGAGTTGATTCGTGATATTGATATGACTACAAATTATAATTAGAGTAGTGCAACACTTGCAATCCTTTATCGTAATTAATGTAATGCTACATCCAAGAAGTCAAAAGAGATAGCAGGACTTGCTATACTTTTACAGGTATTAAATATTATTCTTAATAAAATAAATAATTATTACATATTTTAATTCATTTATTATATATATATATATATATTATATATATATATATATTAATCTATTATTATCAAAATATAATTAGGTTTGGGTATGAGAGCGATTTCTTACAATGAGTCCCAATGTAGGAGACACCGTAGTCGTAGGTGAAGGGAGTGCCCAATTAGCTGCTTGTTGGCGAACTCGATTGTCACGTTCGACTACAACAACAAATATGTTGAGAGGTTACAGAGATTCTTTAAATAGTCTAAGTGTTCAACATGTATTTTTATATATATTTAATGTATTTGATACACACATCTTATTACATGTTTATGTGATATTACAATTACTTATATATAAATAATATTTAATTTTTCAATTTATTTGGATGCCTTATATACCTCAAATACTACGATCTTTACTCTTCTTTTGTGTGGCTGGATGACTAGTGTGGAAGTGTAGGGCACCATTAGCATATTTCCACATTGTAGAAATGCATCATCCTGATTGAGTTCTTAGGCAATTTGGACAGATGCAAACTATACCCATGGATCCATCAACTTCCTCACAGTTACATTCAGTTACCCAAGGACACGGTACCATAAATTAGAAAATTGAACATGTAGAGTACATAACACTTTGGAATCATAGGTCAGATCATATTGTACACGGTCATGACACAAATAATGTCATGAGATTAGACCCAACATACTGAGAGTGGTATAGTGAATATTACATTGGCCCACTTGGAAGTACGGACCATTCTGGTACAAACTCAAGTGGATTTGAAGGCAGCGCATTTGGAGATGCCTATTTGGAATAATGTAATTCAATTTATTATATCTTACACATAACTTATATATGTGATTTTTTATAAAACCGACAGATTATTTGCATCAATAGTACTACATATAATATTGATGAGTTCAGTAGAACTCCTAATTTAGATAATAGGACCAAAGGCTTCTTGCATCGCCTTAAAAATGATTGCAGAAATGCTTTAATGAAATTAGGATGGTTGCCTTGATTAGATTGTCAGCCAACATACAATGATGCTAGATTCACAATAATTGATCCTTGACCAATCACTAGTCACCTTGATTGCCGATTAAAAACAAATAGATTATCTATTGAACGACGTTCATCAGTTGCTTGTATTAGTGGAGCTAGTCCATCTTCTACTATAGCTCACTAGGATTTGAGCATTATCGAGCACTAATATTCTCAAAGTGAGCATCTCGTATCAAGTACAGTGCAATCTCCATCGATCACACCATTCACACAATTTGATGTATTTGGACAAGAGTATAGACCATCGTCGATGCTATCAGATGTTAATCTCTCTTCATTTTTAGGACTGCACTTCACATGATCTTCTTCTATCCGTATTAGTATGCCACCCTCGTCAGATTTTACGCAGTGCGCAAGTTCTACTAGGTTAGGAGGATGTGGAACATCTGGTCATGATTGTAACAAACATAAATAATTATTGTCTTCTTATTTATTGTTTAAGCATCGTTTTTTAAATTATTCTATAATGTATTACATTTTTATATTCATTATAAAAATATATAATTTTTTACATATTCATATTTATTTGATATAAAATATTAGTGAGTTGTTTTTAATTCATCAAATAAAAAATAAAAATAACTTCAAGTAAAAGTTTCTTTTGTCATATGTTAATATATAACAGACTTTATATTATCTTCAGTCGTTCCATTCACATTCATAACAATGTTAAAAACATTATCAAAGAATTTTTATTATTATGCATGACATCTATATTATGATCAATCAAATTTGTTGGCCCATAAGACAAATTTCAAAAAATACTACATTTTGTCCAATTGTGATATGTCACTCTTCCATCAATCTTCCCAAGTTCAGCTCCTTATTCAATTATCTTTGGAAATTAACATACTCTATTCTACATTTGTGTACCAATTACATTGGAAGGAGGTTTTGATGTTACTTTTCCTCTATTTCTACTAAAAGATCTTGTATCCTTCCTATATGAATGGTCACTTGAAAGGAATTGTCAATGACAATAAAACCAAGAGTTCTTACAACTATTCTTTAAATAAAAAGATTTTGACTTTTTCATGCAATATGGACACACAAATTTTCCAACTGTGCTCCAACCACTCAACATACCATATGTGGGAAAATCATTAATAGTCCAAAAACATTATGCACACATGAAAGTTTTGTTTCCTGAAAATATCATACGTTGGAAAACCTTCAACCCATAGATGTTTCAGTTCATCTACTAAAGGTTGCAAATAAACATCTATTTTATGTTTTGGATTTTTTGCCCCTGGAATAATAACAGTTAGAAATATAAATTGATCTTTCATGCATATCCAAGGTGGAAGGTTATACGACACAATAATAACAGGCTAACATGAGTACAGTTTTTTTGACATTCCAAAAGGTGAAAAACCATCTATACACAAACCAAGTCTTACATTTCTCATCTTATTAGAAAAGAAACCAAGACTTTGATCAAAATGTTTCTAAGCTTGACCATCCCTTGGATGAATCATATAGCCTTCTTCATGTTTAATTTCAAAATGCCATCTCATGTGTTGAACTATTGTTATAGATGCATAAAGTCTTTGAAATCTAGGTGTAATAAGAAAGTAAAATATATTTGACTGTGTAACCTCATTTTATTTTTTATTCTTCCTACCCTTCTTTTTTAGGACATACCTAGCATGCCTACAAAATTTGCATTCCCTTATTTCAACATCATCGTTCAAATGTAACATGCAACTATTTCAGCAACATCAATTTTATGAACTGGCAACCCAAGACTTGATACCATCTTCTTCATTTCATATAAATCATTAGGAATATTGTTATTAGTTAGAATAACCTCCTTCAATAATTGGACTATCTGATTAAAACACTTCTCAGACATATTATTTTATGATTTTATATTTAAAAGTCAAGAAACTAAGGATAATTGAGAGTGTTTTGTACAACCATCCCATGTAGGAACGTCAGCCACCTCTAACATATCATAGAATTTTTTAGTCTCTCCATTAGGAGACTCCTCCGTAGCATTTATATTGAAATCATGTTGTACTCCTTCAAATACCATTTCTCAAATCATATCACTTGAATTTGATTCTCTCGATGATACTGGTGTCGAAGAAGTATGTGCATATGACTTATATCCTTCACCATGACATGTCCATTCACAGTAATTAGTAACAAACCCCTTCTTGTACAAGTGACTCTCCACTATATTCGGTTATTCAAATTTCATGTTCTTACACTTTGCACAAGAACATCTAATTTTACCGGATATTGAATTAGACACAACAAAGGAGATGAAAGCTTTAACACCTCTTTCGAATTTAATAGTAATTCTCCTTACTCCGGCAACATATCTTCTATATATCAAACTACGATACTCCATTTATAATAAAATATATTTAAAAATATTACAACAAATAGAATAGAAAATTTTATATTTGAATATTCAAATTTAAGTAAATAATTAATTAATAGAAAAGAATTTTTATTACAATGTTATCCTTAAACATAAATTACTAATAAGCATTTTAAAAACAAACAGACAAAAAAAACTACAATAAAAAAAAGAGAAAATTGAAATAGAATAAGAGGCAAGAAGAAGATTTGCAGATGAAAAACAAATAAAGTGTACTACTAGAAAAATAAAAAATCACTTACAAACAGAGAGATAAGACAAACCTACCCGTTGTGCTCAGTCAAATGATTGGGGGAGTTGCAAAATTATTCTATGAAATTTCATACTCAGAGCCCTTCTTTTGGAATTCAAGGTCGAAAATAGATAGTAAATGCATAGATATATGTCCCTAAAAGAGTAAATTTGGTAGACCAGTGATGTTGCTGGATTAGACATTCTCCATATTATTTTTCTCATAACTGTTCATAAGGCTTTTCAATCTCAAAATCTATCAACCCTCTTCTATAAAAGAAGAGAGTATTTATAAGTTAAGAATTAAAATTATCTTAAATTCTAATTTTCTTTTTCATATAATTATCTATTTTAAATAATAAATAAGTAATAAAATAATATGAATTACCTAAATTACCCTTAGGTAAAAGAATGTACACTATATATACCATAAACCCTTTTTTTTTAATCAAAAGATTAATTCTTATGTTATATATATTTAGAATAATATTAAAAAAGGTACAATTTTAAGAAGCTATTCTAACTCCCGAGCTTTAGCCATGACTACTTATTACCCATAAGAGGTGAAAATTATGAGAAAATATTAGTAATAATAAAACGATGTGGTGTAAAAAATGAAGAGGATTAGTCAATAAATCTATCGATCATATAAATAGTTAATCTGAAAAATCATAAATATCAAAATTAGTATAAGTTGTATCAGTAGTATTGATCTCTCTTAATATTGGTGCTTTAGCAGTTTGTTATATTATTCGTGACGTCACGAATTCTAGAATTTTTTAAAGACGGAACAAATCTTGTTTTGTTTTTAACTTGAGGCTCTCAATCTTAAGTAAAGTTGAAGCTTTCATTTTTAATAAAGCCCGAGGCTTTCTTTCGAAGCCTTTTTTTAGTAATAAAGTGGGAACCTTTATTTTAGGATATATATTTTTTATATAAAGCCGGAAGTTCTGATCCAGAGCTTTTTTTTTAGTAGTAAAGTCGGACCTTTTATTTTAGGAATATAATTAGAGTTCTTTTTAAGTAAACCCATGCTTTCATTTTTAGTAAGTTGGAGGCTCTCTTTCGGAGCATTCTTTAGTAATAAAGTCAGAGCCTTTATTTAAAAAAAAATAAAATAATAAATAAATAATATATATATATATATATATATATATATATATATATATATATATATATATATATTTAAGTAAAGCCGAAAGTATTATTTTTTTAGTAAAGCTCAAGGCTCACTTTCAGAGTATTTTTTAGTAATAAAGTCGTAACATTTTTTAATATATATAATATATATATATATATATATATATTTTTTTTTTAAAAATAAAGTCGAAACTCTTATTTTTTTAGTAAAGTTTGAAACTGACTTTGGAAATATTTTTTAGCAATAAAGTCTGAGCCTTTATTTTAGGAATATATATTGATTCGACGAAAATTGGTTAGACGCCACGTGTTGATTAACCGGCGTCGTCTGATGGTCTCTGTCAAAATATCTTTGCCTAGGTGGCTATTTTGTTGGTGCTTTGTTGAAGATTTCCTCCGTGAATATCTGCAAAATAGAGAGGTTCGAAGCGGAGGGTGAGGGATCTCCGATGAACCCTCCGAAGATTAAGTCAGTATTCTGAATATCTGATGCTGCTCCGACTGATATGCTAAAATAGGTGTTGTTTTTTACCCTATGTTGATTATGAGTAATTAAGGACTGAGGTTGACTAATTGTCACATTTAGTCTTTTAAGGTGTCACTTAATCATTCAGAACCTAAGGCAGAGTACCTATCGTGTAGCTAGTCTGTTGGAAAGTATCTATGATTTTATTAAATTAAATATCGTACTCCCAGGGAAGTGGTAACGGCTTAGTAGTAACTAGCCTTTTACCCTAACTCTTATCCTATGATCCAGTTATGCAATCGTCATCAATAACTTTGATGATAGGGTGATTCATTCTCCACTAGGTTTAAGTCTATTTAATCCTAAAAGTGTTTTATAGATAATGTCCTGATTCTATGTTATACTGTTCCTATATGTTGATTGACCTATCTTCCAGTGTTTTAGACATGTCTTGGCCTGGATTGCAACTATGTACTAAGTCTAAAGGTGTACCACATCCGAGTCAACTAATAAACCGCCCTACCTTAATGACGGCCCTACTCACGGTTCGAGCTAAAGGCATCCATGAAAGCCCTATGTCACTTCGGGGATCATGCCGCTCGCCCTAACGCCAGCATAAAAACACAACTCAACCTACTTAGACTACTCTAACAAACAGGGTATTCTGTAGGTTATTTTATCTAATATGGCAGACACCAATGCTTCCTAAATTGATGCCTGTTAAACTAAACAGGTTATGAATAGACCGTGGTTAGGAATTGTCTATAACCCTACATTTAGTTTAAAAGAAACTACATTAGACATGCATACATAATAAATATTAAGCAGGTGGCCATTTCCGGAAAATCATAAGAACTTCAACATGTATAACAACTACTCATAAAATCATAATCCAATAAACATAATTAATATTTGGACGAACACAGTACAGACATATAAAGAGAGGGACAGGGGGACTGATGCCATAAAGAATTCACCCTTTACTTAGTCTCACCGATGGAGCAACTGCTTGTATATGCTGGACTGCTCGACCTGACTCTGCTTGACAGAACCTTCGGAGGATGCTTCCTCAGCCTAGTAGCTGGACTTTACCTTAATACCCAGCTTAAGCACAGCCCTGTGGATTGACTCTTCGAACGCCTAGAGCTCTCTTAGGATCTCCTAACGAAATCCTGGGTATTCTATGAATACCAGAAACGAACCTATCTATCGTATCCTAGGATCTGAGACTAATTCTCAGAAACAAAGAAAACGAGACACTATCTAAGAAAAATAAACTTCTACTGAACCCGAGTCTCTAAGTGACTTATGTACTCGAGAAAAATGTACATTTGAAGTCACTAAATGACTCAGAACGAGTGGAGAGGAATGATTTCAACTGAGGAAGGCCTAGGGTATTTATAGCAGCTTTCTGGAGTGAATTTTTCCAAGAATTTCGATGTGGGACTTTGACCAGGCATCCGGGACGCCCGTCCTGGATTGGGACGGCCGTCCTGGCCTGTTGACCAGGTCAGGACGCCCACCCCGACGTCTGAACTTCTGAAAAATTGCGTTTTTGCCCCGAAATTTGCCATTTTCTTCTACTTTTCACATGACCTTCCAAAATCACAAAAACTGTGAAATTGAGTTAATAACAATCAATTAAGACTGATTTCCTATCAATTTCACCCTAAATTATGCCTAAAAACATGCTAAAAATGTGATATGATTTATGCATATCAATATCTGACTAGAGAGATGTATGAATTTGACAGACAGTTTGTTGAGTTATCTAGCCTTACCTTTAATCCTCATGAGGGGGTATTTATAGGAATAAACAACCCTGAGAAATAGGTACGTAATGAAGAATCTGATAGTTATCAGATTCTGAAATATCCCACTTTTATAGAGATATTTGTGAGATACTTTTAACCGAGTAATGTTAAGATAAACTATTGGTCAAAAGATATTCTTCGAGGAATATTCCAGAAGAATCTTGACTAACTGGTAGTCAGGATATTGGCGAAGTGGGTTGCCTGAGAGGCGAAACCGCGGACTTCGGTGCCTTGTTTAGCGGAGTTGTAGGTTCTGATATGCTCGGCGGACGGACACGTTGGATCTTTCATTCCACGTCAATACAGAATATTTTTATACTTCTCAGTGGCCCCTCGTCGAAGTGGAAGAGTGACTTTCTTTTACTTCGACGTAACTGAAAATCCATTGTTCTTCGGGCTGTTTGTCTTGTCATTAACTCGAAGTGAGCGTAGATTGCATGACTGACTCTGAAATTCACAAGTTCCATGATTAACTCCGGAATCCAATTTCGAGGTTGGCTCGAAGTGAGTATGAATTTCATGAATAACTGAAATTCAATTTCGAGGTTAGCTCGAAGTGAGGATGGATTTCCTGAATAACTGAAGTCCAATTCGAGGTGGGCTCGAAGTGAGTATGGACTCCCTGAATAATTGAAATCCAATTTTGAGGTGAGCTCGAAGTAGACATGGATTCCGTGAAATCCAATTTCGAGGTGAGCTCGAAGTAAACATGGATTCCTTGGATAATTTGAAATCCAATTTCGAGGTGTGCTCGAAGTAGACATGGATTCCGTGAAATCCAATTTCGAGGTGAGCTCGAAGTAAACATGGATTCCTTGAACGATTGAAGCCCAATTTCAAGGTTAGCTCGAAGTGAGGATGGGCTCCTTGAATAATCCAATTCTGAGGTTGGCTCGAAGTGAACATGGATTCAATGAGTAACTCCGAGACTTCAAAACCACAAGATTAACTCAGTGGTAATCTTCATAAATTTCCCAGATTTTAACTCGCACGATGCAAAACCAATATTGATAACGACAGTATAGATTTCAATCCATTTGGGCGGTGCTTCTTCCAACTCCTGACATTGACTAAGATGTGGGTCAAAGTGTCCTTATACATTGGCGAGCATCTGCACTCTCTCCACCGATCTTGATGATAGCCGAATCTCGGAAAACTGTACGTGTAAGCCATCACAATCGCCATCATCGCCATTGGTACTAGATGAAGGAGGAAAGAGGAAAGAACGAATTATATATTTTTTTTCTTCGTTTTGACAGAAAGGTTAAATAAATAATTCCAACAGAACTGTTTGTTGTTGTTGTTGATGGTGGTGGTAGCAGCGACCGCGGCGGCTCCGCATCCTGCCATAAATGACCTGACAATGGTTTCACATAAAATGGTTCTTCTGAAATCTCTCCGTTCCCCTTGTTCCTGTAATTGGACCTTTTCTCTTCCTTGGTGTCCCTTGCCTTCCTTCTTTCCTTCGACAAATAGAGGGATATTGTCCATTGACCTTGATCTGTCCATTGAACTTGAACTGGAACTGAAATTACCTACCCTCCTTTGTTCGAGAAGTTGAAGGAAATTGTCCAATGAACTTGATCTTGAAATCGATCTTGAACTTGAACATGAAACTGCACTCGAAATTGAAACAGAACTCGGAATTGAAATTGTAGTTGTATTTGAATCTGAACTTAAATTTGATCTTGGACCTTCTTCTCGTAGAGGTTCATCCATTATCCCATTAAAAATATTTATAATATGTCTTACCCAAGCATTCTGGCATTGCTCATCATTATCACCGCGATTAGCAGCTTCAAACCTTTCCATGTTAAAAAGTCTCGCTGCTTCTTCTCTCAGGTTCCACATTATTTCTCCCAAATGAAATTAGAAATAATGCGTCCGTCCGTCGCTTAGGGTTATGAAATTCCTTCTCTTCTTTTAAATTTTTTTTATTCTTTTTTTATTTTAGGGCCCCATGATGTTAGAATCAAGATGGAAGCCATTGGTATATGTGGAAGTGATGTTCCTTACCTCAAGGTAAAACCAATTCGTACATCTTCATAATATATATATATTTTTTATTTTTTTTCTTTATATCGGTAATTGAAGCATTATCACTTACAAAACTGTCAGAAGAAACTCCTTGAAAACTTCAGTTCCGTCGGTGATGCTAACGTCTTATATTGGTTTCAAATCGAAGCATCGATGTCGCTTGTCGCTATCCTTATCATACGTGGAGATTCTGTACGAGAGTGGGAGCTCGGCTGAGTACTTCCCTCGGCTAAGGCGACCTTGTGCGCCACACTGAATATTTCGCCTATGGTTGATTCTCGTCTACTTTGCTGATAGAGCGATGTGTCTTCCTGTAGGGAGCGTTTCAGCCCCTGGTGTGTTTGCTCGCCACAATGGTCTCGTGGTGAGATGAGGGAAACGTGGTATCAAGTTGATATCCACGTTCGCCGGATCGTCCTAACATTTTCTGTTCTGAGGAGGGAGAGACAGAAAATTTTTCGTTCCCGATAATCGAACCAAACTGATTCGTCTGAATTTGGTCTGGTATTGAATGTCGAGAAAACGTGGATGTGGTAGCAAATCTCTGCCAATTATGAGGGCCAAAGTGGAGGAAATAACCTGCAAGAGGGAGTGAAGTTCAATCGGAGGGTGAGGGACCTCCGGCGAACCCTCCGACGGTCAAGTCAATGTCTTAGAATCTGACGAGGAAATGGAGAGAGAGAAAGAAATTGACAGAGACTATTGTAGAGATATCTGAGCTTACCTTTTGCCCCTTGAGGGGCGGTATTTATAAGACCAAATGACCCTATAATGAGGGGTCCGATATTTACCAAATCTTGAAATATCCCACTGTTGTAGGGATATTTCGCTAGATACTTCTAACCGAAAATGCCTTGGTCAACAAATATTCTTGAGGGGAGTATTCTAGAGAATTCCATACTGGACATCAACCTTCATTCTGACGCGAGGTGGAACTTCAAATTTCGGTGATAATAGATGCGAAGTCGCACCTATTTGGGAAAATGCATCAGACCCTTTTTCCATGTCAGCATTGAATATTTTTGGACTTCTCAGTATATATGTATATATATATTTAAGTAAAGCCGAAACTCTTTTTTTTCATGTAAAGCCGAAGGCTCACTTTTGGAACATGTTTTTAGTAATAAAGTCAGAGGTTTTATTTTACGAATATATATATATTTCTAATATAAAGGCTTCGACTTTATTACTAAAAAATGCTTCGAAAATGAGCTTTCGGCATTACTAAAAAAAAAATAAAATAAAAAAAATATATAGTAAAACCAAAAACTCACTTTCGAAATAATTTTTTAGCAATAAAGTCGGAGCCTTTATTTTAGGAATATATATATTTTTAAATTAAAGCCAAAACTCTTATTTTTTTAAAGTAAAGCAGAAAGCTCACTATAAAAATTTTTTTTAATAATAAAGTGGAAGCCTTTAGCCGAAACTCTTATTTTTTTAGTAAAGCCGAGGCTCACTTTCGGAGCTAAAAAAAGTCAGAACCTTTATTTTAGGAAAGTATAGAGTTTTTTAGGAAAGTACAAAGCTTTTTTTTTGTAGGAAAGCGCAGAACTTTTGTGCAGTAAGTGTGTGGCTTTATATAATAAATATCAATTGATCAAATTAAATAGTTTATACAAGCATACTGAATGAAAGACGCTAATATAATGTTACCAGATTAGAGTTTCTTCAGATTTACCTCTAAGAGAACCTATCCTCTCCTCATCCAAGGGTTTGCCTTTACTTGCTTCGATAGGTTAAGAGATCTCAGTCCGTAGGAACTGTTCTAAGTATTTCGGAATTATTCGAATTTCGGTTCAGGGTTGTTATCTTTTAGAAAAAAATCAAAAAGACACGGTGGGTGCCATTATGATGTTGCCGGATTAGAAATTCTCCATATTATTTTTCTCATAACTGTTCCTAAGGCTCTTTAATTCCAAAACTCATCAACACTCTTCTATCAAAGGGAGAGTATTTATATGTTAATAATTAACATTATCTTGAATTCCAATTTTCTTTTCTATATAATTATCTATTTTAAATAATAAATAAATAATAGAATAATATGAATTACCTAAATTACTCTTCGGTAAAAAATAATATATACACACTTTTGTTCATTTGCTCATTCTCTTTATACGCATTAAAAAAGAAAACAAAAAGAAAAATCAATAAAACATAAAATGCAAATTTATTGGAAAAGAAAAAAGAATAAATTATGTTTTTCCTCATTCTCTAACTATGATTCTGTCCACCTTTTGACAAATTATCACAGTCTAGATAACTGGTACTACAGAATTATGATAGTGATGATAGGAAACTTGCATAATGCAAAAATCGTTGTGGATGCATTGTCTATATGGTAAAATCCTTTTCTTTCTTTCTTGTGTGATACATACATACATACATACATATATATATATATATATATATATTATATATATATATATATATATATAGACTAATACACCTATCTAAAAATTAAACTCATCATTCACATTCACACATGGTACCTAAGGGTATATATTGAAGAGTAAAAAATAATCATAAGCTGATGTGGCAAAAAGCTGACGAGTCAAGCTGATATGGTAAGTGGGCTGACGTGTCAGGCCGACGTGGAGGGCAGGTCCCCAACTCAAACAGACGACGCGACGAAGCACAAGCCAAGACCATTCTGGTGAAGTACTTCACCAAACGAAGCCGAGGCCGAAGCACGACTTTGAGCTCTGAGATTTGACTCCAGAAACTTCCCAAAATCTCTGTTGACTAAAAGCAAGCCTTAAAAGGCTGAGAGAGAATCTCCGAAATCCTCCTAAATCCGAGGGCATTCAGATTTAGATACATAATCTAGTAATTACCAGACTTCTCGGATCACACTACCCAACTTACCTATTTTCTAGCGTGGCTTGTAACTATAAAAGCCACTCTCATAAAGGTAAAAGGGTAAGGGCAGTTAATATACCAAAACTCTGATTAAATACACTATTCCCTAGCCAAGACTAGACGACTAACTTAATCATCGCAGGGTTCATCAGAGTCCCCTCACCCTCTGTTTGAACTTACTTATTTTGCAGGTACCCTCAGACGAATCGTTCGAGTGACACATGGCATATTGCTAATTTCTAACGCATCAGTTTGGTTCCGTTATAGGGAACGTGTGCTTTTCTGACCAGCCATGTCCCGACGCTCATAAGAGAGAGGGTATCAACCTGACACAACAATACCAACATCCTACCATGACACGTATAGGGCTACCCATTCCTTAGTGCCTGACCAGCCCTAACGGCTCTTTGTTATAAAGCGTCTCGACCCTCAACGCTCCCCACGTACCGGTCATGATCTGCGAGAGCAACTGAACGAGAGAAGATCCAATGAAAGAGAGCAATTGAGGGAGATTGAGGAGTTGCAACATGAGAACGAGGGTCTCCGAAAGGAGCAGGATCTGTCAAGGCAATGGATGCGATTGCGAGCAGAATTCCTCCGGCAAGGTTAGGAGCTGCCGCCACCAACTTTTCTCGATGACGAAAGAGAGCCATCGAAGAACCCACTGCAACAGTCCCGTACCATAGCAAGTAAGCAGACTAGGGGTCGAGTTGCCCCCTCGTGGAAGACAATTCGCTCTATCAGCAAAGTGGGAGAGAGTCAGCCCTCAACTAAACCGTGAAGGGAGCAAGGCCACCGAGATAGACTCCACCTGAAAAAGAACCACTACGAACGAAGTCCAGAACAAGCCCGGAGGAAACACTCCAAGAAAAACCGCTCGGTGGAAATCAGACCATTCACGAAGTGGATTCACGGTGTGACACAGAACCCAACGCTGAAGATTCTCCAATTCATTCTATACTCTGGACAAAGCAGACCCCAAGAGCATGTTTGTCGATACAAGTTCACAATGGGCTTGGTAACCAATGACGAGGCTGTACTGTACAGAGCTTTCCCCAGCATGCTGTTTGATAAAGCTTTCACCTAGTTCGCTTCGATAAAACCAAGAACCATTGACTCTTGGCACACTCTGGAGAAGTCGTTCCTAGACAAATTCAGTACAGTGGGAATAATTCCCAAGACAAGAGGCGATCTCGCCAACATCAAAGAGAAGGCGAGTCACTCCTATCTTATCTCGAGCGCTTCAAAAAGATTTATGACGATATTAAGAGAATTAGACAGGACACGGTGATCACTTGTTTCGAGGACGGATTCGGGTCAAGGATGTTGTACGCGGAGCTACAGCTAAGGAAGCATGAGACCATCAGTGAGATGTTCAACGTGGCCCGTAAAGTGGCTTTGGCTGAAGGAAGCGCCCAGGAATCACAATTCAGAAAGAAGGAAAGGCAGTCCGAAGCTTCACCCCTTGAGCGAAGAGGGAAAAACAGAACTAGAAAGACGGAGACCTTCACTTCGTTGAACGTACCAAAAGAAAGCCTCATCACCATCATCAAAGAGAAGTACAGAGTTCTCGACCCCACACTGATGCGAACACAGGCAATGCCCTCCAGAGATAAGTCAAAGTTCTGCGGGTTCCACCAAGACTACGACCACATGACCAAAAATTGCATACAGCTAAAAAGAGCAATTGAAAGGTTAATTCGAGATGGACACCTAAAAGAATACATCTCGGAAAAGCAACCAAAGGACAAGCTTGAAAGGATAATCGAGGTGATCACCCCATAATTTTTATCTATCAAGCAGATAAAGAGGAAAATCTATAACTTGAACAAGCCCATTCCGATACCGCACTTCGATACATGAGCCTATAACCTTTTTTGAAAAAGATCTCGTATTAAACGAGGAAGCCAGGGTAACACCCATCGTCCTCGATGTTGGCATGACTAGACAAGGGATTGACAAGTGTCAAGTAGAGAGGGTCCTCTTCGACACCGGAGCCACAAAAAATATCCTTTACATCAAATGATTCAGGGAGATGGGAATGAACTATAGTCACTTGAAACCCAGCAACATGGTCCTTGAAGGTTTCACCGCCCACAAAATAAATGTTAGAGGAACGGTCAAGGTCAAAGTAACACTAGGTCCGATGCCTGTACCCAGGAGGAAGAAATTAAGTTCTATGTGGTAGACATAGACTCCCCCTACAACGCAATATTAGGGATACTGGCGCATACAGCTTTTGAGCTAGTCATCTCCAAGTCTCACCAAAAGGTAAGGTTTGCAACAAGGCTTTGTAAAAGCAGCCCAAAGAGCCTATTGGGATACATAATGAGGTCCCAAAAATAGTAAGATGAAGGGCAAGTCACCATGGAAATTGGGCCAATCTTGGTAGCCGCGAGAATTGAGCCTGAAGAGGTCACATCAGAGCCGAAACCCCATGTCAAAGCCAAGGTTTCAAACCTGAAAGAATTCGAGGAAGTGATGATTCATCCCTGTTATCCCGAACAAAAAGGCTAAATAGGAAAGGAGATGCCACCACACATAAGAGAGGAGGTAATCCATTTTCTTTCCACTCGCCTCCATAACTTTGCTTGGTGTACCCAGGACATGCCGGGAATCGAGCCGTCAATCACTAAGCATAGCCTAAACATCAACCCCATCCACAAGCCAGTAAAGTAGAAGCCTTGATAGTTCGGCGAAGATAAGTTGCACGACATGAAGAGCGAGGTTGAAAAACTGTTGAAATCTGAATTCATTCAGGTGGTAGACTACCCTTCCTGGTTGGCTAACATAGTGATGGTGAAGAAGTCGAAAGGGAAATGGAGGATGTGTGTGGACTACATCGACCTCAACAAAGCATGTCCCAAGGATTGTTATTCGCTTCCTCGCATTGATGCCTAGTAGACTCCACTTCCGGATATGAGTTCTTCAGCTTTATGGATGCCTTCTCCATGTACCACCAGATCAAAATGAGACCCCAAGACCAAATTCACACATCTTTCCATGTGGCAGGGGCCACTTACTGCTACAATGTAATTTCGTTCAACTTGAAGAACGCTGGGGCAACATACCAGCAGATGATGAATAAGATACTAAAGAAGTAGATAGACTGGAACATAGAAACCTATGTGGATGACATGGTTGTCAAAACGAAAAAGGGCTGCTCTCACCTAGAAGACCTAGGAGAGACCTTCGCTACCCTGACAGAGTATGGTCTAAAACTCAACCTCACAAAATGTACCTTCGAGGTGAAATTCCATAAATTCCTGGGGTTCATGATGTTGTAGCATCGCATCAAGGCCAACCCACATAAGATTGAAACTGTGATGAAACTGCCTGAGCCCCGCTGCGTGAAGGACATCCAAAGACTGAACGGTTGCATAGCTACCTTGGGAAGGTTTATGTCAAAATCAGCTGAAAGATGCATGCCATTTTTCGAAGCTCTGAAGTTGTCAGGAAAAACTTTTCAATGGAATAAAAGTTGCGCAAAAGCATGGGACAACCTAAAAGACTACTTGACAAGGCTACCCCTGCTATGTGCACCTATACCCGAGGATGTCCTTTACATGTACCTTTCCGTATCATAACCAGTGATATCATCAGTCCTAATCAAAGAATCTAAGGACAAGCAGCTACCGGTCTACTTTGTCAGCCGTATACTTTGTGATGCCGAAATAAGATACTCCTACAATGAAAGCTGGCATACGCGCTAGTCATAAGCATGTGAAAGCTACGAGCATACTTTGAATCCCATCCCGTCACCGTCTACGCTAACCACCCATTGAAATAGATCTTCCACAAGTTGGATCAACTAGGAAGGATGCTAAGATGGTCCATCGAGCTCTGCGGACTGGATCTAAAATTTGTGTCGAGGACTGCCATAAAAGCTCAAGTCCTATCAGATTTTCTGGTGGAGCTCTCCTTTTTAGAAGTTACAACCGCCAGTGAATCAAACCCCCCGTCTGTTAAGGAAGATGTCTGGACAATGATGGTAGATAGAGCAGTCAACTCAAAAGGGGTAGGAGTCGGCATCATGGTAACTTCCCCCATCGGACAACATGAAAGGGTCCGCAATGTAAGGCTTGATTACCCCCTGTCAAACAACTAGGCCGAATACGAGGCCCTCATAATCAGTATGAAATGGGCAATAGTCATAGGCATAAGCGCCCTCGGAGTCTTCAGCAACTCACAGGTGATTGTAAGACAGGTAAATAACGAGTATGCAGTGAATTCAGATAACCTGAAGGAATGCGTTGAAAAGGTCACCCAACTGGTTGCTCAGTTTCGATACTTCACATTGGAGAAGATGGATCGAAGCAACAATGAAGTGGCCGATAAGTTGGCAAAAATTGCAGCTGAGAAAACTCCCAACGACCTGGAAGTCGAGATAGAGCTCTTTCCCTCACCAGTGCATATCCAGCCACTTCATCCAGCAATATCTGACCCTCCTACGTGGGTGGATGAAATAATGAACTACATTTCCCAGGATATCCTGCCTGTCATTAAGAAAAAGCAAGGCAGATTTGAAAACGCGCTGCTCGATATGTCTTACTTAACAATATCTTATACCGGCGCTCTTTCACAAAGCCCTTGCTACGGTACGTCCCACCTAACCTCACCTAGACAATATTAGAGGAGCTGCATGAGGGAGTTTGCGGCAGACACCCTGGTTCTAGATCCTTGTCAGAAAAGGTGATCAACCAAGGATACTACTGGATGACGTTACAAAATGATGCTAAAGAATACGTGAAGCACTATGAAGTCTGTCAGAAATTTAGCAAGTTCTGGCCACGTGGCCCTTTGACATGTGGGGGATCGACCTAATGGGTAAGTTCCCTAAGTCTAAGAATTAGTGTGAATACTTGATCGTTGTAGTAGATTACTTCTCCAAATGGATTGAGGCAAAGCCACTGAACAACCCCACGAAAGAAAACACACTTAACTTCTTCCATGACTTTGTGCTATACCGATACGGGGTACCACGAGCCGTTGTAACAGATTACGACACCCAATTCACTATCAAATTCTTGGCAGAATGCTCCCGCTTAGGGATCAAGTACTTGAAGTCATTCGGAACACACCCTTAGAGAAACTAACAAGCAGAAGCGGCCAACAAGTTAGTTCTCACGGCATTACGGAGGAAAGATAAAAAAAATGGGTAGATGAGTTACCTACCACACTCTGGGCAGTCTGAACCTCGGTTAGGGGCTCCACAGGAGAAACAACCTATGTCTTGGTATTCAGATCCAAAGCCATCCTACCAGCAGAGCTTGCACTCCCATCGTATAGAGTCTCCACATTTGATGATGTCAGCAATAAGCGTCAGCAATGCCTAGACTTGGATCTCCTAGAAGAAAGACGGATAGCCGTCCGACTTAAAACAAAAACTTTCAAAGGAAAAACCAAGATCGAGGCCTATATGTGTCAGGGATTGGGTACTCAGGAAGATTGAGGGAACAGCCAGGCAAATCAAAGCAAACAAGCTAACACCAAATTGGGAGGGGCCCTACTTGGTCAAAGACGAAGTACGCCAAGGCACGTTCCACCTCATGGATTAAGAGGGTAAGACACTACCCAACCCCTAGCACGCCAATCACTTGAAGAAAGACTTTGTTTAGGTTCTTGTGAACAACGCGTGTGCAATTTCAAGTTAACCATGGAGCAGGCATAAGTCGCAGTCCTAACTTCGAGTTAAGCTCGGAGTTCCAACTCTGAGTTAAGCTTAGAGTCACGCTAGTCCAGTTTTGATTCATGTTTCACCCCAATAAAATACTTTACTTCGAGTTACACTTGCAGTTTATTTGAGTCAATCTCATCCTATTTCACTTCGAGTTAAGCTTGAATTGTTCAATAAAATACTTTACTTCGAGTTACACTTGGAGTTTATCTGAGTTAATCTCATCTTATTTCACTTCTAGTTAAACTTGAATTGTTCAATAAAATGCTTTACTTTGAGTTACACTTGGAGTTTTTCTGAGCTAATCTCATCTTATTTCACAAAAGTTAAACTTGAAATGTTCACTAAAATACTTTACTTCGAGTTACACTTGGAGTTTATCTGAGTTAATCTCATCTTATTTCACTTCGAGTTAAACTTGAATTGTTCGATAAAATACTTTACTTCGAGTTACTCTTGGAGTTTATCTGAGTTAATCTCATCTTATTTCACTTTGAGTTAAATTTGAATTGTTCAATAAAATGCTTTACTTCGAGTTACACTTGGAGTTTATCTGAGCTAATCTCATCTTATTTCACTTTGAGTTATGCTTGAGGTATTCGAATTAAGTGCTTTACTTTGAGTTACACTCAGAGCTACTCATACACGGTTTAAGAGAATGTTGCACTTTGAGTTAAGCTTTAAAAGTTGGGAAAAATTTGAAAGTGCCGAAGTAAGCAAACTTGTATGAAAATAAATGAAAGACAAGAATGAAGAAAAGAGAATTTCATTATATATAAATATCCTACAAGCTATTACACTTCGGAGGGCCCTTCAGCCGAAGCCTGACCTACTTCAACCGAGGGACCCTCCTCTACCAATGGGCTCTCCACCACAGATGGCACCTCAGCTGCAGTAGGCTCCACCAAGGATGGCTCCGCCACCACCACAGCCCCTCTAAACCTGGCACACAACTCCAACAGGATCGGTGACATCGACGCAGGCAGACTCCATTGCCTTCCCTCCTTCAGATTAGTGGCAACAATCTCCGTTAGTTCACTTTCGGTGAACGGGACAAAGTCACAACCACCCCTAAACTCAGGGTTCACATAGGAGCCTTCATATGCCCTGCACATTATGGCTTTGTCGGGTATGTTCTGGTGGAACTAGCAAAGTATGTGCACGCAGCCTCGGTCGTAGAAGACATTAGACTTTGTTAGAATAATACTTCATGGATGAAACTTCTATGTTAGTGGGTAACTACTCAATGTTAGTGGATAGTTATGGTTAGTTATTTAGTGGGTAGTTAATATGAGTAATGAGATAATGTTAAATTTAGTGGTTATGTGAGTATCTATTTTTTACTTTGTAAGTCTATAAATAGGTCTTACTTGTCTTTCATTTTAATCATTCAAGTTAATCATCTTCTTATTAAGCATCTCTATTATTAATATTTCCAACAATTGGTATCAGAGCCTTATTCTTAAGGGATCTGTGAGTGAGTGTGTGAGGTTGTTAAGCCATGGAAAATTTTAGTTTCTCCTCTTCAATTTCTTCTTCAATATCTCCACCAGTGTTTGATGGAGATAACTACCAAGTTTGGATAGTTCGTATGGAGGCGTATATAGAAGCTTTGGATATTTGGGAAGTAGTGGAAGAAGATTATGAAATTCCAGCTCTTCCAAATAATCCTACCCTGGCGCAAATCAAATTGCAGAAGGAGAAAAACACAATGAAATCCAAGGCAAAGGCATGTTTATTTGCTACAGTCTCATCTACCATCTTCACTCGAATAATAACTTTGAAGTCAGCGTATGAGATATGGAATTATCTCAAGGCAGAGTATGAAGGAAATGAAAGAATCAAAGGAATGCGTGTGTTAAACTTGATTCGAGAATTTGAGTTGCAGAAGATGAAGGAAACAAAATCAATTAAGGAGTATTCTGATAGGTTATTGAATATTGCAAACCAAATCAAATTACTTGGTTCTGTGTTTATAGATTCAAGAATAGTTAAAAAAATTCTTGTAAGTGTGCTTGAAAAATTTGAGGCATCTATTTCAGCCTTAGAAAATACCAAGGATTTAACTAAAATTACTCTTGCAAAAATTTCAAATACGTTGCAAGCACAAGAGCAAAAAAGAGCCATGAGACAAGAAGGTGTTGTTGAAGGCGTCTTGCCAACCAAGCATCACGAGAATGCAAAAAACAACAGCAACAAGAAGTTTTTCAAGTAAGGATCCTACCCTCTATGTCGACATTGCAATAGAAAGGGTCATCCTCCTTTTAAATGTTGGAGAAGACCAGATGCCAAATGTTCCAAATGTAACCAAATGGGGCATGAAACTGTAATTTGCATTAACACTAATCAATATCAAAGTGAAGAGGCTAAGATTGCAGATCAAGAGGAGGAGGATCAACTGTTTGTGGCTACGTACTTTGAGGGGAGTAAATTAAATAAAAGCTGGTTGGTTGACAGTGGTTGTATCAGCCATATGACCCATGACAAAGAGTTGTTTAGGGATTTGAAACCAACCAACATCTCCAAAGTTAGAATTGAGAATGGTAAATACATTTCAGTTAAAGGAAAGGGAACAATTGCTATAACAAGTTATTCAGGTACTAAACTAATTTTTTATGTTCTCTATGTCTCTGAAATTCATCAAAATTTGTTAAGTGTTGGCCAATTGATTGAAAAAAGATTTAAGGTTATTTTTGAAGACAAATATTGTTTGATTCAAGGTGCAGCAAATCAGGATATTTTCAAAGTGAAAATGAAGGGAAAAAGTTTTGCTTTAGATCCATTGGAGAAGGAGCAAAATACTTTTTCCATTAAAGAAAATACTACAGAAGTGTGTCATAAAAAGCTAGGGCACTCACCAAGGGTTGATGTTAGTTGATGTTCAGTGTTGCAAATGAAGTTCAAGATGATGACAAATGACCTTTCAAAATTGGATGATCAGATTTCAAGTTTTAGAGCATGTCAGTTTGGAAAACAGAACGGGAAATCTTTCTCAAAGATGAAAAGCAAAGCAATGAGGAAGCTGAATTTTATTCATACAAATAAATCAGGTCTTGAAATTAATAAGTCTGACAATGAGAAAGAGTATACATCATAAAAATTCAACAAGTTTTGTGAAAAAGAAAGCACTGAACATCAACTAACAAACCCTTATACTCCTCAACAAATTGGAGTCAGTGACAGGATAAATAGGTTCAACATGAAGAAGGTCAAGTGTGATAAACTTGACAAGATGATTGAACCAAATATCTTTGTGGGCTACAATTCTTCCTCCAAATCCTACAAAATTTATCATCCTCACAAAACCTGAGGACAAATTGGGTGTTTGCAGCTCCTAAAGCAAGGAGGAGTGCTAAAATAATGCTTTAGGACTGAAACTTCTATGTTAGTGGGTAACTACTCAATGTTAGTGGATAGTTTTGGTTAGTTATTCAGTGGGTAGTTATGGATAGTTAGTGGGTAGTTAATATGAGTAATGTGATAATGTTAAATTTAGTGGTTATGTGAGTATCTATTTTTTACTTTGTAAGTCTATAAATAGGTCTCACTTGTCTTTCATTTTAATCAATCAAGTTAATCATCTTCTTATTAAGCATCTCTATTATTAATATTCCCAATAGACTTCTTGTAGAGTTCATCGTCTTATTTAGGAGAACTCCGATAGATGTTCATGACCTTGGAAGTGTACTCGGCTGACTCGTAATATGACACCTTGTTGTTAGCCTCCCTACACTTGGACTCCGATTCCTTCAATCTCCTGTCAAGGTCTTGGAGCTGGGCCTTGAGGTTTTCATTGGCGCTCTGGAAGGAAAGGAGGTCAGCTGATTGTTTGTCCTTCTCAGCCATCACCAAAGCCACATTTTCTTCGGCGGAACGGAGTTTCTCCTCGGCTGTGTCCAGGGCCTTGTTTTTCCAAGAATTTGGCCCTCCAGATTTGCGCACTTCTTCTCCAAGCTTATCTGCATTGTCTTGGAGGTGTTAGCCGAAGAAACCGTCATCCCGAGGTGGCTCACGTACGTACTAACCTGAAATAAGAGGAAGAAGCGAAGTTAGTTCACTTGAAGAGTCTCAACTTTTCAAGGAGTGGGGACTACGTGACATCCTACCTGGGACAAGTGTGAACCTATATGGCCAAGGGTATCATTGACTTTGGTTGTTGCCCTCCTGATGTTTTGGATGGTATCAAAGTTCATACCCCGGCTCAGCACTATACCACAAAAAAAATCTCCCCACCTTTGGGTTAAAGAGTTGGAGGTTGGTCAGAGGGGGGGAAGCCCTTTGGATTTCTTGGGTCAGTTTCTCCAAGTCCCTCCTGGACTCCGGTAGTATGAACCCGTCTCTAGTCCAGGGGAAGTTGGAGGAGCCTTGAGAGCTTAATGGGAGTATTTTAGCCTATATTTTCGTAGATTAAATTGAGGCTTATACATGTTTTGATTATCATTCTAAGAGAGGATTAAACATCATCGTTTTAAAAATCTATAAATTGTTTTCCAAGGAAGTTAGGATTCCTTTACTAATGATGGACTTAGAGAAAACTAAAGTTTAGGTTCCAACAAATGAAGGTAGAAAAGAGATATAATCTATAAAACGAGTAAAGAAAGCAAGTAAAAGGAAATCAATAAAAGAAAGAAATAGATGAAAAACAATCTTAGGATCTTTAAGAAATCAAGCAATCATACATAACTATTGAGAGATTCTTAGCAATAATAAATTCTCATGACTTGAGAATCCTTACGCTTAGGTCTAAGGCATAGCTATCCAACCTTGAGGTTGTTATTGACCTCTACCCTTAGAGCTCATCATATTTCCTAATGATAGCCTACATCAAACATCTTAGGACATTCACATCTATATAAGATGTAATCCTTCAAGATGAAAATATAAAAAAACACTAGATAACATAAAAACAATCAAATCACAAGACATTAAAAAGTTCTCAACAATTATATCTAAAGTAATGTAGAACAAAAGGAGATCCTAAATGAGAATTAATGTTGAAACACATACATACAAGATCAATAGGAAATCAAAGAGGTATGAGATGTGTACAAGTAAAACTAGGTCTCTTTGAAATCTCCAAGCTCTTGTATATGTTCTTTCTCCACCTTTTCTTCAATACATCATCACATTCCACCAAGGGAAATCAACAAGATTGAAGTCCTTGGGGTTTGGGACCATTTCAATTTACTAATCTTTAGGAGGAGGGATGATATTGATATCAATCTCACTCCTAAGAATGTAAAAGTGAGTTGCCCTTGGTTTGTGGACCTTGACCTCTCACACTCTTAAAAGAAGACTGAAATTCACTCTCTACTTGAAGTATTCCCTAAACTCTCTCCTTGGTTTGTGAACAAGAATTCAAAGAGAAATAGAAGAAGAGAATGACTATGAAAGCAAAATAAATCTTGTATTGAGAAGTTTCAAAGTACAAAGAATACAATGAAACAAAACCTATAATTCTCTCTATGATTTGTGGTTCTACAAATATTATATCTGTGAAAAAATTCTACTATTTATAGATACAAAATGTGGGGGTAAATTAGGAAATTCACAAATAAAAAAATCTGATGTTGAGATCTTGACGACCGTCAACAGATTGTTCTTGACGACCGTCAAGAACAAGGTGTTGACGGGCATCAAGATGCGATGTGTAAAATATATTCAAAATTTGTAACTAAGTCCCTGAATTTGTAATTACTCGCGTTTTTGTCCCAAAAACTTCCTAAAACCAATTTAATCAAAGAGTTAGTAAAATTAAACCAAAATTAATTATTTATTAACCATTGGATCAACAATTAAGCACAAATTATCACCAAAATACCCGAATATTTTAGTGTTATCAGAGCTCTCCCCGGTGAAGCTCGAAGAACCTAAACTTGGGTCGTGGCAGGCTCTGCTTCCCTCAGCTCAGAGGACTCTGCTAAACGAGAGCCGTGCGAGGTCCTCTTCCTCGAGGTTTCAACATCTACTCCCTTGCGAGTCCTCTTCGATTTGGGGGCAGTCTGGATGGGCTCCTTACCCTTGGACTTGTTGGATGACCTCACCACTTGGGAAGACCGCCCCGCCGGAGCACGGGGAGTTGTGATTGGAGTGATAGTATCCTTCGACGAGGCGGCAGTGGTAGCAGCAGCGGCAAGCGAAGATCGATCTACGGCCTTGGCAGGGTTGACTATGGTGTTCCTCAGGGTAGCTTCACGAGCACCCCTATCAGCTTCACAATTTTCAGCGAAATTTACAACCATTTCTGTCAAGAAGAAAAAAGGGTGTTAGAATCGCAAAGTAAAACAAAAAAAAGGAGACGTGCCAAGACAACAAGAATTCTTCAAGTTAAATCTACCCTTCGCCACTAGACACTCGGGATTATTAGGGTTGGAGCACTCTGGGCATTCATTAGAAAAAACTCTATTCGGGCGCAACCTCCACACCGGGTACTCCTCATTATCCTCTAGACAAAGCTCTCTTCGACGAGCATCAATTGACAAACCTCCTATCCCGCAGGGGTACCTACTCTCATTGGCTATGAGATCCGAAGTCAAGAAAATTTTCGACTGATTCCTAGGGTCATCTTCGAGCTCGTTCCTAATGTAATCTAGGAACTTTTTATCCGAGTCAAGAGTATTTAGTGTTTTTCTTCACGGGGTGCCATGCTCGAAGAGCCTTACACTTCGGGTAGAAGGGAAAGTCCGATTTGGACTCTACATCTCTCTCTCCATAGTCCAAATTTATTTGGTGGGGTTCAAAAAGGGTAACCATACTAGGTCTTGGTCGAAGTGAGAAGGTAAGGTTATTCATGCGAAGCATGGAGAAAAAGGTACGAAGAATAAGCTCAAGCACTTCAACTCCTATCCTCCTACACAAGACGGTTTGGGCCACGAAGTACCTAACTACGTTTGGTTGGACATGGGCGGGCTGAGAACGAATCATGGTCAGAAAGTCACAGAATGCGGGGTCTAAAGGTATGCTAAGACCGGCTAAGAAATGATCAACAGGTATGGGAATGAAGTAATCAGACATGGTCTTGCATGCCGTCATCTATAACACCCTAAACCTAGTGTGGTCTACTTCTAAGGAAAGGGTAGGTAGTTCGTGTCTCACCGTGTTGTTCTTTAGGAAGAAGTCCCCAAGGAGCCATTTTTAAGTTTTGGGGAATTTTTCACGGGAGTCGGAGTCATCAGCCTCCCTATTTAGAATGTTGGGGTCAGGAAGCTTCCTAGTGGTCAAATCGGTGGCTGTCACTCAGCCATAGGAGGTCCTGGGGAACTTGGGGTCTAAGGGGACAACTATGGGAATGGTCAGTCCATCAAAGGAGCTGCTAATCGAAGCTCGCATGCTGGGAACAACAAGGACCCCGTCATTTGTCTGAGGGAAGTTCTCGGCACTAGTCCCTACGCTCTCCTCACTCGAAGTGTTGGAGTCATCACTAGACATCTTATCCACCGAAGCAGACGTTGAGGGACTAGACTCGACTTCGATTATGGGGATTGATACTTCGGTATTTTCAGAGTTTGACATGTTAACCTAAGAATAGAGGTTTCTTCAGTTTTTTAAGATTTTATTCTTTTTAAAGGTCCAACACTTCGCCTTCAAGGAGTTCTTCCTCCCTAGAAGAGGTCCACTCAAAAAATAAAAAGAAAACTCATGCAGCTACACCTAAACGCCTCCAAAAACCTTAACCATCTAGAGTTTTTCCTCAAAAAGACTTGCATTTTCCCTACAAAACACCTACTTTCCCACAAAAATGCCTAAAACGATGAACACCCTTCCTCTCAGTGTTCATAAAAAAAACCAAAGCGGCAACAAAAAACAGTTAAAGCGGGCAATCAAAGCGCCTTACATTACCTGCTGTGAAGTCTGAAAGTGATTGGAAAGTTGAAGTTTCACTCGGTAACGGCATGGAAGAATGAGAACAGAAGGAAAAATCTGGGAGTTTGAGGAGGTTTGGAAGAACACAGAGAAAAGATGAAGTATTTTGCAAGAAGAAGATTGAGAGGAAGTAAAGGGAGAGCAGGATAAAACCCCGAACTATTTATAGAAGGGAGTAAGAAGACAAAAGGCTATTTCTTAATATTAAATTGGGAAGCTTCCCAAGCAAGCTTCGCCCGAACACGCTTCCAAGCGGGTTACCCGTCACACCAAACGTCATGTCCACCCCCCTTAGACCCATACAACCATCATTGCTCATGCATGGAGAAGTGCAAACACCATCATTGCAACTCCTCTCTCCTCATTTACGAAACCCGATTATTACCTCGGTAACCCAACCGACGTCCAGCGTTTCTCATTCCACCACAGACCGCCGAAGTCCCCTCCAACTCTTCCAGCGTTTGATCACGATCTCCGGAGCAGGGCGAGCTCAGCCTTTTTTCTAGACAAACAGGGAAAGAGCCGAACTACCGTGCGAAAGAAGAGGCAACGACTCCAAAGTTACATAGAAGCAAAAGCCCAATTAGTTATTCACTTCGTTGAGGGGCTACTAAAGAGTAAAAAATACTCATAAGTTGACGTGGCAAGAAGTTGACGAGTCAAGCTGACATGGTAAGTATGCTGAAGTGTCAGGACTACGTGGAGGGCAGGTCCCCAACTTACACAGACGACGCGGTGAAGCACAAGCCAACACCATTCTGGCAAAGTACTTCGCCAGACGAAGCCGTGGCCGAAGCACGACTTCGAGCTCGGGAATTTAATTCCAAAAACTTCCCAAAATCTCTATTGACTAAAATCCAGCCTTAAAAGATTCGAAGAGAATCTCCAAAATCCCCCTAAATCCGAGGGTAATAAGATTTAGATACAGAATCTGGTAATTACCAGACTCCCCGGATCACACTACCCAACTTACTATTTTCCAAAGTGGCCTGCAACTATAAAAGCCACTCCCGTAAAGGTAAAAGGGTAAGGCCAGTTAATATACCAAAACTCTAAGGAAATACACTCTTTCCTAGCCAAGACTAGATGACTAATTTAATCATCGGAGGATTTATTAGAGTCCATTCACCCTCTGTTTGAACTTATTTATTTTGTAGATACCGTTAGACGAATCGTTCGAGTGACACGTGGTATATCGCTAATTTCTGACGCATCAATATATATATATATAAAGTAGGCATGCAATGAATGTCGATAAAATCTATTTCATTTATAACATCATTCACATTTATCGACGGACATAATTTGTCTAACTTTAAAAACTCATTCGTATTTGATAAAATCTGCTTAGTTAAAATATTTAACTTTTTATTAATTAGTTTTTAATATTTTTTTATATTTTAATTTGACCTATAATAATAATAAAGTTTTTATCCGTTAACTTAATTTGAAGTTCATAATAACTAGCTTATTTGAATTAGAGTATTACAAAAGATTGACAAAGAATTGAAGTTTTCCTTCTTCAAGATCTCATTTTCCTTGTGGAATCGTGAAAGAATGTAACTCACTTCGCTTTTGTTTGTTGATAAGTACTTTATGTTTATTTTTTATTTTTCAAGAAGTAATTAGACTTCATTATCAATGGTTGCCCAATTTCTCCCTTATAGCTTGAAATAGTAGATTCCATTGCTGCCTTAGGTTAGTTGCAAGATGACTTTATATATATATATATATATATATATATATATATATATATATATATATTCATATTCTTTGGAGGTGACCAGTTTTGAATTTTTGTCATAATCATTTCTTAAATTTGCTTAAGTCAAAAGTTAAAATAGAAGGATGAATGTGAAGAACTCTACTGATTTTTAAGATGAAAAGGAAAGGACAAACTTTTTAAATGCAACTCCATTTGTCTCACTGAAATTCGTTTATGTCAATTGATTTTGTCTCACTGGAGTTTCTTTCCCACAAGGAAAGAACTAAATATTAGTTACAGTGGGAAACACTGGCAACAATTCTTATTTGTTTCAAATTCTCTTCTTTTTGTTTTTGATTAAAAAAAATAATATCTAAATTATCTTTAATGTTTTGTTCCAAATTTTAATTAGTTATATATATATATATATATATATATATATATATATATATATATATATATATATATTAGAATTAGAATTTGACTTTATTTAGATAACTCTTTAATAAGTCATGGGAAAGATAAAATTAAAAAATACAAAAATAATTAAAAGATTAAACTCCACAAAATTAAAGATACACGACAATGTTTAAGGGACTAAATTAGGGAATTTTCCAATATTTAAGCTTTCAAAATAAGATTACATTTTTTTTTCAAAAATTAATATCTTTATTTAAGTAATATATATATGTATATACATTGTAGAAAAAGTAAATTATGACGCTATTAAAAGGGGAAAAAATATGAATGATATTCAGCCCAATGATAAATAAGAGGTGGATAATTTTCTGGGCCATTATACTTTTTCGATAGGGGTGTTCAATTATTCAGCCCAATAACTACTTACTTGAAGTTTAAACATTTTTCTTTTTCTTTTTCTTTATAAAATATTATTATTTTGATTTATCTTTTACTTGTTTAATCAAATTTTATATTCATATTCTTTTTATTCTATTTCTTTTTAATGTGTCAAAATTAAAAGTTTTATAGTTTAATTTTCATCTATAATTTGTACTTTAAAAAATTAAATAGAAAATACTATTTTGTTTATGAAAAATAAAAAAGTAAGAACTAAATAGCTCCTTCAACTACTATGAAGTAATATAGAATACGAATTATAAATTGGCGTTTATTTATTAGAAATTAATAATAATATTGAGAGAGAAGAAAAATTATTAGTATTAATTTGCATGAAGACAATGAAAAATATTTTAATAAAGAAAAAAAAAAGTTCAAATGAGACTACACTTTGTTTTTTACTTCTCCAAGTCACTAAGTTCCCCTAAGCATACAAACAATAACCAGTAATCGATCTACGATCGAGAACCTGCCCAATCAACATTATTGAAAAGCTCAATATTCTATAGCTTAGATTTCTTAAAGAATAGACCAAGTTCCCGAGTCCCTTTGAGATATCTAAGGATACGATGAGCAGATAATATGTTTCTCAGTAGGATCCTACATGAACTGACATTTCCAGCTTATATAGTATGCAATGTCGGGATGAGTATGAGCTAAGTAGATAAGCTTTCCTACCAAGCGTTGAAACTTTCCTCTATCTACTCATTTATCACCCTCCTTCTGAGGTTCCGGTTTCATACATGGGTCCACAAGTGTATCTACTATTTTAGATCCCAACATACATGTCTCCTTTAATAAACAACTGTATACTTTTTTTGAGAAACTGAAATAGCATTTTTGTTTCTTGCAATTTCCATAGCCAAGAAAGTTGCCAAGATCATTCATATCAAATTCTTCTTTGGAGAGTGATGAAGTTTTGTTTAAGTGTGTTAAAGATAGGATTTATTACCTATGTAGATTTATGAAGAATTAAGGAATGTAGTTTATGTTGGGTGTTAACCTATGTTCCACATCTGAAGATAATGTTAGGATAACTAGCTTATAAGAATACACTAACTCCATTAGTAAGAGGCATTTTGGGTGGTTACCGAAGAACAAAACCATGAGGGCTTAGGCCCAAAGCGGACAATATCATACTAATGTGGAGTTAAGTGGTGGGAGTACAATCTTGTGGAATCTTTCGGACCCAATAGTTTAAGCACATAGTAGATAATGTTGTTACTTAATTAAACAAAACCTAAGACAGAGGTATCTACATATCTTGTAGATAAAAATACGATAGAATTAATCAAGGTTTCCAAGTTCGTGGAAAGAGGTTGATCACATCCCAATCAATCAAATAAATATCAAGAATCTTTCGGGCCCAATAGTTTAAGCACATAGTAGATAATGTTGTTACTTAATTAAACAAAACCTAAGACAGAGGTATCTACATATCTTGTAGATAAAAATACGATAGAATTAATCAAGGTTTCCAAGTTCGTGGAAAGAGGTTGATCCCATCCCAATCAATCAAATAAATATCAAACAAAGTTAATTAAAACAGTAAGAGTATTCATAAAGAATTTTTATTAACCTTAGTTTAGACAATTTAACCTGTAACCTATGTTCAAAGAATGACTATAGTCAATTTAAGGCAATTACGAATTTTTATTTACTTGTTACCATATCTGAGTTACTTAAGTTGATTACCCCAGTATGGTTTGTGCAAGTAATCCTAAAATCTGTCAAATTTATTAACAAGCATCATCTTATTAACTCCTAAGATTGACATAAAGAACTAACTCAACGTTATTAGGGTTCTTAACATATTTGCTCTTGACGTTGTTAATTATTCTAATCGGGAAATTAATTACAATTTCCTATGGTCAGACCTAGAGTAATTAATTATTAAATTAAACTATTATGACATGCTTATAATTTCAGGTTTAATTTAAAATTACAAGTAGATAAACAAAACATAACGTAAATTAAGTTTCGTGATTATCCCATGATAAAATAATTCTAGAGCTGTAAACGAACCAAACGGTTTGCGAACAAAGCTCGTTCGAGCTCGTTTATACTCGGTTCGAACTCGTTTATTTATTAAACAAACAAACATGAACAAAATTTTAGGCTCGATTAAATTTCAAGCTTATTCAAACATTGTTCGCGAACATACCGAGCGTTCGCGAACAAATTATAAATATTTATATATATTATTAAAAATAATGTTTAATATTTAAATTAGAGATTTTTTAAATTTTTTTCCTAATTGCAGAGGTAATTCAACTTCCCCAACCTTTTTCAAAATATTAAAGCAATTTGTTTCTCTCAAAACCATAAAAAGACTTTTGAGTTCTAACTAAACTCAATTAACTTTCTTTCTATACAAACCCTAAAATGTTGACTGTTCTCCTTTCCTTACCTTCTCAAAGTCCAGATTCAACTGAAAAAATAAGTTTATCATTCCTTTACCTTCTTTAACATTTTTTTTTGCAGACAGAGGATGATGATCTATCTTTTGAAGAAATAAATTGTTTTATCTTAATTTGAAATTTAATCATTTTAATTATTATATTTAAATTTATCATTTAAAAGAATCTTTTATTATTATTGTTATTATTAAATATTTAAATATTTAAATTTTATTTTTTTTATAAATTTAAAATTTTGAAAAAAAAATTAATATTTAAATTTGAAATTTTTTTTAAACTTAATCGAGCGAACTCGAGCTCGAATTCGAACAATAAAAAAAATAGTCAAACAAATTCAAACAATTTTTTCTGTTCGAAATATTAAATGAGCAAACTCAAATGTGCTCGAATAATAATCAAACAAACCCAAATTATCTGATGTTTGGTTCGACTCGATTCGTTAACAGCTCTAAATAATTCATAATCTCAAATTGCAAAACATTCAATATCAAATTCTTGAGTTTTAGAATTCAAATAAATATTTAGAGAAATAACAGTGAAACTTAAAAGATAGAGAAATAGAATAATTATTGTAAGACTGTCGCTATTATATGATATCCTCTCCTACAATCTCCTCGGCTCCAGGGAATCGCCCCTAATTCGATCGTCAGAACCTTCAAACCACACCTCCTCAAACTCGTAGCAACACTTCTCCTTCTTGGTCTGAGCTCAAGTGCTAGTAGCAACACTTCTCCACTATTCATCATGGAAAAATGTCGAAAAATATGGGAAAATGTGCATTGTGGGAAAATGTGAAAAAATTGACTATAAATAGAAGGCTTCTTTCTCCATTTAAAGCATAAAAAAGAGAGAAGAAAAAGGCTTTCTTCATTTTTCTTCTTCATTTTCTTTTCTTTATTTTTTTTGAAGGTTCTTCTAAATCTTCATTAGTTCTTGGGAAGATTAGGGAATGTGTTTCTGAAACATTTTTGCTTCAAGAAAATCTGAGAGAGAGAGAAATATTTTGGGAAGTGATAAAATAGTGAAGTTTTGTGTATAGTGTTTGTAACACTATATTACCATTATTTTGGGGTTATCTCAGTTGTTCGGGATTTGCCTCTAGAAAGTTTCTAGGGACGTCTCTCACTTGTAAACCTGCTAATATTTTATTAGTGGAAGAATTATTTTGGAGTTGGTCCCGTGGATGTAGCTCATATTCAAGGTTGAATCACGTTAAATTTTGGTGTCACTATTTTTATTATTCTGCTCGTATTACTTTTTTTTGTTCACCTGTCTCAAATACTGTCCAAGTTTCCACTACGACAGAAGGTTTTATACCCAACAATTGGTATCAGAGCTTAATTGGCATTTCTGAGTATGCTCTGTGGTTGCAGCTTTGGATGATCCTCCACATCAAAAAGTTTGTCTTTTGGTTCTTTGGTATAATAGTACTTTATTCTAGTGAATTCCTATTCACTATTTTAAAGTGTCAAAGCAGTCATGGAGGCGAAGACGAGCAAGATGATAAGTTTGAATGACACAAATTACCACATATGGAGAAACAAAATGAAGGATCTCCTATTTGTGAGGAAGATGCATTTACTTGTGTTTGCTACTGCCAAACCAAATGGTAAGACGGACGAGAAGTGGGCGTTCGAACACGAACAAGTATGTGGTTTTATCCGATAATTTGTCGAAGACAACGTGTACAACCACATATGTGATGCGACTCATGCACGAACTTTGTGAAACAAGTTAGAGGATTTGTATTCCTCTAAAACTGGTAACAACAAGCTCTTTCTCTTGACAAAACGTATCCAACTAAAATATCGAGAAGGTGCATCAATGGCAGATCATTTGAACGACCTTCAAGGTATTGTGCAACAGTTGTCAGGAATGGGCGTAAAATTTGATGATGAACTACTTGCTCTTGTTGTACTCTATTCCTTGCCAGAGTCATGGGAGACTTTGAAGATTTCACTCACAAATTTTGCACCAAATGGCATACTATGTATGGAATTTGTAAAGAGTGGAGTATTAAATGAAGAAATGAGGCGGAGATCAGATGAATGTTCCTCATTGCAACAAGATGTTCTCATTGTAGAATCAAGAGGGGGGAATCAATTTCGTGGTCCAAAACCAAGGGGCAAGAGTCGAGGAAAGTCAAACAAGTATGCAAACCTGGAGTGCCATCACTGCAAGAAGAAAGGACACATCAAGAAGTTCTACTGGAAGTTAAAAAACAAGAACATCATAACAAAGGACGCAAAGCAGTGATGATGAAGATGCAAATGTTGTCAAAGAATTCAACATCATTTTTTACGATGAGGAGTCTATCAGTCTTACAACTCATGAGACCGACTGGATTATTGATAGTGCTTCTACCACTCATGTCACATCACAGAAGGAGTTCGTCTCATCTTACACACTTGGACATTTTGGTGTTGTCAAGATGGGAAATGACAAAGTCTCCGAAGTTGCAGGCATTGGAGAGATTTGCCTGAAGATAAACAATGGTACGAGACTGACCCTGAAAGATGTCAAGCATATTTCTTACATGCACTTGAATCTGATTTCAACAAGAAAGCTGGTTGATGAAGGTTTTTGCAACACCTTCATTCATGGCCTATGGAAACTCACCAAGGGATCATTGGTGGTGGCCAAAGGAAAGAAAACTCAAAGTTGTACACGATGCATGCAATGCTCTCCCAAGATGTTGTGAACGCTGTGGAGAATGACAGTACAGTTGAGTTAGGACACAAACGGCTAGGTCATATGAGTGAGAAAGGTATGACATGTCTAGCCAAGAAGAATGTGTTACCTGGATTGGATCAGGTCCACTTGAAGAAATGTGGCGACTGTCTGGCGGGAAAGCAAAATAGAGTTTCTTTCAAACGTTTCCCCTCCTTCAAGAATGGAAAATGTGTTGGATCTGATACACTCAGATCTGTGTGGGCCAATGTCAAAGTCACTTGGTGGTGCTCAATACTTTGTGACTTTCATTGATGATCATTCTCGGAAGACTTGGGTACACTTGCTAAAATCAAAAGACCAAGTGTTAGATATTTTCAAACAATTTGTAACTCTAGTCGAGAGGCAGACAGGAAAGAAATTGAAATGCATCCGAACTGATAATGGTAGAGAATATATTGGACCATTTGATGCTTACTACAAAGAAAATGATATTCGACATCAAACAACACCTCCAAAGACACCACAGTTGAATGGTTTAGTTGAGAGGATGAATAGAACTTTGATGGAAATAGTCAGATGTCTACTCTTACATGCAAAGTTATCAAAGATGAAGTTATTCTAATAGCTATTCATGCCCTGAATCACTCACCATGTGTCCCTCTACAGTTTGACACTCCAGAAAGAGTATGGTCAGGAAAAGATATTTTCTATGATTATTTGCGGGTGTTTGGGTGCAAAGCCTTTGTGCACATTCCAAGGGATGAAAGGTCCAAGCTTGATGTCAAGACACAACAGTGCTTGTTTATTGGCTATGGTCAAGACCAACTTGGCTATAGATTCTATGATCCAACTCAGAAGAAACTTGTCAGAAGTCATGATGGAGTCTTTGTTGAAGATGAGACCATCGAAGATATCAAGAAAGGGTAGAAGAGTGTTGCCAACGCCGATGATGTTACAATAGGCATGCAGTGTATTCCTTCAACAACACTGCCAAGACAAGTTGAAGGTGATGATCAACCAGAAATTAGAGATGTTCTAGAAATCTCTGAAGATCATGTTCATGATCAACCACCAGCTCTGGAGGTTTCTCCAATTCTGAGAAGATCTACTAGAGTCAAACAACGCTCTACTAGATATCCTGAAGATCAGTATGTGCTACTGACTTATGGGAGAGAACTAGAAAGTTTTGATGAAGTCATGGATCATGAACATAAGGAAAAGTAGATTGAAGCCATGCAAGATGAAATGAAGTCCTTGCATGAGAATCAAACTTTTGCGTTGGTGAAGTTACCAAAAGGTAATAGGGCTTTGAAGAACAAATGGGTGTTCAAGATAAAGTATGAGGAATACAGTCACCAACCACGATTCAATGCCAGATTAGTTGTCAAGGGTTTTCATCAAAGAAAAAGGATTGACTTTGATGAGATTTTCTCACCGGTGGTGAAGATGACATCCATTCATACAGTGTTGGGGTTGGCAGCAAGTCTTGACTTGGAAGTTGAGCAAATGGATATGAAGACAACCTTCCTTCATGGTGATTTGGAGGAAGAGATATACATGGAACAACCAAAATGTTTTGCACAAGAAAGGAAAGAGAACTTTGTCTGCAACTGAAAAAGAGTTTGTACTGCTTGAAACAAGCGCCAAGACAGTGGTACAAGAAGTTTGAGTCTGTTATGGGAGAGCAAGGCTACTTAAAGACCAGTTCAGACCACTGTGTATTTTTGCAAAAATTTGCTGATGATGATTTTATCATCCTGTTGCTCTATGTGGATGACATGTTGACTGTTGGCCAAAATATTTCCAGGATTAACACCCTGAAGAAGCAACTGAACAAGTCCTTTGCCATGAAAGACTTGGGGCCATCAAAGTAAATTCTTGGTATGAGGATAACAAGGGACAGAAGCACCAATAATTTATGGTTGTCACAAGAGAAGTACATTGAAAAGGTACTTCAAAGGTTCAACATGGACAAAGCTAAAGGGGTTAGCTGTCCCCTAGCTAATTACTTTAGACTAAGTTCTAAACAATGCCCTTCTACAGAAAGAGAGAAGGAAGAGATGGATAGAGTTCCATATGCTTCAGCAGTTGGAAGTTTGATGTATGTCATGGTATGTAAGCGACCAAATATTGCTCACTCGGTAGGAGTTGTGAGCAAATTTTTTTCAAATCTAGGGAAAGAACATTGGGCTGTAGTAAAATGGATTTTCAGGTATCTTTGTGGAACCTCCAATTTGTGCCTGAAATTTGGAGACGAGAAACCTGTGTTAGTGGGATACACAGATGTTGATATGGCTAGAGATGTTGACTCTAGAAAGTCCACATCAGGATACCTGATTTCTTTCGCAGGGGGAGTTGTATCATGGTAATCAAGGTTACAAAAATATGTTGCACTATCAACAATTGAAGCTGAGTTTATTGCAGCAACTAAGGCATGCAAAGAGTTGTTATGGATGAAAAAGTTCGTGATAAAACTTGGTTTCCACCAGAAGAAGTACGAGTTGTTCTGTGACAGTCAAAGTGCAATTCATCTTGGAAAGAATTCCTCCTTTCATTCCAGATCAAAGCACATTGACATGAGATACCACTGGATCAAGGATGTATTGGAGAAGAAACTGTTAGAACTCAAGAAGATCCACACGGAAGCAAATAGATTAGATATGCTAACGAAGACTCTTCCAAGAGGAAATTTCGAATACTGTTGACAAGAAGCCAAAATGGTGAAGCCCCCCATGTAGTCGAGAGGGGGAGAATTATTGTGGGTCCTGCCTCATAGTGGGCCCACTTGATGAAAAAAAATAATAAAAAATAATAAAAAATAAAATAAATCCTGAGTCGGTAAAGTCTACTATTCATTGTGGAAAAATGTGAGAAAATATGAGAAAATGTGCATCGTGGGAAATGTAAAAAATATGAAAAATTTGGCTATAAATAGAGGGCTCCTTTCCCTCATTTAAAGCATAAAACAAACTGAGAGAAGAAAAAGGCTTTCTTCATTCTTCTTCTTCCTTTTCTTTTCTTTATTTCTTTTTAAGGTTCTTCTAAATCTTCATTAGTTATTGGGGAGATTACGGAATCTGTTTCTGAAGCATTTTTGCTTCAAAGAAATTTGAGAGAGAAAGAAATATTTTGGGGAGTGACAAAATAGTGAAATTTTGTATATAGTGTTTGTAACACTATATTACTACTATTTTGGGTTTATCTCAGTTGTTTGAGATTTGCCCCTAAAACGTTTCTAGGGAAGTCTCTCACTTGTAAGCCTACTAATTTTTATTAGTGAAAGAATTATTTCGGAGTTGGTCTGGTGGATGTAGCCCATATTCAAGGGTGAACCACGTTAAATTTTGGTGTCACTATTTTTATTATTCTATTCGTATTACTTTATTTTTTGTTCACTCATCTCAGATACTGTCCAAGTTTCCGCTGCAACAGAGGATTTTATACCCAATAATTGGTATCAGAGCCTAATTGGCATTTCTGAGTATGCTTTGTGGTTGCAGCTTTGACTTATCCTCCACATCATAAAAGTTTATCTTTTAGTTCTTTGGTATAATAGTACTTTATTCTAGTGAATTCCTATTCACTATTTTAAGTGTCAAAGCAGATATGGAGGCAAAGACGAGCAAGATGATAAGTTTGAATGACACAAACTACCACATATGGAGAAACAAAATGAATGATCTCCTATTTGTGACGAAGATGCATTTACCTATGTTTGCTGCTGCCAAACCAGATGGTAAGACGGGCGAAGAGTGGGCGTTCAAGCACGAAATGAGATCCAAATAATCCCATGAAATACTAGATGACTCTCCATCTTAGAAATGATCTTCGGATAAGTAATTCCTCCCCAGAAGTGAATTGGCGAGATAAAAGGCTTGATCTTAAAAAAGGTGATATAATGGGATATAAAAAACTTAATTTTTGAGGGACAAAAACAGCTTTTTGGAAAGAGGAATAGCCCAAAAAAATTGAAGGAAAAGAATGAGGATCAAATTTACTTCGAGAAGGACTAGTGTTATGAACAATAGCCTTGCAACTAAACACTTTAAGATAAAGGCTAGAGAAAATTTTGGAGTTGGATAAAAGTCTTGAAGGACACTTAAAGGTGTTTGAAATTGTAAGACTTTAGAGGGTTGGGGATTAATAAGCTAACAAGCAGTAAGCCCTGCATCCCTCCCCCTCCCCCCTAGAATTTACTAGGAACTCTAGCAGTAAATAATAAGTATCGGGCTATTTCAAGTAATTAGCGAGCATTGTGAAACACCATTTTGCTGCGAAAAATCAAGATAAGAACTTTGATGAAGAATACCCTTTTTTGTGATAAAATTATGAAGACTGGAGTTGAAATATTCAGTTCCATTGTCAGGGCGAAGGATTTTAATTGATGCACCATATTGAGTGGAAATTATAGAATATAATGACTCAATTATGGAAGGAACATTAGATTTATTTGAAGAAGATAAGTCCAATACACACGAGAATGGTCATCAGTAAACGTGACAAACCAACGTTTATTAACATGAGTGGAGACTTAATCTAATTCATGTTGAATGATCCAACTCTAGACTCTAATCTCAATATCAAATTCTTGGAGAAGTAGCATCCAACATATGAGGCTTGGTTTTTCTTCAAGTTTCTTCAGCAATAACTTCCCATCTTCGAAAAATTATATTCCCTAGCACAATTCTCTACTCTACCGTGAAAATGTCACCTCTCAAAATTCAACACTAGATTATTTTCAATGCAAATTTACAACAAAAAAAAAAAAAAAAAAAACTCGTAAGTTATCTAAACATTTATCAAAAGAAGTCTCATAAATAGTAAAAATCATCCATTAATACTTTCATACAATGTTCTGTAAAACCGAAAATAGTGCTAACTATATATTGTTGGAAAGTGTTTGGAGCATTATATAGTCCTAACACCATCCTTCTATATGCAAACGTACCAAATGGACAAGTAAATGTGGCCTTTTGCTCTAGATCTATATGAATATGAAAATAACGAGAAAATTCCATCCAAGAAACAGTAATGTGATTTACTTGCCAACCATTTTAGCATTAGAATGACAAATGGGGGAGGGGGAATGATCTTTTCTTGTAGTTTGGTTTTGTCCCCAATAATTGATACAAACTCTTCAACTATTTTGTATTCTAGTAGAAATAAGTTTATTATTATTTCTAGATTTGTGATGTCTGTCTTCTTTGGAACAACATGTTCTTGACTCGCCCACTTAATGTCAAAAGATAGCAGTTCTCTCACCTTTGTCTTTATAGGGTTAAATCATCGTTGAGGTTGTTTTATCGTTTTAACTCCATCATCACAAAGGACCTTGTGCATGCATATGGAATAATTAATCTAGGGATGTCTACTAATGTCCGCCCAATTACTTTCTTATTATCTAGTAATAAAATAAACAACTTAGCTTTTTGCTAAGGTTGGAGGTTTTTGGCTATGATTATTGGTAATTTATCTCATTCTTCTAAATAAGAATACTTTATTATCTAACACGTTTACTTGAAACACAAAATGTTAGAATTTCAATTGAAGTCTCACATCTAAAAAATAATGTTAGAGTTCATTAGTATATGTGAATTCTATTAACTCCATTAGTATGAGGTCTCACATCTAAAAATAATGTTAGAGTTAATTAGCATATATGAATTTTATTAACTTCATTAATACGAGGTCTTTTGAGTAGTTACCCAATCTTGTAGAATTATCCGGCCTAACACATAATGCTCCTTTGACATCTAGGATACTAAAATAAACAATAATATCACCACTGAATTAAAAAGTTAAAATACCATTTTGCACATATAAAATTAAATCTTCAAAGTATAAAAAATTATTAGATTTCTATTTTTTTAATTTATTTCTTCTTAATATGTCCTTGTGAGTAAAGAAATGTAGGAAAAATTCAAACTGAAAGGGAGAGAAAATAAATTTGTCAGTGAATTTATGGGACAATAAATTGATAGAAAAGAAAACAAAAGAAAAAAAAATTCATGATTTCAAATTTATTCTTTCCTTTTTCTCTCTCAAAAATAAAATAAATTATAAATGAAATGCGTTACTTTCAACCCTTTCTTCTCTTTTTAATAAATTTTCTACATTTATCTTTTACTATCAATTAAGCTACACCAAATTTAAAGATTTGAGTTATATTAAAACAAAATTTAACAGCAAATTTTAAATAATTATATATTTATTACCGATTTTTCCCACGAATTTTGTACACTATCACCGATTTTTCCCAGAAATTAATTAGTGTATTTCAATGCATATCGGAATCCGGAATTCTGAACAGTTCCGGAAGAAAAAACATATTTACAAATGAAAATAAATATAATAAATTATTTATGATATGGAAATGTAAAATACAAAAATAAAAGTAAAAAAATTTAGTAATTGGAAAAATAAGAAGGAGAAATAAAAAATTGGTAAAATGTAAAATAAACAATAAAATGGTAAAATACAAAATAAAAGTAGAAAAATTAAATAATTGTAACAATAAATTAAATAGAAGAAAACTTTTTACTAATTTAGTTCTACCTTAATATTATGTGATTATTTTGAACTCATAATAAAAAAAGTTAAATTTTTAAATAATTCAAACTAAATTAATTTAAACACGGATAAAACCTTTTATATAATTCTAATTTTTATTTTTTATAGTAGGATTTGTTTTCCCTCTTTAATGAAGTATAGAAATATTAAATTTCTAAAATAGAGTTTGAGATCTATAAAACTCATTTAATATAAAGAATCAAAATTCAAATACACATTTGCATTTTTTGTTTGTAAGCATTAAATAATTACCATTTGCATTATCACTTAAAAACTTGACAAGACTTATCGAAAACAAACAGGTTGTCGTTTCCGCAAGCTTAGGACAGTAAAACGACTTTGTGTACTGTTATGATTGCATATTTTGGGAAATAAAAACAACATTTACGTTTTTAGCATAGCACTTTTTTTTTTGGTAATCTGGCACCACATGTCTTTGGTTGTAATATGATCATCACACCTTTTTCTTAAATATTGTGTACATTTTTTCTGTTGCAAATGAAAAAAAAAATTGAGGAAAATTTTTCATTCTGTATATCTATGTATGTATATGGATGTAAATACAAACATGTGTAAGTATTTATGATATCAAAAATAAATATAAAATTTTGATTTGAATACTCATTCATAAATATTATGCGAAATTTAGGAGATTTCTCTTAATGAATACAATGCATGTGAAATATGCACTAATCATAATAATGACTATAAGACAACAATAAAAGTCACAAATAAAAATGGCCGTACTACCCACTAATATCAATATACATTATAAGACTTGTCAAATTCATTTCCATCCTTAATTTTTCTTAACTTCCATGGTTTCAAATATGTTGTAAAAATTTTATGTTGCAAAACAATTGCTTTGCATAATGAGAAAATAAATTGTAAATGTTACAAAAAGTTATGAGTTTAATATTTATTGTGATCGTCATTTTAAGAGTCAAGATATTAGATGGTTTAATTTGACACAATTCAAGCCAAATCTAAATTAGTCGAACTTATGACAAGGTCACGAATTCGAAACTTGTCATGATTGTTATTTTAAGAGTTAGGATATTAGATGGTTTAATTCGGCAAAATCCGAGTCAAATTTAAATTAGTCGAAGATGTGACAAGGTTGAAAGTTTGAAACTTGCTGTGAGCGTCATTTTAAGAGTCAGGATGAGGCCTTCCACCGAGTAAGAATTGTGGACTTTATAAGCACAATTCAAACCAAATCTAGATTAGTCGGAGTCGTGACAAGGTCGTGCGTTCGAAACTTGCTGCGGGCGTCATTTTAAAAGTTAGGGTGAGACCTTCCACTAAGTAAGAATTGTGGACTCTACGGGCACAACCCGAGCCAAATCTAGATTAGTCGGAATCGTGAAAAGGTTGTGAGTTTGAAACTTGTTGTGAGCTTCATTTCAAGAATTTGGGTGATGCCTTTATTCGAGTAAGAGTTGTGGACTCTACATGTATAATTCGAACCGAATATAAATTAGTCGGAGTCGTAATGACTTCGGATACAATATGGTTTAACCAAAAAAAATTAAATTTTTATGTTGCAAAGAAAACATTGAGAGCAAAATTCTTCTTTATATATATATATATATATATATATATATATATATATATATATATATATATATGTATATACACATCTATATGCAACTATTTACATAGGAAAGATTATGAGTTTAATTTAAAGAGTTGTTAAATATTACACAAATTTACTACTTGACTCTCGTAATCGTAAATACTCTATCTGAGTTAGGGTGTGAAGCTTCTCTCAAATGGGTTATTAAATACAAATTATTCAAAATAGTATATAACAATAATAAATGTCGTAAATGTCGTAAATGAGAATAGCTGTAAGAATTAGGTCAATAATATATACGTACAATACAAAAATTTATTTATATATTAATGCATTACAAGACTTGTCAAAGTCATTTCCATCCTTACTATTTTAACGTTTGGAGTTGTATTCACATGCTAATTACTTATTCTTGTCCCAAATATGACTAGATATATAATGTGGTAGTTGGATCCATCATGATTACTTCTTTTCCAAGTGTTAATTAAAGCTTAAGGTAAAGACTAGGGTTTTCTTCTTTCTACTTTTAAATTTTGCTTCTAATTAAGGTAAAAAGGAAAAAAAAAAGTTAAAATGTTTTTTGTCAGATTTGGTGAAATTTTTCAGAAATTTCTTATTAAGATATAAGAAAACAGGCATAGACATGTTGAATATAAAATAATTGTAGCAAAATTATTTGAGGAAAACATCAAAATTTCATTTATAGTTATTATTATTTATCTAAATAAAAGAACTATTCTAACTATAAAAGAAATATAAGAAAAGAAAAATGATATAAAAAGGAATGCAAAGTATATTTTTTATAGTAAAAAAGTTAGTGTCTCAAAAAGGAAAATGATATAAATAAAATTAGATCTTTACTTTTTCATACCAAGAGGAAGGGACATTTAATTTTTTTTTTAATTAAAAAAACTAATAATATCTCTAAATATTATCTTGAAAACAACCTTTGGAAGTCCAATTAAAAAATAATATCAAATCAAGGTTTTGGAGAGATAATGGAGGCTTATTTAATTATAAAATAATCATTAAATTTGTCACTAAATAAAGTAAAATATATTTAATATTTTTCAGTTAGTACAATAAACTCATTTTTTTTTTAAGTTTTCATTACCTTCATATTTCCGCTACTTCATATAACTTCTATATAATTAATTTTATAACTTTTTTAAATAATGGAGAAAGTTATGTATATATTTATCTATGTATCTATGTGTGTATATAAGTACTTTATATGTTTTAATACGTATACAAAATATAAAAATATTATGCTATTGGTATATGTACAAATATATTCCCCACATAACAAATACATTAATATATCCCTCGTATAGTAAATATATAAGTTTAACCCTCATTAAAATGATCTTTTCAATTATTCATAATAAATATTATTATTATATCACATTTAGATATTATATCCAAATATTAGCGAAAATTGATATTATTATTATTTATTTCTTAATAATATCGTAAATATCTAAATAAGTTGATAACCTAAAAATCCTATAAAATCCTCCATTTTATGAGGATGGAGGGAAAATCCATTTTGTTGGTCTAAATGTTGTTGAAGGAACATTAGAGAGGAAATAATCGAAGGAATTTAAAGTCAGACAACATCATATTGGCGGCCACCGTGCTCTTCACAAGATGTCAATCTTGGAATAGGACACAATAAACTCATTGCATGACTCAAAATATCCCATCATTCTTCCAGAAGTTCTCACAACATCATTAGGCATTCCCCTCCTTGTCACCACCAGCAAGCATCAACCGTTATTCATGCTTCCGCTATGGTTAATGCAAACCAGCCACAACTTAATCTTCAGCATGCTCCTCTCTTCAACATCTCCAACAAGCACCAGCGTCGCTCAGACCCACTCGCAGCGGCCGCCAACCAGAACTTTACAACGCCCAGCCTCAATTTAGCTAGAGAATCCGACAACCAATGTCAATTATGATGATGTCCTGCAAAATCTGAAGAAAATCGCGAAGTACATTACACTTGAAGACGATGACACATCACACTTTTCTGAAGCAACCAGATCATCTGCAGATGCTCCAATTCCACCCAAACGGATTCCGCATCTCCTGCCAACTCTGAAAGACAATCCTCCAATTAACACCCCGCTTATTCACAATCAGCCGTGAGAATCGAATCTTACACCCCAGATATCGCTCACACCTTCCAAACCCGTTCAACATCCGCAAGTACTTCCTGCTCCCTTCGTATATGTTTTTCGATACAACCAACACCGTCGATTGTCTCACTATCTCAACAACTTCTAGGGCCACAAGTCCAGACGATGCCATAAGAACAAATTCCGCAACCACCAGTAAGTCATCCACACCAATTTTTCTTTTCGCAACCAGTTCCAGGCAATCCAAGCGCCCTTCCACCACAACAAGGTATTCAGCAGCCAACACCAACTCCAGACATCCCACCGATAAATGCACACTTTCGGCAACTGTGCGACCAAGTACAAATAGAACTATCAAAATTGTTACCAAATGGCGACGTCATTTCGTGGAACACACTTGACAATAATTCGTTGGCCCTAGCCTATGCAAAAGGTCTGCTGCCACCAACTTTTCAGATTCTCACATTCACTAGATACACTTGTTATTCAGATCCAGAGGTCCATCTTCGGTAATTCACGACTACCATGGTTATGCATGGCGCAGATGACTTTCTTTTATGTCGCTGTTTTCCAATGACGTTAGCCAACCAGGCACAAGCATGGTTTGACAGCCTTCCCACTGGGTCCATCTCCTCTTTTAGACAGCTTGGAAATAGTTTTTGCGGTATTTTGAAGCCTTCAACACCGATAAGAAAACTAGTTTAGAGTTACTTCAAATTAGGCAAAATATTGGTGAATCATTATCATCATATTTGCAAAAATTCAACAAAGAAGTACTGGCGACCAAAGATTGCACATACCTATTCTATGTTGAGGCGTTTCGTAATGGTTTGCTGAAAGGAGAGTATTCGTACCAACTCAACATTCGGGAACCATGAACTACCCAGGAGCTACTAACCCACATTGGAGCATGGATAAAAGCTGAGAAATTATCATCGCCAATGAAAATAACCCAAGCATGCAACACCACCCGCAACATCCCACCTTTCACATCCAGATATGCTCAAACATATGTTACTTCACCCTTTGTTCGACAACATTGCTCTGAATATAGGCCTCGGTTTCCACCTTTGGTTCCAAACCGATCACAACTTCGCACTTCCAGATATGACACTACTCAGTTTACTCCTATGACCACCGACTGATCTGTTATCTGGCAAAACATAGAATCGTCGGGTATTTTACCAGCACCACGACCGATGACATCCCCACTTGACAAAAGAAACCAAACAATTTTTTGCTCATTTCACAAAGAAGTAGGCCACACGACCTATAATTGTCATGCCCTTAAACAAGCTATCGAAATAGCCATTCAACAAGGACACTTGTGGGAATACATTCAAATTCAGCATTCTACAGTTACTCTGGACAAAACTCGTCCCGATCCAAGCACAACCATGCCCTACGTCATCAACTTCATATTTGACAACACTGATCGCCTCCCATTTCCTCCACACAAACGGCACCAATTTTCCGAATCTAATTCAAGAGATAGCCTTCAGTTAGTCATATCCTTACACATTGACACATACTTTGTTTGTTGTATAGTAGTCGACACAGGCAGCTCAACTAACATATTATATTAAGAGACATGGAAAAAGATGCATCTGGACGATGAAGGCACAACAACCCACACTCAAGGAACGGTGAACTTTATGGTCAAATGGGAACCTCCTCCTCATCTTCATCAACAGCTAGTTACCTTCGTAGTCGTCGATTGCCTTATCACATATAACATCATCCTCGGTCGACCTGCATTGAACGTGATGAAAGCACATATCCGTACCTTTTGTGAGGATATGCTCGTTGCTTTACCTTCCGGGTTGTGGATCATTCTTGGAGATTTTTCGGTACCACAGATTTATTATTACACAGAAGTACAGCCATCAAAACCCTCGGCTGATCCTGCAGATGAACCAGAACTCAACATGGCACCTATCGATCAGCTTGAAGAATTCGGCATCAACCTTGCACATCCAAAATGAAAAGTTTGTCTCAGTGCTTCTCCCATCACAATTACAACAAAAAAATCTTGGATGCCGTTGCAAAGTTCTCTCACATTTTTGCATGGTCTCCTACAAATCTTGGCATCATCCTCTGATCCCTTATGGAACACAAGTTAGGCATATCTCCATCAGTAAAACTCGTTACCCAGAAGCGGCGTTCTTTCAATACTGAAAAATAAGCTATCATTCGAAAAGAAATTTCATATATCTTACAAGTAGATGTTATTCGCATGGTACAATTTCTTCAATGGCTCGCCAACCTGGTCGTAGTACCAAAACTTGGTGGGAAATGGCATGTTTGTATTAATTTTACTCCCCTCAACAAGGTCATCCCAAAGAAGTCGTACCCCCTCCCTCACACAGATTTGTTGGCAGACACCACAGCAGGATACAGTTTGTTATCCTTCTTAGATGCTCATAAAGGTTACCACCAGATACAGATGGCTAAAGATGATGAGGACAAGACTGGCTTCGTCACACCAGAAGGACTTTTTTCTACAAATGCATGCCATTCGGATTGAAAAATGCAGGTGCCAATTTTCATGCTATGATTAACCAAATGCTCGCAAACCAGCTAGGACGAAATATAGAGGCCTACATCGATAATATTCTGGTTAGAATGAAATCATCCCTAAATATATTCCCGAACCTCAGAGAAACTTTCCAAACAGCACATACATTCGGATTGAAGTTAAACCCAGAGAAATGCACTTTCGGCGTACATGCTAATAAATTTTTGGGATTCATGATTTCTCAGCGAGGATTAGAAATCAACCCATCTAAAATCGCAGCTATTCAGAATCTCAAATCTCCTTGGAATATCAAAGAAGTGAAATGGCTCATCAAGCGAATTGCAGCTATCAACCGTTTTCTTTCTAAATCTGGTGAAAAATCTTTCCCCTTTTTTGAATTACTCCCTAACAAAAAACGATTCGAATGGACCTCCGATTGTGAAGCGACCTTCTAGAATATTAAACAGTATCTTCAATCCCCTCCCATTTTGGTTCCCCCTTGGTCAGGTGAAACTCTCCACTTATATGTGTCAATATCTCCATCTGTAATCAACTTCGTCCTTTGTGTCGAATGCGAAACCATTTTCCATCCTGTATACTATGTCAGTCATGTTTTGCAAGTAGCCAAAACCTGATACTCGTCATTGGAAAAACATATTTTGGTTCTCATCATCGCAGCCCAAAAGCTCTGACACTACTTCCAAGCTCACCTAGTCATCATGCATACAAAAGCTCCCATTCGCTAGTCTTTGTACAAATCAGATGCCGTTGGTCGTATTATGCGATAGGCAATCAAACTCTCCGAATATGATATGGAATACACCCCTCGAAAACGTATACACGCCAACACCTTGTCAGATTTCATCGTGGAGTGCACCGATTCAATTCCTCTCGCACACATCAATTCACCCGAAAGTAGTATTCATCCTGATTATTGGAAATTTCATATCGATGGTTTAGCAGCCGAAGCCAACCGAGGTGCCGGTTTGACAATCACAACCTCAATAGGTTCCAAATTATTTTATTCTTTGAAGTATGCATTCCCAATCAATAATAATGAATCCGAATATGAAGCTATTTTAGTAGGATTACGAGTTGCCAGCACTTTACATATCCAGAAACTTCACATCTTCACAGATTCACAAGTAATAGCCGACCACATTAATGGAGAATTCGAAGCAAAAGAGGATAATATGCAGAAATACCTACAGTTAGTATCATCGGTTCTTAAAGATTTCAATTCTTGAAGATAGAACACATCACCCGCAAGCAAAATAGCGAGGTGGATGCTCTGTCCAAATTACACACAGGAGACACCCTTGATGGTACTTGGATTGAACCGCTTACTCAGAGATCCATCGATAATCTTCCAATTCTAACGCTCACCCAAGAAACCTCCTGGATGATATCTATCATACAATACATTTCCTTCGGCACATGTCCATCCGATAGAATTCAAGCTTAACAACTCAAAAATTACGTAGCTCGGTACACTCTCATTAACAATCAGTTATACTGCCGACATTATTCATGGTCATTACTCAAATGTGTTCCTGAAACTGAAGGTAACTACATCCTTCGAGAAATTCACGAAGGAATCTATTAATCTCACAATGGAGCCCGAAGCCTAGTCCAAAATGTTATGCGTGCAGGTTATTTTTTGCCAACTATGGAAACTGATGCTACCACATTAATACGACATTGTTCCAAATGCTAGCTATGCGCCAATATTCATCACCTACCAACTGTCGAGTTTCACTCCATTAGTAACCTGATCCCTTTTTATCAGTGGGGAATAGACATCGTTGGCCCTTTCCCAAAAGCCAGAGGTAATAAAGAATTCCTTATCGTTGCTATCGACCATTTTACTAAGTGGGTGGAAGAAAAAGCATTGGCATCCATTACAACACAAATTGTAAAAGATTTTTTCTAGAACGAAGTCATCACCACATTTGAAATACCCGTCGTCCTCATCACTGATAATGGAAAATAGTTCGAAGCACAAGAATTTCAAACGTTCTGTCAAGGGTTACATATAGATCACCGATTCACGTCTGTTGGTTACCCACAGATAAATGGTTTAACAGAAGTCATCAACCGAACTATCGTTCAAGGACTCAAGAAACGCCTAGATTCGGGAAAACTAAGTGGATTAACGAATTACCAAATGTCTTATGATCTTACCGTACTACTCTCCATTCCTGAACATTGGAAAGTCCCTTCTCTTTATGTTTTGGTATTGAAGCTTTACTTTCGATCAAAATTGGATCGCGTTCTCCCCGTTTGGATAACTTTTCAATAGAATGGAACGACCTCAAAATTGTCAAAAATTTAGCATTATTAGACCACATTACAAATGCTCTTTAGCCAAGTACAAAAATTAGAGAATTCAACCCCACACTTTAATTTTGGGAGACCTTGTCCTTCGCAAGAATTCTGCAAGCCATCAAGAACCCACCCGAAAGCTCGATGCAAATTGGGAAGGACCATATATCGTCACCAAGTAAACCTAAATGGAAGCTTTTGATTAAAAGACAGTACTGGAAACACCCTCGTCAGAACATGGAATGCAATTTATCTCCAGAAATATTATCCTTAGTTTCAATTTTATCTCCCGATACCATGCTTAACTTCCGGATGTTATACTTGTAACAGTTCCTCAATCTCAGGTGATCTTTTAAAAGTCTTCTATATTTTTTCATATTTCTCTATAGTTTTGGTTTTTAGTTTCGGTTTTAATAATCATGACAGTTCAAATAAGCTCGACACAATAGTATAACATCTTATATGCATAAATCACATCACTTTTTTAGCATGTTTTTAGGCATAATTTAGGGTGAAATTGATAGAAAATTGGTCTTAATTGATTGTTATTTACTCAATTTCACAATTTTTATGATTTCAGAAGTGTCATGTGAAAAGTAGACGAAAACAGCAAATTTTGGGGCAAAAATGCAATTTTTGGAAATGCTGACCTGGTCAACGGGTCAAGACGGGCGTCCCGACCCAGTCAAAGCACCAGGACGGGCGTCCCGAAGCACCAGAAGTTGTCCCACATTGAACTTTTAGGAGATTTTCACTCCAGAAAGCTGCTATAAATACCCCAGGCCTCCAAGAGTTGAAATCATCCCTCTCCACTCGATTTGAGTCATTCAGTGGTTTCCAGTGTACAATTCTCTAGTACACAACTCACTCAGAGACTCAGATTTCAGTAGAAATTTTCTTTCTTTCCTTTTTGTGTTTCATTTTTCTTAGTTTCTGAGAATTAGTCTCACATCCTAAGGTTTGATAGATAGGTTCATTTCTGGTATTCATAGAATACCCGGGATTTCGTTAGGAGATCCTAAGAGGGCTCTAGGCGTTCGAAGAGTCAGTCCACAGGGCTGGGCTTAAGCCCATGACGTAAGGTAAAGTACAGCTACTAGGCTGAGGAAGCATCCTTCGAAGGTTCTGACGAGCAGAGTTGGGTCAAGCAGTACGACATATATAGCAGTACGCTCCAACGGCGCGACTACGTAAAGGGTGATTTCTTTATGGCATCGGTCCCCCCTGTCCCTCTCTTATATGTTGTTATTGTGTTGTCCAAATATCGATTATGAATACTAGATTACGATTGTTATGAATATTTGTTATATTTTTTGAAGTTGTTATGTTTTTCCGGAAATAGCCACCTGCTTAAATATTCAATATGTTTGCATGTCTAATGTAGTTTCTTTTAAACTAAAATTAGGGTTATAGACAATTCCTAACCACGATCTATTCATAACCTGTTTAGTTTAACAGGCATCAATTAGTATTGGTGTCTGCCATACTAGATAAAATAACCTGCGGAACACCCTGTTTGTTAGAGTAGTCTAGGTAGGCTGAGTAGAGCGTTTATGCATGCGGTTATGGGCAAGCGGCATGATGATCCCCGAAGTGACATAGGGCCTTCATAGCTGTCTTTAGTAGTAACCGTGAGTAGGGCCGTTTACCTTGGCGATGGGGCGGTATATCAGATAACTCAGATGTGGTACACCTTTGGACTCAGAACATAGTTGCATTCCAGGCTAAGATATATCTAAAATACTCGAAGATAGGTCAATCAACATATAGGAACAATATAACATAGAATCAGAACTTTGTCTATAAACACTTTTAGGCTTAAGTAAACTTAAACCTAGTGGAGAATGGATCACCCTCTCATCAAAGTCATTGATGAAGATTGCATAACTGGATCATAAGATAGGAGTTAGGATAAAAGGCTAGTTACTACTAAGTCGTTACCACTTCCCCGGGAGTACAATAATTATTTAATAAAATCGTAGATACTTTCCAACAGACTAGCTACACGATAGGTACTCTGCCTTAGGTTCTGGCTGATTAAGTGACACCTTAGAGACTAAATGTGACAATTAGTCAATCACAGTCCTTAATTACTCATATTCAACATAGGGTAAAATAACACCTATTTAGCATATCAGTCAGAAACGCATCAGATTTTTGGCGCCGTTGTCGGGGAAATATCATAATGAATTTAGGACTCCTGATCAAAATTCTAGATACTTATGATAGGTAGCGGTAGTAACCTAGACCTTAGACCTAACACTTATTTTCTGCTAGTTAGACAATCAATTTCTGAAATACAGGATTATCACAACTAATTGATTTTACATATTATCTGAAATTAAGATACTTAGGATAATCAAATTTTAGAAAATCATTCTAAAACCATATTGAGGAAACTTAACTGCTTTCGAAAAAAAAAGAAAAAATTTTTAAAATTTAAAACCCGAAAAAATGTATTTTTCTTGCTCAATGGTAAGTTGTTCTTTTCCCTATCTCTTGTTCTTTCTTAGTTATTTTCTTAGTTGCTCTTTTTCGTGTTTTTCTATTATTTCGAAGAAATAAAAATGGAAATGAGGATAAAATATATTTTCTTCTGAGTTGTAAAATTTTGGCTTAAATGTTTATTGGGAAGAAACTCCATTTTAGAATTTTCTTAGAGTCATACCGGCTTATTAGGACGAATTATGAAATAATTATTTTTTCCTTAATAGCCAGACCTTTGAATGTTCTATTGAAAAAGGATGTTCCTTTTGTTTTGCTGATAATTGCATGAGATCTTTTAAACCAAAAGGAATTACTGCACCCATTATGGCATCACCTGATTGAAATCTGCTTTTTGAATGAATATGTGATGTAATGATGTAGTAAGAATTGTTTTAGGACAGAAACATGATAAGAAAGTTCATGTATGATAAATTCCGATCTTATCTAGTCTCTTCTAAAATAATAGGATACACTGATCACTCTAAGATATCTGTGTTCAATAAAACTGATGTTGAACCATAATTGATTAAGTTAGGTTTTATTGTTACTTGAATTTGATACATAATGAAGAGGCAAGAAAAAGGGTTAAGAATCTAGAAAGCAAACCTTTGGTCTAGATTAGGAAACCCTGAGTTAGAGGCTATTGACGAGACAGTAGTATCTGATAAATTTCTGAATGAGGATCTATTTTCATTGTTTGCTATGAGTAATGATTCTCCTCCGTGGTTTACTGATGTTACTAATTATCTAGCTGCTAATTAATCCCAAGTGATATGACTTATCAGTAAAAGAAGAAATTTTTTGCTGATTTGAAATATTACTACTGGGCAGATTTCTCTTCTATTTCAAATTTTTGCAGAGTAAAGTGATCAGAGGATGTATCTCGGAAAGCGAAGGCCACATGATTCTGAAGCATTGTAGGAAGCTATGGGAGACCAATTAACTGCTATCAACACTGTTCGGAAAGTGTTGGAAGTAGAATATTATTGACCCACCATATTCAAGGATTTTGTATCTCTGATACAATTCCTGCGATGCTTGCCAAATAACAGGTAACACTTCTTCCAGAGATCACCTGCCACAGCAAGGTATATAGAGTCTTGAAATCTTTGATATCTGGGGTATCGAATCCTTTTCTTTTTCTTCCTGTGAAAACATTTACATCATAGTAGTCGAGGAACACTTTTCAAAAAAATGGCCTGAACCACAGGCATTACCTACTAATGATGTTAAAGTCATGTGCAGATTCTATGAGAAGTTGTTTTCCAGATGCAGAGTGCCAATGTCTTAGGAAGAAACGTTCAGTCTGTGTATCAAATTTGTAAAGTCTGCCAAGTACCACACTTTAGCAAGGATTGCTATGGGAATGGAATACTGACCATTCCAAAAGAGGTAGGAGTAGGTTACTGCAGAATGCTACTCCAATGGGAAATGCATACAATCCCAACTAGAGGAATCGTACGGGATTTAGCTGAGGAATAATTCGAAAGCTGGAAACTTTCAGGAGATACCACCACAGCAAAACCCCTACCCGCAGAATCAACAGATGAGATACTGACAACAATTAAAGCCAGACTAGTGCAAGCAAGTGATCTACCAAGTGGTATCGAACGGTCGAAGGATATAGAGGAATTTGGCATTGTATCAGGAGCATAGCAATGGAGGAGCTTGCATCCACTGCATACAATCAGCTGTGAGAAACCTCCCCGAGGAAGTTTCAAATACTTGGGCCCAGATCTACGCCACTGGAGCCTCCTACCACCACGGCTTCGCCAAAGCTTCAGGTATCTTTTCTGCCATTCGAAAATTGCATGCAATACCTTCACTGGCATTGGCAGGTAGGCACACCAATCCAAAGAAGTCTCAGTCTTAGACACGTTCCTTCTGGACACGTTCCTTCGATTACGAGAAACTTTGCAAATGATTCGAGGAATCAATCCTTGGGCCTCGAGTCATTCATCAAATGGATAGGCCACTACCTGGAGCTCGACATTGAAGGATCGGAGCTGACGTCATCTGTTCCAATATCTAGAGCTTGCAGAGTCAAGAACACCTCAGCAATAGCACATGGCTAAGGGCAAGAGCCAATTGACAGATCAGAGAAGACCCTTCTGCTCGCGACATGAAGGGAGTTTTTCTAATCCTCATATTCCTTTTATTTTATTTGTTTTGTGTTATGTTTTGCTATCCTTCTTGTTTTGTTGCCTTATTTTCTCTCTTACCCTTAGTTAGTCGAATAAGTGTGGGGTAAGAGTTCTCTGTCTTGTTCTTGAGTTCTTTGTTTTATTTTTGTTCTTGTTTTCAAATAAGTGTGGGGTAGTTTAGGTATGCATGAACACTGAGGACAGTGTCAGACTTAAGTGTGGGGTAGCAGTGCATGGTGCACTGTAGTAGTTTGAGAAAAACAAATTTGCATGATTTTGCTTTTAGTAGTTTGAGAAAAAAAATTTTGCATGATTTTGCTTATTTTCCCCGTATTTTCACACCCTTCCAAAATTTTTCAAAATTTTTCATTCTTTCAGACTTCTAAATGCAGTATGATTGGTTAAACATTGCTTATGTCTATGATATGTAGGTAGAATGTTATGATTAGTAGGAGATGATTTATGACTATTTTGAACTTATTGATTAGGAATAGGGAATTCCTAATAACTGAGCACAACTTAGTCTGGGTTAGAGACCTCAACCAATTACCTTTTCGAGACTTACCTAGATAAAATTAGACCAGTTATGGATGTATACAATTAGAGTGACTAGATGAGACCTGAGGCTAAAAGTGAAAAGAAACAAAGAGATTAATTAAATAAGGGTAGTTTGCCAGCCGGCCTTCGCTACTCGAGCACCACTCCTTCGGGAAACTTAAAGCCTAATGCCCTAAGGTCGTGTAGGTCTGGGAGTCATCGGAGGAGTGGGACTCGCTACATGGGTATAGTGTAGTTGAGGTGTTTTAAGCAGACTCAAAATACCCTGAATCTATAAGAAAAAATCAATAAGTGCTAAATCATTAAAATCTGATACCAAGGCTCAGAACTCAGAAGGTTGTGTGTCAGTATGTCTAGCGATGGGTCGAAGTATATCTGGTAACAGTCAAGATGAGAGTTTATTGTGTTGACTATCTGGTTCTAGACTAGTACACACACTACACATCAGGAAAACCTTGTGACTAAGAAAAAGAGCTCAACCTAGTTGTTAAGTTGTTTTCTGCTTGATCATAACAATCTTACTAGAGACATTTGAGACCTTGTCATAGCAACCTAACCGTCAGACCTGTGTTAAGAATTGTCAGAATAATTTTTGGAATAAAAACATGACTAGGAATTTAAGTGACTACACATATGATTTAGAATCACTAACTTCAGGTAGATTTTGCTTGAGGACAAGCAAAGAGCTAAGTGTGGGGTTATCTGATATGCATAAATCATATCACTTTTTTAGCATGTTTTTAGGCATAATTTAGGGTGAAATTGATAGGAAATTGGTCTTAATTGATTGTTATTTACTCAATTTCACAATTTTTATGATTTCGGAAGTGTCAGGTGAAAAGTAGACGAAAATAGCAAATTTTTGGGTAAAAATGCAATTTTTGGAAATGCTGACATGGTCAACGGGTCAGGACGGGCGTCCCGACCCAGTCAAAGCACCAGGACGGGCGTCCCGAAGCACCAGAAGTTGTCCCACATCGAAAGTTTTGGAGATTTTCATTCCAGAAAGCTGCTATAAATACCCCAGGCCTCCAAGAGTTGAAATCATCCCTCTCCACTCGATCTGAGTCATTCAGTGGTTTCCAGTGTACAATTCTCTAGTACACAACTCACTCAGAGACTCAGATTTCAGTAGAAGTTTTCTTTCTTTCCTTTTTGTGTTTCGTTTTTCTTAGTTTCTGAGAATTAGTCTCAAATCCTAGGGTTTGATAGATAGGTTCATTTCTCGTATTCATAGAATACCCGGAATTTCGTTAGGAGATCCTAAGAGGGCTCTAGGCGTTCGAAGAGTCAGTCCACAGGTCTGGGCTTAAGCCCAGGACGTAAGGTAAAGTCCAGCTACTAGGCTGAGGAAGCGTCCTCCGAAGGTTCTGACGAGCAGAGTCGGGTCAAGCAGTACGACATATATAGCAGTACGCTCCAACGGCGCGACTACGTAAAGGGTGATTTCTTTATGGCATCGGTCCCTCCTGTCCCTCTCTTATATGTTGTTATTGTGTTGTCCAAATATCGATTATGAATACTAGATTACGATTGTTATGAATATTTGTTATATTTGTTGAAGTTGTTATGTTTTTCCGGAAATAGCCACCTGCTTAAATATTCATTATGTCTGCATGTCTAATGTAGTTTCTTTTAAACTAAAATTAGGGTTATAGACAATTCCTAACCACGATCTATTCATAACCTGTTTAGTTTAACAGACATCAATTAGTATTGGTGTCTGCCATACTAGATAAAATAACATGCGGAACACCCTGTTTGTTAGAGTAGTCTAGGTAGGCTGAGTAGAGCGTTTATGCCTGCGGTTATGGGCAAGCGGCATGATGATCCCCAAAGTGACATAGGGCCTTCATAGCTGTCTTTAGTAGTAACCGTGAGTAGGGCCGTTTACCTTGGCGATGGGGCGGTATATCAGATTACTCAGATGTGGTACACCTTTGGACTCAGAACATAGTTGCATTCCAAGCTAAGATATATCTAAAATACTCGAAGATAGGTCAATCAACATATAGGAACAATATAACATAGAATCAGAACTTTGTCTATAAACACTTTTAGGCTTAAGTAAACTTAAACCTAGTGGAGAATGGATCACCCTCTCATCAAAGTCATTGATGAAGATTGCATAACTGGATCATAAGATAGGAGTTAGGATAAAAGGCTAGTTACTACTAAGCCGTTACCACTTCCCCGGGAGTACGATAATTATTTAATAAAATCGTAGATACTTTCCAACAGACTAGCTACACGATAGGTACTCTGCCTTAGGTTCTGGCTGATTAAGTGACACCTTAGAGACTAAATGTGACAATTAGTCAATCACAGTCCTTAATTACTCATAATCAACATAGGGTAAAATAACACCTATTTAGCATATCAGTCGGAAACGCATCAACATCAAACTAAAATGAAAATGTTTTTCATTAAGAAACAAACATACAAATTGTCATAACATCCTTTCAAAATTACATTTGTACAAGTCATACTACAGATCCCTCACATCTGCTACCCTCCTTTCCTCCTCCCCTTTACATTCTCCTAAAACCCCATCCACCGAATCTCCTCCTTCTATAGGTTATGTTTCGGCCTTCTCTTCACCTCCTTCTTCATCTCCACCTCCTTCTTCTTCCCCAGCGCTCGTTAGTTCTTCCAAATTAAATGGGCCTCCTTTCCAGGGATACACGTTACCTTTTGAAGTGGTTGCTAAAGCTTGGAAACGTTTTGGCCGCTCGAAGGATGGATCAGTTCCTCACAAGTGATCCCCTAAGAGGGCTAGAGCATCCCCAGCAATCGGTGTTGCAACTCGGGAAAACAATTTGTAACATCGTTGATCTTTGAAGAACGAAGTTACAACTGCCTTTTCCATGGCAGTATTGATGAAACCCTCTGGGGTTTCATACCGATCATGAAGCCTAATGGCTTCCTCCTCCCACTTCCTCCTAGCTTCCTCCAGTTCCCCAGCTCAAAGCTTTTCATGTTGCACCTCCCGCTTCATCTCTTCCAATTCCATCTCTTTTTCCTGCAGCCTTGCTTCGGTTGCCCGCAGTTTCTCTTCCATCATCCCCTTCCCAACCAAGGCATCCTCCACCGCTTTCAGCACTTCGTTCTTTTCAGATTCCATAAACTCATAGTGATAATGAGTTAACCGGAACCTTTCCAAGATTTAAATTTCAAAGAATAACCCCTACACATATAACCAGTTGTTAGTATACAAATGCACACCATGCTATGTTATTTTATTGTTATTATAGTAATTTTACAACACATTATCAGCACAAGTTTGCTATTCGGGAAAGAATTTATTTTGTATTATTTTATATCATGCTATGTTTTTATCTATCATGTTAAATATCTCAAAAATTGAATTTGATGTTTTTGATATTTATTGAAAGAATTTGTCATGGATACTAGATGCTAAAATTCATCTTTATGCTATGAGTCTCGAAGATATCGTAAAATAATAAAATATTGCATCAATGCAAGATAAGGCTAAGGCGATAATATTCTTTTGTCATCATCTTCATAAAGGATGAAAGTTCAAATATGTAATCATAAAAGATACACTTGTTCTTTGAAAAATATCTAAAAAACAAGGTATGATTGGAAAAAAAGAAAAAAACTATTATTCTTCCAAAAATTTATTATAAATGACTACATTTGCATTTGCAAGATTTTAAATATATTAGTGACTATAACACCACTATATTTCATATAAGTTTTAAATTAAAATTATGAGGAGAAGATGTAAATAAAAATGATATGTTCTAGAAAAGTTTGTCTACTATTCATGCCTCAAATGTTGTTATGTGGCAGCTGAGAAAAAAGATTCTATAAAATATGCACAATTAATCTCATGTTTTTTTGTGGCTAAACAAAAAAATGAGTTATTGTTAAAAAACATTCATGAAGCTCATCCCACTGGTTCCATTTTATTCCTTCAAGTGAATGTGACTATGATAAATAATAATGGAAGAGGACGAGGACATAGTTACGCTCAAGGCTGTGGATGGAGATATGGTTGTGGTTGTAATAATAAATATGTGTCTACTTATCGGTGCAACAGACCCTTAGCTCTAGAAGTTGAATAATAAAAGAAAAAAAAGACACAAGTGGACAAAAAAGTTGTCAAAAAATATAAAACAATTCATGTTTTTTTTAATGAAAGGACATTGGTCACATACTTGTCGCACTACAAAATACTTTGTTGATCTTTATCAAATCTTAGTAAAAAAAAAGATGTGAAAACAAATTTTGCAAGTTTCTTTGATAATTTCGACAATGATCTTATTGATACTTGTGTTAGATTTATATATTCGTCCTATAAAATGAATCATAATAATTATATTCTCTTACTAAATTAATGAATAAAATTAAATGGTGCATAATATAATATTTATATAATAAATGATATAAAAAATTAAATATAACATGCAATGTATCTATTATAAAAACACAATGTGTAATACATATATATCATATAAAATATATAGTATATATACTAAATTAATGAAATTGATTTTGTTTTATATATATGTGCATTCAGTATGTGCATGTAGTGTTCATTTCCTAGTAATCTCTAGTGTGAAATTTGAGTGCAAACTCATTATACCATCCCAACTTAGCATGTTTGTATTATAAAAAACATTTAATACAATTTTGCTAATTATTATTATTATTATTATTATTTCTTGTGTCTCTTAAATCTTATTATTTTATTTTTAAAATATAATATTTTTACTTTTACTTTTTTAAATATGGATGAAAAATATATATTTTTGTTGATAATGTGTTTCACAATATTCATAAAAATAAAAAATATTTCATTGCATTAAATATAAATAATGAAATAAAATTAAATTCAAACAATGCTTTATTTTCATTTAAGTCTTAAAAAAATTATTAAGCTTTAAAGATATTTATTTTAACAAATACGAGATGGAGACTGTACACGAAAGAAATAATTAGTACATTCATATTAAAATTATTGTGAGATACCACATCTCACATCAAATGTTATAGCGAATGTGTAATTGTATATATGAATGGACCTAGGTACTCATAGTAAGCTCGATGAATCCCTTTTGGTGTAGTAAGGGTAATACCAAGTAGTGGACTATTAGGTGCTACTAAGCACATAGTCGCGAAGAGAGTTTGCAAGTCCTGGACATGACACAATGTTTCAAGTATGAAAATCATATAAGAAATTATTCAAAGTGAATAAGTTACGAACACAATTTCTAGATTATACAATTAAATGAATTTTCATCTTCAACTTTCAATGATTATTGCAAGTCAATTGGTACTAATGTTCATACACAAAATGAGTTACGTGAATCATTTATTGAAAGACTTCAATTGATAGTTAGACCTATGCTTATGAGAACTAAGTTACCCGTTTTAGCTTTGAACCATACAATTGCATATACTAGCACTTGTACATGTTAGACCAATAAGTTATTATAAATATTCCTCATTGCAATTAGCTTATAGTCAGGAGCCAGATATTTTCTATCTAAAAATTTTTAGACGTGCATTATATGTCCTATAACTTCGATATAAAACACAAAAAAGTAGGTCCTCAAAAAAAATTATGAATAAATGTTGAGTTTGATTCTCCTATTATAAGATATATTAAACCTATAATGGGAGACCTTTACATGGCACAATTTTCTAATTATCTTTTTGATGAATCAATATTCCTTATATTAAGGGGAGAAAAAGAAAATCAAATTGATAAAAAATATTACATGAAATACTATTAAACATCTTGATACTTGTTCAAATCAATGTGAATTTGAAGTTCGAAAGATAATCCACTAGCAAAGTATAATAAATAACATGTCAAATATATTTACCAATCTAAAGAGTGACTAAGTCATAGATACCAACTACAAATGCTCATGTATAGATTTACGTCCTAGTAGGACAATCAATAAATGAAATAGCAAATGAGTCAATAGAATGCTAGAAGCGTGGTAAACTAATTAGTTCTAAGATATAAATACCTGTAAATGGAAGGGAGCAACGTTAATAAGCAACCCAAACTTATAGAAATAATTACTACTTCGGAAGAGTCAAGTGACATAATAAATAAAATAACTTCAAAAGAAGTTTATGTACCTAATGATACAAAAACAAATATTGAAAATGATGAGATCTTAATAAATTATGTTTCAATGGGAAAACAATTGAACTGAAAAGAAATAACTATCGATAAATTTTTGTATATAATATAGTGTCGGCTATTATGGATGAAAATGATTATAATTAGCCTACATCTATTGATAAATGTTGACATAGGAGTGTTTGGCTGAAATGGAAAGATGCAATTCAAGTAGAGGTAAACACCTGAAGATGTCAAACTTGTAGGGTATAAATGAGTATTTGAGCGAAAAAGAAATGAGAAAAATAAAATTGTAAGATATAAAGCATGCCTTGTTTCACAAGGGTTTTCTCAAATTCCTAGAAATGACTATGAGGCCACACATTCTTTTGTGGTAGATGCAATTACTTTTTGTTACATCCTTAATCTGATAGCTAATGAGAAACTTGATATGCATCTTATGATAGAATAAAATACAAATGTATTCTGTATGTTCCTTAGCCTAATCCCATAAAACCAGTATGTCAGATTACTAAGAACAATAAAAACTGAATTGCGGAAGCTTACCTGATTTAATCATGTGTCACTAACATAGTCTTTAAGAATCCAAGAAAGCACTTTCTTCTTAACCTGTCAAAAGCAGATCATGGTCTTCCAAAAGATCTATCAGAGTTAAAGTTCTATTCTACTGACGGGATATAGAATAGACACTCTCAATAAACTCTCGGTGACCATAACCAATATATTACAATAGTAATATTCCTAACCAACCTATCATAGTCTAAGAATATGGTATCTATATATGTGGATCCATACTTATTCTTGATGCATATTAATCTAATAAACTACACATAATTGACACATAAGCCCACATAATTTATTAAAATAAATCCAACAATCTCCCACTTGGGCTTAATGTGTCTAAAAATTATGTATCGTTAATTTTTATGAGTACTCAATATTTTGCTATCATTATTGTATGCATCCTTAACTAATCCAGTTCATCAATTATATCAACATAGAACCAAAGAGGCATTCATTACAATATCGTAACTAAACCCAACAATGATCACATACATCAACACAACTGAATGACATGGATCAAGTATGGTATGTAGCATGAAAATTACATGCAATGTGATCTCCACATGCCAATTTTCAACTGGTCCCTTCCTTATTCTTTAATGAGATCATATTGAATATGAATAGAGTGTAAATAAAACTTTACTTAATACTTTAATACTGCAGTAATAAATACCAAATCTATAATGCATGTGTCTATAGTTATAATACAAATTCCCACTGAACTAATATATCATATCAATAAATTATATAACACTCATACGAATAACATACTCATATAAGACTTTGGACATCTGATTTTAATCAATGGATCCACAATCATAGAGTTTGTCTCAATATGTTCTATAGACATCAAACCACTCTAAAATTATATTAGAATATAGCAAAACCAAATTATTGTCACATAATAACTTTAATGCTCTTTAGACATTATCCAAAATTCTCAATTTAGTGACAAATTCCTTATCTATATTTCATGAATGGATGCATGATAATATGTTATACTTAATTACCATACGTTTTGCTACAAAAAAAAACAGCTCCGCGCTTTGCTACAAAAAAGAGTTCCGCACTTTGCTACAAAAAAAGAGCTTCGGACTTTACTACAAAAAAAGAGCTTCGGACTTTACTACAAAAAAAGAGCTTCGGACTTTACTACAAAAAATAGCTTCCGCTTTGGTACAAAAAGATAATTCAGCGCTTTGATACAAAAAAATAGTTTCGCGCTTTGCTACAAAAAAACACCTTCGGACTTTGCTACAAAAAACAGTTCCGGACTTTGTTACAAAAAAATAGATACGAGCTTTGCTAAAAAAACAACTTCGGGCTTTGCTACAAAACAATAGCTTCACGCTTTGCTACAAAAAATGTTTCGCACTTTGTTACAAAAAAATATTTCTCGTTCTGATACAAAAAAACAGCTCTGGGCTTTGGTACAAAAAAAATAGCTTTGCGCATTGTTACAAAAAAGCTTCGCGCTTTGCTACAAAAAAAACTCCACGCTTTGCTACAAAAAAATAGCTTCGCGTTTTGTTACTAAAAATAGCTCTGCATTTTGTTACGAAAAAAATAGCACTGCGCTTTACTACAAAAAAATAACTCTAAGCTTTGCTAAAAAAAACATCTCTGGACTTTGCCAAAAAAAACACCTCCCGACTTTGCAAAAAAAAAAGAAAAAAAGCTTTGCGCTTTACTACAAAAAGAACAATTTCGTGCTTTATTACAAAAAAAAACAGTTGCGCGTTTAGCTAAAAAGTAGTTCCATGCTATTCTACAAAAAAACAGCTTCGAGCTTTGCTACAAAAAAATAACTCTTTGTTTCGCTACAAAAAATAGTTCTACGCTTTGCAACAAAAAAAACTCTTAGTGCGCTTTGCTAGTAAAAAAAAAAGCTATGTGTGCTTTGCTAAAAAAAACAGCTATGAGCTTTGCTAAAAAAATAGCTTCGTGCTTGCTACAAAAACAGTTCCGAACTTTGCTACAAACAAAAATGTTTCATGCTTTGCTACAAAAAAAAAGTGCTTTGGGATTTGCTACAAAAAAGACTCCATGTTTTGCTACTAGAAAATACCTTCCTCTTTGGTACGAAAAGATAATTCAGCACTTTGTTACAAGAAAACAGCTACGAGCTTTGCTAAAAAATAGTTCCGTGCTTAGCTACAAAAAAAACAACTCTGCGCTTTGTTACAAAAAAAATGTTTCGCGCTTTGTTACACTAAAACAACTCTTTGTTTTGCTACAAAAAATAGTTTTGCACTTTGCTACAAAAAACCATTTGTGCGCTTTGCTAGTAAAAAATCTCTATGTGTTTTGTTAAAAAAGCAACTATGACATTTGATTAAAAAAATAGCTTCAGGCTTTGCTGAAAAAACAGCTTCGGGCTTGCTACAAAAAACAGCTCCGCACTTTCTTTAAAAAAAATATTTCGCACTCTGTTACAAAAAAATCGTTCTGGACATTGTTAAAAAACATATTTTGCTCTTTGTTACAAAAAAAATAATAACAAAAAATAACTCTGCGCTTTGCTAAAAAAACAACTCCGGGCTTTGCTAAAAAAAACACATCCCGGCTTTACTACAAAAAAAACAGTTATGCGCTTTGATACAAAAAAAAAAACTCTGCACTTTACTACAAAACAAATAACTTAGCGCATTGCAAGAAAAAAATAACACTATGCGCTTTGCTAAAAGAAACAACTACGAGCTTTACTAAAACAATAGCTCTTGGCTATGCTAAAAAAATAGCTTCAGGTTTTGCTAAAAAATTTAGCTTCGCACTTTAATACAAAAAAATATTTTGTGCTTTGCTACAAAAAAATAGCTCCGCACTTTACTATAAAAAAAATAACTCTACGCTTTGTTACAAAAAAATATGTTACAAAACAATTTCGGCCTTTGTTACAAAAAAAAATTGTTTCGCGCTTTATTACAAAAACAAATGTTTTATGCTTTGCTAAAAAACCAGCTTCGTGCTTTGTTACAAAAAATAGTTCTGCACTTTGTTACAAAAAAATAACTCAGCGTTTTGCTACAAAAACAATTACCACGCATTACTAAAAAAAATAGGTACAGGCTTTGATAAAAAAAACACCTCCCAGCTTTGCTACAAATAAAAATAGTTATGAGCTTTGCTAAAAAAAAAAGCTCCGCGCTTTGCTACAAAAAGAACAACTTCGCGCTTTGCTACAAAAAGAACAACTTTGTGATTTGCTACAAAAAAAAATAGTTCCGCACTTTGCTACAAAAAAACATATTCCACGCTTTGCTACAAAAAAACAACTTCGGGCTTTGCTAAAAAAAAAACTTTGCTTTGCTACAAAAAATAGTTTCGTGCTATGCAAAAAAAAACCTTTGTGCGTTTGCTAGTAAAAAAAGCTCTGTGCGCTTTGCTAAAAAAAAGCTTCGTGCTTTGCTACAATAAATTAGTTTCTCGCTTTGCTAAAAATAATATTTTTTTGTTTTGCTACAAAAAATGTTTTGTACTTTGTTACGAAAAAAATAGTTTTGCACTATGCTACAAAAAAAAACAGCTTTAGCCTGTGCTACAATAAAAAAAACTCCTTGTTTTGCAACAAAACAATAGTTCCACACTTTGCAATAAAAAAACCCTTTGTGCACTTTGCTAGTAATAAAAACTTCTATGCACTTTGTTAAAAAGAACAGCTATGAGCTTTGCTAAAAACATAGCTCAAGACTATGCTAAAAAAATAGCATCGGGCTTGCAACCAAAAATAGCTCTGCGCTTTGTTACAAAAAATAGCTTTGGGCTTTTTACGAAAAAAATGTTTCGCGCTTTGTTAAAAAAAGGCTTTGCTACAAAAAAGTAGTTATGCTCTTGGATACAAAAAAAAAAGCTTCGTGCCTTGCTACAAAAAAATAGATCCGTGCTTTGCTACCTAAAATAAATCCTCATTTTGTTACAAAACAAATTCCCTGGTTTGCTACAAAAACAATTCCCTGGTTTGCTACAAAAAAATAGCTCCCCGCTTTGCTACAAAAATAGCTCCGCACTTTGTTACAAAAAATAACTTTGCATTTTGCTACAAAAATAACTCCGCACTATTCTAAAAAAAACAACTCCGAGCTTTGTGAAAAAACACATCCCGATTTTGCTACAAAAAAAAATAGTTATACGCTTTGATACAAAAAGAAAGCTATGCACTTTACTACAAAAAAAAACTTCGCGCTTTGCTAAAAAAAACAGCTCTATAGTCTTTGGTAAAAAAAACTACGAGCTTTGCTAAAAAGATAGCTCTAGGCTTTGCTAAAAAAAATAGCTTCGGGCTTTGCTAAAAAAACAGCTCCTCACTTTTCTACAAAATAAAATGTTTCGCACTCTATTACAAAAAAATGTTTTGCGCTTTGCTACAAAAAACAGCTCTAGGCTTTGTTACAAAAAATTTAGCTCTGCGCTTTGTTACAAAAAAGCTACGCTCTTTGCTAGAAAAAAACATTTTGTGTGTTTTGCTAAAAAACTTAGCTACAAGCTTTGCTAAAAAAACATCTCCAGGCTTTGCCAAAAAATAGCTTTTGGCTTTGCTACAAAAAAAAAGCTCCGCACTTTGCTAAAGAAACAGTTCTAGGCTTTGTTACAAAAAACAAATATTTCGCGCTTTGTTATAAAAAAAAATGTTTCGCACTTTCTTACAAAAAAAATGTTTTGCGCTTTGCAACAAAAAAACAGCTCTGACTTTATTACAAAAAAAATAGCTCCGCACTTTGTTAAAAAAAAAAGTTGCGCCCTTTGCTACAAAAAAAAAAGTTGCGTGCTTTGCTACAAAAAAACAGCTCTGCCCTTTGTTACAAAAAATAGCTCCATACTTTGTTGCAAAAAATAACGAATAATTGGTGAGTTTGGTCTCAAACAAATTTATGTTTGATAAGGTTAGTCCCAAAATAATTTTTTAACTTTTAAAGTCTCAAACTTTTTTATTAGAGAAAAATAAGATTTCTTTTGACGAATTTTGTCAAAAACCTAAAAATTTAACAGTTGTATTATTTAATTAATTAAAGAAAGAGTAAAAATATTATTATAATAAAAGAAATAAAAAAACACGGAAGAAGATGAAACGAGGAAGGAAGAAAAAATAAGAAAAAGAGATTTGAGGAATTTAAAATTTTAAGTTTGTAATTTTGAAAATTAAGGATAAAAAAATTATTATGTTGTAAAATTAAAAAATTAAAATTAATTTGATTATGAAGAAAAAAAAGGAAAAAAAATAGAAGAAGAAGAAGAAACAAAAGAGTAACATGATGAGAATTTTAGAAAAATTTGAACTAGAATTTCAAGTCAAGCAATATGAAAATCGAATATTTTTTGTATATAAATAAAGGAAGTCAAGAATAATAAAAACAAAGAAACAAGAAAGAGAAATTTGGAAAATTTTAAAATGAAGATTCAATTCAAACATTATATATATATATATATATATATATATATATATATATATATATATCAATGAAGTCAATAATAATGAACGAAATAGAAAAGGGGAATTTGCATAAAGTTAAACTTAAATTTCAATTAAAACAATATGAAATCAAATCTTCTGTATGTATTTCAAGAAAGTCAATTGAGTGAAAAATTATTTAAGAAAAAAAGAAAAAGCCTAAATAAGTTAAATGCCAAATGACAAGAATGAGTAAATGGTTGACGAATTTATTAGAGATTTAACATCACCATCATTGTCTTCTTTTGTTTTCAAACAAAGTATTTTTAATTTTATTTATTTCAATTGTTTAATCGTAATTTTTTAGAACTACAAATCTAAGGTTTTAAATACCTCAAATTTCTCTTTCTTGTTTTTTCTTCCTTCCTCGTTTCATCTTCTTCTGTATTTTTTTCTTTCTTTTATTATAATGACATTTTTACCCATTTCTTTAATTAACTAAATAATACAACAATTAGTTTTTTAAGGGTTTTTGATGGAATTCGGTTAAATGGACCTTATTTTTCTATAATAAAAAAGTTTAGGACTTTAAAAGTTAAAAAAATATTTTAGGACTAAGCTTGACAAACATAAATTTGTTTGGGACTAAACTCACCAATTATTCAAAAAATAACTATCGCTTTGCTACAAAAAAATAACTTTGTGCTTTGTTAAAAATAAACAAATTTCGGCTTTGCTAAAAAAATAGTTCTACGCTTTGCTTAAAAAAATAGCTCCGTGCTTTGCTATAAAAAGAATAGCTTCGTGCTTTGATAGAGAAAATAGCTTAGCGCTTAGCTAAAAAAAACAGTTCCGCGCTTTACTACATAAAGACATCTCCGCGCTTTGCTACAGAAATAGCTCCGCACTTTCTTAAAAAAAATAACTCTAAGCTTTGCTACAAAAAAATAACTCTGCGCTTTGCTAAAAAAAAGACCTTTTCGCGCTTTGCTACAAAGAAAGAGCTTTGCGCTTTGCTACAAAAAAAGTGTTTCGGGCTTTGCTACAAAAACAAAACTCTGCACTTTACTACAAAACATCTCCGCGTTTTGCTACAAAAAACAACTCCGCACTTTGTTAAAAAAAATAACTCTGCGCTTTGCTAAAAATAATAACTCTGCGCTTTACTAAAAAAAATAGCTCTATGCTATGCTAAAATAAAAACCTCCCGACTTTGCTAAAAACAATTCTGCACTTTGCTAAAACAATAGTTCTGCGCTTTGCTACAAAAAGAACAGCTTCGCGCTTAGCTAAAAAAACAATTTCGTGCTTTGCTACAAAACATAGCTCTGCACTTTGTTACAAAAAAATAACTCCGCGCTTTGTTAAAAAAATAGCTCTAGGCTTTGCTAAAAAAACACATCCCGACTTTGCTACAAAAAAAATAGCTATGCGCTTTGCAAAAAAATGCAGCTTCGTGCTTTGCTACAAAAAGAATAGCTTCGAGCTTTACTAGAAAAAAGCAGCTCTTATCTCTTTGCTAAAAAATAGCTACGAGCTTTGCTAAAAAAACAGCTTCAAGCTTTGCTAAAAAATAACTTTGGGCTTTGCTACAAAAAAATAGTTTTGCACTTTGCTACAAAAAAATGTTTCGCGCTTTGTTACAAAAAAACATTTTGCGCTTTGTTACAAAAAAAACAGATCTGGGCTTTGGTAAAAAAAAATAGCTCCGCGCTTTGTTACAAAAAAAGTTCTGCGCTTTGCTAAAAAAAACTCTGTGCTTTTCTACAAAAAAGTAGCTCCGCACTTTGTTACAAAAAAAATAACACTGTGCTTTGCTACAAAAAAATAATTTCACGCTTTGATAAAAAAATAGCTCCGAGTTTTGCTAAAAAAACACATCCCAACTTTGCTACAAAAAAAAAAGTTATGTGCTTTGCTACAAAAAGAAGAGCTTTGCGCCTTGCTAGAAAAAAATAGCTCTATGCACTTTGGTAAAAAAATAGCTACGAGCTTTGCTAAAAAAACAGTTCGGCACATTGCTACAAAAAAAATGTTTTGCACTTTGTTACAAAATAAAACAAATCTGGGCTTTGTTACAAAAAAATGTTTCGCGCTTTGTTACAAAAAAAGTTTCACACTTTGCTACAAAAAAAAGTTGTGCGCTTTGCTACAAAAAAATAACTCTGCGCTTTGCTACAAAAAGAACAACTTTGTGCTTTGATAGAAAAAAACAACTTTGCGCGTAGCTTAAAAAAACAGTTCCACGCTTTGCTACAAAAAAAACTCTTTGCTTTGCTACAAAAAATAGTTTCATACTTTGCTACAAAAAAACACTTTTGTTCGCTTTGCTAGTAAAAAAGAGTTTTGTGCGCTTTGCTAAAAAAACTTCACGCTTTGCTACAAAAAAAGTTCCGCACTTTGCTACGAAAAATAGTTCTGCACTTTGCTGCAAAAGAATAATTCTGCACTTTGCTGCAAAAAAATAGCTCCGCATTTTGCTAAAAAACAAGTTTCAGGCTTTGCTAAAAAAATAGCTCTGGGCTTTGCTACAAAAAACTAGTTTTGGGCTTTGCTAAAACAAAACAGCTCCACGCTTTGTTACAAAAAAATAACTCTACGTCTCGCTACAAAAAAATAATTTCGTCCCTTTGCTTAAAAAAACAGTTCCGGGTTTTGCTACAAAAAAAAATCAGCTCCGACTTTGCTACATAAAAATAGCTTCGACTTTGCTACAAAAAAATAGCTCTGGCTTTACTACAAAAAAACAGCTCCGTCTTTGCAACAAAAAAAATCCGACTTTGCTACAAGAAAAAAAAAGTCTAGTTTTGCTTAAAAAAAACTTCAAGTACAAGTTCAATTTCCATAACTTCAGATAACTATATACATAATGGATATATTTATTGACTTATTTTCTTCATTTTTTACACTCCATTATTTTATTATTACTATTATTTTTCTATAATTTTCACCAGTTGTTGTTGGTAATAAGTAGCATTAAGTAAATCTTAAGAGTTAGGATAGCTTTCTAGATTTGTGCCTTTTTTAATATTATATTCTAAGTATAATAAGGATTTAATATATTGATTTAGAAAATGATTTATGTTATATATCCCTTAAACCTAAGGGTAGATTAAGAAAATCATATCACAAATGTATTATTTATTCAATCCAAAATAAAAATTAGAATCTAATTATAATTCTATGTTTTATTCTCAACTTTAAAGGTAAAATTTAAAAAACATTATATTTAAAAATATATTTTTTATCATATTAAAAAAAGATTTAAAATTTAATTATAATTTTAATTCCTAAATTATAAATAACTCTCTCTTTTTTGTGGAGAGAAGAGGTAAGTTCAAAAGATCTGAAAAAAAATGATTTGAAAATTTTCTAATCCAAGAACATCATTTTATAAACATGTAAATTAAAAGTCCTACTATAAATTTCTTTTTTATAAAAAAAATTAAATTAAAATTAAAAATTCAACTTAATTACAATTATACGTGAAAATGAATAACAAAGAAAAATATGTGTGCAAATTTAAATTTGTTATTATTATTATTTTAATTTTTATATCTGTTTACGTCTAAATGAGCAAATTTACTGTTATTTATAATTATAAATTAAGTTTTTATTCTTTTAATTAAAATTTTATTTATTTATCTTTATATATATATATATATATATATATATATACAAATAAGATAAATATTAATTAACTAATAGTTATTTTTAGTTAAAATTTTGAAATATTATTTATTATCAGTATATTATTAAAAAAAATTATTATTCATTTATTGTGCACTCGTCTTAAACTTGATAAATAAATATATAAATTTAATCAAATTTAAATAGCTATATTGTTATAAATATATTTATTAGGTGAATGTCCATTGATATATGTTGTATCTCCTATATTTATATTCTTATTTTCTCTAGGGTTGTATTTTTACTATATTTATAGTTTTATCCTTATAAACAGAGAGTTTCATAGAATGATTGGGTACAAGTTTTGTACTAAAGATATATTAATAAAATGCTCTCTATTCTTTCTCTCTATATTGTCTTTCTCTTCTCCTTATTTTAGTAATTTCATAGCACGTTATCAGAACGAGTCTCTAACACAAGGACACAAGTCTCTACTACAAAAGTAACACTTTTACATATCAAGATTATAATCAAGAACCAAAAATTCAAGATCTTTAAACATATCAAGAATATTAAAATTTAAGATCTCTAAAGGTTTGATTTTGCAAACTGTTTAATTCATAATTTGTAATGATTAATATTTTATCCTCACTTTATATTATGCATATTACAATTTATTTATTTAATAATTTTTTAAATGTTATTTTAATTTCCCGTATGTTCAAATTAATAGGTTAACATGTCATTCATATTATGATTAAATGTTTATTCTTTGCATCATACATATATTATGTTATGACAATTATTGCAATTCATATTGATAACATTGATAACAATTATGGATACAATTTTTTATTTTGGATTTAAGTGATCTTAAAGAAATATGAGGTTTTATTAATTTTTGATTAATAATTCTATTTTAGTGGTGTAATTAAAATTATTGATATATTTTTAGAATTTTGTTAAGGACTTAAATTATTGTTCTTGAAATCTCATTATGGGTTGGAAATTATTGTTGTTCTTGAAACATTGTTGGAATTGAAATTGTTGTTTGGTTCTTGAAATTTATTTTAATATTTGAATATATGATACTTATTTATTTTAATAAAATAATTTATTTCTTCTTAGTATTTTATAAATCCAATACTTTAAGGTGACAATTATATATTCGTTTTAATTATGAAGAATTTATAATTATTTTGTTAATATCATTTTTGCGATGAGAAGGTGTATTTGACCTGAAATCACACATCGCTCGATCATGGACCGTTTATTAACCATTGGGATTGAAGCCCTTTACTCAATGATGTGTTTTAAAATATCTAAAATACATGTTATTATCGGAAATACATTTGAACAATAAACCAGAAGTTTATTGAAATACGTATATATAAGACATTTTATATTTTATGATTTTAATACACATCGAATAGATTATCTTGTGAATACTTATTAATGAACTACAACTTGAAGTTTGTGATAGACGCATCTGGTAGATGGTCTTATAAACATTTATTAGTAACTCACAACTTGAAGTTTGTGAGATTATTGCTCAAATAATTTGATTATGAGCAATAATATATTGGATAATATTGTGAGGACTATTGGCATAAGTGTATTGTCTAATTGATTGTGGAACTACGCACATCACACTTGAATATGAGAAATAATTTTCTCATTTGAATATGGTAGAAACAAGTGTTACAATGATAAATGGTAGTGAAAAAATTCATTGAATGTCTCCAGAAGAGCTATATATTATTACGAAGAGGAAATATGATTGTTATTGATTTTTCTCCAAATCTCTGATTTGTTGAGTTTTAAATATATCTAATGTAATGGATATCATATCGAGACTATGGAAGATAATTTCCATGAATATTTGGGCATCACTAAAATAACCTTTGGTAATAAGTCTTTGTTACAAAAACTACCATCTTTCTTTTATAGCTATATTATTCTAAAATTAATATTTTTGAGATTCATCATTTAGTAAACCAGAAGTTTACTAATCTCATTACTTTTAGAATTTCGCACGATCATTTGGGTCATCCGAGATCAATTATAATGTGAAAAATAATTAATATTACACATGATCATACTTTAATTTTGACTTTTGGTAAACTCATGTGTTGAATATTTAAAAGAGAAATTAATCATACCACCACCATTGAAAGTAGCAACTGAAAGTCCTACATTTTAAAATAAATTCATGGAGATATATGTGGATCGATTAATCAATCATGTGGGTAATTTAGATAATTTGTGATTTTAATTGATGCAGTGACTCGATCGTCACATTTTTGTTTATTATCAATTCGTAACCTGAAGTTTGCGAGATTATTTACCCAAATAATTAATTTGAGAGTGCAATTTCATGATAATTCTATTAAATGAATTCGTTTAGATAATACGGGTGAATTTTATTGAAATATATTTAATGCTTATTGTAAAATAATTGTTGAACATTCATGAGTTCATATTCACACGCAGAATGATCTAGTTGAATCATTTATTTTACATGTTGACACACTTGTGCATTAATACCATAAAGTTATAGTTGGCTTTTAGCATAATATTTTCTTATTTGAGAATTTTTAGTGTGGCGTATATGTTCTAATTGAAACAATCTAATGAACAAATATTTTGATTTTTTAAATTAAATATTATGTTTGAAAGCGTGTAGCTTTATTCTTTTATGAGAAATAATGAACCATGATCGACAAGTTATATTTATTGAAAGTAAATGTTAGCAAAATTTATGATTCCTGAAGAGATCATATGAAATATTTTTTATCCATGATGGTGAAATAGATTTGGATATATTCATATAGTCATGGTACATTTGGTTGTTATATTTGCAATTGTTGAGACAAAAGATTAAGTTTCAAAATATTAATAACCACTTGGGGAAAAAGACACTGACCATTGGAAAATATATATATATATATATTATTATATTATGTTTGATATGTTATCATATATTATCTATTTAATATTTTATTATCTATCTAATATTTTTATATATTTATATGGATAGATATTTATTATTTATCATGAGAAGTGATAATCTTTTAAACGAGTATTTTATCTCTAATATTTTAATATCCTTTCCACCTGAAGTGGGTCAAAGTGGATAATATCATTGAATTATTTATGACTCCCCCTTTATTATAATTTATTATAAGGTATCTTGAACCTTTGATGATGAGATATATGGTCACAGCAAGATTTGTTGATGCAATTTTGAATAGAATTTGTTTCCCAAATTAGGGGGAGAAAGTAAATGACATAAAATAAAACTTGTGTGAAAAATATTTTTGAGACATTTAGATTCACACACAAGTGTGAGTGAACTGAAAGTTCAAAAGATAATTTATTAGCAACAAATTGCAAATCAAATTGCCAAATTATTTTATTGACTCCAGAAGAATCACTAAATTGCATATTTGAGCTATAGATGCTCCTATACGAATAGAAATCCCTGAAAGACAAAAAATAAATCATATAGTTGTTGAATCAAAAACACGCTAAAAGCGTGGCCGGCCCGCCCCTTGGTGCTAAAGATAAAAATCCTTGAAAGAAAAGAGGATTAAATGATCCAGAAGATCATATCGAAGAAACTAAAAGAAAAACCAAGGGACAACTATTGAAAAGATTCTAGTTACAAATGATGAAGAGAATTTAAAAATTTATATCAATTTTACCACTTATGATAAATGTTGGGATTAAAGAGAAATATTTGATAATATTTTTGCATATAATGTAATCCTTGATGTTTTCAAGGATAATGAGGATCTTGATCTTTCATTAGTTGAAGAATATCAACATAGAATTGATTGGCCTCAATAGAAAGATGCGATTCAATCAGAGTTAAATTCAATTACAAAGTGAATTGTTTTTGGATATGTAGTCCAAACTAAAATGATATGAAACATGTTGGTTATATATGGATGTTTTATGTGAAAATAAAATGTAAATAATGAAATCGTAAGATAAGTATGACTTGTACACAAGGCTTTTAGCAAAAGTCGGGTATTGGTTATTATCATATTTATTCACCCATTATTGATGCTATTACACTTTGATAGGTTATAAGTTTGAAAGTTCATAAAAATGTAGAAATGCTTTTAATAGATATTGTTATAACTTATGTATATAGCATTGAAACTGAAATTTATATGAAAATTCCTAAAGGATTAAAGGCTTATAATGGCTCTTGTGAAAATTATTCTATAAAATTATAGAAATTATTATATGGGCTAAAAGAATCTAGACGCATGTACTGTCTTAGTGAATTTTTATTGAAATATAAGAATGATCAAATTGTCCATGCGTTTTTATAAAGAAATCAGAATATGATTTTGTGATTCTTATTATATATGTTGACAGTATTAATTTCATTGGAACCCCAGAAGAGTTCAGAAAGTTATAAATTGCTTAAAGTGAGAATTTAAAGTTAAAGATTTTTGGAAAAATCAAAGTTTTCTCTTGGTTACATATTGAACATATAAAAGATGGAATCCTTGTTCATCAATCAACATATACAATTAAAGTTTTGAAAAAGAATTTCATGGACAAAGCACATTCATTTAGTATTCCAATGGCTGTGAGGTCAATAGAAGTAAATAAAGATATTTTTGTTGGAGTTTGGTAAATATTCCGATGACACTTCGGGGGTGGAACCCCCGCCCCCCCTCGGGGGTGTGGGGGCAGGGCCCCTAGACACCAATGGGCTTAGGCCCAGTGATATGTAGGGTTTAGACCTAGTGATATGAAGATAGGCCAAACAATGTGTAGATAGGCCCAGTCATATGTAAATAGGGTTTAGACGCCTATATATAGGGATATCATTGTAACAAGTTGAGAGAACTAAGAAATAATAATTGAGAGTTCAGTTTTCAGGACGTAACCCTAATTGGGGTAAACTTGGGTAAATCGTGAGTTCTTTTATTATTATTATTTTTTGATTTTGTCTATCAAATTCATATTCTACATTGTTAAAATCCTACAATTCATGTGATAATTTCGCAGATTTATTCACTAAGACCTTCCAACCGCAACCTTTGAGAAATTGAGATATAAAATTGGTTTGCGTAGATTCAAAGATCTTGAGAATTCATCTCATCGGATGGAGAAATTTATGCATAAAGAATAGTGTACTCTTTTTCCTTCACTTGAATTTTCTCCCACATAGTTTTTATCTAGTAAGGTTTTAACGTGACATATTATTTATGCAATGGACATCCAAGAGGGAGAGTTATGAATCCTGAAGATTCATTGAATTCAAAGATATATTAAATTTAGTGGATGTCCATCAAATGATCATTATTATCTTTTAACGTCAAGAGCAATGATGTTATTAATATAATATTTGTTGTACAATGGATATCCAATGGGAGTCTTATAAATATATTTATTATGTGAATATTCATTAAGATATATTGTATCTCCTATATCTATATTTTTACTTTCTCTAGAGTTGTATCTCTACTTTATCTAGAGTTTTATCCCTATAAACACAGAGAGTTTCGTAGAATGATTGGAGACAAGTTTTGTGCCAAAAAATATATTAATAAAATGTTCTCTATTTTTTCTTTCTATATTATCTTTCTCTTCTTCTTATTACTTTGTATTTTTATTTCCAAATTTTAACCAATTTGAGTGTGATCTTTGTTGCCAATAGTCACTTTCAATCTCAATGAGTCGTTTCAATTGAGCTTGTAATTCCTCAATAATGTGTGGAGCCCCAGCAGTAGATTCTAACTTCAGCAATTTCTCCCTCACTTTTTTTAATCGTTCGGGGAATGCACCCAAATTTATCCATACTCCATGCTTGAAGGCAACCTTTTAATTTCCGTAACTGATTTTATAAGACAAGGATTGAATTTTTTTTAATGGTATTATTGTAATTTTTTTTAATCTTCTTCAGTTTTTTCTTTTTTTTTCTTTTTTTTTTTCTTTTTTCTAGTGTATATATAGGAAAAGAAGATGAATAGATTAGAAAGAAAAATAGAAAATAATTTTATATTTTAATAAAAATAAAGGAATTAAACAAAAATTTGGAAAAATAATAAATATTTGATACTATGTAAAATAAAAAAAGTCTAACTTTAACAATTGAACAGAACATAAAAATATAAAGAGAACAAAAACAAATTGTAAATATGAATGAAATTAGGAACAAAAAAAGGAAGCAGATGCGTTAAGGATCAGTATTATATATATTTTTTAACTCTTTGATTTTTTTTCTTATTATCATTTTCCTAATCCATAAAAAGAATATATATATATATATATATATATATATCATTTTGCTTTGGTACAGAAGAAAAAAAAAAGTTAGTAAGACATATATATGAATGCACGTATTGTTATAAGTTTGAATAAACATATGAATAATGGGAAGAAAAAGTACGTGTTTCCATCAAAATGGCAACTATAAATTTAGTGAATTTATAGTATAATTCCATTAAAATAAAATGTATCTAAATTAATGACTAAAATTATTTACTGTAATAAAATAAAACACTAATCTAAAATTTAGTGAATCAGTTAAGAAACGTTTCTGAAATGATAAGCATTTTCACTTATAATTAAGAGGTGATGAAAACGAAATTCGTCAGGTAAATATAAATGAAAGTTATCGTATAAATATTTATTAGAAAAAAAAATTAGTGAATCTTAAAAATTTAGATGAATTTAAAATAAAAAAAATTATCTAAATTTTTTATCAGTAATGGTATTGAATTTTACATTATTCCATTTAAGGAGAGCCTAATTAGTAGAAACAAAGTGTATATATATGCAAATAATGGTGTAAGAAAATAAAAATTAGGAAATGTATATATATATATATATATATATATATATATATATATATATATGTAATATGAGGGGAGAGTGAAATTAAATAAGTGTATAACATGTCACGTGCTGGCTGTCATGTCTTTTTGATGAATATATTTGATTAGCAGCTATTTCGTATATGTTGTCATGTCTGAACGTTTTTTTCATTTTCTTTTGCCTGCCTTCTTGCTTCTTTCCCTCATCAGATTTGACTTATTATGAGAGACATGAATTTATAGTTCATTTAAATGCATCATATATATATATATATATATATGTCCTTTATGCATATATGCTACCTATATAGCTCTCTTCAAACTCAAAGTCAAGTTATACATACGTGTATATATACATATATGAATATGTATGTATATGTATTGCAGCCTTTTCTATATATATGTGTGTGAGACTCTTTCTTTTTCATTCCAATTTTTGAAGAACAAATGATGAAATTTGAATTCAAATATAGTAACAAATTAGTTCTTACAAAAAGGGTATTTAAAAAAAATTAAAGTATTTTTATTTGTTTTATTATATTTTAAACTTGTGACATGCGAAAATTATAAGTAAGTTTATTATTAATTGAACTAGGGAAGATTATTCCACTTATTTTTATGTTTTAGAAATTCCTCGTTCACATTCCAAATCAATTTGTTTCTAATCATCTTATTAATATTTATAGTTTTTAATGATATGTAATATAAGTCATTTTACCCATTGTTTGAGCTCCAAATCAAAGTGAAATCGGATGGAGAAATGGCAAATATTAGGGACTAAATAGATTAATTTCTGTATATATATATATATATAAGTTTGACACTAATAAACGTTAAGTAATCATAAAAATGAGAATTTTTTTTCAAAAAAGAATTATATTTTGCAAACATAACTTAAATCATTCACTCGAGTAGTAAACGTTAAGTAATAGTTAAAATGAAATTTTTTCAAAAAAGAATTAGATTTTGTGAGCATAACTTAAATCATTTATCTTGAATTACTCGAATTGTAAATAATTTCAAATACTAAATTTAACTAACTTAAATTATTTCATTCTTGAAAATCAAACTTTTACTTCTAACTTTTTTCAAAAAAATTAGACAATGTACAAATATTTTACCAATATGTGCTAATATAGTTAACGGGCATAAGATCAATCACAAAAAATTATATATATATATAAAGACTCTAATATGTAAATAAATTGAAAAGAAGTTTTTTTTATTTAAGCGAAATTAAAGATTCAAATTTGGAGTCATATATAATAATTTTAAATTTAAAATTAAATTTTGGTTGTGTAAGGAATGAACTTGACTCAAACTGTGTTTAAAGATTTTAAAGATGTTTAAAGATGTGATCTCCATGCAACTCTATCACATACCTTCCTTTCTTCCTTTTTCTTTTCTTTTTTTTTTATTTTTTTTTTATTTTTATTCTTCTTCTCAAATTTTGACCAAGTAGATCATGTTTAAATCAAATCATATACAGAGAAAGAAATGTAAGCAAACTATTATTATTATTATTATTATTATCAAATCCGAAAAGAAAGGTTTCAACACATGCATTTTACAAAATCATCTATGATTCCGGTTGGCTGTTATTTTTAAGAGGTCAAGTTAACATCTAGTGGTTTAATTTCTTTTATTAATTAGATTTTCTTCGGTCTAAAATTAACTAATAAATGATATTTTAAATTTACTTCAAGAGAGTTATATATATAATATATATATATATAATATATATATATATATATATATATGCATATATCATCGACAAAGAAGGGTTTTTGCTTAACTTTTAATTTGGTCAAGTTTCAAATAGAGAATTAATATTACTCATATTAACATTTATTAAAGTTAATAACGTTAGTTCAATTAATAATAATTTCACTTATAATTTTGAGATTTTATAAGTTTGAAAATTTTTCAAAGACTTTTTATAAGTTTAATTTGTCTTTTAATAAAATAAAAATAAAAAGAAAAAAAACAAAAATGGCTTATTTGATAAAGACGTTAAAAACAAAAGGGACTTTATAGTCATTCATCATCATATATATATATATATATAAAAATTAAGATGGAGAATTAATAATGGTAAGTAAATATGACGTAATGAGAGGGCAAAAATGTGGATAAAGTGAGTTGCCATCTCCCTCTCACTATTCCCTATCTCTTAGGGCTGAAGCATTCATTTCTCTCTCTCTCTCTCTCTCTCTCTCTCTCTCTCTCTCTCTATATATATATATATATAGATATATATAGATATAAAATGTATGTATTTCAAATCCCTAAACATTCCATAGCATTTAATATCTACTAGCTCTACACACCCATCCAAAGCCCTCTCGTCCGCTTCACAAATGCCAGAACTGTTAGGAAAGCAGTGATTCCCACCCACTCATTCCCTCAATCATAACACACCCCTTCCCTACACACTCATAAATCATCTATCACCATTCCCCCCTCCTATTCTTACTTTTTAACCCTTCCCCTCCCTCTTATTTTCTTCAATTTTCACACCCCACTTTTTTCTTTATATATATATATATATATATATATATATATATATATATCTATCTTATATGACTCAATTACTACTATCTTTTTATAATATATAAGATTATGAGTTTTGTGATGATAAACATATTTATTGATGATTAAAATAAAAATGAAAGTCACATAAATATTTTTAAAAAAATAAAATAAGATTAGAGTTTAAAAAATTATTATAGACAAATAAATGTATTTTAAAAAAAATTTAAAATAGAATATTTAAATTTACTTAACACTATAAAAAAACTTAGTATAATTTTGAGGGTTTTTTTTATTTAATTGTACAAATATTTATTTTTAAGGTAATAGAAGGGACTTTTAATTTTACAAAACTTTAGTAGACGTGACAATAGTTTTTTAGGGTAACTAATATTTTTAATACATTTTATTTTTATTTTATAAATTGATTAAGATATTTACATTGTTCAATCAACCTCAAAAAGAATTTTTATTTCTTGAAACTTTTGAGATATTATATGTTTTACGTGACTTAAATTCAGTAACTTTTGATGAAATTATATATATATATATTAATACACGTATTGTTATAAAATAAATAGACTTAATTAATTAATTTAATTAAAAGGAAAACAAAAATTCTTGAAATTATAATTTCTCCCCACTTTCTAAATCCGTACACCCACTTCACTCACCCCACCCTTTGCCCCATTACCCACTAGACTAGTCCCATCCTCATCGTTGAGTTTTGTACGCTTCTCGAGTTGTTTTTTTTTTTTTTTACATACATTTTATACATACATATACTGTATATCTCTATATACTACTATCACTCCCAAAATAAGAAGAACCCCTTCTTCTTCTATCTTCTCTTACTTTTCTTTTTCTTTTCTTTTCTTTTCCTTTCTTTTTTGCTTTCTCTACTGATGAAATATTGGCTTTTCATCACTGCTACCTTCTAATATTTCTTCTGCTAATTTTGTCTCAGCTGAATTGTCAACAATCCTTTTTTTCTATCTACTAATTGCTGCACACCTTCTTCAATTTTTTGATCCGGCGATCCACTTACCATTTTTGGGATAAGAAGGAAAACCAAGAAAAGGAAAATAAAAGAAAAAAAAGAAAAATGTCACTGGACATCTCTGAACGTGTTTGCTATGTTCACTGCAATTTCTGCAACACTATTCTAGCGGTATATATTAATTTCTTGAATTTTTCTTTTTTTTTGTTTGTTTAATTTTTCTTGCATTTTTTCTAGCTATATATATATATATATATATATATATAGTAGTCTTATATATACTAAAAGAATTCATGAGACCTAATTAATTAGGTAAATTCAGACCATGGTTGATCACATGAAATCATGGTTAGTTATTAATTTGTGTTTGTGGATCCATGGTGAGTAGTGGAATTAAGCTATATATATATAGATATATTATTTGTGAATATAATTAAGGTTTTTGATGGCTACCCCGGATGAAGAATTTTGCAGAATTCAACGAGGTCCGCTTTCCCACATGAATTAAAATTTTCATGTGATCCATTGATGGAGTCAAGAGAATTTGAAATCTTCTTCTTCTTCTTCTTTCTTTTTTTTTCTGTTTCGTGTGATATTTTATGCTAATCCATGAACCAAAATTTTGAATCCAATTAAACCCCAGATTTCCTTACCAATATATATATATATACACACACACACACACATATATATATATATATATGTGCAAGAAGTCTTGGGATTCAAAGAAGGGGAAATAAATTCATGATGTATATAGTTTCATTTAGTTAGAACCCTAAATGATCTAAGACGATCGTGGGGTTTTTTTTTTTTTAATTATTTTCCAGTTAATTAATTAGCCTTTCTTCTTGAACTAATCTGATAAACATAGCACTATAATATACTTATTGCACATAATTATTTTTAGGGTTCCACCAATTCCTCCAATAGTGTGCCAACTTAATGAGGCCTTTCTTTTTTTTCTTTTCCAGTTTTAAGGAAAAAAAACATATATGTGTGTGTTTTGTGTCTGATAACTTCTGCAAATTTTGTGTATGCCATTCATTTAATTCAGCAGAATTTATTACTCAAAAGAAAACTTTGTTTTCTGAAATTTCTTGATCGTACTTCTGCAGACAGTAACAAATAATTGTACCAATTTTTTAATTTTTAATTTCTTTGAAGGGGTAGAGGAAAAAAGAATTCTTTCTTCTGTAATTAACTCTTTTTTCTCTCTCTATCTATCTATGGTAGAAGCAATTTCATGGTGGATTATTCTGTTCACACCCAGTGTGTGTGTGTGTGTGTTTTATAGATTATAATTTCCAAATGTGTTGTGCACTATTCTCCTCCTTCTCTCTGGCCAAGAACTATGGATGTATAATCATGGCCACTACAAGTGCCTTTTTTTTTTTTTTTTTTTTCTTTTTGAGAAACCCAATACATACATATGGTTTGTATGGCCTGAAAAGGATCAAAACATGTACCAGAAAATGCTTTATTCCATTTTAAAAAAGAAAGGAAATCAAATGTTTTGCAGGAAAAAAAATAAAATAAAATTGAGTCTTTTTACAATATTATGTATGTATAGTTTTTATGGTTTGTTGTATATCTTGGTGATGGCCTTCATGATTTTCGTTCTAGTCATGTCGTTTTCGTTACCTCTTTCTTTCTTTCTTCCCTTTCACCAGTGTCAGAAAAAAAAGTCAGGAGGAGAGAGCACCGAAAGAAAAAAGGAAAGGAAAGGAATATAAAAATGTACATATATATATATATACACACATATATATTGCATCTTCCTCTTCTTCTTCTTCTTCGCCTCCTCTTTTCTGGTTTTTACATACATAATATTCTTGAAAAAAGGATATTATTATAGTCTTTGAAATTAATTAATTTTGTTTTGTTTTGGTTGAAAAATAAAATAAAAAATAAAAATTAATTAATATTTTTGGTTTTTGTGCAGGTTAGTGTTCCATGCAGTAGTATGTTTGCAATTGTGACCGTGAGATGTGGGCATTGCTCAAATCTCCTGTCTGTAAATGTTGGAGCTTTACTTCAGCATCTTCCCCTTCAAGATTTCCAGGTAATTTTTATGTAAAAGAATCATATATAAATATATATATATATATATATATATATATATATATGTATGTATGTGTGTATGTATACTCATTTGCATAAGATTCAGTGACCAAGATTCCTCAGCACACACACACACACACACACACACACACACACACACATATATATATATATAATATCAGTTATTTTCTAGTTCAAGATTCCTGGGGCAGGTGTTAATTAGAGCTAGCAGCCTACCTAGATACCACTGCTGATATACACATATAGATATGTGTGTGTGTGTATATATATATATATATCACTTAGTGCCCATGCATGGTTTTTTCTTTTGTCTTGTATGTTTTTCTTGAATGTGATTTTTTTTTTTTTTAAAAAGAAAATTTACAGCTTGTGAACTTTGTTTTTGAAGTCTGATCAGTTTAGGAAAGTTCTTTCCTTTGCTTCTGAATTTTTTTTTTTTTTTTTTTTTTTTTTTTTGGAATTTTGTGTTTGGAAAAGACAAAAGAAACACTAATATTGTAGATGCAATTTGTTTGGGGAAATTTCTTTTCCAACCGTACGTACATCTATGTATGTATATATACATTTGTTTATCTTATTGTTAATCAAGAAAAAAGAGACACAAATATATACATATATATATATATGTTGATAGTTTTTGTTGAATGAAACTGCAGAAACAACAGTCAAACATGAACAACGAAGATGGCGCAAGCAAAGACAGTAGTAGTGGGTCATCTTCAAGATGCATTAACAAATTTACTGCATTCGATTCTGCTGATGACCACCATGATCAACCTAGAATCACTCCTATCCGCCGTGAGTAATTTACTCTCTCTCTTTCTTTCTCTTTCTCCCTCTTTCTTCATAATAATTCTGCACCAAAATTTTCTTCTTTTTTGTTTTTTTTTTTTTTTTTGGGGTCCAAATGAATCACTAACAACAGACACTCTTCTAAAGAGGTACATATTTAACAAAGTATTAGAAAAATGTTTCCACATGCGGGACACATTTTTTGTAATTGGAAAGTGATTGTAGTACTATTTTCATCATATCATGAAAGACCACTCCCCACTTGTCATCCATCTATTCATCCAATTCATATATATATATATATACATATATTTTGGTTATGCATACAGAATCCAAAGACGAAAAAAATATGAACCTTAAATCTTGTATAACATTTACAGTAAGAAAGAGCCGAAGAACTAGTACCTCGGATTGTTGTGTTACCACTAGTTTGAAACCAAAGGGTTTATCCATATGATGAATTAGTACTACTACCCTTATATATAATATATATATATAAATATATATATATAAAATATATATATATATATATGTATATATAGTATGTATTTGTATATGTATATTTGTTTTGTTTTGGTTCACTCAATGACCACTCTGATGGCGATTGTGACATTACACTTCCATCCAACTCATCAGTTACACTGGTTTATTGAGACATAGGTGGAGTACTTTATATTCGAAGGACTATGCATTTTTTTGCTCTATAACCATAACTCAAGAATCACAGCTTTGCCAGTTCTGGATAGACTTGTGTTTACTGCTACCTACTCTTATTTCTAGTTTTTGTCCAAAGTATATTGCCATTGTGCCATGAGTTTTCTCTTTACTTTTTTTTTTTCTTTGCACAAACTATAACTTATATGGAATCACATGCAATTTCCCCTTTCTCATATTAATTGATTTGTTTTAGAGAAACTTAGGATCCATTTTCTTTAATCCTGCTAGCTATTTAGAATTACTGTTTTGACTAATTTGAATTCTATTGAGGTTGTGTTCGCAGAATTTAATTTTTACTGAAAAAATGTTTTAGTCTAACTCTTATTTGCCTCTATTCTAGTAGATAATTGGACCACTATGCTCTATGGTGATCCATTTGATTTTCTAAGTATTTGAACACACATCATGTTAATGTGTATATATATATATATATATTATGCAAATTCTCATTTTATTACATGATTCATACATGCAGCCCCAGAGAAGAGACAACGTGTTCCTTCTGCTTATAACAGATTTATCAAGTAAGTGTGTGTGAATATATATATAGTTACTGAAAATTCTTGATTCTTGATAATAAGAGATGAAAATAGAAATTAATTTTGGCATGAATTATACCCTTTATTTCCTAATAGGGAAGAGATACAAAGGATAAAAGCTAGCAATCCAGAAATTAGTCACCGAGAAGCTTTTAGCACTGCAGCCAAAAATGTAAGTCATTTTTATACTCCTTTTACATAATTAATGTGACTAATTTCTTTGATGAGGAAAATCTTTTCATATAGGCTTTGAAATTGAGGTTTATTGTATCATATATTATTAAAGAAAACAAATATATATATATATTAGGCTAAAATCTTTAATTTTTATTAAAAATTATTGTATTTTATGTCCAATAAGAACAATTTAAGAACAAAAATCTAATGGCTTAAGAAATTAATACTTCTAGACTTAGAAACTTTTCTAAGTAAACTTTTCCTAAAATAGCATAATATGCACTTTTTCATTAATCAATAAAAAGGTTCTTTGTTGGATATATGGCTGTGCTCTTTTGGTTCAATACTTCCATACAAATCAATGTACTATATATATACATACATCTTTTTATAGGTGAGAAAAGATCTAAGAAAATATATGACAATTCATAGTGATTTCATTTTTAGACATTATCAGTAGGCTTCATTAGTTTTATATATATATAACCTCAAATTTTCTAATTATAAGTTCCATTATCATATTTATTTTGGAAAAAGGAAATGTTACTATATTTAGTTAAAAGTTTTTTGTGTTTCCTTTCTAATAGAATCATGTCAAGAACTATGCATTGTGAGTTTCCTTTTTTGTGGCACTAATAATGCATTTGAATGGTGATCCAAGTTTCCATTACTACAAACTCTAAAAAACTCTTGAGTTTGTTAAGTTCAAGAGAAATATTTATTGCTAAAAGAAGTAAGTTTATTACATACCATATACAGGTAGTTTAATTATGTATGGTATACTACTAGTATTTGCTTAATTATGATAAAAGAAAACCATGTTTTAGATTTTAGAGAATTAATTACAATCTATTTAGTGTAGAAATCATTTATATATATATATATATATATATATATATATGAATCAATATGCACTAAGATGTGGTTATTTCATAATTTAATAGATTCCCTTTCCAAAAATAGAAATTTCCCTTTTACCATTTCTATTCTTTAGCACCATGGAAGAGAAAAGCATAATGATGAATCGATGATAGTTATTTTCCACATAGTCATTACGTTGTTCCCACTAGTTCACAAATTAATTTTACCTATACATACATACATATATATATATATATAGGTAATTTTTGGGCTGCTTAATATCATACTTCTCAAGAAACTCTTCTAAATAAAGTGTATATTTCTATATATTGTAGCCTACTTTTCTTGAAATTAAAAATCTAATTAACCTTTCTTTCAATCACACCAAACCTATAGCTCCACAACCATTATAACCAACTGTTCTATTTCTTTCTTCTTCTCTCCAATACATATGCATATATGCATATATCTATATATATATACATATATATATATATATATATATATATATTCTAGGTTTAAATTCTTCCTGATCCCTATACTTTTGGATGGAAAAAATTATTACATATTATAAAAGTTTACGTTTCTTCTAACGAAAATCTTAAATCATTTGTAGTGTTTCAAGATTGATTTGATTTTCTTGTCTTTTCTTTTATATATATATACATACTATTTGCAATGTGAACATACATAATGTAGGTATTATATATATATAGATAGATAGATGAAGTAGTAGAGTAAGAATAGTAATGGGATGATGATAAAAGAAGAAACAATATTTTGTTTTTTTTTGAATAATTGGCAGTGGGCACATTTTCCTCACATCCATTTTGGACTCAAGCTGGATGGCAACAAACAAGCCAAATTGGACCATACAACAGCAACATCAACAGCAACAGCAACAGCAGCAGCAGCAGAACAGGGAGCTCAGAAATCTCGTGGATTCTACTAAGATTATTCTATATATACATTGGGAATTGAAATTTATTAATTAAAGACATGAAGAAAAAAAAAGTTTCTTTTTCTTTCCCTTTTCAGATTATTAAGTTTACATACTTGAGAGAGTTTGTGAAGTCTTCCAAATCGAAGAGGAAAGACCTCACATATTATATATATATATATGTATATGTATATGTATATGTATATGTATACCTCTCATCAGCTGCAGCTTTTTCTATATAGATATATAATAATAATAATAATAATAATATATCTGCTTTGTATTGGGATTCCTACCTATATATATATATATATGTTGTACCTTTGAATGTAAGAGCTGATTCTACATTTTATATATATATATATATTTATATATATAATATTATATTCAATGTAATCAAATCTTTCTGTGTATATATAGTAGTGATGATGATGTCTAATTATTTGGTCTTAAATTGTATCTTTGAACGCAGTCTTCTTTCCTATAAATGACTCACTGAAAATAGTCTCTAATGAACACATACATTACATGCATGCTAATGAATATGTCAAAAAAATAATAATAAATAAATAAATTATTAATGCATTTTAAATATAATGAAAAATATGTCTCTAAAAAAAATTAAACAATTAAAAATATTTTATTAGGTAAAAAATATGTAATTCAATTGATAATAATTTTATTTGTAATTTTGGTGCATAAAAATTGTCAAATTAAAAATAATTGATCAAATACGAATAAAATATTTACTAATAGAATTCGGTGTAAGATGAGACGATATAGTCTTTCATTTATAGACAAACATGAAATCACTATTAATGGATTCCATAAAAAGTGACTTGTAAGTACATTTATAGTTTTTTATTTCATATTTCATAAAACCCTAAATCCTATATTTGAAATTATGTTTTTGCTAATTTAAATTCAATTTTAATTACGTCTATAAAATTTTAATTTTTATTCTAAAAAACCAAAATCACTATATCTCTTACATCCCTTATAATAAATATTGAACTTGTAAACTCGTGTATCATTTAGCTGTTTAAATACAAAATATAGCTTAAGACTACTACCCCATATATATCTCACCGAGGTTTTTGCATATATATATATATATATATATATATATATATATATGTATGTATAGAGAGAGAGAGAGAGTTTGTGTTTGTGTGTTGTTGTTGATTGCATTAATAATATGTGCATGTGATAGTTGATGGCTGATAGGAACAGTTCAATTGTTCATCTGTCACAGTCAGTGATCAGTGTGGATTGAGAAACTCAGACTGTAACACACAAATATATACACACACCGAATTCCATGGCACGACAAAGAAATCAATACCAGCTATATATATACACAAACATATTTAATAAATTAACCACCCTTCTTCATTAATCATCACAATACACGCATACACACACACACACACACACACACACACATATATATATATATATATTCTAAAATAAATAAATAAATAAATAAGACGACCCTTTCATCTCCAGAAATATTACTAGAAATCAATATATATGTATGTATATATATGAAGCCTTTTGGACAGTTTATTATAAAAAAGGTCGAATGCAACTCGATTTTTTAAAATATAGAATATATTAAAAAAGAAAAAGAAAAAGAAAGAAAGGATTTGCATATATCTAGTAGCCGATCCACTCTAAACAGCTCCATTACAAGACATTAGTAGAAATGCAAAAGTCAGTTCAGGCAACTGACAGACAGCTTATAATAAGATTTAAAGGTAAAAAGAGCAAAAAATAATTCCTTTAAAGCAAATTCTTGGCATACCTAACTATAGTATGGTTCGATACAAATATATTTATATATATATATATATATATATGTTTACACATATATTTATGGTTGGACTTATCTTTTCATTTGATTTGATTGATCAAAATCTGAACAAAGAAGACAGCATGTAAACAAAAATTCAATTATTATATGTATGTAATTTATTTTATATATATTATATATTATATAATATATATATAATATGTATGTATAGTATTGTGGGCTTGTCTGAGTAAGAAGATGATTTCTAATCAAACTTTTTTGGGTGTTGACAATGAATTGTAAAATATTTGTAGTGAATGAAGAAGATATTGGAACCCCACAATATAGTAGCTTTACTGGTCATGATTTATGAGGAATATATTTGGGCAACGTGAATGACACAAACCACGGGAGAAAATAGTAACTTCAATTGTCAAATCTTTCCAAAATTATTATAAATCATACATTAAAAAAAAAAAACAAAGTCTAGAATCAAGAATATTATTAGGTTTGTTTTTTGTATCAATGTATACATACATATATATATATATATATATATAATTATATATATGTAACTTTGTTTGGAAGGATTTGTTATTAAAATTAAGGACACTTGAAAAGATGTACAAAGTATTATATTAAGTTGAAAGAAAAAGAAAAAAAAAAAGAACCCTTTTGAATCCAATGATATTTGTTCCATTACTTGTTACCTGGTGTGAATGATTAAAAGAAAAAATAAAATAATGAATGAAAAGAAAAGGAAAGAAAAGAAAAGAAAAGAAAAATGGAGTGGTGTTTTGTTTGATAGTAAGAGGGAGTGGGTTAGGGTTAAGCTTTATAGAATCTGTAGCGTCAAATCATGTTTGTTGGCATTTTGAAATTTAGCGAAGAGAGAGAGAGAGAGAGAGAGAGAGAGAGAGAGAGAGAGAGAGAGGTTGTTTATAAAAGGTACTATTATATGTCGTTGGATTCACTTTACCTTTTTATAAAATGTCTAATTCACTTGTCTTGTCAAAATGACACTATACATATATAAAATATATATATTATGTACAAATTCATAAGCTCTTACACGTTAATAGATTTGTTGCAGATAAAATTTAAATCTTTTTTAAAAGTAAAGTAAAGTATTCAAATTTTGATTCATATATTGTGAAATTAGTTCAAATATAAATTAGTTTAAACATAAATTAACTTAAAAATATTCTTTAATATGACACCAGAATAAATTATATATTTTGAATAGTGGATTAATGAGATATAAGTAATTATTAAGTTTTATGTGAGGTCTAGAATCCCAAATATAAAGAAGATATATTTTTGATAAATATGAAAGAAAAGGGATGATGGACATGTATATATATATATATATATATATATATATGTCTGTATGTATCATGTATGTATTATGTATGTATAGGTGAAGGAGGAAGTAGTAGTGGTGTATATGCATGATGAAGTAAAGATAGAAATAATGTTGGTGTTGAGAAGAAAGGTGGTGTGAATGAACCTTTCCTCGTTGCCCACTGCCTCAATGCCGGCTGGAGATCCTTTTTGATTTCCACTAACTAGACATTTCTATGATTGGCTTTCCAGCTTTTGCATTATATATATATATATATATATATGCTATATCTATCTATCTATCTATACCCCCATTCCCTTTTTTCCTTTTTTTTTTTTTTTTTTTTTTTAAAGATGGTGCTCACTTATTGTGGTATATTATGAATCTCTTATTACATAAAATTAATATTAATTGAAAACCCTTTATTGATTTATAGATACTCAAAAGAATGTTTTGGAAAATAACAATTTTGTTATTATTATTATTATTATTATTATTATTATTATTATTACTTTAAGATAATTTCATATTAGAAGTAAAAAAATTAAGGGAATGAATGTTTCTACTTAAATTTTGTTTAGATACAATATTATAAGATTATTACAGCTTAATGGTTTTGTTAGTAGTTATAATTCATTGATTGTAAGAGATTTTACATTGTTTAAGAAACCATAGAGAATGTTGCCATTTTACCACTTCAATATATAAAAAAAAAGAATGTCACAGTTTTACTCTTTTTAGTCTCGTCTCTGCAACAAAATTCAATATTTTATAAAAGAATTAATTATATACAAAAAAAAAAATTACTCTTGGTTTTTCCGTGCCTTTTATTTATTTTCTCTTTTTTTTTATAATACTTTTAAAAATAAATAAATAAAATTAAAATATACTTTTATATTTCTCAAATTTATGAATTTTTAAGGCTTCTTTACTCTATCTTTTTTTTTCTCTTTTAATATTACCTTTAATTATATATTATATAATATTTACCAATTTCGTTGTATTAAGAAATTGACACCATAAGGACTATTTTGGTTAGAGAAAACAACCATTAATAGAAAAAATATGAATAATCTTAAACTTTGAAGACAAAATAAAACTATTTTTCTTTTTTTTATTATTGTTCAAATAGGTCTTAATTATACAATTAAAAATGTATGACGATTTAAATAAAAAGAATTGTAAATTCCTCCAAACATATTTTAAAATTTTAAAATATTTTTATCAAATTCAATTTTAATATATGGAGAAGAAAAAGGAGGAAAAGAACTTTAGTATAAGTCTCTTCTTTTATTTACTATTTTAATTAATATCTTCTCCATATATGTTTTTTTTGTTATTAAGGTTGAAAATAAAAAAATAAAAAAAATAAAAAAAAAAGAAGAAGAAGAAGAAAACACTTTTCTCTCTTTTCATAGAATTTATGGCTTTTGGTAAAATTGAAGTCTGAAAGTTGAAATTTGAATAGCATATTCACTGTTGAAATTTTAATTTGTATCATATACAATTTCTAAATTACACTTTTTTTTATAATATTTAATAATTAATTTTTATTGAACTTTAGTATTTCTTTTTTTACCATTTTTATTTTATTTTATTTTTTAAATCTAATTGATACTTATCTAATAATTATTTTAAAAAGACAAGAAGTCTTTATTATGATTTATGACATTATTTTGGCATTTTCTTCCATCTAATCAATATCAACAAAATTATTTTAGGTAAAACTAATTATTTATCACAAGTATACATTATATATATATATTTTCAAATAATAATAATAATAATAAATTTAATTTATAACTATATCTATCAATCAGGTATGGATACTAATTGAGTGACTCCCATTTCCACTTTTTTGTTCCCTAATGCATTGTGCAGCAGGCAGGAGATGCTTTGCTTTAAGGGGACTGAAATATCTACTTTTTATCCTCTTTGCTACAACAAACCCTTTTTTTTATTATTGGGAATTTGGGAGGACATACAAAAAGAAGGGGGGAAAAAATTCATTAAATTCTTAGTTAGTTACAAACAAAAAAAATAAATAAATAAATAAAAAGGTTTCTTTGTTGATTATCAGCTGTGTCACTATTACATGAAAAACAGTTTTACTCAGTAGCAGGTCATTTGTCTGTAACCACATTGTTCTCAAGTTCTTGTTTTTTAGTTAAAGAATGGGGAGCAGAAGCCGTTGGAAGGGGAGGAAAAGCAAACCCTAGGATCAAACCAAGTGAAAGTGAAAGTGGTCCAATTTCTTTTCTTCTTTTTTTTCTTTTTTCCATAACCAACTATTGCCATTAAAGATAAAGGGTTAGTTATAAAATATACTCCATTTTCATGGACAAAATTCTAATTACCAACATCGTACAAAATAAGTAATCACCATAATATCATAATTAAAGAGACAAGATAAGCAATCACCAGATGATTAAAGAGTCACGGTGTCACGTCACAGCTCGTATTTGAAGTGGTCCAATTTCAACTGTACAAAATATTAAAAATCTAGAGGAGAAAAAAGAGAGGGGGGTGGGGGGTCTGAGTGCACATGTTAGGAAGATCACACAGTGGTCCATCCCAAATAAAGAGTTGATATAGATCTTTCAGAAGCTATCCCAACCATATTTGGCAAGACAATGTCCATGAAAACAAGTAAAACTTTCCTTCTATATCCATCACTACCTTCAGGGAAATTGGATCATACCATAGATGAAGGGATTTGTTTGTACTATCTGCAAAAGTAAAAACTCTCCCTTTTGTTGTTGCTTGGTAAATTATTCAATTCACTTTTAAGTCCAAAGAGAATAATAAGCGCTAAATAAGGGAATCATTGATTCTACTTAATTAAGTATCGGGTCGGGTAGGGTTTTAACCTATTATTAATTATTAATATAGGTGTTAGAAGAACTTACACAAGAATAGCAAAAGAGTCTCTGTTCTGAATTAGTCAATCTGGAAAATAATCACTGTGAATAGATACCTCGGCTATGAATTACCTCCCTTTTCAGCCATCTTTTAACCCTTCACACCGAGTATACTTTAGGCCACATGAATAGCATAAACCCTTTGATGACGGGCCATTGTTTTCCATATTGAACCTTGCCCAGAAAAGAAGTGGTTCTTAACCATGCCCAATAATAATAAGCTCCAGAGAGATGTCAAACTCATCTAATACATGCATTCCAAGAAGGAAAGAGTGGGAAAAAAAGGGTTAAATGTGAAAATTTTAACAAATGATAATGACCACTAAAATTGCACAAAAGTTAAGTACACGGCACCCTATTCCTGGAACAATTGGTCACATATGGATCTTAGCTCAAACAAAAAGGTCAGACTCATAACTTGTCCTCCAAATGCAATAACTGGTCATACTAATTCTTGTTTCTATTCATAATAATAATAATAATAATAATAGTAAAGAAACAAATGTTCTACTGCATAAGTATGTATCTGCAGAAACTGCTCCTAGTATGAATCAGCTATAACTAACTATGTTTAGTGGTCCTTTGGCGCATCATCTAAAAATGAATGCCAATTCTTGGAGACTAATCCCCAGGTCACTCAAGTAAAAACTAAATAATGCCAAAGGACAATTTCTATCTCCAATGTTAGGACTCACCAAACAAAGGATGAATCGGGCTTCATCAATTTGTAACTATTCTCTATTGTTAAGCATCTTCCGTTCTTCTGTAAAACAGAACATAAGCAGCAGATGATTTTATCTTGTCCTCGCTGATGGGAGACACATGACTGTCATCAAAGTCGTACCAATGACCGCCACCATGCTGCATCATCATATAAATTAGTCTTTTTACAAATCAATAAGAGAAAAACATCATCATAAGTATACATAAGAAATAATTGAAAAACCATACAAATGCACAAGTATTAGCCAAAATGAGTTCCCTGCTAGAGAAACTAAAGAAACAATGTGAACTGCAACCAAGGAAGCCATGCACGAGCCCTTCTATCATATTTAACAAACTTATGTCTTATTAAATTTAACAAACAAGATAGAAATGACTACATATTATATTATTCTCTAGCATATTAGTCACACTGTAAACAGGTTATTGACTCCTTCAAGCCTTTTTTCTCAAAAACCAATGTAAAATCTTCAAATCTTCTTCAATCAGTTAGTTGGACTGTTTTTATTCAACCCATGCACTTGTGTAAAGTGGAAAATCCTAAGCCTTTCTCATTCAAGAAACAGCTGCAATGCTAACTTTTTGAGAAAAATATCTATTATAAAATATATATATATATATATATAAAGGAAAGAAAAGAAAACGAATTAAGAAACAGAAGTGCCAAAATGGAATCAGAAGGTGGGAATAGGTTTCAAAACAGTAATACGGCAAAAATCAGCTTCAATGGACAAAACAAGGTAAGAACACTTTTCCAAGCACTGGGGAGTGGATCTAATCTTCTTGATTGAGGTTCCTCTTCAGATTGAATACAAAGAGAATGTTTTATCAATCCCTTAAAAGTAGCATCCTAAAGATAGCTAACAGGTATATTATCAGATTAATTCCATTTCCTTGTTAATTCCTTTGGGTATAGAAGCCAGAAAAATCATTTCTTTGCTAAAACTTACTGTGTGACCAAATATACCAAAAAATTGATTTGATCAAAGAATCATTCAAGAACGGGACCATTTTAAGAAACGAATCAATGCAAAAAAAAATAATAATAAAAAAAAAAAATGCACATCATCATTATCATCTCTGCAAATAGCAGCAATCACAGGAAAAATTAAATTGGTAAGATAAAGAACAAATGGCAGATCACATATACAATTAATGACAAAGAACATCACAATTACCAAGAAAAATCATAAAATGATTTGTCTAAAATAAAAAAGAACATCACAACTACCAAGAAAAACCATAAAATAATTTGTCTAAAATCATCAGGCTAAGACTTCATATTCAGAGTAATTAAGTGTTTACTGTACTATCCTATTGCTTAATGTTATTGCAATAGACTCTATTTTAATATCAGCCAGAAAGAAAATTTATATACAGTAACTTTATTCCAAGAAAGATGAATGACATAAAGAAAGTATGGCAGAGGATAAACGAGACACAGAGGAAGAAAGGTCAGCAAGATAACGGAGTACGTACATGAACATATGCAGTGTAGTGACCTCCTCCCATGCTTCCATAGTGATTACTAAGTGCATAAAGCATGTAGCGGTGAGAAGTTTGTCCCTCTTTGTGAGCTATATATGCAGATAAATCAAGATCATGGACAGGAAAGTCAACAAAAGTCTCCAATTTGTTTTTCAAAAAGCGGCTGTATGAAAATCTTTTTAAATGTATGACCAGAATCTCCGGAAGTCTCCAAAGATCCAACTTTTTAGTAGCTTGGTAATGCTTCTTGCAGACAGGGCAGAACCTGACAGAAAATATAGCATACGGCAAATGAGATTATATGTCAAGGACAAACTTTGTATTATACCTCACGAAGCTCAAAGAATTTCTTTTGTAAAAATAGAATCAGACGAAATATTCATCATAACAAGCTAAATTTCTCTTCCAATCATCATATCTTATTCTACAACAAAGATGATAGAAAAGCTACTGCAAGTATCATATTTTACACGCACTGATGATGTGGGGAAAACGAAGCCCTGACATATGCAGAAATATGCTCCTTGAAATGTTCAAGATTTAAACTAACAGCACAAAACATGGGATCTAGACTTCAGAAAAGATAATGTTTTGACTGACTGATGAGTGAGTTATCCTTGTCTTTGAACCACAAAATAGTAAATCTTGATTTTGAAATCCAAAACTCCTAGAAAATGTGACAATTTAAAAATCCAGCTAAAAGAAGGCAAATATTAAAAGAAGAAAGAAAAGAGAATTAGTTAACTGACCACATATCTTCAGGTCCAAGAGGCTCCTCCTTAAGAAATGCCTCAAGGCATTTATATAAAGAAACAGATTCCTGAGGCCTTTTTAATGAGAACCCCAGCTTGAAAACTTCAGGCAATGAGCAAAGAAGCTTTGTATTGGACTTGGCAACCATCTTATCAGGCCAGCGTACAAACACATTCAATTTTCCTGGTAGAGACCCAGAGTTCACTGGTTCATCCATACTAATTTCAACAGCTTCAGCACTCCCTTTTTCATTGGCTTCATAAAATAGAAATTCGGAATCAGAACAGGCTCCGGCCCTCTCTGCACTAGCATTCGCTTCATACTCACTAGATCTTGAAACAGTAGCATCCTCTGGTTCCTTCTCCTCTTCACTTACCGAGTTAGGTAAGCCATCAGAATTGCCAATAGAGTTTTCTTGGGTCATCAAGAATGGGGACATCAACTTTAAGTACAAGTCACGGATATCAGATCCATTAGCAAATTTACTATATGTTACTAGGGGAATTCCAAATGCCCTCCATACTTCATTTTGAGCACCAGAATAATAATACCTGCCAATGTAATTATTTCAGAATATTGTGGAAAAAGAAGAATTCCAAAACACAAATAGAGGATTGAAGCAAATGAGAAATCACAATGATCTAGGAAATATAAGCACATCATAATAAGTGTACCATGGAGCAAAATTCATCATAGTTTAAAACTCAATGGTATTAGCAAGTGAGAGGCGTCAATCCATTCTGCTAAATATATATTACTTATAATCCAGAAAATAATAGTTGGCAATATCCTTTGCTCAACCTTTTCTCAACAATTGGTGTACCTAAGACTGATAAAACATAGTCAACAGAAGTAAGCTATGAACTCTATTGGAGCAGCTTTTTCTCAAATATGTGGTAAACAGTTATCAAAACTTGTTGACTATATTAATTAAATCTCAGGCCAAAAATAATTTCTTTAGCAACCATGATGTGTTTCAACGATGTGTTGCTGAACTATGGAGGAATATCACGCTTGGAAAAATATTTAGAGAGAGGAATTAGGAAATCAAATGATCTCATTGGAGCTGCATCTATTTTTAAAAAATAATTGAATATTGAATATAAAAGAACCTAAATTAGATAAGTCACTAGAAGAAATTGGTATCCAAAGCTTATTTCTACTAGATTCAAACTTAATAGTTTTTATCATAGTCTCACCATTAATAATTTGTATGGAAGTTTGCTTTTGGTACATTCTTAATACTGAAATAAGGAAGCAACAAGAAATAGGTGAAGAATTCAAGGAACTTGGAAACTTGATACTAAGATATGCATAGTAATGTATACGTTTGTGCTCCTGCATAACTTCATCTGAATTCCATACTATTTTAGATATGGAAAGGTTTGAAGGTGTTCAAATCCCAACGAAACTAGACTTACTCTTCCTTCTGTTGGTGAGTAAAGACTACTTGAGGGGCTTCAGGAATATCCTTTGGTACCCGATAAGCAACCAAACGATCCTCATCTCTGATAAGTGATAATGTGTTAGCCGACTCCTCCAGGAAACGGATGATGCGATTGTTAAATATCTGTGCAAAACTAAAGGTTATAAGTGCTAAAAATGAAACTAGAATGGATAGTGAAAGAAATAATCAAACAAACTAGCAGAAGTGAAAAATATTCTAATGTAAATTCCTGCAGCACACCTCAGCAATTAAAAGAGTCTCATCTACCCTTAAACAACAGGCAGTGCTTAAAGCCTTAACAAGATCATCAAGCTTTCCATTTTTAGGAACGTGAATGGTATACGATGATGGCTCCGCACTGCCATCAGTTGTGACGACTGTCAAAGTCATTGTCCGCATTGATGTTGATGGCAAGGGTAGCGATAAATACATAAATGGATCAAAAGTAACAGACACCTTACTGCAAACAGGGCAAACTAAAGTGGATCGGTATTGACCCTGCAATTCACCGCAAAACTGATTAATTACTTAAAAGAAAATCATACAAATGCATGTCAGCTCATTAGCATTGAAACACCCATCTACTGAGGAATATCATAATCTTGTCGGCAATATTATTTCTAAACTACTTAAAGTCATAGTTCCAAAAATTAGAGAACCTAGGCTTGACATCGTGTAGTTGTGGTTTTAGTAAATCAAAGTTTTATTGAAGAGAAAATAACATAAGTTAACCAACTTTTTGGATAGCCAAATAGAAAATTGACAATTTAAATTTGTCAGATGACAACCAAAAACTGATTGCATATCTGTTAACCTACAGTGAATTAATAATTCATCATTATGAAATAAAGAAACTAGTTTTCTATAAGAGAACATAATGACGAAAAAGAACAGCCTTTAGTCCTTTTAGATAGAAACCAGACCAGTTTACTGATTGATTATATAACAGCACCCACAAAAGAAGAGTTGAAAGGATATTTACTTGGCAGACATCAACAATGATAGAATCATTGCGAGCTAAATGATTCTTCCAGTACTCATCAGCTATTTCATAATCTGGCCGGTTATCATCATCCTTGACTTCAACATATGGCTTGCACTTCACACGATTCAAATCTTCATGGAGACCATCCAACAAAAAAGCAAGGAGTTCCTGCAGCCAGAAAGTGAGTTCTTCAAGGCACATTTAAGTCTGATAGCATATGTGAACTTGAACTGCCTCTACTTCAACTCATGTTAATGAACTGTTAAGAGATACAGATAAAAAAGCATGTAAAAAGACAAAAAGAAAGAGAACAGGGTTTGTAAAACAGAAACGATGACTTGAAATTAGAAAACAAAGGAAACAAACTTACCTGTGAATCATGCTGATTAAAACCACTGAATTGAGGGGCAAAATGGGCAAGTTTTAACTTGAATGTTCTAGGTACTACTGGAGCAGCTCCAGGTGCCCATAGCTTCTTCAACAAATCTCCAAATGCAGAGGCAATTTCACCCTGCAGAAAATGAACATCTGGTAAAAAATATGTAGCCATAATAGACATGGCGGAAATATTTTGTCTAGCAATCCTTTTTTTTTTTTTTTTCCTCTTTTGAAAATAAGGCATTCTATTGAATCATATTGAGAATGAGACATGAAGATCAATTGAATATATGGTAATAACGTACTCCGCAAACCACAAGGAAAAGGACTTGGAAAGAAGCAGCTACTATAGGATCTAAGCCATAGGCTTATAAAATCTCAATCCATACTAGCTTTCTATTCAGATGTTAAACATTCAAGTTTAGGCCAAGGTCAAGAAACATGAAGCAAAAATTTTCCATTCTCAAAACGTAACAAAGTTTTACTCTAAAATATAATCCAAATAAAACAACCAGGAAGAACCTTGAGCTAGATATACCAAAGGGGTGGCAAATATGACATACATTCATGCCCAACGGGTTGTCATGATTTATTTCTCTCTTGTAATCTCCAAGAAAATAATCAACCATTTTTGGTGTATGTGCTAGACATTGAAGGGCACTGTTCATGAAACAAGTATTGCCAAGGTTCTGCAATCCAGTTAAGCCCAAAGTACCAGCTTCCACTGAGTTGCCAAGCGAGGTACTGGAATTGCTTCTGAAGAAGTTAGATGACATATTCCCAGAAGAACCATTCATTCCAATTGACGTCCCATTAGCATGTTGAGATCCTCTATTTCTAACAGGATCAGATAACCCATAAACCTGCAATTCCAACAGCATCTACAGGACAAACAAAAGAGAAACCATAAGAAAAAGACAGACAAGGATAACCAGCCAATGAAAGTAATCTATTGAATGTTTCAAGAACTAACTGGCCAAGCACACAATGCATTTCAATGGAAAATTATGCAGAAATTCTTACAGCAATTGTGAAAGACATGAACTGAACACACCTCTCCCCAAAGGAGAATTGACAGCTAGTCCAAAAGCATAAAGCTATTAGCAAATGAAAATATCAAAAACCTATGGCACCCCTAAAAAGAAAAATAAAATAAAATAAATACCACCAGACCAAGAAAGATGAAATAATGGAAATACAATCGGCTACAGTATGAGTACGGAACAGGATAATTTAAACATATGAGCTTCAGAGTTTGAAATGCAAGTTTTTCATCTTCTCTAGATTCCTAAGCAGTGTAATATATACCAAGAGAACATGGTTCTGAAACAACTCCAACACATATGGTCCTCCAGAGAAAATAAAAAATCCCAATACAATTTGATAGGAAAAATTAGAAAATTTAGGTCCTAAACTAATTTCTTATAGAAACTTTTGTTCTTTATCTTTATTTTTAAACTTTTTAGGTCCATAAACTGCTTTAAAACATTTTTTCTTAAGGCTCCTAAGCTGATGGTGATTTTTGCTAAATTGATACATGTACCACACATGTAATGCCTTTTAAAGGGATAAGATGAATAATTCAGGCAATTGCCTCTACTAAAATAACTTTCATAATTTATTTTTTTTAAAAAAAAAAAATCATTGTGTTTTGCTAAAACATAACTGCAAATTTAGATGAAGGGACAAAAATTAATTTTGGAATAGTTAAAGGATAAAAAATGTATAAAAAATAAATATTAGGGACCAAAATGTCAAAAAAATGTCATTTAGGGGCTTAATAAAAAAAATTCCCAGTATGATACTTAATCTAGAGGAAATGACAGTTTCCTATGAAGTATATATACAGGTATTGAGTGTTAAGAATATTGAAACCAATAAAAATGGTGTCTACAATTTTCATTCTAAGTAAACAATGTCCCACAACAGTTATCCAAGATGAACACCATGTGGGCATCATTGTGAAGCAATACTGTTACAGTTTATACATGCTGAAATCAGATTAACTTGATTTTCAATCTTTTACTCCTTAGTTATAATTTTAGAGAACTATTTAACAGTGATAAATGATCAGGCAGACAAATCTATCTTGCATTAACAAAATTGAAAATCATATTGGTTCCCTGGAAGTCAAATGGAGTGACAAAATTTATATTCTCCAGTACTTCATCTTAGTCCCAAACACAAAATAAGTCATTTTCACAAGAGTTCTTATATTTTAAGAAGATATCTCTTAGAAACTTTGTAATGCAATAATATGAAGGATTAAGTGGAGTAAAAAAACTGCTAATAGGGAAAAATACACATACATCCTGCTCTGACTGTCTTTCAAAGTCTTTCGTCATCTTATTCTGGTCGTTGAAGCAATGAAAAGCAATCTGTCCAGGAAAATCCCAAATCCTTAGCTGCAAGAAGGACTGAGTGTCAGATTCCAAAAGTAATAATAAATAGTTAATGATATGGCAAAATATAAATCCTTACTGTTTCACTGTCAACTGTAAAAATTTTGACAGCTCTCTTAAAGCACTCAACACTATTTTCCTGTGATTGAAGAAAAAATGTAAAATATTTGAAATTGAATTCAAAGCGCAGAGAAAAATACTGTGATGAACAAAAAAGACGTATATGATAATTAAAAATCTCAGATATAATTCAAGGAAGCATGCTCCTTTTTCTATTTATTGTGGCAACAATGAAACTTAAAGAAAGAAATCATAATGCCGGTGATAACATAACAAAGAGATTACTTATAAAAAATGTTTATCCTCTCTTGTGAACCAGCATGACTGAAAGAAACATAGAGAGGCACCTTCTAAGATATGAGCAACAAAACAGTTTTTATCGGTCAATCTTGAGTAGATAATTCAAACCATTACATGGTACCAACTTCCCAAATCTAACTCAAAATTGAATCTCCATTTCTGTAAGCCTCAAATCTCTCATATGGTACGTTTTACCAGCATGAGCCTATTTCTAGCTAAGAAAAAGACTTTAATCAGAGGCTACAAGTAAGCAGCATAAGAGAGGATATTTCATAAAAGTCAACTACTTCAAATAAATACTGTTTTTCCACCACATATGTATTTACACTAGAATTTCAATAACACTACTTCCTACATTCTTTAAAGTTTCCACTTCATGCTTTGAGACACTAGAAAAATCTTAAAACCTATAGAGTTTTAAGGGAAGGTTAAATTAACAATTTCTAGAACTGGAAAAAAATAATAATTAAAAAAAACACTTATGTGATGATGACGTAGATGATAAAAGATAGAGATGGATCAGGAAAAACCTAACAAAAATTTCTTCAATCGCAAATATTTAATTATTGACAACAAAATTCCATGAAAGTGCCAACAAAAGGAAAAGGAGAGAGAGCATCTAACATGCAAAAGCTTAAAAAAGAAAAGAGAAATTAAAAATGAGAGGTTTTCAGTGAAAAGCACATATCAAAACAAATTTTTTCTACCATTTTCTACAATAGTCAGGTAGACAAATCAAAACGAATTTATTTTCAATTCAGGCTATGGTCTGATTAGATACACATCCAGATTCCTAAATTCATTTTTCAGATAAATCAGTATGCTAAAGTAGGGGGTGAAAAGACTTTTTATATTTCTGAAGTTTTCAAAGGAGGAATTTTAGTATAAAATAACCTTTACAGTGATGAGAAAGAAGGAACTTCCAGAAATATCTCACAAGTAACATTTGTGTTCCATCTCATAAATAATTCTTCGAATTTTTCCCTAACAGTACTTCCATTGCATCTCTTCCTCCATATTTCTAGCTAATCGAAGGACTGTTCTATACTTAAAACTAGTGCTTCTATGATGATGTCCATCACCAAAAAACAAAGGTCCTCAATGAGGATGTCTAGAAATATAGATAGGGTGAAGAACAGGTGTATTAAGCTCTAGCCATAGCATATAAATAACATAATGCACATCCTCAAAAGCATCTGAATCAAAAATATAGGAATGAAGAATATTATTAAAAAGTGAACCAACAGTTCCATTTGGACTCCCATTCCATGTAATCTATATTATTATGATGTATATGGACTCTTTACCCTTAAGGGTGGAAATAAAAAGGGGATAAAAATCGCATCTAAATTAGGTTGTAGTAGTTTCTTCTGAGAACCACTATGAACAAAGTGGCTCCTTTACAATCTAATTGCATGTCATGAATAGTTGGTAATTACTACTTTTAAGGAAATTTAACAAGAAAGTAAAATGAAAACAGAAAATAAAAAATACAAAATCTTGCATATTTTTCTTTCTATTTCAATGAGGAAAATTATATTCCAAACAATGGTTTTTTAGCCTTTCAAATGTTAATAGAATTGCACATATAAAGAAAAGAATAAAATAAATTAAAATAAAATTACCAAAATGGAAAACATTGCTCCTTAATACTAGTTGAGACTACCTTAAGAATCATATAAGAAGATTAATGTTTAGCTCTCAAATAAAGCAAGAAATAACCCACTTTAGCCAGCTATCCAATTAATTATTAAGCCTACAAATCTGAGAAAAGGAAAGACCGATAAAAGGGGGAAAAAAACATACGGAAGGAAATTAAATGTTCAGCTTTCAAATAAAACAAACTTCAATTTCAAATCATAACAACAACAACAACAACAACACAATAATAATAATATCAGAAGCAAGCTTAATGTTGAGTTCACGAGATCATTCAAAATGGACAATATAGGAAAAGTCTGAAAAGTTTCTAGTCTAATTAGGATATTTCAAGTGCAAGTACCTGTAAACAGCCATCAAAAGAGGCCACAATATTCAAAACAAAATGAGATAAATCATTCTATAATGCATCAACAAATGACAACTTAACCTCACTAGAAGTAGAAAAGGGATATTAACTTTTTTCATTATCTTCACCCCCAATGAGCCAGATTCCCGCAAAACAGATAGCCTGAGCTGCAACGGATAAACATCTGACATATCATCTTCTGCCGCAGAAACACTTCTGCCATCCTTTGTTGTAGCTTTTGAAACACTATGCCTGTTGTTGATCAGAAAAATTTTCAGCTGATAAAGTTTCAATAGTATTAATTAACATAACAAGAAAAATCATGGAACCAACATGAACATGGGTCAACAGGAATATGCAGCAAATCCTTATTCACAATATTGACAGATCAAACAAAAAGGTGATAATGCTAACATAACCATTATGCCATCTTCAAAGAAAATAATACATATGAGAGGACCATTTTAATTCCAAGAATGAAACCAAAAGCTTCAAATGTAAATGGAAAAGGGGAAAAAACACCACATGCAGGATTATCAATTATAGAGCAGAGAAACATCAACAAGTAACAAGTCAAAAAAATTATGTCTTCATAAGATGATCATTTTAAAGTAAAAGTAAGGAATCCAAGTTTAAAAAGTGCAAAAAGTATTCCAAAAAGATAATCACTGTTATGACAAGGATATCTGCCCTAAATTGTCCAATGTAAATAGGTAGACAACTGAACTTCACCATTGCATAATTGCCCTACATAGTATATACTCCCATGTCATTCCCCAGTGTTAAAAGCACTTGCACGGGTCTAAGAATTTTTAGGAGTGAACATGACGGATTAATAACTCATCTCACCATTTGAGAGCCTCAAGCCACATTTCTCCAGATATCAAAGCATAGTCACGACCTGATACACCAACCTCACCATTCTCACAATTCAATGGCAAAGAGTCATTCTCTTTCTTGAGGTTAAAAGAAAGATCTGAACTAAAAAAATTGTTAATAAGTTTCATTGGCCCCCCATAGGATGAAACGGGAGATGCTGTGTACAATATCCCAGATTGTTCATTTAAAGATGAAGAAGTGTCTTGTGCATCCTTCCACCACCTACAACAAAATATGATTCGAACTGTCAAATCTATACCTCTATGGCAATATTTCATTGAAAGGTAAAAACAAATTGAACCAAGACACAAACTAAATCTTGTATTTCCAATAAGGAGTGTGAAGTATGATTTTCTGGCAACAGTCCCTTCTCACATACTTATGCCATCACTACCATCAACATTAAAAATTGAAGTCGACATTTACAAGGATTAACAACCCTAAGTTTATTTTTAAAGAAAATTTTATTTTTGAAACATTATTTCAACTAACTCCAGTTCAGTAGCTACTCTCAGTAACACAAAAGGAAATCAAACTTCAAGAAAAATTTGATGATGCCAGATTTAGATTTTTCTCATCAATACCAGAACATCGAGAATTGAGCCCCATGCCTCCACCAGGATCCCGACAAGAAAAATCGGGGAAAAAAACATTCGTTTTCCATCAATTTTTATAGAACGCCCACATTTCATCAATCACACAGAACAAATCCAACAAAACACTTTACCTTCTTCTACCCTGTCCCTTCTGTATCCATTCAAGAAACAGAAATTTAAGTAAAACAAACATTCTTCTATATATATATATATATATATATAAAATTTTAAAAAAAAAAGAAGAAGAAGAAGAAGAAAAGGAACCCATAGTTGATTTTTAATGCAAATGTACCTAAAGGGAACCAAGTAAACTCGCTGGTCATAATTGGTAGAGCCGAGCTGTTCTTCATGCCCATCAAGATTTGAAGTGATAATAGAAGAGTCTTCGGTGGTAATACAACTATTTTCCATTACATATGTCTATGTATAGACAGAATAGGTTAGAAAATAAAAATACAGAATCAGAGACGGACAGAGAAAGACACGGACTCAAGAATCACCGAATAGATTTACAGGAAAAATGCACATCATGCTCCGGGAGAGACAGATGGGGAAATCGAAGATGGCCGATTTGCAGACAAACAAACAAATGGAGGTTTTATGAGAAGAGGATTCTAGGGAGGGAAAAAATAATAATAATAATAATAATCATAAATATACACTCTTTTGATTTTCCACTTCTATTATTACCACTCAAGTATCCTTTTCTTGAAGAATAATATATAACGGGAGAAAAAATTGAGCAAATTAGTACAAATGGTCCCTTAATTATTTTTTAGTTACACTTTTAGTCTTAATTTTAAATTTTGTTGGATAAATAGCTAACTTTTTTTCTATTCACTATTTAATGATTGAAAAATAAATAAAAGGATCTATTTATTAAAATACAAAGGATACCAACTATAGATATAAATATCGAAGATTCATTGAATGAATAATGTTCATCGTATAATTGTTATTATCTTTGAATTTTAGAATAATTATGTACTTAATAAAATATGACACGTGTCATTTGACCTTTATCCTTAAGGTGATACATATCACCTAATTTTTATCTCTTTGGCGACAAGTGTCACCCAGCATTTAATATCCGGTCACAAGTGTCACACTTACTTCTTATCTCTATCCCCTCTTTACTCCTATAACCCGAATCGAACCGAACATCAGATAATTTGGGTTATTATTCAAGCATGTTTAAGTTCGCTCGTTTAATATTTCGAACAGAAAAAATTGTTTAAATTTGTTTGACTATTTTTTTTATTGTTCTAGTTCGAGCTCGAGTTCGCTCCATTAAGTTTAAAAAAATTTCAAATTAAAATATTAAAATTTTTTTTCAAAATTTCAAAATTATAAAAAAATAGAATTTAAATATTTAACTATTTAATAATAACAATAATAATAATAAAAGATTCTTTTAAATGATAAATCTAAATATAATAATTAAAATGATTAAATTTCAAACTAAGATAAAACAATTTCTTCAAAAGATAGATCATCATCCTCTATCAGCAAAACAAAAATGTTAAATATATAAAGAATATTAAAGAAGGTAAGGGAAGGATAAACTTATTTTTTCAGTTGAGTCTGGACTTTGAAAAGGTAAGGAAATGAGATAGGTCAACTTTTTAGGGTTTGTATAGAAAGAAAGTTGATTGAATTTAGTTAGAACTCAAAAGTTTTTTTATGGTTCTGAAAGAAACAAATTGCTTTAACATTTTGAAAAATGTTGGGGAAGTTGAATTACCTCTGGAAATTAAGAAAAAAAATTAAAAAATATCTAATTTAAATATTAAATATTATTTTTAATAATATATATATAAATATTTATAATTTGTTTACTAACGCTCGGTATGTTCGCGAACAATGTTTGAATAAGTTTTAAATTTAATCGAACCTAAAATTTTATTCGTGTTTGTTTGTTTAATAAATAAACGAGCTCAAACCGAGTATAAACGAGCTCGAACAAGCTTTGTTCGCGAACCGTTTGGTTCGTTTACAGCTCTAGGTTTATGCCCTTTTGTAAAGGCACATCAAGAAGAAGGAAGACTATCATATAATTATATTGTCTCATTCTCTCTATCTAGTTTGTTTATAAAAATTTCACAATACGTTATCAACGTAAATCTCTACTGTAGGGTAAAATATTTTTCAATATTATTTGAAGACTAAACATGTATGTTTTCTATTATTATGACAAATCTTACTAAGCTAGAATTTGTGGCTCTTGATATCACTGGAAAGAACTACTTATCATGGACACTAGATGTCTAAATGCATTTTGCTGCAATGGGTCCGGCATACACCGTTGTACAAAATAATGTATCATCAACATAAGATCGTGTCAAAGTCATAATCTTTCTCCATCATCTTCATGAGGATTTGAAAAATGAATATATTATTGTGAAAGATTCCATTGTTTTTTGGGGAAATTTGAAAGAAAGATTCAACCACCAAAAGATGGTTGTTCTTCCTAAAGCACAGTATGATTGGTTGCACCTGAGGTTCCAAGATTTTAAATTCGTGAGTGAGTATAATTCTGTGATATTTAAAATAGTTTCGCAGTTGAAACTGTGTGGAGTTGATATAATGGATGACAATATGTTAGAGAAAACCTACTTCACTTTTCATGTCACGAATATTGTCCTACAACAATAATATTGTGAGAAAAGTTTTAAGAAATACTCTTAAGTTAATTTCTCGTCTTCTTGTTGCAGAACAGAATAATGAACTACTAATGAAAAATCACTAGACTCGACCTACTAGCTCTACTCTATTCCCAAAAGTGAATGTTGTTAAAAATTATGATCACAGAAGAGATTGTGGTCGTTTACGTGGTCGTGGTCGAAAATATGATCATGGACGTCGTGATAAACTTGACTCTTATAATCGTAATTATAATTTAGGTGCAAAAAATGTCAATAACCACCCGAAGTGGACAAAAATTAATGAGAAAAGAAATACAGTTTCGAAAAATATGAAGATAAATGTTATCGTTGCGGCATGAAAGATCATTGGGTTTGTGTCTGTCACATGACAAAACATCTCATTGATCTTTATCAAGCATCTATTGAAAAGAAACGCAAAGATACCGAAATAAATTTTACTTCTCAAAAATTATCTCATGAAAGAAATGATGATGATGACCTTGAATATGTTGATGTTGATGTTGATGTTGATGTGGATGTGGCACACCTGGATGTTAATCTTTTTCGAACATCCGAAATGAATAATTGATCACTTAATTGGGGATGGAAGTGTCCAAAATAATTAGAATACTATATTATGTGTTAATATATGTTTATGTAATATATTACCTTTTGTTGTTTAAGTATTTTAATATAATATGTTTAATCGTTTATGCTTATAAATATTTTGTTAATAAATAGATGGTTGTTGTTCCATTTTATGGTTTGAATAATGATATCCAAAGTGTCTGTCTTATTGACAGTGGAACTACATACACCATATTGAAATACGATAAATATTTTTTCATTTGAATGTGGGAGAAACAAATGTTACCACAATAAATGGTATAGTGCAAAACTTATTAAAGACTCCGAAAGAGCTAATATAATATTACTGAGAGAAACTATAATTGTTATTGATAAAGTATTATATTCTTCAATGTCTCGAAGAAATTTATTGAGTTTTAAAGATATCCGGCATAATGGATAGCATGTTAAGACTATAGAGGATAATGGTCATGAATATTTGGGTATCACCAAAGTGACCTTCGATAATAGGTATTTGTTGGAGTAACTACCATCTCTATCATCTATCCTATATTATTCTAAAGTAAATGCTATTGAGGCGCATCATTTAGTGACTAATGTCATTACTTTTAAAATTTGGCATGGCCATTTGGGTCACCCAAGATTAATTATGATTTCAAAAATTATCGAGACAACGCATGGTCATCCTTCGAAAAATTAAAGGATTTTGACTTCTGATTAACTTTCAAGTGTTGCATGTTTCATGGAGATATATGTGGACCAATTAGTCCACCATGTGGGCAATTTTGATATTTTATGGTTTTGATTGATGCATCAATATGATGGTCACATGTTTGATTATTATCAACACGCAACCTAGCATTTGTGAGATTAGTTGTCCAAATAATTCACTTGAGAGTATAGTTTCATAATTCTCTTATTAAGCGAATCCGTCTAGACAATGTTGGTGAATTTTCTTCACATGCATTTGATTCTTATTGCATGCCAATTGGAATAATTGTTGAACATCTTGTAGCTCATGTTCACTCACAGAGTGGTCTAATTGAATCATTTATCAAAAGGATGCAATTAATTACTAGACCATTATTGATGAAAATATATCTCCTTACAATCGTTTGAAGACATGTAATTTTGCATGCTGCAACACCTGTACGTTTAAGGTCATCGAGTTATCATAAAGTTTCTTCCTTATAGTTCGCTTTTGGTTCAGAGCCAAATATTTTTTATTTGAGAATTTTCGATTGTGCTGTATATGTTCCAATTGAACCACCTCAACAGAAAGAGATGAGTTCTCAAAGAAGATCGAGGATATATGTTGGGTATGAGTCCCCGTCTATTATAAGGTATCTTGAACCTTTGACAGGGGATGTATTTACAACAAGATTTACTGAATGCCATTTTGATGAAAATTTGTTTCCCAAATTAGGGAGAGAATAAATGACATAAAATTGAACTTGCATGGAAAACATCTTTGAGTCATTTAGATCCACACACAAATGTGAGTAAACTTGAAGTTCAAAAGATAATTCATTTGCAACAAATTGCAAATCAATTGCTAGATTCTTTTGCTGACTCCAGCAGATTCAATAAATCGCATATTTTAGCTATAAATGCTCCCATATGGATAGAAGTCCATGAAGGACATAAAGTAAATCCTATAGTTGTTGAATAAAAAATACGTCAGAAGCATGACCAACCCCTTGGTTCCAAAAATAAAAATTCTCGAAATACAAGAGAATTAAATGATCCAAAAGATCATATTAAAGAAACGGAAAAAGAAAACCAAAGGATACTTGATGAAAAGATTCTAACTACAAATGATAAAGAGAATTCTGAATTTTCTATTAATTATAGCACTTCGAATAAAAGTTGAGATCAAAGGAAAGTTGTTATTGATAATGTTTTTGTACACAATGTAGCCCTTGCTATTTTCAAGGATAATAAGGATTTAGATTCTTCACCAGTTGAAGAATGTCGGCATAGAATTGATTGGTCTCAATAAAAAAATATGATTCAATCGGAGTTAAATTTACTTGCAAAGGGGAAGGTTTTAGACCTGTAGTTCAAACGCCAAAGGGTGTAAAACCTGTTAGTTATTAATAGGTGTTTGTGCGAAAATGAAATGAGAATAAAGAAGTCGTAAGATATAAAACACGACTTGTCGCACAAAGTTTTTCACAAAAGTCAGGAATTGATTATGATCAAACTTATTCACCTGTTCTTGATGCTATTACACTCGAATATCTTATAAGTTTGATAGTTCATAAAAAGGTGGGCATGCTTCTAATAGATGTTGTTACAACTTATCTTTATGGAAGCCTTGAAGATGAAATTTATATGAAAATCTATAAAGGATTAAATTTGCCAAAGGCTTCTAAAGGCACTCATGAAAATTATTCTATAAAATTAGATAAATTATTATATGGGCTTAAACAATCTGGACTCATGTGGTACAATCGCCTTAGTAATTTCTTATTGAATTCAGGATATAAGAATGACTAAATCTATCCATTTGTTTTTATTAAGAAAACAGATTTTAGTTTTGTGATTCTTGCTATATATGTTGACGATATTAATCTTAATGAAACTCCAAAAGAGCTCCGAGAAGCTATAGATTGTTTGAAGTGAGAAGTTGAAGTTAAAGATTTTGGAAACACCAAGTTTTGCCTTGAGCTTCAAATTGAACATATGAAAAATAGAATTTTTGTTCATCAGTCAACATATACAACTAAAGTGTCGAAAAAAAAATTCATGAACAAAGCACATCCATTGAGTATGTCAATGGTCGTGAGGTCAGTAGATGTCAATAAAGATAATCTTTAGACCTAAAGAAGATGATGAAGAACTACTTAGTCTTGATACCATATTTGAGTGCTATTGGTGCATTGATGTATCTTGCAAATAACACTTGACTTGATATAGCATTTGATATAAATCTGTTAGCAAGATTTAGTTCTTCGCCAACATGATGACATTAGAATGGTATTAAACATGTCCTTAGATACCTTCAAGGGATTATTGACCTCAGATTATTTTATTCAAGTGAAAATGACCCGAAGTTAATTAAGTATGCAGATGCAGGTTATCTTTCTAATCTGCATACAGCTTGTTCTCAAAATGGCTATTTATTTATATATGGTAGTACTTCTATATCATGGCGCTCTACGAAGCAAGCTATAGCAACAGTAATACATTATATTATAAAGAGTTGTGATTTATCTTCCAGAAGAGAGATTTCAATTCCTCTATATGAAGATAATGTAACTTGTATAGTTTATTTGAAATTAGAGTATATAAAAGGAGATATGACAAAATATATTTCACCTAATTTTTTTTACTCATGAACTTCAAAAGAATGGTAAATTGATATGCTCCAAATTCGATCATGTGATAATCTTACAGATATATTCACTAAGGCCCTTATGATTGTAACCTTTGAGAAATTGAGATATAAAATTAGTTTGCATTGGTTTAAAGATCTCGAGAGTTTGTCTTATCTGGTGGACAAATCTACACATAAAGAATAGTAAGGTTTTAACTAGACATATTTTTTATGTAATGGACATCCAACGGGGAGTGTTATACATCCCGAAGATTCATTGAATAAGTAGATGTCTATCGTATAATCATTATTATACTTTAATCTTGGGATAATTATGTATTTAATGAAAGGTGACACGTGTCACTTAATATTTATTCTAGGGTGACACATGTCACCTAGTTGTATCTCTTTGGTGACAAGTGTCACCCAATATTTACTATTGGGTCACAAGTGTCACTCTTAGTGCTTATCCCTTATCCCTATCATTTTTTCACCCCTATAAATATAGGGCCTATGCCCTTTTGTAAAGACACACTAAGAAGAAGGAAGACTATCATATAATAATACTCTCTCTATTCTCTCTATCTTTGTCTTTTACTTTCATGACCTTTGAAAATTATAAGTGAAAGTGCTACCAATTGAGCTATTTTTTTTATAAATACCTATGCGATGACTTTTATCTCTATCTATGCGACGACTTTCGTCTCTATCATGTCTCGAAGTCATGACCCCTCGGTCATAAGTGAGGGTGCTTACGATCCAAGCAACAACTCTTGACTAATTGAGCTACTTTCTTGATGAAAAAATTATTTTAGCGTCAACAAAAATCTTAACATACTAATTTTGTTTAAAATAAACATAAAAATTACACCATATCAAACAATATAAAAGATAAAATTAATTATTTATCTTATTTTATTTTAAATATTTGTCAACTATTCTTATATTGCATATAGGTAATTTTTTCGGTCAACCTTCATTTATATATTTATCTCACAAATAATCTTTTTTAACTTAATTATTTGTTTTTTATGTCTCTTCATTTACTATATTTTTAATGACCAGATACTGAATTTTTTTAAAAAATTAAAAATAAAATTTGTCAAATATGATTTGGGATAAAGGGAAAAAAAGAAAAATCTAATTTTCCAAATATGACTTTGAATTGTAATTACAATTATGAATTAAAAATATCAAATGTTTGCATAAAATAAATTTTATATTAAAATTTGTATTGAAATTTTTTATTTTGTAGTTTGTTAGAAAATATAAAATTTTTTATTAGATTTGGTGTATATTAGACCCATTCATGCTCTAAGAATAGGTTCAAAGCTTAACTCAATGTCAAGATGAATTAAGTATAAAAAGAGTAAAGTCAATCTCATTCTTATGACGGGCTTCATTGCCTATATAAAAGAACATTTTCATAAATTAATGAAAACATAGAGAGCATTGATTTACCTTGATCACTAGAATTCTAGTCATGACTGTAGTAGTATTGGCCATTATTCATACTCAGCTTCAGTACTTCACCTTGAGATTGTAGGTTGTTTCTTTGAACTCCAAAATATCAAATTAGCTCAGAAGAAGATTGCATACCCTCCAATTGATCTCCTATTATCTTTGCAACCTACCCAATCTTCGTCTACAAATACACTAAGGAGTCTTGACAAAAATTTGTGAATTTTTAGTCAATTGTATCTAAGAATTATTGTACTACTGAAAAGTATTGAGAGATGGGAGCTTGGAGATATTTGACACACCTTATTTACAAAGTAAGAAATATCTAGTCTTGTCAATTTACATATTGTAAAGCGTCAACTAAACTCCAATATCTAGTCACTTCATATGTTGGAAGATAATCACTATCTAGTGTAGATAGCTTCTCCAAATTGACCATAAGTGTAGTTATTGCCTTGTAATTTGTGATATTTGCCTTTTGCAATAGACCAATTATATAATTTGACTTAGTGTGATTCCATCACTTAATGTTCTCACCTCACAATGCCCAAGAAGTAGTGCAAGTCTCCGAAGTCTTTAATAGAAAATTTATTTTTGAGTTGGTTAGTAACCCTTTTACTATATTAGCTGAAGAATTTGCCACAATTATGCCATCCACATAGATAAGTAAATATAGATAATTTCATGACTATTAAAAATAAACAATGAAGTATCAACCTTGGATGCATTAGTTGGAGTTTAGAGTTAAGTCAAGTGTACCATTCCCTAGGAGATTGTTTCAAATCATAGAGTTGTTTACGCAATTTACAAGCATAATGCGAATGTTGATAGCCTTGAAAATAAGAAGGTTTTTTCAATTTACCTTTTGATATAGCAATTGACAAAATCAATTGGATTGTTGTAAGTTTAAAAATAGGATTGAAGGTAGACAACATAATCAAAACCATACCTTTGCTTTAATACTTTGGAGACTAATCTTGTCTTATACCTCTCAATATTTTCATCATCTTTTCTTGTAATCTTAAATATCCATTTACAGCCAATTACATTTCTTCCTTGTTGAGGTGGAACTAGTCGTCATCTCTTGTTTCTCATAAGGGCAAAACTATTCATCCTCCATTGCTTGTCTCCATTCTTTGTGAACACGAGCTTGCATATAGTTTGTTGGTTCTTGATGGACAATGTATGTGAATCCCTTCTTTTCCAATATTGTATCATTCGGGAATCTCTTTAGCTTAATAATATTATCTTGAAGTCTGGTTCTCATGAGGTGTTATTGAGTGAACGAGTGTGGTAGTGTACACATCATCTCCTTTGGTTCCTCAACATTTACATCTTGTTCTTCTTCATTGGGATTGGAGGTGTTTGTTGCTTCTTGATATGATTCACTATGATCATCATAAGTATATGCAATTTCATGGTTAGGTAACAAAGTTGAAACATATATTCACTTTACTCAAGATGCTTATTCCCTTGAAGAGGGTTAATATACTAGGTATGCATAGAAGGAAGAACATATTGAGATATGACATGAGGAGAACTAGATTGCTCATCATTGAACTAAAATGAAGCATATTCTCATCTAAAACAACATATCTTGAGATGTATACACATCTTGTAGGTACATGTAAACATCTGTAACCCTTATGAATACTACTATAGCCTAAGAAAACACATTTTCTTATATTGTATGGTCTCAAATTAGGCCAACAAGCGCATCCAAAAAATTTTAAAAAATTATAAGTGGTGTAACTCCAAGAAGTAGATGAAGAGGAGTATCATTACTTATGATGCAACTTGGAGACAATTACTAAGAGAACAAGCTAATTGAACAACTTCATTCTAGAATTTAAGTGGCATGGAGGCATGTGTGCAAAGTGAAAGAGAGACTGCCATGAGATGACAATATTTTCTTTCTACTACTCTATTTTGCTAGTGTTGTATGGGGTTGAAAAATGCGATGAGTGATTTTAGTTTGGTTGAAGAAGGTGTTGAATTTTTTATATTCACCACCCCAATTCGTTCAGACATATACAATCTTTTTGTTCAACAAATGCTCAACATATTTTTAATATTTGAAACATATCACTCTTGTTTTTGAGAAGATAAACCCATGTTGATGTGTTCTGTTTAAGTATGCTAAAGATAGGGTTTATAGTTAAAACACATAGCAAATAAGATTGTCACTTAATTAAACAAAACCTAAAGTAGAGTACGTATCGTGTAGATAGCAATATAGTAGCATCAACGATTTTACTTGTAAATATCGTTTGTCCTAGGAACATTGGCAGCGACTTGTTTAGTATCCATTAATTAATTCATAATTTACCTAGCAAGAATTAATCAAAGAATTTCAAGTAGTTGGAATGATGGTGATCCCATCCCGAGCAAACAGATAATAATTAGGTAAAGATACTCAACAAAACAAAGAGAATATTCTTAAAGAATCTTCATTAACCTCAGTTTAGACAATTAGTGTGACATATGTTCGAAGATTTGCTAATTAACGGATCTAAGACCATTATGAAATTTGATTTAACTTGTTACCATATATGAGTTACCTAAGTTGATTAATTACCTCAATACGGGACGTTGCAAATAACCCTAAAATCATTAACTCCCTCTAAGATTGACATGAAGAACTAACTCAGTATTATTAGAACATTCAACATATCTGGGCCGATCATGTTAATTATTCTAATCTAACAATCAATTATAATTTTGGGGGTTGGCCTAAAGTAAGTAACTGTTAAATTAAACCTAAGTGATATGCTCATGACAATGATCAAACAACAGCTTAATTCAAAAGCACAAGTAAACAAAAATATAATGAAAATTCAACTTCGGGATCCTCCTGGGATAAAATTAATCATAACCTTAAATTATTATACGTATATGATAATATTCTCCTCGAGTTTCAAAATTCTAGTAAATATTTAGGAAATAAACAGGGAAACTAAAAGAAAAAGGAAAGAAGATATTTATTGTAAAGTTGTCAGTAGTAATAACGCTTCCCTTTATGGTTCGAGGCTCAATCACTAACCTATGAACCAAGAAAAATGAGAACTAGTGTTCTCGCGGATTTCCTATCGAAATCTCAAAATTTTAAGAATTTTGAACTCAGAATTTCTCACCATTTGATTTCTTGGATCTACAATTGAGACTCAGTCAGAGAAGATCGATTGATTCTGAGCTGAAGAATACTATGAAATAATTGGAATGAGATACTAGAACAATGTAGAGGCCTCAACATTAAATATGAGTGGACTAGAGCCAAAATCAACACAATTTCTGATGTGGGAGCTTGGGGATGGCCATTCTGAGCTTAGAAATGCTGTTATGAGTTTCTGAAATTATAATTTTGCCTCACATTTTGTCAAATTATGCAATTTGGTCTCCAAAACATTCTTGAAATTAAAATTCAGCAATTAAGTCTCAATTTAATGCAATTAAGTCCAATACTTTCAATTAAACATTAAATTAAACACAAATTAATAATAAAAAATGCGATATAATTTGGCGTTTGCACACGTAAATTTATGAAAATTATTAAACAAAACTCATTTAATATTTAAATCCTCCAACTAAAATAATATTTGGTCCCCATACATCTAAATAAATGAGATCAAAGGAAGGTCTTGACCGATTTATAGAACTAGAAAAAGGAGTTGATGACTTTTGTCCAATTAATAGGTATCACAAATAGATTTATTTGGTAAAATAGAGAAACATAAATTACTAGTTTGTAAGACATATTCAACTACGATTGGAGAGGGATGTCCAAGCATGTAATGCTAATCGCTTAGAGTGAGCTTAATATTATTGACTTGTTGAACAATTTTTTAGAGAAATAGTAGATATGTAATATAGACCTCTTTTTTTCCTGTCTCTAAGAAGAGGGACTTTGGTTGCATGATCTTATACAAGAAAGAAATTAGGGGAGAATTCAAAGAACACTTTATTATCATAAGCAAAACGTTGGACAGAGAGAAGATGCTTGTTGATGTAAATAATTTTGAAATATATTTCTTAATTATAGTGTATGTTTAGGAGTAGAAAGATGAGAATGACCTATATTTGATGTAGACATACCAAAACAGTTTGCTACTTCAACCTCGTCCTTTGCCTTCATAATTTTCTTTAATAATTAATTTGTCTAGCTCATCTGTTAAATGATCTGTGTCTCTCGAATCCACATACTAGTTGATGTCGTTATCATAATATGAAGAAGTTGCAACAATAGTAGCAACACATTCATCCACCTCTTGATAGGTATGATTGAAGTGATACCAACGTTTTAATGTTGTGTGCCCAACTTTCCCACAAAACTAGCATGTTATTGGTGTCATTTTATAATTATGCAATTATCGTCAAACCAACCAAGATTAATTCAATTAATTTAATGAGCAATATATGGTATTTTTGTCTTCAATTAATTCAATTAATTATATTCAAATGATGAACAGAATGAACATGTCTCAATTATGTTACCATTGGCAATGCAACAACAACTTCAAATGTCTATGATGGTGGCACCCATGGGATTAGGGGTTAATATGGGCATGTGATTAGGTCATTATCGTATTATGGACATGAACATCATGGCGACTGCCCGTCCCAAAAATATTTCGGCCATGCTTCCGCTTCTTCCTCTAGCTGCCTTCGTTACACCTCCTTTATCCTGGGATTGCTCTGTTGCAGGAGGAGATTATCTTCCCCCGTGCACTTTTACAATTCTTGATCCTTTATATGCTTTTCTCGTTTGTTAATCCCAGGTAAAAATAAAATTAAAATATCTTTTGATTTTATGATATTTCATTGGATGAAAAATATTCATAAGTAAAAATAAATTATAAGATTTTTGGCAGCCTATAACAATGGATGCTTACACAAGGATTGCAACATTGTATCAACATTTCCAACAACAACAACAACAACAACAGTGTCCGACCATCAAGACAAAAGTACCATGATTTTTTTAATGATTTTTTTATTTCTTGAAGTTTTTTTTACCCACCAATTTAATTTAAGTCATATTAATACTCGTGTAGTGAAATGACAAAAATTGTACTTTATAATATAAAAAGTCATTCTTCGTTCATTATTACTTAGGTCTAATGATTCCCACGTACACGTACAACAAGAATTATTCAAATTAGAAATTTGGAATTATGATAGAAAAAGTTATTCTTTAGTCTTTTACAAAAATAATGCTATTTATTTTAAAAAAAAAGTTCCCAAAATAATGTTACTTTTATACCTGTTTCTCAAACTAGTGTAGGTCTACTCTGTCATTAAATTAATAAGAACAAAAAATAGTAAAAATGAGGGATTTTTGAGATTACAAGATCATAAAAAAATAGGACTAAACAAACATACATACGTATACGTATGTTCTTTACACTTATATTTTGATTGAATTATAAAGATATTAAGATATCAATTCAACTTATCATTACTACCAGAATTATTACAATATAAAAAGAAATACAAGAAAGCATGAGATAAATTAGCACATAGGTATAATAAGAAAATCTATGTAATCTAGGTTGTTATAAAAGATAAACACAACTAGCATACGTGTTATGAATGAGTAGAGAGATTTTTATCCTAAGCACGCCTCCGCAAGATGGAGGATTCATTGGAGACGCCAATCTTGGAATGAAAGGAGAGAAACTCTGGACGATCTAGAGTCTTTATAAGCATATTAGCAAATTGATCTTTGGAATTAATGTGCAGAATATGAAGAGAACTAACAGCAACCCTCTCATGGACAAAGTGATAGTCAAGTGTCAAATGTTTCATACGAGAATAATAGACTGGATTGCCACAAAAATATATAGTGCAGGTATTATCACAAAATAAACAAGGTGGCGATGGTAGAGAGATGCTCGAATCCTACAATAGATGCTAAACCCTGATAACTTCAACAACAACATGAGCAAGAGCCTTGTACTCAACTTCAGTAGAAAACCGAGAAACAAACTTCTGACGAGCAAACTTCCAGGAGATAATATTAAAACTCAAATTTAATATGTAAGTTGTAGTAGAACGACCATCATCACGAGAACCACCACGGTCAGAATTAGAAAAGGTCGTGAGATGAGTAGAAGAATCATGTTTGAAAAACAAACCATAATAAAGAGTGTCTTTGAGATACTGAAGGACATGTTTGAAGACTTGAAGATGGCATGCAGTAGGAGCAAGCTGAAAGAATATTTTCTGATTTTGAAGAATATTTTCTGATTTCAGTTTAAAAGTTTTTTGTTTGTTTACCATGTATACGTATGAATTTTATTTACGTATCATATGAATTATCACATACACTATATATATATATATATATATATATATATATATATGGTGTCAACTCATGTCCCACATCTGAAGATAATGCTAGAGGTGACTAGCTTATAAGAGTACCACTATCTCCATTAGTATGAGGCATTTTGGGATGTTGCCCAAGAATAAAACCGTGAGGGCTTAGGCTCAAAGCGGACAATATCATACTAATGTGGAGTTGAGTGGTGCAAGCCCAATCTTGTGGGTATATGTGGGCCCAACAAATGGTATCAGAGCTTAAGGTTAATGGGCTTGCTTGTAAGAGATGTGTGGGGAGACTCTCATTCTTGAAGACCTAGCGATTAGGGGTGTCTTGTGCCGCCTTGTGTTGAAGGAGCGACAGTAGTGCAAGATGATTGGGGCTTGCTTGCCAGATGTGAATGTCTTGCGAAAGATGCAAGATGATTAGGGCTTGCTTGCCAGATGTGGATATCTTGCGAAAGATGCAAGATGATTAGGGCTTGCTTGCCAGAGTGGATGTCTTGCGAAAGATGCAAGATGATTTCGTCTATGGGAGGCCCACGAGTATGTGGTCCTTGGTTTGAGGGGAGGATTGTTGGGGTGTTAACCCATGTCTCACATATGAAGATAATGCTAGAGTTGACTAGCATTAAAGAATACCACTAACTCTATTAGTATGAGGCCTTTTGGGATGTTGCCCAAGAATAAAACCGTGAGGGCTTAGGCCCAAAGCGAACAATATCATACTAATGTGGAGTTGAGTGGTGCAAACCCAATCTTGTGGGTATATGTGGGCCCAACAAGTGGTATCAGAGCTTAAAGTTAATGGGCTTGCTTGTAAGAGATGTGTGGGGAGGCCCTCATTCTTGAAGACCTAGCGATTATGGGTGCCTTGTGTCGAAGGAGCGGCAATGGTACAAAATGATTAGGGCTTGCTTGCCAGATGTGGATGTCTTGCGAAGCGGCAAGATGATTAGGGCTTGCTTGCCAGATGTGGATATCTTGCGAAAGATGCAAAATGATTAGGGCTTGCTTGCCAGATGTAGATGCATTGCGAAAGATGCAAAATGATTATTCGTCTAGGGGTAGCCCACGAGTATGTGGTACTTGGTTTATGTTGTGGTCTTTGGTTTGAGGGGAGGATTGTTGGGGTGTCAACCCATGTCCCACATCTGAAGATAATGCTAGAGGTGACTAGCTTATAAGAGTACTACTATCTCCATTAGTATGAGGCCTTTTGGGAAGTTGCCCAAGAATAAAACCGTGAGGGCTTAGGCCCAAAGCGGACAATATCATACTAATGTGGAGTTGAGTGGTGGAAGCCCAACCTTGTGGGATCATTAGGGCCCAACATATAGTATATTGGATATTTCTTTAGATATTACTTAGATAGTTTACAAATCTACCTCTAACCGTTAGTAATATCTCAATAATATCTCTTTCATGCCCCCTCAATTCGAACTCGGCCTTACTACAACAGTTAACTTTCCTCTAAGCCGTGTGAAGAATTGCAAACCTAAAGCATTGGTAAGAATATTTGCATTTTGATCAATTGAAGGAACATAATTAACCTGCATCTCTCCTCTGGCCACTTTTTCTCTAATGAAATGGAAATCAAGCTCAATGTGCTTAGTTCTTGCATGTAGAATTGGATTTGCAGATAAGTAGATAGCACTTTGATTGTCTATCCATACTTGAGAAACTCTAGTCTGCTCTATGTTCAATTCACTAAGAAAATACCTGATCCAAGTGATTTCAGTAGTGGCTAGCCCAAGACTTCTATACTCAGCCTCTGTGCTTGATCTTGATACACTTTGTTGCTTCTTGCTGGACCAAGAAACTAAATTCCTTCCTATGTAAACACAGTAGCCAGTAACAGACTTTCTATCATCCAAATCAGTAGCCCAATCACTGTTTGAAAAGGCTGTCACATTTAAATCCTTGGACCTGCTAAAATTCAGACCATAGTCTAATGTTACAACCAGATATCTCAGTATCCTTTTAACAGCTTTGAGATGAGGTTCTAATGGATTTGCCATGTACTGACTCACTTTGTTGACAACAAAACTAATATCAGGTCTTGTGATAGTAGCATAATGAAGTCCCCCAACAATGCTCCTGTACATTTGTGGATTCTGAATTGGATCTCCATTATATCTAGACAGATGTGGACTTGTGATCATAGGTGTAGAACTTGACTTTGCTTGTAGCATATTTGCTCTATCCAGCAGCTTCTTTAATACTGCTTTTGGCAAAGATGATACACTTCAGGGGTTTTATTTACTTCAATTCCTAGAAAGTGGTGAACATTTCCCAAATCCTTCAATGTAAAATACTTCTTCAACCTTTCAATAAATTTCTGTACTGCCTGATCATTATTCCCAGTAACCAATATATCATCCACATATATCAAAACAAAGATCTTTATTCCATTCTTATTGAACATGAAGAGAGAATTATCAGCCTTTGAGCTTATGAACTCCAGTGATGATAGAGTTTCTCTTACCTTTGTGAACCATGCTCTAGCAGCTTGCTTTAAACCATAGATAGCTTTATGCAACCTGCATACATAACCTTCCTTCTTCTCAAAACCTCTTGGTTGACACATGTAAATCTCCTCTGAAAGTTCTCCATTCAAGAAAGCATTTGAAACATCCAACTGCTTCACATTCCAACAGTAGTTAAGAGCAATTGAAAATATGATTCTTATTGTGGTTGGTTTAACTACTGGAGAAAAGGTCTCATGGAAGTCAAAACCTGTGTTTGAGTAAATCCTTGTGCCACCAACCTAGCTTTATGCCTCTCAACACTGCCATCTGCCTTTGTTTTCACTTTAAAAACCCATTTGTTGCCAACTACATGTGCACCCTTAGGAAGTGGAACAAGTGTCCAGGTTTGTTCTTAATAAGAGCATCATATTCTTCTTTCATTGCTTTTCTCCAAACAGGATTCATTAAAGCATCCTCTACCTTTTTAGGCTCTTCATTTTCAACCAAAATGGTTGACATCACCTTAGGCTTGTATATTCCTGCTTTACCCCTGGTAACCATGGGTTGGTTCACTGTAACAGGTCTTTCTTCTGGAGCATACTGAGGTGACTGATCTGGTAAGATGTGTTCTGGACTCATAATGGGTAAATCTATTCTCAGGGGAATAGTGTCATAACCTTTTGATGAAGAGGATAAACTCTTACTGGAATGAGGTGTTTCAAACTGATTATCTCCTTTTGTATCTTCATTCTCCACAAATGTTGATGACAAATTTGGAAAACTCATCACAGTAGGCTCCAATGATGTGAATACAGAACCAACATGTTCTTTTCTTTGCATCTCAGAACAATCTTTCTTGGAGAAGGGAAAAACACTTTCTTCAAAAACTACATGCCTTGAGACAATTACTTTTCCTCTTGACAGAAGAATCTTATGTCACTTATACTAAGAGCTATATCCAATAAACACTCCTGCAGTAGCCCTAAATTCCAATTTATGATCATTATAAGGTCTAACATGAGGATATGCTAGACAACCAAAAACCTTAAGGGCAGAATAGGCTGGCTTTTGCTTTGTAAGTTTCTCATAAGGAGATACATATTGAATGGATCTTGTTGGTAGTCTATTGATCAAATACACAGTTGTGGTGAAAGCATCATCCCAATATTTCAAAGCCATACAAGATTGAGCCAGTAAAGCCAAACCAATCTCCACAACTTGTCTGTGCTTTCTCTCAGCACAACCATTTTGTTTAGGTGTATAAGGACATGAGATCCTCTCTATGATTCCATTTTCCTTGAAAAAATTATTTAAGGGCTTATACTCAGTACCTCCATCACTTTGCACCATCTTTATCTTTGTTTGAAACTGTGTTTGCACCAGACTATGAAAGTGGATAAAGGTACCAGCAACTTCTGACTTCAACTTCAACAGATATATCCAAGTGTGTTTAGTGTAATCATCTATGTAAGTCACATAATACTTGTATCCATTTACAGATTGTAAAGGAGGTGGACCCCATAGATCAGTGTGCACTAAATCAAAAGCTGCATTAGTTTGAGTTTCAGAATTTCCAAAAGGCAACTTATGACTTTTAGCGAGAATACAAGGATGACAAATTTTTGAATCATGATCTCTATTATCAAATGGAATCTTACAATCTCTCAAAGCCCTCTTAACAATTTCATAACTACAATGACCAAATCTCTTGTGCCATAAACTGACATCCAAGTTATTACAACAGAAACATTAAAACCATAAGGCTGATCTTGAAGGATTGCTTCCTTATTTCCAGAATCTCCATGATGAACCAAGTGAAATCTGTAGAGACCATCCTTAAGCATTCCTTTGAGAAGGACCTGATGAGTAGCTTGATCCTTTACAAGACAGATTAAAGGATGAAACTCAAAGAACACATCATTGTCAAGGGCAAATTTTGAAACACTTATGAGATTCTTAATTATACTAGGCACATGTAACAAGTCCTTAAGTTGAAATAATTTATCAGTTTGACTAGAATGAAGGGTGGTGTTACCTATGTGACTGATATTCTCACTTTGCCCATTTCCTAACTGCAGCTTGTTGGATCCATTATATTCTGATGCAGAAGTCATATTATTGAGCTCACTGGTGACATGTGTGGAAGCTCCAGAGTCTGGATACCACCATCCTTCATTATTTGAAAAGTTGCTATTAGGGATATGCACCATGTTTAGTGAATGATTCTTGTTCTGATAGTTCTCCACAACACCGCCTGCACTATTCTGACTATTGTTTGATGTGCCATAACTTTGATCATATCTATGCCAACATCTGTCAGCACTGTGTCCTGGAACATGACAAACTTGGCACAAAACCTTTGAGCCTTGTGACCTGCCACCTCTTCCTCTAAATGCACCTCTTCCTCTAAATGCACCTCTTCTTCCTCTGCCTCTTGAACCATATCCTTGACCATTGAAATTTCTCCTTTCATTGTTATCATGAGCCACGAAGTTCACAGTAGGCTCAGAACCATCAGTATTTATTGCTCCAGTACCACTCATACTGCTAGAAGATTCCAACCTAGTTTCAAAGCTTAACAAGAGTGCTTGAATATCACTCAAGGTAAAAGAATTAATGCTAGCAGTAACTGTGACCACCACTGGATCATATTCAGGACCTAAACTAGCTAAAATGTGCATTATATGATCATTTTGATTTACAAGATTTCCAGTAGTTGCAAGTAAATCACAGCACAGCTTGATTTTTGCCAAATACTCAGTCATACTTAAGCTACCCTTTCTTGTAGTTTGCAGCTGCAACTTGTATTGTAAGGTCTTTACCTTGGATTGGCTTGCAAAAAATTTCTCAAGGGCACTCCAAATCTCAAAAGAGGTATTCAAGCCAATAATCAAAGGCAAAACATTTTCTGACAGTGATGAAAGAATCCAAGAAGCCAAGATCTGATCTTGACGATTCCACAAAATAAAAGCTGAATTAATGGTCTGAATTTGAGAGTTACCTGTAGTATATTTGTCTGGAGGTGGTGTTTCAGAGGTCAGGTAATCTTCAAGGCCATAGCCTTTAATAGCAGTAAGGATCTGCATTTTCCACACTAAGAAATTTCCTTCAACTAGCTTTACAGAAACCAGTTGACTCTGGGGATAGATAAGTTGGATCTTGACTCCATCTATGGTTGTAGATGGAGCTGTGTAAGCTAAGGTTACATCGTCTATCATATCTTTAAAGAAAAAAGAATATCAGAGTCATTAATAGCTCTGATACCATGAAAGAATATTTTCTGATTTCAGTTTAAAAGGTTTTTTGTTTGTTTACAATGTATACGTATGAATTTTATCTATGTATCATGTGAATTATCACATACACTATATATATATATATATATATATAGTATATTGGATATTTCTTTAGATATTACTTAGATAGTTACAAATCCACCTCTAACCGTTAGTAATATCTCAATAATATCTAACCGTTAGTAATATCTCAATAATATCTCTTTCACAAGCATAAACTGAGAAACTTGTTAGCAACAAAAGAAACACCAGGACGAGTAATTGCAAGGTACTGCAAGGAACCAACAATGTGACGATACTGTGCAATAGCATTAATTATGAAAGAGCCATCAATAAGAGAGAAATGTTTAGAAGAACTCATAGGAGTAGCAACAGTCTTTGCACCAACAATATCAAATCGAGCAAGCAAGTTAGTAATATGATTATGTTGAGAAAGAAAGAGCACAGAAAAAGTATGGATAACTTCAACACCCAAAAACTTATGCAAAGAACCCAAACCTTGATAGAAAACCGTCGACCAAGCTTGTGAACAAAGTCATCAAGAAAGATAGAGTCATTTCTCGTGAGAACAATATCATCGATGTAAACAAGAAAATAGAGTTTGATTTCATTTCAATCACAAATAAATAAGGATGTATCAACAAGAGATTTGCGAAAACCAAAGGTAAGAAGAAAATGTTGAAGTTCATTGTACCATGTGTTGGAAATAAAAAAACTGAGAATTTTAACAGAGATGTGCAGAAAATATGAATCTTCTTCTAGTTTGAGAAGACAATCTTTATTTTTCTGATTATTATTTTTTTGATATATCACAGACTGATTACAGGACTCTTTAAATAGAGAACTTGAAATACAAAAGGACATTCAAAGATTCATTCAACATAATGAATCCTCATTTCTCAAGATCTAGAAATCTTGAATAATAATAATTCTCATTTCCCAAGATCTAGAAATCTTGAATAATAATAATAATATTACAAGATATTAATTTTAACACTCCCCCTTAATGGCTTGTGTAACTCCAATCATCTCACGGAAAAACTCGAACTTATCTCTAGGGAGAGCCTTGGTAAAAATATCAGCAACTTGTTCTTCGGTCTTGCAATACTTGAGCTGAATTTCTCCGTCTTCTACAGCTTCTCTAATAAAGTGATGCTTGATTGCAATGTGCTTTGTGCGACTATGGTAGACGGGATTTTTTGTCATTGCAATAGCAGATTTGTTATCACATAAGAGAGCAGTAGCTACTTCTTGCTTTGAACAAATATCTTCCAGAATCCTCCTTAGCCATATTGCTTGTGAGGTTGCCAATGATGCCGAGATGTATTCAGTTTCGGCCGACGATAGTGCCACCGTTCGTTGCTTCTTCGATGCCCATGAAATTATACTAGAACCAAGAGAAAATGCATAACCCAATGTGCTTCTCATATCATCGACACATCCAGCTCAATCGCTATCACAAAATCCAAGCAAGTTTGCTTCAATATTTCTTTCATATAGAATACCAAAATCAAGAGTACCTTGAATCTTCACGTACAAGGTAGGTTCGCTCTTGCTCCTTTGAAAGCCCTTCTTAATAAAATAAGAATCAATCTCACTATACCAAGCCCGTGGTGCTTGTTTTAACCCGTAGAGCGCCTTGTTTAACTTGTATACTTTCGTTTCTTCTCCTTTGATGACAAAACCTTGTGGTTGCTTGACATACACATCTTCCAATTTTCCATTCAAAAATGCCGACTTTACATCAAGTTGATATAAAAACTAACCCTTTTGAGAGGCTAATGCAATAAGAGTCCGAATGGTACCTAATCGAGCCATCGGTGCAAATGTCTCCTAAAACTCAATTCCGGACTGTTGCGAGAACCCTTTTGCAACGAGTCTTGCCTTGTTTCTTTGAACCAAACCATCAGGATTAAGCTTTGTCTTGAAAATCCATTTTACCCCAATCACATCTTTGTTCTGAGGTCTTTTCACCAAAAACCAAGTTTTATTTTTTTCGATAACTTGTAGCTCTTCCTCCATGGCATTCTTCCATGCTTCCTCTTTTATTGCTTCTTCAAAACTTTCCGGTTCAGTAGTACAGAAATTGCAACTAGCATAAATATCAGTCAAGCTTCTCATTCTTCTCGGAGATGAACTTGGCGATGAAGAATTCGAGCTTGATGGAGAAATTTGGGAAGTTGTAATTGAAGGAACCACTTCCGGGATTTCGGCTTCAACTTCACGTTCTTGATTTTCTTTCTCTTCATCAAAAGAATATGATTGAACCTGGACTTCCTTCTTTTTCCAATCGTAAGACATCTTCTCGTTAAATAAGACATCTCGTGAAATAATTACTTTATTTTTCATCAAATGAAAAAGCCTGTAGGCCTTTGATTTTGAGCTATAACCCACAACAATGCATTTTTCACTTACTTCATCAAGCTTGCGCCTTGTTTCTTTTGGGACATGAGCATAGCAGATACATCCGAAAACTTTCAAATGGCTCAATGATGGTTTTCTCCCACTCCAGGCCTCAATTGGAGTTTTATTTTCTAATGCTTTTGTTGGAAATCTATTCAGCAAATAAACCACCGTATACACAGCTTCACCCCAAAAAATTTTAGGCAGCCCCTTTTCATAAAGCATTGATTTTGCCATCTCCTCGATGCTTCTATTTTTTCTTTCGGCGACTCAGTTTTGTTGTGGAGTAAATCCCACAGTAAGCTGTCTATCCAAACCAATATCTTCGCAAAACTTGTTAAACTCATTTGAGTTATATTCGCCTCCTCTGTCACTTCTCAAGACTTTTATAAGAAGGCCGCTTTGCCTTTCCACATACATTTGGAATTTCTTAAAAATCGAGAACACTTCAGATTTTTGTTTCATAAAATACACCCAAGTCATTCTTGTAAAGTCATCAATGAATATGAGAAAATACTTGTTACCGACATGAGTTGGAGTTGACATTGGCCCACACACATCCGTATGAACAAGCTCCAGGGGTGCTTTAGCTCTCCAGGCTTTATCTTTTGGAAACGACTCTCTGTGATGTTTCCCGAGTGCACATCCCTCGCAAATTTCTTGCATTTCTTTGATTGATGGCAGCCCATAAACCATATCCTTCTCTTTTAGATTCTTGAGACTTTGAAAATTCAAGTGCCCAAGCCTTTTATGCCACAACCAAGATTCGTCGACAATGTCTATTTTAATGCGACATTCTTCGAGTAGTTAAAGGAGATAGGAAAGCTGCGATTTTGCTCCATTTTGATGCTTGCTACAAATTTGTGATTTTTGTCGAAAATCTTGCATGATGAGTAGTCTCCAAAATTAAGAGAATATCCATGCTCAACAAGTTGTCCAAGACTCAGTAAATTTTGCTCTAAGTCTGGAACAAGAAGAACATCATGAATATATTTTGTTCCTTCCTTCGTCTCCACGGCAATAGTTCCTTTTCCTTTGGCTTGAACTAGTGCTCCGTTACCCATCTTCACTTGAGATTTTGTGGAAGAATCGAGCTTCACAAAAATATTTTTGTCACCGTCATGTGATTGCTACAACCACTATCAATGAACCAAATATGATTCGCATGTTCCATTTCTGGTTGACAAGCGTAGAACATGGATTCATATTCTTGTTCTTTGGTAAAATTTGCTTGCTGATTATTCTTGACTCGACAATCCTTTTGAATATGCCCAAACTTCTTGCAATTGTTACATTGTGGTTTTCCTTTAAACCAACAATCTTTATCACTATGGCTGCTCCTTTTGCAAATCCCACACTTTTGTTGAGTGGACTCGAGATCTGAACTTCTATCGAAATTGGTTCTTCCTCTGCCTCTTGAAGATCGACCTCTTCCTCTTCCAAATCTGCCACCTCGATGTGAGTCTCCGCTGCTTCGATCACCATCAAGGTTATCTCGCCTTTGAAAAGTGAGCTTAGATTGAAAAGCGCTTTCAATGGATTTTTCGAACGCCTACTCAGTCTTTGCTCAAATGTTTTTATCTAACCCATAAGTTCTTCCAGGTTTAAATCTGAGAGAATTTTGGTCTCTTCAATTATGGCAACAATTGGGTCGTACTTTTCCGGAAGGCTAATAAGAACTTTTTCAATAATTCTCTGATCATCAACCTATTCACCAAGTGTCTTCATTTGATTTATGATATTGACAATTTTTGATGAGTAATCGTTCAAACTCTCATCGTTTCACATTTTCAGATTTTCAAAATCTCTCCGTAGCGACTGGAGTTTCACGGCTTTGACTTTGTCGTTGCCCCGATACTCCTTTCAAAGAATATCCCAGGCCTCCTTCGCTTTTGTAGCATTAATAATTCTGGGAAAAATTATTTCAGCTACTCCTTGTTGAATGAGATTCAAGGCCTTTGCATCTTTCTTTCGATGATCCTTTAGTTGTTTCTTTTGCTCATTTGTTAAGCTTGAAGTGTCTTCTGGATCATTATATCCTTCTTCAACGTACTCCCATAAATCATGTGAGATGAATATTGTTTTCATCTTCACATTCAGAAGTCATAACTTTCTCTGTTGAAGAGAGGAAATGAAGGTTGTAAGTTTCCCGATGCTTGATTACTCAAACTCGCCATAGCTTGAATTTTTTTTATTTTGTTGATTTTTTTTTCGCCCCAGTTGATTGAACAACCTGCTCTGATACCAATCTGTTGGAAATAAAAAAACTGAGAATTTTAACAGAGAGGTGCAGAAAATATGAATCTTCTTCTAGTTTGAGAAGACAATCTTTATTTTTCTGATTACAGGACTCTTTAAATAGAGAACTTGGAATACAAAAGGACATTCAAATATTCATTCAACATAATGAATCCTCATTTCCCAAGATCTAGAAATCTTGAATAATAATAATTCTCATTTCACAAGATCTAGAAATCTTGAATAATAATAATAAAATTACAAGACATTAATTTTAACATCATGCCCGAGGATCCTACTTCAGACCATAAAGTGTCTTACGAAGCTTACAAACATAGTTGGGAAAATGAGAATTAACATAATCAGGAGGTTGCAACATATAGACATCCTCTACTAAAGTACCATGTAAGAAAGCATTCTTGACATCCAATTGGAGTAAAGACCAATTATGAGATGTGGCAAGATATAAAACAACACGAATGGTGACAGACTTGGTAAAGAGACTGAAAGTTTCAAAATAATCCTTAGCGGCTTGTTGTAGAAAACCCTTCGCCATAAGACGAGCCTTGTATTTATTGATTGTACCATTAGATTTATGTTTTATACGAAACATCCCTTTACAAATGATGGGACTATGATCAAAAGGAGGAACCAGTTCCCAACTTTCATTACATAACAAAATATTGAATTCATCATCCATAGTTGTGCCAGAGAGGATTTTCCATAGCTTGTGAAATAGTGGATAGTTCAAGAGAAGAAAGAAAAGGATGTTTGGTAGAAAGATTAACAAATTTAGAGTTAGGCTTGTAAAAGCATTTGGGTCGAGACAAGATTCGAAACAGGAGAGGGAGGAGATGAAAGACGAGAAGATGAGGGAGAAAGTTGAGACGAAGAAGAGAGAGAAATCGTACGAGATGCAGTAGGATTTGGAGAACTTGGAGAAGAAGAAAACGAGGGAGAAGATGGAAGAACATAATCAAGAAGAAGAAGAAGAAGATCAACAATAGCCATGGGAGAAGGAAAATGCACATTCGAGGATCCAGCAGAAGAAACATCTTACATAAAGTAGAAACACACAAAACATTGGATAATATAAGAGGTGTAGAGGCAGTATGAAGGTGTGTGTGACTAGTGTGAGATATAGGAAGACCTTTACCATCACACAAAAATATTTCATCCAGACTCCGTAATTAGTAAAACTTTGCAAGGCAGACAAATTGGATGTAGCATGATGAGAGGCATCACTATCAAACAACCAAGATTGAGAGTGAGGAGAAGCAGAAGAGGAGCTAGAAGTTGCAATATTGACCACTGGGGAGAGGACTATTGGGAAGACCGAGTGACATGAATATGATTACCCTTCAAAAATCGAGCGAGTTTCCAATAATCAAGTGTAGTATGTCCTACAATTTCACAATATCTCCAGAAGGAATTGTGAAAAGGACGATGACCTGATGAATTATAGCAAGGACAAAAGCTACCATAATTGCCACGAGGTCGGCGAAAAGAAGAATTGAAACTAGAACCAGCCTTGTGGGAATTAGAATGCCGAATAGGATGCTTTTGAGCAATATTTTCAGTAGCAAGAGTAGGATGAGAGTCCAAGTTCTTGTCTTGTAGAGTTCTTTCAAAGTCAGTCAACTTATCAAATAATTTAGAAAACCAATAGGGGATTCATGAATTTTTATAACGGAAAAAATAGGATTATATTCATCTTCAAGTTGAGTAATCATATGGACAATGAGATCTTCATCACTAATAGAGTTTTGAATGAGAGCCAATTCATCCGCAATGGAACGCATTTAAGGAAGGAATTCTACATCTGATTTGGAGCCCTTAGAGGTTTGAAGAATTTTGGCTTTAAGAGAAATAATTCAGGAACGAGAGGAATTTGTATAACTATGAAACAATCTCTCCCAAGCTTCTTTGGAGAATGCAACTGATGAGATAAGTGGTTGAATATTCTTCGAACACCTACCTAAAATTGCATTGATGAGAATCTAGTCTTGACAATACCATACAATATAGGCCGGATTAGGGTTTTATTTTTGAGTGTCAAAAAATTGAGACGGCGCATATAGATTGTTATCTTCATACATGAAAGTTGGTAGAAGTAAGTTTGATGGGAAAATTTGTTGGTGTATTCAATTGCACGATTGATGTGAGTGAGCCAGCTGTCACGAAGTGCCTCTTCCTGGCACGGCCACCAGTTCACGGCACTCAACCCGTCTTGCACGGGTACGTGCTCACGCACAGGTACACACACACACACAACGGAAAAATCACAAGTATAGAGATAGACATGATATTTACGGGCAACTCACCCAACCTTTCTATATTAATCAAATAGTAAGGGATTACAATGTATACGCAACCGTTCACAAGGCTGCATGGCCACATAGGCCTACAAGATAGATCAACCTAGTCTATCTCTCTATCTCTCTCGCTCGGTTCTCGCTCGCTATCAGCTGCTCTCGCTAGCTCTTGTTGTGCTCTCGCTCAACTGCTTTCTCCCTTGCCCATCTGCCCCTATTTATAGCCCACTAGGGATGGGTAGGGTTTAGAGTCAGTCAACACACGATCCACAAATCGTGCCCACAATCTCGGTTTGACTCTTTCCATCTACGACTCACGGATCAAGCCTCCATTCTCGGTTTGACTCTTTCCATTCAGATCTCATTAGGGTTTCCAATAGTCTGGGTCTGGGCCTCAGCCCACTCGGCACTCCGCAGCCCACGCCTGCCTTCCTTCTATAAAAGGGACGCTCAGCCAACCCCAAAGCCATTCGCTTCACACTTGCTCGGCCGTGGCACACTTGCTCGGCCGCTATCACACTTGCCCGGCCGCCGCCAGAGCTGCCCCGCACCAACGGGACAAAGGGGCTCACAGACCACACCCACTTAAGCTGTCGACGTCCTCGTCGACCTTTGCTGCTTCCAATAGTCAGCAATGTGATCCTCAAACTGCCAGAGGGTCACATCTCTTTCCCACGTGGCATCAATCTCGGCCTCCCCCTTCCATTGCACAAGGAAGTTAGTCCTACGATTCTTCTTACTTTGGCCCATAGTTCGATGGTCCAAAATCTTCTCAACCAGCTTGTCAAACTGTTTTCGAATCACAGGTGGAGCCCTCCTAGACTTCTGCCTTTCTCTTTCGAATTCATCCTTGTTGTACTTCTTCAAGTAACTCACATGGAAAGTAGGATGAATCTTAAACCTGTCAGGTAGCTTAAGTCGATATGCAACATTGCCTACCCTTTTGATTACCTCGAATGGTCCATCATACTGAGGTATCAATCCACGATGAACAGCCTTCCGACTGATCTTCTTCCAAATTTGAGGGGTCAATTTCAGTAACACCAAGTCACCTACCTCAAATTGCACGTCACGTCGATGCTTATCAGCATACTTCTTCATCCTTCTTTGAGCCATCTCCAAACTGTCCCTTGCTTCGGCAATCATTTCTTGCTTTACCTTGGCAAATCTCTGGGCTGCTGGACATGTTCCAACACTTGGCACAACCATTGCCAAATCCTGTGGAGTCGTTGGCTGCTGTCCATTTACTATCTCAAATGGACTCATCTTCGTTGCAGAAGATCGATGAAGATTGTAACAAAACTGAGCCGAGTCAAGAAGATTTACCCAATTCTTCTGACTTGCTGTCACATAATGCCTCAGGTACTCCTCCAACAAGGCATTGATCCTCTCTGTCTGACCATCAGTCTGAGGATGATTGGCAGTCGAAAACTTCAATTCAGATCCCAATAATCCGAACAACGCCACCCAAAATCTACCAGTAAATCTGGCATCCCTGTCACTCACTATGTCCTTTGGAATACCGAAGTATTTTACAACATGTTTGAAAAACAATTCAGCTGCCACATCAGCTGGACAAGATGATGGCGCTGGGACAAATACAGCGTACTTCGAGAATCTATCCACTATTACAAAAATAGAACTCAGGTCATTCACCTTGGGCAATCCAGAGATGAAATCCATTGAAATACTCTGCCACGGTCCCTCAGGAATGGGAAGAGGTTGTAGCAAACCAGGTTCCCTCCGCCTTTCCACCTTGTCTTGTTGACATACCAAACACGTTCGGACGTATGCTTCGATGTCATCCTCCATCTTTGGCCAAAAGAATCTTCTTGCTAATAAAGAACGGGTTCTTTCGATGCCGGGATGACCAGCCCACAACGATAGTCGTGCTTCTTCAACTCTCTCCACTAGGGACATAGGCTCGCCCACCTTTGGCATACAACAAGCCATCATCGAGCCAATATCTTCTCACTGTGCCATCCTGCACTAAAGATATCAATTGTTGATAGACAGGGTCTTTAGGTGCATACTCACGTATTTTCGCCACAAAGTCCGATTCCACAATCGAAACTGCCGACAATGTCATGCACTCAGTCCGCCGACTCAATGCATCTGCCACTACGTTTGCCTTGCCCGCTCTATGCACCCACTCGAAATCAAATTCTGCCAAGAATTCTTGCCAACGAGCTTGCTTTGCGGACAGCTTCTTCTGCGTTTTAAAATATGTGTTCGCCACATTGTTTGTCACCAATGTGAAAGACGAGCCCAACAAGTAGTGCCTCCAAATCGTAAGGCAATGGATCACAGCCGTCATCTCCTTCTCATGGGCAGAACAACGCTGCTCACAATCCTTCATCTTGCGGCTCTCAAATGCTACTGGGTGTTGTCCTTGCATCACACCACCAATCCACGATCAGACGCATCCGTGTGCACCTCGAAGGGCACATCAAAATTAGGCAACTGTAGCACAGGGGCTGTCACAATAGCCTCTTGAGCTTCTGGAATGCCTCCACACACTCCTTGCTCCACTTCCAATCTACTCCCTTCTTCAAGAGGTCGGTCAAGGGCTTGCCACACTTGCATACCCACCAATGAATCTTCGATAATAATTGGCCAATCCAAGAAAGATCTCAACTCTGCCACTGTCAACGGGGCAGACCAACTTTCAATAGCCTCCACCTTTCGAGGATCCATTCTCACTGACCCATGGCTAATTATGTGCCCGAGGAACTTAATTTCCTCCTTACAAAATTCACACTTCTCCCTCTTGACATAGAGTACATACTCCCTCAATTTTGCAAACACAAGTCTTAGATGTCTAACATGCTCCTCTAAGCACTCACTATAGATAACAATATCATCTAAATAGACAACTACGAATTTATCCAAAAACTCATACAGAACATCATTCATCAATTTGCAAAATGTGCAGGGGCATTAGTTAAGCCAAACGGCATCACTAAAAACTCGAATGAGCCATACCTTGTCACAACCGTGGTTTTGGCTTCATCACCATTGGCAATCGCACTTGCCAATATCCTGACCGCAGGTCAATCTTAGTGAAGTACCTTCCTTTCGCTAGCCTATCGAACAAATCCAACTGATTTGGGATAGGATACTTGTTCTTCACTGTCAACTTGTTCAAGGCTCGGTAATCCACACAGAATCGCATCGAGCCATCTGCCTTCCTCTGGAACAAGGCAGGGGCACCATAAGGGGCCTTTGAGGGTCTGATAAATTGCGCATCCAGCAATTCTCCCAGCTGTTTCCTCAATTCCAACAACTCTGGTCCCATCCGATATGGTGCTTGCGCGGGTGGTACTGCTCCAGGTACCAACTCAATCTGGTGATCAATGGCACGCCTCGGGGGCAGCATCTTGGGCAACTCGTCGGGCATCAAATCAGCAAACTCGTCCAACACTTTGGACACGGATTCAGGCAACTCTGAGTGATCCCCATGTCTTTTCCAACAAGACAGCAACAAAGGTTGGTTCACCCCGTCTCAACCCATCCTTCAACTGCATCGCCGACAACATCCCCTTTGCATCCTTTTGATCCAAGTCCTTGTATGTACATTGTACAAAGTTTGGTGTCCCCTCGTCCATAATCATCATCCACGCAAATGTGGCATCACCGCCACCTTGGCCATAGCCAAGAATTCAATCCCTAGAATGAGATCGAATCATCCAATGGAACGGCCGTCACCTTGCACTGGCCTTCCCAAGCTCCCATCTTCAATGACACCATGGCACTGCCTTTCACCCGTTGTTGCACGGCATTGACAGTCTTAATGGTATGGGAACTCTCTTGCAGTGCAAACTGCAAGCGCGTGGCTTCTCGATCAGCCACAAAGTTGTTTGTTGCACCAGAGTCTATCATTGCCCACAGCTTCACACCATTCACAACCACAGACACGTACATCAACCCACGTACCGGTTGTGGTCGCTCCGACACCTGAATGGCATTGCACAACTGAATAGGATTCACACGAGCAGGTGGATCCCTTTCGGTCTCATCCTCAATTTTGACAACAACCAAATTTTGATTCCTCCTCGGCTTAGGACATTGATAAGACATGTGTCCAGTCTCCTTACAATTGAAGCACTTGACACGGAAATCCTTAGTTTTCCCAACAGCAACATCTCTCTTCTTGGGTGTCATTCCAAGACGTCCCCTTGTTCTTCGATGGAACAGTCTTCTCTCGAGGGTAGGAGGAGCTGAAGATTGCAAATCCGTCAATCTTTCCGCCATTGAATAGGCCTCCCTCACATCCTTAGGGTTCTGCCTCATTAGCTCGATCCTAGCCCACTTCTTCAACCCTGACAAAAAGTTGAACAACTTGTCCTCCTCGGACATGTTAGATATATTCAAAAGGATTGTAGAGAATTGATTCACGTACTCTCGAACAGTACCCGTCTGTTCTAGTCTCTTCAAGCTCTCACGAGCCATCCACGCAGAATTCTTTGGCAAGAATTGCTCCATCAATTCATCCTTCATTTGTCTGAAAGATCGGACTACCTCTTTCATGGGGTCCGCTTCCCTTGTCTGCCACCATAACTTGGCAGTGTCAACGAGGAACAACGATGTAATCGCCACTTGTTCACTCTCCGGGACTCTAGCCGTCGCAAAGTACTTCTCCAGATCCCACAAGAAACTCCTGATCATCGTCGCATCCCGAACACCCGAATATGTTCTAAGCTCAGGCACCCTGAACAATGGTTGTCTAACACTAGTCCCCGCAGTATTAGATTGCAGTGTCGCAACACTAGCCTTCAATGCGTCGATGCTTGCCTTCATATGGTCGACAATCTCTTGGAGTTGGTGTAGATCCGCCACCACATCTGGCGGCCCTTGGATCTGATCTTTCAAGGGACGAGCATTCGGCACATGCTCTAACACACCAATCGCCTGCACATGATGCGAAAACAAGGTCTCCAGCCTTGTCAACCGATCCGGAGTAGAAGCGTGCGGATTCGGCATACTATCGAGGCGTATCGGTACTGCCCTTCCTGGCACGGCCACCAGTTCACGGCACTCAACCCGTCTTGCACGGGTACGTGCGCATGCACAGGTACACACACACACAACGGAAAAATCACAAGTATAGAGATAGACACGATATTTACGGGCAACTCACCCAACCTTTCTATTTTAATCAAATAGTAAGGGATTACAATGTATACGCAACCGTTCACAAGGCTGCACGGCCACACACAGGCCTACAAGATAGATCAACCTAGTCTATCTCTCTATCTCTCTCGCTCGCTTCTCGCTCGCTATCAGCTGCTCTCGCTAGCTCTTGTTGTGCTCTCGCTCAACTACTTTCTCCCTTGCCCATCTGCCCCTATTTATAGCCCACTAGGGATGGGTAGGGTTTAGAGTCAGTCAACACACGATCCACGGATCATGCCCACAATCTCGGTTTGACTCTTTCCATCTACGACTCACGGATCAAGCCTCCATTCTCGGTTTGACTCTTTCCATTCAAATCTCATTAGGGTTTCCAACAGTCTGGGTCTGGGCCTCAGCCCACTCGGCACTCCGCAGCCCATGCATACCTTCCTTCTATAAAAGGGACGCTCAGCCAACCCCAAAGCCATTCGCAATTTCACACTTGCTCGGCCGCTGCACACTTGCTCGGCCGCTATCACACTTGCCCGGCCGCCGCCAGAGCTGCCCCGCACCAACGGGACAAAGGGGCTCACACCAGCCATGATGGAATCGAAAGAAACTCGTTAGAGTATTTAGCTCTTTAATTCCATATAAAGATATTGAGATATAAATTCAACTTATTACTATTGCCAAAATAATTACAATATATAAAGAAGAAATACAAGAAAACATGAAATAAATCAGCAAATAACTACATATAACAAGAAAATCTGTATAATCTAGGTTGTTATAAAAGATAAGCACAACTTGCATAAGTGTAATGAATGAGAAGTAGATACTTTTCAAAATCATGTGCACTTCAACCCTAGATTGTGACAACCAAATTGTTAATTTATCAATTTTGCAATAATAATAAAAAATGATTAATGCAGTGTTTACATCAGACTGTTGGCTTAATTAATGCAGATATTTCACCATGTCCAAAGCTCCAATCTTCCACACTACTATCTCTTTAGTTTTTTTTTTTTTTTAATTCATTTTTCATAGGTAAAACAAAAAATAATTATATAATCTCTAAAATATTTCAGGCGATTCTATAAAAGACTTTAAATTTTTATTTAATAGTAAATTTAAATAATTATAATTATTCAAAAATAATAATTATAAAAGTGGATCAGAAAAATAATTATTCAAAAGTACATAAAAAGTATAATTTGGAAACGGAAACGGACAGTTATCCTATCTCAAACACCAGCATCTGATATCACATTTTCTTTCTGAATTCGAGTGGTTACTGCACTTGCCGACGAATATAATCTTTCACATTGGGAAAACTTTCGCCACTCACCACAAGAAGCATTTTTTTGGAATTTTCCCATAATAAACCGTTGCATTCTCGTGCAAAGTCGCATGCAGCATCAAATACGTCCTGCCAAATTCATCAACAATCATAGTCGGAGAATATATATATATATATTCATTAAGAAAAAATGAATAACTAATGCATACCCTTGAACTGAAATCCTCGATAAAGTGTGCAGGTTTCATTATAACCCTATTCAGATCTGATTCCCACAACCTTATCTGCGTGCAAGCACTCGTTAAAGTAGACTTAAATGAAACTGCAAACCTAATATTCAACACATTGTTGTTACATATACGAACCTGATCAGTCACGTTCTCTGGAACAGAAGGTATCCTCTGCACAACCCGAGGATGTGCATTCTGCTGAAGAAAGGAAATTATCTGCAATTTCAGAAGATGAACTCTTAGAATATCACATATTTATTTCATACACAGAAGAAAAAGCTCCACAATAGAGGAGTTTCCCAAGCTAAAGAAATAACAATGTTCCCCAATAACCTATGGAGCTCACTGAAATAAATCTAGAAAGTACAAGAAACATATATCAGCAACCTCTAGTGCATTGAGAATCCTAGAATTCCAAGCAGAATGTCTTTTGCATTGAACTGCAAGAGTTAACTAGTGGAAGAGCCATATAATAATTCAAAATAGGTGTTGGTGTAGCTACTCCATGAAGAAAGTATCTAACATATCAATGGAAGGTGCTTCACAAACTGCTTCAGAAAAGGATATCTATCTTTCATATTTAATATATATATATATATAGTATCCAAGATTTGCATAAAAATACTGTACATGCATGAATGTTGGTTGACAGCAAGAAAGAACTTCCAATAAGACCAACCTAAAACACCATTAGAGAATCCAGCTGCTTCAAACCCATGTATGATATACAAATGGTAACTATGAACCTTTTCCTTAGAAAGCAAATAAGAAATAAAAAACTATAGTGACCAAATTATTTCTAGATCACTTGTATTTACCTTTGACAAATAGATATACCCAATTATCATTAGCATAAAGATACAACCTGTCTAGAATTTGACAAGGAAAACAAATTAAGCAATAAAAAGATCACATGACTTACCTGATCTGCAGTAATTCCATGTAGAAATGCTTTATACAAGCTTTCTTTGGTCATTCCTCCAACAATAAGATTAGGAAGCTGGTATTCCACCCTGCATTTCCAGAATTAAACTCTTTTTTAACAAATAAGGGATGGAAAAAATGAAGCAACAAAATTGAAACTCTAAGATAATATAAACCCAAAGATAACACAAGTACATAACTGAACTATTTTCAGATTCTGTACTAGATAGAGAACCAAACAAAATTTGAACTATAGGAAGTACATAATATCATTTATTTATCCTCAATGCATGTATAATAATGAAAATGGAACAACTGATACTCAAATTTCAGTCTCTTTTCCAGTAAAGAGTCCCAACTTCCCTATCAAAATAAAAATTCATAATTAGTTGATGCTACCAAATGGACCAGCAACTTCACATGCAAAAAGAAATGGATTCCAAGTACTTATGCAAATTTCGGCTAATCCAAGAAAGTATATATATAACAACGCATCACTGTTCAAAAAAGAATCAATGAGATACCCTGTCAAAAATATCATTCTGCGTCCTATTAAGTTTGTCACATTTTTGGGAGGCAAATTGGTGTATTTCGTCCCAAATTTTATTAACATTTGGTGGAACTAGTTCCTATATTTTTAAAAAAATATTTTGGTCTCTAAAGAATTTTAAAATTATGTAAGCATTTGTCTAGTTTTCTATCAAATTGTCTGTAAATGTGTACTTGCAACCCTGCAATCAATGACACATTAATGGAAATTTTGACAAAACTGACCGAAAAATAGACAAAAGGACCAATTTCACAGCTTAAACATTCTTCAGGGACAAAAGGATTTATAAAAAGTAAGGGGACCTATTCCATCGAATGGTAATAGATATGAGACTAAATATACCAATTTTCCTTTGTGTGAGGCTCCAAATTCATCTAGTAAAACTTACTCTAATTTCATGTCAAAAATAAGTATGTCTGTACAGTATAGGATACATCCTTCCCCACCAAAGTCAGCCAATACATTATCTCATCTGCTCATTTATCTCCCCTTTCAACCCATAAATAATTTATGTTTAAAAGTTCTAAGGTTAAGAAACAGATGAAGATTGGATGTGCCTCAAATGTTTTGGAAGTAAGAAGCCAAAGGAAAAGGAGAAAATAGATGGGTCCCACAGTGATAAGGAGGAAATCAAGGTAAATGAATTAACTTATTTTGGGGGGACTAAGCTAGGCAACAACTCTCCTGAAATGAAAGGATATAGCTCATTCAATCTGAAATGTAAGATTACAAGTAGAAGTACCAGAAGAAAAAGACATGCTTCAATTTGAAATGTAATTTACTATTTGTGCACTTTAATCCTATCCAAACACTCAAAATTCAGTCATCAAGAAAATCTACTCTCTCTAACTTTAATATTATATGAACTAGATGGCAAGAATGTTACACTAAAAGCATGTGAGTATGCAAGTGCTGTTCAATTAAGTTACTAAGCTTTTCATTCATCTATTAACATGCAACATCACTAAAAACCACTAATTGTTCTGGGTTGATTCTTTCAACATATTGAGCTCTATTCAGTGTCTTAAATATTAGTGAATTCAAGTACTATAATAATCAACAGATTGGACAAACTGAACTTGTACGTCAGGTTTACTATTAGACTTGCATGCAACAATGCAGCTTAAACTGAAACGAAAACTGATTTGAATTTAGTCCAAATAATAAGTTTTCAAGTTTAGGAATCATATTCAGGGAAGATGCATATATCTTTAGCGAACAAATAATAAGTTCACATTGCACCATACTCTAAAGGCAACATGGAAATCATTAATTCACAAAAACTTTAATGCATAAAGTTTCAATCATGTGCCATAATAATCTCAAAATAGTAATGAAGGACAATTCTCTAAGGTGATTTTGGTCATTTATGCCAAGACGAAAAGAGATATGACAACAATTTATTTGCTGGAAGGATTCATCACATGTCCAAAGTCTTATTTTAAATAATTCACGAACAAATCAAATAATTTCTTCGATCATGAGTCTTGAAGCATCATATAAAAAATAAATCACTGCTAAATGCAAAAAATAAAAAATAAAAAAAAGTGGTAAGTTATTATAATCCTTCACAACAAAATGATTCTCTGTTGCATTCAGGCTTTTTTTCTTTTTTCTTATAATCAAACTGTATAGGACTACTTCTACTTCTAGATTAAGCTACTAAGAGTATTTGCCTTCTCTTCAACATTTTATGATACAGTGAGAAGCATTGCATATACAGGATGGGATACAAGTTCTTGTATAGTGTCAGATTCTAGTAAGTTATGTAGCTTTCTCTAGGATCTTAGCATCATACTAAAATTTTTGAACTCTAAAATTACCAAAATTCTTCCCCTGTAACTGAGCAAAAACCTGTACAATCAGGGAATGGTCCTCAAAGAAATATTGATAGAACCCATACATTCAACTCATCTTAAAGTAACAGTTAGCAGAAATATCTAGCAAGCAAAAGTGGATTAAACTCTGGCAGATCCTTCTTGGTCATGTGTTTCACTATTTTGGTGGTACCAAACTTCATGCAATTTCACCAGTGAGCAAATCAGCAAGATGTAGGAGATCTCAAAGTCCAAATGTGACTCAAGATCCAAACCATCTGTAGCCCTGGTAACTACTAGAAGACAAAATACTTCTCGGAAATAGATGTATCAAATCCAACAAAGCAAGTTTATAAGTCATGAAGTTAAGGAAAAGTTTGACATATGAGCCTCAACCTAAGCTCCACTAAGTCAGTAATTCTGAACCTGTAAACTAAACTGAAGACAGATACCTTAGCCAAATTAAAGGGTCTAAGGTCTATGGGCCCAAAACATTTAATTTTGTTAATTATACTAAGTCAAGGATATGAATCCTACAGCCAGTAAGAGCTAACAACTTTACTAGTTACAATTAAAAGATATCAAGAGGTGATCCATCACCAACATCAATAGAGGGTTAAAGATTTGGGTACCTTCCATGTGTAAAGTCCCATCAAAATGGGGTTTACATGTACTCTGATATATGAAGTGTTAAGGTTAATCAGAATTTTGTGACTTGAATTAGTGAGATGGCTAATTCTTGACAGAGACTTCTTATTCATTATTAACTCTGATTCATAAGATTTCTCTAATCTTATCCTCATTTTCATCTCAATAAAGTCATGTTATGTATCCTTGTTTACGAACAGTCTGAAAGAAAATTCTCTTGCATCTTAATTGACAGACATTATTGACAACAAAATAGCCTCAGAAACTGAAGGCATCATTCTCTGATAATCTTGCTTATTAATGGAAAGAATTCCACTAAATAATGCAAAATGTTTTCCCAGAAAATAAACCTTGCAAAGAGACGTAATATCTCACAGTGCAGCTTCGATGTTGAATACGCATACAACCTGAAGTTTGTCTCCACGACAACAAAACCCTGTATATAATGAATTATAGAATCATAAGTAAACTTTCCACATTTTCAATAAACCACAGAAGTAACCTATAGACTCTTTACAGCAAAATGAACTAACCAGAAACCAAAAACAAAGTTCAATGTCTTTTGTAGATTTATGCAGAGTGAAAGATTTTTGACCACTGAGATAAGCAAGGCCGCTAATTACATATATAGACAGATAAAATACAGTTCATGTTCAGATATCAAGCACAAAAGATGAGGTATAATACAGCAAGAATTGAGTTACCTGCTTTCTTGTGGATGTATCTGATAAGCTAATGGACAGATTTGTAGCTAATTTTGTGGGGATAAACCAACCATCTTTTCTTCCCTGGAAGAGGACAGATAAAAAATGAAGATAATTATTATATGAAGACATTGTCTAGTTAGATAACTGCATTTGCAAAATGCTAGAGATAACTTACCTGCTGGAGTTTGACAAGCCCTAAGTCAGAAAGATCCCAAATTATACTCCTTTGTAAATCGTTTAATGTGTTCATATTATAAGCCTGTGTGTGAAATTCTAAAAATTAATTCTAAAACGAAATTAAATAAGTTGCAAAGCAGGTTGAATTTTAAAGTATAATGATCAGGCCCAGAAATATTCACAGCAACAGTACGCAGTTGCAAAAAGAATAATGTTTATCAAATAACTCATAAGCAAAAGAGACTAATAGAGTTTCAACACCAACTCCCTCACTTAAATAGAACTTATTTTGAAATTTCTAGTATTCTTTTTATCAATACAATACCTTGCCAGTAACATGAAAACTCAGCTCCAACATAAATGATATAAGATCAGCGGAATCAACACCTCGCTCCTGCATGGAAGTTTGACCGTATTCATCATAATATTATATACACAAGTATGTCAGGAGCTACATGTGCATCAAAGAACTGAAAATACCTTCAACTGTTCAAATTGCAGATTAAGTATTTACATGATATGAAATGTAACCTTAGCAGTAGTAAATTCCATTGCAACAAAAAGTATACTGACAACTTCAGATCAAAGACTTAATGCATCTAAGAAAGGAGTGGCCATCATTGTAACATTACTTCACTCAATGCCATTATATATTGCACACATTGAAAAATAAATAAATAATATTTCTAAATTAGTCCATAGAACTGGAATTGTCTCAAGTCAACGGAAACATAACTTTCAGTCATACATCTAATATCATTTTTGAACATTTGTAGCCTTTATAGAGATGCCTCTCACATCTACCTTCAATAAATGAAGATAAATGTAAATAATTAAAAAACAACTGGCCAACGTTGCTCAAAACTGAAAACACAACAGAAACATTAAATTCGAGCAGGAATAGCAATTATGGTGCAAATATATAGAAAGTTATGAGTCAGATAAATCACTTCTGCAAAAAGATTGAGGATCAGAAAATCATGCCAACTTCCAACTTTATAATGTCTAGTTTACTTATGAACATCATGTTACCTGTCGGTGCAAATATATAGAAAGTTATGTCATGTTACCTATCAGTAGCATGACATATTTCTTAAGAGACTTTTACAAACATGAATCACAACAAATGAATGAAGTTTAAACAAAACATAATGAACTGGGACAACAAGCACAATACAATTGAGGTTATGTGTAAATGAAAGAGAACATTTCAAGAGTTAGAATTTCCCCACGATTATCTTACAGCATTCTTATAAGGAAACTCAATCATCAAATGGTTGAAAAGTGGTTCCAGTAACATAAAAAAACTGAATCTTAAAAAAGAAACATTTGCTGATCACAAGAAATATTGAAACTGGCAGGGAAAAACTATTTGCATGCATCGAAAAAGGAAGTACACCTCAGGAACATATACCTCGGAGTTGCTGATGTATTCCCTGATGATATACCATAGTTGTGCATTTGTCTCCATCAACTGAAATAGGCTATGCATGAGTATAGCTTCAAGCACTTGAAATTAATTCTTTGTCACTTACCAAAAACTGGAAACCACTCTCAGTCAACTTTGGGGGTTCTTTGTCATCCCTAGATACAAGCCATAGAAGTGATATTAAACCACATTTTGAGCATTCTATCATGCAAAAAGGTTCAAAAGAACAATAAGAACAAATGAGAGCAGAGCATACTTCTGACTCAAAAGGCCTCGTTGGAATACTTTCATCATGGAAGAACTTATATTTCTGGTCTTTTCTGCTTCAGATGAGTTTATAAGATGCAGCAAGAAACACTGTTTTCCCAAATTTGCAGGTCATAAGAAAAATGGCCAAAATATACTGCAAGTAGGAATATCCATGCATGCTGGCTCATAACAGAGTCTTGCAAGTAAGACAAATTAACAATCTAACTACCAAAAATTATATCATACCTCCCACTGCTGAAGAGCATATGCATCTAACTCCTCCAAGCTAGGAATTCTTGCAGTAACATTTGAAGGCATCGGTGCTCTAGGTAAAACTCCACTAGAATGTTTAATACAAGTGTCAGAATAAAACCTAAAATAATGCTAACGATAATAAATACAAACAATAATAAGTTTTTCAATGCTGCAAAACAGGAAGGGGCCAAGAACTGGAATGATGCAAAACAGGAAGGCATTGAGAATGGAAAAATACCTTCAATGTAGAGAATATAAATGTTCAATAATGCAAAAATGAAAGGACCAAGAATCGGAAATATCCAAAACAGAAAGGGGTTGAGACTCAAAAAGTTCCCTAGTCAAGCAAAGATACCACAATCTAGCTTTAATCTTGGAAATTCTAGCTTATAAGTCGTGACCAGGGATACTTAGAGATTTATGACATTTCAGTAGTCTTCATATTTGCAGGAAGTCCTTAGTCCTTGAATTTTGCTTATTAGGAATTCTATGTTAAGACAATTTAGCTATCCTAATTATTAAAGATGTATCTTTAAAGAGACTAATTTTAATTAGTTTAGAAGTTGATATTCAAGTCAATAAATAGTGAAAGCATCTATTTATTATGCATTTTTATTATTCAATAATAAAGAACCTATTTAATAATATGTAATTATGGCTGTGTGACACAATCAAGCCTAAGGGTGTGACAACTTAAGTTTTGGTTTGATGCCTAGGACTTAATCCATCTTGAATGCGATGCTAGAGTCGCATTTCTTCCTGTTTCGTTTGCTTTTATGGTGAGCAAACTTATTATATCACACTTCTGCTTTCCAATCTTTTCAGTTCTGTCGTCTCCTGCAACCTCTATTTTCTGCCTAGCTTAACATCTATAGCAAGAAGATTGTGGTTAGCTTTGTGGGATAGCTCTTACGAGTTTGTCACAGCAAACCGCAACCTGGTTAACATTTTCAGAATATATAATATGACATATAGCTTATGTCTATAATAGAAGCATTACAAAAACTCAAGCATTTTGTATTGCAAACTATGTCATCATGAGTTTTTGAGTTGAAACAATCGACAAAACACAATGAGGAAATCAAATAAATGTTCCCAGTGTGATATTGGGAAAGACTCAACCATAAAACCAGAAGATCTAAAACTGCTAGAAAAGAAGTTATGAATAAAAGAAACTACTGACTTGAGACACAGTTATCTATTTAGCCAATCCGATTTCTATTATTCAAGTGCATATATAAATACATACGCAAACATACAAATGAACACGAGCTTAACGTAAATAAAGAGATATCAAATTGCCAATGCATTATTTATTGACATTTTGCAGTATTAATACATTCAAAGACTAGATTCCATTTGCGCTTTGAAAATTGGTTCTTTAGCAACATCTGCCTATTCAAGGGCACAAAATTCTCACATCCGATCATGCTAATCCTAACCTAGTATAAATGTTTGGTACTGCTATTAGCCTAAGACTCCACTACAGAAGTTGAAAAACTACCAGGGGAACATAACGGGTGCAAGAATATCGAGGTTTTAACAGGATGAACAAACTTTCAAATTTAAAATTTCAAGGAATACTGCCTGCATAATTAACATTTTAAAACAACAACAATAAATAATAAGTGCAAAGTAGGAGTATCCCATCCCCAAGGGATAAAAAGAAAATAAAACAAAAAAAGGATGCCAAAAAAGAACATGAAAAAGGGAGCTCATAGAAAATTATCCCATATTTATTGAGTGCCCTGAGTTGGAGAAGATTGTAAAAGGATCAGAAGCCTCTTTGCCCATAAATAAAAGATTTATAGATGTACCCATGCACTATATGATTCTGAATATTTAGCTGAAATGTTGGATTTAATCTGTAAGTGGCATCCTTTTTCCTGCACATGTCAATAACTTTTCCATTACTCAGACAGTTCAAAACAAAGCAGAAACATGCAGAACCAGAAAACCTAGTAAGCGTAAGAAAAAATACTGCGAGCACGGTGATCTCAAGATTTATTAATTAAGCAATAAATTGCAAAATCTAAATAACAAAAGACATGTTGCATAAAATCCAAACAAAAGGAATCAAACTGATTGAAGATAATCAGTCTCAAAAGCAATTTGATCCAAGGTCCTAAAACCCAAATCAAGCCCCAATAGAAGTCTCCATAGAGGAACTGAAAACCCAAAGATCGGTTTCAAGTTTCGTCATTATGTGGCTTTTTCATCATTAGCTCAGAAGAATAACATAACTTAAAATTCCTTTTCTAGGCACGTCAGTTGACCTAAATCCAATTATAACTACTTCCACAAGATAAAGACAGAACACATCTAACTCAACAGCATTTTTGTGCTTTGCAAGCATTAAAAGCAAAAAGCATACCTCTCACTTTGCATCAAAGTAGCACAGAGCATGCACTTGCATTCTGCAATGTTTGAATCTATAGAAAGTTGAAAACTAGTCCATGTAAAAGAAGAAGAAACAAGAATTCTGTAAACCATATGGCACACTGGCAAATGGAAGTGGATGCGGAGGTAACCATCAGAAATAAAATAAAGAGAGACTAGTCTATTTCCTGGCAGGTTTCAGCCTCGAAATCTGAAGATATGTTGAACAAGAGAACACAGGGATTTTCTTCAAAATATAATATCCATTTTTTAGTTTATTCTGTTATAAACCTCCACCAGATTTTATCAGAAGAGCAAAGGAACTTTTTGAAGGACAAACAGAAAATTTTTCTAACTTCTTTTCAGTTCCCAAAATGGAATATACTTCTCAACATTCTAAATTGATGGTGGAGAAGTAAATGAGTATACAGGTCTACGAAATGACAAAAAAGTGGCCTTTCTTGACCATTACTTGTTAAACAGCACAAACCAATGTTAAGTATAAAGAAACAATTCAATTTTACAGTTTTGTACTTGGAATAAAATATTCAGAACTATTCTAATATAGTTTTGTACTTGGAATAAAATATTCAGAACTATTCTAATATATTTGTATTTTGCACATGAATCTAACTTATAATAAAGGCTGTCAAGCACCTGACTTTCTTAATCTCCAGAGGTATTCCCCAGAAAATAGCATCTCACATTCAATACAGCTTGTTTTTCTTTATTGTTGTAAACCACTCAAAACACAACTATCCAAGAATAGATGACTCGACTACTTCTCTTGCAAAACAAGAAATATATAAAACCATCAAAATTGAGAAAATAAACAAAAGAAAGTTGAAAAAGAGTATAGAATACCTATCAACTGTTTCTGACAATACCCTCAACTGAATTAATCTGTCAATGGCTACTTTATGCTTTGAGAATCCATCCGTGAGCACCCACTCTTCCATAGACTTAGTTGTCACTGGGATATCTATGAATAGTAACTGCAATACATACTTCTTAGCCAAGGGTGGCAGTGATCTGAACATGAATAACAAATAAACATTATCAGCATAACTAAGTCTTAATATAGATATGCCCACCCAATCAGGAAATTATATAAATAACTAGATTCAAAAATTAAGAAAGCTATAAGATAGATGATTTGATATATCTACCTGCAATGATACGTAAAACTTTTGTTATCACCTCCACTACTAAGGTTATTCTAGAAATGGAGGCATTTTATGTTACTGCAAAAGCAAGCAAATACAATTGGACTTTACATTCTTCAACATATACATACTAAAGTTTCTTCTTTGCATATTTTGCGGGCATAAGTTACATAGAAATCTCTAAATAAACAAGCAGACAGTAACCACTGTTGATCTGTTACATAAGACTCCTCTATGTTTTTGGCTCCCTGCCACAAGACCCCAAGAGAATTTAAAATAAACAAAAACAACAACAGTAACAAAGATTAAATAGAGTACACTAAGCAATTTGTTGTTGCTGATTTACTTAATCGTTTCAGCATGCCAACATGCAAAGATACTTCTTTTATAAATGAAATTTTCACAAAGATGAAACAATAAAAATTTGAAGTATCAAAACAAGGCCCAAGGCCCAAGGCCCGAAGATAATTCTAGATATACATGTTTCTTCTACTTTCAGGTGCAACGATTATTTTCCAACGCTGTAACATCCCTAAATAGCTTTAACTATTAATCAATCTTTTCGACATTCAAAACAGTTGCTAATGATAAAACAAAACAACGCCTATGTAAATTAAAATCCTAACTTTCCCTCTATTAGATTTGGTATAAGGCTCAGGTACAAATTTTTCGTTTTGAAAGCAAAGTAAAACCATCGCTCGGAAAGGGCAAAAAGTTTGCAACTTCAGAAGGACTTGATCAAGTAAGTGAGAGAAGGATGACCTGAGGATGGCTTCACAGATGAAGGCATTCTCATAAAGCTTGTCGAGCTTCATTGCAGGCAATGAAGCCACCATATCCATGAAATTTTTTGCCACGATTCTCACTTGCGGCATTTTTGCCTCTTTTGTTGGACCAAACCAATCCGAATTCCTGAAAGAATTGGTCGAAAGCTATATATTCTGTCACCCTAGGTCATCAACTCAATCAACAGCGTATATTTATTCTGTGAACTGTGCAGCCGAAGGCTTCCGCCTTCCACAGCGGAGGTGGTATTTGCTGCCGATGTTTCTTTGGAGGGGCAGTAAATTTTCCGTGGAGAGTACAATTGCAGAGTGGCGACAATGGAGTGGAGATACGAAGACGAGAAGGGTAGAGAAACTCTATTTTGTTTTTTTCCATAAGCCCCTAAAGTTTTGTTTATCATGTTTCAAGTCCCTTTACTCCATCCTTTTTCTTTTAACTCATTCTAGCGGAGTTTGTTTCCAAAATAGTCCTAATATTTTTAAAACTCTTTTTTTATGGCCTTTTTTTTTTCTCCTCTAAGAAAATGGATCAAATTTCATTAATTAAATGACATTACATATTATATTATTAAATATATTTAAATAATTTATTTAATTTTTAATTATTTTAAACACTCATATTTCTAGGGAAATAAAAAACTCATGTCCACTAGGCCCGGGATCCAAAACATCCATGGGCACGGCAGGCTGGCAAAGACGGTACCTCACAAAAGGAATCTCAAGTAAATAATGTTTTCTCTCTTTTTTCCTACATTACCATTTCAAACCCCGAAAGCAAAAGTGAGGGAAAAAAGAAAAAAAAAATTCTAAGTAGTTAAAGGTTGATTGAGATAAAAGGATTGGAATTTGGAAGTTGTGGGAATGATGAATTTGCATGTGCACTGTGTTTATGAAGTTGTGCCCACTTCTCTTGCTGTACAATTACATCAATTATTCTTATAGTTACGGTGGCTGAAGTGGAGGAGAACACTTCAAAAATGGCGACTCTTGAAAAGCTCAGGGTGCTCCTTCTTACTTGGTTTCATCTCCGATCTCCATCCAGTAAGCTCTGAACTCTTCAATTTCGCATTGGGAATACTTATGGACACATATAACTATGGAATTTTATTTTTTTTTTCAGTTTGAAATTGTGGGGGGTTACTACTCTGTTGAGCTTGATTTTTTGGTTGACTTCTGGGTTTTACTGAAAATCTTTTGAAATGATTGGTTTCTAGGAAAATTTGTTGTTGACTGATAACATTTTCAAACTAGGTATACGAGAAAATATATAAAGAGGACTGATTTTGTCTTTTTTTTCTTCTTTATTTTTTGGTTTATTTGGGCCGGATTGATTTATAGGTTCAGTGAATTTTCTAAGAAAATTTTCATACAAGGACATAAAGAAGGCGACTGATGGATTTAGGAGGGTAGTTGATAATTCTTCCAATGGAGTCTCTTACAGGGCCAAATTCAGAAATGGAATTGACGCTATTGTTAAAGAAATCAGAATTTTGAATGATCCTGATGATGATGATGATGCATTCTCATCAGCAGTCCAGCTTATGGGGCGCTTACACCATCGTCACATTGCTGCTCTGTATGGGTTTTCCACTGGACGTAAGAGGTTTTGCTGCTACACTTTTTGTTTTTTTAAGCCCATTCTACTATATACCAATTGTTGAGGCATGATTTCTCATTAATCATTCATGGTCATAGAATTTCCCAATTTTTGAGTATTTTGCACTTCTTGCAAAGATTAATTGGTCATCTGTTGAGTTACTACACAATTGTAGGATATAGCATTAAGTTTTTATAAGGAAGGAAATCAAAACACCTTCACTCATCTATAACTTTGTGGAATTGTCAGACTTTTTCCTTTTCCATCCATATACACACTATCAAGATCATTTCTATTTTATTGAAGTTATCTTATTTTCTTAACTTGTAGGTAGTTTTAACGTTGAAGATAATTTTTGCTACTCTTCAATCAATAGTACATATATCTTTGTGTACCTGGAAGGCCTTTTTCCTTGGATGCCGACTAATAAACTGTCTAGTTGTTTTATATATCTCATCATATTTTCTGAATTTTTCTAATCTTAATAATTTTTGCATGTTAATTTATGCAATATAAGATCTTTAAATGGATAATATCTTTTAATTCTATTTTTGTACTGTATTTAGATGGTACTTTGTTTCTGGTGATTGACTGTCATCTATGATGTGTTTATTTATCTCTGATGTCAAGGCCACTTACATAATTGGATTCAACACTTTTTCATTTATTTATTTTTATCATCTTCTTCTGTTTGAGATAAGATAATAACATTATCATAATCATGGGAAAATATACTGTGAGATCATCTCTCTTGAAATCATCATGAAATTATGGAAAATGTTTTGATACATGGAATAGCAAAGTTGATAAGCAATGATGAGATGAGAGAACTCTTATAGAGAAGACTATTCATGAGAACAAGTTCATGCTTATTAAGAAAATTAAATTCAAAACTTTTTTCGTTGTTCATTAAATACCTCCTACTAGAAGTAGATAGTTTTGAGTGTTCTTGGTTACCATGCTATTGTTAAGTGATACCATGTCAAATTTTCATCTTACATAAAGCTTAAACCAATAGAGAGGAGTTGAATTTAACCATTTAATAAGTGATACTGAGAAGTAATCATCACACAGTTAACTGTTTCAAAACTTAGATTTTCTCAAGTTTACCCTTTGGTGCCTTGCAGGTTTCTCGTGTTTGAAGTTCTTGAAGGGGGAAGCCTGAAGGATCATCTCTCTGGTAAACTTTTTGAACTGAACCTATTAACATTTCCCTAGTATGATCATGGGATGAGTGTTTAGTTCTACACAGATCCACTGAAGACTCCATTGAATTGGAGAACACGGCTACAGATAGCTGTTGGAATAGCTGCTGCACTTGTAAGTTCAATAGGAGTATTTCTTTTACCCTTATTGACTTCATTAGAAAGGAACAGAAGTACCATAGTCACAACAAAGCAACAATAAAGAAAATAATCTATATCAGAACAAATTTAAAGACATGATTTCACCTTCTCAGGCTCTGTCCTGTTTTGGGTCCTGCATCACAATTAGAGTACTTCTTGAACGAAGGATGTATTTGGGGGTATGCAGTATTTTTTTTTTCTTTTGGCATATTTATATGTGTAGGGATTACAGAGTGCGGAAGCGAAATAAACTCAACCAAAGATTATGAGAAATTAATAAAGACGGTAAAATTGACACCAAGGTTTTTAGGTAGAAAAACCCTCTTTAAATAGAGGTAAAAAACCACTGGCGAGAGAGCCAAAAATTCCACTAAAATTGATAGGAATACAAAATATTTTCTTCAGGCTAACAAGATAAAATAGCCCTTTATAGATTCTCTACGAGTATAGAAATACTCAATTTAGAAGTAGAGAAAAGAAGAAAATATAAGGGAGAGAAATTATGAGAGAGAGATTAAAGGAATTGAAATTCCCTGAGGTTTGTTCTCTTCGGCTTGTTGCGGGTTGTGCTTGAATGAAGGATATATGCATACATATATATACACCTAAGTTAGGTGTTAAAGTTTGACAATGATATATATATATATATATATAGGCTGTAATTGTTGAAGCCGCCCAGCAGCTTTTGTTGAAGACCACAGCCATTGTTTTTTAAGGAAGATTGCAGCCATGACAGCAAAGGACGACTTGAATGACAGCAAAGGAAGACTTGAATGTTGAAAGACAAAGGAAAGCACAACAAATCTCCACCTTGATCTCCTTTTGACCGGAAATACTCTCTTGCCATGAAATCTTGTTTGTTGATCAAAACCTCAAATGCCACAACTTCGTGTTGTCTTTGTTGGATGAGGCGACGGCTGCAGAACCTGTAACAGTTGAACCCTGCAGCAAATACAAACTACCAGATCGAATTGCCTTTAGTAACACAAGAGCTCCTTTGGACACTTTCAAAACTCCACCTTCAGCTGAGTATTTACACCCTTGAGATTCAAGAGTGCCTAGAGAAATGAGATTCCGTTTCAAATCAGGGACGTGTCTGACACCGGTCAAAGTTCTGACGACTCCATAATGTGTCTTGATTTTGATTGTGCCTTCACCGACAACTTTGCATTGGGCATCGTTGCCCATTAAGACAAGACCACCATTAAGAGATTCATAAGTGGTAAATCAGTCTCTATTAGGAGACATATGAAATATACAACCAGAATCAAGAACCCACTCATTTTGTGACCTTTGTTCAGTACCAGAAGCAATAAAACATTCCCCATCAGATTCAGTTTCTACAAAACTAGCTTCGGCAGATGTTTCGGGTTGCTTACCTTTATCTTCTCTGTTTTGCTTATTTTTTAATTTATAGCACTCAGAGATTTCATGATTATTTTTCTTGCAATAACGGCAATACTTAGAGTTTTTACCTCTAAATTTGAATATGGATTGGTTTTTACCGCTAGCACCTACTTCGTGGTTTCTCCCTCTGACTACTAGTCCCTCACCCGAACTTTCAGAATGAATTTGGGTATCAAATTTTTCTTTGGACAGTAGGTTTGACTTTACATCATCAAAGCTCAAGGTAACATTATTACCATATAACATAATTTCTTTGAAGTGTTTATATGAGGGTGGCAAAGAAACAATAAGTAGTACGGCTTTATCTTCATCATCAATTTTGACATCTAAATTTTCCAAATCAATTATGATAGAATTAAATTCACCAAGATGAGATTGAATGGGAGTACCTTCAGACATACGAAGTGTGAAAAGTCGCTCCTTTAACCGAAGTTTATTTGCGAGACTTTTGGTCATGTATAAAGACTCCAATTTACTCCATATGTCGGCGACAGTTTTCTCATTGATGACTTCCCGTAACACCTCACGGGACAAACATAATTGGATTGTGGATAACGCCTTATCGCCCATCTCTTCCCATTGTTCCTCCGTTGTAGTGGCTGGCTTCGCTGATTTGCCGGACAGAACCTTCTTTAGGCCATTCTGTGTAAGAACAGCAAGCATCTGGACTCGCCAGATAGCAAAAGAAATTTTACCATCAAATTTCTCAATGTCGAATTTCATCAACATTTTTAATAGAAAATCCCGGTTGAATTATTATGGCTCTGTTACTAAAGGCAATTCGATCTGGTAGTTTGTATTTGCTGCAGGGTTCAACTGTTACAGGTTCTGCAGCCGTCGCCTCATCCAACAAAGACAACACGAAGTTGTGGCATTTGAGGTTTTGATCAACAAACAAGATTTCATGGCAAGAGAGTATTTCCGGTCAAAAGGAGATCAAGGTGGAGATTTGTTGTGCTTTCCTTTGTCTTTCAACATTCAAGTCTTCCTTTGCTGTCATTCAAGTCGTCCTTTGCTGTCATGGCTGCAATCTTCCTTCAAAAACAATGGCTGTGGTCTTCAACAAAAGCTGTTGGGCGGCTTCAACAATTACAGCCTATATATATATATATATATCATTGTCAAACTTTAACACCTAACTTAGGTGTATATATATGTATGCATATATCCTTCATTCAAGCACAACCCGCAGCAAGCCGAAGAGAACAAACCTCAGGGAATTTCAATTCCTTTAATCTCTCTCTCATAATTTCTCTCCCTTATATTTTCTTCTTTTCTCTACTTCTAAATTGAGTATTTCTATACTCGTAGAGAATCTGTAAAGGGCTATTTTATCTTGTTAGCCTGAAGAAAATATTTTGTATTCCTATCAATTTTAGTGGAATTTTTGGCTCTCTCGCTGGTGGTTTTTTACCTCTATTTAAAGAGGGTTTTTCCACCTAAAAACCTTGGTGTCAATTTTACCGTCTTTATTAATTTCTCATAATCTTTGGTTGAGTTTATTTCGCTTCCGCACTCTGTAATCCCTACAATATGTGTATGTGTATGGGACTTCAATGTTAAGAGGGCTACAAAAGTTGTGGTGCAACCATTCATACATGTCAAAAGCTTACCATTTTTCTGAGAAAGCACTAGTATAATAATAGTAAGAGATAACTAGAGCTGCTCTCTCATGAACACTCTGAGAAACCTAAACAAATCAAATGAAAGACAGGATGTAGAGAATTGAAATTTATCCACAATTGTAATATATTCATTCATGCTAAACATAAAATAATTGTTTTTACTGAAGTCAATAGATTGGCCTTGCAGTCTCTTACCTTGTTCCCTCACAAGTAAATTTCTGCATATGAGAAATTATGTTTTGCTTCATAAATTGCATTTATGTAATGTGCAGGAATATTTGCATTTCTTTTGTGACCCACCAATACATCATGTATCAATTAGTTCGAGCACAATCATGTTGGATGAGAATTTGGTTCCTAAGGTATGTCTTAAACTCGTGGGATTTTTCAATTTCTAAAGTTAGTTCATTACGAGAGGGAATTCAAAAGCATGCATGATCTTCTTGCTCCTTTGCAGCTCTCTGACAGTAGCCTTTTTTCTGCAACTAGAAGTGACAGTGCACCATATGAGTTCCCAAAGAAGGGTATCAACAGCCTTCTCTTTCATTATGACCCTTCATCACTGAACCCACTCCCATTTTTCATACTCATCTCATCTTGCAGAAAACTCAGATCAGAGCAGCATCTTTCAGCTTGGGTTAGTGCTCTTGGAGCTGATTACTGGTCAATCATCTGAAACAGGAGGGGTTGACTTGGTTCATTGGGTACGAGAATCTCATGTTCCAAGATCAATCAACAGGATGATAGATCCAGACCTGGGAAATGATTACAACAACACCGAGCTTAAAGTTCTCCTAGCTGTAGCAAGGCTTTGCATTGACTCAGTAGATGAACCTTCCAGTTCCCGGAACAATGAATCTCAAATACTCCGATATCTCAAGACTCAAATAGCCCCTACTAGAGCCAGAGCTCGCTCGTGTTGACTCCTGAATATGTATGTATTAGTATTACTAATATATATTCTTTCCATTTACCACTGAATTTTTTTTTTTTCCTCTCTTGTACAATTCCAGCGGTGATTATAACGCATTTGTTCCCGTACCCAGGTTTCATAATGGTATACAATCATCAAAACTAGTCACATAAGTCAGATCAAAAAATTGTCTCTTGAGAACAACCATCATCACATATGTGATTCCACAAGCACCACTTCCATCTCACAGAGGCATAAACAAATAGATTTATATATATATATATATATATATATATATATATATATATGTTATATATTCCAAAGCAGAAGAGAAATAGGCACATGCACAACTAAAAGAGGACTGAATTAGAATCAAATTGAATATAGAGAGCCACAACCACATTCTTGCAAGAGAATGGTTCGTCTGTTTTTTATTGTTTCCAAATAGTATTCCTTTGAACAAACAAACAAACAAAAAGGGGAAAAGTATCAGATCACTGTTGAGCGCATTGCACCCTTTGAGGTCCACTATGCATGTCCTCATCAGCATCGTATGCCTCCGACCGAGCCTGAGCGTGTTTCCTCCTCATCTCCTCCTCAATGTTAACATCATGCAGTGTAGTCTCCTCACAGTCGTCAAGTTCCATGTCTGTCAGTTGTGATAGTGGCCTAGGTGGAAGGATCTTCTCCAACTCCTTCACTTGATCTGGACTCAAAGAATCGGGGAATTCCACATTGAAGTGGATGTACAGTTTACCACGCATAAACGGACGCTGATACATTGGCATCCCCTCATCATCAATTGCCTTGTATTGATCTGTGCAAAATTTAAGAGAGATTAGATTTATTAGACTATCATTACAATAATAATAACAATACCATGCAAAATTGGAATGCAACACCAAACACACGCATACTGACCAGGCTTGATAACTTCTCCAGGTTTCAATTTAATTAGTAGCTGCCGGCCATCCAAGTGTGTCAAAACAAACTGGAAGCCACACAAGGCTTCAGTTAGAGAAAGGGTATGCTCCACAAAGAGATCTTCCTGCTTTCTCTTAAACTTTGGATGTTCTTTTTGTTGCAGAACAAACACAATATCTCCTGAAACTGTGTCAGGCTACACAACAAAAAGCAAACAACGAGTTAGCACATACTGACTCCTATAATGTCCAGAAGAAAACCATAAGAAATTAAATCAGCAGTGACTGACTGCTCACCGCTTGATCAGCTTCACCAGGAAAAGTTATCTTCTGTCCATGATTCATACCCTTTTCAACAACTACTTCCAAGACTTTCTTCTCTGGGACAACCTTTTCACCTTTGCACTGAGGACAACGGTCTTTGTCACTGATTGTCTCTCCGGTACCTTTGCAGTCACTGCAGGCGTGCTGCATCTGTTGAATCATGGCAGGGCCAAGTTGTCTAATGGTTACTCTCATGCCAGTACCTTGACAACCAGCACACTTACTTGAAGCCCCTGACTTTGATCCCTTGCTGTACACAAAAACCAGAAGGCCATGAACCATTTAGCAAATAACTCCAAATATCAACAATTGCAAGCAAAAATGGACACTCAAGAGACATAAGCATTATAGAAATTCACTTACCCACTACATTTTGAACAAATAACATTGCGTGACAGAGAGAGCTTCTTAGTTGTCCCACCAAATACGTCTTCCAAAGAAACCTTTAGTGGATGAACTACATCATCTCCCCTCCTCTCCCTTCTACCCCTACTGCTACCGCCTGTACACTAGCGGATTTTCCTAGTTTAAAAACAGATAATTAAACAAAAACAGGTCTCCCCAAAATCCACAAAAAATGTCAGATGAGATTACCTCCAAAGAAGGATTGGAAGATGTCAAATGGATCGTGCATACCACCTCCACCACCCATTCCTTCTTTGAGTGCATCCTCACCATATTGATCATAAATCTCACGCTTCTCTGGGTCACTTAAGACCTCATAAGCCTGAGCTAGCTCCTTAAACTGAAAAACGCCATTATTAAATATCAGCCATCACCAATAAGAATTGGACTACATATTATATTAAATTAAAAATGGAATAAAAATTGCCTCCCAGTACAAAACCCCATGAGCCCTAGAATATCCCTCCTCGTCAAATTACGCCCTACCCAATCCTCCATGAATTTATTTTCAACATAATAATTCAAAAACACAACACAAGATCCCCTAAAATCGTTCAGTGCTAACATATATCAACAAAATCGCACGTAAAGATCTTTAAAAGAGAAAATCGGAAAAAATAAACTATTACGCATAATAGATTAATTACCTTCTCAGGATCACCACCCTTATCAGGATGATTCTTGATGGCAGCTTTTTTGTAAGCCTTCTTGAGATCATCAGGAGAAGCATTCTTAGGCACGCCTAAAATCTCATAATATTTCGTGCTATCACTCTTCTTAGGTGCCCTCCCAAACATCTTACTTTTCTTCTACTTTCCTTCAAATCAACTCTTCTTCCAAAAGAGCTAAGAGAAACAACCCTCTGTTTCCTTCTTCAGATTTCCTCCCAGAGAGAATTTAACAGAAAAAGCTAGAGACCCAGACTCAAAGAATACACATAATGCCGAAAGATATTTTATTCTATATATATATATAAGAACTTGACAGATTCAACGGTCCAGATCCATCTATTTTTGAGGTTGTAGTGGACTGTTGCCGTTGGATTGAGGCGAGATTATTACGGACGAGTCTAGAATTATCTAGTATTGAGAATCGACAGTTGCGATTTTAATTCTAGAGAGTTCTATAAGTTCCATTTTGTTTGGAGGAAAAAATCGTTGAACGCTTTTTTTGGAATTGCCTGTTTTTTGAGCAAATGTGTAAAAAATCTTTATAGAGTAGAAAATGAAGAATAAAAGGATAAAATAATAAAATAAATATAAAATTAGAGGAAAATGAAATTTAAAAAGCTGACAAAAATACTAAAACTTTTGTTAAAAAAATTGACCTTACCTAGAGCTCGTAACGAGTCGAACTGTTCGCGAATAAAACTCGTTTGAATTCGTTTATACTCGGTTCGAGCTCGTTTATTTATTAAACAAACAAACACCGAACAAAATTTTAAACTCGATTACATTTCAAACTTATTCAAACATTGTTCGCAAACATACCGAGCGTTCGCGAACAAATTATAAATATTTATATATATTATTAAAAATAATATTTAATATTTAAATTATAGATTTTTAAATTTTTTTTTTCTAATTTCTAGAGATAATTCAATTCTCCCAACATTCTTCAAAATGCTAAAACAATTTATTTCTCTCATAAACATAAAAAGACTTTTGAGTTCTAACTCAATCAACTTTCTTTCTATACAAACCCTAAAAAGTTTATCGTTCTCTTTCTATATTTTGTTTGGCACATAAAATCATTTCAACTGTATCTTTATCAAACAAATATAATCTAATTATCTCAATAAAATATGTCAATCTTTTATTATTATTATTAAATAGTTAAATATTTAAATTCTATTTTTATTTTATAAATTTGAATTTTTTTTAAAAAAATTAATATTTAAATTCAAATTTTAATTTTAAATTTTTTTAAATTAATTGAGCGAACCCGAACTCGAACTCAAACAATAAAAAAAATTAATCAAACAAATTCAAACAAGTTTTTCTGTTCGAAATGTTTAATGAGCGAACTCAAACGGGGCTCGAATTCGAATAATAATCAAACAAACTTTAATTGTTCGATGTTCAGTTCGACTCGGCTCCTTAACACATTTCTTTTATAGTTACTTACTCAATTAATATCAAGTTTAATATTATCTATCTCAAATGTATACAATTATTATATATATGAAAAATTAAAATGAATAATAAGAAAAAACGAAGTGATAAAAGTTGATAAATAAAAGGACTAATTATTAAATACAATGTATAAATGTAAACTAATTAAAGGTGGAAACTTAAAATACGACGTCATTTCAGCAGTAGTCATTTTCTTTATTTGATTTTGTTTTTACTGTGATAGGTAATAAACACCATTGATGAATGATGATAGAGCTCCGATTCCTATTTCAGGAAATACTGCAACAACATTTTTTGGCTTTTTCCAGTAAACTCTCCCTTCCCCGGCGAGTGGCCTTTTTCTTTCGTCGTAGCCCTTTCAATCGCGCAGGCACTCCCCTTTTGGTGGCGTCGTCGAAAGAATCTGAATGAGGAAACTCTGGAAGTGGCGGAGAAGATATATCATCAGTTTCCTCAGTTATATCGATCATTGGTTGAATTTCCTCAGTTATATCGATCACTGGTTGAATTTCCTCATCTGCATCCGCCATTGCAGAGCTGTGTTCAGGAGTAATGTAAATATGTAAGTATATTGTTATAATCTCTGCTTTATTATTTATAATAACAAAAACATAAACAAAAAATCATACTCACGTGATTTTCAATTTTTAACCACTGCTGTATTGTTTATTTATCGTGCACACATTCTAATGTGTATATATATAATTTATAAAAAAATTTATCAAAATCCTTTATTATGATTGGTCAATCATTAAATTAAATATAAGGATTATACAAAATTTACATTATTAATATAAATTTGAATTACATTGAATTTGATCTTATAGTGCATTTTTTTTTTAAGAATAAAATGTTTGTTAGTCATACAATTTGAAAGTAATGTTGAATGTGAAAGCTGTTTTCATGACCATATTATATATTTTACATTGTTTGTATTTTAAATATTTAGATGAATAAGATTTTTTATTTTAAATAAATAAAATCACTTTAGTTTGTGACAATAGAGATATTATATATTATAAAATATTAAATATTTTTTTAGAATATAGTAATAAAAAGAGTCGCTAAACGAATTTTTAAATACTTTTTATAGAGCGATTGATTTAAGGTTTAAAGTGATTTAAGATTTAAAATGAAATATTTGAGTTGTTATTAAAATCAAGACTAAATGAAATTCTTCCCTAACCCCCCGCTTCAATACTTCACTACAATATACAGAAAAGATCAGTCCCGATTTTTCACTCAAAGATTTTGAAGCTAAATTCTTCACGGCCATGGATAACGAGGTCCAGAACTCAGAGTATTGGATATTTTTCCGTAGACTCGTCGGTTCTCCATTCTTCAATAATTACAAAAAAAATATAATTTAAGATAAAACAATAAAATAATATAAAATTTAAAAAAGAGATAAAATTATAAAAATTATATAATTTAAGAGATAAAATTTATAAATTTGTCTATATTATAATTATTTTAAAATATAAACTAATTAATAATAAATTTTAAATTTAAAAATAAATATTTATTTTGGGCCTTCCAATGTGGGCCTCGCCTCAGCTATTATTCTATCCATTATAGTTTTTAAATTATAATGAAAGACAAAAAAAAAAAAATCTAAGATGTCCAAGATCATATTAAATAGCTGCAAGATGTCCGTTAGATTTTTGCTAGAGCCTTGAGTTCTTATTCTTTAATAATCTTCTTGAATCAGCCTCTAATTGTATCACTAGCCTGAGCGTCTTTTGGGAGATAACACCCTATCTTTTTGTGAAGTTAAATACGGATGGATTTGCGAAGCCGAACCCAAGAGCATGAGGTATTGGAGGTATTTTTGATTGAGTGTAGATTTTAAAATAATTTTGAGCCGAATCCAACAGCATGAAATGATTGCTGAAGCAAGAGATAGTTTAGAGTTGGCTCGAAAGAGGATGGAGAAGTATGCTGATCAACATAGACGTAATGTGCAATTTGATGTAGGTGACTTGGTGTTACTGAAGTTGACTCTTCAAATTTGGAAGAAGATCAGTCAAAAAGTTGTTCATCGTAGATTGATACCTCAGTATGATGGACCATTTGAGGTAGTCAAAAAGATGAGAAATGTTGCTTATCGACTCAAGCTTCTAGACAAGTTAAAAATTCATCCTACTTTTCATGTTAGCTATTTGAAAAAGTATAACAAAGATGAATTTGAAAGGGAAAGGTTGAAGTCTAGAAGGGCTTCACCCGTGATTTAGAAACAGTTTGACAAACTGGTAGAAAGATTTTGGACTATCGGACCATGGACCAAAGCAAGAAGAATCGCAGGACTGACTTCCTTGTGCATTAGAAGGGTGAGTCCGAGATTGATGCCACGTGGGAAAGAGACGTGATCCTTTGGTTGTTTGAGGATCACATTTCTGACTATTGGAAGTGACAAAGATTGACGAGGACATCGATGACTTAAGTGGAGGATGTATGTGAGACCCTTTGTCTCGAGGGCGTGGGACAACTTTGGCGGCGGCGGAGCAAGTATGCGTGTGTCATGCAACCTAGGGATTTGGTTGTGTTCCAACCCTTTGTATACCGAGTGTTGTGCGTGGGCGAGATGTGCGTCATGAGCTGAGGCATAGTGGCACGAACCGAGGCACAAGTCTGAGTAATACGGAACCCTAGTCTGAATAAGTCAGAATCCTAAGCTAGTCCTAGATAGTTTGGGAGACCATAGATGGGCCGTGGCCCATGAGGACGACTCTAAACCCTGTCAATCCCTAAATAGTTATAAATAAGGATAGTTGGGAGCGACATTGGCAGAGGGAGGCAGAGAGAGAAATAAAGGGATAGTGTATAATAGATAGAATAAGCAGGTTCTATCTGTAGGCCTTGTGTGGCTGAGCAACCTTGTTTATAAATTGCCAACTATTGTAATCCTTACTATTGAATAATATAGAAAGGTTGGGCGATTGGCCCGTAAATATTATTATTGTCCTTTGCTTGTGAATTTCTGTCTGCTTCTTATACATGTGCTTGTGCACGTGCCATGCACATCACTTTGTTGAGTGCTGTGAACTAGTGATCATGTCAGGAAGAGGTACTTCATGACGACAACCATCCAAGTTGAGGTCATATCGGTTTTTTTTCTATGTCTTTGTCTCGGAAAGCTTCAAGACAGAGACAACTCGACCTATATTTTGAAACAACATCTAGCTCATATAATTGGACGGATAGAACCATGCCCAAAAGTCTCAGATGAGGTGAAACAAATGATAAAATGTCAATTGAATGAAGGATAATGTGAACGGTCAAACTTTGAAAATAAAAAAAGAAGCATTTCTTAATAGTACTGGCAAATCAGGATTGAAAATACATGAAGTAGATGATGATATTGATGATGATCAATTGAATTTCAATAAGGAAGAATGGTCAGCATTGGATAGAAAACATTTGAAACAAGTAATGAAATAGAGTAGGTACATGACTTAGGAAGAGCAATTAGGTAAATATACAAATTTTTATTTGACTTTTTTTTTTTTTAAGAAAGAAGTATTATATTTTATTCTAATTAATTTTAACTAATAAACATACACAAGAAATGTTGGTACTATATGTTCAAAAAGGAAAGAATTACCTAGTCCTAGTATTGATCTATTTTTATTTCCTTTAAAACAAAAATCAGTTAAACAAATGTTTTCAAGAGACAATTAAAAAAGAGTTGCCATTTCAAAAAAAAAAAAAAAAAATCTTAATGTAACTGATAGTGGACCATATTTTCAATCAATGATGGATGAAATAGCAAAAGTAGGACCAAAGGTTAAAGGTCCTTCAGGGTATCAAATTGGGGGGCTTTATTCAGATGAAGCGATAAATTATCTTGAAAATTATATAAGTTCTTTTAAAATAAGGTGGCCTACTCAAGGATGCACACTTATGTGTGATGGTTAGAGTACATGTACAAAGCATCCAATCATTAATATTATGATATATTCTCATAGAAATATGATAATTCAAAGTTCAGTGGATTGCACAAATAAGAAAAAACTGCTCAATTTATCTTTTCATTAATGGATAAAGTAGTTGATGAGATTTGTGAAGAAAATATAGTTCACATTGTTACTAATAATGAATCTAGTATGAAAGTTGTTGGGGAAATGTTAATGTAGAAAAAGAAGCATTTGTATTATTTTGGTCTTCTTGTGTTGCTCATTGCATATATCTTACGTTGAAGGTATTAGTGACATGAGCAAGATAAAAGCCATAATTGAGGATGCAAAAAATAACAAATTTTATCTATAACAGTGATAAAGTAGTCAATCTAATAAGACAACATACCAAAGGTAGAGATTTATTGAGGCTTGTTATCACTAGATTTGCTACTATATTCATTGTTTTAGAAAGTCTCGTTAGATATCGTGTGGAGTTAAAAAAAGAATGTGCACAAGTGAAGAATGTTCAAAATTTAATAACACTTTCAAAAGAGATATCGTGTGGAGTTAAAAAAGAATGTGTACAACTGAAGAGTGGTCAAAATTTAATAACACTTCCAAAAGAAGGATTGAGGAAAAAAAATGTGAATACTTTTTGATACTATCAGAATCTTTTTGAAAAACATAAAAGATATTTGTGCAATCATGGAACCTCTTGTTCGAGTATTGAAGATTGTTGATCAAGATAAAAATACTCACTTTATCTGTTATATATACGAGGCAATGGATTGAACAAAGATGTCACTTGATAATAGATGGTACAAGCAATTACATAAAGACTTTCATGTTAATACTACTTTAAATTTGTGTTTAATTTTAAATCTATTGAAATATTACGTAGAATATAAAAATATTATTATTTTGTTGCATATTTGTTAAATTCACTATTTTAATATTCGAATACATGCCAATACAATTCGAGAAAGTTCGAAAAAGTCTGAAAAATCTCTTCAAGAGGCTTGAACTAGCTATTGAAGTGCAAGTGAGTGTTGTTAATGAGGTAAGACATAATATAATCTATATTTTTAAAAATTTAATATTACTAATTATTTTTCAAGAAAAACAAGTATGATTTTTTTTTCATATCAAAATATTTATTGAAAAAAGATGAGGTTTTGGGAGTCATCTTGCACAAACAACGATTAAAAAATCAAGTTTGAAAATATATTTTTTTATAATTTATATAGTTACTTAATAAAAAACTTACTTTTAAAAAAATTAAATTGTAACTTATTGATGGAATAATTAGGGTGAAGATGCACAAAATCTTCAAAAAATTGTCATAAAAGTTTTGATTGAAACATGTTCATCTTCTGATTGTGAAACAAATTGGAGTACTTGGTTACTAATTCATTCAAAATTTCGCAAACGTTTGACTATTGATAAATTGCATATATTGGTGTATGTGCATTAGAATATGAAATTGTGAATGAAAACTTTGACATGTCATAATCATGACAGTGAGTATTATAACCTAATTGATTGTGAATTCAATATTCGGTTTGTTCAATATTTTATTAGTTTGTATGTTTTTTAATAAAAACAAAATTTTAAATTATTTAGTTTATTTTAATATATTTGAAAAAAATTAGATTAATTATATATTAGACATTATATATTTTTATTAAATAAATATTTTATAATTATTTATATTAAACTTTCAATTAATTATCCTATTTAAAAAACTAATATTATTAAAATTACTGTATTATTTAGGATGAAATATGGATTATTATTATTATTATTATTTTGCTTCAGTACACAAATTTTCCAGGACTCTCTCTGTTTTGGAAGATGGTCATTTTGGTTCTTTTACTGCTACTTGAAATCATTATTATTATTATTATTTTCACAAGTATTACATTGACAAAGTTTTTTTTCCAAGAGTTATTGTAATTTTAGGGTGTCATATGGTATTATATATGCATGGTGAAGGCCTATTCGTTCTTATGCTTCCTAATGGACATATTTTAGTGTGGTTAAATTTTGATTTAAGTAGTCTCCTATTTCTTTCATGATCTATTATAACAATATTTTTTAACATATTTTATAAATTATAAAAATACTATAGACTATTTAAGTTATTGATTATATAATTATATTTGAGGAATAAATATTTAAAACAATTATTTGATTAAAGTGTAAATTATCGTAAATGTATTTCTTAAATTTCAAAATTCAAGTTTAACACCTGAAGCAAAAAAAAAACGTATTTAAAGTGTTATTAAAGTTTTAAAACCTCCTATTATGTTAATTCTTACTTTTAGATCAAATTTATTATTGTTAGTTAACTCTTTTTAGTGTTTTAGGTATGACTATTTTTGTTTGTGATTAAAAATAATAAATTTTAATAAAGGAAAATTTTGTAATTTTAATTAAATAAACATTAATTTTCCCTAATTTGTTTTCTCTCTTTCTTCTTTTTCTTCCACTAATCCTTCTTCCACCATTTCGTCTTCTTGTTTTTCTTTCTCTTTCTTCTTACTTCTTTTTCCACCCATTCTTCTTCTCTCTCAATTGACCTGATCGTTCTCCTTCTTTTCCTTGTGATAGTAGGAATGATAAATCACCACCAAGTCTAAAAAACCACAAGGGAAACGGCGACAAGGCTTTTGGACTATGAAATCTAAAATTTTGGGACTTTTTTTCCCTTAAAATGTGTTAGAAGAAAATAAATGTGTTTTTGTAGATTTGATAAAAAAAATATGTTGATGTTAGCAGCAGGACATGAAATAAAACCAATTATTATATAATATATATATATATTAAATACAAAATTTCAATCTAAAAGTTCTTGGATTTTAAAAAAGAAAAAGAAAAATTGAAATTGAATAATCAAGAATTCCTCCTAAGGAGAATGTGGCTTGTGTCACCATAGTGAATGACACAAAGATGAAGGTCTTACATTCCTATGATATTTATCTATTTCTCATGATTAGTACAATTGTTTAAAATTGTAGAGAGGTGGGATCGAAAGAAACAAGGTTGCGTCTCAAGGAGATGAGAGATTCACATAAACCAGAAGTTTTAGCTTTGTTTGAGACTAGAGTTCATAGTAGCACTATTATGGATTTTTTGAGAAACACATGATGGAAGACAGGTCGAAAAGGATCAATGGTAGTAAAATCGATCTAAAGAAAGCTTATGATCGAGTTGACTGAGATTTTCTGAAGAAAGTACTACAAGTAGGGGGTTTTGGTGACACGCTCATCAACATTATCTTCAGCTCCTGGAATTCTCTCAGTTGTCAGTTTTATGGAATGGGGAACAATTGCAACCCTTTTAGTCGGAACGAGGTCTTCAACAAGGTAACCGGTTATCACCATATCTATTTGTGCTTTGCATAGAGGTGTTAGCTCATCGAATTCAGAAAGCAGTAATATGCAAGGAGTGGCAGACATTCGTGCTGGAAAAGGAGGACCGAAAATTTCACATCTTTGTTTTTCATACAATTTACTCTTGTTTAGGGATACTTCGTGTGTTTAGGCGAGGAAGATGTAGGAAATCTTTCAAACCTTCTGTGGAGAATCGGGACAAAGTATGAATAGTGAGAAGTCAAGAATATGGTATTCTCCCGATACTCTAATAACTTTGATACAAACCGTCACAAATACCTTTGGAATTCTACCCTAAGTGAGTCTAGAAAGTATTTAGGAATTTCACTCAAACATCACCGGATGAAGAACAAACAGTTCAACTATCTAGCTGGATGAAGAGCAGACAATTCAACTATTTTAGTGTATGTCTTGCAAAGTTGTAAAATTACCATGAAGACAATGCAGATGTTGGAAAGAGCTAATCGGAATTTTATGTAGGGGGGGATACGGAGTATAGAAACAAATTCACTCTATGAGTTCGGATAGGATTTTCCAGCCGAAGCATTGTGGTGGGTTAGAAATTTGATCTCTGAAATCAATGAACAAGGTGTTGATGGCTAAATTAGCATGGAGGTCAATCAAAGAAGAAGAACAACAACAACAAAATTAGACGTAACCACAAAAATTAATCGAGGAACATCTAATGAGAAGTTTTAATACTTAAATAATACTTTAAATAGAAACACATTTTTCAATTCATGTTCTAAATTTAGATTTTGAACATTTATAATAATTTGTCCTTAACATGAAATTAATCATTATCTTAACTAAAATTTAATATACCTACAAAATATCTTTAATCCTCCTAATATTAATATAAATTTAACTTAACTAAAATTTAATAGTTCACACTTAAATCATAGCATACTAATTAAATAAGTACACATTGCTAAAATCTTAGTGCGATTTTAGAATTACGCGATTATCGTTAAATTGGTCAAGATTAATTTAATTTATTCAATAAACAATATATAATATTATTCACCGAGTCGTTTTCCTGATAAACTAAATCTAAATAAATAATAAGAATTCAATATAATAAAAAAATAAAATGTTTTTAGATAATGAGAATATAAAAACACAATTAACAATTAAAAAAATTAAATATGAGAAAACTTCATTGTGAATGATTCAATTTAAGTTCTTCCTTGTTCCTAAATTTTATTTCTGAATTAAAAATCAAATCTTTAATTAAATCCAATCGCCGTCAAAATTCATATCACCTACTAATGAAATCGCTAAAATTCGATTAAACAAACAAGAGATATTTAAGATAAGTGTCAAATAATCAATTAAAGTTTAACTTAAAATCAATGATAAAATTAAAGCACTTCGTGAAATCACAAAATTGTCTAAATATAAATTTAATTACAATAATAAAATATATACTTGATTTAATTGAAAAGATTAAATAAAATCTATTCAATATTCAATTAAGCGATAGAAAAGAAAACAAGTTGATAATTTTCAAACCATAGATAAGATTCAGTTCGCAATATAATTTTTGAATTTTAGGTTGATTTTTAACTTAGTTAAAAAAAATAAAAGTTAAATCTTTATTTTCCATTAGTTTAAAATTTATATATATTTTCAAAGAAACAAAAACTCTTAAAGGCGTTAAGAAATTTATAAATATATTTTTATCTTAATTTTTAAGAAAATGATTAAAAAATATTAAATTAACATAAAATAATAATATTAATTTTTTAAATAAAATAATTATACTAATAAATATCTTATTTTTTGCGCCATTTTTTAAATTCAAACTGTACTTAAAAAATAAAAGCTATATTTGACAGGTCTAAATGGTAACACATTATTTTAAAATTCAAATTTCAAAAAAGGTTTTTAAAATTCAAATACAAAACAAGTTGATAGGAGACAAACATTTACAACTTATAAAAAAAAAAAAAAGGAGACAAACATTTACATGCTTTTTTTTTTCTTAAGATATTATTATTAAATAAAGAAAAGTAATAAAAACAATGGATTAAAATAATATTCACTTTCACCCGTAAAACTATAGTTACTTTTCTTTTATTTTTTTAATATAAAAGGAGAGGATTTGGTGGAAGTACCACCAATGAAGCACAGTGTACAACAAACAAACTCACCCGGTAAATGTTGTTTGCGTTGCCGGACGAATTCAAAAAATAAAATAAAAAATTCAGGAGCGGGGCCCATAGATGGGTACCCCGTGATTGGCTGGCTGGCTGGCTCTTGGTCGTATATCTTCGACAATGACCAAACCTCGTCGTCCCCATTCCATACGACGCCGTAGTTTATCACGATGCAGTTTCTCAACCCTCGCCAGCCTTGTTGCGGTCCTCCTGCTTTAATTTGGATCTTCCTTTCTTTTCCTTCTTCCACCCCTCGAGAAAAAAAAAAATATCTCAAAGCTTCGAACGTATCAGTCATATGGTTATGTACCTACCTTAAAGCAACGTGCCTGTTATTATTATTATTTTTTTTAAAAAAAAAAAAGTTAAATTATCAAATTATTATTATTATTATTATTATTTGAAAATTGCCTTTCTAAAAAGTTGAATAATGTACTTGTAAATTATTCTCTTAAACTTAAATTTTTTAAAAAATATATATAAAAAATAATACACGATGCCACGAAAATCATATAAAAATTTCAATTAATATAACAATATATATATATATATAATAAATTATTAAAAATTATAATGTAATACTAAATAATTAATATATTATTAAAGAAGTTTATATATATATTTTTTAAAAAAGATATTAAAATATTTTTATTTCTATCATTTCTTAAAATAGTATGTGACAAGTAGTTTTATATGTTTTTGATAAATTTTTATTAATTTTTATTCTTAACAAGATTTTTTTTTTAATAATATATCATCTTGATCTGGTTCTTGAAAACAACACTAGTAGAACTTTAAATTTTAAATATAATTTACACTTTATAAATTTTAATAAATAATTAACAAATTTTATTTTTAGAATACGAGTCTTTTTCATTATTTTTTTTTCAAAAAAGAAAATATGTATTTAATAGAGGAGAAATAGTAGAAATAGTTGAAAGAACATCAAATGGAAGGCCTTCAGGCCATTCACATATACTAGATCTTGCAAAGTCGTGAGCAGCTAATATTAAGATTCCTTCTAATGAAATGAAACGAATAATGAGAGAAAAACGGTAGCGAATCCTTAATTAAGTCAATAAAATGCCCAATGTTTGAGAGGTTAGAATCCCCATTCAAGATTTTTTGTACTAGTAATTGACAATCATTCAAAAAGTTCACTTGTTGAAAATTCATTATAGCAGAAAATCAGATGACATGTATAAAAGTGATGACTTCAACTCTTTCAGGCGTGGAACAAGAACCTCCATAGCGACTCGATAAGCCACTTACAAGGGAGCCATTTGGTTTTTGAATCAATACACCAAAAGCTACGATATGATTGCGAAATGCTCCATTAAAGTGGCAAGAAACTATTCAAATTCTGGGATGCATGAAGAACTCGGAAAGAAAACTCCGTGGATGGACTATTCAAATTCTATGAAAAAGATGCATATATTCGAAATTGTAGGGATACAGAGTGCGGAAGCGTAATAGATTCAACCAAAGATTACGAGAAATTAATAAAGCGGTAAAATTGACACCAAGATTTTAGGTGGAAAAACCCTATTTAAATAGAGGTAAAAAAACCACCGGCGAGAAAGCCAAAAATTCCACTAATATGTTGTGAGTACAAAATATACAAGGAGATATTTTTGAGGGAATGAAAGGAAATAGAATTCCTTGGCAATTGGCAGAAGAAAGGAAATTATGATTTTGTGGAAATGGGAAAACTTATGAAGGAGGAAAAATGAATTCCACGGCTTGTACAAATTGAATGTTGTGTATTATGTATATATAGGCACATAGGGCGCCTACCATTGTTGACATATATATATATATATATATATATATATAAGTAATCTTTGAATAGCCAACAACCACCGTTGTTGAAGGAGAAAAGGAGGAAGGCAGCCATGGTTGAATGGCAGTCTTTATTGAAGGCAGCCATGGTTGACTGGCAGTCTTTGTTGAAGGCAGGGAGGAGATCAACCAATAAATCTCCACCTTGATCTCCTTTTGACCGGAACTACTCTCTCGCCAAGAAATCCTGTTAACAAAGAATGATACCAGCTAAGTCCAAGCAATGATCGAACTTAGCGGCTGGAAGTGGTTTGGTTAACATGTCTGCAGGATTTTCAGTTGTATGAATTTTTTCCATAGTAATTTCTCCTGCATCAATAATATCTCGGATGAAGTGGTGTTTGATATCAATATGCTTGGTCTTTGAGTGATGTTTGCTGTTCCTGGCCAAGTGGACAGCACTCTGACTGTCGCAGAACACAACAAGAATGTTTTGTTGTAAACCAAGTTCAACAACCAAGCCTCGGAGCCAGATAGCATCTTTTACTCCTTCAGTAGCAGCAATGTATTCTGCTTCAGTGGTGGACAAAGCCGCAATGGCTTGAAGTGATGAATACCAACTGATAGCAGAGCCGCAGAGTGTAAAGATATAGGCTGAAAGTGATCTTCTCCGAACTAAATCACCACCGTAGTCGGCGTCAACATAACCAACTACGCCTCCTGGATCAGACCTTTGTCTGTCAAATACCAAACCAATATCAGGAGAACCCTTCAAGTAACGAAGGATACATTTGACAGCTTCCCAATGCTATTTTCTTGGGTTGTGCATGAATCTGCTAACAACACTAATAGCATAAGCCAAATCAGGCCTAGTACATACCATAGCGTACATAAGGCTTCCGACTGCATTAGAATACGGGACATGTGACATGCGCCTTTGTTCCTCTTCTGATTTTGGACACTGATCTGATGACAACTTGAAGTGGGCAGCAAGTGGAGTATTAACAGCTTTGCAATCTCGCATTCCAAATCTGTCAAACATTTTCATTACATACTTTTTCTGTGATAGAAAAAGTTTTCCAACTTGACGATCTCTGTTAATCTCCATTCCAATAATCTTCTTGGCAGGGCCTAGATCTTTCATATCAAATTCATCATTGAGCTGCACCTTTAACTTGTCAACAAGAGTTTTATCTCTTGCAGCAATTAACATATCATCAACATATAATAGTAAGTATACTAGTGATCCATCAAATGTTTTTTGAAAATAGACGCAGTTATCATAACTACTTCTAGAATAGCCATGTCCAGTCATGAAGGAATCAAACCTTTTATACCATTGTCTTGGTGACTGCTTCAACCCATAAAGAGATTTCTTCAGGCGACATACATGGTTCTCCTTTCCAAGAACAACGAACCCCTCCGGCTGGTGGATGTAAATTTCTTCCTCAAGATTACCATGAAGAAAAGCAGTTTTCACATCTAACTGTTCCAGCTCCAAATCATACAAGGCAACTAGAGCAAGTAATATACGAATTGAAGAATGACGAACAACGGGAGAAAATACTTCGTTAAAGTCAATACCTTCCTATTGATCAAAACCTCTTACTACAAATCTTGCTTTGTACCTTGCATTTTCAACACTGGGGATGCCTTCTTTTCTCTTAAAAATCCATTTGCAACTAATAACTCGCTTGCCTTTCGGTAACATCACCAAATCCCATGTTTCATTTTTGAGAAGACTCTCGGCTTCTTCTTGCATAGCAGCGATCCATTTTGCTGAGTCGTCACTGGAGATAGCTTCAGAATAATTCTTGGGTTCACCATCTTCACCCATTTCTTGTGCAACAGTCAATGCATAAGCAATGTTGGCAGATTCTGTGATTAGTCTTTGAGTCGGTTTTCTGGGCCTTTGTTGTGGAAGTTCTTGAGCCATAGACCACAGTTGTGGTAAACCTCGACGTTTAGGTGGATGTTGTTGTGGACTCATTTGTTCGGTAGTGAATTCATCTCCTTGAGTGGTGGAATAATTAGGGATATTTGCATCCAGAATAGGAGCTTCAGTCTCAAACTCCACCTTCTCTCGAACATCCTCCTGATCACCTGTATTAGTGGAGGGGACAACAATATCTTTTCCGGAAGATAGCATAGCATTTTCATTAAAGGTTACATTTCGACTATGAAAGCTTTTTCGAGATTCAGAGTCATACAAACGATAGCCTTTAACCCCTTGGCCATAACCTAAGAAAATGCATTTCTTCGCACGAGGTTCCAATTTTCCCTCGTTCACATGAGAATAAGCAGGGCAACCAAATATTCTAAAATTAGAATAATCAACAGGGTTACCTGACCAAACTTCTTCTGGAATTTTGCCGTCGAGTGATCGATTTGGTGAGCGGTTTATGAGAGAGCATACAACGAACTTTCTCCAAGATGGTTCTGTTCATCCTTTCCGCAACTCCATTTTGTTGTGGAGTTCCTGGAACGGTAAAATGTCTGGCGATGCCTTCTTTCTTGCAGAACTCATTAAACTCATTGGAACAAAACTCGAGGCCATTGTCTGTCCTTAGCCTCTTGATCTTCTTGCCAGTTTGGTTCTCAATTAATAATCTCCACTCTTTAAAGGTGGAAAAAGCTTCGTTCTTTTGCTTGAGAAAATATACCCAGAGTTTACGTGAAAAATCATCAATAAATGTCAACATATAATGACAATTACCTCTGGAGGGAATTCTCGATGGACCCCAAAGATCTGAATGGATGTAATCCAAGGCGGCTTTGGTCCTGTGAATGGCTTTTGAAAAACTAACCTTTTTCTGCTTACCAAAAATGCAATGCTCGCAGAAATCGACCTTACCGGTACAATGGTTGTCAAGATAGCCTTTCTTTTTGAGAATTTGGATTCCCTTCTCACTCATGTGGCCCAACCTCAAATGTCACAGCTTCGTGTTGTCTTTGCTGGATGAGGCGACGGCTGCAGAACCTGTAACAGTTGAACCCTGCAGCAAATACAAACTACCAGATCGAAATGCCTTTAGTAATACAAGAGCTCCTTTGGACACTTTTAAAACTCCACCTCCAGCTGAGTATCTACACCCTTGAGATTCAAGAGTGCCTAGGGAAATGAGATTCCGTTTCAAATCAGGGACGTGTCTGACACCGGTCAAAGTTCTAACGACTCCATCATGTGTCTTGATTTTGATTGTGCCTTTGCCGACAACTTTGCATTGAGCATTGTTGCCCATTAAAACAAGACCACCATTAAGAGATTCATAAGTGGTAAACCAGTCTCTATTAGGAGACATATGAAATGTACAACCAAAATCAAGAACCCACTCATTTTGTGACCTTTGTTCAGTACCAGAAGCAATAAAACATTCCCCATCAGATTTAGTTTCTACAAAACTAGCTTCGGCAGATTTTTCGGGTTGCTTACCCTTATCTTCTCTGTTTTGCTTATTTTTCAATTTATAGCACTCAGAGATTTCATGATTCTTTTTCTTGCAATAACGGCAATACTTAGAGTTTTTACCCCTAGATTTGGATCTGGATTGGTTTTTACCGCTAGCGCCTACTTCGTGGTTTCTCCCTCTAACTACTAGTCCCTCACCCGAACTTTCAGAATGAATTTAGGTATCAAATTTTTCTTTGGACAGTAGGTTAGACTTGACATCATCAAAGCTCAAGGTAACATTATTACCATATAGCATAATTTCTTTGAAGTGTTTATATGAGGGTGGCAAAGAAACAATAAGTAGTACGGCTTTATCCTCATCATCAATTTCGACATCTAAATTTTCCAAATCAATTATGATGGAATTAAATTCACCAAGATGAGATTGGATGGAAGTACCTTCAGACATACGAAGTGTGAAAAGTCGCTCCTTTAATCGAAGTTTATTTGCAAGACTTTTGGTCATGTACAAAGACTCCAATTTACTCCATATGTCGGCTGCAGTTTTCTTGTTGATGACTTCCCGTAGCACCTCACAGGACAAACATAATTGGATTGTGGATAACGCCTTATCGCCCATCTCTTCCCACTGCTCCTCTGTTGTAATGGTTGGCTTCGCTGATTTTCCGGACAGAACCTTCTTTAGGCCGTTCTGGGTAAGAACAGCCAACATCTGGACTCGCCAGATAGCAAAACTAATTTTACCATCAAATTTCTCGATATCGAATTTCGTCGACATTTTTAATAGAAAATCCCAGTTGAATTATTGTGGCTCTGATACCAATTTGTAGGGGTACAGAGTGCGGAAGCGTAATAGATTCAACCAAAGATTACGAGAAATTAATAAAGCTGTAAAATTGACACCAAGATTTTAGGTGGAAAAACCCTATTTAAATAGAGGTAAAAAAACCACCGGCGAGAAAGCTAAAAATTCCACTAATATGTTGTGAGTACAAAATATACAAGGAGAGATTTTTGAGGGAATTAAAGGAAATAGAATTCCTTGGCAATTGGCAAAAGAAAGGAAATTATGATTTTGTGGAAACAAGAAAACTTATGAAGGAGGAAAAATGAATTCCACGACTTGTACAAATTGAATGTTGTGTATTATGTATATATAGGCACATAGGGCGCCTACCATTGTTGACATGTATATATATATATATATATATATATATATATATATATATATATATATATATATATATATATAAGCAATCTTTGAATAGCCAACAGCCACCGTTGTTGAAGGAGAAAAGGAGGAAGGCAGTCATGGCAGCCATGGTTGAATGGCAGTCTTTGTTGAAGGCAGCCATGGTTGACTGGCAGTCTTTGTTGAAGGCAGGGAGGAGATCAACCAACAGAAATCAAAGGAGAAATATTTTGAAAAAGAAGTTGGTTTCGAGAATACTATATATAGATGCCACATAACATACACTAGACGTGATGATTCCATCGTTGTCCAATTAAACATGTAGAATTCTAAACGAGAATATAAAGATGGAAAAGGCTTCAGAATAAACTCTTCAAGGTTAGGGAAATGCGCCCATACTTGTTGAAACGTAGGGCATTCAAAAAACATCAATGAGTGATCAGTCGCATTGTATTGTATCCAATCCGTGAGAACAACACAATGTGTGACTGAGGTGGCGATATTGTTAGGTAAGAAAGGAAGAATTTGGTTCCAGAAGTATTGAGCAAATTGACAGGAAAAAAGAATATGTTGAATCGTTTCAATATTAGGGTTTGAGCAAAGACATAGAGGGTTTGAACATTTTAATTTTCTGTGGTACAACAAACTGCCAAATTCAGGTGTAAGAAGAGGATGGAAGGTTTTGAGGATAAGATTCTAATAGAAGAGTTCTATAACACGAAGCAGTGGAGAATTTTCCACAAGTCGACATTGTCCAAATTAAGATATCAGGACAATCTAAAGGACTAGTTCTAAAATGAGTATCAGATATTCTATGGCATATGTCAGCAAGAAGAGTATAACTTAAAGTTGACAAATTCCAACTACCATCATCTAGGACATCAACAACTCTAAGAGAAGAATCCGATGTTAAGAAGGGTCCCTCTTAGAAGTGAGTTAAAGAATGCTGCCATGTCTTAATCCAGGGATCGAGCCAGAAGTAGGCAGATTTACCATTACCAATCGTCCATTTAGAAAATTAACTACAAAGAGACCATCCTTATAGGAGGAATTTCCAAATGAAGGAAGAATGTTTGCAAGGGGAAGGAACAATGAAAGGGTGAGGGTCAGAATAAGGATGATGCTTAACTCTAAGGACTTGGATCCATGGTGAATCAGGAGAAGAAGTAAGGAAGCGCCATGCAAGGCTACCTGCAAAGGCTTAATTTTGTATTAAGGCATCACCGACTCGAAGGCCACCATCTTTTTTAGGATAGACGATCATTTCCCAGTTAACTAAATGAATTCTTCTATGATCTACAGAGGAGCCCCAAATAAAACCACGAATGGTTTTATTGATAGAATTAGTTGTTGTTTTTGGTAAAGGGAAACATTGCATAATATGGATAGGTATAGAGGAGAGAACAGATTTGGCAAGTGTGATTCATCTTGCCAAGTTTAACATTTTTTACTTCCATATGCTAAGTTTAGTTGTGATTGAGTTTAGGATTGGTTGGAAATCTAATGATGATGGCTTACGCTTAAGGATAGGAAACCCTAAATATTTGTCTAGGTCAGAGGTGCAAGAAATGTCTAAGATAGAACATATCTGGCGAGTCAGGTGATTTGGGCAAGATTTGGAAACGAATTTTTTTTATTTAAGCATATTAACTATCAAACCACTAGATGAAGCAAAGGACTTTAGAATCATATTAATTGATTGTGCATTTTCTAAAGAGACCTCAGCAAAAAGGAAAACGTCATCAACAAAGAGTGTGTGTGAGATTAGAGGTCCAGAATTATAAATTTGAATTGGTTTCCAAAGTCCAAGTGACATATGATGTTGGATGAGCATGGATAAAAATTTCATACCTAAGATAAAAATGTATGATAATAAGGGATCACCTTGTCTGATTCTTCAAAAAAAAATGAAAAATAAAAATAATGATCATTGATTTTATAGTAATAGCAAATAATATTTATGAATCTTATTAAAATTTTATCTTTAATTAACTTTTTAACTATATATATTTTAGTATTTTAGTTAAAAAAGCGTTGCTCTGATAGTAAATATTTTTACTTATGATTGAAATGTCAAAGTTCAAGACACGAGAGAGAGACGAAAGTTATTTTTCATAATATTAAGATAAAATAAATTTTGATAAATCAAAAAGGATTTTTATACATATTGCAAAGTCATTTGAATTTTTCTATAATTTATTAAAATATTTTAAAAGGATAGTAAAGCATTGTAAAATATTATAAAAATTAATAAAAGATTGTATACTAATATAAAATACTTTTAAAATGTATAAATAATTATATATTATAAGATTATTATAATATATGCATTGCATCAAATATATATATATAAAGTATGTTTATCCTCTTTATTTTCCTTATATTATTATTTGGTTGGTTTGTTTTAGTACTTAAAAATGTAACTAATGTTATTTTTTAAAAATAAAAAATAAATTATAAAAAAAAATTTTAAGAATAGAAAGGTATGTTGGTTTTTGAAAATAAGTTATTTACAAAATAGGAATTACTATTTAAAATGTAATTAATGTTATTTTTTAAAAATAAAAAATAAATTATAAAAAAAAATTAAGAATATAAACTTGCGTGGGTGTGTATGCAGTTCAAATTTTTTTTAAGATTATCACATCTGACGAACCCCTTATTATTATTATTTTTTAAGATTATTATTTATATAAAAAGGATAAAGCAATTTTTTTATTAAATATAAATAAATAAATAATAAATAAATAATATATATATATATATATTATATATATAAACTTTGGTTTGTTTAGTTTTTTTATAAGTATTTTATGAAATTGAGACTATTATAATATTTGGATGACAATGACATAAAAAAATTCACGAAAATAAATAAAAAAATAAAAGTTGATGGCCCTAAATTCTAATACACAACTGGCTTACTTTTTCAGTTTTTCCTTTTTCTAAAAATAACTTGATTTTTATTTTTTTTATTATTTTTTTTTTTGCAAAACATAAAAATTCTATTTATACATTCATTTTCTGATTAATTATTTGTTTACAAAAAAATACAGAATATAATCTTACTCACGAATTAATAACTTTCATTATCTTCGATACTTTTTTTTATAGTACTAATAAGCTTTTTTATTAATATTATTATTTCTTTTGAATTACCGTACATATTAAACTTTATTTTAAAAAATAGAGTAGTTTTTGTTAAGATATTTTCTATCCTTATTGTGTATTTAGGGAATTTCGTTAGACTATAATTAAGGGATTAAGGGATTTGGTTAGACTACAATTAAGGGATTAAGGGATTTGATTATTATTGCTTATATATATTGTATTTTTGTTCATCCATAACACATATATATATATAAAATACTTCATAAATTCTCTTTTTTTTTGTCATAGTATCTGAACCAAAATACTGAAATCATCTTGTGTCCAATTTTTTGTCATCCTCCAAGATCTAGTTTCTTGTCTTCCTCGAAGATCTTGTATTTCTTGTATTACTCTTATTTTCTTGGACTTGTTCTCTGATTGAATCATGTCTTTGGAACAATTTGAACAATTTTTTGTTCGATTTAATGGTAAGAATTATTCTACTTGATCATTCCAATTTGAGATATTTGTCAAGGGAAAAAAATTATGGGTCATATTGATGGGACTGCTCTTGCTCCTAACAGAAGTAATGAGAAAGAAAAATACTTGAAATGGGAGGTGAAAGATGCTTAGATTATGTCTTGGATCCGTGGATGTGTGGAACCCTCCATACTTCTCAACCTTAGGCCTTATAAGAATTCTAGAGAAATGTGGGGCTACCTGAAGAAAGTTTACAACCAAAGAAACACATCACGAAGGTTCCAATTGAAACTTGAGTTGAGTCAACTCAATCAAGGGAGTATGTCAGTCTAAGAGTTCTATTCTTCCTTTGAAAATCTTTGGGCTGAATACACTGATATTGTATATGCAAATGTCTGAAGGACTCGTTGCTATACAAACTATCCATGAAATCAGCAAACGTGATCAGTTCCTAATGAAGTTAAGAGGTGAGTTTGAAGCAATCAGATCTAACCTAATGAATAGAGAGCCACTTCATTTGATGGATGTTTGCGTAAGAGAGCTTCTTAGGGAAGAACAACGACTCATTACACAGGCTGTCTTGGAGCAGAAAACTCAAAATTCTGCTCCAATTTCTGTTGTATACGCTGCTCAAAAGAGATCTAAAGGAGGCAGAGATATAACAAAAGTCATGTGCTATAGTTGTAAAGAATTTGGTCATATTTTTACTAATTGTACTAAAAAATTCTGCAATTACTGTAAGAAAACAGGGCATATCATCAAAGATTGTTCCATTCGGCCTCCAAAGAGATCTGAATCTCCTTACAATGCCTCGGTTGGTTCTTCAAATGTCTGGTCGGTCTGCTATTACTCCTGAAATAATTCAACAAATGATAGTTTTTGCTCTTTCCACTTTAGGTCTTTTAGGTAACAAAAATACAATATATATAGACAATAATACTAAACAAATCCCTTAATTTTTAGACTAACCAAATCCTTTAATCCCTTAATTATAGTCTAACCAGATCCCCTAAATGATAGAAAATATCTTGACAGTTTTTTTCATGTCCTAAAAATATAATAGACAAAATATTATTTGATGTGACAAAAACAATGTGTAGCATCTTATATATATATATTTTTTATTTACAAAAAATTGTTACTCTCACAATTAATTTTTTTTAAAAAAAATATTACCTAAATACAAATAAAAATTACTACATTTCTTTAAAAACTAAATACAATTATAATTCCAATACCAACCTGAGACATAATTAAATTTCATTACAAATTAATATATTTTTTCTTATCATCATTAATGAGACCCACAAACATAAATATAAGTTGACTTCCAAACCTCATTTTAAGGATGATTTGTTCATAGATACATAAATTATGGATGTAATGAATCTTTTATTTAGTTATAATTATTTAAAAGTGCATCCAATTTTATAAAAACATTTATTAATAACAAAACAAAAACTTTCTATAATTAATTGTATCCATTCTTAACTAATACTAGGAATTAACTTATTGCAATATAAAGTAATCATTCAATAAATACAATTAAACAAACACACAAACAAATGTAACATATAAGTAAGAATTAATTAGCTAATAAATAGATAATTAAACATACATTTATTACTTAAAAAAAAGTCAAAATATATTTATTACTCAAAGATTTGTCTTAAAAAACCTAAATAAAAGG